>OZ005735.1:129077411-130422645 GCA_963930755.1 Eudasyphora cyanicolor | reverse complement strand
CGTCAAAATTTGCCGAATTCGTCAAAAATCGACGAATTCGTCAAAAATCGACGAATTCGTCAAAATTTGCCGAATTCGTCAAAAATCGGCGAATTCGTCAAAAATCGACGAACTCGTGAAAAATCGGCGAATTCGTCAAAAATCGACGAATTCGTCAAAATTTGCCGAATTCGTCAAAAATCGACGAATTCGTCAAAATTTGCCGAATTCGTCAAAAAATCGAAATTTTGTTATCACTATTATTTGGATAAAATTTAGCAAAACTTAAAATGCAAATATCTCGTTAAATAATCCCCGTAGAAGGAAAAGGGTGAAATTTTGTTATCACTAATTTTTGGCCAAAATTTAGCAAAACTTAAAATGCTAATATCTCGTCAAAATTTGCCGAATTCGTCAAAAATCGGCGAATTCGTCAAAATTTGCCGAATTAGTCCAAAATCGACGAATTCGTCAAAATTTGCCGAATTCGTCAAAAATCGACGAATTTGTCAAAATTTGCCGAATTCGTCAAAAATCGGCGAATTCGTCAAAAATTGCCGAATTCAAAATTTGCCGAATTCGTCAAAAATCGGCGAATTCGTCAAAATTTGCCGAATTCGTCAAAAATCGGCGAATTCGTCAAAAATCGACGAATTCGTCAAAAATCGGCGAATTCGTCAAAATTTGCCGAATTAGTCCAAAATCGACGAATTCGTCAAAAATCGACGAATTTGTCAAAATTTGCCGAATTCGTCAAAAATCGGCGAATTCGTCAAAATTTGCCGAATTCGTCAAAATTTGCCGAATTCGTCAAAATTTGCCGAATTCGTCAAAATTTGCCGAATTCGTCAAAAATCGGCGAATTCGTCAAAATTTGCCGAATTCGTCAAAAATCGACGAATTCGTCAAAATTTGCCGAATTCGTCAAAAATCGACGAATTCGTCAAAAATCGACGAATTCGTCAAAATTTGCCGAATTCGTCAAAAATCGACGAACTCGTGAAAAATCGGCGAATTCGTCAAAAATCGACGAATTCGTCAAAATTTGCCGAATTCGTCAAAAATCGACGAATTCGTCAAAATTTGCCGAATTCGTCAAAAAATCGAAATTTTGTTATCACTATTATTTGGATAAAATTTAGCAAAACTTAAAATGCAAATATCTCGTTAAATAATCCCCGTAGAAGGAAAAGGGTGAAATTTTGTTATCACTAATTTTTGGCCAAAATTTAGCAAAACTTAAAATGCAAATATCTCGTTAAATAAGCCCCGTAGAAGGAAAAGGGCGAAATTTTGTTATCACTATTATTTGGATAAAATTTAGCAAAACTTAAAATGCAAATATCTCGTTAAATAATCCCCGAAGAAGGAAAAGGGCGAAATTTTGTTATCACAATTTTTTAGCAAAAATTTTGCAAAATTTAAAATTTAAATATCTTGTTAAATAAGCCTCGTAGAAGGAAAAGGACGAAGTTTTATTATCACTAATTTTTGGCCAAAATTTAGCAAAACTTAAAATGCAAATATCTCGTTAAATAAGCCCCGTAGAAGGAAAAGGGCGAACTTTTGTTATCACTAATTTTTGCCCAGAATTTAGCAAAACTTAAAATGCAAATATCTCGATAAATAAGCCCCGTAGAAGGAAAAGGGCGAAATTTTGTTATCACTATTATTTGGATAAAATTTAGCAAAACTTAAAATGCAAATATCTCGTTAAATAATCCCCGAAGAAGGAAAAGGGCGAAATTTTGTTATCACAATTTTTTAGCAAAAATTTTGCAAAATTTAAAATTCAAATATCTTGTAGAAGGAAAAGGACGAAATTTTGTTATCACTAATTTTTGGCCAAAATTTAGCAAAACTTAAAATGCAAATATCTCGTTAAATAAGCCCCGTAGAAGGAAAAGGGCGAACTTTTGTTACCACTATTATTTGGATAAAATTTAGCAAAACTTAAAATGCAAATATCTCGTTAAATAAGCCCCGTAGAAGGAAAAGGACGAAATTTTGTTATCACTAATTTTTGGCCAAAATTTAGCAAAACTTAAAATGCAAATATCTCGTTAAATAAGCCCCGTAGAAGGAAAAGGGCGAAATTTTGTTATCACTATTATTTGGATAAAATTTAGCAAAACTTAAAATGCAAATATCTCGTTAAATAATCCCCGTAGAAGGAAAAGGGCGAAGTTTTGTTGTCACAATTTTTTAGCAAAAATTTTGCAAAATTTAAAATGCAAATATCTCGTTAAATAAGCCCCGTAGAAGGAAAAGGACGAAATTTTGTTATCACTATTTTTTGGCCAGAATTTAGCAAAACTTAAAATGCTAATATCTCGTCAAATTCGCCAAAATATCGGCGAATTCGTCAAAATTTGCCGAATTCGTCAAAAATCGGCGAATTCGTCAAAATTTGCCCAATTCGTAAAAAATTGGCGAATTCGTCAAAAATCGACGAATTCGTAAAAAATCGGCGAATTCGTCAAAATTCGCGAATACGTCAAAAATCGGCGAATTCGTCAAAATTTGCCGAATTCGTCAAAAATCGGAGAATTCGTCAAAATTTTCCGAATTCGTCAAAAATCGGCGAATTCGTCAAAAATCTACGAATTCGTCAAAATTTGCCGAATTCGATTTTTGACGAATTCGTCAAAATTTGCCGAATTCGTCAAAAATCGACGAATTCGTCAAAAATCGACGAATTCGTCAAAATTTGCCGAATTCGTCAAAAATCGACGAATTCGTCAAAATTTGCCGAATTCGTCAAAAATCGGCGAATTCGTCAAAATTTGCCGAATTCGTCAAAAATCGACGAATTCGTCAAAATTTGCCGAATTCGTCACAAATCGGCGAATTCGTCAAAATTTGCCGAATTCGTCAAAAATCGACAAATTCGTCAAAATTTGCCGAATTCGTCAAAAAATCCAAATTTTGTTATCACTATTATTTGGATACAATTTAGCAAAACTTAAAATGCAAATATCTCGTTAAATAATCCCCGTAGAAGGAAAAGGGTGAAATTTTGTTATCACTAATTTTTGGCCAAAATTTAGCAAAACTTAAAATGCAAATATCTCGTTAAATAAGCCCCGTAGAAGGAAAAGGGCGAAATTTTGTTATCACTATTATTTGGATAAAATTTAGCAAAACTTAAAATGCAAATATCTCGTTAAATAATCCCCGAAGAAGGAAAAGGGCGAAATTTTGTTATCACAATTTTTTAGCAAAAATTTTGCAAAATGTAAAATTCAATTATCTTGTTAAATAAGCCTCGTAGAAGGAAAAGGACGAAATTTTGTTATCACTAATTTTTGGCCAAAATTTAGCAAAACTTTAAATGCAAATATCTCGTTAAATAAGCCCCGTAGAAGGAAAAGGGCGAACTTTTGTTATCACTAATTTTTGCCCAGAATTTAGCAAAACTTAAAATGCAAATATCTCGTTAAATAATCCCCGTAGAAGGAAAAGGGTGAAATTTTGTTATCACTAATTTTTGGCCAAAATTTAGCAAAACTTAAAATGCAAATATCTCGTTAAATAAGCCCCGTAGAAGGAAAAGGGCGAAATTTTGTTATCACTATTATTTGGATAAAATTTAGCAAAACTTAAAATGCAAATATCTCGTTAAATAATCCCCGAAGAAGGAAAAGGGCGAAATTTTGTTATCACAATTTTTTAGCAAAAATTTTGCAAAATTTAAAATTCAAATATCTTGTAGAAGGAAAAGGACGAAATTTTGTTATCACTAATTTTTGGCCAAAATTTAGCAAAACTTTAAATGCAAATATCTCGTTAAATAAGCCCCGTAGCAGGAAAAGGGCGAACTTTTGTTATCACTAATTTTTGCTCAGAATTTAGCAAAACTTAAAATGCAAATATCTCGTTAAATAAGCCCCGTAGAAGGAAAAGGGCGAAATTTTGTTATCACTATTATTTGGATAAAATTTAGCAAAACTTAAAATGCAAATATCTCGTTAAATAATCCCCGAAGAAGGAAAAGGGCGAAATTTTGTTATCACAATTTTTTGGCCAAATTTTTGGCCAAAATTTAGCAAAACTTAAAATGCAAATATCTCGTTAAATAAGCCCCGTAGAAGGAAAAGGGCGAACTTTTGTTATCACTAATTTTTGGCCAGAATTTAGCAAAACTTAAAATGCTAATATCTCGTCAAAATTTGGCGAATTCGACAAAAATCGGCGAATTCGTCAAAATTTGCCGAATTCGTAAAAAATTGGCGAATTCGTCAAAATTTGCCGAATTCGTCAAAATTTGTCGAATTCGTCAAAAATCGCCGAATTCGTCAAAAATCGACGAATTCGTCAAAAATCGACGAATTCGTCAAAATTTGCCGAATTCGTCAAAAATCGACGAATTCGTCAAAATTTGCCGAATTCGTCAAAAATCGGCGAATGCGTCAAAATTTGCCGAATTCGTCAAAAATCGACGAATTCGTCAAAAATCGACGAATTCGTCAAAATTTGCCGAATTCGTCAAAAATCGACGAATTCGTCAAAAATCGACGAATTCGTCAAAAATCGGCGAATTCGTCAAAATTTGCCGAATTCGTCAAAAAATCGAAATTTTGTTATCACTATTATTTGGATAAAATTTAGCAAAACTTAAAATGCAAATATCTCGTTAAATAAGCCCCGTAGAAGGAAAAGGGTGAAATTTTGTTATCACTATTATTTGGATAAAATTTAGCAAAACTTAAAATGCAAATATCTCGTTAAAGAATCCCCGAAGAAGGAAAAGGGCGAAATTTTGTTATCACAATTTTTTAGCAAAACTTAAAATGCAAATATCTCGTTAAATAAGCCCCGTAGAAGGAAAAGGACGAAATTTTGTTATCACTAATTTTTGGCCAAAATTTAGCAAAACTTAAAATGCAAATATCTCGTTAAATAAGCCCCGTAGAAGGAAAAGGGCGAACTTTTGTTATCACTATTTTTTGGCCAGAATTTAGCAAAACTTAAAATGCTAATATCTCGTCAAATTCGTCAAAATTTGCCGAATTCGTCAAAAATCGACGAATTCGTCAAAATTCGCCGAATTCGTCAAAAATCGGCGAATTCGTCAAAATTTGCCGAATTCGTCAAAAATCGACGAATTCGTCAAAATTTGCCGAATTCGTCAAAATTTGCCGAATTCGTCAAAAATCGCCGAATTCGTCAAAAATCGCCGAATTCGTCAAAAATCGGCGCATTCGTCAAAATTTACCGAATTCGTCAAAAATCGACAAATTCGTCAAAAATCGCCGAATTCGTCAAAAATCGACGAATTCGTCAAAATTTGCCGAATTCGTCAAAAATCGGCGAATTCGTCAAAAATCGGCGAATTCGTCAAAAATCGGCGAATTCGTCAAAAATCGGCGAATTCGTCAAAATTTGCCGAATTCGTAAAAAATTGGCGAATTTGTCAAAATTTGCCGAATTCGTCAAAAATCGGCGAATTCGTAAAAATTTGCCGAATTCGTCAAAAATCGGCGAATTCGTCAAAAATAGAAATTTTGTTATCACTATTATTTGGATAAAATTTAGCAAAACTTAAAATGAAAATATCTCGTTAAATAAGCCCCGTAGGAGGAAAAGGGCGAACTTTTGTTATCACTATTTTTTGGCCAAAATTTAGCAAAACTTAAAATGCAAATATCTCGTTAAATAAGCCCCGTAGAAGGAAAAGGACGAAATTTTGTTATCCCTAATTTTTGGCCAAAATTTAGCAAAACTTAAAATGCAAAATTTAAGTTTTGACGAATTCGTCAAAAATCGGCGAATTCGTCAAAATTTGCCGAATTCGTCAAAAATCGACGAATTCGTCAAAAATCGACGAATTCGTCAAAAATCGACGTATTCGTCAACATTCGCCGAATTCGTCAAAAATCGGCGAATTCGTCAAAATTTGCCGAATTCGTCAAAAATCGACGAATTCGCCAAAATTTGCCGAATTCGTCAAAAATCGGCGAAATCGTCAAAATTTGCCGAATTCGTCAAAAATCGACGAATTCGTCAAAATTTGCCGAATTCGTCAAAAATCGGCGAATTCGTCAAAATTTGCCGAATTCGTCAAAATTTGCCGAATTCGTCAAAAATCGACGAATTCGTCAAAAATCGACGAATTCGTCAAAATTTGCCGAATTCGTCAAAAATCGACGAATTCGTCAAAAATCGGCGAATTCGTCAAAATTTGCCGAATTCGTCAAAAAATCGAAATTTTGTTATCACTATTATTTGGATAAAATTTAGCAAAACTTAAAATGCAAATATCTCGTTAAATAATCCCCGTAGAAGGAAAAGGGTGAAATTTTGTTATCACTAATTTTTGGCCAAAATTTAGCAAAACTTAAAATGCAAATATCTCGTTAAATAAGCCCCGTAGAAGGAAAAGGGCGAAATTTTTTTATCACTATTATTTGGATAAAATTTAGCAAAACTTAAAATGCAAATATCTCGTTAAATAATCCCCGTAGAAGGAAAAGGGCGAAATTTTGTTACCACTAATTTTTGGCCAAAATTTAGCAAAACTTAAAATGCAAATATCTCGTTAAATAAGCCCCGTAGAAGGAAAAGGGCGAAATTTTGTTATCACTATTATTTGGATAAAATTTAGCAAAACTTAAAATGCAAATATCTCGTTAAATAATCCCCAAAGAAGGAAAAGGGCGAAATTTTGTTATCACAATTTTTTAGCAAAAATTTTGCAAAATTTAAAATTCAAATATCTTGTTAAATAAGCCTCGTAGAAGGAAAAGGGCGAACTTTTGTTATCACTAATTTTTGCCCAGAATTTAGCAAAACTTAAAATGCAAATATCTCGTTAAATAAGCCCCGTAGAAGGAAATGGGCGAAATTTTTTTATCACTATTATTTGGATAAAATTTAGCAAAACTTAAAATGCAAAAATCTCGTTAAATAATCCCCGAAGAAGGAAAAGGGCGAAATTTTGTTATCACAATTTTTTATCAAAAATTTTGCAAAATTTAAAATTCAAATATCTTGTTAAATAAGCCTCGTAGAAGGAAAAGGACGAAATTTTGTTATCACGAATTTTTGGCCAAAATTTAGCAAAACTTAAAATGCAAATATCTCGTTAAATAAGCCCCGTAGAAGGAAAAGGGCGAACTTTTGTTATCACTAATTTTTGCCCAGAATTTAGCAAAACTTAAAATGCAAATATCTCGTTAAATAAGCCCCGTAGAAGGAAAAGGGCGAACTTTTGTTATCACTAATTTTTGGCCAGAATTTAGCAAAACTTAAAATGCTAATATCTCGTCACAATTTGGCGAATTCGACAAAAATCGGAGAATTCGTCAAAATTTGCCGAATTCGTAAAAAATTGGCGAATTCGTCAAAATTTGCCGAATTCGTCAAAATTTGTCGAATTCGTCAAAAATCGCCGAATTCGTCAAAAATCGGCGAATTCGTCAAAAATCGGCGAATTCGTCAAAATTCGCGAATTCGTCAAAAATCGACGAATTCGTCAAAATTTGCCGAATTCGTCAAAAAATCGAAATTTTGTTATCAAAAAATCGAATATTTGTTAAATTTAGCAAAACTTAAAATGCAAATATCTCGTTAAATAAGCCCCGTAGAAGGAAAAGGGCGAAATTTTGTTATCACTATTATTTGGATAAAATTTAGCAAAACTTAAAATGCAAATATCTCGTTAAATAATCCCCGAAGAAGGAAAAGGGCGAAATTTTGTTATCACAATTTTTTAGCAAAAATTTTGCAAAATTTAAAATTCAAATATCTTGTAGAAGGAAAAGGACGAAATTTTGTTATCACTAATTTTTGGCCAAAATTTAGCAAAACTTAAAATGCAAATATCTCGTTAAATAAGCCCCGTAGAAGGAAAAGGGCGAACTTTTGTTATCACTAATTTTTGGCCAGAATTTAGCAAAACTTAAAATGCTAATATCTCGTCAAAATTTGGCGAATTCGACAAAAATCGGCGAATTCGTCAAAATTTGCCGAATTCGTAAAAAATTGGCGAATTCGTCAAAATTTGCCGAATTCGTCAAAATTTGTCGAATTCGTCAAAAATCTGCGAATTCGGCAAATTTTGACGAATTTGACGAGATATTAGCATTTTAAGTTTTGCTAAATTCTGGCCAAAAATTAGTGATAACAAAACTTCGCCCTTTTCCTTCTACGGTGCTTATTTAACGAGATATTTGCATTTTAAGTTTTGCTAAATTTTATCCAAATAATAGTGATAACAAAATTTCGATTTTTGGCGAATTTTGACAAATTCGCCGATTTTTGACGAATTCGGCAAATTTTGACGAATTCGCCGATTTTTGACGAATTCGCCGATTTTTGACGAATTCGGCGATTTTTGACGAATTCGGCAAATTTTGACGAATTCGGCTAATTTTGACTAATTCGCCGATTTTTACGAATTCGCCGATTTTTGACGAATTCGGCAAATTTTTACGAATTCGACGATTTTTGACGAATTCGGCGAATTTTGACGAATTAGGCAAATTTTGACGAATTCGCCGATTTTTGACGAATTCGGTAAATTGTGACGAATTCGCCGATTTTTGACGAATTCGTCGATTTTTGACGAATTCGCCGATTTTTGACGAATTCGGCGATTTTTGACAAATTCGTCGATTTTGACAAATTCGTCGATTTTTGACGAATTCGGCAAATTTTGACGAATTTGACGAGATATTTGCATTTTAAGTTTTGCTAAATTTTGGCCAAAAATTAGTGATAACAAAATTTCGTCCTTTTCCTTCTACGGGGCTTATTTAACGAGATATTTGCATTTTAAATTTTGCAAAATTTTTGCTAAAAAATTGTGATAACAAAATTTCGCCCTTTTCCTTCTACGGGGATTATTTAACGAGATATTTGCATTTTAAGTTTTGCTAAATTTTATCCAAATAATAGTGATAACAAAATTTCGCCTTTTTCCTTCTACGGGGCTTATTTAACGAGATATTTGCATTTTAAGTTTTGCTAAATTTTGGCCAAAAATTAGTGATAACAAAATTTCGTACTTTTCCTTCTACGGGGATTATTTAACGAGATATTTGCATTTTAAATTTTGCAAAATTTTTGCTAAAAATTGTGATAACAAAATTTCGCCCTTTTCCTTCTACGGGGATTATTTAACGAGATATTTGCATTTTAAGTTTTGCTAAATTTTATCCAAATAATAGTGATAACAAAATTTCGCCCTTTTCCTTCTACGGGGCTTATTTAACGAGATATTTGCATTTTAAATTTTGCTAAATTTTTGCTAAAAAATTTTGATAACAAAATTTCGCCTTTTTCCTTCTACGGGAATTATTTAACGAGATATTTGCATTTTAAGTTTTGCTAAATTTTGGCCAAAAATTAGTGATAACAAAATTTCGTCCTTTTCCTTCTACGGGGATTATTTCACGAGATATTTGCATTTTAAATTTTGCAAAATTTTTGCTAAAAATTGTAATAACAAAATTTCGCCCTTTTCCTTCTACGGGGATTATTTAACGAGATATTTGCATTTTAAGTTTTGCTAAATTTTATCCAAATAATAGTGATAACAAAATTTCGCCCTTTTCCTTCTACGGGGCTTATTTAACGAGATATTTGCATTTTAAGTTTTGCTAAATTTTATTCAAATAATAGTGATAACAAAATTTCGATTTTTGGCGAATTCGGCAAATTTTGACGAATTCGTAGATTTTTGACGAATTCGGCAAATTTTGACGAATTCGTCGATTTTTGACGAATTCGTCGATTTTGACGAATTCGACAAATTTTGGCGAATTTTGACGAATTCGGCGAATTTTGACGAATTTGTCGATTTTTGATGAATTCGTCGATTTTTGACGAATTCGGCAAATTTTGACGAATTTGACGAGATATTAGCATTTTAAGTTTTGCTAAATTCTGGCCAAAAAATAGTGATAACAAAAGTTCGCCCTTTTCCTTCTACGGGGCTTATTTAACGAGATATTTGCATTTTAAGTTTTGCTAAATTCTGGCCAAAAAATAGTGATAACAAAATTTCGCCCTTTTCCTTCTACGGGGCTTATTTAACGAGATATTTGCATTTTAAGTTTTGCTAAATTTTGGCCAAAAATTAGTGATAACAAAAGTTCGCCCTTTTCTTTCTACGGGGCTTATTTAACGAGATATTTGCATTTTAAGTTTTGCTTAATTTTGGCCAAAAATTAGTGATAACAAAATTTCGTCCTTTTCCTTCTACGGGGCTTATTTAACGAGATATTTGCATTTTAAATTTTGCTAAATATTTGCTAAAAATTGTGATAACAAAATTTCGCCTTTTCCTTCTACGGGGATTATTTAACGAGATATTTGCATTTTAAGTTTTGCTAAATTTTATCCAAATAATAGTGATAACAAAATTTCGCCTTTTTCCTTCTACGGGGCTTATTTAACGAGATATTTGCATTTTAAGTTTTGCTAAATTTTGGCCAAAAATTAGTGATAACAAAATTTCACCCTTTTCCTTCTACGGGGATTATTTAACGAGATATTTGCATTTTAAGTTTTGCTAAATTTTATCCAAATAATAGTGATAACAAAATTTCGCCCTTTTCCTTCTACGGGGCTTATTTAACGAGATATTTGCATTTTAAGTTTTGCTAAATTTTGGCCAAAAATTAGTGATAACAAAATTTCACCCTTTTCCTTCTACGGGGATTATTTAACGAGATATTTGCATTTTAAGTTTTGCTAAATTTTATTCAAATAATAGTGATAACAAAATTTCGATTTTTGGCGAATTCGGCAAATTTTGATGAATTCGTCGATTTTTGACGAATTCGGCAAATTTTGACGAATTCGGCAAATTTTGACGAATTCGTCGATTTTTGACGAATTCGTCGATTTTGACGAATTCGCCGAATTTTGACGAATTTGTCGAGATATTAGCATTTTAAGTTTTGCTAAATTCTGGCCAAAAAAAAGTGATAACAAAAGTTCGCCCTTTTCCTTCTACGGGGCTTATTTAACGAGATATTTGCATTTTAAGTTTTGCTAAATTCTGGCCAAAAAATAGTGATAACAAAATTTCGCCCTTTTCCTTCTACGGGGCTTATTTAACGAGATATTTGCATTTTAAGTTTTGCTAAATTTTGGCCAAAAATTAGTGATAACAAAATTTCGTCCTTTTCCTTCTACGGGGCTTATTTAACGAGATATTTGCATTTTAAGTTTTGCTAAATTTTATCCAATAATTTTGGCAAATTTTGACGAATTCGTCGATTTTTGACGAATTCGCCGATTTTTGACGAATTCGCTGATTTTTGACGAATTCGGCAAATTTTTACGAATTCGGCAAATTTTGACGAATTCGCCGATTTTTGAAGAATTCTGCAAATTTTGACGAATTCGCCGATTTTTGACGAATTCGGCTATTTTTATCGAATTCGGCAAATTTTGACGAATTCGTCGATTTTTGACGAATTCGTCGATTTTTGACGAATTCGGCAAATTTTGACGAAATCGCCGATTTTTGACGAATTCGGCAAATTTTGACGAATTCGCAGATTTTTGACGAATTTGGCAAATTTTGACGAATTCGGCGAATTTTGACGAATTCGGCAAATTTTGACGAGATATTAGCATTTTAAGTTTTGCTAAATTCTGACCAAAAAATAGTGATAACAAAAGTTCGCCCTTTTCCTTCTACGGGGCTTATTTAACGAGATATTTGCATTTTAAATTTTGCTAAATATTTGCTAAAGAATTGTGATAACAAAATTTCGCCCTTTTTCTTCCACGGGGCTTATTTAACGAGATATTTGCATTTTAAATTTTGCTAAATATTTGCTAAAGAATTGTGATAACAAAATTTCGCCCTTTTTCTTCTACGGGGATTATTTAACGAGATATTTGCATTTTAAGTTTTGCTAAATTTTATCCAAATAATAGTGATAACAAAATTTCGCCCTTTACCTTCTACGGGGCTTACTTAACGAGATATTTGCATTTTAAATTTTGCTAAATTCTGGCGAAAAAATAGTGATAACAAAATTTCGTCTTTTTCCTTCTACGGGGCTTATTTAACGAGATATTTGCATTTTAAGTTTGAGGAATTCGGCAAATTTTGACGAATTCGCCGATTTATGTCGAATTCGCCAAATTTTGACGAATTCGCCAAATTTTGACGAGATATTAGCATTTTAAGTTTTGCTAAATTCTGGCCAAAAAATAGTGATAACAAAAGTTCGCCCTTTTCCTTCTACGGGGCTTATTTAACGAGATATTTGCATTTTAAGTTTTGCTAAATTTTGGCCAAAAATTAGTGATAACAAAATTTCGTCCTTTTCCTTCTACGGGGCTTATTTAACGAGATATTTGCATTTTAAATTTTGCTAAATATTTGCTAAAAAATTGTGATAACAAAATTTCGCCCCTTTCCTTCTACGGGTATTATTTAACGAGATATTTGCATTTTAAGTTTTGCTAAATTTTATCCAAATAATAGTGATAACAAAATTTCGCCCTTTTCCTTCTACGGGGCTTATTTAACGAGATATTTGCATTTTAAGTTTTGCTAAATTTTGGCCAAAAATTAGTGATAACAAAATTTCGTCCTTTTCCTTCTACGGGGCTTATTTAACGAGATATTTGCATTTTAAATTTTGCTAAATATTTGCTAAAAAATTGTGATAACAAAATTTCGCCCCTTTCCTTCTACGGGTATTATTTAACGAGATATTTGCATTTTAAGTTTTGCTAAATTTTATCCAAATAATAGTGATAACAAAATTTCGCCCTTTTCCTTCTACGGGGCTTATTTAACGAGATATTTGCATTTTAAGTTTTGCTAAATTTTGGCCAAAAATTAGTGATAACAAAATTTCGTCCTTTTCCTTCTACGGGGCTTATTTAACGAGATATTTGCATTTTAAATTTTGCTAAATATTTGCTAAAAAATTGTGATAACAAAATTTCGCCTTTTTCCTTCTACGGGGATTATTTAACGAGATATTTGCATTTTAAGTTTTGCTAAATTTTGGCCAAAAATTAGTGATAACAAAATTTCACCCTTTTCCTTCTACGGGGATTATTTAACGAGATATTTGCATTTTAAGTTTTGCTAAATTTTATCCAAATAATAGTGATAACAAAATTTCGCCCTTTTCCTTCTACGGGGCTTATTTAACGAGATATTTGCATTTTAAGTTTTGCTAAATTTTGGCCAAAAATTAGTGATAACAAAATTTCACCCTTTTCCTTCTACGGGGATTATTTAACGAGATATTTGCATTTTAAGTTTTGCTAAATTTTATTCAAATAATAGTGATAACAAAATTTCGATTTTTGGCGAATTCGGCAAATTTTGATGAATTCGTCGATTTTTGACGAATTCGGCAAATTTTGACGAATTCGTCGATTTTTGACGAATTCGTCGATTTTGACGAATTCGACAAATTTTGACGAATTCGCCGAATTTTGACGAATTTGTCGAGATATTAGCATTTTAAGTTTTGCTAAATTCTGGCCAAAAAAAAGTGATAACAAAAGTTCGCCCTTTTCCTTCTACGGGGCTTATTTAACGAGATATTTGCATTTTAAGTTTTGCTAAATTCTGGCCAAAAAATAGTGATAACAAAATTTCGCCCTTTTCCTTCTACGGGGCTTATTTAACGAGATATTTGTATTTTAAGTTTTGCTAAATTTTGGCCAAAAATTAGTGATAACAAAATTTCGTCCTTTTCCTTCTACGGGGCTTATTTAACGAGATATTTGCATTTTAAATTTTGCAAAATTTTTGCTAAAAAATTGTGATAACAAAATTTCGCCTTTTTCCTTCTACGGGGATTATTTAACGAGATATTTGCATTTTAAGTTTTGCTAAATTTTATCCAAATAATAGTGATAACAAAATTTCGCCCTTTTCCTTCTACGGGGCTTATTTAACGAGATATTTGCATTTTAAGTTTTGCTAAATTCTGGCCAAAAAATAGTGATAACAAAAGTTCGCCCTTTTCCTTCTACGGGGCTTATTTAACGAGATATTGGCATTTTAAATTTTGCTAAAAAAATTGTGATAACAAAATTTCGCCTTTTTCCTTCTACGGGGATTATTTAACGAGATATTTGCATTTTAAGTTTTACTAAATTTTATCCAAATAATATTAATATAACTTAGATTTTTGACGAATTCGGCAAATTTTGACGAATTCGTCGATTTTTGACGAAATAAAAAATTGACGAAATCGCCGATTTTTGACGAATTCGGCAAATTTTGACGAATTCGGCAAATTTTGACGAATTCGGCAAATTTTGACGAATTCGGCAAATTTTGACGATTTAAGTTTTGCTAAATTTTATCCAAATAATAGTGATAACAAAATTTCGCCCTTTTCCTTCTACGGGGCTTATTTAACGAGATATTTGCATTTTAAGTTTTGCTAAATTCTGGCCAAAAAATAGTGATAACAAAAGTTCGCCCTTTTCCTTCTACGGGGCTTATTTAACGAGATATTTGCATTTTAAATTTTGCTACATTTTTGCTAAAAAATTGTGATAACATAATTTCGCCTTTTTCCTTCTACGGGGATTATTTAACGAGATATTTGCATTTTAAGTTTTGCTAAATTTTATCCAATAATTTTGGCAAATTTTGACGAATTCGTCGATTTTTGACGAATTCGCCGATTTTTGACGAATTCGCTGATTTTTGACGAATTCGGCAAATTTTTACGAATTCGGCAAATTTTGACGAATTCGCCGATTTTTGAAGAATTCTGCAAATTTTGACGAATTCGCCGATTTTTGACGAATTCGGCTATTTTTATCGAATTCGGCAAATTTTGACGAATTCGTCGATTTTTGACGAATTCGTCGATTTTTGACGAATTCGGCAAATTTTGACGAAATCGCCGATTTTTGACGAATTCGCAGATTTTTGACGAATTTGGCAAATTTTGACGAATTCGTCGATTTTTGACGAATTCGGCGAATTTTGACGAATTCGGCAAATTTTGACGAGATATTAGCATTTTAAGTTTTGCTAAATTCTGGCCAAAAAATAGTGATAACAAAAGTTCGCCCTTTTCCTTCTACGGGGCTTATTTAACGAGATATTTGCATTTTAAATTTTGCTAAAGAATTGTGATAACAAAATTTCGCCCTTTTTCTTCCACGGGGCTTATTTAACGAGATATTTGCATTTTAAATTTTGCTAAATATTTGCTAAAGAATTGTGATAACAAAATTTCGCCCTTTTTCTTCTACGGGGATTATTTAACGAGATATTTGCATTTTAAGTTTTGCTAAATTTTATCCAAATAATAGTGATAACAAAATTTCGCCCTTTACCTTCTACGGGGCTTACTTAACGAGATATTTGCATTTTAAATTTTGCTAAATTCTGGAGAAAAAATAGTGATAACAAAATTTCGTCTTTTTCCTTCTACGGGGCTTATTTAACGAGATATTTGCATTTTAAGTTTGAGGAATTCGGCAAATTTTGACGAATTCGCCGATTTATGTCGAATTCGCCAAATTTTGACGAATTCGCCAAATTTTGACGAGATATTAGCATTTTAAGTTTTGCTAAATTCTGGCCAAAAAATAGTGATAACAAAAGTTCGCCCTTTTCCTTCTACGGGGCTTATTTAACGAGATATTTGCATTTTAAGTTTTGCTAAATTTTGGCCAAAAATTAGTGATAACAAAATTTCGTCCTTTTCCTTCTACGGGGCTTATTTAACGAGATATTTGCATTTTAAATTTTGCTAAATATTTGCTAAAAAATTGTGATAACAAAATTTCGCCCCTTTCCTTCTACGGGTATTATTTAACGAGATATTTGCATTTTAAGTTTTGCTAAATTCTGGCCAAAAAATAGTGATAACAAAAGTTCGCCCTTTTCCTTCTACGGGGCTTATTTAACGAGATATTTGCATTTTAAATTTTGCTACATTTTTGCTAAAAAATTGTGATAACATAATTTCGCCTTTTTCCTTCTACGGGGATTATTTAACGAGATATTTGCATTTTAAGTTTTGCTAAATTTTATCCAATAATTTTGGCAAATTTTGACGAATTCGTCGATTTTTGACGAATTCGCCGATTTTTGACGAATTCGCTGATTTTTGACGAATTCGGCAAATTTTTACGAATTCGGCAAATTTTGACGAATTCGCCGATTTTTGAAGAATTCTGCAAATTTTGACGAATTCGCCGATTTTTGACGAATTCGGCTATTTTTATCGAATTCGGCAAATTTTGACGAATTCGTCGATTTTTGACGAATTCGTCGATTTTTGACGAATTCGGCAAATTTTGACGAAATCGCCGATTTTTGACGAATTCGGCAAATTTTGACGAATTCGCAGATTTTTGACGAATTTGGCAAATTTTGACGAATTCGTCGATTTTTGACGAATTCGGCGAATTTTGACGAATTCGGCAAATTTTGACGAGATATTAGCATTTTAAGTTTTGCTAAATTCTGGCCAAAAAATAGTGATAACAAAAGTTCGCCCTTTTCCTTCTACGGGGCTTATTTAACGAGATATTTGCATTTTAAATTTTGCTAAAGAATTGTGATAACAAAATTTCGCCCTTTTTCTTCCACGGGGCTTATTTAACGAGATATTTGCATTTTAAATTTTGCTAAATATTTGCTAAAGAATTGTGATAACAAAATTTCGCCCTTTTTCTTCTACGGGGATTATTTAACGAGATATTTGCATTTTAAGTTTTGCTAAATTTTATCCAAATAATAGTGATAACAAAATTTCGCCCTTTACCTTCTACGGGGCTTACTTAACGAGATATTTGCATTTTAAATTTTGCTAAATTCTGGCCAAAAATTAGTGATAACAAAATTTCGTCTTTTTCCTTCTACGGGGCTTATTTAACGAGATATTTGCATTTTAAGTTTGAGGAATTCGGCAAATTTTGACGAATTCGCCGATTTATGTCGAATTCGCCAAATTTTGACGAATTCGCCAAATTTTGACGAGATATTAGCATTTTAAGTTTTGCTAAATTCTGGCCAAAAAATAGTGATAACAAAAGTTCGCCCTTTTCCTTCTACGGGGCTTATTTAACGAGATATTTGCATTTTAAGTTTTGCTAAATTTTGGCCAAAAATTAGTGATAACAAAATTTCGTCCTTTTCCTTCTACGGGGCTTATTTAACGAGATATTTGCATTTTAAATTTTGCTAAATATTTGCTAAAAAATTGTGATAACAAAATTTCGCCCCTTTCCTTCTACGGGTATTATTTAACGAGATATTTGCATTTTAAGTTTTGCTAAATTTTATCCAAATAATAGTGATAACAAAATTTCGCCCTTTTCCTTCTACGGGGCTTATTTAACGAGATATTTGCATTTTAAGTTTTGCTAAATTTTGGCCAAAAATTAGTGATAACAAAATTTCGTCCTTTTCCTTCTACGGGGCTTATTTAACGAGATATTTGCATTTTAAATTTTGCTAAATATTTGCTAAAAAATTGTGATAACAAAATTTCGCCCTTTTCCTTCTACGGGGATTATTTAACGAGATATTTGCATTTTAAGTTTTGCTAAACTTTATCCAAATAATAGTGATAACAAAATTTCGCCCTTTTCCTTCTACGGGGCTTATTTAACGAGATATTTGCATTTTAAGTTTTGCTAAATTCTGGCCAAAAGTAGTGATAACAAAATTTCGCCCTTTTCCTTCTACGGGGCTTATTTAACGAGATATTTGCATTTTAAATTTTGCTAAATTCTGGCCAAAAAATAGTGATAACAAAAGTTCGCCCTTTTCCTTCTACGGGGCTTATTTAACGAGATATTTTCATTTTAAGTTTTGCTAAATTTTGGCCAAAAATTAGTGATAACAAAATTTCGCCCTTTTCCTTCTACGGGGCTTATTTAACGAGATATTTGCATTTTAAGTTTAGCTAAATTTTGGCCAAAAATATGTGATAAAAAAATTTCGTCCTTTTCCTTCTACGGGGCTTATTTAACGAGATATTTGCATTTTAAATTTTGCTAAATATTTGCTAAAAAATTGTGATAACAAAATTTCGCCCTTTTCCTTCTACGGGGATTATTTAACGAGATATTTGCATTTTAAGTTTTGCTAAATTTTATCCAAATAATAGTGATAACAAAATTTCGCCCTTTTCCTTCTACGGGGCTTATTTAACGAGATATTTGCATTTTAAGTTTTGCTAAATTCTGGCCAAAAGTAGTGATAACAAAATTTCGCCCTTTTCCTTCTACGGGGCTTATTTAACGAGATATTTGCATTTTAAGTTTTGCTAAATTCTGGCCAAAAGTAGTGATAACAAAATTTCGCCCTTTTCCTTCTACGGGGCTTATTTAACGAGATATTTGCATTTTAAATTTTGCTAAATTCTGGCCAAAAAATAATGATAACAAAAGTTCGCCCTTTTCCTTCTACGGGGCTTATTTAACGAGATATTTGCATTTTAAATTTTGCTAAATTTTATCCAAATAATAGTGATAACAAAATTTCGCCTTTTTCCTTCTACGGGGCTTATTTAACGAGATATTTGCATTTTAAGTTTTGCTAAATTTTGGCCAAAAATTAGTGATAACAAAATTTCACCCTTTTCCTTCTACGGGGATTATTTAACGAGATATTTGCATTTTAAGTTTTGCTAAATTTTATCCAAATAATAGTGATAACAAAATTTCGATTTTTGGCGAATTTTGACAAATTCGCCGATTTTTGACGAATTCGGCAAATTCGGCAAATTTTGACGAATTCGGCAAATTTTGACGAATTCGGCAAATTTTGACGAATTCGGCTAATTTTGACTAATTCGCCGATTTTTGACGAATTCGCCGATTTTTGACGAATTCGGCAAATTTTTACGAATTCGGCGATTTTTGACGAATTCGTCGATTTTTGACTTCGGCAAATTTTGACGAATTCGCCGATTTTTGACGAATTCGGCAAATTTTAACGAATTCGGCGAATTTTGACGAATTCGTCGATTTTTGACGAATTCGTCGATTTTTGACGAATTCGGCGAATTTTGACGAATTAGGCAAATTTTGACGAATTCGCCGATTTTTGACGAATTCGGCAAATTTTGATTCGATTTTTGACGAATTCGCCGTTTTTTGACGAATTCGGCGATTTTTGACGAATTCGGCGAATTTTGACGAATTCGTCGATTTTGACGAATTCGTCGATTTTTGACGAATTCGGCAAATTTTGACGAATTCGGCAAATTTTGACGAATTTGACGAGATATTAGCATTTTAAGTTTTGCTAAATTCTGGCCAAAAAATAGTGATAACAAAAGTTCGCCGTTTTCCTTCTACGGGGCTTATTTAACGAGATATTTGCATTTTAAGTTTTGCTAAATTTTGGCCAAAAATTAGTGATAACAAAATTTCGTCCTTTTCCTTCTACGGGGCTTATTTATTTTGCATTTTAAATTTTGCAAAATTTTTGCTAAAAAATTGTGATAACAAAATTTCGCCCTTTTCCTTCTACGGGGATTATTTAACGAGATATTTGCATTTTAAGTTTTGCTAAATTTTATCCAAATAATAGTGATAACAAAATTTCGCCTTTTTCCTTCTACGGGGATTATTTAACGAGATATTTGCATTTTAAATTTTGCAAAATTTTTGCTAAAAATTGTGATAACAAAATTTCGCCCTTTTCCTTCTACGGGGATTATTTAACGAGATATTTGCATTTTAAGTTTTGCTAAATTTTGGCCAAAAATTAGTGATAACAAAATTTCGTCCTTTTCCTTCTACGGGGATTATTTAACGAGATATTTGCATTTTAAGTTTTGCTAAATTCTGGCCAAAAGTAGTGATAACAAAATTTCGCCCTTTTCCTTCTACGGGGCTTATTTAACGAGATATTTGCATTTTAAATTTTGCTAAATTCTGGCCAAAAAATAGTGATAACAAAAGTTCGCCCTTTTCCTTCTAAGGGGCTTATTTAACGAGATATTTGCATTTTAAATTTTGCTAAATTTTATCCAAATAATAGTGATAACAAAATTTCGCCTTTTTCCTTCTACGGGGCTTATTTAACGAGATATTTGCATTTTAAGTTTTGCTAAATTTTGGCCAAAAATTAGTGATAACAAAATTTCACCCTTTTCCTTCTACGGGGATTATTTAACGAGATATTTGTATTTTAAGTTTTGCTAAATTTTATCCAAATAATAGTGATAACAAAATTTCGATTTTTGGCGAATTTTGACAAATTCGCCGATTTTTGACGAATTCGGCGATTTTTGACGAATTCGGCGATTTTTGACGAATTCGGCGATTTTTGACGAATTCGGCAAATTTTGACGAATTCGCCGAATTTTGACGAATTCGGCAAATTTTGACTAATTCGCCGATTTTTGACGAATTCGCCGATTTTTGACGAATTCGGCAAATTTTTACGAATTCGGCGATTTTTGACGAATTCGGCGAATTTTGACGAATTCGTCGATTTTTGACGAATTCGTCGATTTTTGACGAATTCGGCAAATTTTGACGAATTTGACGAGATATTAGCATTTTAAGTTTTGCTAAATTCTGGCCAAAAAATAGTGATAACAAAAGTTCGCCGTTTTCCTTCTACGGGGATTATTTAACGAGATATTTGCATTTTAAATTTTGCAAAATTTTTGCTAAAAATTGTGATAACAAAATTTCGCCCTTTTCCTTCTACGGGGATTATTTAACGAGATATTTGCATTTTAAGTTTTGCTAAATTTTATCCAAATAATAGTGATAACAAAATTTCGCCCTTTTCCTTCTACGGGGCTTATTTAACGAGATATTTGCATTTTAAATTTTTGCTAAAAATTGTGATAACAAAATTTCGCCCTTTTCCTTCTACGGGGATTATTTAACGAGATATTTGCATTTTAAGTTTTGCTAAATTTTATCCAAATAATAGTGATAACAAAATTTCGCCCTTTTCTTTCTACGGGGCTTATTTAACGAGATATTTGCATTTTAAGTTTTGCTTAATTTTGGCCAAAAATTAGTGATAACAAAATTTCGTCCTTTTCCTTCTACGGGGCTTATTTAACGAGATATTTGCATTTTAAGTTTTGCTAAATTTTGGCCAAAAATTAGTGATAACAAAATTTCACCCTTTTCCTTCTACGGGGATTATTTAACGAGATATTTGCATTTTAAGTTTTGCTAAATTTTATCCAAATAATAGTGATAACAAAATTTCGCCCTTTTCCTTCTACGGGGCTTATTTAACGAGATATTTGCATTTTAAGTTTTGCTAAATTTTGGCCAAAAATTAGTGATAACAAAATTTCACCCTTTTCCTTCTACGGGGATTATTTAACGAGATATTTGCATTTTAAGTTTTGCTAAATTTTATTCAAATAATAGTGATAACAAAATTTCGATTTTTGGCGAATTCGGCAAATTTTGACGAATTCGTCGATTTTTGACGGATTTGTCGATTTTTGACGAATTCGTCGATTTTTGACGAATTCGGCAAATTTTGACGAATTTGACGAGATATTAGCATTTTAAGTTTTGCTAAATTCTGGCCAAAAAATAGTGATAACAAAAGTTCGCCCTTTTCCTTCTACGGGGCTTATTTAACGAGATATTTGCATTTTAAGTTTTGCTAAATTCTGGCCAAAAAATAGTGATAACAAAATTTCGCCCTTTTCCTTCTACGGGGCTTATTTAACGAGATATTTGCATTTTAAGTTTTGCTAAATTTTGGCCAAAAAATTGCTAAAAAATTGTGATAACAAAATTTCGCCTTTTTCCTTCTACGGGGATTATTTAACGAGATATTTGCATTTTAAGTTTTGCTAAATTTTATCCAAATAATATTAATATAACTTCGATTTTTGACGAATTCGGCAAATTTTGACGAATTCGTCGATTTTTGACGAAATAAAAATTTGACGAAATCGCCGATTTTTGACGAATTCGGCAAATTTTGACGATTTAAGTTTTGCTAAATTTTATCCAAATAATAGTGATAACAAAATTTCGCCCTTTCCTTCTACGGGGCTTATTTAACGAGATATTTGCATTTTAAGTTTTGCTAAATTCTGGCCAAAAAATAGTGATAACAAAAGTTCGCCCTTTTCCTTCTACGGGGCTTATTTAACGAGATATTTGCATTTTAAGTTTTGCTAAATTCTGGCCAAAAAATAGTGATAACAAAAGTTCGCCCTTTTCCTTCTACGGGGCTTATTTAACGAGATATTTGCATTTTAAATTTTGCTACATTTTTGCTAAAAAATTGTGATAACAAAATTTCGCCTTTTTCCTTCTACGGGGATTATTTAACGAGATATTTGCATTTTAAGTTTTGCTAAATTTTATCCAATAATTTTGGCAAATTTTGACGAATTCGGCAAATTTTGACGAATTCGTCGACGAATTCGCTGATTTTTGACGAATTCGGCAAATTTTTACGAATTCGGCAAATTTTGACGAATTCGCCGATTTTAGAAGAATTCTGCAAATTTTGACGAATTCGCCGATTTCTGACGAATTCGGCTATTTTTACCGAATTCGGCAAATTTTGACGAATTCGTCGATTTTTGACGAATTCGGCAAATTTTGACGAAATCGCCGATTTTTGACGAATTCGGCAAATTTTGACGAATTCGCAGATTTTTGACGAATTTGGCAATTTTTGACGAATTCGTCGATTTTTGACGAATTCGGCGAATTTTGACGAATTCGGTAAATTTTGACGAGATATTAGCATTTTAAGTTTTGCTAAATTCTGGCCAAAAAATAGTGATAACAAAAGTACGCCCTTTTCCTTCTACGGGGCTTATTTAACGAGATATTTGCATTTTAAGTTTTGCTAAATTTTGGCCAAAAATTAGTGATTACAAAATTTCGTCCTTTTCCTTCTACGGGGCTTATTTAACGAGATATTTGCATTTTAAATTTTGCAAAATTTTTGCTAAAAATTGTGATAACAAAATTTCGCCCTTTTCCTTCTACGGGGATTATTTAACGAGATATTTGCATTTTAAGTTTTGCTAAATTTATCCAAATAATAGTGATAACAAAATTTCGCCCTTTTCCTTCTACGGGGCTTATTTAACGAGATATTTGCATTTTAAGTTTTGCTAAATTTTGGCCAAAAATTAGTGATAACAAAATTTCGTCCTTTTCCTTCTACGGGGCTTATTTAACGAGATATTTGCATTTTAAATTTTGCAAAATTTTTGCTAAAAAATTGTGATAACAAAATTTCGCCCTTTTCCTTCTACGGGGATTTTTTAACGAGATATTTGCATTTTAAGTTTTGCTAAATTTTATCCAAATAATAGTGATAACAAAATTTCGCCTTTTTCCTTCTGCGGGGCTTATTTAACGAGATATTTGCATTTTAAGTTTGACGAATTCGGCAAATTTTGACTAAAATTTTGACGAATCCATTCATCATTCCAGTACCGATATTCGTACTATCGATAAATTTGTATATCAAACAGGTTGGTTTCGATGAGGGGCATTTCAGCCCGTGGTTGTTATGCGCCGCTATTGTTTTCATAAAAGAAAACGTAATAAAAAGGTCGAAATCTCAAAAGAAAATACAAAAGTCAGTCTGGCATGGCAAGATGAATTTACCCTGGCTAGCACTATCAGGTTGGTAAGTCCTTGACCCGTATTTTCAGCGCATAAACATATTTACAAACATTCCATGCCACGGAAACCAAATGTTTATATATAAGAAAAAGTATGTAGAGTTAACGATAATTTATATTCCATGAACACTTAAGTTATTCTCAAAATCACTGTAGTTATACTGACCTGTAACGACAAGTGGCATGACAAGATGTCACGTCATGCAGAGGTACACTTTACCCACCCATTCGCCTTTGACAGTGTAGGTACCTGTAATTACACTGTCCCTAATATGACCACCTTCCGACACTAAAGCTAGCGTTAGCACAACATTCCTCCAATTAAAAAAAATTTAGCAAGTCATACTTTTAATATGGTACAAATTCATATTTATTTAATATAGGGGCAACAGTAGAAAAATATAGGTATATATTTGACTTAGGTCATTATTATTAATATCTAGGGAAACTAAACAAGGTCGATTAAGGTCAAACAAAAGATAAAGGTAGGAACCTGTTTTGTGCAATTGCACAGAGATCGAGAACTAACTTAATTTTACCTGATGATTGAGCTCAATAATCGGGGGTAACGATTTTATTATGCATTAATAAATGCCTATTTCATTTTGTATTTGAAGGGGGTTCCTAAATATCTATATAGTTGACTATATCACCCTTTTACAAAAACACAAAGGTTGGTAAAAAAATATGATTTGTCAAGAAATTAATATAAAAAAGAGAGAAACAATTCCAATGTATAAATGTATTTGTGTTCGTATGTATAGGTATAATTCGATGTATAGGTGTATACGTACAGGTATAATTTTATGTATGTAGGTGTATGTGTAAATTTAGGCGTATGCTTAAATGTATGTGTATGTTAAGTGTATGTACATGAATGTGGATACATACATATATTCACTTGTGTACTTGTGTGTACGTACATGAATGTATATGTATGTAGGTGTATGTGTAAATTTAGGCGTATGCTTAAATGTATGTGTATGTTAAGTGTATGTACATGAATGTGCATACATACATATATTCACTTGGGTACTTGTGTGTACGTACATGAATGTATATGTATGTAGGTGTATGGGTATGACTTAAGTGTGTGTATACATATATAGAAGTTAAATGTATGTGTAGGTATAAAACTAGTTTTTATAATAATATACACACGTATACCTATGTGTACATATGTACAGTTACATGTGCTTAATCACGTTGTGGAATTAAGTTTAAGTTTATGTATGAGCTAATATAGATACATATGTTCTGTATATACACAGCGAGGCTCTAGGGCCTTATAAAATATAGTAGTAATACAATTATATTTTACAGATGATAAAGGTAGTGTTTTCTGTTTTCAATTATACATCACCGTATCCTTGGGAACCACTCCTTTGGAGTTGTAGTCCTTTGCTGGGGCGTACTGGTCGCCGCAACTTCCAATACGACTTAAATAGATATAAACAGAGAGAGGAGGGGACAGCTGGTGGACTGCCGCAATGTTGGCTGGACGCCCGGTGAATTGTCGCTATGTTGGCGGGGCAGCCGGTGGGCTGGCACAATTTTGGCGGGGTAGTCGGTGGATTGACGCAATGTTGGCGGGGCAGCCGGTGGACTAGCGCAATGTTGGCGTGACGCCGGTGGTCTGCCGCAATATTGGCGAGGCAACCGGTGGGCTGGCACAATTTTGGCGGGGTAGTCGGTGGATTGGCACAATGTTGGCGGGGCAGCCGTTGGACTAACGCAAGGTTGGCGTGACGCCCGGTGGTATGCCGCAATGTTGGCGAGGCAGTCGGTGAACTGCGCAATTTTGTCGGGGCAGTTGGTGGACTGTCGTTTGTCTGCCGGTTGCTTTGGCGCTGTCTGGCGGAGGCAGCCGTTGTTCTGACGTTCACCTGCCGGTGGTTGTTGTTCTCCAACTTCGCCAGGAAGGGTTTTGTCCTTAATTAACACAAAACACAATTTTATATTTTTTTTTGGGAGTATGTTTTCCACTTCACTGACTGACTGTACTGCACAACAATTTCTTTTCTTATGGCCTCGATATTGGCTTTTTTCTCTTTCGCAAAAATGTTGATGTCAAGTGCAAAAAATATGAAATTTAAATGTTGGCTTTACTGCCTGGGAAAAATGTCAAACCATAAGCCATGTGAAAACCATATGTGCGATCAGTGTTACCATCATGTCACCCACAGTTGCATATGTGGCCATGACCTAATTAGTTTGGCGATCTGCGTCACTACCTACTGATCTGTAACGCTCACAACGCGATCCGTAACAAACCTGCTTCGTCTCAGCATCTTGATTGTTGAACGAACAGGCAGGATAGCAGTTAGAGCTCAACGTGTGGCTCGACCCACGAAGCCGGGCTATCTTATCTAGGTTCTGAGATCCGATGCATGGTACTTCCCGATATAGTTGCCTTGAAGGTCTTCAATATCGTATAATGCATTACCAATCCTCTTGACAATCCTGCATTTGACATATTTCGGTGTAAATTTAGCATTTATAGCCTTTTTAAACTCGCTTTGAGTATGGTTTTTCCTGAAAACTTCTTGACCTTCTACAAAATTCACAGGTCTAGATCTCGTGTTGTATACTTTTGTAGCCTTCTCGTGTGCAACGCCTAGATTTCGCCCTATTTTATCACGTATGCTCTGAAGTCGGTCTGTATGCTGAACCACAGTGTCCTCCGTCAGCATATTTAGTTTCTCCAAAACATTGTACGAAGAGCCGTGTAGGATCATATTTTGCCCAAAAGCTGCAAAGTAGGGTGATGTCTGTGTGGCGGAGTGATAATCACTGCGCAATATTGTCAAAATCTTCGATATGTTTCCGTCCCAGTTGGTGTGATCGCAATCCTCCTTGAGGAAGTATCGAATCTTAGAAATAATCTCTCTATTTGCCCTTTCGGAGGCATTCGCCTGTGGCGAATAGAATCCAGTTGTTATATGATTAATGCCATACACAGAGAAGAACTCCTTCATCTCTTTGGAGGTGAATTGTTTTGCGTTGTCGCTATGAATGTGCTGGGGAACGCCAAAAGTACAAAATAGGTCGTTTTGAAAGAAATCAATGACGTTTATAGAGGTCGCCGATCTCATAGGTTTTAGAAATATAAATTTGGTCAGATGGTCCACCACAACAAATAACTGACAGTTCTTGGCCTTACTGCACGGGTATGGACCCAAAAAGTCGCAGTATAGCCTCTGAAATGGTCTTGTGGTTATAAATCGTTCACCCATGGGAGGTCGAAAAATCGTATTATTTGGCTTTATCATTTTACAAATATCGCATTTCCTAACAAATTCTTTCACATCCCGTGACATCTTAGGCCAGAAGAGTTTCTGACGAAGTCGAAATAACGTTTTATGGTACCCTCCATGGCATCCTTCGTCATGAGCCATCTTGATGGAATTTTCGGTCATACTATGTGGTAGCCATATCCTCCAAAGGTCTTCTTCGTTTTCTTCAGCATCACGAAATTTCACCCTTTTGTAGACTATGTTGTCGGTAACACGAAGGTCAGGCAATGCGTCAGCATTCTTTAAAATGTCTGCTTTCAAGTTATTATAATCAGGTTGATGAAAATCTGGAGAATTTAGGTCTAACACAAGCGGGGCGAGATTTACAACAAGGCTATCAACATCAAATCTAGACAGTGTGTCTGGTACCACATTCAGGGATCCCTTCCTATGCTCCATTATGAAGTCAAAGGCTTGGAGTTTTAGGCTCCATCGAGCTAACCTGCCTGATAATTCCTTTTGGACCATGAGCCACTTCAGGCTAGAGTGGTCAGTGACGATTTTAAAGGGTAGACCTTCGATGTAAGGTCTGAAACGCTGTATGCAAGTAATGGCCGCTAAACACTCCAGCTCTGTCACAGTGTAATTGCGTTGTGCTTTGTTCAACTTTTGGGACACAAACGCAATGGGATGCTCCTTCCCGTCATCACCCAACTGGTACAGAACACCACCTACTCCTACACGTGACGCGTCGCATTGGACCACGAATTCTCGTTTGAAGTCAGGTTGTGCCAGTACGGGAGCGCTTGACAATGCCTTTTTCAATTTCATTACTGAACTAATGGCTTCAGGTGAGAGTCGAAAAGGTTTATTTGATTTTTGAAGACAATCAGTCAATGGGCCAGATAGATCAGAAAAATTCTCAATGAATGTGCGATACCAGTTGGCCATGCCAACAAAACGTCTGACTTGTCGCGGGGACTTAGGCAAGGGGAATTGCACAATTGCCTCGACTTTATCGGGGTCAACCTTTAATGCACCACCTCCTATTCGGTAACCAAGATATTTTATCTCCCTTTGGCAGAATTTGCTCTTTTTGACATTGATTGTTAGACCTGACATTGTGCGACCTCCTCGAGTAAGACCATATGGCTGTCAAAATCGGGGCTACAAACGAGAAGATCGTCTAGATAAATAAATACCCGATCCCTTAACCTTGAAGGTATAGTTTTGTCCATAAGACGGCTCATTGTTTGCGGACCATTGCAGACTCCAAACGGCATTACTTTATATTGATAAAGGGCGCGTCCAGGTACTGCAAAAGCAGTTTTTTCCTTGGAGGCCTCCGACAATTTTATTTGGAAATACGCATCCTTTAGATCTATCCCGGTTATATAATGGGTGTCCTGTAGCCGGCTGAGAAGTCCGTTTATATGAGGGAGCGGGTACGAATCCTTTTTGGTTAGTGAGTTTAATTTCCTACAATCAAGGCAGAGTCTTATTTTTCCCGGTTTACGAACCGTGACAATAGGGCTACACCAGGGCGAATTTGATTCCTCGATTACACCAAGCGACAAGAGCCTATCTAATTCCTCATAGACCTCTGCCTGGCGGGGTGGCGAAAGTGGGTAATGTCTAGATTTTACAGGAGTGGCATCTCCTGTGTCAATGTTATGTTCTAACAGAGTCGTGGACCCAAGTCCTAACCTCTCAAATGATGGAAATTGCACAATTTTAGATTCGAGTTCTAATCTTTGTTCATCGCTGAGATCGTGAAATAGTACATCATTGTTATGGTGTAACTCTAGGCTTGATATGTTAGGTATGATTTCGGGTGCGAGTGCATAGGCCCTCCAAAAGTCTATCCCAAGATAACCTTCTTGAGATAGGGTCGGCACTATATAAAAAACTATATGTTTTGTTACCCCTTTAAATGTCACTGGAAGTGAGCAATATCCTAAAACATAATTTTTCGAGCCATTAGCAGTCGAAATGCTCGATCTAAAATTTTCCATCTTGATATTGTTATTCTTGATAAAATCTAGACTTCCCTTCCCTAAAACTGAAACACTTGCCCCTGAGTCCAATAAACAAATCATATCGCTGTCACAAACCTTAATCCTCGCAAAAGGTCTGCCATCATTTGCATTAGATAAAAAAGTTGCCTCGATTGTCTTCCGGTAATTCTTTCTCTTTCTGTACCGCTCTCTACACCTTAAAATCTTACAATTGGGTTTATAGTTGCACGAAGAGTAGTTATGTAGGCTAATTTGGTACTGAAGTGGATCGAGAAGAAAATTTCCCTGTGGGTCATTTTCTTCCGATTCTTGATGAAACTCGGGATTTACTTCGGTGAACGAGAGTCCCCGATTAACTTCTCGCTCCGACGTCGGTTTTCCGAATGTGGGTTACTACATTTCGGTGTAGTGACCCCTCTTTGGCCACATTTAAAACAGAAAACATATCTGGTTTCATCAGGGCAATAAATATAGCTATGCCCCATTTGCAGGCAATTCCAACATTTTATCCCTGAATAATCATTTCTAATGTAGGGTCGGGTTATTTTCAGGGCTTCCACCTGAGGATCCGATTCCTCTTCGGAGTCTTCGACATCTTCAACAGAAATTTCATTTACTTGACGAGTTCGGTTTGCAGTATGACTGAATTGTGATTTATTCTCGAGAATAACTTTCTCAGCCTTTCGAGCAATATCTCTGAGTTCCCCCATATCCTTCGGATTAGAAATAAACAACATGATTTTAAGGTCTGGGTTAACATTTTTCTTGATAATTTCTATCAATGACGCATCCGCCATCGGAGTCCCTAATCTTTGATTCATTTGCACTACGGTCGAGTGATAATCATCATAACTTTCCTTAGCATTTTGCCTCCTAGTGGAAATCCTCAAAATCACCTCATGGTCACTTTCCAGGGTGCCAAATTCTCTAATCATCGCGGTTTTCAGAAGAGTGTATGATAGGTTAGGTTTTTGCTTGGTGTACATCCAGTACCAATCGTCTGCCTTACCCGTCAGAAATACTTGAAAGTTCGCCATTAAATGATCTGAGGGACATTGAGAACGTTGTGCAAGAGTGTCCACTTTGAAAAGGAAATCCGAAACACTACCTGTGCCGTTATACGAAATGTTCCAATCTTTCAAATTTCTTGAAAACCCAGAAGAAAAGTTCGAGACTGCGCTCATTTGTGAAGCGTGTGACCTATCTTCATTATTTGAATACATAGGCGTTTCCCTATGACTCGTATGTGGACCAAATGTTTCTCTAATAGAGCTAAGCTCTCTCCTAAATTCTTCCTGCGTCTCTCTCATAACTTGTTGGAAATAAACCATCAGAGATTCAGTAGAATTAACATCAGAGTACCCAGGTCTTTCCACCAACGGTGGTGGTGGTGCACTCGCTTCATCCGAAGCCATTGTCGATTTCTCGATTGGGTCTTCCGAAATGCTTAAATAATTCGGCTCAAGTGAAGAGTTATTGTCAGTCTTATCTTTTCCTAATATACTTGTGTTATTTTGCTCAGAAATGTTAATAGAATTAGCCAAGGGGGAAGTTCGACTTGGTGTTGTTGCAGTAGCTATACCCCTGCCTCTCATGGACGTCAGTGAAACGTTCAGGTTGTTTCTTGTAGATGGGCTAGCACTGGGCAAACTACCAGTGCTGGCAGGCTTCCTATAAACTTTACTTACTGGAGAGCCCCTTCCTCTGATGTTGTTAGAATATGAATTTGAGTTACTATTACGAGAAGTCGTTGGTGTATGTGCGCCTGAGCGTGTTATGCGTTTGTGCATAATTCGCTTGTAAGAATAATTTAATACAAAAATTATTTATCTTCTATCTTTAATAGAAGTTTGTTTTTAAAAAAATCAGAAAAGACGATATATATTATATAATAAACGAGGAATGTTGAGCAACTTCGCTTACATGTCAGAAAAATGGTCATAGTTTTCTAGAAAAGATTTCCTAGATACCGAAGTATTCTGTCTAATCTTACAATCCTGGCCTATCAAATGTCTCCCAAATGAAGAACGTTTCTTGATGACTCAGGTATAAAAATTTTAATAAAAATCATAATCAGAAATCTAGGTGTTATTAAATCGAATGTGTTCTACCCTAATGACAATCTCAACCGCAGTTGACCAACATTTAAAATAAACTCAGACAAAGACTGATATCAAAAGCTTAAACATATTGTGTTTTCATGACAATGATTTCCTAGCGCAACAGGTACTGAACTACTATCAGTCGTCAGTCCGGACTTCAAGTTCATCAAAATCACAAAAATCAAAATTGGGTGTTAAGAAAACAGATTCTGACTATGTTTACTTACAATATGTAGTTGCTTTCACAACACTGTCATCAGGTATAATACAGAATCCCAATAGATCAGGACTCGTGAAATTACAAAAACATTTGTAAATAAAAAGAACAAATCGTTACAGTTGGTTCCATTCACGCAAACCTGTATTATATGCGTTACATGAAAGATTTCGCCTCATCCCTACAGTGATTCGTAAACTCAAGTTTCAAAAAGTAAGTTTCATTATCTTCACTTGCTGTGTTGGTATTGGAATATAATTTAAATTTGTAGATACAATAGTTGTATTTTGCCGTTGGAAAATAAAATTCCAATAGTTGTATTTTATAATCCAAATACTCTAGCTTGTCATTGGGCTATATATTTCGAATAATAATATTCTACAGATCAATTAACTCTAGTTTATCGTTGGGCGCCATATATGTTATGCGCCGCTATTGTTTTCATAAAAGAAAACGTAATAAAAAGGTCGAAATCTCAAAAGAAAATACAAAAGTCAGTCTGGCATGGCAAGATGAATTTACCCTGGCTAGCACTATCAGGTTGGTAAGTCCTTGACCCGTATTTTCAGCGCATAAACATATTTACAAACATTCCATGCCACGGAAACCAAATGTTTATATATAAGAAAAAGTATGTAGAGTTAACGATAATTTATATTCCATGAACACTTAAGTTATTCTCAAAATCACTGTAGTTATACTGACCTGTAACGACAAGTGGCATGACAAGATGTCACGTCATGCAGAGGTACACTTTACCCACCCATTCGCCTTTGACAGTGTAAGTACCTGTAATTACACTGTCCCTAATATGACCACCTTCCGACACTAAAGCTAGCGTTAGCACAACATTCCTCCAATTAAAAAAAAATTTAGCAAGTCATACTTTTAATATGGTACAAATTCATATTTATTTAATATAGGGGCAACAGTAGAAAAATATAGGTATATATTTGACTTAGGTCATTATTATTAATATCTAGGGAAACTAAACAAGGTCGATTAAGGTCAAACAAAAGATAATGGTAGGAACCTGTTTTGTGCAATTGCACAGAGATCGAGAACTAACTTAATTTAACCTGATGATTGAGCTCAATAAACGGGGGTAACGATTTTATTATGCATTAATAAATGCCTATTTCATTTTGTATTTGAAGTTTATGTATGAGCTAATATAGATACATATGTTCTGTATATACACAGCGAGGCTCTAGGGCCTTATAAAATATAGTAGTAATACAATTATATTTTACAGATGATAAAGGTAGTGTTTTCTGTTTTCAATTATACATCACCGTATCCTTGGGAACCACTCCTTTGGAGTTGTAGTCCTTTGCTGGGGCGTACTGGTCGCCGCAACTTCCAATACGACTTAAATAGATATAAACAGAGAGAGGAGGGGACAGCTGGTGGACTGCCGCAATGTTGGCTGGACGCCCGGTGAATTGTCGCAATGTTGGCGGGGCAGCCGGTGGGCTGCCACAATTTTGGCGGGGTAGTCGGTGGATTGACGCAATGTTGGCGGGGCAGCCGGTGGACTAGCGCAATGTTGGCGTGACGCCGGTGGTCTGCCGCAATATTGGCGAGGCAGCCGGTGGGCTGGCACAATTTTGGCGGGGTAGTCGGTGGATTGGCACAATGTTGGCGGGGCAGCCGGTGGACTAGCGCAATGTTGGCGTGACGCCCGGTGGTATGCCGCAATGTTGGCGAGGCAGTCGGTGAACTGCGCAATTTTGTCGGGGCAGTCGGTGGACTGTCGTTTGTCTGCCGGTTGCTTTGGCGCTGTCTGGCGGAGGCAGCCGTTGTTCTGACGTTCACCTGCCGGTGGTTGTTGTTCGCCAGGAAGGGTTTTGTCCTTAATTAACACAATTTTATATTTTTTTGGGGAGTATGTTTTCCACTTCACTGACTGACTGTACTGCACAACAATTTCTTTTCTTATGGCCTCGATATTGGCTTTTTTCTCTTTCGCAAAAATGTTGATGTCAAGTGCAAAAAATATGAAATTTAAATGTTGGCTTTACTGCCTGGGAAAAATGTCAAACCATAAGCCATGTGAAAACCATATGTGCGATCAGTGTTACCATCATGTCACCCACAGTTGTATATGTGGCCATGACCTAATTAGTTTGGCGATCTGCGTCACTACCTACTGATCTGTATCCGCGTATGATAACGCGATCCGTAACATGGTAACACTAGGGACCTAAACTGGTCTATGTGAGCTTGTATAAAAAATACGTCTGCCACACTAACTTTAACCTAAGTCCTTCATTGGTGAGGGCTTTAAGGAGACTGTGTGTCGTCGTAACCCATAGGAGAGGCGATAAAATGTCCCCCTGGGTATATCACGATTTACCTTGTCTCTGATTTTTACGTCATATGACCCATAAACAATCCACCAATTCCTTAGCATTTTGTTGATCCAGTTTATCAGAGCCCGGTTAACCTGAAACTCGTCTAAGGACTGTATAAGTGTATCGGTCTGAACGTTGTTAAAAGCGCCTTCAGTGTCTATATTATATTTACTACCTCATGTAGAACTGTTTCCACTGATCTTCCATTAAAATATGCATGTTGCTTGAATTTCAGCTTGTCATCGGCTATCTTACTTTTGACTTTGTCGTCAATTATTCGTTCCATTGTTTTTAACAGGAAAGAAGTAAGGCTAATGGGTCGATAAGTCTTTGGGGTCGTGTAACTCGCCTTGATAGGCTTGTGTATGAAGACGACCCTTGATTTCCGCCAATTTTTTGGGGTATAAGCATGAGTTAGGCATGCAGTGAAAACTCCAGCCAGATGAGTTGATACCAGATCCACCTCATTCTGAAGAAGTGCTGGAAATATTCCGTCCGGTCCCGAAGAAAACATTACTTTGTCGTGAATCACACGAGGATATTTTTTTAAGCAGATTCTCCTCTTATTCCCTTTTAAAATTGCGTTTGCGTTTACACGACGTTTCGGCTTTTCTGTGTGAATTGTTGTTGTAGAAGTGCAAATGGTTGAGCCCGAGAAGTCCGAGTACGGGAGAGTTTTTTCTCCCCCCCTTTCCGGCTGCCTCTCTCCCCTACAAACCGACGGCTTAACTTTTAGCGTGTGTAAATAGGAACTTTATAATCACTGGTACTGGTACATGTCGCTCACTTCAAGAGTGACATAACTAACTGTGTAACTTTAATGTCGTAGCGCAGCAACTCCTATTTATAAGTACTTCTACCTCAGAAGAATTTTTTTCCGCTTCATTGGAAGATCTTTTGTTGTGCGTTTATACGCCACATCTAAACTATGTTCGGAATCACACGAGGCAACAGTAGTTGTGGCTAATCCAATGTTCGCTGAAAAGAGACGGAAAGGGAGAAATCCCCCTTTCTATTCCTCCTGCCTCTCTCTCCTATGAACTTATGATTAACCACAACTTATGTTGTCTCGTGTGATTCGGAATTATGTATGTAGGTCCAGCAATGTAATGTAAGTCCAGATTTACACGGGATATTTTTCTTCAGCAGATTCCCCGCTAATTCTCTTTTCAACTTGCCACAACTTGTGTTTAGAAGACGCACAATGGGAAAAAAGGGGGTAAATACGCGCGCATGGCAGTATTTTCTATCTCATGACTATACCGTTAGAGATAGAGTCCTACGGTTTGGACCATCTTTAAGAGAATTCTGTGGAGAAGAAATTGTTGTACCCAGGATTTATTTTGCTGTTACCGCGTATCGCACAGTGGGGCTACAAAAGTGACTTTGTGGAATTTAGTGTAAAAATCAAAATATCGTACCAACTTTAGTGATCTTGATTTCAATTTAAAGCTGATAAAATTTAGTTCAAAATCTATTTGAGTTACTTGATTGTGTATTGCAGCGTTTTCAATATATAGACCTTTGCAGTTCAAAATTATTTTTGTCTACATTGCGTTAAAAGTCTAAAAACTGGGCAATGTTTTTAAAATTGAAACCAAATCAACATAAATAGGATTAAATCGTAGTCTGTATTATTTTTGAAAGCTGAAGTCTTGCACTAATGCACTTACACAATGAGTCGTCGACTCCTTAAAAACAAAGTTCAATGAAAAACAAAAATAAATAATCGGTTCACCCTAATATACATAAGCTGCAGAAGCATTTAACTAAAGGGTCCGCCAAATAACTTTAAACTTTTTTTTGGAAAATGCTATAAAAAAAACTACTGAATATTTTCTCAAATTTCTTTTTTTATTTGAAAGTACAATCCTTCCGGTTAATAATGGAAAATAATTTCATTCAAATGGCTGCGTCGGCTGGCCATGCAGTAGCCATTTCCTGCCATGCAGCTGTATTTCACGAATATTGTCCTTTAATGCGTCAATTGTCTCTGGCTTGTCGGCGTAACACTTATCTTTGAGGGCACCCCACAAATAATAGTCCAACGGTGTCAAATCGCAGCTCCGAGGTGGCCAAACGACATCAGCTCTGCGGCTGATAATGCGATCTGCAAACTGCAACATTACCATGATTTTCAAAGTAATGTAGCAATATTTCCCAGCGTTGTTCAAGCGTATGCACAACCATATTCGTTCAGCGGAAGGATAAAACTAATTATCTGTCAAATCAGACATGAGCTAAAGGCCCAGTTAGGCAAACTTAACCGTAACGCCCCCGTAGCGTAACGAATCAGCTGATTCGATCTGTCATATGGAAATCAGTGTAAACGATTAGCCAACGGAAACGAAACGTAAACGGACGGCTGAATCTGTTGAAATCAGAATTGGACGTTCCGTTTACGTACAAATTGACAACAGCTGATTGTTGTTTACAATAAATTTTATGTGCACCAGAATAATTATTTGCTGTTCAAAAGTGGAAAGTATTGTTTAAAAGTGGAAATGAACGATGAATATTTAATTTCGTTGGTGCAGTCGCACGAATACTTGTACAATAAGTACAATGCAGGGTATAGGATACCCGAAAAAAAGCGAGAAGCTTGGAAACAAATTGGCAAGGAGCTGGGCGTTACAGGTGAGTTTTAAGCGTCTCCAAGCTGCAACAACAACACGGAAAGTATGGATATATGTCCTGCCATTAGTGAAGGATGTTATATATGATTTGGTATGGACAAAAGTGTAATACAACGAATGGGTGACCTCACAGCCCAAGTGTGTTCAGCTAAAATAAATAAAATAAGCAGTTCTCTGGGTTTCTTTCACTCCAGTACCGCATATTTTGTTTGTTTAAACACCCACTGAGGTGAAAATGTGCCTCACCAGAAAATAACACAATTGCGTCACGGCGTATAGTTGCAAGAAATGTCCTCACAAGAGGTCCGCCGTGTCAAATAGTCCCGTGCTGACAATTGTTGGACCACGCACATTTTTATCTCCCGTCAACCACTATAAGCCACGCACACATACATTACACTTTGCTCGAAATGGACACTTTGAAAAAGTAACAGAAGGGAGACACTATTTATACCTATTTCGACCTTGCTGAATCCGGTGGTGCTAGCCGTTTTTGTAGGTTAGCTCTTGTTTTCGCGATATTCGACCGGAAAGTTTGCAAGTAAATCAGAGAGATTAGTTACATCGGAAGTGATTTTGAAGTGGAAGACTTCGGTTGTACACGCTTCGGTCCAAAGAACGGATTAAAGGGAACGCTTGGAGAATTTGTTCTCTCAAAATAAGCACCCACCCCCTTACCACTAAAAAATTTCAATCAAATCTTATCATATCGGCGACATTTTTAGTCAGTGTCTTTGAAAACAATATTCCTCGCGAAAAAATACTATAGGTCTCCTTTGAATATATTTATGAACAATCAACAGGTTTCATAATTTAGCAAGCTTAGTTAGATAGCTTTGTAACTTCCATGAACACTAACCAAAAAACTATTTACAAAAATTTAAGTCAAAAACTAACATCAGTAAATATTTTATACCAAAATTATGTAATAACTCGAAATCTGCTAATTTCTCATAAAAACGTTGAAAAGGGACTCATAGTATTTTTTTGCGAGGAATATAATTCTCGAAGGCACCAACTATAAACTTCGTCGATTTGGTAAGGGGGTGAGAAGGGTGGGTGGTTATTTTGAGAGAACAAATTCTCCAAGGGAGACGTATATAAGGTTTTTATTTTTTTTAAGCTTCCTTATGAGGGAAGGTATATTTAACTCATCATTACATTTGCAATAAAATAAAATGTAGCCCAATAAATATCACATTTTCTTTAAATTTTAGCAGCTCAAATTTCGAACACTTGTCGCGAATTAATTGTATTTAATATTTGTTGGAATTGGAACGACGTAACATATTTGAGTAGGGTGCATATTTGATGTTTCGAAATCACTACTAAGGACCGACACGGGCTAATAGTTTTATATTTTTTTCTTACAAAAAAAAAAACCGAAAACAATTAGCATTAGAATTTAAATTTTGTTTATTTATTTTTTCAAAATGTCAATTACAAAAGGTGTTGCGGGAGAACGTATATACGGGACGAAAAGAAAACAGCTATTATTTTTATATGTACATATGTCTATATTCGCCTTTCACCAACTCATATTTACATATATATTTTAATTGTATTTATACAGACGAAATTTGTATTAAGAGGTGGTCAAATCTGCGGGACCGTTATGCCAGAGAAAAAAGGATGGACAACTTACCGTCAGGCAGCGGAGCCAATTGTAGACCTCAGTGGGCTCTTATGCCACTAATGAATTTTTTAGCTCCATATGTAGTTCCACGTCCGTAAGTATATATGTATCTATCTATATATAAAAGAGAATTGACACTAACGTATACAGTATTTTCCTCTCTAGTGCGATGAACAATTTTGGCCAGATTTGTCTAGCTACCCTACAGTTGTCGATTTCTGTCCAACTTTCATTAGACTGCCTAACTGATTCTTGCCTAAGCCAAAGCTTGCAAGTGGACAGTGGCGCAAAATCGTCGAATTGGGGACCCAAAATTTGTCAAAATCCCATTTCGAAATCATCAACAAATCGTCATTCCATAAATCTACTATTTACATACCGATTTTGAGCCATTTAGGCTATGGAAGCGCTTCGGTGAAAGTTATGTATTAGTGAATACTTTTAGGCATCCTTGGACATTTCTTCCACCAGCATGCATTCGATATTGCATGAACACCTGGCCGTAAAAAAGGTTTGTTCTCGTTGGATCCCGCGCAATTTGACAATCGCTCAAAAAAGGATAGTGTCGATTGCTGCAAAGAAATTTTGAAAAAATACGATCGCGGTGCTTCAAAAGACGTTTATAAGATCGTCACAGGTGACGAATCTTGGATCTATGCGTATGAGCCCGAAACAAAACAGCAATCGACCGTGTGGGTCTTCGAATACGAGCCAAATCCAACGAAAGTTGTTCGTGGAAGAAGCACTTCGAAGCAATTGGTCGCCGTTTCTTCGGCAAAACTGGTCATGTGGCGACTGTTCCGCTTGAGCAACGTAGGACGGTCAATTCTGAGTGGTACACCACAATTTGTTTGCCTGAAGTCTTCGGAGAAATTCGAAAAACGAACAAGAGAAGGCGAATCATTGTGCACCATGACAATACGAGCTCTCACACATCGGCTCAAACTAGCGCCTTTTTGACCGGCCAAAACGTCGAATTGATGGTTCTGTAGTGGCCTATATGTGGACATGGTATTTCACTACCTTATTTGTGGATTATTTAAGACGTAGTTAAGAAGTACGAACTTTGTCAACCATGTAAACTATTCATTCTTGTTCTTCCTCTCTTTTTGCGCAGTCATCGCATTACATCTAAGATCTCACGATTTCATCATCATTTCATGTATATTATTAGAATTAGTTAAATAAAGTGTTTATTATATTAAACATTATATAGCCGGTTTATTCATTCATTAAACTAACCACGAACGGCTATAGTGGTGACCTCGACGTGATAGTAATACACACATGAGATGAACGAAGACACAGGCAACGAGAAGACAAGCACATCCGTGGGAGCAGGCCAGGCTCCGGACACTGCTGGACAAGGAGTGGCGACTTCCCCGATGTACGGAAATTTTGTAAGCAGAGTTTCAGTGAAAGTACCGCCGTTTTGGTCTGATCACCCTGAAATCTGGTTCGCACAAATAGAGGCTCAGTTCGTCGTTTCAGGCATCGTGGCTGACGAAACGAAATACAGCAGCGTCATAGCAGCGATTGAATCACAGGTGTTGGTGCAGATTTCGGATGCTGTCCTCAAGCCGCCTGCAACAGGAAAATACGAATTTTTGAAAAAATGCATCATCGAACGCTTCTGTGAAAGCGAACAGAAGAAAATACAGAAATTGCTGTCCGACATGCACCTTGGCGACAGGCGACCTACACAATTATTGAACGAGCTCCGTAGTCTTGCGAAGGATAGGGTAAGTGATGACTTCCTGGCATCATTGTGGCTTCAACGACTACCACAGAATGTTCGTGCCATTCTCCAAGCCTCCAACGCGGAGCTGTCCGAATTGGCGAAACTGGCGGATAAGATTTTGGAGGTGAGTGATTATCGACAACTCGCCGCTGTGTCCACATCCACGACACCTAACGAAGCCAACTTATTGCAAAGAATTGCGGTTTTGGAAGAACGTTTGGAGAAATTAGGCCGCTCTCGTTCATCCAGTCGCTCATCGAATCGTAAGAAGAGCCAACGTAGTGCCACACCATCTTCGGAGAAATATTGTTGGTACCACTGGAAGTTCGGCGAGGCCGCTACAAAGTGCCGCCAGCCTTGCGAATTCCATTCAAAGCCAAAAAACTAGTTACCGTGGCTGGTGCATTGTCCAGCGCACCACGCCGAATTACAGTGGCACGTCTTACATTGCTGGACAACGATACAAAGGTGAAGTTCTTGATCGATACGGGGGCTGACGTTTCCGTTTTGCCACCGCGTTCTTGTGACAGAAACGTCACATCGAATTCAGTAACATTATTTGCAGCTAATGGCACCCGTATTAAAACATATGGCGAACGTCGTCTCAAGTTATCTCTTTCATTAAGAAGAGTCTTCGAATGGAATTTTCTCGTGGCAGATGTTTCAACTGCCATAATAGGTTCTGATTTTCTCAAGCACTTCGATTTACTTGTGGATATTAAGCAGAATCGTCTCGTCGATCGCAGGACTTTGCTGCACGCTAAGGGTGACACAGTATATTCATGTGCACCCGTCATATCAACATTCAATGCCGACAACATATTTTCACGACTGCTATTTGAGTATAAAGACATCACCGTGTTAAGCAGCAACCGAGATCGAGAGTCATTGCAGACGGACGTTACACACCACATCGTTACGGGTGGCCCAGCGGTGTCTGCCCGACCACGAAGGCTGCCACCTGAGAAATTCGCTGCTGCCAAAAAAGAGTTTGAGTTTTTGGTGGAGCAAGGTATTTGCAAGCCATCCAAAAGTAATTGGGCAAGCCCCCTTCATATGGTAAAAAAGACGAACGGGGAGTGGCGGCCGTGCGGTGATTACCGTGCGCTTAATGCGCAAACTTTACCAGATCGCTACCCTATTCCATTTTTGCATGATTGTACTCACATGCTCCATGGCAAGTGTATATTTTCTGTGCTAGATTTGCAAAAGGCGTACCACCAAATACCCATAGAACCCTCCGACATACCTAAGACGGCCATAACAACACCATTTGGGTTGTTCGAGTTCAACTACATGACATTTGGATTGCGGAATGCTGCACAAACTTTTCAGCGCCACATCAATTCTGTTTTGCACGGCATCGATTTTACATTCGCTTATATCGATGACATTCTCATTGCATCATCTAGTGCGGACGAGCACGAGAAACACCTGAGGATTGTTTTCGATCGGCTACGTAAATCTGGTTTGGCAGTAAACGGCAGCAAATGTGTTTTGGGCAAGTCCGAAGTTAAATTTTTGGGACACACTATAACACCGAACGGCATTAAACCACTAGAAGAGAAAGTGACAGCAATACGTGATTATCCCAAACCTAAAGTGGCTAAAGAACTTAAGCGGTTTCTGGGGATGATTAATTTTTACCGCTCCTTTCTCAGGAATGCAACGCGCAATCAAGGAAAATTGCAGGCTCTCATTTCGGGCAACGTCAAAAACGACACGACGCCAGTTGTTTGGGACGATGAAGCCACAAACGCATTTGAGGCCTGTAAGGAGGAATTAGCAAACGCCACCATGCTTTGTCACCTGTCGCCCAACGCAAAATTGTCTTTGTATACAGATGCCTCTAGTGAAGCTGTTGGCGCAGTTTTACACCAGACTGTAAATGGTAAGGTCCAACCATTGGGATTTTATTCCAAAAAGTTAACAGCCGCACAAGCAAAGTACAGTACATACGATCGGGAGCTGTTGGCCATTTATCAGTCAATAGACCATTTCCGGCACTTGTTAGAGGGCAGACAATTCACGATATTGACCGACCACAAACCGTTGGTATATGCTTTCGCCCAGAAAGGCGACAAAACACCACCAAGGAGAGCGCGCCAACTGGACTTTATTAGTCAGTTTTCGACCGACATACGACACTTGCGGGGAGATGAAAATGGCGTTGCCGATTTTTTGTCCCGAATAAGTTCGATAGACAGCCCGGATTTTGAGGCCTTGGCGAGAGAGCAAGATCGCGATTCGGAATTGGAGCAAATTATAGAAACCAATAGTTCAACGCTAAAACTGAAAAAGGTTGCTGTGCCGAATTCGACCGAGACGCTGTATTGCGATACCACTAACGACAAAATTCGACCATTCGTACCACGAACTTTTCGTCGTCAGGTAATTGCGAAACTACATGACCTGTCCCACCCTGGACGAAAGGGAACGCAACGAATAGTTGGAGAAAGGTATGTATGGCCTGGTATGATGAAGGATATAGCATGTTTCGTCAGAGAATGCATACCGTGTCAGCGAAGCAAAATTTGTAGACACACGAAAACACCTATTGGAAATTATGAGCCAGTCGAGGCCCGTTTTGATCATATCAACGTGGATATTATTGGACCACTTCCAGTCTCCAAGAACCAACGGTATTGCCTCACGATCATTGACAGATTCACGCGATTTCCAGTGGCCATACCAATTGCTGACATAACTGCAGAGACTGTTGCTAGCGCTCTGATCGAGGGATGGATATCTTTGTTCGGCATACCTCTTCGTATATCCACCGACTTGGGACGACAATTTATATCATCCGTTTTTTCCGAATTAACAAATATTTTGGGAGTACAGCATCTGAAGACCACTGCTTATCATCCGCAAGCCAATGGCATGATCGAGCGATTCCACCGCACGTTGAAGGCTGCCATCAAGTGCTACAACACAGACGACTGGACGGCAGCGTTGCCATTGGTTATGCTTGGCCTACGCACTACGGTGAAAGAGGACATAAATGCGAGCCCAGCGGAGATGTTGTTTGGTTCCCAACTACGAATTCCTGGGGAATTTGTACATGCGGGTAAAGTCAAAGCTAGCGAATCCGACTTCATTAAAAACCTTCGTAGGCAGATGTCATCGTTGCGTCAGTATTCAACTTCACATCATGGCGAACCTAATGTGCACATCGATCGCAATTTGCAAAACTGTAAGTTTGTTTTTATACGCATTGATAGAGTTCGAACTCCTTTGGAAGCGCCATACGAGGGCCCCTTCGAGATATTGAAGAGGGGTGATAAATTTTGTAAAATCAAATTGGGACAACGGAATGTGAATGTATCTAATGACCGTCTCAAACCAGCATTTATCGATTTTAACGACACAACTCTAGCTGCTTCTAGGAACCCGGCCACTGAGGAAACGACATCTCTTGAAAGTCCTAGTATGTCGAATGGTCAGCCGTTTTTTCAACACGAACCCCAACCATCACCAGAGACCCGACTAACGAGAACTGGCCGGCACGTTCGATTTCCGGCAAGGTATCTCTAGAGGGGGAGCCCTGTAGTCATAAACACTCAAAGTACTAGATGGTCCGTCGTACTCTTTAAAAAGTGACAGTTACGAACGATTAAATTTTTGACAGTTGTTTTGCTCTCTTCGAGATATTTTGGCACTCTCTTGTTAGCTCTCAAGATTTAATTTGCCGATTTAAAGATGTGTTTTTTGCTATTTTATTTTAAAAATCAATTGTGTTTGCTCCAATTGTGATTGTAAAGTGAAATGATTGAGGAAAAATGCCAAAAATATGAATAAAAAATCAAAACAAATTTGTGCTCTTTCTTCTCTTAACTACTAATGTCAAAAATTTAATCGTTCGTAACTCGAGAAATTTGCTTAAGAGAACGACGGACCATCTAGTACTTTGAGTATTTATGCCTGTAGTGGCCTATATGTGGACATGGTATTTCACTACCTTATTTGTGGATTATTTAAGACGTAGTTAAGAAGTACGAACTTTGTCAACCATGTAAACTATTCATTCTTGTTCTTCCTCTCTTTTTGCGCAGTCATCGCATTACATCTAAGATCTCACGATTTCATCATCATTTCATGTATATTATTAGAATTAGTTAAATAAAGTGTTTATTATATTAAACATTATATAGCCGGTTTATTCATTCATTAAACTAACCACGAACGGCTATAGTTCATCCGCCGTACAGCCCTGATTTGACACCCAAAGACTTCTTGTTATTCACTCACATTAAGAAAACCTGCTTGGTCAACGTTCAAAACCATGTTTTGGTGGTGAATTTTCAACTTACTGTAGCCAAAACAATTCGCGCTCAAATGACAAAACGGTCTGAGTGAAGTTATGCTAAAAAATGTCATAATTTCCAATGGAATTTCCAGTTTAAATAATAAACCGTAATATAAAGAAAACCTGCTTGGTCAACGTTTTTCGAGGCCTGAAGCAGCTGTTGAAGCGTTCAAAAACCATGTTTTGGAGGCGAATTTTCAACTCACTGTAGCCAAAACAATTCGCGCTCAAATGACAAAATGGTCTGAGTGAAGTTATGCTAAAAAATTTCATACTTTCCAATGGAATTTCCAGTTTAAATAATAAACCGTAATATAAATAGCAACCCTTGTAACAAACCAATACATCCCAAACAGGGGGCAGGACAACGTCTGCTGGGGTCAGCTAGTTTAAATAAAATAATGAAGTCTTACATTCAAAACCGGCTATCTTAAAGAAGAGCGAAAAGTTAATAGACTAAATCCCAAATTCAAAACATATGGTTAGAACTAACTCACTGTTACAAAACAAAAATTTCATACAATTTGATAGCTATAACTTTAGTTTAGATCTAACTGTTGTATAACCGGAGGTTGTGGAATTGGCCGTAAATGATTTTGCAAATATAATATCTACAATCTGTTTAAAAACACTTTTTGCGCAAACAAAAGATCGAAATATAATATTGTATTCGAGTTTCCAACTAACTTAGCCCTTTTTTGTTTACAGAAATTTCTTAGATTTGTTCCTACGTACAATTATCTTATATTTTAATTAGGAGCCATAAAATGTACTTAAGATTATTTATGCCTGTTGTACAAGCTGATAAAAAATTAATTCTGAACTGTTTCAAACAGTTTATAATTTTTTTCATATCTGATGGCGGGCTACGTGGTTGGTAAAAAATTGGAGGGATCTGACCAATGGTAGCGACTCCGCCCATATGAGAAATATTTTAAAATCTTGAGGAAATTTTTAGAGAGATTGCTGTAATTTTGTGTATATGTATTTGGTGGCAGTCTACGTGATTAGTTCAAAAACGGACGGGATCGGAAATCTGAAGTCTGGGACAATAAATTTGGAAGAAATTGGTTCAGATTTAGATATAGCCCCCATATATAAGTTACCCCCGATTTGACGTGTAACCGCTGTAGAAACTGTATTTTATATCCGATCAGCGCGAATTTAGGCAAAAAGAGGTTTCTTATTACATGAAGGAATACTGCCAAATTCGGAGAAAATCGGTTCAGATTTCGATATAGCCCCCATATATATGTTACCCCCGATTTTACATGTAAGCGCTGTAAAAACTGTATTTTATATCCGATCAGTATGAAATTCGGCAGAAAGAGGTTTAATATTATATGAATGAACACTTTTAAATGTTGGAAGAAATCAGTCAAGATTTAGATATAGCCCCCATATATACGTTATCCCCGATTTGACATGTAAACGCTGTAAAAATGTTATTTTATGTCCGATCAGAATTAGATAATATGTTTCTACCCTTATCGCACTGTTAGGGAGGTGTAGGGTATTATATAGTCGGCCCCGCCCGACTTTCTGCCTTTCCTTACTGGTTTTATATAAATTAATGTATACATATGTGTTTGTGGATTTTGTATGTTTGTTTGTTCCGTATAGACGCCTAAACGCCTAGACCGTTTTCATAGATTGTATATTTGAGATATCTTCAATTTGTGCTCTAATTTTGAAAACAGTATACTTGATTGGTTCAAATATTCCTTCAGAATAGAAACTTTATTTAACAACCAGTCATTACGAAAATTTGCCAGAGAGGAGTTTCTTGATCTGAGAACAAACAATGTTATTTAGAACAGCTACATGCATGATATCTCAATTTCCCGCCACTTTTTAGACCATTCATGTAGGGTATCATCAGATACATATGCACAAAATTACAGAACTCTCGCTAAAAAAATTTTGTAAGACTTCTCAGTTTCAAAATTTAGGTTATATCGGCGGGGCCATGGCCATTGATCCGATCCCGAACCTTTTTGGACCAATAACGTAGACTATCACCAGACATCACTCTCTCTAAAAATTGTACAAAATATGTGTCTCAATTTCTAAATTTGGCTTATATAGGCGGAGCCACGTCCTTTGGTCTGATCCCACCCATTTTTGGGCGAATCGCGTAGACTGTCATCAGATACATATGCCCAAAACTGCAGCACTCTCGATAATAAATTGTGCAAGATATTTCAATTTCAAAATTTGACTTATATGGACGTGGGCACGCCCATTGGTTCGATGCCGCTCATTTTTGGACCAATCACGTAGACTACCACCAGATATACTCGTATATACACGAAATAACAGCACTCTCGGTAACAAATTGTTCAATATATCTCAATTTCAAAATTTGGCTTATATGGGCGGGGCCACGCCTATTGGTCCGAACCGGCCAATTTTTGGACCAATCACGTAGATCGCCAACGGATATATATACACAAAATTCCAGGTGTCTCGCTAACAAATTGTGCAAGATATCACATTTTTGAAATTTGGCTTATATGGGCGGTGCCACGCCCATTGGTCCGATTCCGCCCAATTTTGGAAAATTCACATAATCTGCCACTAAATTCATACACACAAAATTTCAGCGCTCTAGGTAAAAATTTTTCTCAATATCAAAATTGGATCCATATGGGCGGGTCCACGCCCACTTGATATATCGAAAATTCAAGTACCCTATTTTCAGCACCCCCTACACATGTACATTCTGTGAAAATTTCAAGATGATCGGTCAAGCCGTTTAGACGTCTATACGGAACAAACACACAAACAGACACTCTCTTTTATATATATAGATAGATATATAAAGGGTTTTCCAACAAGAGGTGTTATTTTGGTATTCAAAGAAAAATGCCATTTTTGAGATAACTGATCGGATGTTTATTTCATAATAAAGAAGGTATGCCGTTAATAATGAAGAACAACATCAGCCAAATGGCCACCACGACCACGCTTACAGGACCATATTCTTTTCATGAAATTTTCCATAACAAAATAACAAAGTCGCTGCCCTATGTCCTCGATAGCCTCACGAATTCTATCTTTGAGGTCTTGAATCGACGCTGGGCTGTTGGCCTAGACCTTATCTTTCACGCAATCCATTCACCGTAACTGTAGATCCAACTTCATTTTCGAAAAAGTATGGTCCAATGACCCCGCCGGACCATAAACCGCACCAAACAGTCACACTTTGAGGATGGAGAGGCTTCTCAACAATAACTCTTGGGTTTTCCGAGCCCCAGATGCGAACACTTTGCTTGTTGACGTAGCCACCGAGGTGGAAATGGGCCTCATCAGTCAAGATGATTATTGTGGTTGCAAGATTTTTACCATTTTTGTAGTGAATTTTAATAATTTCAATGCTTTGTTGAATCGTGTATCGTTCCATTTTGAGTAATGGCGTAGTTTCAATAGCTTCAAATGTGACAGCTACCGAAATACCGGGTGATTCAAAATAACAGCTCTTGTTGGAAAACCTCATAAAAATATTGATTTTTTATTTAAAATTTGTATTAAAAAGTCACAATCACAGTTCCTCATAATCACAGTTTTGCTTTTTTATTTAAAATTGTTATTAAAATGTCACAACTTAATGTAGGTTGTTATGGAGTTTGGCCTACGACTTAGGTCTCATGTTATTTGAAAATATTGAAAGTATTTTTATGAAAATTATATCCGGTAATTTTGATACGGTAAAGCTCCTTCATCGTAAAAGTAATCAGCTAATTTATTTCTTAACCGTATGGCTGATTGGCTGGATCTGCGAAAATGTGTCGTAAAAGATCGCAATCGCTGATTTGTTCGGATATGATTCTGCCATTCTCCTTCATGGATTATGCCATGTTCTCCCTCTCGATCCACAAAGTTATTAGGGCAATACCAACGGCTTTGGTCATTTAGCATAATAAAATTATGTAGGATAACACACGCAGGACAATGGTTTCACAATTTTCTGGTGCCATTTCAATTGTAGTGAGCATAATTCGCCAACGTGCACATAATATACCAAAAGTATTTTCGATTACTCGGCGAGCACGAGACAATCTATAATTGAAAATTCTTTTTTTTTCATCTAACCCTGATGCAGAATAAGGACGCATGAGGTTAGTCTTCAGGGGAAACGCCGCATCGCCAATAAAAAAATGTGGAAAAGCTTCAGAGGATGCTGACGATAACGGTTTACTGGGAGGTACAGGTACTGTACCTAAAATAACTGATTGCCCAAATGGAGAGTACTGGAATATGGCTGTATTTAATTAAAATTAAAAAATGGATATTGTTTGTATTAAAATAGATTATAAATAAATTTAAGTTTAATGGACATACCCCCATCGTGTTGGCTGCCATAACTTCCGACATTAACTGATATAGTTATAGTTAGCATCGCAGATTCCCATAAGTACAATGCTAAAATACTTTTTGTAGTTATGGAACGCAGACCCGGAATTTGCAGGGCACTTTAAAGCTATGTGCTTTCCGTCAATAGCTCCCACACAATTCGGCATATCCCACATCCGTTGAAAATCATTGGCAATGTCTCTGTACTGCTGTGTAGTTGGTTCACTTAAATAAATCGGCGAAAGCAAGCGCCACAAAACTTCACTGCATTCTAAAATAATATTTCGAATTGTCGTTTTCCCCAGCTTGTGACTCCATGCAATCGATTGTATGGAACAACCGTGACCCAAATACCTACAATTTTAAGCAATAGAATGTTAATATTTGCGAACTTAGAATCATAGGATAAAGCAATATTGGACATACAGTAGTGTGATTGCTAGTCTCTCTGCCGGTCCAATCCGTTGCTTTGGCTTAGTTAACTCATCTTTTATTAATGTTAATAACAAATTAAAAACAGCCATAGGCATTCTAGTGTGCTTAAAAAACTGTTCTTCGTCTGAGTTCATCATTTTAAGAAACACTTTCCTGTGATATCCGGCTTTCGCCCAGTCATTGTTTATAGGACGTACTCCCCATCTTCTTATCCGACGATATTTTCTTGATTTACTTTTATAGTAAATTCTGCACAGATTTAAAAAACACAAATGTGTAAACGTTCTTTTTAACTTCATTTTTAATAAACATTCAACAGAAGAAATCGCGGTTTTTTTGTTTACTTATGTGTTGTTGTCAGAACATATGACTCGTTTTTTCAACGTTGGCTAATCGCTCAAACGGGCAACGTTACGGCAACGGTAAAGATAAATTGCGGTTACGTATGCCTAACCCGGCCTTAAGTGTTACCATTCACGAAATAAGCACTAGTTGAAAAAAAAACGTTAGATTGCGGACCCTGTATATTTTATAGTTCTTGAAGAAGTAGTAAACTAAAAATTACACATATGTATATGTAAACCTAATAATATTAGTAAGATCGATATTTTTGATCGAATGACACTACAAATTTGCAGCCGGACTTGTACCGGTCGTATTTATTATTCGATTTTGCGAAATTACGTTAATTGTTTTTTTTTTACGAGGAAAATCGGTCCATATGTTTCGGGAAAATCGGTTCATGTAGCTCCCACACATATTTTCTATATATAAAGTAAAAAAAGACACATATTTAAAGTGCAAAAATCTGCCATAATCGCAAAAAGTCGCAGATAAACTAGGTACTGTTAGATACACGACTAAGTCACCTCTCTTCTCTATGTCATATGGTAGTGATCCCAAAAAAGTTGTATTCCATTTACTGTGGATAATTTTTTTGAAAAACAAAAAAAAATTATTTTTGCTTTGAAATATCTCTTAATTTAAAGACGTTGAAAATACGTCGTATACACAAAAATGAAGATGAATATAACCATATTATATGTTACAAGTCCGGTCGCATTTCACCAACAAACGCGAATTCTACAAGCATTTTAATATATACATTTTATCATCGTCATGTTATTTGAATTTATTTGAAAAAACAACAAACTTTTAATGGTCATAACTCGGAATCGTCTAGGGATATTTTTATAAAATTTGAAATTATTTTCATTAAATGTTATCCACAATAAAACAACATTTCCAAAAAACTGATTTTTGAAAGTTGGTTTCAAAGTCCTATGCGCGCATATTTCATCATATTTTCCCATCGTGCGACGTACATAATTTTGTTTCGGCTATTCCTATGTAAATTGTTGTTGTTTCAAAGTGCGAGTGGAAAACACAAACGTTGAACCCGATAAGCCCGAGTACGGGAGTTTTCCCCCCCTCTTGCCAACTGTTCCTCTCTCCAACAAAAAACTCAGATAATCTGCTGCACATTCAGCCAGTGTAAATCTGGACTAATTGTCATATAGCCTAACACTGCTAAAACGTTCCTCAAACCTTCATTAAGTTTTTATGAAGAAGGCCTTTAGAACGAATAAATACAATTTCTGTATTAAAAATTTGCTACTTCCACCAAAAATTTATCTTCATGGAAACAAAAATAAAACGTAGTACATATCTGTATTTCAGAACTCAAAGGGTTCAATATAATTTTTTATTTTCTTCACCGACCTTTCGGCCGGTCTAATGCATAGATGTTTTCCAAATATTGTAAAATCCATGTTACCAAATTTCATGCTAAAGACGCATTCACTTTTTGGCACTGTCCTTAAGCGGTTATCCGTTCCCAAGATTTTCAAGACATTCTTTGAGTCCATCACAACAATACCAGATATGCCCACTAACGTTGGGCACTTCGATTGAATTACAGACATTTTAGAGCCATGCAGATCTGTCTTCACCAGTAGCTTACTGAAGGCGTCATAGCTTGAGTGATATACCTGAGGCACCTGATCGCCTGCCTTAAGTCCTAAGTGTTCCTTCATGTAACCCTTCCACAGGCGATGAAGAGGCAAGGCTTCCGCATATTTCATTTGGCGCGTGGGTAACGTATGAAGGCCTAAATCAGCATACTCACGTCTGGTGAGCGTAGAAGATTTGGAAGTTCTTTTCTTGCGACATAATTGCTTTTTGCTCTTTGTGCCTTGCAGCATTGTAATGTGTTCTGGGTTAAGGTCGATGGTCGCGCGTTTGTCGGGCACCACCATGTTGGCCAGGTACTCTTGCAAAGGTTGTATTTGTTTATCCATATGGCAAATAAATTAAAGACGTCTTGCAAATAATATTCTTTAACAAAATGCATCCATCTAGAACGCAATTGACAACAAACTGTTTAATCATATGTTTCTTACACGTGTTCATAGTTGGAAAACATGTAGTATTTGTGCTGAAGTCGTAACTTAAACTCAGGCGTTGACGTACGGCGTCTGTGAAATATTTTTATGTTTTTGCAGCAAATCTCGAAGAAAAGGGGCAATATACATATAACTCTTGAAGTGAGTGAGCGATCAATTTTGAGTTATGTCACTCTTGAAGTGAGTGAGCGATATGTAAAAATAATAAAAAATATATGTAGAAACATCGTTGTAAATATTTTAATAATACCAAAGGAATTAAGTGCAGTGTATGGATTTAGTAAAAAAATTAAAAATGGACAATACTTTTTTTGACCAAAAATATCGAATTAAATATGGCGCTCGAAGCCATGTTGCACTTAGGACCAAAAAATTGACCCGAACATTAAAATCAAATGAAAGCAAATTTTCCGGAAAAAAATTACGATCACTTCCGTGGCTAGAGGGTCTTGAACAATAGGTTTTAGGTCTACATATCATGCGACCCAAATGAAAGGAAAATTTGGACATACGTGAATTTTCCTATATTACCCAAAACCCATTTCACAATATCCTTTAGGGTGACGTGGAATTGAATTTTTCGGACATATTAATAATCTACGGAAAATTGTCATTACTTTGATATTAACTACGTTCGGGGCCAGGTACATTTTGTCCTGATGGCCCGTGGTTCCGATCCCCAAATTAGTGCTGAATCACATGAGGCATTTTTCCCAAGCAATTTTCAAAGTTTATAGCAGAGAGAGACAGAGAGCTTTTTCGGCCTGCCTCTACAAATTTTGCCACTTGCTTGGAAAAAAATGCGTCGTATGATTCAGCACTTGCGACATCATTTTTTATGTTCCTGTGGTAAATCGGAATCTCCTATCTCTTCTATGATAGCAAGAATTACTTTAGCAATAATTGCCTCGTGTAAACCGGTACTTGTTTAGCCAACGGACATCAAATTGTCTTTATTTTAAATATTCATTTAGTCGTGAATCGCACGTGGATTTTAAGCAGATTCTCCTCTAATCCCCTTTTACATAAAATTACGTTTGCGTTTACACGACGTTTCGGCTTGATGGACAGACTCTCTATTATACAGATGTTCCGTCGTGACTTTTACATTTTCGTGAGTTACGAACGAATAGAAATGATTTTCAAACTCGAAAAAAATAGTGTTCTGGATCATTTTTTTAACTTTTTTTGTACTTAACGATCGATATTTATTTTCTAATTGTGGTCTTAAAATACGCAAAAAAATCACTCGCTGAAATCAAATTTATATTCGTTCGTAACTGATAGACTACTCGCTACTGGACGGAACTTTTTTATAACTTTATTTTCTTTGGCTTGATGTGCTTTTGTTTCGGCTTTTCCCACGAAAATGTAAACAAAGTCACGACGGAACATCTGTATAATAGAGAGTCTGTGGCTTTTCCTGTGTGAATTGTTGTTGTTTCCAAGTGCGAATGAAAAACTACTTGCAGGAAGAACTCTAAACGTTCAGGGAGTGTTTTTTCCTCCCTCTTGCCGACTGCCCATCTCTCCAACAAAACGCCGATAATCTGCTGAACATTCAGCCAGTGTAAATCGGAACTAACTCGTGTTTACTCTATTTCATTATTCTCTTTTTTCTGCGTGTAAGTTGATATGACATTTATGTCAACAGAGCGGGAAGAACAAGTGTGCCCAAAACATCTGGTAAATGTTTCAAAACATTTGTATTTTCATTTTTTCTTTTCGCCCTTTAATTTTGTTTTTGAATAACCGGGAAAATGACCGACGACACGAAAGATTATAAAGAATACACGTTGGAAGCCGACTCTGAGCTGCGTTTCGAAATAGAGGACAAGGATGCTAAAGTTCAAGTGATGGTAAACAGTAAACAGCTTCCCTCCAACAGATTGATGATCTTTAATTTGCTTTATAGTTATTTTCGGGTTTTGCAGAGATGTTTGGCACTGAATTAGTAAAGAAGAAGAAATACAACTTTGAAACGGGAGCCAAAGTGGCGATATTCACATACCAAGGATGTGTTTTGCATGTGACAGGTAAAACGGATGTCAGTTACATTTCAAAAGAGACACCCATGGTCCAGTATTTAAATTGTCACGCGGCTTTGGAACAGTTACGTGTACAAGCCGAGGAAAAGGACGAACGAGGTCCGGTGGCAATGATTGTAGGGCCAATGGATGTGGGAAAAAGTACATTGTGTAGGATTTTACTAAATTATGCCGTGCGTTTGGGTCGGCGGCCATTGTATGCCGATACAGATGTGGGTCAAGGGGCATTGTCAATACCGGGCACCATAGGTACTATTTTGGTAGAAAGGCCAGCAAGTATTGAAGATGGCCTCACAATGACTGCGCCTCTTGTTTATCATTTCGGCTACAAGACACCGTCGGGGAATAATACGCTGTACAGAGCGGCTGTGAGTAAAATGGCCGAGGTGACATTGGAATCGATGAACGTTAACAAAAAGAGTAAGTATTTAAATTTGTGCTTAGCTCGAACACTTAAAAACTGTATAACAATCGTCATAGTCATATTCATTAGTTTATCAATTCTTCGAGTCCAAAGTTTCAGAAATATTTGTATTTTCTTGTTTGCAAATATTTGTATCTGTTTCTTAGCTAAACATTCTGGAATTATTATAAACACCTGCGGTTGGGTAAAGGGTGATGGTTATGCAATGTTGGCCCACACGGCACAGGCATTTGAGGTAAACGCTGTATTTGTTCTCGACCAGGAACGCTTGTACAACGAACTGTTGCGTGACATGCCATCATTTGTTCGCGTCGTTTTGTTACCCAAAAGCGGAGGAGTCGTTGAACGTAGCAAAGAACTGCGAGCAGAATCCAGAGATCTGCGCATCAAACAGTATTTTTATGGTTCAAAAACGCCCTTCTATCCCTTTTCGTTTGAAGTGAAATTTTCTGACTTGAAATTATATAAAATTGGTGCTCCACCCCTACCGGACTCCTGTATGCCAATTGGCATGAAGGTAAGTACCATTTGAACACATTTTTGAAGGAAGCAATGCATGTAATTAATTTAGATTTTAGAGCTTGGATGATTAGCATTTTTCAAAATTTCGAAGTGTTTAGAATTAAAAATATTTACTTTAATTTGAGAAAAAGGAAAAAATTTCGAGCGGATTTTTCCTATAACAATGTGGCCTATTGTCCAAAACTGTTATTAGAACAACTTTTGTCAAGAGGGCACTTATCGAATTCATATGTGAATTATCTACGTCTAACCATTTAAACATTTGTTTTTCTTAAACAGGCCGAAGACAACAAAACAAAATTAGTAGCGGTTACACCATCACCATCTATTTTACATCATATACTGGCGGTGAGCTTTGCTGAGACCAACGAAGATGATGTCATTGGAACAAATGTGGCTGGTTTCGTTTGTGTGTAGGTTGAAGTCTAACACTATCCGCATTTTCAATCCTAACCGAGATATACTTTTTTATTTCAGCACTGAAGTTGATATGGAGCGGCAAGCCATAATGATTCTATCGCCGCAACCCCGACCTTTGCCGAATTCCCTTTTATTACTCTCCGACCTTCAATTTATGGACAGCCATGCTTAATATGTTTTGCTTCCAATCTATTTATTGAAATTAAACTTAGGGTACAGCATATTTTGTAAATAATTGTTTAAAACAAGTGAAACTGAACCGATTTTCTACGCATTTGACGATTTTTGTACTTTGGCCAATTCAGTCTTAAATTTTGCAATTGTTTCACGGGCCAACTTAAGTTTGTCCTTTAGTGTGTTGATTTCTCCCTTCACCTTATGTTTGACGTCAAGTATATTTTCCAGTGTCTTCTGTTTCTTCGTTTCGACTAAAATATAAACAAGAAAATGAAAAACGCATTTCTCCGAATCCTTTGTAAACTTTTACTTACAATCTGTATCATGGGTATACGGCCCACTGGTCAATGGCTGTACATTCATTAGAAAATGCTGCATCAGCTGTGTCGGTTCTTGGAAGACAATCTCTTCATACGATTCCGATACTAAGCCCATTTTGGCATCCATTGTAGTGGTAGAAAGTTCAGCATCGACAATTGGAGATTGGAAAAGTTTTAAAATATGGTAGCAGGTAACCGGCCGTTCGGTTGGATCATGAAAATATATTTTGATCACAACTTCGAATTCACCCCATCCAGTTTCAGTGACCTCATAGGGGGGTTTAGTAGATATTCGGTTAGGATTGGCATAGCTTTCGTGAAGTTTAAAATGTACCTTCTTCACATATACTGACATGTCCTCATTGAGATAGGGCTTCACATACACCCTCCATTCGTGCGTGTGTCCATCTTGCTCCCGCTTCTTTCCAAACGACCGAGCAATATTTCCATAGACAATAGGTTTAATAATAGTTAAGCCTTTAACTCTGCCGCCGGAATCGGGACCAAAATCAGTGGGTATATTCAAACTATTCATTTTGATTATTCTTTAATTACTTTTATAAATTCTGTTTACGGATAAGTTACTGTCAAAAAGTTTGTTTATGGAAATCTAAATGTCAACGATTAAACCCCGATTAGTTCCACGAACGTATCGTAACGTTCAACTCAACCTTAGGCGTGTTTTCGTTACACCAGGCGTGTTTTCGTTACACCAAAAGTGCTTAATTTGTATGCGGAGCTAAGCACTTTTAAGCACTATTAGTTCCCGATGAAGTTTGGTGCTTGTAAGTAAGTAAGTAAGTGTAAATTTATTGAGACTTTTTTTTTCGATTACAATAGGCGTGTTTTCGTTACACCATAAGTGCTTAATTTGTATGGGGAGCTAAGCACTTTTAGGCACTATTAGTTCCCGATGAAGTTTGGTGCTTGTGTTCATGTCTTAATCGAGTATGATGTTGCCAGATTGGGCATCCCATTTTTGGAGAGATTTTATCAATTATTGTGAATTAACGGGAAGAAGAAGAACAAAAATGGGAAATTATTTTAATATTTGCAAAAGAGTGTAAGCAATTGAACATAGAATAGTAAATATATGTTTTATAAATACTTTTCACGAATTTTTTGTCTGTTTCGCACTGTTCTTTCTTCGCAACTCAAGACACCATTGCACAGTGGTTGCGCCCATACGACAAAAATAAAAAAATCTATGTTAATATATTGACCTTGTAGCTGCATAAATAGCCACTAAAGTCATCAAATTCCTCCACTCAAAATTTGTTTTTATAATTTCTAACGGTACTTCTTAAATAAAAGCAACATGGGTACGAACTTTCATAGACGCAGTTAGTATGCTGAAAAAAACTCGAAAACAAAGTGAAGATTCAACTGTGAATATATCATTTATAAAGAGCTTAAATAAAATTGCTTTAAATGGAAATTAATGTAGATGGTATTAGCACTATTTTTGAGTAATAACATATCTTTGAATTGTGTTGTGTTTTTTTAAAGTACACATTTTAATTAAATGCCCTTTTCAGAGTGTTTTTTTAGTTAACCTAAAATGTACTTAGAGTTTTAGTAACTTTTCCCACCGAATGCCGTGACGGGATTAGTTTATAAATGTTAATACATGTATGTAGTTCACTATTGCGTTCAATTCAGGTGCAGGAATTTGCAGGTTTTTAAAAAATATTCAATAAACCAACTTTAACCCTTCGTTTTAAAATGTATATTTCTCACCTGATGCTGCCGTTGTAGCATTTGTTGTTGTTAGTCAAGCCAACAAACAAACACTGTTCCTGCTATTCTTTATTAAGTTTATTTCTTTAATTTGTTGTCATAGGAATGTCTCACAAATGCATATTTTCACGCATATACATTTTTGAAATTTGGTGCTCTAAAAATGGGTCAAACATTACGAAAACTCAACAAGTATTCGACGAAGTAGTCAAAAACATTGTCTTTAAAGGCGACGAAAATACGATTTATGATCTATTAAAATGTATAAAATATAAAAGTTATTTGTAACTCCACTTTCACGAATATTAGATCTGCAAAGTGATGTGTTAAATTTCAAATCTGATAAACGTCGAACACAAATTGCAACTTACTATGGTTGATGGCAATGTATGCAATGAACTAAGTCAAACATCATCTGCTAAATGTTATACCGGGTTTTCCAATATTCCAATTTCGTATCTTTATGTCAACTAACCCTCAAACATTTTTAATGATCTTTCAGGTTCAAAACGTTAGTCGAACTCAACATTTTCATCATGGTAAAGTTCACTTACGTGCAACGTTTGGAAATCATTAAAAATTACTACCGAAATCCAGAATTTCATCGAAAAATCATCTTGAGCGATGAAGCTCATTTCTGGATGAGTGGTTTTGTCAATAAACAAAATATCCTTTTTTATTTATTTAAGGTTTTTTCAACTTTTCCTTCTCCAAAAATATGCATCCTTTGATTATTCTCAATGTTCTTTCCTTTAAAAATACATAACTTCTAGACGTAAGGTTAGTTCAAACCATTTCTTTATAGCCTAACTTAAGCAATAAATGTAAATAAATGTTTTACAAATAATAAAAAAAAATATATCCTTTATTGGACAGCAACAAACCCACATGTGCTTTAAAAGACACAATTGCATCTGCAAAAAATTATTGTGTGGTACGGTTTTCATGCCGGAGGTGTGATTGGGCCGTATTTTTTCGTCGATGAAAACAGTCGTCATGTTACCGTGAATAGAGAGCGCTATCGTGCCATGTTACAAAATTATTTTTGGCCAGAATTGGATTAGCTTGACATCGCCGATATGTGATTTCAACAAGACGGTGCCACTAGCCACACAGCACGCGCTACAATCGATTTACGCGAAATTGCCAACGTTCCGGTCGAAATGTCTGCAAGAGTGGTGGAAAATTGGGTCCAAAGACTAGATTGCTGTAGACGGGCTCGTGGTGGTCATATGACCGAAATCGAATTTCATTTTTAAAATGTAACATTTGCACTATACCTGGAATAAATTTGAGCTCTATGTACTTAAATATTCTTTATTTTATTAATATAGAAAATTTTAATGTCCTTTATGGAAAGCGAAACCGAAAGAAATTAACGATATTGATATATGTCTGCAAAAGGTAGTCCATAAAGAAAGTTATAAGTTTGGCTTATCACCTTTGGATTCATATATTCGATTTTTTTAATATTTCGTCCATGTTTCATATAGACTGGATCTAAAAAAATAGCAAATCATGATGAATGATCGAAAGCAAAAATTCATGGAAGGAAAAAAGGAAATTCAAAAAAGGTTTTGATTGTTTAAGATAACAATAGTTCATTCCTCCAAAGTTATCGAAAACGGGTTAGTTCAATTGTGCATTATGAAAATCTACAATTGAATTGTTGCAAGAAAAGCGAATTTTAGTTTACGTCCTTGAATTCCTTTTAAATTAATTGAATTAATTGTTTTAAGTTCTATAAAAGTGGGCGCAGACAATTGCAACCACGCCTATTTTTTCAGAATGTCGTCCGTGTATCGCAAGGAGTATACTGTGTAAATTTCAGGACGATATCTTCATTCTTACTATTTTTGTCGCTATCCCCCATACAAGTGCAACCACAGTGCATTGCTACCAGATAGTGAAAATCCGACACTTATTGCTTATGTGCCAGTTAGTGGAAGTCGGTTGTTTTCGTTGCAAAGTGCTAAACTAAAAGTGCTAGCTTGTAACGAAAACATGCCTAATGTTATACTTATCGATGACTATAAAAACGATTATTCATAGAACTATATACATCTTGTTCTATTGCACGGTTGAACGTATAGGCATCATGCCATAATGAAAAAGCGAATATTACAGAGTAACAACAGAGATGAGAGATTTAAAGGCTTGCTCTCGGCCTTATCATTTACATACAGAGTATTTTCTGTTAAGTGAGAACTTAAAATTAGACAACACTTAAAACTAAAATAAATAAACAGAGCTGTTAGGGCTTTGGCTAACAGAGTAAATGTTGGAACAGATGGTACCAAAGAAAATGAGAATGGTACGTACAAACATCGAATAGAAGTATGTAGATGTAAGTGGTGAACAGTTGTAAACAAAACAAAATGAAATGAATGAAATCATAAAAACATGTGAGTGAATAACACAAGTACAAATCGCGAATAATTTTAGAGATTAAAGTGTAGAAAATAATAAATTAAATATTTAAAATGAAGTGTGTACGTTTAAAATTTGGTTTTAAACTTTGTTTTCAGGTACAATGTGTTTTCTTAAAGATAATAAAAAAAAATATCACAGTTTTTGTTTAAATTATGCTACATTCATGTATGTATGTAAGTGTCAAGAGTATGTTTTGGTGTTTTTTTTTCAGTGCTATCCCCTGTGTGTTCCAGGCGTTGTCTTTTGGAAGAAGATTGGTGGTGCAAATGGATCGGGATCGTTGTCAGGATTTTCATTAAGGATACCAACTGGGGAAAGGTAAGCTGATCCGGTCCAAGTAATGTATCGTTCTGTGAGGTGGATATCATTTAAAAGAACATTTTCATGATGTTCCAATTTTTCTACAAATTTCCTTTGCAGCTCCAAGGCGTACTTGCTGAATGGTTGTACTCCGGCGCATTCATAGATATGTTGGTTTGAAAATCTCTTTGTTTGCGTTACGTAACTTTTCCCAACACATTTCCTGAGTGTTTTTCGCTCAAAAATTTCTAGTTGTTTGGCTACAGTTGGGGAAATGGTGAACCAAATCGGGAAGCCGTAGATGATTATTGAGCGTATGGCCACCTTATATAAGAGCATTTTGGTATTTTGTGTAAGGTAATTATTATTCAGGAGCGTTGCGAATGAACCTGTTATTCGTTGTGCTTTCTTCAATGTGATCCTCGCATGTTGATTGAATTTGAATAATTTATTGATGTTTATTCCCAGGTATTTTAGGGAGTCGTTAAATGGGATTTCTATTCCGTCCAGAACCAGATTCAGTATTTTGCTTTCTGGAACAACGATACGGTCACATTTTCCGGAGGCATTTCGGACACATATTGCTTCAGACTTCTCCGCATTAATGCATATTCCCCATGTCTTGTAATATGCATTGATTTTTCCAAGATGAAAGGCGGCTTGATGTAGTGCTTGTATCGGTGAGTTATTGTGACTATATCAAGCAGTCGTCTGCGTATAAAATTGCCTTTGAGTTTTCTGTTAGGTGCGGGAAGTCGTAAAGGAACAGATTGAACAAAAGAGGCGTAAGGACACTTCCTTGAGGAACACCGCTTTTGACGAGCCCATAGTCAGACAAAGCCTCATTAATTTGGATGGTAAATTGCCGGTTTGTGAAAAAACTTTGAAGCATTTTTACGAGGTAAGGATCTACGCCAAGTTCTATGAGTTTAAATATAATACCCCTATGATAAACAGAATCGAAAGCCTTCTGGATATCTAAGGATATTGCAACAGTGCAGATTTTTTCTCTCAGGTTTTTTGTCACGTCATTGTGGAACTTTAATAGAGCATGATTTGTAGAATGGGCTTGTTTAAAGCCGAATTGGAAGCATGTGATAGGATTGATTATAAATTCAACCTCCAGTTTTTCTCTTAGTATACGCTCAAATATTTTTCCTAGGTTGGATAATAGTGAGATTGGACGATATTGTTCAGGAATTGAACTATCAGGTTTCTTCTTCACTGGGATAATTTTTGCGACTTTCCATATGTTGGGGAAATATCCATTATTTATACAATTATTAAAAATGATGGTGAGAAATTGTATTGCTTTCTTAGGGAAGTTTTTCAAGATGAAGTTTGATATGCCATCTAAACCGCTTGATTTTTTGTTGTTTATATTAGTGATGTGATTCTTGACAATATCAATATTTGTGAAGTGATAATTGTCTGGATTTGCAAGGGAATTGAAGGAGTCAGTGAAGGTGTAAATATGGCTTGTAGTAGAGTTCAGACAAGAAGATATTCGCATATCAATATTGGCCACTGGTCTTTCTGGCAAATTTTCTTCAAATATTGTTGCATAGTGATTTTTAAAAATGTTTGCTATGTCTGGAGAATTTGTTATGATAGCATTGTTGTGCAATAATTGTTGACAGAAAGGATTCTTCTTTTTCCCCACCATACTATAAACCTCTCTAAAAGCTGTTGGTCCCGGTTTTATTTTCTTCAATTTATTGTTGAATATTGTGGCATCTTCAATGTTTATAAGATCTCTGATTATAATTTTTAATAATTGAATTTGTTTGGAGATTATGTTGTACTCAGTGCTGAGTCTATTACCTGTGCGATGGAATATTTTCTTTAGATCTTTTTGCCATGAGTGTTTTATTTTTAAAAACTTCTTAATATTATCAGGTAATGGAGCTTTTTTGTCCTTAATCTCGTGTTTTTCACTATGGGCATCATGTATGGAGTTAAAGCTATTGTTAAAGTTGTTTATGTAATTGTCTATTTCAGAATTTAATAAGTTTGCATTTGCAGGTGGTGTAATTTGGTGCACAGCTGTATCCAGGTGTTGACGGAAAAGCAGCCAATCTGTGGCTTTATAAGAGATTACGATTCTTGGAGGCCTCAGGATTAAACTTGAGACTTCCGAGTTTAAATCCAATCTTAAGGGAAAGTGGTCCGAGAATGTCGGGAGGCTTGAAATTTTATAGTTTTGGTTGTGGACATTAATGAGACTCGGACTGATGAGAAAGTGGTCCAGGAAGGAAGGACCATTAGGATATGAAGGGGTAAAATCGCAAATACGAACTACATCTGTTGTATTGTCCAGTAACCAGTTACTTAATGTTTTTCCATTGCAGTTTTCCATGAGATCTCCCCAAGCTGTGTTTCGGGAATTGAGGTCTCCACCGAAGAGGAACCCGTCGAATTGTACAGAGGCTTGTAAGCAATTGTTCAGGTCACTTTGCAATTGTTGAGTATTAAAATTGCATGGGATGTAGAGGGATCCTAGCAAATACTTTTTATATGTGTTGTTAAATTTTGTGTCAACTTGAATAAAGGTCCCATTGAATCCAATGTTATCTATGATGATACGTTTGAATTGAACATTGTTTTTTATTATGGTGGCAACTCCTACAGGTGAGTGATCATAGATAAAAGTATATCCCTCAATATTTATTCTTTGGTTTTTTCGGAGATGGCATTCTTGAATAAATGCAACATCAATTTTATTTCTAATAAGGATATTTGTGAGTTCAATTTGACGGCTGCGATCTATGAGAGATCGAACATTGAATGTTAGAACTTTTAAGGACCTATGGTCCATAGGTGGATTTAACTTTCTTAAGAAGACGCAAAAATTCTTCTTTCGCATCTTTCTTTGGCATGTTTTGAAATTCCTCAAGGAATATGTTAATCTCCTGTTCAAGAGATAACTCCTCTGGTTGTAGAAAAAGATTTGCCAACTTTAAAAAGTCGTTAATAATGGACGGTTTTTTGTTTTGTTGGCTCTCCGAGTTAAAGAGGTTTGCAAATGATTTACCTGGTGATACTAATGATGCGTTTATTGTTCTTCTTACATTGTTTTTTGCTGCTTCCTTTTCTTCAATTGCCTTTTGAATGCGTTCCTTTCGTTTTGCGACGTATTTTTTGAATGTAGGGCACCCCCTCCAATTTGCTGTGTGACCTTCCTCATCACAATTCACACAATATGGGGACGAAGAATCTGATTTCTGTCTTTGACATTCACCTGGAAGGTGTTTTTGATTGCACTTTACACAATTGTACTGTGAGCCGCAGTTTTTTGAGACATGTCCCCAACGTTGACAACGATGACATTGGATTTCCGTTTCTTTCTTCTTTGGCTTTTCCCAGCTGATAGTCTGGTTGAGTAAATCCTTTAGATGTGAGATGTCACTAAGGGATTTTCCTGGGAGAAGAGTTACTAGCAATAGTCCAGTTTCCACATTAAGCTTGATGGATCTAGGTGTGGTCTATTTAATGACCTTTGCGATTACATCGGGAATTCTTTTATCCAAAGCCTTCTTGACGCTTTCAATCTCTATGTTATTGTAAAGACCTCTCAATATGAAAGATACTTGTTTTAATTCTTTCGGTGTGAAAGAGAATGCGTGTACGGATTTCTCACGTAACGTTTGTAACATGGCGGAATGAGCCAGGGGATCTGTAAGATAAAGCTTGCATTTATTTTTACCCACATTTTTAATTTTGAATGTTATCTTCGGTATTTTAACATTCAATTGGTCAACAAGTTGTTTTATGTTAATGTTGTACAAGAATATTGGCGGGCAGAATGAATTCTTAGTTTCCCTTGTCTCGGCTGCGCCAGTAGCACTGTTTCCGGGCTTTTTCCCGTCAATATTGCTGTTACTATGGTGAACACTCTCTATTTCGAGGTCAGCAAACATTGAAAAACGGTTTTGATTATTAGGATCGTAATTTAATCCTGATATGTCGATGTCTGATGGTGATGACGTATTGTCCTCTAGTCTTTGTCGTTTTGGTGGTTTTGTTTTTGCGCCATTGTTCGCGTTCGCTGCCTGTGTTGAGGTAGATGGCATTTCCTCATCCATTTTTGGTGGTGTTGTTGCAGGTACCATCAGAGTATGTTACTACTGATGTGATACCCGCAGAAGATGTTTTTAATTAACTTATTGAATTTTTTTAGAAAAAATAATAAAATTGTGCTAATATTTTGCGTCCAATCTCTAGCAGAGACTTGGTGCTTGTGTTCATGTCTTAATCGAGTATGATGTTGCCAGATTGGGCACCCTATATTTAGCAATATGGCATCCCATTTTTGGAGTGATTTTACCAATTATTGTGAATTAACGGGAAGAAGAAGAACAAAAATGGGAAATTATTTTAATATTTGCAAAAGAGTGTAAACAATTTAACATAGAATAGTAAATATATGTTTTATAAATACTTTTCACGAATTTTTGTCTGTTTCGCACTGTTCTTTCTTCGCAACTCATGACACCATTGCTACCAGATAGTCAATATTCGCCACTTGTTGCTTATGTGCCAGTTAGTGGAAGCCATTTGTTTTCGTTGAAAAGTGGTAAACTAAAAGTGCTAGCTTGTAACGAAAACATGCCTCTTGTTGCAAAGACAAAAATCCTAAACTATAATAGGCGTGTTTTCGTTACACCATAGGTGCTTAATTTGTATGGAGAGCTAAGCTCTTTTAAGCATTATTAGTTCCCGATGAAGTTTGGTTCTTCTGTTCCTGTCTTGATCGAGTATGGTGTTGCCAGATTGGGCATCCTATATTTCGCAGTATGGTATCTCATTTTTGCAGAGATTGTTGTCAATTATTGTGAATTAACGGGAAGAAGAACAAAAATGGAAAATTATTTTAATATTTTCAAAAAAGAGTGTAAACAATTGAACAGAGAACAGTAAATTTATGTTTTATAAATACTTTTCACGAATTTTTTGTCTGTTTCGCACTGTTCTTTCTTTGCAACTCATGACACCATTGCTATCAGATAGTAAGTAATTTTTTTTATTTGAGTCTTCTTCTTCTCGATGACATATGGTATGAATTACGAATTGTTAACATGTACACTTAGAACTATTGTCGTCTTATTCTAATACACGATGATGTATGTGGGTATGCTACTTGCATATTTGAACATTTGAATGCTATAGAAGGCATGTTTTCGTTACAAGCTAGCAATTTTAGTTTAGCACTTTGCAACGAAAACAACTGACTTCCACTAACTGACACATAAACAACAAACAGACAACAAATTCGTGAAAAGTATTTATAAAACATATATTTACTATTCTATGTTCAATTGTTTACACTCTTTTGCAAATATTAAAATAATTTCCCAGTTGTTCTTCTTCTTCCCGTTAATTCACAATAATTGATCAAATCTCTCCAAAAATGGGATGCCATATTGCTAAACATAGGGTGCCCAATCTGGCAACATCATACTCGATTAAGACATGAACACAAGCACCAAACTTCATCGGGAATTAATAGTGCTTAGCTCTCCATACAAATTAAGCACTTATGGTGTAACGAAAACACGCCTAATATGTGTTCAAGTTTTACTATAACAAAAAATAAATATTTTTATTAAAAAGGAAAAATTTAGAAAACTAATTTAACTTTGTGTTTACTTTTTTCGATCAATGAACTAGTAAAAGTATTAGGCAAATTTAAGAGAGAATTTACAAAATGTCTTTTCCTTTACCAGTTTTTACTCGACGAGTGAAAGTAGTAACATTCAAAATATTTTGGAAGGCATATAAAATAAACTTCAAATAGAAGAAGTCTTTCAGATCTTTCTAGATTTGTCAGATATACGTTTGTACAGCAAACATGTTCAATTTCAGACAATTTTATTTCTCTTTTGCTCGATTTAATTTTTAAGGGAAAACCCTATTTTTACACTAGGCGTGTTTTCGTTACACCATAAGTGCTTAATTTGTATGGGGAGCTAAGCACTTTTAAGCACTATTAGTTCCCGATGAAGTTTGGTGCTTGTGTTCATGTCTTAATCGAGTATGATGTTGCCAGATTGGGCACCCTATATTTAGCAATATGGCATCCCATTTTTGGAGAGATTTAATCAATTATTGTGAATTAACGGGAAGAAGAAGAACAAAAATGTGAAATTATTTTAATATTTGCAAAAAAATGTGTAAACAATTGAACATAGAATAGTAAATATATGTTTTCTAAATACTTTTCACGAATATTTTGCCTGTTTCGCACTGTTCTTTCTTCGCAACTCATGACACCATTGCTACCAGATAGTGAAAATCCGCCACTTATTGCTTATGTGCCAGTTAGTGGAAGTTAGTTGTTTTCGTTGCAAAGTGCTAAACTAAAAGTGCTAGCTTGTAACGAAAACATGCCTACTGTGCTCATACTTCCAACTAAAGGCCCAGTTAGGCAAACTTAACCGAAACGCCCGCGTAGCGTAACGAATCAGCTGATTCAATCTGTCATATGGAAGTCGGTGTAAGGGCATCTCCTAAATACCGGTGAATGCGTCCTGCGTCTGTCAAACTCGATTTCAAATATATGAAAATGTACTACAGCTACCGAAATACGCACACGGATACGCCGGATAATTTCAAAAAATCCGAATTTGACAGTGCGCTTACACATACAAGGAAAGAAAACAAAACAACAACAAAAGAAAACATAAACACAAACAGATGACAAGCAGCATTTAATTTTTTATTTTGGAACAGAGCACGAAGTAGAAATTTATTAAATGTTGAATTTGCTGGAAATAATAAATACGAACCGGTAAGAATTTAATATTTTACTGTTATAATTTATATCAAAATGTGTTTTTCAGATTAACAGCGAAGAAATGATTGAAATAGCTGGGACACTGCCCACTTATGGAATACAAAGGAGCCTCTCCACAAATGTGTAAAAATCAAGAAGGGCACATTGCAAGCAATTTCTCTGAAGTTGTCAACACCAAGTAAATTCCAAAACTTTAAAATATGTACCAGCATTTTTGTATTAATGTTTATTAATTCAACAGAAACGTGGGGAACCTATTCATGCTGCTGGGACGCAAGGAATCCATTTTCAAGAACACAATTTGATTGCGGTCAGATCTAATCTAAGAAAATCGATGCTGCATTTAAATTCCATGTTCAACGAAGACATTTGGAAATATCAATTGAAATTGGCCAATAAACAATTCTCTACTTTGAAGCATGATTATAAGATAGAATTTGATTTAATAGCGACACTGTCATGTGATATAAAACACAATTTAGTCCCGACATGGCAAGTGCCGACAGCTTCGATAGATTTGGTTGGCGTTTAAAAAGTCAGGAGGAGAATTACAGATCTTTACATTTTGCACAACCAATAAAGAGTTTAAGAAACATAATTTGACTTCAGTGGACAAATCCAATATCTTTAGATACTCCACGATATATTAGCAATGTTTCCGTTCTTCTCTAATGAAAAACAGCATCTTGCATAAAAAACACATTAAAACATATAACTACAATGCTATGGAAATTTTGTAGTTAAAAAACGTTGTGTCATTGGGGTGTATACACAATAATACTGCTCGAATGCAAACTATCAAATTGCTTCAGTGCAGCTTCTACAATCTTTCCTTACGAAAACTTAGTTAGAAAGTTGAGAAGACGAAGGAAAATGAATTGCTGTCGGAAAATCTTTAAAATTCGAATGCCTCCTGGTTTTGGAATATATTTCTATTCCTTCTTCTTTGTGGTTTGTCCAGAATATTTTCAAAACATATAAATCATCCATAATATCGATATTGCTCTGAATATCCACTCCAAATGTAAGTGGATATGATAATCAGCTGTTTTTTGTTTAATGCGTATTTCGGTACAGCGCGCGTTAAAAATTATCCATCATGCGTTTTTTTGACAGACGCTGACGCATTCACTGGTATTTAAGAGACACCCTAAACGATTAGCCAACGAAAACGAAACGTAAACGGACGGCTGAAGGCCGGGTTAGGCATACGTAACCGTAATTTATCTTTACCGTTGTCGTAACGTTGCCCGTTTGAGCGATTAGCCAACGTTGAGAAAACGAGTCATATGTTCTGACAACAACAACACATAAGTAAACAAAAAAGCCGCGATTTATTTTTGTTCAGATTTATTAAAAATGAAGTTAAAAAGAACGTTTATAAATTTGTGTTTTTTAAATCTGTGCAGAATTTACAATAAAAGTAATCAAGACAATATCGTCGGATAAGAAGATGGGGTGGACGTCCTATAAACAATGACTGGGCGAAAGCCGGACACTAGAATGCCTAGAATGGCAGTTTTTAATTTGTTATTAACATTAATAAAATATGAGTTAACTACGCCAAAGCAACGGATTAGACCAGCAGAGAGACTAGCAATAACACCACTGTATGTCAAATATTGCTTTATCCTATGATTCCAAGTTGGGAAACATTAACTTTCTATTCTTTAAAATTGTAGATATTTGGGTCACGGTTGTTCCATACAATCGATTGCATGGAGTCACAAGCTGGGGAAACAACAATTCGAAATATTATTTTAGAATGTAGTGAAGTTTTGTGGCGCTTGCTTTCGCCGATTTCTTTAAGTGAACAAACAACACAGCAGGACAAACACATTGCTAATGATTTTCGACGAATGTGGGATATGCCGAACTGTGTGGGAATCTGCGATGCTAACTATACATTCATATCAGTTAATGTTGGAAGTTATGGCAGCCAACACGATGGGGGTATGTCTATTAAACTTCAATTTATTTATATTATATTTTAATACAAACAATTTACATTTATTAATTTAAATTAAATACAGCTATATTCCAGTACTCTCCGTTTGGCCAATCGGTTTTTTTAGGTGCAGTACCTGTGCCTCCTAGTAAGCCATTATCGTCAGTATCCTCTGAAGCCTTTCCTCTTTTTTTTACTGGCGATGCGGCGTTTCCCCTGAGGAATATCCTTGGTCTAAGTCAACAACTTTAGACGAGCTTAGAGACAACATCCAACGCGAAATTGCCAACGTTCCGGTCGAAATGTGAACAGGAGTGGTGGAAAATTGGGTCCAAAGAATAGATCGCTGTTGACGGGCTCTTGGTGGTCATATGACCGAAATTGAATTTCATTCTTAAAATGTAACATTTGCACTACACCTGGAATAAATTTGAACTCAATATCTTAAATATTCTGTGTTTTATTAATACTTTTACTTATGTCTATTTCCACTGAAGAAGGACTCAGCCAAATCCAATCTCTATCTATAAATAAGTCCACGTTTGTAGAGACGCTTATATTGCTGTCAAATTCACCCACAATGAAGAAGATTGGCGCAATGATTGTCTCGTACTGTCGCCAAAAGAATCCTGAAGCAGATTATAAATTTAATTTTTAATGGAGTCAGCCGCGATCTTCATAAAACTCACCTGTGACGCCCAGCTCCTTGCCAATTTGCTTCCAAGCTTCTCGCATTTTTTTCAGATATCCTATATGCTGGATTATATTTATTGTATAAATACTCGTGCGACTGCACCAATGAAATCAAATATTCGTCTTTCATGTTTATTTGCACTTTTAAACAACAAATAATTAATAAATTATTTTCTTTACTTTTCTCCGTGAACATACAATTGTAATTGTAAACAACATGTAGTATCAGCTGTTGTCAAATTGTACGTAAACGGAACGTCCAATTCTGATTTCAACAGATTCAGCCGTCCGTTTACGTTTCGTTTCCGTTGGCTAATCGTTTACACCGACTTCCATATGACAGATTGAATCAGCTGATTCGTTACGCTACGGGGGCGTTACGGTTAAGTTTGCCTAACTGGGCCTTGAATCTGTTGAAATCAGAATTGGACGTTCCGTTTACGTACAATTTGACAACAGCTGATACTACATGTTGTTTACAATTACAATTGTATGTTCGCCGAAAAAAGTAAAGAATATAATTTATTAATTATTTGTTATTTAAAAGTGCAAATAAACATGAAAGATGAATATTTGATTTCATTGGTGCAGTCGCACGAGTATTTATACAATAAATATAATCCAGCATATAGGATATCTGAAAAAAAGCGAGAAGCTTGGAAGCAAATTGGCAAGGAGCTGGGCGTCACAGGTGAGTTTTATGAAGATCGCGGCTCACTCCATTAAAAATTAAATTTATAATCTGCTTCAGGATTCTTTTGGCGACAGTACGAGACAATCATTGCGCCAATCTTCTTCATTGTGGATTAATTTGACAGCAATATAAGCGTCTCTACAAACGTGGACTTATTTATAGATAGAGATTGGATTGGATTTGGCTGAGTCCCTCTTCAATGGAAATAGACATAAGTAAAAGTATTAATAAAACACAGAATATTTAAGATATAGAGTTCAAATTTATTACAGGTGTAGTGCAAATGTTACATTTTAAGAATGAAATTCAATTTCGGTCATATGACCACCACGAGCCCGTCATTTCCACCACAGCGACATTTCGACCGGAACGTTGGCAATTTCGCGTTGGATGTTGTCTCTGAGCTCGTCTATTGTTGTTGACTTAGACCAAGGATATTCATCAGGGAAAACGCCGCATCGCCAATAAAAAAATGAGGAAAGGCTTCAGAGGATGCTGACGATAATGGTTTACTAGGAGGTACAGGTACTGTACCTAAAATAACTGACTGACCAAACGGAGAGTACTGGAATATAGCTGTATTTAATTTAAATTAAGAAATGGAAATTGTTTGTATTAAAATAGATTATAATTAACTAGAAGTTTAATGGACATACCCCCATCGTGTTGGCTGCCATAACTTCCAACATTAACTGATATGAATGTATAGTTAGCATCGCAGATTCCCACACAATTATACATATCCCACATTCGTTGAAAATCATTGGCAATGTGTTTGTACTGCTGTGTAGTTGGTTCACTTAATTAAATCGGCGAAAGCAAGCGCCACAAAACTTCACTGTATTCTAAAACAATATTTCGAATTGTTATTTTCCCCAGCTTGTGACTCCATGCAATCGATTGTATGGAACAACCGTGACCCAAATATCTACAATTTTAAAGAATAGAATATTACTATTTCCCATCTTGGAATTATAGGATAAAGCAATATTTGACATACAGGGGTGTTATTGCTAGACTCTCTGCCGGTCTAATCCGTTGCTTTGGTGTAGTTAACTCATATTTTATTAATGTTAATAACAAATTAAAAACTTCCATAGGTATTCTAGTATCCGGCTTTCGCCAGTCATTGTTTATAGGACGTCCACCCCATCTTCTTATTTGATTACTTTTATTGTAAATTCTTGTTGCGGGAGCAACCAAGTCCAAGAGCCTCCACACGCACAAAAAAAAAATTTTGCGAGGAGCTTCGCGGGAATGTAGCCTTTTTGCTTCACGGAGGCCACAAAAAACCGCCTTATTTTTTGATTATATCGATGGAGGCGGGGGTGCATGTTTGTGGAGGGATAAACTACTCCCACCCCACGCCTCCAGTAGTCCATCGATGGGGACAATGGTGCATGTTTGTGGAGGGAATATCTACTCCCACCCTAAGTCCCTTGTAATCCATCGGAGCGATGCCACAGCATGGAGAGGCTAGTGGAGCATCGTTGGCAAAGTACCGGTGATTCGCGGCCGAGTCCTACCGCAGGTACTTTGGACTCGTCTCCTCCTGGTGCGGATGTTCATCCCTTTCGGAGCCAGCAAATGTTGACTAACACTTGTGTCTGCAACGGGAGGAATGAACATCCAGACGCAGCCTCGGGAAAGCCTGAAAATAAAAGAAATAAATAAATATTAATTATAAATAAAAAAACGAGATAAATAATAAATAAATTTGTTGGCTTGTCACGAAAAACGTGAACCAACCACGACAACTACAAACTCTGTTGTTTACTTTCTATTGTGAATGAACACACGTTGTGACAGATATGACCAAAAGCGTACCACTATGAGTTGCCATATGATGAATGAATGAATGTCGACGTATTTTGTTGGTACGTCGTAACGTACAGATTTTAAAATTTCATTCATTAACAAATTTTTTAATAGAAACAAATGTTGTAGTAAAATTTAATCAATATCGGTTCATGTCTAAGCTGGTAAACAGATTAAGAGTACAGTATCGTCCTTCGGGGATAAATTATTAGAAAAGGATGAATATGTGAATCTGCCAATACGTAAAGAAAAGGATAATCATTCTAAAAATAAAATTTAGTAGGACAAAGACAACTAACGTCAGGGAACCTAGATAAAAACATGGCTGATTTTGGGAAATTTTACCCAAGCTAGAGTGACGTGGCGGCACCAAAGCCATTGCTTAAGTCACCTTCAAACTGTTTGGTCGAATCTTTGTGCAAAACCTTGTGCGTTGAAAAGCGAAAAACATAAAAGTAACCAAATAAAATTTTTTTAAACGGATTATATTTTTATATCGTTGTATGGAAAAAAAGGTATGCGAAAGGAAAGATTATATATCCTTCTTGAATAGTAATGACAAATTCGATCGAAACCCATAGAAAGCTAATAAAAATTGTGAGTGCTAAAGCAAAATTCTTTGAGATTCGAATGAGTTTTTGTGGTTATTGTACAAGTTGGACGATTATTTGAAGAAGGAAGGAATTCAATTGAAATCTAACAAATGTAGGTTATCCTGGGAAGAGAAGTATTGCGCTCTGGTGGTTCTAGTGGCAGTCAGTATTGGAACAGGAAAAGAATAAAAGCCCTTTGAGTTACAGATGCAGATGAATTACATCCTACGGTCAGAAGCAATCCGCCAAGTTTTATTAAAAATAGAAAAAAAAAGGGAAGAACACGAAGTTACGTAAGACCGGAATCCCAGGTAACCTTTTTATATATACACATGTATACGTATATGTATGGCGCCCTATGAGACGATTCGAGGCGATAAGATATATGAAAGTAACAGAAATTACAATTAACGATTTCGATTTACACTGATGAAGCTGGTTTAAACAAAAAGGAACTTAAAAACAAAGACAATATATATCTATTTGACTAGCATCATATTCGTAAAGAATCAAATTAACGTAACAGTACAAAGAAGGAAAAAAGGTTGTGACTGAAGAAACGACTAGAGTATATTAAGAATTTTGTCTGAAAATACTATAAAGAAAAAATAACTGTAGGTGAAGCTAGAGTTTTATATGTGTTAGGTGGTAATGTTTAATATATGTAGACGTATGTATTGTAAAAACGGAAATCATAAGTTATAAAAAAGAAAAAAAAATGGCCCCCGTTGCGTAGTGTTCTTCTCAATCCATTAGGTCTCCAGAATTGATGTATATATCTATAGTTTCTAGTCGACTTTAGGGAGCTCCTTCAAGTAGAGAGTAATACTAGGAACAGTTGGTGTCAGTTCAGTCCGTAGGTGGTATTGTGAATGAATCGCGAAAAGAATAAGGAGGTTGCCATTAGTTGTGAGATATGATTTGCGTTTCTAGTGTTGTTATTGTAGCGTTTTTTTTTTATTTAAGTAAAGTATAACGACTTAAGGAATTTATATATTTTTTTGTTTGGTTTATGTGTTTTATTGTTTCAATATTAATATACGAAGTAATTAGGCTTAAATATTTAAAGAAATTAATTGAAAAAGATATTGTTGAAGTAATGAACAAAATATTATATATCCAAACAGAAATTTCTCCTGGAAATCAGGGCTCGATTTGAAATCTGCAAAGATATAAGAAGAAATATATATATAAAAAATTAGGTTTAGTTTTTTTTTACTAAAAGAGAATAAAAATATATTGGTTAATGTGTTAAACTTAATTTTAAGTAAGTTAAGGAAATTATATTATAGAATAAATATGTACTGAAGTTGGAAAAGAAAACAATATGGAAGGATAAATTATCAAGAAGGGGGTATGGCAATATAAGGGGGTAAGTGAAATATGTGGGTGGATTATGGGGTCATCTAAAAGATAGATATTTAATTGGGATCTTAAGACGACTATTGTTGGGATGGGCGACTGGTGGTCAACACCTACCACCCTCTCAAGAAATGTGTTTCCGTGTATTTAATGTAGTTTTTTTTTATGTTTTGAACAATTTAATTGTAACGTCCGTGAGCTAGGCAGATGGGAGGGATTCACACCCAGGAATAAGCCGCAAGAGCTGGTCGGTTGAAAGTCTGTCTAGGGCTGTGACAGCGGCACGTAACAATGATGGCGCCCAATGAAGATTCTAAAACGTATATAGCGTGAAGACTTTGAGAATCTAAAGTGTAGGCCAGCTACGCACAAACCATAGACTATTAGTGAAAAAAAAGACAATAGACCAAAATCATGATACATCGTGAGAATGTTGTTTGAAAATGCTGTAACCGGTTCATAAGGTATGTGGATGTCAGATGTACGGATATTCAAATCAGTATTTGACCGATGGATATGATGCATGATTGATAATTCTAATCGCACAAATTATAGCATATAAGTCTACGAGCAGGACCTTATTCGTATAGAATGCGCGATATTTTTAATCAAGGAGTTCATTTAGTTTCAGTTTACAGTTTAGGTATGTGAAGCAATGAGATATCAAAGCGATAACCGCTCAAAACCAGAGTTTAGAGGTCCGGCGTATCGCAAAAGTATTTCATTGACAATGAACATTCTGCCATCGAATGATGCTTACATTTTTTATGGTAAAATGTTTCGAAACATATTAGAGTTGCTTCCGCAAGGAAGAGTCAGGTAATAATATAAAAAAAAATAACCGCGCACATAACCCTGTTGTATATGCCACCCCTTCATTTTATTGAAAAAAAAAAAAAAAAAAAACGAAAGACTTAGGTAACAAACTTTATAATTGCAATTGAAGAATTTTATCGTTTGTATCGTATATGATTCACTAGACAACCTTTTATGTAGGCCAACCTTAATTTTGTCAAAAAAAAAAAAACGAAAGACATAGGTAACAAACTTCATATAGGCAATTCGAGAATTTTACTTATTGTGCTGGTATTATACGGTTTTCCGACTCAAGTTTTTTTTTGGGAAAATAAGTGATGTCCTATAGTACAAGATTTCAAGTGAGAAAAAGACAGTTACAACCAGAACAAGATAATCTAATTGTACTAGAGCATACTTTGCCGAAAATACGGAAGATAATTGACCCCCGAACGGAAATGGCAGAAAGTGATACAATCTCCATTGATACGGGTAGTTCCGGGACAAATCCAGATATTCAGGGACGGAGTGTGTCGCAAAATCCTGTCCAAACTAATTTATTGTTAGCCTCAAGAAGTAGTACTAGTGGGGCAGATGATCAGCGCTCAGAATCAGCTGAAGGTTTGAATAATGTGGAAGTGTTGCAACAGAAATCTCTTCAAATGGAAGTATTTAGGATGCAAAGTGATATGACTTCGTTAATGAGAACCATGGGAGAGTTGTCTAAATCTGTTGCAGAACTAATTAGGATGAATTCTGCATCGAACCAATTTTCCAACCAACAAGATATGCCGATAATTTCATCTAATGTTAGGAATAACTTACCGAGTTCAATACAGGGAGCAGGCTCGTGTAATAACTTAAGCCCAATAGAGATTCCAATGGGGAACAGTGGGGGAAATCAAAACTCAGCCGGTATCCAAAATATACCCCAAAGGGCTGCAAACGGCACGTTCATTGATATGTCTCAAAAGGATTATCGAGGTCTTCCAAACAATAGTCTAAATGGGGAACAAATTAGGATTAGGGTTGATAAATTTGGTATAGTATTTGATGGTAATACCTCACATATGAGCGTAGATGATTTTATCTTTCGTTTAGAACGTCTACAAGCCCAATACGATATCCCCTGGGCAGAAATTCTCAGAGACTTCCATTTATTAGTAGTTGGGCAGGCACATGAGTGGTTTTGGTTATATACCAAGACGCATGTTATACATGATTGGCCTGAATTACGTCACGCACTGGAAAGCCAATACAAAATTGTTCGCTCCAACTTCGAACTGATGAGAGATTTGGCTGAAAGGAAACAATTAAGTAATGAATCTATTGAGTCCTTCTTCCTCACGATGGGTCAACTCCGGTCAAAATTGCTTCAGCCTATTTCAGAGTATGAAATGATTAGGATAATGAAAAGAAATGTGAAGGAAAGTGTCGGTAGGATCGTTTACCCGAGGATGATCTCGTCGGTCGAGCAATTGAGGATGGAATGTATCGAAGCGGAGAGGAATTTTCCGAGACGTGATGTCAGAAATATGGCGCCACCTCAACGGTCTTTTAGAAACGTAAATGAGATGTATTTGGACCAATCTGAGGAGGGATTTGATCATGATCAGTTTAATATCCAAAATATAGAGGTAGCGGCTATTTCTAACGATGCGACTCAGACCAAATCCCAAGTAAGATGTTGGAATTGTCAGGCTCCAGGGCACATTTTCATCGAGTGTCCATCCTCTCAGAGGACGCTGTTCTGCTACAAATGCGGTAAACCCGGCTTTACGAAGCCCCGATGCCCAGTTTGTAGTATGGAAAACCTGAAGCGGGGCGTGGGACCGACAGGGATCCCACGTCGATCCGAGAACCCTGCGGCAACAAACAACTAAAGCTATTGGGTAGACCACCTATTAATGAAAAATTTATGTTATGGGATAAATTGGAAAAGGCAAATAAAATAGGTTTTCAACCTGGAGAGAGACATTATATTCCCTTAGAAGTCAGGCAAGAAAATTATAATAGGTTAAGAGATCAAATTTTCAATAGACAAAACGATAAGCCAGTTTCTAACAGAATTTTAAAGTTGCGAAAAAAATTTGCGGAACGCAAAAAAATGAGAAAGTATTTAGTTGAATCTGTGCATAGAGCGATAGGCAGGAATGACCCAAGAGTGTTTCTGGAAGTAGATATTGAAGGAATAAAAATAAATGGACTGTTAGACTCGGGAGCATCTGTTAGCATACTGGGCAGGAATTGCAGAGAATATGTTCAAAGATTGGGCCTGAATATTCACCCTATGTTGACCAATGTGAAAACTGCCAGTGGTCAACAACACCGAATATTAGGTAAAGTAAATCTATCCATAAAGTACAAAGATCAAAAGCATCAACTTATATTGTATCTTTGTCCAGATTTGGAACAGGTTCTTTATCTGGGAATCGATTTTTGGCGAAGTTTTGGGTTAGCACCAGATTTCATTGGAATAGAGGAGATAGAAATGGAAAAAATACAAAAAGATATGATAGAAGAAGGAGTAGAATATAAGATGAAGCCGCATATTCTCACATTAAAGCAAAGAAATCAGCTAGATATAGTAATAAAAGGTTTTGATACCTTTGAGGAAAAGGGTCTAGGTCATACGTCACTGGAGAAGCATGCCATAAAATTAGTTGAAGGCGCAGTCCCAGTGAAGGATAGATATTATCCCATTTCTCCCGCGGTGCAAGAAATAGTATATAAGGAAATCGATTTGATGTTGGAGTTAAAAGTAATTGAGTTAAGTGAAAGTCCTTGGAGTCATAGGACAACAGTAGTCAGGAAGCCCGGTAAAAATCGATTTTGTTTAGACGCAAGAAAATTAAATAAGCTAACGGTTAAAGATGCGTATCCACTGCAAAATATCGATGGAATCTTAAGCAGAATAGATGAAACCCATTTTATAAGCAGTGTCGATTTAAAATACGCATTCTGGCAAATTGAACTCGACGATGAAAGCAAACCCTACACTGCTTTCACCGTGGCCGGTCGCCCGTTGTATCAATTCAGAGTCATGCCATTTGGTCTCTGCAATGCGGCCGAAAGACTCTGCCGACTTATGGACAAGGTCATACCGCAAAGGCTGAAGGAAAATATTTTTATATATCTAGACGATTTGCTTGTAATCTCCAGTGGTTTTGAGGAACACTTAAAATTGTTGACAGAAGTTGCCGAATGTCTTCGAAAAGCTAATTTAACGATTGGCTTAAAAAAATCGCAGTTTTGCTTTCAAGAACTGCGATATTTAGGGTTTATTATAGGAGGAGGTACGTTAAAGACGGACCCCGATAAGATTCAGGCCATTAAAAAGATTAAAATCCCCAAGAATACCAGGGAAGTGAGAAGTTTCCTTGGAACGGCTGGGTGGTACAGGCGGTTCATCAAAGATTTCGCCTCAATTTCTTCCCCGCTAACCGATACATTAAAAAAGGCAAAGAAATTTGAAATAACCCCGGAAGCAATCCAATCCTTTGAAAATCTGAAGAAGGCTTTGACATCGGCTCCAGTCTTGCGTCATGCGAACTTTTCAAAAAGGTTCTACATACAATGTGATGCCTCAGACTACGGACTTGAAGCTGTTTTATATCAGTTGAGTGATCAAAACGAAGAACATCCAATAGCATTCTTCTCTCAGAAGTTGAACTCTTGCCAAAGAAAATATAGCGTCACCGAGAAGGAATGTTTAGCTGCTGTTTTAGCCGTAAAAAAGTTCAGGCCATATGTTGAGATGATGCCGTTTACGGTTATAACCGATCATGCGAGCCTGAAGTGGCTAATGACGCTTAAAGATTTAAGTGGTAGGCTAGCAAGGTGGTCATTGCAGTTACAGGCCTTTAATTTTGAAATTGAGCATCGAAAAGGGTCGGATAATGTGGTTGCCGACATGTTATCCCGATTAGATGTGGAAGAGATTACGAAACTTGACCTACTAGATTTTGAAACAACCGAATTTGAAAGCGAAGAGTATCAGGGTTTGATAAAGATAATCGAAGAAAATAGAGATAAATTGCCTGATTTAAAGGTGGATCACGGTATGGTTTTTAAGAAATCTAAGTATGAACATGAAATCGGAGAGGAATATATCTGGAAATTATGGATACCTTCTAACATTACAAGTGCAATAATTGACAGGGCCCATACGGTAAATACAGCAGCCCATGGTGGAATTGCCAAGACTTTGGAAAGAGTTAAACGATTTTTCTATTGGCCAAAAAGGGCTTATCAAGTTAGGGAATTCGTAACATCTTGCCAGATTTGCAAAGAAGTTAAACCGGCAAATCACAATCTTATGCCAGAAATTGGTCAGGAGGTAAAAACTGACCGTCCATTCCAAAAATTATATATCGATTTCTTGGGCAAATATCCGCGATCTAAAAGTGGCAACTGCTATGTTTTCATTGTCGTTGACCATTTTTCTAAGTTTACATTTTTAAAGGCCATGAAAGAGGCAACTACCAATAATGTAATAAAGTTTCTTGTAAATGAAATATTCCATAAGTTCGGAGTTCCCGAAATTATACATAGCGACAATTGTTCACAATTTGTTGCAAAAGGCTTTAGTCAAATGATAGAAGCCTATAAGATAACACATATGCGAACAGCAGTTTACTCTCCACAATCTAACGCGGCTGAGCGAGTAAATCAGTCTGTGCTGTCAGCAATTAGGGCCTACCTTCAGGATGACCATCGTGATTGGGACCTGTACCTGTCCGAGATTGAATGTGCCTTGAGAACTTCCATTCACTCAGCTACCGGTGTTTCCCCTTTCCTTGCGCTCTTCGGTTACCATATGTTCTCAAATGGCAATGATTACAAGTTAGCGAGAAAACTTTCTTCTCTATGTGACCATGAGCTTAAAGCGGTGGATAGAACCGATAAATTGGATATTATACGCGAAAAGATTAAGATAAATATGCATGAGGCTTACGAGAAGAGCGCACAAAGATACAATAAAAGAGCTCGCAATGTCCGATTTATACCAGGTCAGGAGGTGTACCGCCGAAACAGCGTACTTAGCGATTTTGAAAAAAATCGGAATGCAAAATTTTGCAAAAAATTTCTTAAATGTCGAGTCACCCGACCCATTGGTAATAACTTGTATGAACTCGAAACATTGCAAGGAAAAATACTCGGAATATATCACGCGAAGGACATAAAAGTGTAAAGTTGGGGATAGGGTGCAATACTAGTGAAAATGGACATGAAGAATAACGTGCAATATTAGGTTAAGAACACGATGCCAAAAAGTCCAAGTGTTCCCAAATTGCTGAAATTTGCATGCACCTGATTAGAAATAGAGTAATTATACATCAATGTTGTTCCTTGTCCGTAATTATACACTATTTGTCAATCTGAATTATACACCCTTTAACGTAATTATACATCAATTTTGTTCCTTGTCCGTAATTATACACTATTTGTCAATCTGAATTATACACCCTTTAACGTAATTATACACCAATTTTGTTCCTTGTCCATAATTATACACTATTTGTCAATCTAAATTATACACCCTTTAACGTAATTATACACCAATTTTGTTCCTTGACCATAAATAAACACTATTTGTCATTCTAAATTAGACACCCTTTAACGTAATTATAAGAACTGTCCACGGTTATACACTCTTAATAATTCATAGTTAGGTACACTATCTCGATTATGCACTTTGCCTTTTTGTACTTTTTACAATTTAGTTATCCTCTATATACTGGCATCATCAATATCTCACTTACTGTCAATGGTGGTGTTGATTAATAGAATTCGGCTAAGGAAAAGGCGTAAGTCATCTAAAATATATTCGGTCCAAAATTGTTCCCCAATAGATGTTTAGATCCTGCCTGGAAAGAAAGTAACGAAAACACAAAGTAAACTCATACATAAATTTAAATAAAATAGACTTCCCTAATAGTATGGCCCGGTGTGGGAGTTCCCCACGTTGTGTTCAGTAACCCGCACACCGACCCTGACTGTGTCAGCTTCGGAGTTTTGTTGCGGGAGCAACCAAGTCCAAGAGCCTCCACACGCACAAAAAAAATTTTGCGAGGAGCTTCGCGGGAATGTAGCCTTTTTGCTTCACGGAGGCCACAAAAAACCGCCTTATTTTTTGATTATATCGATGGAGGCGGGGGTGCATGTTTGTGGAGGGATAAACTACTCCCACCCCACGCCTCCAGTAGTCCATCGATGGGGACAAGGGTGCATGTTTGTGGAGGGAATATCTACTCCCACCCTAAGTCCCTTGTAATCCATCGGAGCGATGCCACAGCATGGAGAGGCTAGTGGAGCATCGTTGGCAAAGTACCGGTGATTCGCGGCCGAGTCCTACCGCAGGTACTTTGGACTCGTCTCCTCCTGGTGCGGATGTTCATCCCTTTCGGAGCCAGCAAATGTTGACTAACACTTGTGTCTGCAACGGGAGGAATGAACATCCAGACGCAGCCTCGGGAAGCCTGAAAATAAAAGAAATAAATAAATATTAATTATAAATAAAAAAACGAGATAAATAATAAATAAATTTGTTGGCTTGTCACGAAAAACGTGAACCAACCACGACAACAACAACTCTGTTGTTTACTTTCTATTGTGAATGAACACACGTTGTGACAGATATGACCAAAAGCGTACCACTATGAGTTGCCATATGTTGAATGAATGAATGTCGGCGTATTTTGTTGGTACGTCGTAACGTACAGATTTTAAAATTTCATTCATTAACAAATTTTTTAATAGAAACAAATGTTGTAGTAAAATTTAATCAATATCGGTTCATGTCTAAGCTGGTAAACAGATTAAGAGTACAGTATCGTCCTTCGGGGATAAATTATTAGAAAAGGATGAATATGTGAATCTGCCAATACTTAAAGAAAAGGATAATCATTCTAAAAATAAAATTTAGTAGGACAAAGACAACTAACGTCAGGGAACCTAGATAAAAACATGGCTGATTTTGGGAAATTTTACCCAAGCCAGAGTGACGTGGCGGCACCAAAGCCATTGCTTAAGTCACCTTCAAACTGTTTGGTCGAATCTTTGTGCAAAACCTTGTGCGTTGAAAAGCGAAAAACATAAAAGTAACCAAATAAAATTTTTTTAAACGGATTATATTTTTATATCGTTGTATGGAAAAAAAAGGTATGCGAAAGGAAAGATTATATATCCTTCTTGAATAGTAATGACAAATTCGATCGAAACCCATAGAAAGCTAATAAAAATTGTGAGTGCTAAAGCAAAATTCTTTGAGATTCGAATGAGTTTTTGTGGTTATTGTACAAGTTGGACGATTAATTGAAGAAGGAAGGAATTCAATTGAAATCTAACAAATGTAGGTTATCCTGGGAAGAGAAGTATTGCGCTCTGGTGGTTCTAGTGGCAGTCAGTATTGGAACAGGAAAATAATAAAAGCCCTTTGAGTTACAGATGCAGATGAATTACATCCTACGGTCAGAAGCAATCCGCCAAGTTTTATTAAAAATAGAAAAAAAAGGGAAGAGCACGAAGTTACGTAAGACCGGAATCCCAGGTAACCTTTTTATATATACACATGTATACGTATATGTATGGCGCCCTATGAGACGATTCGAGGCGATAAGATATATGAAAGTAACAGAAATTACAATTAACGATTTCGATTTACACTGATGAAGCTGGTTTAAACAAAAAGGAACTTAAAAACAAAGACAATAGGCGTGTTTTCGTTACACCATAAGTGCTTAATTTGTATGGGGAGCTAAGCACTTTTAAGCACTATTAGTTCCCGATGAAGTTTGGTGCTTGTGTTCATGTCTTAATCGAGTATGATGTTGCCAGATTGGGCACCCTATATTTAGCAATATGGCATCCCATTTTTGGAGAGATTTGATCAATTATTGTGAATTAACGGGAAGAAGAAGAACAAAAATGGGAAATTATTTTAATATTTGCAAAAAGAGTGTAAACAATTGAACATAGAATAGTAAATATATGTTTTATAAATACTTTTCACGAATTTTTTGTCTGTTTCGCACTGTTCTTTCTTCGCAACTCATGACACCATTGCTACCAGATAGTGAAAATCCGCCACTTATTGCTTATGTGCCAGTTAGTGGAAGGCAGTTGTTTTCGTTGCAAAGTGCTAAACTAAAAGTGCTAGCTTGTAACGAAAACATGCCTAATATATATCTATTTGACTAGCATCATATTCGTAAAGAATCAAATTAACGTAACAGTACAAAGAAGGAAAAAAAGGTTGTGACTGAAGAAACGACTAGAGTATATTAAGAATTTTGTCTGAAAATACTATAAAGAAAAAATAACTGTAGGTGAAGCTAGAGTTTTATATGTGTTAGGTGGTAATGTTTAATATATGTAGACGTATGTATTGTAAAAACGGAAATCATAAGTTATAAAAAAGAAAAAAAAATGGCCCCCGTTGCGTAGTGTTCTTCTCAATCCATTAGGTCTCCAGAATTGATGTATATATCTATAGTTTCTAGTCGACTTTAGGGAGCTCCTTCAAGAAGAGAGTAATACTAGGAACAGTTGGTGTCAGTTCAGTCCGTAGGTGGTATTGTGAATGAATCGCGAAAAGAATAAGGAGGTTGCCATTAGTTGTGAGATATGATTTGCGTTTCTAGTGTTGTTATTGTAGCGTTTTTTTTTTATTTAAGTAAAGTATAACGACTTAAGGAATTTATATATTTTTTTGTTTGGTTTATGTGTTTTATTGTTTCAATATTAATATACGAAGTAATTAGGCTTAAATATTTAAAGAAATTAATTGAAAAAGATATTGTTGAAGTAATGAACAAAATATTATATATCCAAACAGAAATTTCTCCTGGAAATCAGGGCTCGATTTGAAATCTGCAAAGATATAAGAAGAAATATATATATAAAAAATTAGGTTTAGTTTTTTTTTACTAAAAGAGAATAAAAATATATTGGTTAATGTGTTAAACTTAATTTTAAGTAAGTTAAGGAAATTATATTATAGAATAAATATGTACTGAAGTTGGAAAAGAAAACAATATGGAAGGATAAATTATCAAGAAGGGGGTATGGCAATATAAGGGGGTAAGTGAAATATGTGGGTGGATTATGGGGTCATCTAAAAGATAGATATTTAATTGGGATCTTAAGACGACTATTGTTGGGATGGGCGACTGGTGGTCAACACCTACCACCCTCTCAAGAAATGTGTTTCCGTGTATTTAATGTAGTTTTTTTATGTTTTGAACAATTTAATTGTAACGTCCGTGAGCTAGGCAGATGGGAGGGATTCACACCCAGGAATAAGCCGCAAGAGCTGGTCGGTTGAAAGTCTGTCTAGGGCTGTGACAGCGGCACGTAACATTCTGCAATTTATAAACATTCTTTTTAACTTCATTTTTAAGGGCATCTCCTTAATACCGGTGAATGCGTCCTGCGTCTGTCAAACTCGATTTCAAATGTATGGAAATGTACTACAGCTACCGAAATACGCACACGGATACGCCGGATAATTTAAAAAAATCCGAATTTGACAGTGCGCTTACAACTACAACGAAAGAAAACAAAACAACAACAAAAGAAAACATAAATACAAACAGATGACAAGCAGCATTTCATTTTTTTATTTTGGAACCGTGAACGAAGTAGAAAAATATTAAATGTTGAATTTGCTGGAAATACTAAATACAAACCGGCAAGAATTTAATATTTTACTATTATAATTTATATTAAAATGAGCTTTTCAGATTAACAGCGAAGAAATGATTGAAATAGCTGGGACACTGCCCACTTATGGAATACAAAGGAGCCTCTCCACAAATGTGTAAAAACCAAGAAGGGCACATGGCAAGCAATTTCTCTGGAGTTGTCAACACCAAGTAAATTCCAAAACTTTAAAATATGTACCATCATTTTTGTCTTAATGTTTATTCATTCAACAGAAACGTGGGGAACCTATTCATACTGCTTGAACGCAAGGAATCCATTTTCAAAGACACATTTTGATTCCGGTCGGATCGAACCCGAGAAAATCGTTAGTCGAGGTGTTTGTCCTTGCTACAATGAAGCATGTGACGTGAACTTGTTCCGAACAGTTATTATTTCCATAACGATGCTGCAACGTATTTGAATTCCATGTTCAATGAGAACATTTGGAAATATCAATTGAAACTGGCCAATAAACAATTCTCTACTTTGAACCATGATTAGAAGATGGAATTTGATTTAATAGCGATACTGCCATGTGAAATAAAACACGATTTAGTCCCAACATGGCAAGTGCCACCAGGGAACCGACAGCTTCGATAGATTTGGATGGCGTTTACAAAGTCAGGTGGAGAATTACAGGTCTTTACATTTTGCACAACCAATAAAGAGTTTAAGAAACATAATTTGATTTCGGTGGATTGAACTTTGGATTTTTTCCCACTTCGTTTAAAACTTATGAACTATTTTACGAGTATATCAAATTAAGCATAATTTCCTTCTATTGTCTATCACACATATTGTTGCTAGTTGGGAGATTTCCTTATGCAGTTTTATGTAATTGTGGCTGGGGAGCCACGCATTTATGTAAAATATTGATATTAAGTTTTTTTAATTTTATTGTACTTCTAATAAGGCGTTCACACCAACCCGTTTTGGCTCATTGAGATGTTTTCGAGGCAAAACTAGTTGCTTTCCCCTTATAGAAATGTCAATTGAAACCGTCTCAATCGGCATGTTTTTCTCAAAAACACGTCCCAAAACTGCATGTTGAAGTATGTGAACCGCCTTAAGTTGTTAATGTCGCACACTGAACATATACATTTCAAATTTTGTCAACAATAAAAATGGAAGCAACAATTGAAATGGAATGGAATAGTTGAATTCTCGTTGTGCATTGATTTGTGAGCACCAAATATAATTTTTTGGTACTTTCCATGTTTCTTTTTTATATTTTCAGTAAAAGTTGTTTGTACACAATAAGTTGACATATGCCATATGAAAACATAATAAATGTCATAAGTAAGCAGGCAACATGTGTGAACGGTGAGATGTTTTCCCAAAACAAATGAGCCAAAACGGGTTGGTGTGAACGCCTTATAAGTTTCTATTTATGAATATAATGTCATGTAATACATTTATTGGCCTTGAAGGCTTTAGTATTACTAAATAAATGAAAAAAAAAACAATGCTATGGAAATTTTGTAGTTAAAAAACGTTGTGTCATTGGGTTGTATACACAACAATACTGCTCAAATGCAAACTATCAAATTGCTGCAGTCCGTTTCTACAATCTTTCAGTACGTATACATAGTTAGAAAGTTGAGAAGGCGAAGAAAAATGAATTTCTCTTTCTGCAAAATGTTTAAAATACGAATGCCTCCTGGTTTTGGAATAATTTTTATATTTCTTCTTCTTTGTGGTTTGTCCAGAATATTTTCAAAACATATAAATCATCCATAATATCGATATTGCTCTGAATTTTTCTGAAATGGGGATGATAAATCAGCTGTTTTTTGTTTACTGCGTATTTCGGTACAGCGCGCGTTAAAAATTATCCATCATGCGTTTTTTTGACAGACGCTGACGCATTCACTGGTATTTAAGAGACACCCTAATAAACCTAAACAAATAGAAATCGCGGCTTTTTTGTTTACTTATGTGTTGTTGTTGTCAGAACATATGACTCGTTTTCTCAACGTTGGCTAATCGCTCAAACGGGCAACGTTACGACAACGGTAAATATAAATTACGGTTACGTATGCCTAACCCGGCCTTAAGTTGTACAGATGTTGGTCGTTGTGCAGAAGAGCTATAGGTTTAAAATGGGGCCTACGTCCAAATATGACTCACTGGCTTTACATGAGCGTGATTAGACCAATAATCACCTACGGCTGTGTAGTGTGGTGGACATCAATGGACAAGAAGTGCAACGTAATACCTTTGCAAAAAATTCAACGTATGTGCTGTCTAGGCATAAGCGGGGCATTTAGAACTGCACCAACAACAGCGTTGGAGACTATACTGCACATCCAACCAATAGACATCCGTATAAAGTATGAGGCAGCCCTCACAGCAAGACGACTACAAGTGATGGGTAAATGGATAAATTGAGACCACAAGTCGTACCATCAGAAGATTTTAGAATATTTAGTTGGTCACATTCAAACGCCAGAAATCTCGGACCGCATTCCTGAAGTGCGGCTTACAGCTATCTGTGATACGTTTGTGTAGACAGACGCTCCTGGGAAAATGGAACTTTGGCCCATGTGCCAGTGAACCATGTGAACTGGCTCAGTAACACGACAAAGCCTAAATATGGCAACATCTTCACAGATAGCCAAATGGCGATTAAAGCAATAACATCGGAAAGGGTCAAATCCAGAACTGTGTTGGACTGTAAAATAACGATAAATGATTACTCAGCCCATGGTCAATTGCGTATTTGCTGGGTACCAGGACACAACGGAGTGATTGGAAATGAACGAGCAAACAGCTTGGCTTCAAAGGGCAGAGAACTTCGAGTAATAAACTTGGAAAATTGGAAACCTTTCGAAGCCACGAAAAATGAGTTGAAGCACTGGGCAGTGATGGCTCATAAAACTGTGTGGAATAGCGCAACAGTAGGAGCAACTGCAAAGATACTGTGGGGTGACCCAAATGAAAAGAAAACAAGAAGTCTTCTGAAACTAAACAAGATCGATATTAGTAAGATGATGAGTGTTCTAACGGGACACTCAAGCTTACAAGCACATCTTCATCGCATTGGACTAGCAGGAAACGACAAATGCAGAGCATGCAGAGAAAACATCGAAACGATGGAACATTTTCTGTGTCACTGCCCGGCTTTCACACATGCAAGATCCCAACATTTCGGGTCCGACATATTACCAGACTTGACTCATCTCAGAGAATATGATTGGAAGATACTGAGAAAATTCGTGTCTAGTACCGATTTTCTGTAACTCATGAGGTATAAAAAGATCATAAATAAGGAGCGCACAACAGGCCCACCCACTGGCTTAAGTGTATGTCCATGGACATGAGACGTTTAAACGTCTCCTCTCTTCAACCTAACCTAACCTAACCCAAGTTGTACAATAAATGTGTATCTGTTATGTTGCACAATAAATCGTAAGCCGAAAAGCCGCCGACCCATTTTTGGACAAGCCGAAGCCGCCGACAATTTTGCCTCTGCTTCGTTCTCTGGTTTACACTCTTTTTGCAAATATTAAAATAATTTCCTATTTTTGTTCTTCTTCTTCCCGTTAATTCACAATAATTGATAACAATCTCTCCAAAAATGGGATGCCATATTGCTAAATATAGGGTGCCCAATCTGGCAACATCATACTCGATTAAGACAGGAACACAAGTACCAAACTTCATCGGGAACTAATAGTGCTTAGCTCCCCATACAAATTAAGCACTTATGGTGTAACGAAAACACGCCTGATGTAAATAGGCCCTAACGAAAACACTCCTAATGTTGTCGTAATGTTGGCGACTAATCGCACCCTTTCGATTAACGCAACGATGCCTTTGTGCCACTAATTGTGACATTCGACTCAGTGCAATGCAGCCAACTTCTGGGAGTGAAACGTCATATCAATTGTCAGTTTATTCTCTTAATTCTATGACAAATCTCTCTCAAACCCAATCAAACTCTCAAACCCAACGGACGTGAAAATCGAGGAAAACGAAAACCTTCACGTTCCGTGAAAATTTAATATAATTTTCTGGAAAATTATTTTACATAAGAAAGTAATAAATAAGTGTATAAACGGGAAACGTTTTGTGGAAAACTGTATATGTGCAATTGATCGATCTTCATTGGAAGGCACATTAAATTAAAAATACTTATATTTCAACACTGGCTTTTTTGGTGCGTTGTGTTGTGTATGTGTGGATGGACTTGTGTGTCCCACCATTTAGGAATAATCACATATTGCTACGAAAAGAAAATAAATTTCTTCAATTGTTATTTATAGCTTAAAAGCAACAATAACATTAAACAAATGTATATTTAAAATAAAAATATATTTGTGTTTACGTGAACCACAGATGAAAGTGTAGTGAGTTAATATAACAAATATCACAAAAAGCAGCAGAAACAAACCAAAAGTGCGGATAAAGGATAATTTCCAGTATGCGGAATTATTTCTTGGCAGCTTTGCTGCTCTACTTCGATCTTTATTTATTTTCTTCTTTGGGAATTGTAAATGCTGGTAAGTATAATTTTCACATTTCGTGGAAAATAGTTAAAATATATAAATTATTTCTTTTTCCAAATTTTGGGCGTGTTCTCCATGATTGTTCATCTTATGAGTTGTCAATGTTGTTTTCTTTCTTATTGACACTTGTTCTCTCGCTAAGAGTATTTACATTTGAGCAAAGACTATCAAAGAGATTGCATTGATCTTGTAATACAGAGAGTTTGAATGTGATAGAGAAGCAAATAGAAACCACCTGCACTCGCACTCTGTACTCTCTCATTGATCTTTGTGTTGGGCTTGTAGGAATGCGTTTTTATTCTTACACACCCTACTGAAGCAGTCTTGGCTTGGTTGGTCGGCAAATAATTTGGTTATTATAGAAAAATGTGGGAAAATCTAATCAAGTTTTAAAAATTTTCTTATGTCAGAGCACAGACAATCGGATATCTTCTATAAAGGGAAATTTACTATCAGAAAAAAACTGCAATTTATGATCGAAGTCTTTCACGATCAGTATACTTACTAGAACAAGCTCATACATTTAAATGTATGAGCTATTAAATGTTGGCACGATTTGGCATTTGGTGTGGGAGGCGTGGCAATAAAACACATTTTCACTGGACTCTAAAGGATTACACTGCACACAATTTCAAGTGTTTGGACATATGTTCTGGTACTAAAGTTAAAAACTGTTAACTTTTTATACAAAATGGTCCCTTTGTGTGGAGGTACGAAATGAGACGGGCTCCGCCGCCCATTTTTCTTATGATGAGGCGACATACAGACTATTACTACGCGTGTACATACAGTAGATTCGAATGGATAGTACATAAGACATTTTTGTTGGGGAGGTGCTAGAAGGAGTGGACCAATATTGCACATCTTCGAATTTCCGCCAAACATATTAAGGATCTTAGGTTAATCCTTCGATGTGTTACACTTTAGGTCCGTGCCAAATAGGGAAATAAATTAAATAAATCGCCAAAATTTTCCTTCGTTGCGTCGCTTATTTGACATGTAGCAATATAGCAACTCTAGTATAAACTCAACTGCTTATAGATCGCTATAATGGTAGCATTTTAAGTCGTTATTTTCACAATCTACCTTCTTATTAAAAATGCTTTTCCGTCACTTCTTCTATTTTCAAATAAGCCTTAACACGATACTACTCAGAGTAATATAATTAAAATCTAGACATAACTCAATTCGCTTCATAGTTTTATATTTCTTATTAGCCTTACTTTTAATTCCTGCGCTCAAATGTCGTATGTTGCCTCGTTGACAATAATTTCCATTAGGTTTTACATCCTGTTTTGTTTTAGTATAAAGTGCGTTAGATCTTTTATTTTAGTTTGGTTAAGTTTAATTTTTGATCTATATTTGTTATTTCATTCAATTTACTTTATGACTAATTAATGTTTTTTAATGTTTTATCAATGTATATTCCGCTGAGGATTTTTTTGACTAATAAATAAATAAATATATCGGGGGATTGCATTTCAATTTTTAAATACATATTTCAAATTATGTTCAGTCAAAAATTGCTGTGTATCCGTCGACCCAATCAAAAGCTATTCACAAAACAGTACAGGTCATTCAATTTTCATTATAAAGGAATTCCACACAAATTGAAAAATCATCAAACTTTGATCGTCTCTCCTGAAAAACTTCCTTTTTGCGCTTAGCATTGTTCAGGATGGAGGTATCGAGATGTATTTGTAGAACTAAGGAGTGATTTTTTAAGAGGCTTCGGATTTGTAATGTATAAAATATTTATTTGAGTCGACAGAACGGTCTATATAATCCAATGTTTAAAGATGATTTTATGTAAATGTTGACCGCGGCTGCGCCTCAAATGATTCATACTGAGCTGCCAAAAAATCACCCATTACATCATGGATATACATATATAATTCATGTCGATTTGTGATCACAAAAAGTCAGTTAACATCGCTCTATACCGGGTCCAATTAGCTGATCGGCGTGGAGTCGACAATTGGGTTTCTTCTTCGAGAACGGCCGCTATGGCGGCTATGTTTTCTTCACTTCTCATCAATCTCTATCTGGGTGGTGATTAGATAGTCATTTCATATGACTCTTATTTTTTTTAAACATCTACGTGAATGTTGTTTATATTTTTTTATATACCAATGAATTCGAATTATTTCAGCTTATATTCTGCTCAAATTTGTGTGAAAATTAACAAAAACAGAACAATCTATAGAATAGGAATTGCATTATAAGAAAATTTCGCAAAACATTTAAAGTACCAATAAAATGCAGGTTTTGATATGGGAACTTAGTAATGGGTTAATGTTATTTCAGATATTTTTCTGTTACATATATGTGTACATAGTTATTAGGGGGGTCACTTTGGAAAAAAATTTTGGCTGGGAAAAATGAATAAATCGTCACTCAAAAATGTAATCTACGGAAAATTTTAAGAATATTTCTCCAAGAAACCATGGATCTAAAATGAATTCCTAGATGACGGAAATCGACCTCAAATTCTAGACGATCTTGTCATGTCCGTCTGTCTGTGGAAAGCAGACAACAGGTATGCTGTCTGACTAGGTGGCTGAAATTTTGCGGAAACATGTGTTATTGTCCTGTAACAGTTGGTATTGCATTTGTGCAAAATCGGCCAACGATTAAAGATTTTCCCCTACAAGGACTAATGGAAGGTCAGGTAAAAACATGGCTTTTCAGCCGTGTCTCCTTACTAGAGCTAGAAAAATGCAAATTGGTATGTAAGAAATAAATTATTTTTTTGGAAAAGTGGGCGGAGCCACTTCCCTTTTTAAAAACGTAATATCGATCATAGCACTTCTCAACAAAATTCAATATATTTTTAATTTTATTGCATTTTGGAACTCCCCATTCGAATTTGAAATAAATCGGTTAAGATTCTGAAAAAGCTTCCCATATTTATGTTACTTCAGATTTCAAATAATCTAACCAAAAACCACTATTTTTTATTTATTTGTTTTTAACAGTTGAACATAAGGAAAACACTTGAAAGTAATGGTACAACGCGTTCAAATAAAACGGGGTAAACCATGCGTTTTTATTTTTCTCTTTGTGGTGGTGTACATAGGTCTTTTTACATTTAACGGTATTCCTTTTGAATAAACCTATATGGTTTTGTGTACAATTAAATATTTAATGTGACCTCAAATTTGAAGTCGATTTCCGACAGCTAGGAATTCACTTTAGACCCATGGTGTCTTGGATAAATTTTCTTAGAATTTTCCCCAGATTACGATTCTGTCTGAAGCGTTGTGCAAAAAAATTGACCCCCATATTAGTTATGGTATTGATTGGGTTCCGTAGTGATGTACATGATTTAGTTTGGCCGATTATACTGTAGCTCTGTGACAAAAATCGGATCGGTTAGATTGGACTTAAAATTTCTTCATACTGACAACCGTAAACTAAGTGACGTAGCGTACTTCAACATTTTAATGCTTCTTTAAACTTTCCATTATCCCCCACATACTCTACGTCTTTAATTTTTTTAACACACATGAAGTGGATACGAATTTGTTTAACAAAACAAAATCACGAAAACACGCCTAATGCTGTGTTTCTGCTTTCGCCATATTCAACTCCATTCATTTATTCTTGGCTTTGTAGTGAATTTGTTGGAGGCTTTTAATAGAGCTTCAAAAGTTTAATTGAATAAAAAAGAGCGAATGCTATAGAGGGATTCTTCGATTAATTAATACTTACGCAATACACATACATACATGTTATGTATGGATGTGTACGTCTGTAGACTTCCAGTGGCGAAAATGATAAGGCCTTGAAAACAGAGGCCTTCCAAAAGATGGAAGAATTTCTAATATTATACTTGAGTAGAAAAACGAATTTGAGGACAAACATATAAAATTCACAGTTTTGTGCCTTAACCCTCACAAAAAAAAAGTCGATCGGTGTGATATCACACGATCTTGGTGGTCAATCGACCGGCCCAAAACGTGAAATTATCTGCTGACCGAAGTGTTCTCTCAATAAATCCATTGATTTATGCGATGTGTGGGAAGTAGCATCGTCTTGTTGAAACCAAATGTTGCCGAGATCACGAGATTCAATTTCAGGCATCAAATAGACGGTTATTAAGGCTCGATAACGGTCGCCATTGACGGTTACGTTCTCAACGGCATAATTTTTGAAGAAATATGGACCGATGATTCCACAAACCACACCAAACCGTTGTTTTTTGTGGATGAAGTGGCAGCTCCTGAATCTTCAGGTTGCTCTTCGTCCCAAATGCGGCAATTTTGCTTGTTTATGTACCCATTGAGCCAGAAATGGGCCTCATCGCTGAACAAAATTTGGCTCGAAAACGTCGAATCTTCTTGGAACTTTTCAAGAGCCCATTTAATTATTGAATAAAATCAAAATAATTCGCTAAATTTTAGTACCAAAAATATTAATATGAATTAATTATTATGAAATGTTCTGAAAGTTTTTAACGTAACGAAATAAACTTCTTTTTCACTTTAAATCTTCTGAGGAGTAGATTTTCTCTACCTGGTTAACTCATTTAAAACGTATTAAATTGAGAGTTAAATTAGATAATGTTTTTCAATACTAATTATATCTATTTTTTATTAATATTATATTGTTAAACACATTGAGTTTTCTATTTAATGGAGTAGTCATCAGTCTGAGTAGTCTTCTAAGCTGATATTATTTATTATGCATTTTGTACTTTATTTTAAATTGGCATTTGAGGCTTTAAATTACAAGTTATGATGAAATAAATGAAAAAACAAATGAAATAAAATGAAACGTCGTTTGTAGCATTCGTGGCATAGTGTATATACTTTAAAGGATATCCGATAAATTTTTTTTTTCCACACCAACAAGTCGTCCGTATCAGCGAGGAGCATGTCCCCATCAGATACGTCGAAGAGTCCGGAAACTCCTCACAGTCCCTCAGTGTCCAAAGACACTGTACTAGAGCCTGAGGCTCCATAAATTATTGACGAGCTTTGTTGCGCACTTCCAAACGACCCAGCCGTTTGGAAGTGCGCAAGTAACCACTTTTGATACATTCTGCTTGTATTCCCGAGACCATATCGCATGTCGGATGGTTTTTCTGTAACCCTGGTGAAGGCTCTGGGGCGATCGAACTGAGAGCCCGGCCATACCTCTCCCACACAACACAGAGCATCCTTATAAACGTCTACTGATCTGGCATCACCGAAAGTCAAGAGGTTTACTCTCCCCTGATGCTACCCTGCATCATTGCAGATTAGTGGTGTTCCTGGCATCACTCGCCACACCACCGAAGGGTTTGGTGAGTGTCCTGTTCATTTTAAAGATATTGTGATGATTATGGCTTCTAGCCTTATCGAAGCAAGAGCATCTTCAGCAAGTGATCTGATTCTTTTGGCATTATTACCAACAGTTAGCACAGACAAAGTTGTGGCCCTATCAGCCGACTCAGTGGCTAAGGCATTACTTTATAGCCGTTTAAGTTTGGTTTATCGAATGAATAAACGAGGCTATATCATGTTTAATAAGATAAACGCTTTATTAAAATTACGATAAGAGATAATTCAATCGAATGAATGAGTGCCAGCGAAGGAATACTTGGATTATGGGTACTTAGGTATTTGTAGTAAAATACCATGTCACATGTGGGCCACTGCTGGCTTTATCAAATAGAATGGAGTGTGAAAGCTCTTGGTCGTTAACGACATAAAGTGTTAAAAATAAGTGAACGATGAATTGGATTGGAAGGCCTTGGGCCTCTAAAGGCTTGCTAGAAGGCCTGCTAACACTTATTAACGCCACTGAGACCTTTTTGTTTTCGTTCATACACATTGACAATATCTTTAAAGTTAATACCACTGACAATTCCATTTGAATGATTCATAGGTCATGCCAGACAATTATTCTACTACTTTAAAGTTTTGTAAACATTTCTAGAATGTAGTACATACATGGGTGCATGTTTTGAATGCTTATCATGTATATCTCTTAGTATAGGTTCGTATGTGTTTCTATTAAATATACCCCAAGTAGCATCCTTCATCTTGGGCATCCTTTAATTTCACTAAAGCGCATGCGTTCAAAATAGTCCGCAGCAAAGCGTATGTTTTTATAAAAAAACACGTGTTTTCCCTTGTCTTAAATGAGGCTTTAATGATTGTGTGGAGCTAACCAGTTTTCCATTTACACCACCAGTTTGGCGGCCGGTTAGAAGGAAATCTTTAAAAGGGTTGTTTAAAGTGTCCTGTATCAACGTATCACCAAAAGTCAAAATTAAATCTTAATTGCTTTTAATGTTTACTGATATTTCTTTTCAGAAGCTATTGGACGGGTAAAGAATTTTTTTACTTAAGAATGTTTTACAAATTTGAAGTCTGGAGGGAGGGGGTGTCTTTAAATGCGATAATTGAAATGAGGAAGCAATCATTTCATAATATTTACTTTGGTTAACAATTGTTTTTGGAAAGATATTCCAGAGTAGTTTTGAAATGAGCTCTCGCTCGATATTTTTCCATACGATTGCAGGCGAAACTGTTTACAAAGAGTATCGAATTGAAATTCCGATAAAAAATATTTTTCGATATAGACTTGGGTCAGTATACGCAGACAACAAAATTATGTCTTTTCCGTATGCTTTCTTTATGCTGATGACACAGCTCAACAAAAAATTCGCTATCTTGAAAACGTGGCTTTATAGACGCATTAGATTAAATAGGGTGGGCCATTAAAAATTTGAATCGTTTATAAAAAAGCACTGATAATTTTTTAAAATTTCCGATTTTATTGGTTTTTATTGATGGAACACAATATCATTCATATGACTAACACGACCTGCTCGGCAGTCATCCGATCAACCCAATTTTTCAGTACATTTTCGATTGTTCCGGGTCGAATCGCTTCAATGGCAACTTCGATTTCATGTTTCAACACTTCAATTGTCTCTGAATGCTTTGTGTAACATTTCGTCGGCTTAATGCTATTTTGGTCCATACGCCATTTTTGTGTTTTTTGAGTTAGGAGTTGATAATATGGGTTTCAAGCATGCTCTTTCAGAATCTGCAATCATTTTTTTCCTATCTCGCCTAGTTTTCGAGATATTGGTAGGGTAAATTTATTTAACTCTGAATAACGGGAAATAATTTTCGATATTTTTGTTCTATGTCTCCATTTTTCTATCGCCCTATATTTTTGACTCAGTATTTTACGTTCTTTCGATCACAATATGTAAATTACTGTCCTTCCATACCAACCCTTTTTGTGGTCCATGTAATACAAATACGAAAAAATATTAAAATAAAAGTGGATATGGACCAAAATGCCAAGTACAAAAATTGTTATAACTTGCTTATTTTTGAATGTAATGGCATAGAAATGCATGAGAATCATACAAACACTGTTGGGAACCCTATGAAAAAAAAGTGTGTAACTCTTCAGTCCCGTTTTTACTCAAACAATAAATTGCGTTTTTTTCCGATCATACAAAATGGCGTATGGAACAAAATAGCATTGAGCCGACGATTTATCCTTAATGGCTTGGCTCCCCACAGAAAATAATCCAAAGGGTTCAAATCACACTCAAAGTAATCGGTAGTTCAAATTTAAATTTTTAAATGGCCCACCCTTTATATATACGTGATTCCTTGAAAATAACTTCCATATTTTTTTGTTGGGCGGTTTCCCAATTTTTGTCAAACTATACCTCTTGATTTTTATCTTCTGAATCAACCCCAATTAATAGTATTTAGTTGTGTTTATACTTTTGAGTAAACCACCTTAACGTTTATAATGTTTTTTTTTAACTACACACAACTGCAGTTGGCATTATCTGTTGCTATTAGATACATATCAATAAATTTCGGTAACTTTTCTAACAAAACTGGCAGTTTTGGGCAACTAATGTTGCGGATATTTGCTAAAGATTTTTAAGTTTTTATATTATTTACTGAAAATAGACTATCCTCTGCATTTGTTTTTGGATTGAATGTTGGGCGTTGGACGGGGGAGGTGGTGTCATACAAGAAGAATATACGTACAGGAAAATGCTAATAAAAAACCAAAAGGAACAGCAAAATAAGCTAAATTGCTGCTGCAGTATACAGCAACAACCCTTAGTATGTATGTTCTGTACGGTGATGGTACACACTTGTGTTGGTACGTCAGACGAAAACTCTGGCATACTTCAACTGGAAAAAGGTGATGGTGTCTATTGTATGCTGGCTAAACAAATAAAAGCAAAACAACAATAATGCGGGCGAGTTGATGGAAACCACCCTTTTGTTGTTATCCCTTAGATACTCCAGAACAGGATTTTGAAAGAATTACAAGTGCAGTACCCACTGTGATGGTGTAGAATGAAACAATGCAAAAAGAAACACACATAAATGTTTGCAATCATTCGTCGCCTTCCTGATTTGTTGGGGTTTAACGAAAGTCTTCGTTTTCTATAAAACAGTTGTTCTTTGCATTGCATTTAATATACTATGGTCTATGTATGGATATGTATATATTGAATTTATTCTTATATAGCTGTTGTTAGGAGGGAGTTTGTTATTATTTGGCTGTTTACAACAACTTCATGTCAGATCTAGAGCAAAAGTTCAAACATTCAAGGAAGTTTGCTTATTGTCGTCCTGATTCTTTGATTTTGTGTGGATAAGTACATACATATGTACATATGTATACATTCATTCATGTCTGAGCTGGTGCTTGTCACGGAATCTACATATCTTGACAAACACGCACAACTCACCAACTACTCACAAGCTAACTAAATAGGACATTATTCGCATAAAAAAGCAGAACTAATTGATGTATTTCAACTCTATATTGGTGTTCATAGGAATAGTTTTTTTTCTTCGACCGATAATGGATTTTGTTGACGGTTTCTGTGCATGTTGTTTGGGATTGAGCAGGGGAGGAGTGTATTAATGAAGTTGTAGATTAGAACGCTATAACTACTTTTGCTATCCGCTTAATTTTGTTTTGCTTGATTTCAAATCAAGCCAAGGTTTTAATTAATCATTAGGGCGTATGACACTAAACAAATTTTGGAGAGGATATATGGGCCTAATTGTGAATTTTATTTCGAATTTTTCTGTTGTTTTTTATTTCCAGTTCTGTTCACAAGAACAAAGGCTAGAAGAATGAGTACTTGGTCGATATATGTAGACTAGGTTGAAAAAAAGTAGGCATTTCCACGTCTCATATCCTTGGACATTGGCGTGAAGCTAAAATACTTGGATCGAAGCGTAATATTCAAATTCTACTTGGAATACTGAATAAACTGTTAATAGGCCTTGAATTCGTGGGCATATGTTATTGATATCTTTGACAAAAATGTTTCGCATGAAAATTAAATCGATGTCGTCTTCCAATAATTTTATGCAAAGTCATCCTGTTGCAAGATATCACATCTTTTTTTATTTAGTTCTGCATATTTCAATAACTAATAATTTTTAAAAAGCCAAGTCAACAACCAACAACACTGTGGCCTTCGGTAGCTTAGTGGTTAGTGCATTAGACTTGGATCCCGAAGGTGCTGGGTTCAACTCCCAGCCGGGGCACCGGAAAAATTTAACATCAACATTTCATGTTTTCATCATAATTCGAGTTTCTGCAGCTAAAAATAACTCACCGGGAGCACTACCACTACAACAGCATCGGATCACCCAAGTCAACAGGGAAGCTAAAAATAGACATAACACCATAACGACTATTAACAGAAATGCAGCGCTTCTAGTGGAGAATAGAAACGGCAACACTCAAATTTACAACCGGACAACATTGAGTAGATGAAAACAACATAAGGTTCCCGCGATAATCGGATATATGCCGGAACGAAGTCTGTAATAGTAATAGACTTAAGGATTATCAACTCAGCGTCTCCAAGCTTCTACAACCAACAACACTAATTTACAAAAATTTGTCGAAGGCTGTCCATGTTGTTGTTGTTGTAGCAGCTTGGAGACGCTGAGTTGATAATCCTTAAGTCTATTTCTATTATAGACTTCGTTCCAGCATATATCCGATTATAGCGGGAACCTTATGTTGTTTTCATCTGGTCAATATTGTCCGGTTGTAAATAAACATTCGTCTGTTAATTTCAGGGAATAGATGTTATTTGTATTTTAACGTTCTATTCTCCATTATAAGCGCTGCATTTTCTGTTAATACCCAGCCAGAAAAATACCATCCTCAAAGCGTAGTGAAAGCACTGTGAACCGTCATCACACGGTGGGATAAAGCGTTGGAAAAGCGTCAAAATGATAACACCAATATACGGTGTGACGACGGTATTTTACAACGCAGTTGAAGCGCTATAAAAACAAAATTCATGACGCTTTTCCGATTGTTTGGAGGTAATAATTCCCAAAAATGTTTCGTATTAAGAAATCGATGAATCAAGTGAAATATATTATTTTTAAGGTTTTCATTTAAATGGCGAAGATTTTGAATTCATAATAAACGTCTCCAAGTTGCTACAAGAACAAGGAATCGGAAGAGAAGGAAGGAACCCAACATGAGGAACGACAATGAATTCAACGTGGTCCCGCTTTAGGCACTCTAGTCAAACACTTTTAACCTTCCCTATGAGTTTATGTTTCACAAAATACCCGACTTACATGAACTAGCGAAATGCCGGTAGCTTCTAGGCAGAAAAGTAAAAGGTTGTTAACTGACTGACACGCCTTCAACTCCAACATCCTGCTGAGGCAGTTTATAGTCAAATAAATTTGCTAATACATGCAGACTATCTTGTGGAACTAGTAATAAAGCTTCGCAGAAAGTAACTCCTGTAATTCGACTAATTGGGGACCCCAATAAACCTTCGCAGAAGTTTTAAAAATTGTCTCAATCTGGTTCTCTGTCAAAAAATCACATCTCTGTCTGGCTCTCTTGTTAATAATAGCTTTTGAAGTAAACAAACTACATACAGTACAAATTCGTGAAACCTTCGAGTTCGCCAACAGACCTAACTTTTGATCCTTTTAACAGTGGTTTTTTTGTCTCTCAAGAATCATCGCAATTTGTTTGCTTTCTGGAAATTATATGTAGTATTAAATTAATCTACCACGCTACTGATGGCGCCACGGAAATGTATATTCATAAGTACTCACACATGGCAGGTCAGTGTGTGCCATGTCAAAATTAAGGAAATAATGAAGAATATATCAATGTTTATGAACATTTCAGGAAAAAATATTTCAGCACATTTGGCACATTCTTCACGCCCACGTAAAGCACGCAGGTTATTCATATACTCGTTCATACTTACACATGTATGTCTACCTTTTCATAATTTTCCATGGAGACGACCGAACGACCAACCAACCAAGAAAATTGACATCTGACAAGGAATCTTATTAAAACCATACATAAGTATATTTATGTAAACACATATGCGTATATATAAGAGCAAAAACTACAATACAAAACAGTAAAATGTCTTGTTGCCAAAATGAAAACATAAACAAAACATTTAAACACATATAGATTTTTTGACAGAGGTACTTTGCTCCCCTCCATTCGAAGAGGAGGAGTACTCTGCTCAGTATCTTAGTAAATCTGTATGTATGTATGTTGTATACGATATATGCCGATGAAAACATTGGCAATGACGTCGATACTACTGCCAAAAATTGATTCGAATGACGATGACGAAACTCATATGTCTTGGCGAGAAACTGGAGAACAACGAACATATGTCTTAAATTATAAAAATTAATGGCAAAACTTGTGAAAGAAAATTTGCCAATTATAAAAAATGATTTCACATTTATTTAAATTTATTTTCACCAATTCTAAGGAAAACCAAATGTTTTCCATCCGTATATTCTTCTCCATAACAGCAATAATAATATCAAATTTTTTCTTTGCTTTCTTTTCTCCTTCCATCCATCTTTCTATCTTCCAATGTGAACTTGCTAAATTTAGATTCGTACAGTGATTACTTTTCCGATTATGAGTGCAACACACCGCTAATGGAGAAGGCCATCCTATCGGCGACTTCAGCGCTTAACGACCGTGGACCAGAGAAGTCTCGATTGAACGGTAAGTTCTTGTTTGATTATTTTTAAATACATTATCTTGAGAATAGAATGGCTTTTATGAACGTGTTTTATTAGATGAATTGAGAATTTTGTTTACATAGTACACAAGTATTTAGTTTTTTTGTTGTTTTTTTACTTGTTCCTTATTTTCATTCATTCGTTTTGAGTTTTTTTCGCTTATCATTGTTTATTAGAGTGAGTTTTCTTTCAGTTAATCATTTGTTAATATTGAAGTGTTGACGTCCGAATGTTCTTCATTTCCTATTTATTACAAATAATGTTGGGTGAATTTTTTAATTAAAAGTACATGTAGAATCATCAATAAGTGTACATATAACATGTGCAGTAGGTAAAGGCCAACATTTGTAAACAGTTGTTCGTAATTATGTGATAATATCTTAGCTAATCCTTAGACAACAATTAAAAGCTTTGATGTAATAGTTTTTTTTCAATATTCATTACAAAAACGAAATTGGTTTAAATAGTATCGATTGAAAATATTATAAATTTTTATTAACTGATATTGTAGTCAACTTAGATTTGATGATCAACATGGCATTCACACCTGTTGCTCAATTTTCATGTTTGTTAGCCATTTCGCCTATATCTTCTAAAAATTAAAATAATTATTTTATATCAAATGACAATAAGTATCATTGCATCAAAATGTATCCTTAATAAAATTAACTTAAGCATAATTTTGATGGACTGAGTGGGCGAGTGACATTAACCTTTTTTGTAAATTCAGTAAATTTTAAAAGGAGATCTTTGAAATACACTTTTCATATCTGAGAACGGAATGAAGTGGACCCCCTTTCTTAAAGTACTCGATTCTTTAGTTCATAAACTAAAACTCTTCATTAAAAATTTAAATATATTTAGGAAAAATCTTTGACAAAAATGTTTGCTCCTGGCTTCTTCAAGGATACATCACCAGAATATAATTTCAAGATCATAAGTGATAAGAAAACATTTTATTTCACGTACATGTCATATGCGAGCTGTAGACGGACCAAAACGTTTGAGTGTGTAATGTCTATTATTTAATAATTTTCAAAATAAGGCTGATTCTGCTTGGGCTATCACTTCAAATTATTAAGAAAAATATAATTTTCTCAACATTTATCTTTTATTAAATTCTTTTCTTTTTAATTTATTACAATTATGTGTGGAATATTTTATCCATCATGTTACGTATCCATTCGGCAAACTCCCGACGCAGTTGTTTGGATCTGGTCTTATATTCAGGATTGAAACATATCTTGTAGGTGTGCAAATACTTTGTCAAAATTCTGGCCCAAGTTGTATAACAAAGCCTCAGTTGATGCGATCGACAATAAACTGATATGCATGTTCCGTTGGGTACACTTTCACCAATGTTGTCAATTATCTAGTCCCAACGAGTTGGACGACCTTTATGAGGTGTTTTCATGTTGCATACTACTGACCCACTTTGTTAGAACTGCTAGATCCAATTCTAAATTGTGTACACAGAAGGTCGATAGTGTAACCCAAAATATTCACATAAAGCACAATGTGCTTTTTCGCTCGAGCGACTATTTTCATAATACGCTTGGGTAATTCTAACACGTTTTCCATTGTGTATTCCACGGCTAATTTTGTAAAGGTACCTAGAATATAAGTTTAATTTGGTGATGATGTACACATACTTGAATGTTTAAAAAATATGTCACAGCCATGTGGAAATTATGACTTGATTCTTTGTTAGACATTTTCCTGCTATGTTTCTTCAGATTATTTGGGAAAATATAATATTTTATGGAATATTCGACAATGAAAACAAGTATATAAAAAAACGTTTAAGGTGTAAAGATGTGGTTTGGCGCGTCGGAAACTTTAAGGAAAATAATTATTCGAGCGCCTTAGTTACCCGGCGCCTCTTTTTATATTTTATAAATTTAGTTTGTAAAATATACTATAAATAAATAAATTATTCGAGCGTCTCCAATTCGTTTTGTGACAATAATCTTGTATTCGGGAGTCTTCTACATTAAAGTTGTCCCTTCAATTATTAATGGTTTAATAAGAAAGCAGACATTATTTCAAAATACGGAGGTGCCTAAATGAATTTAAATATATATTATAAAAAAATTGGTCAAATAGGTAGACTTAATTCTTTTAAGATTAGCTACTCTATTTTCGAAGGTACATTTAAATTTTCTAATTTTTAAGCGAATTATAGGAAATGTTGAAAATATGGATACCGGGGTAATGACTGGGAGGTTATGATATGATAGAGAATATAAAAAAGAAACAAAAAAAATAAGGGGCATGTTATCTATATGTCGCTTAGTTGTTAAGTTATCGTATGATGAAAGTTTTAAAAAACCGATTTTTTATTTATTTAATTAGTATGGGCATAAATACTGTTACACACATTGTATGTAATAACATTAAAATTAACGAATGCTTTTGGACCAAATTTGTTGTATATATTTATTGATATATATTGTTAACAAAAATCAAGCATTCATTCGAAATGTCCACCGTTGGCCTCCACACATGCCTTAAGTCGCACTGGCCAATCATCAATAGCCGCACGCACGTCGTCCATTGGGAAAGTGTGCACAGCACGAATCAAAGCAATCTTAAGATAATTGATGTTTGGGTTTCTATTGTGGCAGACCATGTCCTCTAAAACTGTCCACAATTTGTAATCCAGTGGGTTTAAATCAGGGCTTCTAGAGGGATAATTGTTTCGAAGCCATGCCTTGATCGTTTTAGCCTTATGGTCCGTCGCAGAATCCTGCTGGAAAGCCTATGCCTTGTTTTGGAATAGGGAATTGTTAAGTGGCTTCACAACAGCTTCCAAAAAGGTTTCTTGATAAACTTTGGCCGATGTTTTGACCCCTTGTTCACAGAAATGCAAGTCAGTGATCCTGTAAGAGACACCCCACCAAACCATAACTGAAGCTGGATGGTGGCCCTTTTTGACCCGTGGAATCAGTTCAGATGCTTCCTTAGACGATCTTTCACTTCGATCCTCCTAAAATTTGGCAATAAGGACTCTTTTACACCAGGGAGGAAACTTATTATGCTCTAACAAGGTGTTGTACGGTATCATATAGTTGGCTTGGCCCGACCTTTCCTTACTTGTTTTGTACTCGCTTAATAATATCGTATAGTCTTGCAAAAATACTTATTTTCTTAGCTAAATAAAGGGTTTTCCAACAAGAGGTGTTATTTTGAATCACCCGGTATTTCGGTAGCTGTCACTTTTGAAGCTTTTATTCTTATTTGACAAGTAGAGACTACGCCAGTACTAAAAATGGAACGATACACGATTCAACAACGCATTGAAATTATTAAAATTCGAAAATCATCGAAAAATCATTTTGACTGATGAGGCCCATTTCCACCGGCGGGGTCATTGGACCTTACTTTTTCGAAAATGAGATTGGATCAACAGTTACGGTGAATGGATTGCGCTATCGAGAGATGATTAATGATTTTTTATGGTCGGAGTTGGATGGTATTGATCTGGACAACGTTTACTTTCAACAAGACGGCGCTACGTGCCACAAAAGCAACGAAACCATTGTTCTGTTACGGGAAAAGTTTCCGGATCGTGTTATCTCTCGAAGAGGTGATCACAATTGGCCACCGAGATCTTGTGATTTAACACCTTGCGACTTCTTCCTTTGGGGCCACGTGAAAGGTCTACGCCAACAGCACAGCGTCGATTCAAGACCTCAAAGATAGAATTCGTGAGACTATCGAGGACATAGGGCAGCCACTTTTTTCCACACAATCCATCTCGGAGTTGGAGTCGACCATCATTTTTCGACTCCAAGACTCCGACTCCGGGCAAATTTCACAGACTCCGACTCCACAGCACTGGTTTTATGCACCGGTAGACAAACATGCGACGAACATTAATAGGGTATGTTCAATTCTACTATCGTTATGGGTGTGTTCAATGTTGTAACAGTATTTATGTCCCTACTAAGTATATGGATTACAAAGTAAAATTTTTATTCTCATTTTACGGTCCAGGGAAAAGTCGGGTTACAATGACCTCTGGCGAGAATCGAACCCACGACCCCAAAACTCATAGGTGAACACGTTACCTACACATCTTCTGGGGCGCTCGATCTATATTTTCGATCTAATGAGCTAAAAATGAAACAAATCGGAAAAAATTCGATAACTTATTGATATCTGCCTTTGTAATCGATTACTTCAATTCCACGCTAAAACTCTTTGGTCCGCAATTCAATTCATGTTTATTAATTCGAAAAATCCTTATTGCAATGGATAAATACGCTTATAGCTAACATTTTTCATTATTACGAGATAACTTACATACATTAGGTATCTTACAAGTTATATGTATTTAGTTTCTTAAAATTATGTATTTCTACATTTCACTTATACTAGTTACAATGCTTTGCCGTTATATTTAATATTTTTTCAAAAAATCGAATTACAAAAAGGGAAACTCTTTGGTCCGCGTAGCCGTCTTTGCATACACCAAAGTAGGAAATGTTTCGACGAGATAATGATAAAATGTCCCATAATTTTATTTAATCTAATTTTGAGATGCTCTATTAAAATATTTCATCAGATCGAAGGACCTGTTAGTAGTTCTTGTTATTTCATTTGTTAATCGACATTTTCCTGTGCAAATTTTTAATGTCTAGCGTCCATTACTGAAGTACAAGAATGCATATCTAATGCAATATAATTTATTAAGACTTGAAAAAGAACTAACTAGATGGCTTTTACTCACTGTAAATGTATGCACAATAGGCACCATGAACTCATCTATTATTAATACATATGTCTGTGCTTTTCTGAAATAACCGACAATCTTTAAGAATTGAAAAGTTCAGGAGAAGGAAAATACTTTTACTTTTTTCATTCCCAGTACATTTGCTACTGGACGTAATATTACATCAAAAAGAAAATGTAATAATAAAGATCTAGTGCAAAGACCATTTAGGATTCAGACACCCCAAAGGCCTTTGCAAACTCTAGATGGCGTACGCAAAATTGGCTTTTTTCCTCTTGTGGGCAAAATGTGGGGTGTCTAAACCCTAAATGGTCTATGCTAGTGTTACAATCACCTGACAGAAAGGCGAATTCACTCGTGTGCAAGAGCGATTTCACAGCGAATAGAAGTAATCGGATCTACTAATTATTTTAATAGCTTGTTCCTTTTTATATGTATATTATTCCAAGCAATAACAATAATAACCATATTCGATGATTGATGCGAAAATAGCTTAAAGATTAAATCAATAAGAAACTTTTTCCACACTCCATTTAATAAAAACTTCCAATGAACATGCATTTTCGTCGTGGTAATTTTGTATCTGTAACTAGAATATTCTGGTTTTATACCATTTATTTGCCTCTATACTGCAAAGTTTTTTCAAAACTGTATGGCAAATACAATTACCTGCTTACAGCTTAGCGCCTTGTATCACGATTTCGTGAATGCTAATTTCTTCCTAAGCAAGGTTCAGCTGCGATTATTCAGTTCAAAACGCACCTCTATAAGTGAATGCCTGATGCAAATTGTCTATGGTTATATTTGGCAAACCATAATAGCGGTAATGACTTCTACAAAAGTGGATACACTTCCAAAATCGGAATTTCCGCCAAAGAAGTTATTCTAGAAAAGCACAGATATATTCGATATATTTGGGAATAATTTCAATATTATGAATCATTTATTTTAATATCATTTTAAGTTTAGAATAGAGAGTAGCTCTGAATGCTTCAGACGCCTCTGGCTTTTCTCAATATAAATATTTATATTTTCTTTTTTTAAGATAGTCGAAATCTATTAAACCCTTATGTATTTTTAGCACCAAAAAGCAATTATAGCTAAGAAATCCCTCACCTTCATATTACATAAATTTATATTTTAAATTCATGGCTGATTAAAAGATGCGCTACAAAGTTCATTCCCTTTAAAATAATACGAATATAGTAATTTTTTGTTGCGTAATAAGTTGGTCCTGGAGTGTAAGCAGTTTTGGGGATTTTTCTTCGCGATTGGGGACATATTTTTTGGTTTGGGGATCCGGGGATTTGGCGGGGATTGCAATTTTTTATAATTACATGTCTTTATTTATGTTAAAATTTGTATTTTCTGTTAAATTTTTTTTTAGAAAATGCGTCCGTTATAGTTGTGTCAAAAGTTCTTACAAAAAGTAGCTTGACTCGCAGTGTATTAAAGTACGACTTAAATAGACAACCTGTAGTAATTGCCAATACGTATTTCTATAGATATTTATAAATCTTAATTGAAGCCAAATGCGGTTTATAAAATTCTTCCGAGACGACATTACGAACAAATTAAGCTAATTTTGGAGTAAAGTTTACTAGTAACAGGATTCTGTTGTTCCAACTCGATTTTAAAGAACTGGAATCGCTGGTATTACCCTTTGATGTACTTTAAAAAAAATTCAGTGTGTTATCAATTATTTAGTCCATTGGCAGAAATGATCAAACTTTTAATACCAAAAACGTGTACAAAAAATTAGATGATGTAGATTAGATGGAAGATTTTGAATCAGATATATTCGATAATTTGACAACGTACATTTTGTACAGACAAAATGAATTTTAGTACAAAGTACATTGAATTGTAAAATACATCATTCAAATAAGTTAAAATATTTTCTGGGGATTTTTTTGGGGATGAGAAATCTTTTTTGGGGATTTAGGGGATAAAAAATAAAAATTTGGGGATTCGGCACTAAAAAACTGGCAAGCCTGAGTGTAAGTTTATTGCCCAGTATATTATCACCCGCTGCTACTTTTAAGAAAAAACGGCTTTACCGACTGTGCTCTGATTAATAAAAAATTGCAGATATGATAAAACGTTTTCCTCCAAACTTAACAAAAAAATATGTTTCTAATGATCTACACATAATAGATATAATCGCGTTTATGGTTAGAGGAAAAAATTGTAAATCCATTCTATTTGACAGTTATAACTGTTGGATAACTTTAAACTTTCGAAAACAGGATCAGGTGAAATTGTAAGTTACAAATTTAAATTGAAAATATTAAGAATTAAATTAAATTACTAGATATAGGATATATAGTAATTCAGCTCTGTATATAATTTACTGCCCGCCCAGATATATTAGGATATTATAGATATTAGGACTGATCGCGTATGAAATTTTCAATAAATGTAGATTGAGAACCATTTGTCGGATTAGGTTAAAATATCTAAAATTATACAGTAGTTTTGGCATTGCTAAATAAATTGTACTTATTTGCAAAATAAATATCAGAAAATACTTATTTTAAGTTATACTCTAATCGTAGTCAACAAATCTAAATTTATATTTTTATTTATTTTTATTTATTTATTTATTTATTAATCAAACTGAGCCCTCATGGACTATATGTTGATAGTTAACAAAATTTTAGTTTTATAATATCAAAATTATCTAATGAATATATATTACTAATAATAACCCTAACCTAACGCACACTCTCTCAAACGATGATATACATATTAAAATTAATTTAAATGGTGAAACGAATGTTGTCAGTGATAATAAAAAAAAAATATAATTCTAGTTTGATTGATCAGAATAGTAAACGAGCAGTTTATTTCGAAATGTTCGAGGACAAACCGAAATATCTTTAACGTTAGGAGGTAACATATTCCACAATCTTGCCACACGAATTACAAAAGATCGTTCAAAAATATTGTTATTAAATTGTTCTATAAGTATTTGAGAATTTCTTGCAGAGTTCAGGAAGTGAAACGGTGATATCAAATATAAAGGTTGATGGTGCTTTAATACGCCGAAAAAGAAAGAAAGGCACCTTAACTCTAGAAAATGTTCAAAGGTACAGCCTAGAAACTGCTTGCTGAAATGAGAATAATCACGCCTACAACGCGAACCAAACACAAAACGAAGGATACAATGAAAACATGAAGTGAGCTTACGAATATTTGCTCTATTGGTACCCATAAATACTTCCGCTCCGTACAGTATATGAGGCATGAGCAAGGAGTGAGCCAACATATATTTTATCTGAGTAGGTAGAATAACATTGAGACTATATAACTTTTTAAGTATTAAGTTCAACTTGGAGCAAATATGCGCTATATGCGTTGTGAACTGAAGACTGTGGTCGATTATAAAGCCAAGAGAAGTAATTGAGCTTAAGGAATTGATAACACTATTTTGAACAGTGATGTTGTGTTCGACATGCTGATTACGCAAACCATTAAATACTACGCATTTGGTTTTGCTAATATTTATCGTGAGTTTATTGCAACGAGCCCATTCACAAATACGTCCAATATCATCATCTAAATCAGAGATACAGTTTTCAATCGAACCCGAGATACATGTGCTAAACAACTGAAAGTCGTCCGCATATATTGCTAAATCAGAATTTCGTATACAACGACGAACATCATTTACATATAACATAAACAAGACCGGGCCAAGTATGGAGCCTTGAGGAACACCAGCAAAAATTGGCTTTACATTAGAACTACGATTATGGCAAAGTACGTATTGCGAGCGTTCTGACAGAAATGACGAAATAAGTTTACATGAAGTGGCAGACAAATTAAACTGGTTGTATAGTTTAGAACAAAGAACATTGTGATCGACAGAATCGAACGCCTTGCTCAGATCAAGAGCAGCAAGAACTCCAGCATTTCTTCTATCGATAGTACGTCTTATATCATCGGTAAGTTTTACCATTAAAGATGTGGTGCTGTGGTGACGTCGAAAACCTGACTGACAAGGATCAACAAGGGAGAAATAATCCAAGTGCTCAGTTAATTGGTCTTTAATCAAAATCTCGAAAGCTTTAGACAAAGCAGGTAAAATAGAGATCGGGCGATAATCAGAGCAGTTTACGCCGGTTGTACTTTTCTTCCGCAAAGGTGTAATCCTAGCTAACTTCCATATTAAAGGGAACTTTGAGGTCATTAATATTGTATTAAAAATGTGCAGGATATGGAGCTGTACATACGGGAATATCAGTTTGATGAATCGAATTGGTATACCATCAGTTCCCAAGGCATTGGACTTAATTCTAAATATTGCACTGTGTAATTCTATAAGGTTAATGTTCCGAAAGTATAAAGAATTATTGCGGAAATCTGAAAAAGAGTTGTTACTAAAATTAGGTACATAATTAGATGAAACAGATGTAAAGTAATTATTTAATAAATTAGCATCTATATCACAGTTATTATCACAGTAATTATCAGAATCGAGTCCACCAGTGGATCGAATTCTAGACCACAGTTCTCTGGAATCTGTCGTGCCATTAAAAAGTCTAAGCCCATACGAACGTTTCACTTGCCTTATAGTCCTTCGAGCAATAGATCTATACGTTTTATATATAGACTTATTCCAGTCAGAATTATTTTCAAGGCATGCTCTATACGCTAGGTCTCTATTTTGTATCGCTAATTTTATTTCACTATTATTGTGCCACATAGGTTTCCCATAAGTTATTACTTTAATTTTCTCAGGTACATGATTTTCAAACAAGTTCAATAATAAACAATTTAGATGTAATAATTGGGAATCTGTATCATTAGTCATATAAATTGGTGAAAAATCAGCATTATAAGTATCAGTCAATAACGAATCAATATTAATTGAATTATAATCACAAAAAGACTTGTATATAATTTGTTCGTGAGTTGGTACCATATACTGCATGAGCATAAAAGCATGATTGGAATTTAGAGACGGAAAATTGAATTGACTACTGCTAATGACAGAAGCTGGGTTGCTGACCAAAGAGTAATCAATAATAGATGTCGAATTGTGGATCAAATCGTAGTGAGTAGGCTTGTTATTATGTACAACAGTCAAGTTACAGCGAGTTAATAGAAGTTTAAGTTTTGAATATTTTCTGGAGTCAGATATGTCGCAGTTAAAATCGCCAAGAATAATAACGTTTGTAAATCTTGTGACAATGTCAGTTATATAAGCTTCCAGAGCGTCTATGTTTCCATTAGGTAAGTATACTATTCCGACAATCAAGCTATAGATTCTGCAAGTAATATTTAAAAATAGTGCTTCACAGGAATTTGGTTCAGACAAGGACGATAAAACCGTTGCTTTCAGATTATTTGAAATGTAAAGGCCAACGCCGCCACCACGCATTCCAGACCGATCAGCTCTGAAAAGTTTGTAGCCTGAAATGCTAACGGCTTTATTAGGCACATATGACTTAAGCCATGTTTCAGACACACCTATAATATTAAGAAACCCATTACTCAATAAGTTGTTCACCTCATCAAATTTGGTTGATGCATTACTTTAGCGACTGAGCATTAAAAAAGCCAATATTTAGAAAGTTCTGACCCGAGCAGAATCTTCTAATGTAAGAATCGTCACTGACAACATCACCAATACAATTAACCGAAATCATTTAACATGTTTGAGAAAATGTGCGTTAGTAAATACATTATACTTAATATTAAAAAAAACATATAGGAAAAAATCATGTAATCATAGCTGACTAAACTGAAAACAAATAAGAAAAAAAAGGCACCTAGATTATATAACCGGATTAGATTACAAACGCAATCTAACCCGATCACTAACCCTCCCTCCCTACCAAATCTAGGTATAGACTGGGGAATTGAAAAGTTATATCTAGTGTGAAGTTTTGGAGCAGTTTTAATTCGTCTAAAGTAGGCCTTCTCAAAATGGGGAGTCGCGTCTCCCTACTGATCCATTTCCTAGTCCAGGAAGCCGTTCAGAGTTGAAGATGGCAAACTTTTATAATACAGTGGAACTACATACATTTTGGGGCAATTCTATGTGAAGATGTTTGCTTAACCTGTTCGCAGCGCTTCAAGGCAGCCGCAGATACAATTTATGATCAAAATATAAATATAGTGACCCGATCTAAGAAAGATCAGATATATTAAACAGATCCATACCAGATACCAAAACTTCAATCAATTTTTTTAACGAACGTTCCCAACGCATCCAGGGGCCACATCCCCATGAATATTTTAAAAATTTAAAATAATTCAGAACTTTCAAAAAATCCGTTAGGTAGAGTTATCGTAGCTTTAACTTTTTTAAAGTTAAATTTGTATTGAGAGATTAAAAAATCTAAATGGAAAATGCAAACTTATAATCAGAACATATAAATTCATAGTATAATGTGTAAATTCATTTTGGTAATGAAAATTTATTGTTTACAAATTATAACATATAAATTCATAATGACTAATATAAAGTTGTACTGTGAAAATATAAAATAATAATGAGGCAATACAAATAAGATATTGAGAATTAAGAAAAATAAATATAGTAGATAAAAACCCCAAGCTTATTATTGTCCAATGTGCATATCATTTAAACAAGGAACATCTGCATTGAAAGTACTTGCATTCTGAACTGTTCTTGCACAGTCTCCTCGAGTAATTGTTAACCAGGCCTAATCCAAAATGTTCTCGATATTTTTTCTTTGTTCGCATACAGCCGAACTCTGTGCCGTAGCAACACGAAGTTTTATCCTAACTTCTGTTTAAATTCTAGACCAAATATAAATTCTTCCCCGGACGAATTTTGTAATATTCGATAAATTAAGCTAAAAGATTCTCAATATTTTTTTTCTCATTTCGAATTACATAGTCTCATTATGCTTTATATGTTGATTACAATTTTACATTTCGTCGGCTCAATGCTATTTTGTTCCAGACGCCATTTTCTATGATCGGAGAAAAACGCATTTTAAACCTTGAGTAAAAACGGGGTTGAATAGTTACACACTCTTTATTCTATAGGGTTCCCCACAATGTGTATATAATTCTCAAGCATTTCTATGCCATTCCATTAAAAAATAAGCAAGTTATAACAATTTTAGTACATGGCATTTTGGTCCATATCCAATTTGAGTGTCGGTTTGGAGGCAGAGAAATTTACATTTTGCGAGCGAACGAAGGCAAAATAATAAGTCACAAAAATAGGGTTATAGAAAAATTAAGATATAGAACAAAATATAAAAATTATTTCCCATAAATATGAGTTAAAAAATTTACCTACCAATATCTCGAAAACTAGACAGATAGGAAAAAAATATTGCAGATTCTGAAAGAGCATGCTTGAAACCCATATTATCAATTCCTAACTCAAAAAAAAACGAAAATTGCGTATGGACCAAAATAGCATTAAGCCGGCGATTTGTCAATATGAATTCACAAATTCTCATTACGAGTTTATATTTTCGCATTACGAATTTACATTTCTCATTTTTAAATATTCAATGTTATCATTACGTATTTACATTTCGTAATGTAAATTCATTGTTATTTACGTTTTCTCATTGCAAACTTGAAAAAGTATAGTTGGCGAGTTGAATTTATAAAAAATCAGCTGGATACTTTTTGTCGTCTTCGCTGTTATTTTTTTCTTTCGAAATATCCTAACATTCATTGCTACATGGTATCCAACAGAGAATCGTATCGAATTTATACATTCCATTACGCGGAGATACGTATTTGCGTAGTGACTAACGCCTAGTTCAAACGTATGGACCCCGTATACATACGTTGGCAGCACTGCTTTCTGACAGTTTTAGCTGTCAAATTCTGTGCTCTTTACAATGAAGTGACAATAGATTGCGAGAGAGAATTGTCAATAATAACAACATTCCGAAATGAACAATTACATTTTTTATACTTGTTTTTATAAGCAATAGCATGATTGTGTAAAGCAAAAAAGACAAATTCAAAAAATAAGAGTGCATTTATCACGCACACACCGTGGACACACACAAAAATGTCCACAAAACTACAAATTCATACCACCAGATGGGCCTTTGACTTGAGCACTTGGTCACCCACAGTAGCTCAACTTGCCCTCGCAATGGTTGCGGTGCAGACCGAGGAACGAACCCGACTACAAAAATTTTATTTTATTAATGATTTTCTTTCCTCATTAGTCGGTCGTTTGCTTATGCGTAAATATGTGAGTCAATGCACACAGATACCCTATCATGAGGTTAGGTTTGGCCGAGATGCTCGGGGGAAACCATATTGGATGGTGGACAATGAAGATGACTCACAAACGGCTGTGCAGCACCAATTAAGTTTCAATGTATCGCATCAAGGTAATTATGTGATATTGGCCGGTGCACAGAATTTGAGTTATGAAAGCGCTGCAACAAACGAAGATTTCGGCATTGGCTGTGATGTCATGAAGTTGGAATATTCTGGTGGGAAAGATCTCAAAGAATTTTTTCGCATTATGCACAGAAAATTTGCTGACTCCGAGTGGCGACACATAACACAACCAAATTTCAATCAACAACAACAGCTAAAGGCTTTCATGCGTCATTGGTGTTTGAAAGAGGCCTATGTTAAGGAATTGGGTGTAGGCATTACCGTGGACTTGCAGAAGATTGCTTTTTCTGTTGACACCAGTAGAGAGCTGTCATCGGAATCTCACCCTTTGACCGACACAACCTTGAAATGCAATAATGAGTTCATGAGCAATTGGCACTTTGAGGAACATATGCTGCATCCGAAATATTGTGCTGCCATTGCATTTCGGAATTATATACCAGAGAAGGTGGACAAATTCACATTTCTGAAAATAGATGAGCTGCTGAGTCCTAGTAAGGAAGCAGAATCAACCGAAATCATTGAATATTGTAGAGAAGCGTTACGGAAACAAATTAAATGACATTTATGACAAAATTGTGTCTTTTTAATAGAAGAAGTTTATGATACTTTGCAATTGTACCATAGAATAAATTATCTTTTATTGATATAGAATGACAAAAATTATGTTTGGAATATTCAAAGTTTGCTTTTTCACATGTAAAAGGGAGAAATGCTTCCTTTGAATATTGTATCACTATAGTAATAGACTTGTTTATTATTTAATTTATTGCTATTACATACTTAAATGCTATAAAATCGTAAATACACCAGGCAGTGCATACAAATATTTAATTATCTTTAAGGACGACAAACCTTTAATATCGTGTGACTTAGCAGTTACTTAAAAAATGGGTAAAGAATTAAATAGAATTCAGGTTTATGTAAATGAGGGGTGAAGCACAATGGACCCCATTGTTGAAATCCTATAAAGAAAAGAGGTAAATTCATTTAAATAAAGCAATTGGTCAAATGAAATCGTTTTACCAATCCTTCTACAATACACCCTCTCATCCTTAGGCTAGTTTATTCTATTCCAGTATTCTATTATAAAGCCTATTTTGGTAGTTTTCTTGTAGTGTACATATGTATGCATATGACTGGATAATCTTATACAGAATATTGGTCTGTAGATTAATACATTAGCAAAGTTCTTGTAAAACTGTTTTGTTGACCCAGAGTTTAAGATAAAATAGGAATACAAAATCCTAACAATGGAATTATTATCCATAACAAGCGAAATTTTAAGGCTATACCACTGGTTTCGACTGGGTCTCCGGCCTGTATATTTACTCGTGAGTCAAGTATTTGTTTTATATGCACAACGGGAGCACGCATATTACTCTAAATTGACCAACGTAGCGTTTCATTTTAGGTAGATTCTAGAGAGAACGATGTGAAAGAATGTAAATAAATTTATGATTTAGGAAGCTATATCTGGGTGTCTTTTGTCACTGGAAGGAATGCTTCATGACAATGCAAAAATTAACAGTTAGCAAATCAAATATTTCTTAATTTAAATTGAAAATATCTTAATTCCAAATTAAATTTAGACAATTTCAAATGTAAAATTCAAATAAATTTCAAAAGTAAAATATCATTTTCCAATGAAATTTAGAGATAATGTAGAGGCAGACTCATGCAATTTGGACTCATGGGATATAGACGATGATCAATAAGCTAGAGAGAACGATGTGAAAGAATGTAAATAAATTTATGATTTAGGAAGCTATATCTGGGTGTCTTTTGTCACTGGAAGGAATGCTTCATGACAATGCAAAAATTAACAGTTAGCAAATCAAATATTTCTTAATTTAAATTGAAAATATCCTAATTCCAAATGAAATTTAGACAATTTCAAATGTAAAATTCAAATAAATTTCAAAAGTAAAATATCATTTTCCAATGAAATTTAGAGATAATGTAGTGGTAGACTCGTGCAATTTGGACTCATGGGATATAGACGATGATCAATAAGCTATTTCCCAATAAATGAAATGGATACAGATATAATCGTGAAAATATAAGTTAGGGTCGCTGCTCTTGGGACAATAGCTGGAGATAGGCAGACATTTTCCGAAATTAGAACTTGGTACAAATTCGAAATATGGTACCACTGCCTAGGTAAGGTATTTCTAAATTCGAACTTTATAAGTAAAAAAGGAGAAAGAAGTCAAAATATGGGACTATCTCTCACCTTATAATGAATATCGTACTTCTTGCAGTAGAAAGTTACCAAAAGGCCACAAATATGGCACCCTATAGGTTAGGTTAGGTTAAAGGTCGCGTAGTGGACTACCAATTTGGCGTGCACTACTCCACTCGGAAACCGAAAGGTCCATTGTGTTAGTCCTATAAAGAATTAAAGATTTGGAGAAACAGTAGAAAAAATAATAGATTGCAAACTGGGAGGGGTGGAAAGGGGCCCAATAAGGAGTGAGAAGTACGGAAAAAGAAATGTTGAATTAAAAGAGGAGAGTGCAGAAAAGTTCTTGCAATAGACAATGCCGTTTAGGCAGATGGATGAGCGGCTGTCATCCCTAGCCACTTCAGGCAGCTAATATAATTGAGGATGGTGACGATTTTTTGCGATGACAGAGCTTCGAGATCTTCGATCGTAAAGTTACCCAGGTAGCGGTGTCTTCATCTAGAAAGGACATTGGCAAAGAAGGTGCTCGGTCGTTTCAAGTTCTCTTCGTCTGTACAGAGACGACTTTAGTCCTCGGTGTCCCGTTGCCACTTTGTTGTAAGTGCTCTAACGTTACAGTTGCCAGTGAAAACGCCTACTAACAGGCGTAAATCCCTCTTTGTGAGGTTCCGCAAGTCCCTTGATCTGGATTGTGACATGAGAGGCCAGAGAGACCTAGCGGTTTTACAGTCCGATCTGGCTGACCAATTCTGGTTAACTTGATCCCTGTAGAAGCGCTCTATCATGCCGAAGAACTCACACATTGGTGGATACAGTGATGACACCGCACTAGTGGTTTCCATTGCCGACCTATTCCGTGCGAGTTCATCAGCCTTCTCGTTTCCGTCGATGTCACAGTGTCCTGGAACCCAGCAGAGCTTGACGTTAACTGTTAATTTTTGCATTTCTAATATGCAATCGTTCACTTACTTGGATTTAATGACGTTGGAGTTCAGTGCGTTCAGAGCAGCTTGACTATCAACATACATAGATATGTTTTGACCCTGCCTGGAAAAACCCTCGTTAAATAAACGTAAGTTAGCCAGGATGGCAATAAGATTAAACTGCCTATCACTGTGGAGGTACAAGAACTATGGTCACATGAGGATATCAAAGTGTAGTGCTATGGTAACCGACCGAGTGGACTATATATCAACAGTGTACACCTTCGAGAGAAATTACATCACTATGATTCCCGCCAGAGACGAATGGGTCGGCAGAATACCAGGTAATAGAAACCATCTCCACTTTTACACGGATGGTTCGAAGCTTGATGAAAAGGTTGGCTTCGGAGTACACTGTGAAGAACTTAGTCTGGATATAGCTCACAGACTACCAGATACCTGCAGTGTCTATCAAGCCGAAATAATGGCAATATGGGAAGTCGCCAAGTGGCTGAGTCGCAACATAGTAACCAACACTGGCGTTGTCATTTACTCGGACAGCCAGGCTGCCATCAATTCTCTGGAGGCAACATCCCTAAATTCACAAACAGCCCTCGACTGCCGCAGATCTCTTAACGAGATGGCTGAGCAGTTTAATATACACCTCATATGGGTGCCTGGGCATAGGGATATCCCGGGGAACTGCAAAGCCGATGAACTTGCTAGGAAAGGGACGACATTACAAATTCTCGAAGAATTTGCATATATTGGTGCGCCACTATCCATGTGCAAGCTTTGGCTTAGGCAAGAGGCAATCAGGCAGTCCAACGAAAGATGGACAGAAATCGGCACCTGCAGGGTAGCTAGACAAATCTGGCCAAGGTATGACCTGAAAAGGTCAAAATATCTTCTCGCACTAGAGAGGAAACGATTGTCTACGTTAGTAAAGGTTCTGACGGGACACTGCTTGATCGGCGAACACGCCAAAAGATTGGGTATTGACTCCAATGACTTCTGCCGAAGCTGTGGAGATGAGGAAGAAGTGGAGAGCATTGAGCACTTGCTTTGCGACTGTCCCGCTTTGAGTAAACGACGACTGGACATACTGGGGTCGGCCTTTTTAGGCAGCCTAACAGATCTTTCTAGTACTGATATTCGTACTATCGATAAATTTATATATCTAACAGGTTGGTTTCGATGAGGGGCATTTCAGCCCGTGGTAACACTAGGGACCTAAACTGGTCTATGTGAGCTTGTAAAAAAATACGGCTGCCACCCTAACCTAAACCTAAACCTAGCCAGGATGGCAAAAACCTCCGCCTGAAAGACACTGCAGGTGTCTGACAACTTATAAGATCTGCTAATGCTAAGAGATTCACTAAAGATGCCAGCCTCCGTTCCCACATCCATCTTTGATCCATCAGTGTAAATCGCGTGACCACGAAAGGGGAGATCACCATCCAGCCAATCTGATCTAGAAGGGGTCGTCGTGTCAAACCTAGTGGAGAAATTCAAAACAGGTGGCAAATAATCAGTTTGTCCTGTTAGAACCCTCAGTCTGGGCCAGTTAGATGCCTCACTAAGGAACTTTGAGTGTCCGTAGTCTGAGTTGCGCCACATAAGTGATTTGCGCAGTCTAATAGCCCACTTGGTGGCGCTACACTTAATATATTGACCTATCGCTTGAAGATTTAGTAAAGTGTTCATTACCGCCTGCGATGTACTCCTTCTCGCGCCGATTATAAATAGAGAAGCGATTCTTTGAATTTTCTTTAAAGATGGAACCTCTGCAGGAGTAGATTGCATTCAGTCTCTTTTTGACTCTTTCCTCAGTGTTTCTTTTCCAGTTTAATTTCTGATCAAGTATGACGCCAAGGTACTCTGGGGACAGTTTCAACTCCACCCCGTCGAGAATGGGTTTATGGCCAAATTCTATCTTATTTTTCCTAGTGAATAGTACTAGCTCTGTCTTAGTTGGATTAATTCCTAGCCCGTTCGCCGTTGCCCATCTAGACAGCTTCCTAAGAGCACCTTGAATAAGATCAGCAATGGTTGAGAGGAATTTGCCTCCAACCATGATAACCACGGCAAATGCAACAACTTTCACTCTATCTTCCTCGAATGATGCCTCGCTTATGACAAGAAGTCACAAGAGAGGAGATAGAACCCCTCCCTGTGGTGTACCTCGAGTCACTGTCTTCCTAATGGAACCCTCTGCTAGAGTTGAGTTGATGATCCTGCCTTTCAGCATTGTGTCAATCCAGTCAACCAGCAGAGGGGGTGTGTTCACATCCAAGAAAGATTCGTGTATGGATTCCAAATTCACATTGTTAAAGTCCCCTTCAATATCTAAGAAGGCTGCCAAAGTAAATTCGATTTTATCCAGGTTATTTTCATTGTAACCAACCACGTCATGTAGAGCACTATCAACCGAGTGGCCTTTGATGTAAGCATGTTTACAGTTAATAACAGTTGTAAACTAACCCTAATATAGGTGTCAATTAGTCTTTCCAACGTTTTTTAAACAAACGGCGAGAGACTAATTGGTCTATAGTCCTTGGGCGTGGAGTGGCTGGGTTTTCCCGCTTTGGGAATGAAAACCACCTTGACCTCATGCCATTTTGAGGGTATATAATTCCTAAGTAGGCATTGCCTAAAAATCAGCGACAACATATTAACTGCTATTGGCCCTGCATTTTGTAGCATGGCTGGTAATATGCCATAAAGGGTTCGAAGGAGTTATAGCCCACAGAATTTTCTTGTCGGTTACTAGGTCATTTACCACAGTGGACGCGCGTTCATCACAATGTGGTGCACTTGGTCTAGTACGGACATTGGGAAATTCCTCTTGGACTACGTTCGAAAACCCGGGAAAGTGTGTCGTGGCTAAAAGGTCCAGAGTTTCTGAGCTGTACTCAGTCCAAGTCCCATCTTCCTTCTTAATGCTACCCAGCGCCTTTGGATCTTTTGATAGCAGTCGTCGGAATCTGGAGGATAGAAGGTATTCACATCTTCTATACTTTCACAGAAGTTGATCCAAGAGACTCGCTTAGCCTTTTTGACCTCATTCTTTTACTGTTTGGAAGATTCCTTATAGCAATCCCAATCTTCACACAATTTCGTTTTGATGGCCTTATTATACAGTCTCCTTGCATTCTGCCTCAATCTACGAAGGTCTTTGGTCCACCATGCAGGTTGAGACCTTTTACCCGGGTACGTAAGGGGACATGATTTCTCAAAGTTAACTAGCAAGGCGGCAGTAAATTCATCAACTGCTGCTTCCAGCTCGGTGTTGTCAGTGAAGTTATGCTTCAATGACAGTAGCTGTCTACCAACAAGTTCATTATACTGAGCCCAGTTTGTCTTCCTTGTTTTTCTGAAGGGGGGCTCAATACAAGTTACCATATTCAGAGTAAAAAGAATGTACTTGTGGCCCGATAAGGAATTTTCCTTGGACACTCTCCATCCTGAAAGTACATTATCATCAAGATTATGTCTATTACCTCCGATATATTTTTGACCTGAAAAGTGGGATCACTACCAACGTTACGAATCTTTAGGCCAGAATTTAAAATAAAGTCATAAAGTGACTCACCTCGAGGGTTAATGTTTGAACTTCCCCATGGAGAGATGGCGTCGCATCCTATAACCAGCCTTGTTGAGCGTATATTGTCATGCACCAGCTTGCTCACTGACTCGTTTGGCGGGTTGATTTCCTCATACGGTAGATAAACTGATGCGAGTAGTAACGGTTGGTTGTTTTTTGTTTCTAACCTTACAGTTGTCTGATCACTATTGCTGTAATTATGTACAAGGATTAGGTTTAAATTTTTCCTACCTACAATGCAGGTCCTCACCTTATTTTCAGTGGTACGTGAGTACGTGATAAAATTTACATTGCTTAGTCCACTTACCTTATTCTTAACGATATAGGGTTCCTGGATTAGAGCGATGTCAACTGAAGAGTTAGAGAGGGCAATTAGAAGTTCGTTCGAGGCTGCATTTGGAAGTATTTGGAAGTTTTTTTATTTAAATTTTCAAAGCGAAATTTGTTGGTCTTGCCGTGATTTGAACCTGGGCCGCATGAGCTTTAGAGTTGAGTAGTTTGTGAACGAACTAGTTTAATGAACCGGTGACTTTATTTTACGGTACGAACTAGTTCACACTACTCGTTTATTTCTGCTCAGTAGATTACCATTTCGTTTTTCCTCAACCCAGTCATTTCGTTCTCTCTTCTCATTTCTTTCTCTCTTCTCAGCTGTAATGTGTTTTTCCATTTTAATGTCATCATGAAAGTAGGATCCTACCTATGCAAAAGCGTTTGTATATTAGACTCACTTTATCTCAGTACTATTAAATCGGGGTGCCGGGTTCAAATCCCGCAGCGGGTATTTAACTTTTTTCTTCAACATTTTTTTTGCTTGTTTTTCAAACGTATTCATTTTTTTAAATCTGTCTTTATCCATGTCTTCGATATTAAAACCTCCCTAATATGAACAAACATTGATTAAAGGGATCAAAGTCACAAGAAAATTAGATATAACAAAAACTTATTTATGTGCTAACGTAAGCCCGCGTTTTTCCCTTATTTACTTGAAATATTTAAGAAAAAAGATCGTATACTCAATGAATAGAAATGTTTGCTATTCTAAAAACTTTACGAACATTGAAGTCTGCGTGATTCCATAACAAGATTTTAGCGGCACATACATATTTCATACGTCACAATGTTTCCTCAAAAACCCTTATTTTTTGTCCGTGGTTAAAAGGACTTACTTGTAAGTAGGGAATCAATGTTGAACGCACTGAAAGAACAGAACACTTTATACTCTTTACATTGAAAAACAATAGAAATAAAACCTATAAAGTCATTAGTTCTTAATAATCACCAAGCTTCTTACAATAATACAACAATAGCCAGCCGCATGGTTCTTAAATGGCTTCCGATAAAACATTTTCATGCTTCATTAAATTCTACCTAAGTGTAATGCAGTGCATTTTTTCTTTTGTGGTCATATCGTACGACGTCGTTATGTTCATATGAAATGACAGTTCTAAACTTTTGTAATATTAAATGGTTTTTATTTTGCATAAAAAAAAACAAATAACCGAAAACTATTTTACTTTTGTGGAAACACAATACCACCTTTTTGTGTGCGGTGCTTCTGGTGTTTTATGAGTTGATATCCCAAAAAAGGAAGACTGTGTGTGAAGATACACATTTAGTTTGCGGCCACTTTGCTTTCACACCCCTTTTATTCACATAAAACGAACGATTAAAATGGATCACCCCAATTTGTGTTCACTTAAGGAACCTTTAATAAACTACGAGGGGTTTATGTTAAATGTGGTCAATAATAGGGTCTTATTTATAATAATATACAATTATAAAGGGTTTTTGACGCGGACAGCTAAATAGCGTTTTAAGATACATTTTTTCGACACTCTGAATTTGAACCTTGAATCCGTTTTTATACCCACACTGTGTTACAAGGTATTATGACTTGAGCATTTGATCGAAAAGAGGAGAAATAGACCCATAGTCTATTATACCGATGTGAACAAAATGAAGTTCGAAAATATGAATCAATCATTACAACAAGTTTAAAAATTTTAGTCGGGTAAACCGATAAACCCAAGACAGCAGACGGCCAGGTCGCCCTAAGATGACATGGAGAAGAACGCTACATATCGTCATCAGAAACAAAAAAGGGCATATCATCATGTTTGAAAATTGTACAGGAGAAGCAAAAAATTAAATAAAATGAAAAGTGCTGTCGTCAGAAAAACGGTGTTTTCAGGATAATATCTAAACATAATGATGCATATATAATATCACACAAACATGATTTATAACTTGTTTGTGAAAATTGCGTGAAGTAGGATTTTTAACTATGAAAAAAGATGTAATTTTTTTTCAGGCCCTTTTGAATTTCGTTAATAAATTCGCCATTTTTAATATTACGCAGCTAAAAATTTGTCAGGATGTGTATTTTGATGCAGTGTACCGAAATCCATCAAAAACTGAATTTCCATTTTTCTTGTTGTTACGCCCTTTTTCGTTTCTGATGACGATATATATTTAAGTGCGATAGATACAAGTAATAGTAACATACAAATGTATTGTTGATGTCGGATGCCCCACCCGAGGAATAGTAAAGGGAAAAAACCGGCTAAGGTATAACCTCACTTTGTAAATAATGTTGTAGGTACTTTAGGTGGTGATGTCAGAACATTGAGAAAAAATTGTCAGTCCATAGTAATTGGAATGGAAAGATGATTGATGCAGAAGTTATGGGAATGTTGTTGTCGAATGAATTTGTCAACTTGTGTGGGGGTACCAGAAGTGGCTTGACGAATACGCCCATTTTGCGCTGAACACGATTCGGGAGGTACTGTAGGTACTAAAAAAGCATAACACTGCACAAAATGTCAAGTATTTATATGCACTGGGATTAAAGTTATACGCAGTTAATATTTGGTATAAAAGGGTCCTTTTGTGTGGGAGGTACTAAAAGGGGCGGGCCTCTTCAAGAAGAATCAATATTTCACTACATTTTAACTGTGAAGGAGGTACTAGAAGATTTGATCTAATATAGCCCATCTTCGAACTTAGCCTGAGATATAACAAAATATTATGACATACCGAATTTGAAGTGAATCCGTTACTACTTTTGAGAGTTATCGTGCACACCATTCAGAAGAGAATAACTTGGTAATCGATTTGGCTGACATTTATGACTTACATTACATTAGTTTCTCCAAAAATATGCTATGTCGGATCATGTTTTTATGTTATCCTGCAAATTAAACTCCCAGCCTATTTGTCTTCTTTAGATTCCATATTTTTTTTCACGATCTGTCTGATGTGCATATAGAATTTTTGCTCTATTTGACCAGTTACAATTAACAACGGATAGGTATAGTAACTACACATAGTTCCTCCTTATTTCACTTTGCACTTTGGAAGACACATGTTAAACTTTGTATATACTTAGTCTAAATCTATTGAACAAGTTAGTAAATAATTGTACATTGTTATGTTAAGATCTACCCGACTTACCATACGAACCTGTATTTATACACTGCCACACAACCGATCAGCAAACTAACCAGCTGTCCCATTGCTATATGAGGTGTAACAATGTTAGTTAGGATTTATATTTGATTTGAACTGTAGATTGTTTTCAGAAATTTACCCCAAACCATTGTCTTGGTCTTAAGTATTTGCGAATTTTTGTTCACATTACGAGTAATTGTTTTGTTTTTATGAGTGAATACTCGCCCTATGCCAATCATGTATAACAAGGGGGTTGTACAACGTCCGTCATGCCTGTCTGTTCCGTCCTTATATCGTATCAAGTACTTTTGAATGCATTCGAAAACATTTGGAAATCATAACTGCCTTCAGGGCTGTCCTTACGTGCATATGTCTGCCTGGTGGTGGTAGGTACTTCAATTGCTCCACAGAGGAGTGGCGATTGCTATAGGGGGGTTAGTATTACATGAGTACTCAATTGCTTTATGTACGTATGTATGTATACACCCATCAAGGGTGTATAATGTTGTTGCTTTGTTAGTTTAAAGAGGGAGATTTCCAACAAAATGTTTAATTGTTTGCCATAAAACTGCATCACCGTCCTCTATCTGGCTGCTTTTTAATAATGACAATAATAAAGTTCAAAATTGATTATATCACCTTGACCCATCCAGTTTCTTCCTCAGGCTCAGTTGTATTTATCTACATGTGCCAGAGAATAAAGTCCTTTTGGTAGTGTCTTTGTTTTCTATTCAATAAACCGATTTGTTTGTTGTTTCGTCACGTTTTATTGCGGAATTAGAATTAAAAGTGTTGCATTGTTGTGTCTATTAATGCCGTTGTCGACGTTTGGGTTTGCTTGCTTATGTACCCACACAAGGAATCCTATCTAGTTGGCAGGGTTCTCTTTATAATGGCGTAGCAAATAGCACCAACTCCAACACAATGTGCGTTGGCGTGTGGACACACTTTATAAAAGGCACGGAATTGACCGGAACCAACAATTAGTGAGGGTTCCAGTGGTTGTGAATTTTGATTTCTCCAACCCACACATGCATGGACATCATGGGAAGGGCAACGTAATTGATTAACTGACATCATTGTTAAAAGTGACAACACTATATAGTTATATTTAACAATTATCAATGAAATATTCGCGCAGTATTCTCACTAACATCGAGTATTGTCTGTTATCGTAATTGAGGGTTTTGGTGTGACATAAAAAGTATAATAAATATCACAATTAGGACAGAGTTGAGGTGATAACCACAACATTTAATAATGTATTTACTTGTTAAAGAAATTTGCTGATTTTTAAATTCTTGTTATCTATTTGCATTTCTTTAAAAAACGACGCATTCGTATCATTAGAAATACAGGACATAGAAATGTCGACTGTATATTTTCAAGTTTATAATAAGAAAACGTAGACACATTGATATTGAGAAGCGTAATTTTACAATGAAAATATATAAAAACAAGTAGGAAAATTTCAGCCGAGTAAATCGACTACATTTTTTCAAGATTGGCATCTCCCACTCAGATTTCAAATTAAATTACCGACTTTGTGAGAGGTGTGTCAATAATTTTTCACATGTCTGTAGGCATTTCATTTTCTTGGGAATGGGATATTTTATTAATGACTGATCAGACTTTTCTATAAAATAATAAAATGTAATAATTGAACATGTTTTTATGATTTTTTTTACGCTTTTATTTAAAACTTGTTAAAATTTTCTCAAAAAACAGTTTTTTTAGCTGTGACTTTTGAAGCTTTTATTCTTTGACATTTGACAAGTAGAAACTACGCCATTACTAAAAATGGAACGATACACGATTCAACAACGCATTGTAATTATTAAAATTCACTACAAAAATTGTGAAAATCTTGCAGTTCCATTGAAAAATCATCTTGACTGATGATGCCCATTTCCACCTCGGTGACTACGTCAACAAACATAATTGTCGCATCTGGGGCTCGGAAAACCCAAGAGTTATTGTTGAGAAGCCTCTCCATCCTCAACGTGTGAAAGTTTGGTGCGGTTTATGGTCCGGCGGGGTCATTGGACCTTACTTTTTCGAAAATGAGGTTGGATCAACAGTTACGGCGAATGGATTGCGCTATCGAGAGATGATTAATGATTTTTTATGGTGGGAGTTGGATGGTATTGATCTGGACAACTTTTACTTTCAACAAACCATTGCTCTGTTAGGAGAAAAGTTTCCGGACCGTGTTATCTCTCGACGAGGTGATCACAATTGGCCACCGAAATCTTGTGATTTAACACCTTGCGACTTTTTCCTTTGGGGCCACGTGACAGATAAGGTCTACGCCAACAGCCCAGCGTCGATTCAAGACCTCAAAGATAGAATTCGTGAGGCTATCGAGGACATAGAGCAGCCACTTTGCGATTTGGTGGCCATTTGGCTGATGTTGTTTTTCATTATTAACAGCATACCTTCCTCTTTATTATGAAATAAACATCCGATCATTCGAATACCAAAATAACACCTCTTGTTGGAAAACCCTTTACGATATCGTCGAAACTGCTGAACGGATAAGAAAATTGTATTAAAAGATGGGGAAGGCTACTCAATTCTACTTGGAGTCTTTAAAACATTCCTTAACCAATTTGGATAAATGGTACTCGAGTTATTCTAAAATATGTGGTTCAACCTCTCTATTTTGGCATATCGCGATTTTTGGGTCATCTAGATATTAACCGATTATGTCTTTGTTAGCAGTCAATATGCTTTAGAAGCAATGAAATCAAATGTTATTAAGTCCAATGTAGAAAATGATCGATTGGAAATGCAGCAATTGTCACACAGGATTAGGCTTTGCTGGGTCCCTGGACACTGTGACATTGCTGAAAACGAGAAGGCGGATGAACTCGCAAGAAGGTTAATCGCGATGTATGCCACAAGAGCCGAATTATGCGAATTCTGCCGTAAGATAGAGTGCTTCTACAAAGATCTAGCAAACCAGAAATGGTTAAGCAGATCCGACTGTAAAATCACTACTTCTCTCTTTTCGAACCATTTCGAACCTAAAGGTAAGTACACACGATTTGCAGATCAGACAACATTGCCAGAAAAATGGCGGAAAAATGCAACCCTGTGAATTTACAACCGTGTGAACATACAATTTTTGTTTTGCAACGTTAGCAGAAAAGTCATTGCGAGATAATTTGCAGATTGTTATATGTGCGAAGTTTATGCATGTGACAACGGCGCCATTGCCAGAAAAAAATTTTACATATTTGCAACACTGACTATAATGTATTTTTATTGGCTTGCATATAAATATTTACAAAATATATGAAATTGTAATGTTTTCTTGCAATCGTCTGAACTGTCAATTCACCTTTGCCTAACAATCTGTCATTGTCCGTATCTTTGCATCACTTTAACAGGGTTGATAACGTTTGCCGATCTGGCAATCGTCTATACTCAGCTTTACAAAGGAGGATATTCGCGTAATTGAAGGCACGCTATCTGATAACTTTCTCAGGACTAGTCCATGAAACAAACAATTATAGCGCACAACAGGCCGAATGCTGGCTATGTGTATGACCAAGGACATGAGGCGGAGCAATCTGCCTGCTCTTCTCAATCTAACCTTACCTAATAAATTAAAACGATCTGTTTGAGTTTAATCACTATACATTTTATTTTCTCCATTACCACTTCTTGTAAAAATTGTACCTATCAGTTCACATTTTGTTATAATACCCTTTGTGAACGTCTCGGAAAAATTTCATTAATGTTAAATTTTGTGGTTTCCAAACCATCGGAAAAGCGCCTTGCATTTTGTTTTTAAAAGCTTGGTAAAATACCATCGCCACACCGTAGATCAGTGTTGCCCATTCGACAATTAAATCGGTATATCCCACCATCTGACGGCGCTTTCACAACACTTTCATAACGCTTCGATGATGCTATTTTTCTGGCTGAGATGAATATTTTTCATTCATTCACATCGTCTTAATGTATCACGAATAAAAAGAATCTTTCCAAAGTTGATACATACCGATTTCTACGGCAGATTGTAACGTATACATATATCTATATTAAGTTATCTTACACTATTACATATTGGGGAGCCTCAAAAACACAGATTTTTTAAATACGTATTTTCGTTTATTTAATAGGGGTTTTAAGTGACTAGCGCAATTGTATATTTTAAAGATACTAGTTACCTCATTATGCCAGAAATCATCACTTCCACATTACGCTATTCTGAACTGTATGCACCATGACATAGCGTAAAAGCCATTCTTTCGAATCAGTGTTTAGTAAAATGTTTGTAATTCTTCTAAACAAGTGATTATAATCGATTTCTGTGGTATTCAAATAATTATAATTATAATTTTATTTGCTTATGTGTATGTTTTATTTCTATTATTATTTTCTATTTTTGTTTTGTTTTATTTTATTCCTCTAAATTATACCCCGCCGCCGTATAGCTGGTACGTCGTGGTCTGCAAAGAATTCGGATTTTGATCAGCGTTTAATTATTGATTTGGGCTATGTTAAGAACGTTACACACATTGCATTGCAGGGAAGACCGCACAGCAATGAATTTGTAACCGAATATGCCATCAGTTATGGCATTACTGATTTAGAGTTTGCCGATTATAAAGAGCCCGGTGGCAATATTAAGGTAAGAAAAAGAAGGAGTATCTGATCATCTCAACCCTTGCGTAAAGAGTAGAGTTTAACTGATAAGGTGAAGGATTATAAAACAAAAATGAGGAGATTATAAAACCCAATTGAAAATGCGTGCACTATTATTTTTTATAATATTTAATACGTACGAGTATCTAACATTTTATTTAGTAGAGCTTTTAATATAATTTCGTTTAATATTTTTTTAATTAAATTTTCTTTTGCTTTTCAATCTTTTTTTTGCCACTATTTATGCATAACGTTCATACCAAACGCAACACGTAATTAACTAGAAATCATTTCATAATTTCCTCTAATTAACAATTTACCTAACCTCAAAAAAAATGTTAACATTTCTTGCAAACATCATCCACTCACCCACAACTACCACCTACATATGTACCTATCTACTACCTACCAACCAATCAATCAACAATAAAGGTAATTCGGCATGGACTCCAGTTGAAAATACTTACAATCACTTCCTAACCATTGATCTGGGCTATAAAAGCACTGTACGCAAAATTGCTTCTATGGGACGCCCTTATACTAATGAATTTGTTACCGAATATATAGTCCAATATTCCGATGATGGTGAATATTGGCGCTCTTATGTAAATCCATCAAGTGAACCACAGGTAATTGCACTAAACTAACGATTCCTTTGATATATGAATTTTAGATTTTTAGACAATTGTGATTTGTCCCAAAGATACAACAAAAAATATCGTATTGTCTATTGTTCATAAATGAGTTTATGTGATAAAGCAGCAATAGTTTCTTAATGTAGATAGGATAAATATTATCCAAAGCATTGGGCATAAGACATACATTTGCACACGTTTGCTTTTGAATAAAACGTAATTTAATAATTGTCATAATTGGGAAAATAAAGAGCAAAGAGGATTGTTTTCCGGCTCATTTCACTCATGTCCAAAAGTAAAGTCGCTGATATCATAAAATGTGCTCTTTCACGGAAGAATCTTCAATTTATGCAACTTTTACATACATTTTAAATCATAAAAATGGATTGAAGAATGTTTTTTTTTTTATTAATGGGAGTACATTTGCGTATTTTAAGAGGATTTTGACGACTGATTTCTACGTCTTTTGATAATGACAGTTTTGGGGACTATTTTAAACGGGAAGTGTTGGCAGGTTATGTACACCAACAAGAATATGTTGTTAATAGTCCTCATTACTTTTTTTCTCGGAATTAAAGTTATAATTCGTCATCTTCTGCCTGTATTTCATCATTGAAACAAGAAAATAGTGCAATTTTGGATCTGAAACATGCAATTTTGGACGCGTAAAAAATTTCAGTAGGTTAAACCGATTACGGTATACATATACTTAATTTGTGAGTAATATTAGGTTAGGTTATTCGAGGATGACACCAGAGCTCTCCCAGTGTCTTAAACTAGAACATGTTTGATCCACTTTTATTTCTCTTGTTGTTCCATTTCTCTTCTTTTTCATCTTCCTTAATAGCCCTTGAAGTATAGGTCTAGCTTTAAGTTAGGGCGGCAGCCAGCTTTGCCAGCTCACGATGACCAATGTAGGTCTCTAGTAATACCATAGGGTGAGATGCCCCTCATCGAAACCAACATGTTTGATAAACAAAGTTATCAATAAATCGAATATCGGTACCGGAAAGAACTGTCAGACTTCCGAGAAGGTCGGCCCCAGTATATCCAGACGTCGTTTACCTAATGAGTAGACCTCGGATTTTTGCATATTTTTCATTCGATTGAAACCAAACTTTTGCATTTAGACATTTTATCGTTCAAATATATGTTTTGCATATTTTCGTTAAAAATTTTCTATATTTGAACAATAAAACGTTTAAATGCAAAGTTTGGTTTTAATCGGATGAAAAATTAAAAATATGCAAAAATCCGAGGTCTACTAATGAGGGACAGTAGCAAAACGGATGCTTAATGTTTTCCACTTGTTCCTCATCACCACAGCTCCTGTAGAAGTCATTGGACTCACTACGTAACCTTCTGGCATGTTCGCCGATCAGTTGGTAATGGATAGTTTATCACTTACCGTCCACCACACCACACTGCGAACTACTGCTATATATGGGTAATTCCTAAGCAAATGCATCCAAAAACACACACTTTAAGAATGACCTCTTTTGATTTTAATGAAATTTGGCACAATGGTAATACAAATGTGTACGAATTTCATTGGGTTTTTAGTTTTTCAAAATTCGTCGTAGTTTTTGTGGTACAGAGCTCCAAAGTTACCTATCTTAGGGATTTTTCTCAAAATTACCATTTGTTAAATTAGCCATATCTTCTTAACCACTTCAGTTATTTTGATGACATTATTGCCAATGCTACTTTGCTACTTCTCTTCAATGCAGTGGAATGAAATATTTATGTCCATTCGGTGGAAGGATGTGAAATTATGGAATATATGCTTAATTCTTGAATATCCTGAAAAAGTATCAATTCATATCCTTGTTTTTTTTTTGGTACTATAGGGTCAAACTATTTTGAACTGACTATGAAAAACTCAAAATAGAACCTTGATGGACCAACCTTGATGTATATTTTTATATAGACTAGCGTGTTTTCTAAACGGCTTGACCGATTGATGTTATTTTTACACATTATATTCATATTATCAGTGTGAGTATGGGTATTGAAGTAGCACAGCTTTTTATTGGTACTAATATCTTCAAAATACGTAAATCGGTTAAGAAGATATGGCTAATTTAACAAAGGTAACTTTGGGGCTCTGTACCACAAAAACTACAAAGAATTTTGAACAACTAAAAATGGTAAAAAATTCCAGCACACTCGTTGAATTATTGTGCTAAATTGTGTGAAAATTGAAAGGGGTAATTTTTTGAGTTTGTTGAACTGCTTTGGAATTACACACATATATATCCATATACGAGTATATTCGTAGAGAGGCCCCAACGCGACCCTACAGCATTCCTTCAGGAACGTTGGCTTTCCTTACACGTTCCAGTACATTAAGTCTGAATGACAATGCCCTATCTAAAATTATTCCTACATATTTTGCACTTTCAGAGAAGACCAGCTGTTTGAAAGACCTAAAAATAAAGGATTTATACCCACCTTAAAGCACACCGATCGACTCAGAATCACTAGCTGATTCGATTTAATTGTCCGCCATGTAAATTTAGTTCGCAAGTTACAGGTTTCAATTGTTATCCGACCTTGAATACATTTGGTAAGATGGTCCAAGAACAACGCCTATTGCAATTGGTGGAAATAGGTTCAGATATGAATAAACTACCATATTCTCGTATATGTAGCCGCATTTAACAAACGATGTTTATGACATTCGGCAGAGAGGAGTTTTTGAGAAAGAAACGATCACTGCCAGATTTGAAGAAAATTGGTTCAGATTTATATTTAGCATAGCGGTCCAGGCTTTGCATCTAATCGCTATAGAATCCACATTTCTCAACAGTTCTTTATAAAATTTGGTAGATATCAATCAGTTATAAACGTTGTCAGAATTGAAGAAAATCGATTCAGATTTAGATATAGCGCCCATATATACCTATCTAAGCGCTATATATTCCTTATTTATCAACAGATATTTATAAAATTTGGCAGATATCGGGTTTCTAAACGAACTCTGTTGAATTTGAAGAAAGTCTGTTCGTATATAGATATATAGCCTCTACATATACATAGCAATTTTTGCATTTTAGTGCTATAGAACCCACATTTCGCACTGCTTTCACAAACCTCTTAGGATGGATTTTGTCTGACGGGGCACCGGGGTACGTTTTAAGTTAATCAAAACAGGTGCAGGTAGTATTTATTGGTTACGGTAATAATAATAATATGTATTTATGTGTTTCTCTGTATGTGCAAATAATAATACTAAATGTACTCTTAAACTACATAGTTTCTAAATTCTTATTAATCGAATTTTATTATTATTATTATTCTTAACATTTTAATGCAGATGTTCAAAGGCAACTCCGATGGCAATTCGATACATTATAACGTTTTCGAAGTACCCATTATTGCCCAGTGGATACGTATTAATCCCACACGTTGGCATGATCGTATCTCCATGCGTGTTGAACTTTATGGCTGTGACTATGGTAAGTATGCTCACCCACATTTTGTCCTTTGAATCGGAAAAAAATAATTCAATATAATTATTTTAATCTCTCTCTCTCTTTCTTGTAGTGGCTGAAAATCTGTACTTCAATGGCACCGGTATTGTTCGTTACAACTTGGTGCAAGAACCGATCGCTTCGACTCGTGAATCAATTCGTTTTCGTTTTAAGACCGCCAATGCCAACGGCATTATGATGTATTCACGCGGCACTCAGGGAGATTATTTCGCTCTGCAGCTGATGGAGAATAAAATGGTGCTGAACTTGGATTTGGGCGGTGGCATTATGACGTCTCTGTCTGTGGGCAGTCTGTTGGATGATAATGTTTGGCATGATGTGGTTATTTCACGAAATCGTCGTGACATTATCTTCTCCGTTGATCGTGTTATAGTGCGGGGCCGCATTACGGGTGAATTTAGTCGCTTGAATTTGAATCGTGAACTGTATCTGGGTGGGGTACCCAACGTGCAGGAGGGCATATATGTTACACAGAATTTCACCGGTTGCATGGAGAACATTTTCTTTAATTCAACTAATTTCATCAGAGAAATGAAAGACCAGCACGAGAGAGGAGAAATGTATCGCTTCAATAAAGTGAACACCGTCTATGCTTGTCCTTCCCCACCAATTTATCCCGTGACATTCACGACTCGGGGTTCATTTGTCCGTCTGAAGGGTTATGAGGGACAAAAGTCTCTCAATGTTTCCTTCTACTTCCGCACCTACGAAAATGATGGAATGATGTTACATCACGATTTCGCCAATACTGGATATGTTCGTGTTTTCCTGGAGAAGGGCAAAGTCAAAGTGGATCTTAAATTGGCCGACAAACCACGTATAATCTTGGACAATTACGATGAGAGGTTTAACGATGGCAAATGGCACGCATTCATCTTGACGATACAACGCAACCGTCTCGTTTTGGATATTGATCAACGTCCAATGGCTACCACCAAAAATATACAAATATCGACGGGTCGCCTTTACTATATTGCTGGTGGCATGGAGAAGAATAATGGCTTTGTGGGCTGTATGCGTTTGATATTGGTTGATGGTAATTATAAGCTACCCAAAGATTGGACTCAAGGCGAAGAGGTCTGTTGTGGCGATGAAGTTGTAGTGGACGCTTGTCAAATGATTGATCGCTGTAATCCAAATCCATGTCAGCATAGTGGCAATTGTCATCAGGATTCAACAGATTTCTTTTGTGACTGTGATCAAACTGGTTATGCTGGTGCCGTGTGTCATACATGTAAGAAGATCGCAACTTATATATGACTTAAATAGTTTTTTTTGTTATACATATGATTTTTGTTTATATTATTTCAGCTAATAACCCATTGTCGTGTCAAGCTCTTAAGAATGTGCAACATGTACAGTCTCGAGTTACTACCAAAATCGATGTGGATGGCAGTGGACCATTGAAACCATTCCCCGTAACATGTGAATTTTACAGTAAGTAAAGAAAACGAATAAAATATTGTCTGAAGTATATTTTCGTATTAAACATTGCATAGCCTCACACACTTGTTTGTTTCACGGAATAATTAGTGATATTCTATATCTATATACATATGGGGGATTTTATGTCAAGTTAGACAATTTTTAAAAGTTAAAAATCCAGTTAAACTAGCACCAAGTTTAGTCCTTTTGGATTAGTTATGACACAAAATTTCAACGAGATCGGTTGAGGACTGCCCGAGTTGGAGGGTGTTGAATTTTGCAATTTTGGTCAAACGGCCATTTTTTCTCATCCATATTTTCTCATACCTATTGTATTTCGAAAATTTTGACCAAAGAGTTTTCGATAGCTTTTTCTTCAATCTTTTTAAGAAATAAAAAAATAGCAAAAGTATTTTTTGTTAATTTTTGTTGTCTCATCCCACCAGCGGTTTCAACTATATCTTAGAGAAAAATCTAATTTGTTTAGACAATTTTAATAACTTTTTAATATTATAATTACTGTATTATTATTATTTGAAAGTCTGATCGCCCATGTATAAAATGAAACCATTTCGAAAGAAATCGATGCATAATTTAAAAAGTTGTAGTTCATTTATGTAACGTAAATGCCCCTACAATATTTTGCCTGCTCGCAATGTTGTCTATATGTCCACGTTGTCGTATAAAATACATTAATTATAAGATTATTTATTAATACTAGTGGTCGAAGTGATAACGTGGCCGTAGTGGTCGAAGTAATAACGAGAACAGTAAAAAGGGTTTTGAGTAGAATTCGACTGTTTCGTGGGGTTTGTGTTGAGTTTTGGTGGTTTGATGTGTTCTGACATTTATTGTAAAATCCATTACCAACATTTTCGTGGAACATGTCATCCCGCCCTCTCGAGTTATAATAAATTATGTGCAGGAATGTCTCAACAAATTTGACAATTTTACGTTTTGAAGCATTTTTTTTTTTGAACCTTCCAACGAACCTTCCCAACGCAACCACTCTTACCCGCCCCTTCCGACCGAGGGGGCCACACATTTAAAAAAGATATTATTCTAGATCTAACTACATCAATGTCAATAACTTCATATAAAGTGTTAAAATCCATGCACATTCTACGAATGGGCTCTGCCGAAGCATAATTTGTACGTTGAAAATCAATATGTAATAATTGGTAATATCTGGAAGGTCTACAAGGTACATTGAATCTAATCCTAGACAAAATAAAATTAGAAGGCACATCACCATTTATAACTTTCAGCACCATGGTTGTGTTCAGCATAATACGTATACTCTTGAGAGTAGGCAGTCTTATCAAACTCAACCTGCTAGTATAGGGTGGAAGACTAAAATCACTATTCCAATGAAGATGTCTTAAAGCGAATAATAAAAATTGTTTTTGAACCGATTCAATCTTATCAACGTAAGTCCCGTACTGGGGGTCCCACACTACGGACCCATATTCTAGAATAGGTCTAACTAGTGACGTATATAACTGCCTAGTTACATATGGATCTACGAATTCTTTCGCCCATCGCTTTATGAAACCAAGCGCGCCATAAGCCTTATTCACCATTGTAATTATGTGATTATTGAAATTGAGTTTAGGATCCATCAATATACCAATGCTGTTTTTTCATACCAGTTTGTTTTACATATTTTTTCTCCTAGTATAAACGTTGGAAAAATTACATTTTAACATAAAATCTCAAAGTCAAGTTTTAGCCAAAATATTCACGTTACGATAGAATCCTAATTAAAGCTAAACCAGAAAAACCCCAAGTGACTACAACCTACAATTATGCTGAGGACTCTAAAATAAAATTGCCATCGGTTAACTACCCTGTCGAATTCAAGTAGATTCTTTAAATACATTCATATACAGCATATCTGGATAGTTTTTTTATTAATTCCAATGTTCACTTTTCTTATTAACAAAAATTAAAAAGGGTTTTCGATCGAAAAAGCTGATTTCCTGTAACATATATAGAATCGTTGTTCACTTTGGCCAATAGTAAATTATTTATACAGTCCCTTTTATATTCTAGGTTTATAAAAAATACGTGGACAGCTTTTTGTTATGATTTCGAAATCCGTCTTTGAAATTTAATCCTATTAATTTCAACTTATAGGTTGCTCAACATTTGTTTTCATTTAAAATAAGAGAATTATCAGTGCGCCCAACGATGTTAATAAGAACGACATACATTCATCAAGTAAATACAACACCATAAAAGCAAATCTTACAGCGCTTTAAAAGGAGTGATGCAAAAGTGGTGACAAATAAGTACTTCCCCAGCGCGACAAGTCCTTGTTAAATTCATTGTTGAAAATCCAAATTAGAACAACTTCCGGATTATAAGTTGGGGATTTTTTTTGCTTCTTGGGATGCTCTTTTTTTGCTGGGTAGATATAATAGGCGGCATCTCCCACATAAAAAAATATAAAATTTCGAGATACATTTCTTTATGTTAAAGTTTCGTTCAGTGTATTTGCCCCACTAATATATGCTTATTTGATAAAATGGTTATTTTATATATGTTTTTTCTTCTATATTTGTAATTAATTTTCAATTAGCCGATGGACGTGTTATTACTACATTGAGTCACAGTCAGGAACATACAACAACAGTAGATGGTTTCCAAGAGCCGGGCTCTTTTGAACAGAACATTCTCTACGACGCTGATTTGCAACAAGTCGAAGCTTTGTTAAATCGTTCACACAGCTGCTGGCAACGTCTAAGCTATTCCTGCAGATCATCACGACTCTTTAATTCGCCCTGTAAGTAGATGTTATTGTTATTTGTGTCTCTATTATTCTTTATTCTATTTATTTTTATTTTTTCAGCTGAAAGTTCTAATTTCCGCCCCTTTTCCTGGTGGGTATCGCGACACAATCAACCTATGGACTATTGGGCTGGAGCTTTGCCCGGTTCTCGCAAATGCGAATGCGGCATTTTGGGTAAATGTCAAGATCCCACCAAATGGTGTAATTGTGATTCGAACAGTCTAGAATGGGCCGAGGATGGTGGTGATATTAGAGAAAAAGAATACTTGCCTGTAAGGGCTGTCAAATTTGGAGATACTGGCACTCCGTTGGATGAAAAACAAGGTCGCTATACCTTAGGACCACTACGTTGTGAGGGAGATGATTTATTCAGTAATGTGGTGACATTCCGTATTGCTGATGCCACGGTCAATTTGCCACCCTTTGATATGGGTCATTCGGGTGATATTTATTTGGAATTCAAAACAACTGTGGAAAATGCTGTTATATTTCATGCTACCGGCCCCACTGATTATATTAAATTAACCATTAACGGAGGCAACAAATTACAATTCCAATATCAAGCTGGCAGTGGACCATTGGGCGTTAATATAGGCACGAGTTATCATTTGAATGACAATGAATGGCATACTGTTAGTGTGGAACGTAATAGGTAATATATATATATATATGTGTGTGGGGAAGCATAATTTATTTTACTACATTACACAGTACAACATTTTTCAGCTCATTGATTTGGGACTCAATTCTGAGAATTGGACGTGAAAGTAACCCCAAAAATAGGAACTTCTGCATCACATCGTTTAGTCAAGTTGGCTCATTTAGTACTTTAATGGCCATACGTTTTTTTTTTGCTCATGGTGGATTTTTAGCACTTTTTATATTTTTTTTCTCGGAATACTGTACGGAATATCTATTTTGTGAGCGCCCCAGTAGATGAGTTGGTAGCGTACTCGCCTATGTGTTTGGGGGTCGTGGGTTAGATTCCCACGAGAGGTTCTGGTCTGTCACTGCAAAATCTAGCCACATGGTCTTTGTAACCCGGCTTTTCCCTGGACCGTAAAATTAGAATATAAATTTACTTTGTATTGTAATTCATATAAATAAATAAATCTCTTTTGTGTCTGAAGCAAACAAACCTAACCGAAAAAGTTCATCCAGTGCCTTAAAAATCGCAAAAATGTTCTGTTTTATAATGTTCTGATTCATACGTACACGTCTACATACATATTTTTCAATATTTTTCCTGCCAAATATTTTATGACTTATAAGGCACAGGAGGTAGGTTTGTTCGGCATTTTATCCTATTCAATATCTACAACTTTGCTTCAGACACAAAAGAGATTTTCCGTACGGTACACGGAGAACAAAATATAGAAAAAGTACAACAAATTCACCCTGGCAAAAATATTCGTATGACCATTAAATTATTAATTGAACCAATTTGACTAAACTAATGATGCAGAAGTTCTTGTTTTTGGGGCTACTTCCACGTCCAATTATCAGAATTTAGTCCCAATATCATGTGTTGTACGGTGTTATTATTATGTATTAAACATAGGAGGGATTCTCTGGGTTGACGGGTTGATCATACACAAAATGTTTTTACCCAAAATTTTTATTATCTGATTACATAGCTTATATAGATTGTAAATGCTGTGTAATAGGACCAGAGTATCCGATGAGCCATTTTCGCGTACACGAGGAGAAGTTTGGGGTAAATTATATAGGACTTTGTATTAAATAACTTCTGATCCAGTTAAGATATTTTAACGCAATATATACCATTTGAAAGGGTTTTCCATAAGGGATATTTCATGAACCTTTTAGCTATATTGCATTTCATTAAAATATCTGAACTGGATCAAAAGTTATGACATTTTCAATATAAAAACCCTTTCTTATGTCCCCCTTGCGTGATCGCGCGATCTTTTCTCAGCAACCCCTTTGTTCCTTTGTACAGCATTTTGTATGTACAAAATCCAGTTAATCAGACAAGAAATGAAAGTGCAACAATTTTTTGTGTATGATATATTTTCCAGATAATCCCTTATAAATTTGGTTGTGCTGCTGATAGTTATAATGTTTGTACCGTGACACTTAAATGTAAGGCACATTATTCATAAGAGGTGTAGGAAGGTTTATGGTATACTTAAATATGGAAAATCAGTTCTGTAAACCCTCAATAACTTTTTAGGAATAATTAAATAATTAATTAAAATTCATATATGTTTTTACCTTGATGTGTGGTAATATTATGCAGAATTACATGCATTCTAATTCATAAAACAATTACAGGAAGGAAGCTCGTTTGGTGGTCGATGGCTCCATAAAAGCTGAAGTGCGAGAACCTCCAGGTCCAGTCAGAGCTCTTCATTTGACCTCGGATTTAGTGATTGGAGCCACTACCGAATATCGAGATGGTTATGTGGGTTGCATACGCGCTTTATTGCTAAATGGAAAAATGGTTGATCTGAAACAGCACGCTGAACGTGGCATGTATGGCATTTCTTCGGGTTGTGTGGGCCGGTGCGAGTCTAGTCCCTGTTTAAATAATGGTACCTGTATTGAACGTTATGACGGTTATGGTTGTGATTGTCGTTGGAGTGCCTTTAAGGGACCCATTTGTGCCGATGGTAAATATACATTTAAAAACGAAGAGGGTCTTTATTACAGTAAAATTAACTTTTTCGCTTTCCTTTTCTCTCCGTTTCTCTAGAAATTGGTGTTAATTTACGTAGTAATTCAATTATACGTTACGAATTTGTGGAATCCTTCCGTTCGACCATTGCTGAGAATATACGCGTGGGCTTTACCACAACCATACCAAAAGGTTTCCTCTTGGGTTTCTCTTCGAATATTACTGGCGAATATTTAACGATACAAATTTCCAACTCTGGTAATGAACGCGCTTTTCTCTCTTCAGTAAATCATTAATAATTCTGTGAACATTTCTTTAAATTTCAGGTCATTTACGATGTGTTTTCGATTTTGGTTTTGAACGACAAGAAATTATATTCCCCAAAAAACACTTTGGTCTCGGCCAATATCATGATGTACGATTTTCACGCAAAAACAGTGGTTCCACCGTGGTCCTACAAGTTGATAACTATGAGCCAGTTGAATATAATTTCGATATCAAAGCCTCAGCCGATGCACAATTTAACAATATACAATATATGTATATAGGCAAAAATCTTTCAATGACAGATGGTTTTGTTGGTTGTGTATCTCGGGTGCAGTTCGATGATATTTATCCTTTAAAATTGATGTTCCAACAAAATCCACCTTCAAATGTTAAGTCACTGGGATGTAAGTTGTGGAGACGTTCGTGTAAAGATGAGATTATATTTATTTCCTTTTTTATGGTTTGTTTTTAGCTCAACTTACTGAAGACTTTTGTGGTGTTGAACCTGTTACACATCCTCCCATCGAAGTGGAAACCAGACCTCCACCTCTAGTCGATGAGGAGAAGCTTCGTAAAGCCTATAATGAAGTTGATACGGCGCTGTTGGCAAGTAAGTATTTTGCAGCTGTAACCAAATACCTAGGAAAACATTAAAGACACAAGAAACTGCATATCGTGGTAATAAAGAAGAGTTTGACATGAATATGGCGCATTCGAAATTAGAAGTTAAAAATTGTCTAACGACATATTCTAGTCTTTATAACATTAACTGCCTCTTTGCTATATCTTTTTATACCCGCCACAGTATGATGGGGGCATACTAATTTTGTCATTCCGTTTGCAACACATCGAAATATTGATTTGAGTCCCTATAAAGTATTTATATTCTTAATCGTTGTAAAAATCTAAGATGATTTAGCCATGTCCGTCCGTCTGTCTGTGGATATCACCCTACTGTCCGTAATAATAGAGCTAGTTTGATCAATTTTGGCAGGAATATTTCCTATAGTTGCAGGTCGTTTGGGATTGAAAACGAAACATATCGCTTAATGTTTTGATATAACTCCCCTGTAGTGGTCGCTTTGAAATATGCCTATTTATTTATTGAATCCATTTCAGTAATAGAAAGCCTATAAGGCCAATCAATTATATTACATAGTATGCTATAAAATCCTCATTTTTAAGCAATTTAGTTGAAACTTTGCAGTTTGTATTCTATTTTTACAAGAATTCATCACAACAAAAACTACCCAAATCAGTTTTTACTTTGTTATAGTCGGCAGATAGAGGTCGCTCTTAAATATTCTTATTTAAGTCATAAATTTCATATTTTCCAGTCGATTTGTCTGAAATGATGTTGTTAGTGTTTTATTTATACTAAAATTATGTACAACGAAAATTTACCTTAATGGACTACGTTTTGATATAAATAGTCCTCATGCAGAAGTCGTTTAAAATGCACCCCTTTTTATTTTCAGTTCTTCTCATCATCTTGTTCCTGCTACTGATTCTCATGATCTTCCTAATTGGCCGCTACTTACATAGACACAAAGGCGACTACTTAACCCATGAAGATCAAGGCGCCGATGGTGCTGATGATCCCGATGAGGCTGTGGTACATTCCACAACTGGCCATCAAGTGACCAAACGAAAAGAATGGTTCATATAGTTCGAAATGCCACAAGTGGATGAGTGGTCAACGTAGTAGGTCTCTACATCACTACATTAACATCAGAATTGACAAACAAGAGCAACACCAATATTTTAAACTGAAATTGAAAACTGAGAATGTTCCATCAAAACCAATGTTGTCAAGCAAATACTTTTTAAACGAAACACGAAACTCGAGAAAAACAAAACCCCTGAAACAACAAAGCTGGCCTTATAACGTTGAAATGAAAAACAAGTCTTCAGAAATGCTGATTTTTTGTACAACACTGCCAATTATTTTGCAGAAAACGACAATTTATTTTTGCTTGCATGTGAATTTTTATTTGATTAGTTTTCGTTTTTGGTTCTATTTCTTCTTAACTTATTTTCTCATTTTTGTCACAACAAAAGAAAACGTGAAATCTCTATAAAAGTTTAGTTTCTTTCGAAAAAACAGACTTTTTTATGTTTTTATACCGTCCATTATTTGTATTTTTAGTTTTTAGTTACTATTTTATTTTTTACATTTAAGTTTTCTTTCACTTTTTTCTATTTTATTCTAAACAAAAGATGTGCTCATGCGAAACATTACAAAAGTACATACATACATATATTGAAACGAACATATTAACATCTCATATGTGTATGTTTTGTAAATACAAAAAAAGAAAATATTGTTTGTTTATGAGAGTGCGCGCGCGCAGCAGTAACAATATCGAAATCGAATCGAATAATTGTAATTTTTTGTTTACAACATCTAAACGATCTTTGTAATACATTGTATACACGTTTTTCAAACATTTCTCGCCCATCCTCCCCTCTCTCTCTCCAATTTCAAATTATGACGTTTCTTTTCTATGAAAACGTGTTACTACATTCCATTATAATCATATACATATATATATATAATATTGTATTGTGTTAAATGCATAATTTTAAATATTTTTTTATGTAGAAATTAGTTTTGTTACATTTAAAGAGAAATATAAAACAATAAATAATAAATATTTGCATTGAACTTTTACAAACTAATAATAAAAAATTAATAATAACAATAAATTTATTGTATACATTTCAATAAAATACGTTAAAAATATAAACGATAAGTAAGTGTGTATTAGTGCAAAACTAAGTCAGTAAGGCAGTTTGATACTAAATGAATTCATCGACAAACACTACTTTATTGGGTGTATTTGAACATTTATTGTGTATAATATTTTGGTAAACAAAAGTATAAGTAAATATTTTAATAAATAAAGGAAGAAAAAAAAAACAATAACAATTAAGATTACTATACAATAGAAATAAAGAGAACAATAAATTTCAATACATCATGAATGAATAACACAATGTTTTATTTTGTAATGGGAAATTTATAATATTTTAATCGCCTATGAGTTTGGGGGTAGTGGGTTTGATTTCCACCAGAGGCTCCGGTCTGTCGCTGCAATAATATATAGCCACATGGTCTTTGTAACAAGCTTTCCCTGGACCGTAAAATTAGAATATAAATTAACTTTGTATTGTAATTCAAATAAATAAAATAAAATAAAAATAAATAAATATTTTTGTCGCGACATTTAATGAGAATCGGCTAATCATCTAAGATCAAAGCTTAATTTGAAAACCAATGTCTGAGCAAAGTACTAAAACAAGTAAGAAAATTTCCCTCGAGTTAAACAACTAAATTATTCTAAAGGAAGATGGGACATAGACGGAGACATTGGATCGAATTGCAAAATCCATTATTTAGGTTGCCAGGACGAATACGCAGATTCTGGACACAGAGATTTTTTCCATGGTAACGGAAAAAATATGTCGTGGACACCTGATTCATTCCAATACTACAAATCACTTTACAATTTCATTTATTAATTTGTAATTTCAAAGCCCACTGGCCAATTTTAACAAAATTACATTATACATCATTTGAGTACTGTACAGAATATTCATGTGCTTTAATCTAAAGTTTAAAATATCTAAGTATAAAACAAAAATATACACAAGTGTTTTGTTCCCTAGCTATATGGTTTGCTCCCTAAGATTTCCCAGCAAAATAAACTAGTTATATATTGATCTGAGATTTAAGATGTAGATCTTAATAGACTAGATACAGACAAAGCCTTGATGTTTGCCAAGAAATGTTGCACCTGCGCTAGGTAATTTGAGACCCAAGTGCAGAATAAGATTATTTCGGAAAGTTGCATCAGACCTATTAAATGTTCTCATTGCATTTGGAAGCCTGTTGAATGCACGCGAGACCCTAACTTGAAACGATTTTTCCGCTACGCAATTTTCAATCCTCGGAATAAGCAACATATTGCAACGCGTGGAACGGGTGAAAGCAAATGACTGCGCCAGAAATGACGGGCACTGATTTTCCCAATCTTATAAAACAATAAATGATTTCTAACATCAACAAATTTCATAAATGAGCAGCCTAAAAAGATTTCTACAAAAGGAGTTATATGTAAGAAATTATTCACCCCGTATAAGTAACGCACAGCATTATTCAGAGCAACTCGAATTTTGTCAAGGTTTTGTGGTATAGTTCCGCCATTTACTTCGATACAATAGAGAATGATTGAAATAATTAGTGCATGTACCAGTCTTTGTTTCACATGACGCGGTAACACAAGGTCACAAGATAAAGTTGGCCTAGCGTGAGATTAACACGGGCAACTACCCCATCGATATGCTCATAAAAACTCAAACGATCGTCAACAACTACATCCAAGCACTTCATGCTGGCGACAAACTTTACAGGTACGTCATTGTACTTTACACTCAAGTCTATAGATCTTGCAGAAAACAACATCGCTTTTGTCTTTGTTGGGTTAATGTATAGCTTGCTAGAAGACATCCATCGGCTAAGAGCATTCAGAACATAATCAACTTTAGACTGCATGACATCCACAAACTGATATTCGCCCTTAAATAGAAGATGAACATCGTCAGCAAAAGCATAAGGGGTACACCAACCTCCCAACCTCCCAACGCACCAACACAATCATTCAGAAATAATGTAAATAAGACCGGACCAGGACCGATACCTGCGGCACCCCGCTTTTTACAGGCAGGTGATGACACTCCTCCAACAGACACATACTGCTTACGATCAGAAAGGTACGAAATCATCAATCGGCAAGCATTATCCTGGAATCCAAACAACAATCGCAGCTTCTCTATCAAAATACCATAATCCACTCTGTCAAAAGCCTTCTGTAAATCAAGAGAAATCAAAACACAAAACTTTTGACTATTGAAACTCTTCCTCATTTCATCAGTAAGGTCAGCTAACAACATTGACGTACTACGATTGTTACGGAAACCGCACTGACAATCATCAAGCATGGCGTCCACATGAGGTAACAGCTGATGTTTCAAGACGAGCTCAACAGCTCCACAGAAAAAGAACCAGAGCCTTTCTTTATGGGGGTTATCTTCGCCAACTTCCACCCAATCGGAAAAACAGATGTCGTAATGATGGTATTTACTAAATGAAGAAAATGCACAAACATATATGGCAAAACTACTTTCAGAAACTTTAAGGAATATCCATCATCTCCCGCCACATTAGAAGAAATAGCCGAAAACGCCAGGGACAGCTCACCAGACGTAATACAAAGGAATGAAAATCCACCAGAATTTGCATTTTAGTGCAACGTGTTTATGATATTACTCGGACAATCGAGCTGGTTCTCAACAAACTTCCTGATTAAGGCGTCAAGCCCAAAGTTAGCCATGGTAACATAATTATTAGACTGACGTTCTACCACACCATTTCCTCTAATGCACCTCCACAAAGATTTGGCATCTTCACATGCCTCAAACAAGGCGGCATGGGCTTCCCTCTTTGCTCTCCGAATGACTGTCTTAGCTCTATTGCGAGCTCTACCAAACACTAGGCTTTATAAGCCAAAGCTCTAAGCGACAGGTGGTAGGATATCACAGGCGACCTAAACCAGCTGTTCCTGTTATTGCGAACGGGAACTCTTTTCAGCGGAAATACGGTATGGACATGTTTCAATTCAGACATAAAAATGCACAATTGTTCATCCACGTCATAGGTGCAATACATTCCTGAAAAATCAAACATGGCCCCACCACAGACAGCATTATAGCCATAGTACTCATATAAATCGTCAGTGACTCGGCTAACATACATATTCAGGGACATACAAATAAACGCATGTTTGGAAACCCCAGGGCAGAAAACCTGATCAGAAATAACTACTTTCTCAATAGAGGACACAAGAAAAAAATCGATCAGAGATGTAGACTGGCGAAACGAATCAAATTGAGTCGGGCGAGAGTTGTGATAAGCTGACAAATTAAGTCTACTACATGCGCTCCTAACACAAGCAGCAGAAGAAGCTTCGAACATATTGTTGTTAAAGTCACCCATTAAGACAATATTTCGATATTTCATTAAATGATTAATGACATTGTGACATGACAGTCATGTTTCAACGAACCAAAAAATGTATACAACTGTTGTCTATAATTTTCAGGGCCTGTCTAGAAAATTCGTTCGATCGAAAGGAGTGGCAGGAAGTACAAGGGTCTTTATCTCAAGAGCGGGTCTTTATCTCTCATTCGGTTTTATTAAAGGCACTGTAAATCACGGATGATAAATGTAAAAAAATGGTATATATATATATAATAATTGTATAATAATGGTATAAAAAGGTACTTTTTCGACCCCAAGAGTACCAATTATAAAATTAGTTTAAATATATGTATGTACATACGTGTTAATAAATACTAAAAATAACGCTTGAAATATCAAAGCGTTATTCGCCCTTATTCCAATTGGCGTCGTCGACGTCGATTCTTAGTCGACACTGTTTAGATTGACGACTTCATAAATTTTGAAATTTTTTTAAATATTTTTAAGTTATAAAATTGGTTTTTGTTGACTAAGGACCCTAAGTATGTTCGGCGGAAATTTTGAGTCTTTTGATCAATGTCCGTCTGTCTAGAGCACTCCAAAATTCTCGAAAGGAGTAACGGATTGACTTAAAATTTGGTATGTGATAATATTTTTGTCAATCTCAAGCTAAGATCAAAGATGGTCCATATTGGTCCAGTACCTTCCCCACAAACGGTTAAAATTTAGTGAAATATTGATTCTCTAATAACTTCTATACAACTTACCCAGGCCCCTGTGCAGGTAGGGGTGGGTTAGGGATTCAAATTGAATATTCAGAGATAATCGGAACATTTTTAACAACAGTTTAGATGATGAAATTGTTAATAATGAACAATACATTTTAGTGGAAAATACCACAAAAATATTAAATTATTGTATAAAATTACAATATTTAAAATTTATTATTCAAGCCAATGGTGTATACAATTTGAGCATTATTTCATAATGAAAAAGTCCCAATTTACATGGACATTTTTTGGGACTTATTATTTTTTTTTGAAATTTTTTCATTTGGGAGTTATTTCTCGGTACCGAAGAGGATGACGTAGGTTAGGTTATAAGAGGATGACACTAGAGCTGGTCTAGTGTCTAAGACTGGGCCATGTTTGATCAAATGTTATTCCTCATGTTGTTGTTTTTTGGTTCATCTCTTCCGATTTCCTTTTATATTATGGGTTATTTCCGCGGGATGTAATAAGTACCCATACAAGCCACGGATGTTTTCTAATATTATGGGCGCCACTTTGAAGCCCTAATGAATGCCAATATTTTTGCTGGGTCGTAGCCTCGAATTTCCGTTAATGTCTGGAAATAAAAAGAGCCGAGGATCTTGTTTCTTCTTTTGCATAGGGCAGGCGATGGCGATGAAATTTTGGCGATGAAATTTTAGGTGTGTATACAAGAGGTGTTAGAGAGTTTAAGTTCGGAACTTGGGCCCCCTATCTCAAAATTTTCCTCGGCTTCTAACTTTTGAATGGCGTGTCCGGTTTTAGGGGCGACTGGTCTGGTCCAGGAGTATCCACAGACCTACAGACCTACAATAAATATTTTATAGGTTGAAGATATCTTGAATAGTTTCCGAGATATGTGGATTTTAAATTTGAATTTTTCATTTTTTCGCCGACTTTGCCTTGGAGTTTAGCCAATATCTCAGTCAAAAGTTTACCGATTATGTTCGCGAAGAAGCCGATGGTCAACTTTAGGGCCCTGTAGCTCCGCCCCTGTATGAGGTAGGGGGCCCAAGTTCTGAACTTAAACTCCCTAACACCTCTTGTATACACACCTAAAATTTCATCGCTATACGATAAGTGGTTTTGAAATGGCAGAATTATGTCCATTTTTTTTTCATTTTAGCCCACTGTGCGCCTGTGCCTTTTCTCCCCGCTCTTTTCTTTGATCCTGGAAAAACAATGAGACAAAGGTGGTAAAACATGCGGATCATCGCCCCCTGTAAGGCGTGCTCCATTCTTAGTTAAAACATCTGCTTCTTCATTACCCGGGATATCTTTGTGGCCTGGAACCCAGCACAGAGTAATTTTATGCTCAATCATCATCAATTCTCTACGACAGCGGCTGACTACCTTTGACCTTATATCCGGTCCCCTTAACGCCTTTATTGCTGCTTGGCTATCAATGAAAAAACGGATATCGCTGTTGAATAACGGTTTCATTGATATAACTTCCGCAGCTTTTAAGATTGCGTATATTTCCGCTTGAAATATACTATATTCATCCATTAGTTTGTAGGATTCACGAATGTTTAGCTCCTTGCAGAAATGACCACTGCCTGTGCCGTCAATCATTTTTGATCCGTCGGTATAGAAGTTTAATTTTCCATAAACTATGGTTTGCTCTTTCCAGTCTACAATGGAGGGAATAATCGTAGTAAAATCCTCTTCTATAAAGGTCTCACACAGTGAGTAATCCGTGTGTGGAAGGTCAACTCCATCTTTAAGTATCTTTGTGTGTCGGACAGGTGCCCTGCCGATCTGCTTTAGTTCATTTAGTCTTACTAAAATCATTTCTGCGGTTTCTTGTATAAAAATATCCATGGGAGAATGTTCATGATAATTTCCAGAGCTGTTGTTGTAGTCTAGAGCGAGATGAAGCAGTGACACTCTATTTATCCTACTTAATTTAATTGTGTGAGTTTGATACTTTGTTATCGGCCACCAGACATGACATCCATAGCAGGCAATTGGGTTTCATACCCCATTTGTTACCTACTAGTTTCTGGCACGCATACAATGCCGCGAAGGATTTCTTTACTCTTTCATTCGTGTTTTCTATCCAGTTAAGCTTAGAGTCGAGTATTACTCCAAGAAACTTAGCGGACTTGGATAGTTTAAGTCTACATCCTTCTAGGGATGGGATGGTGAAAGTCGGTATTTTCCTTGCCCTAGTAAAAAGTACAATCTCTGTTTTCGTTGGGTTTACTCCAAGGCCACACTTGGGTGACCATGTCGCTAGAATATTAATAGATCTATCCATGATATCCGATATTGTCTGCAGGAATTTTCCTGAGGTCAAGATGATTATGTCATCCGCGTACGCTACTACTTTCACTCCAAAGTTCGTTAGAGCTCGTAGAATTTCGTCTACTACTAATAGCCATAATAAAGGAGATATTACTCCACCTTGTGGTAAGCCCCTCTTTGCTAACGCTACTTCTGTGTGACCACTCATTTCAGACGATATGTTTCTATGAGTGAGCATGGCGGAAAGCCAATCGGTTAAATATGATTTTACTCTCGCATGGTTTAGTGCTGCTGTTACCCTTCAATTTTTGTGGTATTAAAAGCTCCTTCAATATCAAGGAAGGTAGCCAGCGTATACTCGTCAAAAGACAAGGCTCTTTCTAAAAAGTACACAACAGAATGGAGTGCTGAATCTACAGATTTTCCTTTCATATCTGCGTGTTGGCACTTTGATATGTCATCCAGATTAAGATTATCTCTGATATTATCGTCTATAATTCTTTCTAGAGTTTTCATTAAGAATGATGATAAACTAATCGGCCGGAAGTCATTCGCCTTACTATGTTGAATTTTTCCGGCTTTCGGGATGAACACTACTTTTACCTTTTGCCAAGATGCTGGAATATACGCCTTTTCCAGGCAGGCTCTGAATATTGATGTAAGGGTGTTACCTAAGATATCCCATTATTTTTGCAACAGACATGGGTACATACCATCCGCCCCTGGCGACGTATATGGGCCAAAACTGTCGATAGCCCACTTTACCCTGGCTGGTGTGACGACTTTATGTATTTCAAGGTTATCATGCGAGTTATCCTTGGAGGTCCCTAATTCGCAGCCTGGAAAGTGTCGTAGTTTGAAGTGCTTGTAGTCCAATCACCATTTTCTTTCTGTAGATTTCCAACAAAGTCATATTGCTTTGATAACATCTTCCGCAACCTGGCAGTGTCTTTTACATTTGATAGTTACTCTATTAATCTGACAAAATCTATCCGTTTGGCTTTCCTTGCTTCCCTTTTATATTCCTAGTTTTGTACTCATCCCAAGATTCGTCTTTGCCAGATTTTTTGGCTATGTTGTATAGGATGTGGGAGGATGACGTAAGTATTATGATATTCTTAATTATTAAGCAGAATGTAAAAAAAAACATCTAATTATTTTTATAATACATAACAGGTGGCGCAAAAGTAATCCTCCTATCAGAAAATGCTATAAATTTTGCGATTGGCCCCTAATGTCAGTTCTGTTTTGACATTTGTGTAGTAAACACATGCGAAATACACGTTAATAAACAATGTTACGCTACACTGCTCCAGAACGCGGAATATTGCTGACTATTTATTTGACCAATAATCGGTCGGTGACTTTGGCACAGATTTCCTGGCCGTCCAACGCCTACTGGTGAAACACTGCGACGTTTAGCCGCTCACCTCGAAGAGACTGGCACAACACGAGATGCTGCCAGGCGTGGCAGACCCCGGAGTAGCCGTTCTGCAGAGAATATTGCTGCTGTAGCCGAGGATGTCATGGAAGCGCCGTCGACATCGACCAGACGACGTGCCACGCAAATGGGTATCAGTCGACGGTCTCTACAGCGAATTTTGGTACAAGATTTGAAGATGTTTCCGTACAAAGTCCAGACGGTGCATCAGCTGTTAGCTGCTGACCGCCAATCGCGTCTAACATAACATCGAAAGGTTACTTTTGCGCCACCTGTTATATGTCTGTGTACGTGTGAATAACGAAACACATAAACGTCCGCAATGATCTATCTATCTTAAGTACAATGCATTTTCTAAATATTCTTAATGATTTAGGATATGTAGGTGGTCTTTGTGCCCTACACAGAAAAAACAATATACAGTAAATTAAGTACAATGTCTTTATTTTATTTATTTATTTATATGAATTACAATACAAAGTAAATTTATATTCTAATCTTAAGGTCCAGGGAAAGGCCGGGTTACAAAGACCGTATGGCTAAATTTTGGCAGCGACAGACCAGAGCCTCTGGTGGGAATCGAACCCAATGTCTTTAATTTGGCGCTAAAGATAGAAAATCCTTCAAATAAATATATTCTTCATTATAAATAAAGAACATTTCTCTAAAACTTCATAGTAAAATGACGACTTTATTTGAAAAAAACCTTGATTAACAGACTTTGTTTCTCTTTTGCGCCATATCCCGATTTTTTGATATATATATTTTTTCTTAGTGTATGGTTATATTAATAATTATTTGGTTTAAGGTATTACCTGCAACACTAATGAAACAATTTTGTTATATGCACCCCCAATGTCTTGTAAGACAATTAATAGATATTTCTTAATTTTGTTAAATTATTGCTAGAAAAGTTTTTGTTTTTCTTGAAAAAAAAAACCGAATTTCTTCCCTTCTGCCGTTGCCGAAAGTTTAGTGGAATTATCTTGCGTCTATTATTTTTCTTCACAGAGATGTAATTTGCCTGGCGAAACGAATAATGGTCATATGGAAAAGCCAACTACATCAAACTCTACAACTTCCAGTAACTCAAACGTAGTATCACCATATGATGTAGGTTTATTCGGGAACAAGTCAGAGCATCGACTATATAGAAGGTCTTCAAGAAAAAATCTAAATTTCTCCAGATAATTATAGTTTTCAAGTGACAGGGCAAAGAAGTTTAAAATTCCAACTTTCTTGGTTACATAAATATACATAAGTGGTTGGCGTACTCCGCAAATCAAGTCGGTGCTTTCTGTAAAATATGTGTATTATTTGCTCCTAGGGATACAGAAGTGGATATCCAAAAATTAGGAAACTTGGTATAAAGACCATTTACTAATTGGAAAAAAGCGCTTGAAGTATTTCGCCACAACTCATCATTCGAATGCCATAGAAACAGTGTATTTGAAGATTTCTGGCAGGGAGTCAGAAAATCTACTTTTAAGAATCCCAAAAAATTAAAGAGGTTAAATTGTTGGGTGTAATAAAATCAAAGCTTCTTGCTTTATTAAACTCTTACTTAAGACTAAGACATAATGGCGATTTTACTAAAAGGAAAATGCTCCTAGCGTTATGTATTAGAATATATATTCGCGCATATATAAAGGGTCCGCCATCTAACGTTTTTTTTTCGACTAGTGCTTATTTCGTGAATGGTAATACTTAGCTCATGTCTGATTTGACAGATAATTAGTTTTATCCTTCCGCTGAACGAATATGTGTATATTGCGAATATTGCGACATTACTTTGAAAATCAGGGTAATGTTGCAGAATGTGTGCGAATATTGCGTACGGATTTTGGAAGAAGAGAAGCACTTTCAGCTCCGTATGTTCGTTATCTTGTGAACAAAGTGAAAGAAACTGGCATCCTCATCGATAAACCAAAGCGTGAAAAGCCAAAAACCAAAGCGTGAAAAGCCAAAAACGATCTCGCTTCCCTGTCGGTGTATCATATGTGATGTTTTGCTTGGCACGTTTGGCATCTGTTGGCGGGCGTACAAGAAGAACGTGAGTGTCCGTAGCTAAAGCAAATAGGACAGACATCTTGACCATTTATTGCTGCCCGGCGTTCGCTTATGAGCATCTTCCGAAAGGAGAGGCAATGCTTAAGGGCATGATTTCGTCCACAGAGGAAACATCTTGGTTTTAGAGTTGCTTTAGCCATGTTGACTTTGAGAATGGAAAAAAAGGGAAAGAACAGACACAGACTATGAAAACTTGCATTGGATATTCGATCATTAGACAATTATATTTTTGTATTTCTTGTTTCGAGGTGGGGTTAGGAAAAGAAGAGACTGCAGTAGTAGGGAGAAGGCAAACTTTCACGATGGAACGGACTATTACTCCGTCCTTGGTTTTTATCTCTGCGACCTCTTTCCTAAAAACACTTTCGTTATTCTTCCAAGACACCATTCTGTCTGAGGGAATGAGTCCTCTTTTACAATAATAAGATCGCCTTCTTTTAAATTGTTTCTACAGGTTTTCCACTTGTAGCGTCTCTGCAGTTCGCTCACATATTCGGTTTTCCACCGTTGACTGAAATCTCGAAGCTAAATCTTCAATCTTTGCCATCGGTTGATGTAAGAAAGATACTTCAACGGGAGATTGTTACACAGCTCAGGGGGAGCGGTTAGAGGCGCTCCATGCAGAAAATGACCAGGTGTGAACGGAAGAAGCTCATGTGGTTCCTCAGAGATTGGGCACAAAGGTATCGAATTTAGGACGGCTTCAACACAGACGAACAAAGTTGTGAACTCTTCAAAGGTGAAGAGCCAATTTGTTGCTACCTTTTTCAAATGGGACTTCATGCTTTTTACGGCAGCATACCAAAGGCAGCCCATAAGAGGAGCATAGGAAGGAATGAAAGTCCAGGTGAAACCTTGGGTATTGTATTTCTCTCCTAAGCTATCTCCAATTTCCTAAAGGAACAGACAATTTTCTTCTCGAAGTTTCCGGCTAGCGCCAAAAAAGTTAAGTTCATTGTCCGAATAGAGGGATCTTGGTAGTCCTCGTCGTCCCACAAACAGTGCTAATGCTGCCAGGAAGGCATCCGTTGACAGATCTGAACAACTATCTAGGTGAACGGAACGAGTCGAAAAACATACGAATACTGCAGCATAACCTTTCAGCAATTTCGGATTCTTAAGTGGCGATGACTTGATGTCGAAGGGACCAGCGAAGACCACACCCGTGTGTGTGAATGGCAGTGAAAAAGTTACTCGTTCTCGGTGAAGAGCTGCCATAAGCTGACTATGGACCTTATTCTTGTAGATAGTGCAAATCTTACAACCTCTAATGCATTTACGGATGGCATTACTTAATCTTGGAATATAAAATCCCTGTCTTATGGCCCTCAGCATCACTTGATGTTCAGCATGCAGCAAAATCTAAGGTGTATACTTGATAAAGAGCGTTGCGAGATGAGATTTATCTGGTAGCAGGATATGGTGCCTCTCATCAAAGCTTAATCCAGCATTGTCCAATCTACCGCCAACTGTAATAAGGTCATCTTTTTCTAAGAAAGGTGTCAATGTGAGGATTGAACTGTTTTTAATCACTGGTAGTTTCGATGGAAGTTTTTCGTATTCTTGAGCATAGTATGTTCTTTGGGCCATAGCAATCAACCTCATTTTTGCGTGTAAGATTTCCTCGGTTGCAAGTGACTTGCCCTCAGGGAGAGGCTCCTTATGACATCGCCAAAAGAATCGGAACATCTGGCATACGTCTCTGATAATTCAATTAAAGGGTGAGAATCGAAAATACTTAAACATAAAAAGCGTCAGGGGGACTCTTGATCCCTTGTTGAAGCGTGGATTCAACAGTATTGAAAGCTGAAATGAGATCTAATGGAGATAAGCAAGCCAGATCACAAAGTCAAGAAAATCAGTTCGTAAACGCAAATAGAAAGCATTTGGAAGCAATAGTTCAAACTGTCTCCATTTGGGGTCGAAAAGGCTTAACACTAAGAGGAAGTTGTGATACAGACAGAATCGATTCAAATGAAACTATTCAAAATGATGGCAATTTTAGAGCCTTGCTATGGTATCAGGCGATAACGGATTCAAATTCGAATAGTCACTTCACAAATTTAACACGAAACGTGTTTAACTCCGCACCAGAGTGGCGGGAGTTAAAAAAAAGTAGTAAAACACAATGTTATTTTTTTATTTAATTTAAGTAGGTTTGTAATTTTATTGTGGCAGTGTGCCGAAAGGTTCAGGTTTAATCGATGTCGATAGGTGGCAATGTTGTTAGTTACAAATCTAAAAGCAGGGGGCGCTGCTGTTGAAGATCAGCTGTTGACGCTTCAACAAAACGCAATGTCGTGTTCAAAATGAAATTATAAGTATTTGTCACATTCTTATACACCGACAGCTAATTGCGAGAATCAATAATTCCAAAGCTTTCACCGACATGGCGGATGAATTAGCTGATATTTCAGGGATTGAGCACCTTAATAAAAACGATGGGCGGTATAAAATTTGCGAAGATTTTTTGAGTTTCGTCCCAACAAAACAGTTCGATGGAATAGGTTGGGTTGAAGTTATTCTAAATTACCTCGAAACGTCTGGTATTGATTGCAAGTATTTATTTGGGCAATGCTATGGCGGCGCACAACAATGAATGGAGAATTTCATAGGGCGCAAGCATATATCCAAGAAAAGTACAGCTTAGCACTTTATTCACATTGTACAGCTAACAGATTTAACTTAGTTGTAAGTTACGCATGCCAAGTAACCCCAGTTAGAAATTGTCTCGGAACTATTCAAACCATATACCACTTTTTAAATATCATAAAAGGCAAATAACTCTTCAAGCTGCAATTTCTAATAAAAAAACCAAAAATTAAAGCGGTATTGCCCAACTCGATGAGTCGAAATAACAACATGAGTCTGTTGAAATATATCTTCACCTACAAGTTGCCGTTATCGAGGCTTTGGAATGCATTTACTCCGCCTGGTCTGATCTGAAAACTACAACATCCGCATTTCATTTGTTGATGACTTAAAAACGTTGGATTTTCAAGTTTCGGTCCAAGTAGTTCATTCAGTTCACTGTATGCCATTATCATTAAGTCGCGTTCTTCAAAGTGAAAATCAAGATTTAGCAGAAGCCGTCCATCTGCCTGAAAATACGAAAAAGGAATTTATGGACATACGCGAATGTAATGGTCATTTTAGTGCGATTTTTTTCGTCTGTTAAAGTATTTTGTGAAGGACAAGACATAACAAAGTCATCGTTGCAATATTGATACAACAAAACGAATGATGCAGAAGTTCTTATATTTTGGGGCTACTTTCACGTCCAATTGTCAGAATTGAGTCCCAAATCAATGAGCTGAAAAATGCTGTACTGTGTAATGGAACACAATATCATTCATATGACTACCACGACTGGCTCGGCAGTACTTCTTCGGATCAACCCAATTTTTCAGTACGATCTGTGGCAGCACCAAGACCGCCGTGTTCGAATGACAAACAATCTGGCAACGTTGTAACGAACCAGAGGAGGAGAAAACAACAGCTGATTCCTAGAGAAGTCGTCGCCGTCAAAGGTAGCATTTTTAGTAATACTTCGTAAGATTTTGTGAACTAGTTTTAGTAATAATAAATAGAATAACATAGTTGTTAAATGCAAAAAAAAAACAAGTTTTCTCACTTCAGCTCTAGCTTTTTTAAGTACTACTTCGTAAGATTTTGTGAACTAATTTAGTAATAATAAATATATTTAAATAGTTGTTAACTGTAAATACGAACGTCTTCTTATTACATCGGCAACTATAGATCTAAACGATCTAACCATGTTTGTCCGTCCATCCATCTTAAGCTAGTATGCAAAGTACAGGTCGCAATTTTTCTGCGATCTTTATTGAAATTCGGTACAGACTAATTTCTTGCACCAAGGAAGCATATTGAAATTGGTACCCATATACATGTACATACCGATTTGGAATTTAAGCGGTACACAAGCTTTATTTTCCGGCAGATCTTTATGAAATTTAGCAGAGGAAAGTTCTATAAGGCAATGATTACCTCTGCCTAATTTCATTAATATTGGTTCCGATTTAGATATAGCACCCATATATATGCACCTACTGATTCTGCATATAAGCTTTATTTTCCGACAGATGTTTATGCAATTTAGCACAGGCAAGTTCTATGATGTAGTAATTACCTCTCAAATATCGGTTCAGATTTATAGATATGTCCCATTTGGCATCTACGCGGTATAGATGTCATATTTAACCAAAAATCTTTACGATACAAAACAGTTTTTACGCGACAATAAACCATGCCAAATTTGTAGAAAATCGCTTTAGGTTTAGATGTGGTCCTCATATATGTATACCAGGTTCAAGGTCGAGCGCAGGATTTTGTTTTGGAGGGGTTTCACATACGGTACCCAATATTTTTTATTAAAAATCTATAGTTGACATTTACATAATACTATTACAGTGAAACCTGGATAAGTGGAACGCAGATAAGTGGAAAAACTCTGTAACTGAATTTTTTTCAAGTCCCTCCCCCTTCAATGCAAAAAAACTATTTTAGTGGAATTCTAGAACCCGCATAAATGGAACAAATTTTTGTCTAAATTGACAATTGACTAAATTTTTGTCTAAATTGAATTTTAAAAAAGGCATTGCCTTCGCCGAAAATTATGCGGCGAAGGCAATGCTGTTCATATGAATGTTTGTAACGAATGGATCGAGCGCATAGAAGAACTAATTAGGGAATATTCCGACGAAGATATTTTTAATGCTGATGAAACTGGCTTATTCTACAAATACCTTTCGGATAAATCTTTCACATTTAAGACTTCAGATTGTCATGAAGGTAAAATGAGCAAGGATAGAGCCACTATACTTCTTTGTATGAATATGAGCGGCACCGAAAAGCTGCCACTACTGGTCATTGGCAAATCTGCTAAGCCAAGATGTTTTAAAAATATAAAGTCTCTTCCAACAGAATATAAAAACAACAAAAAGGCATGGATGACTTCAGTTATTTTTCAAGAGTGGCTTATCGGAATTGACAAAAGAATAAGTTCGCACAAGAGAAAAATTTTATTGTTCATTAACAATTGTACAGTCCATAATGATCTTCCAGTTCTACGATCCATAACAGTTTGATTTTTGCCTGCAAATACGACTAGTAAGCTACAGCCTTTGGATCAAGGAATAATACAACATTTTCAAGTATTCTACCGCAAGCTTCTTATAGATCATATGTTACATTGCATTGAAGAAGGCACTAAGTACGAAATAAACTGTTTACATGCAATGCGGTTTTCACGAAGAGCTTGCCATGATGTCACGAAACCCGCTGTTGTAAATTGTTTTAGAAAATATGGGTTCACACGACAAGACTTGTGTAACTCCATAGAAGAAACTGGCAGGTTGGAGACCCCACCAAATTGGGATATTTTATGTGAGAACATCACTGACAATGCTTTTACATTTGAAGATTACATTAACGTCGATGAAGACTTTCCAATATGTGGTGAATTGACGGACAAAGATATTATTCATGCTATTTCCGAAAAAATTGATGAGGAGGATGTTGATTGCGATGAAATTACTATTGAAAGCCTATTGTCACCAAGAAAGAAGCAAGGAAAGCTTTGGATATTTTGCAAGAATATTTTGAAATGGTGCCTGGAACTGACCCATGTACTTTCAATAAAATTCAGGAATTGGAAAAATTAATCAACACTAATGATAATGATAATGTGGTACAATCAAAATTAACTGATTTCTTTTAAATCAAGTGTATAATATCTAATAAAAATATTTCGTATATACAATATATACATATATATATATATACGTATATAGTATCATTTAATCTATATATAACATGAATTTATTTCTTTTAGTTTTTATGTGTAACACCGTAATTAACCAATAAAATTTAAAAACCTATCTAAGTGGAATTCTCAAAAAAATAACTCCACAAGTGGAAACCCATATAAGTGGAATAATTATTTAAAACCCCCACATAAGTGGAAACTGAAATAAGTGGAAAACCTGTATTAGTGGAATGAAAAATGCTGTCCCTTGGTCCAGGTTTCACTGTATAATATTTTCAATAAGAATTATTCAAAGACAAAAATATAGTGTTTATTTAACATTTTTGAGAAAAAAAATTTACTTCCGAAAATTAATGTTTAACTTAAATTGCATGTAGTGATACTCCAAACCAATATGTTGGACACATCTTTAAGTATTTTTAATGTTTCCGTATTAATTTAAACAATATAAAGGCGTTTTCAACAGCGACGCTACAAAAGTAGGCCGACAGGGACAGCAAACGACGCCATATTTTGTGCCGCTCGTTTGACATTTCTCTTCAGTAAGGTTTGCCATTTCATGATGGAAAGATATACGAGCCAACAACGAGTCGAAATTATTAAAATTTACTACCGAAATTCGGAGTCAGTGGCCTCAACGTTAAGAGCGCGAAAAATCATCTTCAGCGATGAGGCTCATTTCTGGCTGAATGGCATCGTCAATAAACAAAATATGCATTATTGGTCACACAGCAATCCACACGTACTCCATGTGTCATCATTGCATCCCGAAAACATTACGGTTTGGTGCGGTTTATGGGCCGGCGGCGGCATTGGGCCGTACTTCTTCCGTGATGATCAAGACCGGCACGTTACTGTGAATGGGAATCGATACCGTTCAATGATAACCGAATATTTTTGGCCCCAATTGGATGATATGGACTTGGAGGACATGTGGTTCCAACAGGACGGCGCCACAAGCCACACAGCGAATGCCACAATCAATTTATTGGAAACCAAGTTTGGAGAACGTGTTATCTCACGAAATGGTCCAGTCGATTGGCCGCCTCGGTCGTGCGATTTGACGCCGTTAGACTATTTCCTGTGGGGCTACGTCAAGTCTATGGTCTATTACAACAAGTCAGCGACGATTGATGAACTTCGTACGAATATCGAACGTGAAATTGCAGCAGTATCGGCCGATTTATGCTTGAAAACCGTCGAAAATTGGGTTCAGCGTCTGGACTTCTGCAAGCGTGCCCGTGGTGGCCATGCAAAAGAAATCGAGTTCCATACATAATGGCATCGAACGTACTTTCACAGGAATAAAGAATTTCATTGATATCTAAACCCGTTTTTGTTTTATTTAAAAAAAACTTTTGTAGCGCTCTTATTGACGGACCCTATATTAATGTTTTAATAAATTGACACGGCGAGGCGAAATAAAAAAAATCGTCTAATACTGCGTTAACTTCTACTGGAATGTCTCGATGAATATTCAGGGATTTAAACGATTTTCAGTCATGGTTGGCCGCAAGTAATTTTTCAGCCGCCGCAATCTACACTTCAAAAGAACTGTCAGGCAAAATGATGAATATTTTTCAAATAATTGTTTAAAAATTTCTTCATTTAGCACAGTAATTTTAGATGGAAAAAGACATTGGAAATTTTACAGAATTCCACGGTTTTTCAAGAGGGGTGATGAATAAATCTAGGTTTGGAATATATGTAGGTCGAAATCTTATAATATTTATTGCATCAACATTGCAACGATAACTTCGTAGGGCCGAAATCCTAGGTTTCTTGTATGGAATGTCTTGTTCTTCACAAAATATTTAAACAGACGAAAAATCGCTCTAAAATGGAGAGTACATTTTTCGCGTATGTCCATCAATTCCTTTTTCGTATTTTCAGCGAGATGGGCGGCTTCAGCTAAATCTTGATTTTCACTTTGAAAAACGCGACTTAATGATGATGCCAAGCAGTGAAGTGAATAACCTACATGGACCGAAACTTGAATTTCAGTAACTGAAATGCAGATGTTGTAGTTTTCTGATCAGACCAGGTGGAATGCATTTATTCCAAAGCCTCTATAACGGATACTTGTAGGTAAGGATATATTTCAACCGACTCATGTTGTTCTACCCATCGAGTTCGCAATACCACTTTAATTTTTGCAATTTATTATCACGGAAATTGCTGTTATTAGAAATTACTTCTTGGAGAGCTATTTGCCTTTTAGGATATTGAAAAACTTGGTATATGGTTTGGATAGAGCCGAGACAATTTGGCTAGTCAAAAAAAAAAAAAATCGAAAATCATCTTTTTAGATGAAGCTCATTTCCACCTCTGTGGTTATTTTAATAAGCAAAACTGAAGCATTTGGGGCTCAGAAAAACCACACGTAACCAAGGAAACGCCAATGCATCCTCAACGAGTGACTGTTTGGTACGGCATCATTTATTTTTCTTCGAAAACGATAATGGAGCTGGCGTTACCGTCAATGGCGATCGTTACCGTGCCATGCTCAGAGATTACTTGTTCCCAAATGTTGAAGAGAATGACGTGGACGATGTGTGGTTTGAACAGAACGGCGCTACGTGTCACACCACACACTGCGTTCGAAAATCGCATAATTAGCCGAAACGGCGATGTCAACTGGCCGCCTCGCAGCTGCGATTTGACTCCGACCATCCAGGGGCTATTCATGACTTGAAACACGAAATTGAAGTCGCCCTGGCAGCCATAGAGGGTCACACAATCGAAAATGTGTTGAAAAATTGGGTCGACAGAATGTGCTACTGCGGCAGCCATATGATGAGGTGGTGTTCCATCTTTAACCGGCATGTTGATGCATTTCAAAAAAGGCAAAATCATTTAAAAATATTTATACGTCCTTTTTATAACTATTCTTGAGAACCCTACAGATATAGCCTCGGTATATACTTACATCCGGATTTTGAATCTAAGCGCATTCGATTTGCAATGTTCCAATTTCATAAAACATTGAAAGCCTTTCCTAAAAGACTACCTGTTTCGACTTAGCACATTTTTGGAGTGGAGGTATCGATATATAAATCTAATAAACATACATACATACCTTATCTTTAATCTTACCTTTGTTGTTCTGTATACACCACAGAAGTGATTTTATTTTTTAATAAAACAATATTTTCGTATGTGTTTTTTTTTTTGTTAGACTTCATTTTTGATTTATTGCACTTTTTGCATATTTGTAAATACGTTTATGTTTTTGTATGTAATAATACATAATTCTAATAAAACAACAATAAACTATTTAATTTTATAATCCAAAAATAATTAAATTGTGTATATTTGGGTATTAATATGTATATGTTGTATGTATACATACATATGTATGTACATCAGAGTTAGATATACATATTTTTTTGATTTTCTAATTAAATTGTTAAATGATGAAAATATACCTACTGAAACGAAAGAAGAAACGACGTTGTTTCATATTATTATTATTATTTAAAAAATATTCATAAATATTTTATTTTTCTGTTACTCATTTCGATAGTTACCGTGCCAGACAGAGAGCTGGACGGATATAGCACAAATGACTTAAATTTCCGAATCGTTTTTCCGCCAAATATACATTTGGGTCTTAATTGACTCCTTTTTTCGCAGAAATTGATATACATACCTACATATTAAAATAGTTTACTAATTATACCGCCTGACCCACGGTGTCGAACGTTCACATGACTTCTATGCGAAAAACAGCTGATTTGCGACCTACAAATAGGCATCCGAAGGACAAAGCGAACGAAAACATACTGCCTATGCCTGTTAGATGGTCGCAAATCAGCTGTTTTTCGCATAGAAGTCATGTGAACGTTCGACACCGTGGGTCAGGCGGTATAATTAGTAAACTGTTTTAATATGTAGGTATATCAATTTCTGCGAAAAAACGTTAACGTTCGACATCGTGGGTCAGGCGGTAAACCTCACTTTAGTGGAGGGGGGCTTAAGGCCCCATGTAAGATCGTCGAAAATCCTCCGATATTTCAAGGCATATAAGCAATGTCCGTCCTTTTGTTTGTCTAACAACCATTCAGCAGCAAATGTTTGCTATAATAAGTAAACTTTTTCTTTGGACAATGTAGGTCAATTCAATGGGATGATTGATTTCCTATTGGTTGTGGAAATTTGAAGAAAATAGTATTGAAACTAATCAATATATAGTTTTAAACATACATTTTTCAAAATGCTTTGTAGTTCGTGTGGCTCCAAATTTACCTATCTCAGTAATTTTTCTCAAAATTGCCATTTGTTACAATTGTCATATCTTCTGAACCGCTACGTATATTGAAGATATTAATACCAAAGAATAATAGCCCTGCTAATCCTCTTCAAAATAGTGGAGTACAATATGTATATACTTGTGGTGACAGGAGGTCAAACTATAGAAAACATCATTAATCTTTGAATATCCTGGAAAAGTATCAATTCAGGTCCTTAATTTAGTTGGTACTAAAAAGGCAAACTATTATGAACTGACCATAATAAGAAAACAACATTTCAGGGGGTGGACGAGGCCCTACAAAACACATGTTTTTCAGCGTCTAGCTAATAGCCTTAATACCCGCGTGCGTATGTGCGTGTTTTTTTCTAATGAAGTTTGAAGTTTGTTTTTAGTTTTATTTTGTGAGTTAAAAGGCTAGCTGCTCTCTGACAGGTCAATGAAGAAAGAAAATAACAACACTTGGGCCCGAAAGGTGGAGCTTTTGTAGGCTGATTTTGTATTACAATTGAAAAATATTCAACATTTTGATGATTGTGCTACCAATTAAATTAAAATTGTCTGATTCTCTTTCCTCGTACTAGGTCAACCTATTCCGCGAATATTAGTCACCTTGTTCCATAAATGATGCATTTCTTAATAACTCGAGTACAGCGCCACATACCGGAACCAGACACAGTACATACTCACGTTGATAATATAAATATTCTATGTAAAAATAACATCAACCGGCCTAGCCGTTTAGAAATTGCACCAGTCCAACCGACGAATCTAAAATTCTATACATCTAGGCTTCATTTAAAGTTGTTCATGGTTAGATCAGTTGCTGAGCAGTCGTAGTGAACAGACGTGTTTAGCACAGAGCAGATAGTTAAAATCTATTACGCAGTTCCTATTACGCAATCGCAAAAAATCTGTACAAAGTCTGGAAGGCCTACGTCGTAGTACCTATTACGGGCTAAAACAGACAAAAAATTCGTTGACGGGGATGCCTTCGGGTTCCGATGGAGCGGGGTTCCCCAATCGTCCTACTGTCCGTCCGTTGGTCTTGGCCAAAGCCGACCACACCAAACATGGTGAAAATTTCCCCCCAGTACTCACAACAGGTGGTACGGTGAGGGGAAAACGTCATGTCCGACCGTCAAAACGGAAGCACAATGAGCACCGGATAGCGCTCAGACTTTTGACGAAGTTGGAGGCTGTTAAGGTTTCGGCTCTTACTGAAACAAAAAAAGAGTCACTTACCTGGGCTAAAGGCATCATAGATGCATCTAAGGCCAATGAGGCGGCTGAAAGAGCCACAAATTCAGCTGTGTTAACGGCTAATAAAGTCAAAAGAATCAGATCACCTGATGAACCCCTGCTTTCGAAAAAGGCAAGAGGCCCTAATGCCACCATCAACAGGACACTCACCAAGCCCTTTAATGAAGTGGCGAAGGAGAGTCTAGTGATGGCCGTTATAGACAGAAGTAGTGAGGATGGATCCATCCTCAAGGACAAATGGCCTCAAGGCCATGTGCAATCAGCCATTATGGCTCATTACCTCGATGTCCGTAGAGAAATGCCGGGCACACCACCAATCTGCAACGATGCAGGATGGCATCAGGGGAGAGTAAAGCTCTTACATTTCGGTGATGCCAGGTAAGGCTGCTCAAATGTAGGAATGCTGCACGACCTTAACCGTAAGTCCATAAAGCTAAATGCAAGAAAAAGATTGTATCAGAAGTGGCAACTGAGATGGGATACAGAACAAACTGGCAGATGGACTCACAAATTGATCCCAAATATTGAAAAATGGGTGGAAAGAAAGCATGGTGAAATAAATTTCTTCCTAACACAAGCATTAAGCGGGCATGGAAACTTTGCGACATACCTGGAGAAATTTAAAATAAGAGAACATGGAATATGTGACATGTGCGGAGAAATAAACGATACTGTCGAACACACAATATTTGTCTGTTGTGCCTGGGAACAGTTATGACGCGATCTCAACCGATCCATAAGAGCCATTTGTTAACATAATGATGGAGACGGTAGAAAATTGGAAGGCGTGCTCATCATTTATAGAACATATTTTACGAGCGAAATCTGAGGTACAGAATAACAGATTGCCGAACCCCTAATCTATGTATAATCGTATATAGGATGGGGGAGTAGGATAAGATACCAACTGCGTTAAGCAGTAAAGAACCCACCCCGAAGTAATGCGAAAGCGGTCCCGGGGTGGTCGTTCAAGTGTAGGACCACTAGTTGATAGCGCGCTATCTCTACGTCCCAAAAAAAAAAACAAGGTAAGGCTGCTCTGAGTCGAGCGGGTGAGGTGTGGCCGGGTGCCCAGTTGGATGTTGTCGAAAAAAACAACATCCCTAGTCACCCTAGAGTCATCACCTGGGTTACAGAAGAGCCCTCCAACCCGGCTGACATATTAGAAATAATAAAAGATTCCAATCCTGGTCTGCCCGCCCATAATTGGAGAATCAGCAAGGTGGGTGAGGCGGATGGTAAAAAGCGGCATGTCAATTTGATCCTTAACGCTAAATCCACCTCCCATATACAACGTGCAAACCTACAGTATGGCTTCGAGACTATGTATAGTCTTGAAGGTATACAAGCAGGATATAGTTCCCACTGCAGAAGGTGAGTCGTCCACCGTGGCACTTTCTGGAAGTGCAGAGGTACCCACGCCTATTATTTCTGGTGACTCCAACTCTAACAGAAGATCTGTAACGTCCTTCTCTGAGGACAAAGGCTCTACTTCGGACACAGAGAGGCTGAGGGGAGTCTCCGGACTCTTTGACGCATCTGGCGGGGACATGCTTCTCGACGATACGGACGAAGAGCTCGATAACACCCTTGTCGGGGTGGATGTTAATCCGTCAATTACCAATGATGGTAAGAATTCTACAGATTAACCTCCATCACGCTAAAGCAGCCTCAGCGGCTCTATTGCTGCGCCTGTCCACAGGCGCAGTAGACATCGCCCTGATACAGGGGCCCTACGTAGTGGGAGGAAGGGTGTGCGGTATTAGGACACCCAACTTTAAACTGCTTGTGGCCAAGATTCTGCATTTGGCCAGGAAAGATCTAAGTATCTTTCTCCTGACTAATTTAAGTGGTAAAGACCAAACAGCTGCTAGCCTGGAGATCGGTAATCGCATATATTGGGTGGTCTCCAGCTACTTGCTTATGAATCTGTAGTACCGACTGCTCTATTCAGGGAAGTAGTAGAAGAAGCAACGTCTGACAAGCTCGAGCTGATTATTGGCGCAGACACGAACGCTCATCATACTATCTGGGGTAGTACGGATATAAACAGTAGGGGTGATTCGCTTCTTGACTTTATTCTAACTACCAACCTTAGTATTTGTTACATAGGTAATAAACCGACCTTTACAATTAAAGACTGACAAGAAGTACTCGACGTAACGTTTGCTACCGACCGGCTGTCAGACAAAATTATTGAGTGGAATGTACTGGACGACCACTCATTCTCAGATCACCATTATATTGAGTTCAAACTCGCGGAAAAAGCGCCTAAACCTGCCGTCCACAGAAATGTAAGGAAGACAGTATGAGAAGAATTTCATGAAAGTCCTCAACTCTAAACTTCTGTACGAACCGAATGACAAAGCCGGTCTGGATAATCTGGTCGATCATATCACCATATCATTCAATAGATCCCTTGAAGAAGCCTGTCCAAAAACAAGGTACAAGGGTAAAACTAAACCCCAATGGTGGACTTCTGAGCTAACGTCTATGAAAAAGACCTGCAACAATAAGACTAAATCTACTGGGGTCGCTAATGATTGGGATGCCTATAAAGAGCAACTCAAGATCTATAAGAAGGAGCTTAGAAAGGCGCTCTTGGTATACCTTCTGTGGTGAAGTGGAAAAGGTCTCCGACGCCGCTAGGCTGAGGAAGATATTATCTGCTTCACCCTGTACAGTAGGATATTTACAGGATGAGGCAAATAACTGGACCAAAAACAGCGAGCAGTCGCTCAACACACATTTCCCGGGAAACTCGACACACATTTCCCGGGAAACTCTGTAACAGAACCCGAGGATCAGCAGGACCAACAAGAGTGCGAGAGGACTGCGAGCGTCGCTAGCTTCTTGACTGAGAGATCCAGAATAAGCTGGGCTATTAATAGCTTTGAGCCCTTCAAGTCACCTGGACCAGATGGCATCACTCCAGCAGAAATGCAGAAAATGTTAAAGTACATTATCCCCTGGCTGGAGAAAATGTATGTAGGCTGTATCAGGCTTTAATACATCCCAAATCGATGGAGGGATACCAAAGTGGTATTCATACCTAAAGCGGGGAAGATACCACACACTAGGCCAAAAGACTTTAGACCAATTAGCCTATCCTCCTTCCTATTGAAAGGTCTGGAAAGACTTTTAGATCATTTCATTAGGGAAAACCTGGATACAAAACTCCTGTCGGGAACCAACATGCTTACAATAAGGGCAAGTCTACAGAATCAGCCCTGCACGAACTTGTGAGCACTATCGAATCGTCCCTGCATTTCAAGGAATTCACCATGGTGGCATTTCTTGACATAGAAGGGGCTTTTAACAACATTCACTCAGATGCGGTAATTGCGGCACTCTCACATCTAAAAGTTAACACTAGTTTGATTATACTAATTCAAAGTCTGCTCACCAGAAGACGCATAACAGCATGTCGAAGGTCCACAACTCTAACAAGGTTTGTAAACAGAGGGACCCCGCAAGGAGGAGTACGGTCTCCACTAATTTGGAACCTAGCGGTGAATGAAATCCTGCTAGATCTAGAAAGTTGTGGCTGCAAGGTCGTGGCATATGCGGACGACGTGGCAATCGCAGTGAGTGGCAAATTCGTAAACGTCCTCAGAGACATCCTACAGGAGGCTATGAACAAGTTGGCTAGATGGGCCAGATGCAGCGGTTTGGGCGTTAACCCCAACAAGACAGAATTGGTTCTCTTTACTAGGATGAAAAAAAGTCGCACATGTGGACCCTCCACCTCGGATAAATGGAACAGATCTAGTCTTTTCTGAAAGTGCAAAATTTTTAGGAATAATTCTAGATAGAAAACTGTTATTTAGACTTAACGTATTGGAACGTGTAAGGAAGGCCAACGTCGCCTTATATTCCTGCAAAAAGGCTGTAGGGTCGCGGTGGGGCCTCTCTCCTAAAATCGTCCACTGGATATATATAGTAGTAGTTCGTCCTATACTGTTATACGGCATTGTGGTATGGTGGACGGCAACTGACAAACTAACCATCACCAACCTACTAACAAAGGTTCATAGAACAGTCTGCCTGTGTATAAGCGGAGCCTTAAGGACTACAGCGACCGAGTCTCTACAAGTCCTACTCCATATACTGCCGATTAATGTTGTGGCGAGAGAAATTGCAACCAAAGCGGCAATAAGATTAAACTGCCTATCAATGTGGAGGTACAAAAACTACGGTCACATGAGGATATCAAAGTGTAGTGCTATAGTAACCGACCGAGTGGACTATATACCAACTGTGTACACCTTCGAGAGAAATTACATCACTATGATTCCCGACAGAGATGAATGGGTTGGAAGAATACCAGGTAATATAAACCATTTTCACTTTAACACGGATGGTTCGAAGCTTGATGAAAAGGTTGGCTTCGCAGTACACTGTGCAGAGCTTAGTTTGGATATAGCTCACAGACTACCAGATACATGCAGTTCTATCAAGCCGAAATAATGGCAATATGGGAAGTAGCCAAGTGGCTGAGTCGCAACATAGTAACCAACACTGGCGTTGTCATTTACTCGGACAGCCAGGCTGCCATCAATTCTCTGGAGGCCACATCCCTAAATTCACAAATAGCCCTTGACAGCCGCAGATCTCTTAACGAGATGGCTGAGCAGTTTAATATACACCTCATATGGGTGCCTGGGCATAGGGATATCCCGGGGAAATGAAAAGCCGATGAACTTGCTAGGAAAGGGACGACATTACAAATTCTCGAAGAATTTGCATATATTGGTGCGCCACTATCCACGTGCAAGCTTTGGCTTAGGCAAGAAGCAATCAGGCAGTCCAACGAAAGATGGACAGAAATCGGCACCTGTAGACAAATCTGGCCAAGGTATGACCTGAGAAGATCAAAATATCTCCTCGCACTAGAGAGGCAAAGATTGTCTACGTTAGTATCAGTTCTGACGGGACACTGCTTGATCGGCGAAGACGCCAAAAGATTGGGTATTAACTCTAATGACTTCTCGGCTTTTCTAGGCAGCCTAACAGATCTTTCCAGTACCGATATTCGTACTATCGACAAATTTGTATATCAAACAGGTTGGTTTCGATGAGGGGCATTTCAGCCCGTGGTAACACTAGGGACCTAAACTGGTCTATGTGAGCTTGTATAAAAAATACGGCTACCACCCTAACCTAAACCTAAACCTAGATCATAATAGATTGTACCAAAAAATTAGAGACCTGAATTGATACTTTTCCGGATATTCAAAAATTAAAGATGCTTTCTATAGTTTGACTTCTTATCACCCGAAGGACGTATATATTATATATATATGTTCCTTGAACTTCTGTTGGGAGCATAGTTCGTCAATAACTGCGGTACGCCATCGGAAATATTATACTTCACTGTTTTGAAGAGGCGTATCAGAGCTTTTCAACAAATAGTAATTTTGAGAAAAATCCCTGAGATAGGTAACAATGGAGCTTTGTACTATAAAAACAAGAATGATTTCTGAAAAACTAAAAACGCCACAATTTTAGTTTCCCTCGCACTAGAGGGAAAGTTTGTTTTTAGACTCATTTGCTTTGGAATTACTCTATAAGAATGTGAATCAAATTAAAAATTCTACAAACTCCGATATACATACATATGCGTATATTGAATACTTCTATTCTATTTTTTTGTTATTAATTCTAAATTCCAACAGCTTTGGATTAAGTACTTACTATTATAATATTATATGTTACTACATATTTAAATATGTACTATATATGAACTATAATAATTGTTCAATTCACATTTGTTAATAAATTACTTTCGTTTATTTTTCGAAGTATATACGAATTGTGTAATACAAAGATATAGATATACATATATAAAAACTACATTGTATTTATATTATATTTACTAAGTTCATCTAAAAATTAAATATGTATTGAATAAAGAAATCAGTTCTTATTTATAATTATAACTACAAATGTTTATCTTCTGTATTGATTGATATACATAAATCGGTTTATTCAAAACCATAACAAATTAATTGATGGTGGGTCTAAATGATTGTTGTTCTATATTTGTTGTTTTTTTTGTTTGATTTGTTCTAGAAAAAACAGATTATTTTATTAATTTCTACGGAAAATTAAATATATGTTTGTGCCATTCAAGCGTTGTTTTCAAAATCTACAAAAAAGTTTTGGATCTAAATCTCAAACATAATCTACTCGTAATCGCTTCTTTCTTGAGATGCTGCACTTTAACAACGTATCAACAGCAACACAGAGTGTAAATTAAATGTAAAATAAATACGGAGAACATCGCTCCTTTCTGTAAGTACTTATACAGTGTTTTCCAATAAGAGTGATATGATTTCTTTGAAAAAAACACACTTATTGTTAAGGAAATTCAAAAGTTTTTTATTTAATGTGAAGTACAATCGATACAATTAAGTTCTAAATAAAACGTCATTCAAATGGCCTCCACGACTTCTTCTGCAGGAACGAATTCGATGAACCAAATTTTCCAGCACTTTTTCCACTAAATCAAGTCGTATGTCGTATTGTAAAGCTTGCTGGGAGTCTGGTTTATTTCGAAAGACCAATGACTTCAAATACCCTCAAAAGAAATAGTCTAACGGTGTTAAATCACAACTTCCTTAATGTGAAGTACAATCGATACAATTAAGTTCTAAATAAAACGTCATTCAAATGGCCTCCACGACTTCTTCTGCAGGAACGAATTCGATGAACCAAATTTTCCAGCACTTTTTCCACTAAATCAAGTCGTATTGTAAAGCTTGCAGGGAGTCTGGTTTATTTCGAAAGACCAATGACTTCAAATACCCTCAAAAGAAATAGTCTAACGGTGTTAAATCACAACTTCTTGGAGGCCATTTCATATCACAATTTCTTGAAATAATCGAATCTCCAAACTTTTCTTGCAACAATTCAATTGTTTTATTTGCTGTGTGGCACGTAGCCACAATCGGTCAATGGCAAAAAGATAGCTCTTAACGAGAGCTAAAATATTACTCAAGGGTGTCAAGGTCGTAGGTCGACAGGAAATTTTTTTTTTGATTTTTTAAAAAAATGGACTTAGCATCATTTTCAAATGTGAGCGAACAGTTTATTTTTGCTCTAGCTCCTTAACGGTACGTCGGATAGGGAATCGGTCAATGGCAAAAAGATAGCTCTTCACAAGAGCTAAAATATTGCTGGGTGTCAAGGTCGTAGGTCGACTGATTTTTTTGGATTTAAAAAAAATTAGCGCACAAAAAGTTGCAATTGGAGAACGATTAATTTGATAATAAAACTGAATAATTTGTAAACGTTGTTCTTGCGTAGATCTCTCCATGATGAAATTGTAAATACTACTGAATACAATGAAAAACAAAAGACAGATCATGACATATTACAAATGGCCGAAACATCACTTCAAAATGATATCATCCCTATTGGAAAACCCGTTACTTATACAAGCCGGGAAGGAAAATTCTGTATATTAGTACCTTTTTCAGTACTATTTCAAAATGAATAGTACCTAAATACTCCCATGGCATTTTTAGTATCAAAAGTTTTTAGTAATCACAATTTTCGTGAGACATATTTTTTTTTGAAAAAGATGATAAGTAAAAAAATTTATTTTTTAAATTAGCAAATAATATTAAGTTTAGAAGTTAGATGCGTAGAAGTTATATGCGTTAAGCACGATACTACTGATTGCATTTATACGCTCTCATCGCGAATTATTCTCCCAAAATTGCTATTTCCTATTCTTTTCCATGCAGTGGTCCCAAACACCACTTTCTTTAGCCAAAAGTCTTGAAATCAGATATAAATTAGAATTTGTCTTCCTATCAAAATTACATACATATACGAGGTATGTTCAAAAAATGTCGCATGTTCAAAAATTCCTCGGGCTACGTGTATTTGATTTTTGATATTTTTGTAGCTTTATGTTGGTGAGTACCAACATGTCCCTTACTTATGCTGACAAGGTCGGCCATTTTGAATGTTTAGTTAATTTTTGACAGCTGTTGTGCTTGGATGTGTTTTAACTTGTCTTCGATTTTTATCTATTTCAGAAAATGGATCAAAGATTCTGCATCAAATTTTGTGTGAAAAACAAAATAAAGTGCGCTGACGCATTCCGAATATTGACTGTGGCATATGGTGAAGCTACCTTGGACCAAAGCAACGTTTGTACAAAATGTTCTTAGACGGCCCAGAAGATGCGAAGGACGAACAGCGTGCCGGACGCCCGAGCTCACAGTTTTCTTTGATTGCAGGGGCGTGGTGCATTATGAGTTCTTGCCACAAGGTAGTACGGTCAATAAAGAATATAATTGCGCGAACCAATCCGCCAAAAACGCCCGGATTTGTGGAAGAACAAAAGCTGGCTTTTGCACCATGATAACGCCCCTGCACACAAATCGTTGCTTGTGCGCGAATATTTGGCCAAAAACAACACAGTAATGGTGCCGCAGTCACCGTATTCCCCTGACCTAGCCCCCTGTGACGCTACGCCACGATTGAGGAGATAAAGACGGCATCGAAGGAGGAGCTGAACAAGATCACAAAAAATGATAATTTTAAGTGCTTCGAGGATTGGAAAAAACGTGTATTATATCCGAGGGGAATTACTTTGAAGGGGACAAAATAGATATTCATGAATAAATAAATACTTTTTGAAAAAATACAAAATTCGCAAATTTTTTTGAACATACTACGTATATTTATTGGTTTCAGAAATATTTGCGGAGATTTCCGTAAAAAGAAACTTTGCAACAAAATAAAAAAATCGAAACATATTTAATTTGGAATTTTTCTATCCTAGATCAATGTAATTAAGCTGAATTTGTTTAACTCCCATCTACAAACTATTAATGTTGCCCTAATTTGATTGCAATATTGGAATCAGGAATTGACTGGAGTCGCAATCGAAAAATGTAACCGACTCCAGAAATGTTCAAGTTTTAAAAAAATATTTTGAATTAATCCATTTAACCAAATGATATAATAACAGATAAGGACATGTTAGTCGTGTAAACCTACTAAGGTATAGCCCCACTTTGTGGGTAATTTTATACGATACATCGAGTGTGAGATGCCAGAATGTTGAAAAAATATTATTCATTCTTTGTCAGTCTATAGACTAGCAAAAGTTGTCTAAAATAGAGAATATAAAAACATTTAGATTATTGCTATAAAAATTATGGGGAACGCCTATTTTCCACTGAAAATCTACTGTTAAAAGACATTGTACTCTACCGAACTGCAAGTGTTTATGTGCCCTGGTATTTGCGTTATGAGCCATTAAATTTTGGTATGATTTGGCAATTTTGTGCAGAGCTCCGAAATCTTCGCTCGAATTCGAGTAAAGAGTGAAACTCGCTCGAATTCGCGCGAGTACTCCTGCGCGTGTGCGGAGCAATTAGTTGGGTTCGTTTTATTTTTAAAAGTTTACTCGACAATATTTTGATACTAAAATTAAATAATGAACTACTTAAAAATATAAAATATTAAAAAATCACAGCATTTTACACATATACTATTTTTATTTCCATCCTTATTATTACTCGTGTAATAAATAAATTTAATAAACAATAATAAATAATAAAAAAAATCTTCTTCGTGAGTATTTTTGTACACAAAAACCACCGTCCCCTGGCTCTTGGCTCTTGCACACGATCTCCCCTCCTCAGCCAAAGCAACACCAAAAACCGTTTAAGTTACTATTCTTGATACTACACACACACGCACACCCAAATCTGCAAAAAACCAAACCAAAGGCAAAAAATAAAATGCTTGAAACTGTAAAATGTTCATTGACTACATACATAACTCTTTTATTACTCTTTACTTTTTTATTACAGCAATTTCTATTTTGCCACTCGATTTCACTCTTAGAGTAAACTCTCGCTCTATTTCGAAGATTTTTACTCCCACTCTTAATTTTTAAGAAGGAGTACTCGCGAGCGCTCGCGCCTAATATAAACGAGCGGAGAGTAAACTCTTTTTAAAACTCGTAATTTTCGAGTACTCTTCTTCGCGAGTACTTTTCACTCGCGAGTAAAATCGAGTAAATCTGAGCTCTGATTTTGTGTGCGAGGTACCAAAAGGGAAGTGGTAATAATACATTGTGCAAAATGTCAAGTATTTATGTGCACTGGTATTAAATTTATAAGCACTTAACTTTTTGTACAAAATTATAAATTTTTGTATGGGAGGTAACAAAGTACCCGAAGTATCATATTATATTCCTCACAAAATGTGGGTATACGTTAGTCGGTTTACTCACATCAACAAATTAGAGGTTAATGAAACTAGTTTTTAGTTGTAATTGTCCTTTTTTCATTTAACCTGCCAATGTATGGAATAATGCTACAAACCTAATGTTCAAACCGTTTTCAACGTTAGACGTTTTTGAGTTAAACAAAACAAACAAACAAAATATGTACATATGTACTTATACATTTATGTAATGTTTTAAATTCAAAGTGATACATGAAAATAATGCAAACATATAAATTGGTAACTTAGATAAAATAATTTCGAATTTATGTACGTTCAAACATACATATTATGTACGTTAGAGTGGCGTAAAAAAAGTTCGCGTTGTTCAAAGCTCATATGGAAATTTGGTTTGTTTAAGGTATATTCGCAAAATATTCGTTTCTGCGATCGCGAAATAAGGGCCTACGTATTTGCGATTTAAATAACCTCTAAAAATCAGTTTTCCCTTGATAAAATTGACAATTTTTATTACTCTTAGGAACTGATTTCATTTAAAAAAATGCAATATAAATTCACTTTTTTCTCAATTTTACTGCAATCGGAAATAACTTGTACAATTTTGGTCCGATTTTCTCTTTTCAAGTCTCGTTATAGAACTGCTGATCTCTAGATTAAATTTTTATAAAAAATTAACCCTTTTAATGATGTAAACTTATTATTTCCAATATTTTTCGAATATACCTATAACAAACCATATTTTCATATAAGCTTTGAACAACGCGAATTTTTTTCGTTCTAAAAATGAAGCCGCTCTAATGTATTTTACTTTTAAAGTACGCCGATACTTATGAATGATAAATGACCTAATGGTTTTTTGTAAAGTATAAGTCACATTGGCGCCTATGAAGCACTGAAAATGATTGCAATAATCCCCGGACATTTACATGTTAATGGGGGGCAATGAATACAAGTTTGTAAGTAATAAGAGGAGTGGTTGCTGCAATGCACATGAGAGCGCGTTGTTATAAGTGCGAACAAATAAAAATTCTGTTCTAATTTTCCCTTTGAGATCTATTAAATTGCGATACGGTTTTCTGCAACAGTTAATCAGGATATACAGGATTTTCCAACAAGAGGTGTTATTTAGAATCACCCGGTATTTCGGTAGCTGTCTTTGAAGCTTTTATTCTTTGACACTTGACAAGTAGAAACTACACCATTACTAAAAATGGAACGATACACGATCATCGAACGATACAAAACGATCAAAAAGCGATCGAACACAAAAACGATACGAACGATACAAAATCATCTTGGCAGATGAGACCTATTTCCATCTCGGTGGCTACTTTAACAAGCAAAATTGTCGCATCTGGGGCTCGGAAAACCCAGGAGTTATTGTTAAAAAGCATCTCCATCCTCAACGTGTGACTGTTTGGTGCGTTTTATGGTCCGGCGGGGTCATTGGACCTTACCTTTTCCAAAATGAGGTTGGATCAACAGTTACGGTGAATGGATTGCACTATCGAGAGATGATTAATGATTTTTTATGGTCGGAGTTGGATGGTATTGATCTGGACAACGTTTACTTTCAACAAGACGGCGCTACGTGCCACACAAGCAACGAAACCATTGCTCTGTTACGGGAAAAGTTTCCGGACCGTGTTATCTCTCCAAGAGGTGATCGTAATTTATTCCCCTAAATTCTTCATCAAGCTCTTTTGAGTGAACCTGCGATGTTGTCAGGCGTTTTTCTGATCTCGATCTATTCCAGATTAATGGGATTCATAACTCAATTGATAAATTACTTGATTTAGTATTTGTTGATAATTCCCAATTATTCGATGTTTTCAGAATTTCTCCAATTTCTATACCGGAGGATAATTACCATCCTACGCTGGGTATTTCCGTGACATATGATATGGTGGACACTCCCTGTGTACACACCCCATGTGATGAGGGTGCAGTTTTTTGTTTCAAAAGAACAAATTTTGATTTGCTTAATGCTATGCTCCTCGACGTTGATTGGGATTGTATCTGCTGTTGTGATGATTCAACTCACATTGACTCAGCTATTGAGCAGTTTTATAACGTATTGAATAATTGTTTTTCAACAATCTGTTCCGAAGATTCGTGTTAAAAATTCTAATATACCACCATGGTATTCTCCTGCTTTGACTGCTATTAAGAACTTGAAGAGCAGACTATTTAAAAAATTTAAAAAATCGGGTTCGGAGACCCATTATGCAAAGTATGCTATTGTCAGATCTCAATTTAATATTGAATCTAGCAGATGTTATGAAATCTATTTAGAGAAGTTAGCCCTCAATTTTAAGTCTAATCCTAAATCTTTCTATGATTTTGTAAATATGAAACGTAGATCTAATCCAAGACCTTCTATGGTTAGAATGGATAGTGAGGAATTCTGTGGTGACCAATCAATCGCCAATGCTTTTGCAAAATTCTTTACATCAACCTATTCTCATCAACAGAGACAATTAGACGTCCCCTACCCTTACAATATTCCTTCATTGAATCAGTTTAGCATACCTTATTTTGATTTTCCATTTGTATTTTTGAGTTTGGTCAAGCTTAATTCTTCCAATAGTGTTGGTCCTGATGGCGTACCTAGTACAATCCTCAAAAATTGTGCTCAAAGTCTTGCCCTTCCGCTCACATTACTATTTAATACTTCGTTAAAATATGGCTATTTCCCATCCATTTGGAGAACATTTACTTAACCCCTCTTCATAAATCTGGAAGCCTCACTGATGTGGGGAATTATCGTGGAATCGCAAAATTAAGTATAATTCCAAAACTTTTTGAGAAAATGGTTACTGAGATTTTATCTCATAAAGTATCGTCTATTCTAAGTCCATTCCAACATGGATTTCGTAAAGGTCTCTCAACTGTGACAAATTTGGTGCAATTCTCTTCTCAGGTTATAAACGAGTTTGTTCTTGGTAATCAGACAGACGTGATTTATACAGATTTTAGTAAAGCTTTCGATAGAGTCAATCACAAACTCTCGATACACAAGCTTGATCTTATTGGTTTTAGTAACAACTAATTGCGTTGGATATCAACTTATCTTGATAGTCGTATTCAGATTGTGAAATTTGGTATATCCTGCTCTGATCCGATCTTGGTTCCATCTGGGGTTCCCCAAGGTAGCCATATTGGCCCCATTCTATTTCTGCTATTCATCAACGATTTACCAGATTCAATTTCTAGTTCAAATTTACTGATGTATGCAGATGATGTTAAGATATTTTATTCTTATAAAACATCTGAAGATTCAATGCTCCTTCAAAATGATTTGATTAATTTTGGAAAATGGTGTGATATAAATTGCATGGACCTGAATCTTAAGAAATGTAAACATATGTGTTTCTCTAGGTCGAGGGCGATTCCATCCAGTTTTAGTCTTCATGGTTCCAATTTAGATACTGTTGAATCCTTTGTGGATCTTGGTATATTGATGGATCCTAAACTTAATTTCAATAATCACATAATTACAATGGTGAATAAAGCTTATGGCGTGCTTGGTTTCATAAAGCGATGGGCGAAAGAATTCGTAGATCCATATGTAACTAGGCAGTTATATACGTCACTAGTTAGACCTATTCTAGAATATGGGTCCGTAGTGTGGGACCCCCAGTACGGGACTTACGTTGATAAGATTGAATCGGTTCAAAAACAATTTTTATTATTCGCTTTAAGACATCTTCATTGGAATAGTGATTTTAGTCTTCCACCCTATACTAGCAGGTTGAGTTTGATAAGACTGCCTACTCTCAAGAGTAGACGTATTATGCTGAACACAACCATGGTGCTGAAAGTTATAAATGGTGATGTTCCTTCTAATTTTATTTTGTCTAGGATTGGATTCAATGTACCTTGTAGACCTTCCAGATATTACCAATTATTACATATTGATTTTCAACGTACCAATTATGCTTCGGCAGAGCCCATTCGTAGAATGTGCATGGATTTTAACACTTTATATGAAGTTATTGACATTGATGTAGTTAGATCTAGAATAATATCTTTTTTAAATGTGTAAGTAGACTACTTTTATTGTTTGCATGTGCCGGCTGATGAAATTTTTCTGTAGCTGGTATTTCCACCCTCTACTATTAACCCGCCATGGTCCGGATCATGGTGTGTACGCAATCCCTACGTCATGGGGATGTGGCCCCCTCGGTCGGAAGGGGCGGGTAAGAGTGGTTGCGTTGGGAACGTTCGTTAAAAAAAAAAAAAAAATTGGCCACCGAGATCTTGCGACTTCTTCCTTTGGGGCCACGTGAAAGATAAGGTCTACGCCAATACCCCAGCGTCGATTCAATACCTCAAAGACAGAATTCGTGAGGTTATCGAGGACATAGGGCAGCCACTTTGCGATTTGGTTATGGAAAATTTCATGAAAAGGATATGGTTCTGTAGGCGTGGTCGTGGTGGCCATTTGGCTGATGTTGTTTTCATTATTTACGGCATACCTTCCTCTTTATTATGAAATAAACATCCGATCATTTATCTCAAAAAATGGCATTTTTTTCCAACAACATCTCTTGTTGGAAAACCCTTTAAATACGAGGTCTGTTCAATAGAAAAGCTAACATTTAATTATTATTAAAAAATATTTATTTATTCATCAATTTATATTTTGTCTCCTTTCTAAGTCCCTCTCGGATGTAATACACTTGTGCCAGCGTTTTTTCCAATCCCCGAGACAGCTCTGATATGCATTTTTTGGTATGTCCTTGAGCTCTCTCAGCGATTCGGTTTTTATCTCCTCAATCGTCGCAAAACGCCGTCCTTACGTGAGTCTCTTAAATTTTGGGAACGGGAAAAAGTCTCAGAGGGCCAAATCTGGTGAATACGGTGGATGAGGATTAATTACGGTATTTTTTTCGGGCAAAAAAATTACGAGTGAGAAGGTACATTATAGTGATGCAAAAGCCATGCAATGTTGTTCCACAATTCCAGGCGGGTTTTCATATTGCTTCTGGTAAGCGACGCATAACTTCGAGATAATGCTCCTTATTAACCGTACGACCATGTGACAAGAACTCATGATGCACTATGCCACGGTAATCGATGATAACGGGGAGCAAAATCTTGACATTTGATCGAACTTGGCATGTTTTTTTGGTCTTGGCTCTCCTTGACTCTTTCATTGGGACGATTGGACTTTGGTTTCGATGTCATAACCATATACCAATGATTCGTCACCAGATATGACCCTTTTAAGCAAATCTGGATCGTCGTTAACGTCATTCAACATTTCTTGAGCGATTCCCATGCGACGGTTTTTTGTTCAAAATTCAGCAATTTTGGAACGAACTTGTGTAAGCTAGGGAAGTTGTGTGGTAGCGTTAGGAACTTAAACAGCATTAAAGTTCTACGCAATTCAATTTTGGTAGAAAATGGTCTCTTTGAGTGGCATGTCTGAGTTGGTAGCGACAAAAAAACTATTGCTATGTGTGATTTACAGAAGATTAGGATAACTACAATATAAGTACTAGATATTCATTATTCCAAAATGTTAACCCTTTGTGGGAGAGGTAACACAAGTAGTGGTTCAATAAGGTTCATCTTTGAACTTACCCCGAAATTATAAGTACTACCTCGTACAAAATTTAAAGTCAATCGCTCGCTTCATTCGAGAGTAACCGAGCGCACGAGCCGGTCAGACGAACGGACATTGCTTAAATGACAAATGACCTAATATAATAATCATTTACTTTTTAATATACTCATTTAGCAAAGAAGGGTGTATATTATTTTTTTAAGAAAAGAGGGACCTAAGACCCTGTGCCTGTTTTGCGAAAAGTCATGTCAGGACATTTTAACTCAATTGAGCTATGTCCGTCAGTGTGTCTGGTTTGTGTGGACGATAACTCAAGATTTATTCCCATTTGAAGTGTAGTAATATTTTCATCCATCTCAGGTTAATTGAAGATGGACCATACTATTCAACTCCTTCTAGGAATTATCCCAAAACACGTTGCAATATAAACGTTATATTACATGATTATACGGTTGCAATTAGAATGGAATTTTACGAACATTCAAAATTTCTAAAAAAAAATTATCTTTGAATTATTGAAAAACTTAAAATTTGCATTAAGTTTAAGATATCGATATATTTTTTGAATGCTTAAATGAAAATAAATCTGTGTTTAAGAAGTAGTAGTCCCAAATTAAAAAATATTAGTTGGAAACAAGATTATATATTTAGAGTGTACACTGTTTCAAGCCGAATATGTTTAGAACAATATACTACAGAAGCGATTTTTTTCAGAGTGTAAGTAGAAAACGAATAATAGTTATTAAATGAAATGCCAAAATAAACGAACTTCTGTATCAATCATCTACATATCTCTATATTCTACATTACTTTTCCAATGACTATACTCTGACAAAGCATGAGCAAAAATTTTCCACGCTCTCAGGCATTTCCTGTATAAAGTACTAAATTTCATATTACATTTCTCACAAAGTAGGAGTTTTCTTTATTCGGTTTACTCGGCTGATATTGTCTTACTTATTTCTATTAGAATTTCATTTATCGGCATTTACTTTCTTTAACGCTCACTGTAGTTACATATCAAATGGTATCAAGGCATTCCAAACATACATAATTTACTTTCCATCCTATAATGTGAGAATAATAAATACTATATAATGAATTGTTTTTTCATATGAGTTTTATAAGATTTTGTGGATTACAGGGTGGCTGATATGTATTGCAACCAACTTCAGGTTGCTATCATTTCTAAACCGCTAGTCTGATAGCTGACAGATTTATTTCCGCGACAGTTCATTTTATTGTTTACAAGCTTACAAAAGCATTAAAAAGTTATTCGTGATGGAATTCAAGCGTGATAGTGTGATTGCTTTATATTTGGGTGGAAAAACACAAGTGGCTATCGTTAGATCCCTCCAGCATTTAAATGTGAATAAATCTTTTGTTTCTCGTACCATTTCTCGTTACCGGGATACTGGCAGTGTTGCATCAAGCCCAAAAAGTGGACGAAAAAAACGGTAACAACACCAGAAATGATTCGAAAAGTGAAGGCCAGATTTGATCGAAATCCACGCCGCAGTGGTAGAAAAATTTCTTGTGAGCTGAACATATCGCGAGAACGGATACAACACATATTAAAAAATTAGCTTGGACTAAAGTCATTGAAGTTCCAAAAAGTGCAAGAGCTCACCGATGCACAAAAAAAGTTAGACTGGAAAGAGCCAAGGAGTTGCTTCGCTTGCCCGAAAGTGGCCAGTTACCGAATTTGGTTTTCACCGATGAGAAGCCATTCCAAATTGAGCAGTTTGTGAACAAACAAAATGATCGGGTTTGCCAAAGAGGTCAGCTGAAAATGTACACCTTCGATTGGCCACCAGAACTCAAGCGCCGCCGATGGTAATGGTGTGGGCCGCCGTAACGGCCGATGGTCGCTCCCCGCTCGTATTCATCGACCATGGGGTCAAAATAAATGCCGAATATTATCGGGAAAATGTCCTAAAGACAGTATTGAAGCCCTGGGAAGACAAACATTTCGGCCGCAGACCATGGACATTCTAACAGGACTCAACACCATCGCACTCAGCGCGCGTCAACCAAGAATGGCTTAAAAAGGAGGTTCCTCGCTTCATTTTTACCGCACAATGGCCACCAAGATCTCCGGATCTCAATCCGTTGGACTTTTGCGCCTGGGGCATTTTAGAGAGTAAGGTTCGCACTAAAAAATACCAAAGTATCGATTATCTCAAGACGGCGCTTCGCCGGGAATGGGCCAAAATACCGCAGAGCCACTTTCGAGCAGCGTGTGATGGCTTTGTCGGCCGTTTGAAGGCCATAATTCGTGCCAAAGGTGGCCAATTCGAACAAATCTAAACTGTTTCTAAAATTTTATGTTATTTCCGACATTTGTTGCTTTTGAACAGTAAAATTTAAAAAAAAATTAAAAAAATATAGCGCTTTACTTTGTTGCATTACATATCAGCCACCCTGTACTTTTCTAAATGATAACTAAGTTTTAAATATTTTTTATGTAGTTTTGATATGGACTATTTGCACTAAGTGAGAAGTCAACGAATAATACTAATCGATTTGACAGATACTTCGATACATAGATACTTGAGAATATACTAAAAATAGTTTTCATGATTATGAACAATTATTTGTGTATGTATATAGGGGGTATAAAGCATCAACTGAATCCATGTTAATTTTCGATACATTTTGTTATCGAGATTTAAATCCATGATTTACACTGTTATTTGTGTCATATCATTAAACCTTTAAAGTGGAGTAGAACATTTTCTATAAAGTAGTAAAGAAAATATATAACAGAAATTTCAATAAAAATCGAATTTTTAGATTGAAATTGAAATGTGAATTTCATTAAAAATATTGATCGAAATGAACTTGGTCAATTTAAACTCGATATACCCTCTATATTTTTATATGTATTACAAATACGATTTACGTACGTATAAATAACGAATATGACAGTTATTCTCGTGGTAAGTAATGCCAATACTCACATGTTATCAAAGCCACCAACCACCACCCATCAAACTGGAGCTACACTCAACATCATTAATATAAGTACGAGAGGAGTATGGTCACCATATACATAAATACACGCGATATTATTGTTCTGATATTATTTGCAATCTCACAGATCTATTAACGTTTCTAAATTTGTATTTTTTTTTTGTTTCTTCTGATGATCGTAACTGGGAGAGTCGGACATTTCATGCACCGATACCCATAGATTCATTCATTAACTGATACAATTATTCTTTACAATTATAAACTTCGTTTCTTTCCGTCCTCTTCAAATAATGTGATCATCATCTACATCAGCAACATCGTCATCATCATCATTGTTGTTATCGTCATGTTGCAGCAACGCTAAGTCGTTTTTATCTTTAGGCCCCTTTATACGGTAGATTGTTGTATACCACCCGTAAAGCTGTTCTCACAAAATTGTACAGATGGCAAAGAGGGCTATCACAAAGAAGACCATTGCCACAATGTCCTTGTGCAGACTTCGGTCGCGATAGAACGGCCGGGTGCTGTATGACTCCTTTCGTATTCGATTCAACAGCCACAGCGGTATCACCAGTTGCATTATGTCCGGCACCATGAAACCAACATCTCGAACTATCTGATGGGCGTAGCCTTCGCCGCGGACCACATTCAGAAAGAACTGATCGAAGCTACTCGCCACAATGTGGAGTATCGCTATGCCCACAATGCAGAAGATTTTCTTTGTGGTGACCGGATTTGTACTGTCGGCTAAATGCATGACCATAACGGAGGCAATAATTTCAGTTATCTGAAAATAAAGGAAGGGAGACAAAAATGAAATTATATAAGATCGTTAGCATAGGCTATTCATTCGGTCGGAAGAATAAAGTACTCGTAGTTTTGTGAAAAAAGAAAACAATAAACAAGTAAGAAAATCTTAACTAATACACCGACTGAAGTATACGCTCACCATAAAAACAAGGCCCATAGATCAGCGTTTCTCAAATGATGGTCTTCGGCCCATTTGGTACCGTAGCGTTATATTATGTAGGCGACAATGACATCTCGATGGAAATTAGGTACGTTATGAAAAATGTCATATCTAATTTTGGAAACAAAACAAACGATGTCGGAGTTGGGCGGTCGTCGCTTAATTAAATTCGAAAAATATTATTCGAAAACATGTTAAAAACGGATGAAACCACCATTATTTGCCATTATTCTTTGATATTGTTAGAGGTTAAACACAGTGTGGATTTTTTAATTCCAGGCACATGGTTTCGATTGGGAACTTTATAAGGGGGGTTTTATCACAACGTCGTATCAGAATGCAAAAACTGGAGGGAATGTCGATGGTAAATAATGTTATAGCGAACATCCTAAACAAGCCCTTATCTAACTCACTCCTAAGAGACATTCGCAACGAACAAGCTGGATTCCGGATAATAACGGAGCAATCCTGCGAATGGCGCATACAATTATATGTAACCTTTATCGATTTCGAGAAAGCCTTCGATACCATCAATCAATCAATGATATTGAGCATACTGAGCATTTTGCGTCTTCATACAAGCTTTGTATGAAGACGCAAACTGCCGCATTACTCATGAGGGTCTAGTAAGCGAAACAACAAAAATAAACATTGGAGTTAGACAAGGGTGACCAATCGACAACATCATGAAACGGGTACCAACAGAGCGAAGGGGTATCACATGGGATCTAAATGGACACCTGGAGGATCTGGACTACGCAGATGATATCTGCCTACTGACACACAAGTACTCCGATATGCAGCAAAAACTAAAAGAGTTAGAGAAAGAATCGGCAAAATACGGTCTTAAAGTAAATGTCTCAAATACTAAGGCCATGAGAATAAATACAGAAAACACTCAGCCATTAACCATATACGGACAAAACGTCGGTGAAGTTGAATCCTTCTGCTACCTCGGCAGTATTATAACAAAATCAGGGGGCTCGCACCATGATGTTTTAAACCGCATAAACAAGGGAAAACAGTCGTACGGGCAATTAAACTCAGTGTGGAGATCCAACTACATATCCCTGCGTACAAAGTGTGATATATTCAATAGATGCGGATGTCAGTTCTGTTGTACGGATGCGAGGCATGGAATGCTGCCAACCAGATGTAAACGCGTTGCAATTATTCATGAACCGCTGCCTACGCAGAATATTAAAAATATTCTGGCCAAACACAGTTGCAAACCAACAGCTGTGGCTAGTAACACGGCACACCCCCATACACATTGAAATCAAGCGACGGAAGTGAGATGGATAGGGCATGCGCTACGCAGGCGCCATAATGACATAACCAGAAATGCTATCGATTGGAACCCTCAAGGTAGTCGACGAAGAGGACGCCCCAGCCACACTTGGAGGCGGATTGGATATTGAGATAGCTGATGCAAACAAATCGTGGAATGAGCTAAAGATATTAGCGACAGACAAAATCGAATGGAACAAATTTGTTGAGGCCCTATGTTCCTTATAGGAACAGGAATAAATATTTATTTACCAAAAGTGAACCTATATAACCAACTTTTACAACTAGTGGTACTGGACAATGTAATACGTCATTATGCAAATTTCTTTGTAAATTCGTATATATACAAGCAAAACTACCAGCTCACAATGTGTCATGTATAAATAAGTACCTTTGATGATATCTGCTCACAGGATTGAAATACGTATAAGGGTATGTGTTTGCATGGCTTCTAGAGCGCAGTGTCTTATCTTTTCCAATACACCACAAAAAGAAGAAAGGAAGAATTCTAAACGAAAAAGCTGAACAATTCGAATGTGTAAACATAAAAAAAATAATAAAATTAAAAATAATTCGATCATTAACAAAAAACTTCTAAAATATATCATTAATTTCAGCCCGATTGTTTGTTTAAATTTATTATCTACATCATCAAGAAGTCAAATCGAAAGGGAATTATCGATGTCCCATTTTTACTTGAAACGATTTAGACAATATTAAATATAAATGTCTTTATTTCGGCATAAACGTTTAAAAAGGCGTCTTTTAGAGCACCAAAAAGGCTAATCGGAGGGGACCTTTATATGAAGACTGCATCGAAACACATGTGCACCATTTCCACTAGAGATAAATGCTTAAATTTTAGCGTTGAAAAATGCGCCCCTAGAGCGTCAATAAGTCTAATCGGAAGAAATCTTTATATGAGGGCTATATCAAACCATGGACCGATGTGCACTAGGGATGATTTCAGGCCATATAAAATATAAATGCTTAAATTTTAGCGTGATCAATTGAAAATTGTGTTCTATAGAGCGTCAAGAAGTTGCATCGAAGTGTCCCTTATATGGGGGCTATAGCAAAATATGGAAAGATATGTCAAATTTCTAATAGAGATCGCACAGTGCTCTGTATTTATATATCAAGGTGACAAAAAAAGGAGGAGTAATTTGCAATTACGAAATTTAGAAAATTGAAAGAAAAATAAATATTTTAAAATTGCTCAAGAATGGCACTGGATTTCGACAATAAATTTTAAAGCTCAATAGGCTTGAAAAAGCGTGCAAAATTTGGGAGGAATCGTTTAACGGTTTCTAGTACCTACCTCACAATGAATGGATCAATGCCAACAAAATGGAGAGAAACCAAGGTTGTTTTCATCCCAAAAGCAGGAAAAATTACATACAGATCATAAGAATTTTTTTTGGCCAATTAGTCTATCGTCACTTAATTAATATATAGTTACCTTAGAACTAAAATGCACTCAACAGCATGCCTACAGCAGGGGCAAGACCACCGAAAGCGCCCTGGCTCTAAGCTGTTAGTGGGAAGTTTCCGAGTACCCTAAGAGACATCCAACCTAAGGCACTTCATACAACCGTAAGATGGGCTTCCGATAATGGTTCAGGGGGTAACCCGGCCAAGATGTAACTAGTTCTGAACCAGCGTATAGTTTATTGGTTGTATACGGCAGTAGTCAGACCGATAATGCTGTTCGGATATATCTTTCACTGGTGCGCTGAGAATGACACACACCAACTGAGGCACTAAATGTTATACTACATTTAATGCCGCTAGGTATTATAGGCATATGCCGCATGTACTGATATTAAACATAGGGAACCGTCACTATGTCTCCGGGCATATTGTTATTCTAGAACCAATGCCTGACCTTCCGGGCATTGTTGAGTACACTGTGACTAAACCACTTTTTGACAAGAAGTATCTCACTCGTTTACCTGATAGATCAGAATGGAATGGTCGTATCCCAGTACATAGAAGATTCGTTAACCTCTATATAGACGGTTCCAAACTCAACAACCAAGTGGGCTTTGGTGTATTTTCTGAGGAACTTGAGCTATCCATTGCAAAAAGCCTGCCTGATCATTGTAGTGTTTACCAGGAGGAAATCTTAGCGATTAAAGAAGTGTTTGTGTGAAAATCGGTATTAATATTTTCTCTTATAGTCAGGCTGCTATCAAGTCTCTGCAAACTATATTCCTGAATTCAAAAACTGCCCTCGACTGACGTAGATCTTTTAACGAAATGACCTAAAAGTTCAATATTCAACGAATATGGGTGTCGGGCCATAGGGATATATCAGGAAACTACAAAGCAGTTGAACTTAGGAACTACTTTACACGCGCCAGTGGAACTGGAATATGTGGGCATGCCTCTAGCGTCCTGCAAGCTCTTCTTGAGAGATAGTTGTCTAACGGCAACAAATAACAGGTGGTCACTAGTCGTGAACTGCATACATTTCAGGCTGATGTGGCCCTGCCTAAACTCCAAACGCACCACTCTGTGGTCATTGAGAACGGACTTCTCACTTACCGTGACTGGCCACTACCTTATGGGACGGCACGCTGAGAGTTTGAAGGTCTTGTATAATGGCTTCTGAAAGCAATCAAATTGGTTCAACGGGAGGGGATATGGATGACTTATGTTTTCCATATCGTCCCGGTGGTAACACAATGGACTGTATAGTGAAAATGAGTCTGACAGACTGCCACTCTTAACCTAACCTACATATGCTCATAGGTGTTGCATTATAAATTCTGGAACTCGATTACTTTATATTTAACATATAACTGTCTTCCTAAAAGCTGATGAAAACTTATATTTGTTGTTCCTTTTTCACTTGTTGTAACGTGGTTTTATTCCTATTCAGATTCCGCCGACTACGGAGACATGTCGGATTGGCAAAGCGCTAGGAGAATTCTCGGCTCCTGCATCAACCGCCTCAGAGTTGGTACTCTGTATGCTCGGCAAGCAGATCGGTTCGGGATTTGGTTAAATCCTCGGCTTGGATATATGTGCTGCAAACGATTCAAGGTCGGTGTTTACGCCGGCGGGGGCGTAAGGAGCGGAACACGAGTTTACGTTTACTCCGAGAGGGTAAATAAAAAGAGAGTTGGAGAAATAGAAATATAAATAAAACACGATTAGTTTCATGTAATATTAATAGGCAAGGTGCCTGAGGTTTATTGTTGTTTTTGCTGCTAAGTTTGGTAACGAAGATTTACCTTAAATATATTTGTACAGCAAGATGTACTTATTCGAGCGACGGTCCAAGATGGAGAGAGGTGGCGGAGAAAGTGTCAAGAACAAGAAAACGAATCGTTACTCGTTAAAATCTGCAAAGCTAATACTACAAGGATGTAGTAATGAGGAGTAGGCAGATTTTAACGAGTATGTATGCCCGATAAATTGGCCAATATATGCACCGAAACAAATCAATGGCATAAACGAAATTCAAAGGAACATTCTAGCTTAAACATTCCGGCCACCTTGCAACATCGAGGGGATGCTGCAACTAAGTATAATTAATAATTTTTTTTTTTTTGTTTTTACATAATTTTTTCGATATGTATACATATATGTGTGTGTATGTATATATAGTATATATATATTGGCCCCGCGAATGGAATGGTCATTAGGGACCGCAACCGGATGGGTCATTAGGGACCCCGCGAAAAGGAAAGGTCATTAGGGACCGCAAGCGGATGGACCAACAAATATATATACCACGCGAAATTAATGGTCATGAGGGACCTCAAACGAACAGGCTATTGTGGACGCCGCGAAATTAATGGTCATTAGGGACCGCAAACGAATGGGCCATTATGGACCCCGCGATAGGACAGGACCATTACGGACCCTGTGACGGAGCCATTAGAGACTCCGAGCGAGAGCCACAAGAACTCCCACAAAAGGACAGGACCATTAGGGAGCCTGTGACGGGTCATTAGAGACCACGAGTGAGGGCCACAAGGACTCCCACAAAAGGACAGGACTTTTAAGGAGCCTGTGACGGGTCATTAGAGACCACGAGTGAGGGCCACAAGGACTCCCACAAAAGGACAGGGCCTTTAAGGAGGCTGTGACGGGTCATTAGAGACCACGAGTGAGTGCCATTAGGGACTCCCACGCACGAACAAATCTACAACTAGAACTAATAATTAAATTAATAAATGTATTATATAGATAAGTTGGGAAGGAACGCAAATTCAGTTTCCTAGCGAGCGTATAAATATAAGCGAGTTAGTTTATATAGACTCCGACGAATAACAAATGTAAGCGATTTCAGTTTGGTTTATTTAAGTCCATACAAACCCGATCACGACAATTTCTATTAATATTTCGATTTCAAATAAGTTCAAATATACGATGTAAATTAAAAAAAGAAACGATGCGAATTTAAAGTATGTAGGTGCAACGATAAATACGAACGAAAGGCAAGTAATTAAAGATATATTGGCTTTTGACGAAAATGCACGAACTTGTTAGGTAGGAAGAGTCCCAGTAATTACCCAACCAAATACAGTATTTTGAGCGAGCAACGATCCTGACGAATTTCGAAGAAAACCTTCTAGAATAATTTTAGGATATATGTCAGCTCCTATCAAAATATCTACTGGACGAGAATCAAACAAATTCGAGTCAGCCAAACGAATATTGGGTAACTGAGCTTTGAGGTCAGAAGTGACCGTACACGAAGGCAGGTTTCCCGAAATGGAAGGAATGACTATGGCAGTGGTCTCTAGTCGAATAGAGGAATCAAAAGATGGGCCGATGTTCAAAGTACATGTTTTACTTGATGAGGCCGAAATTGCCCCATTTACTCCTGAAATAGTATTCTCTAGTGTAGAACGAATCGGAATATTCAATCGAGTTTGAACCCTCTCTGAAATAAAGGATGCTTCCGAAGCCGGGTCAATTAACGCCCTAGCAGAATACGAAACACCGTGATGAACGATATTCACCATGGCTGTTCCCAATATGACAGATTTATTCTGCGCGACATGAAAAGATTGACGAGATGCACATCCAGCCGATGTGGATGGTTCAAAATGCTCAAGTGGAGGAGCAGAAGGCACATTCGCGTTTGCTGTGCTTGCCATTCGAGTCGAATTACTCGGAGTGGGCTCGTCACGATGCAACAAAGAATGATGATTCCGATTACATTTCAGACAACGACGTCTGCTATCGCAATTTTTAACTTCGTGGCCTTTACGCAGGCAATTTACACATAAACGGTGGCGTTTGGCTATAGCGAATCGATCCGAAGGCGTAGAACTTAAAAAACGTGGGCACGAGTAAATTGTATGATTTTGATCGGGGCAAAGAATACAACCCGATGGAGAAGAACAACAAGATCCCGAAGACGCTGCAATAGTACGAGCATGGATCTTCTTCGCATTTGAGTGCTTTGGAGATTCATCTCCCCTCATACCATTAAGGCACATAAGTGTGCGAATTCTCTCAGTCAAGAAGGCATCCAAATCTTTCCACGATGAAAGAGACGATTTATCCTTCACACTTTGTTCCCATAAAGTTTGGGTAAGTTGAGGCAACCGCTGGAGGCAAACAAATACTACTATCGGATCCCAATTATCAGTCGAAATATCATAAATGGACATCGCCGATAGACATCCATTTATGCCGCGCTGGATTGATTTCAATCCTGAACTTGTTTCTTTTTCAAGGACCGGAAGGGAAAATAGAATTTTCAATTGATTGTGGGCGAGAAGCCGAGGATTGTCGTACGAATCACTTAATGCTTTCCACGCGAGAACAAAACTACGATTTACTAGTGGAAATTTCGAGACAATCTCGCGAGCTTCTCCACTAGTCTTACCAACCAAATGACACAAGCGCTCGATGTCACTTAAACGAGTGTTGTTAATATAGACTGCGGTAAAGAAGTCTCGAAATGTGGGCCACGATAAGATATCGCCCTCAAAAACGTCTATGTCACATGGCGGGAGCGAAAGATTATGTACACTGTCGCTAGGTATTTGTTCACTTCCCATGCGTGAGTCCCTATTACAATTTTCAAAACTTAATGCAGTGGAGAATCGAATTGAGTACCGATTTCACGAGAAGTGTGTGTCATGCCCCCCCCAGTTTGTTGTTTCAATGAAACAACCGAGCTACTGTTAGTCGAATTGAGGGACAACCTACGAGAGCTATTTTTAAACTGTGCCAATTTTCTTTTGATAGCGGACAGACAATTCATATAAGTTTGATGTTTACTGTCCACCGAGTCGATGTCCGCTTTCCCCGCGTCTTTGGAAGAGGACAAGTAATCAATACACTTTTCGAACATTTCCTGGGTGCCAGTCCAAAGTTTGTTTAACTCAGAACTGCGAACCTCAAGACCATATATATCTATATCCTCATCTTTTAGAAGACGAAAATATGTGTCAAACTTGACTAGAGAATCCGAAGCTCTTACGAAGAAGTCAAGGGGAGTAAGAGACATTTTTACGAAGTGTTCTTCCAAAGATAACGCTAAACAAATTTCGAAAAGGGACAAAAAGACAATCAAATATCGCTAGGTGGGAAGATTCCACAAAATTAAGTTCGAAAAACAGCAAAGGTTTATCGAAAAACTCCAAATGAGATCAAAAGTAAATAATCAAAATTCTCAAATTAAAAATAAACGACCAAAAACGAACAAAATCTTCAAACAATGCAAAGATAATTTCAAAAATGACGAAAATCGTTCAAGATTTTGAGAAAATGCCCAAAAATATTCAATATATTTCTTGCAGTGTATCGAAAATTCAAAATATTTTGATGAAATACTTTCTTGCGACAATAAAGAAATTTATCTGTCAACTGCGTTACGAAAACTACCGAATGTAGTACATTTGTGGACGAATATACACAAATGAAAAGACCGTAAACGAATAATATCAAAAATTACACTTTTATTTTAAAAATGTCGAATTGAACGAATGTAGGGTACACGGTGTCGTATAAGACCGAAAATAGTTTATGTGTAGTGTACGTCTATCACTATTTCAAAAAATATCACGATAAAAATATTTACTGTGTTTTCCACTAAAAGCACGTTTTTCTAGAACCCACTGTAGGTATGAGATCGAAATAAGTTCGATACAACCTCGTATGTAGTAGTTATGTTCGATAAGGTTCGAAGCACCACATTCGAGCAATGTTGATTGAATGTATGTACGAGTATTTTGGTTAAACGGAGGCAAGCAAAGGCGACATTAACAATGTACTATGTATGACCCAAACAACGAGTGAAGGGAGTAGCAAGAGGAGAGGTTCTCGTTGGAATATGTTGTTATTGTTACACTAAATGGGCGCTCTTGCAGCCGAAGGCAATGACAGTAGAAAACCAAAACAAACAATCGAATGTATAAACGAGCGACACTAAGCACTACACTCTGCACGACCGAAATGATTTGGAATTATTTTAACAATTTAAACCGAACAAATCAAACCGAAACGAAATATTAAAAATATTAATGCTTTGTATATGGAATAGAATTATTCCCGAATGATTTTTAACGCGATTTAGCAACGAAATAGCGACGGTGTGGACTGTATATTTTAACGAAAAAACGCGATAGGGTTTTCGAAAGCCGACCAAAATCTTTTGTTTTATTTTAAATAAATAAAAACACTCGCTACACTCACTAGTCTACTGAATGTACGTACCGATGTTTTTGTTGTAAAATTATCGTTTGTTGATGAGGTGATGGACGATGGTTTTGTTGATGAGTGAGGGAGATTTTCCTTGACGAATAGCAGCAAAAACCAATTCCACGACGATGTAGGGCAGCGGTAGCTCAAATCCGGCTCGATACGACCAATGTTTACGCCGGCGGGGGCGTAGGGGAGCAAACGGCGAACGAGTTTACGTTTACTCCGAGAGGGTAAATAAAAAGAGAGTTAGAGAAATAGAAATAAAACACGATTAGTTTCTTCTAATAATAAGTAGGCAAGGTGCCTGAGGTTTATTGTTGTTTTTGCTGCTAAGTTTGGTAACGAAGATTTACCTTAAATATATTTGTACAGCAAGATGTACTTAGTCGAGCGACGGTCCAAGATGGAGAGCGGTGGCGGAGCAAGTGTCAAGAACAAGAAAACGAATCGTTACTCGTTAAAATCTGCAAAGCTAATACTACAAGGATGTAGTAATGAGGAGTAGGCAGATTTTAACGAGTATGTATGCCCGATAAATTGGCCAATATATGCACCGAAACAAATCAATGGCATAAACGAAATTCAAAGGAACATTCTAGCTTAAACAGTCGGTATTCGGTGTGCTCGGCATGCAGATCGATTTGGGATTCGGTTAGGTCCTCGGGATTTTCTGTTGCATTTCTTGGGATGGGCGGTGTTTTCGCGATATTCCTCGTCTTTCGAACTATTTCTCTAATTACATACTACTGAACTAACTACGGGTTGAATAGTAGTATATGGGGCTATATCTAAATCTGAACCGATTTCTTCCAAATTTAACAGTGTTCATTAATATAATAAGATACCTCTTTCTGCTGAATTTCATACTGATCGGATATAAAATAAAGTTTTTACAGCGCTTACATGTCAAATCGACTCAGAAAGAGATTACAAGTCGATCGGTATAATAAACAATGGGTGTATCTCTTCTCCTTTTGGGTGTTACAAACAAATGCACAAAGTCATAATACCCTGTACCACAGTGTGGTGTAGGGTATAAAAATGGGGAGTGCGGAGCAGACAACGAACCCGAACAAAATTATCGGCTGAGCAGATCAAAATTCAAGAATCGGCTGAGCTGATAAAGATCCAACAAACGATGACGCACGAATGGCATTCTCTCACACAAAGATGGTGCTTTAAGATATTTACAATTAGATGAAAAAACATAAAATTATCACAAAAATGTAAGAAAAGTTATGGAAGTTTTGCTGTAATGTCGAAAATCGGTTCAATAAATCTACTTATTAGTCTTTGTTGTGAAAGAGAAGTTATTGTGTTCTCTTTAAAACTACGTAGACTTTGTAAAAATTGCAAAAACGCATTTTTCAATTTCAAATCCCACAAATTGTTTGGATTTTTTTAAATAAATGATAGCGAGATCCATTTGGAAACTTTTATAAATTTTTACGCAAAAATTAACTTTATTAAAAATGCTGACCATATTGTATTACTTAGTAGTCACTTTGTTAATTTTCATGGTTGCATAAAATAAATCTTTTTGACTCACTAAATAAAGTTTCAGCCGATGTAGGCCGCTAAAATCGGCGGCGGCGCCGGCTGGGTAAAAATGACCGGCAGTGGCTCGCCGCCGATTTGCGCCACGTCAGCTTCATAGCCTGGTGCGGAGATGAAATGATATAACAAATGTTGGTTGTAAAATTTTATTTTATACATATCGAGAGCTTATATTCAAAACCCTCTATCTTCAATTTTTGCAAAAATGAGATTTTTATGTTAAAATATTCGGTAAAATAAGGCGCATCTATGGTACTAATTTGGAAATAAAAAAAAACAAAAATTTAGATTTTATGGTCATTTTTGTAATTTCTCTATCTTACACACGTATTTTTTCTGAATGCAATACCCTCTATCTCTTCATATAATTTGGGACTATTTTTTTTTTGTTTTTTTTTTCTTCTAAAAGATGGTACTTTGGTGAAAAGAGTATGCTAAACCCGAATTTGGTTAAATTTTTTTAGTCGAAGCTTTAGTTTTCAAATTATGACTATTTTTACATCTAACCTGTGATTCCACAAGAATACCATTTTCTATGACAATTTGAAAATGGATAAAAAAATGAACCCCAAGAAATAGATAATACTTAAATAAAGAAATAATCATTAAATCATTGTTATTATTATTTATTATTTTTATTATAATATGTATAACTATATATATTAAAAAAATTTGTGGAATTCATAAATAATTTTTTTTACTATGCAAAACCCTCTATCTTTTTTTATACATGAAGAATTTTTGAATAGCAATACCCTCTATGTTCCATAAAATGGCTCGTGGTGCAAATATTAAAAAAAATATTATTTAGTAATTCACGTAGTTACGTGTAATAAACATTGTAGAACAAACAATTTAAATTTTCTTTAAAATTAGGGATAAAAACGGTTTTTTGGCTCTACTGAACAATTGTGTTTTTTAAGATAGAGGATATTGAATATAAACTGACGATGTGTAAGTCAAAACACCAAAGCCCAAAAATTAACACAAACACCAAAACCCGAACTCAAATTCTAGCCAAAAAACCTCTTTGGCTTGTTCGTGCAGCCATTAGGGACCATTAACCAAATACAAATTTTATTGCCCTGAAATGGGTAATCTATATGAGTATTTCCTGCGTTGCGGACGGCAGGAATTTCATTAGTTTTTCCCCCATAAATTCCTTGATATTGATCTAAGGAATATTATTGTTATTAGCTAATTTGTAAAGTATATCGAGCTTAATAACATTGAATTTATAGAATTTTGAAAACTTTTTTAGTTTGCATAAAAATGGACAAATGACCGGCGTGACGGATGGCACGAAAAGATTTAAAAATTTCAACGAAACTTCTTATTAAATAATACCTAACTTTGAGCTTGCATATACTATAGGCAAGGCTTCTTAAGTATGTATTTACCATTTAATATTGAAATGTAAAATGTTCGAGATATTTAGATTTTTGTTGAATTCCGAACAGCACGGAATTAATATAGGATAGGGGATATTAAAATCACAGACCTTAAATTATACAGATGTTCCGTCAGCGAGAAACGTCAAAATCTATCAGTAACGAACGAATAGGAATGAAATGTCACACGCGAAAAAACAGGTTTCCGCGAACATACTTAGAACTTTCTTTGCACTAATCAATTAATATTAATTTTTTAATTGTGACAATTACAAAAAATTCGGGAAAATCGGTCCGAAATCCGCGGAAAAACTCACTCTTTGAACACCTACTCGTTGAAATTTCTATTCGTTCGTAACTGACAACTTACTCGCTCCGGGATGACATATCTTATTATTCATTATTTTTGATTAAAATATGTCTTTTAATGTCAATATTATACAATATTTATGAAATTTTTTTACGTAGAAAGATTGGCAAGGTTTAATGCAATAATTTCATGTCAAGATTGTTATTTTTTTTATTTACATAATGCGGAAATGTGGCGCAGAAACTTTGAGAACATTGCTAAAAAATACTCAAGTAAGAGTTCCAAAATTGTAAGGCATTTTTTTGAGTAGCCCAGTGAAATGCCCATACATAAAAGAAAAAACAGATTTTTAGAGGTTAATAACGTAATTGGATAATCCAGAAACGAAAAAATTTGTGAATATGCACAAAACATACCAAACATTTTTCTATGAAATTTTGCTATGTTCCACTCCGATTGAGACACTTCCAAAACATGGTTTTTGAACGCTTCCACAGCATCTTCTGGCGACGAAAATGGTTGACCACGCATTTTTTCTTGATCTGCGGGAATAAAAATAAGTATTGGGTGCCAAGTCAGCGCTGTACGGCGGATGACCCATCAATTCGACGTTTTGGCCGGTCAAAAAGGCGCTGGTTTGAGCCGATGTGTGAGAGATCGCATTGTCATGGTGCACAATGATGCGTCTTCTCTTGTTCGTTTTTCGTGGTGTAGCACTCAGAATTGACCAGAATTGACAGCTTTGCCGAAGAAACAGGCAACCATTTGCTTCGAAGTGCTTCTTCCACGAACAACATTCGTTGGATTTGGCTCGTCTTTGAATACCCACACGGTCGATTCTGTTTTGTTTCGGGTCACTTAGTGTTGCCTAGGTCAGAAATATATATAGCAACCCTCGTATAACTCATACGCATAGGAACTCTGTGAGGGACCAATCGCAAAAAGTAGTAATGATGCAACAATGTAGTAGCATGGGATGGAACAATGGCTTAATCCACTGGAGACTTGGAGAAGAAATAGTCGACTAAGTAACTTTCGGTGCGCCTATGTGTTTTTTACTAGTTTTTAGAAAAGACAAAAAACCGTGCCATTTCGTCAAATCGCGATATACATAATATCTCAGATTTTTGAATGTATCTTTTAATTATTTACCACCAATATAACAAAACAAAAATCGTATATGTGAAAAGGCCATGACGTGGTAAATGGTTTTCAGCATTTTAAATATTAATAACACAAAAAAAATACACATAGAACTTTAGATACATATTTGAATGTTCATGTTGTACTTTATTCTGTGACTTTTATTTTATAAGTTCATGTTTATAATAATAATAACTTAAGAGCTAAACTTATTACAGGGTGATTCATAACATATGTTTGTATATTACATATTATGATATATTCTTATATTACGTTTACACAACATCTCCCTTTTTAAGTATAACATTTTGAAGGTTAAATTTATTTTTATTTTAAAAATGTTTACATATAATTATTGTATTAGCTTAAGTGTATCTAGCAGGTGCATTTATTATTCTACCTGTACGAGTTACATATGGAGTATTCCGATTTTCATTAGGAATAGTACTGTTAAATTCTTGTGTAATATCACTGTTATTAGTAATATTATCATTACTTATTTTTCTTTTTTCTGGTGTTCTTAATATATGTTCTTCATTTCTTCTGTATAAACAACGATTATTATCTCTTACAATAAATGATCTTGGCTCTGTACATGATTCTATGATTTCTCCCGAAAACCAATAAGATTGTGGATTTCTTTTAAACATTACCCGATCGCCTGCCTTAATGCTGTCATATTTTTTGGAATGTTGATTATATTTTTTGATGATTTTTGAATTTTTGTATTAATTTGTTTTTTATAAGATTCATAATCAATCAATCTTGGTTGTAAATTCGAGGACAAATATGGAAGTTTTGTTCTAAGCTTTCTAGAGAATATTAATTCTGCTGGGCTTGGTAAATTGCCTTTTGGCGTTGTTCGCATTAGAAGTAATGCCATGAAGGTATCCGATCCACTATCTTGGCATTTAACTAACATATTTTTTACAGTTTGAATTGTTCTTTCTTCCAGTCCATTAGATCTAGACAGATAAGGACTTGAGGTTTTATGATTTATACCCCATTCAGTACAGAATATTTTTAAATCCTTAGAGTTGAAAGGAGGACCATTGTCCGATATCAGAATATGAGGTATACCGTGTCTGGCAAAAATAGATTAAATTTTAAAATTATTTGCGTACTAGAATAACCAGTGTTTAATAATTCAATTTCAAAAAATTTAGAAAAGTAATCTACTACTAATAAGTATTGTTTTTTATTGAATTCAAAAATATCAGTCGCTACCTTGAACCAAGGAATGTCATATATATCATGCGATAATATTTCCTGTTTTGTTTTTGAATTTTTGTGTTTCATACAAATTTCACAATTGGAAACCATATTCAAAATATCATTGTACATGTTGGGCCAATATATCGATTGTCTTGCTAGACCTTGGCTGGCTGGAATTTTATATAAGGGTTTGTCAAACAATGATACCAATGGTTTGTGGTCGGTCTCAACCACTACCGTAATACCGTTTATATACTGGTGGAACTTGCTGCAACCAAAAAGAATTTCGAACAGCTCCTTCTCTATTTGTGCATAATTTTGTTGTGCACTTATAAGAGATGCAGATCCGTAAGCAATAGGTTGTCCATTATGCAAAATATTAGCTCCAACCGCAAATTTTGAGGCATCGACAGACAATGTTAATATTTTGTTTGGGTCAAAATAAGTCAAGACGGGACTTCCGGTTATTTCTCTTTTTAAATTTTGAAATTCATCATTATGAACTTTCTCCCAATGCCACTGTATATCTTTTTGTAGTAACGTTCTTAAATTTTTGTTTTTTGACGGCTAATTTGGAATAAAAGGGCCTAAATAATTAATCATTCCTAAAAATCTTTGTAGTTCATTTACGTTATTTGGTATTGGCATATCTAAAATTGCTTTGATTTTATCAATATCTGGCTTAATTCCTTTTTCATTAAAGACATGACCAATAAATTTTATTTCATTCATTAAAAATTTGCATTTTTCTTGGTTAAATTTAAAACCAACTTGTTCAGCTTGTTCCAAAACTTTTTCCAAAATTACATTATGTTCCTCTATTGTCTTCGAAAAAATTAAAAAATTATCAATGTATATTATCAGTCCTTCAATATCACCAAATACATTAACAATTTCAGCATGAAATATTTCCTAGGCTGCGTTTATGCCAAATGGTAGCCTGAGAAATCTGTATCTTCCGAATGGTGTATTAAATGTACATAATTTTGAAGAGGTGTCGTTTAAAGAAATCATCCAAAGTACGCTATTGGCATCGAGCTTACTAAAAAATTTTGAACCATTTAATTTGGCTTTGCAGTCTTCTATATTTGGGAAGGGATAATGTGGACGTAAAATAACCTTGTTTAGGTTTCTTGGATCTAAACAAATTCTTAATTTTTTATTCGGCTTAGTGACTATGACCATCGAATGTACCCATTCCGTTGGTTCCGTTACTGGTGTAATTACTTTTAGTTCTATCATTCTATTCAACTCATTTTTAATTCATTATGTAAACTAAACGGAATTTTCCTTGGAGGATCAACAACTGGGGTGACATCTTCTTTTAGCCTTAAATTACATTCAGTTTTTATATGACCTAAACCATTGAATACATTATTATATTTTTCAAAAACTTCTTCCATTGTTAAGATATTAATATTTTTAATTAAATTCATCTTTAAAGCCAATTCCAGACCTAAAATATTTTTACATTGTAAATTTAATATGTAAAAAGTACTTTTATATTCTTGATTTTCAAAATTTATGTTTAGCACTGTTTTTCCTAATACCGAAAGTTTTTCTCCACTCAAAGATCGTATGTTAATGTTACATGGTTTTATATTACCGTTTAATTTTAAATAATTAGCTGTTGCTTTTGACAAAATATTCGCTTGAGCACCTGTATCGACCTGAAGAGTTAATTTAGCTCCCTTGACATCTACTTCAATATTCCACTCTTTGTTGGATGAAGATTGAGACTGAAGTTCTCCACATGTTAAACTGTTTGTTGTTGACTTTGAGAGAGTTCCAACAAAAAGATCCGTATCGTTCTCTTCTCCTTGGTGAATTTCTCTTACATATTTCTTTGACATATGACGTTGTTGTGATCATAAACACTCAAACTAATAGATGGTCCGTCGTACTCTTTAAAAAGTGACAGTTACAAACGATTAAATTTTTGACAGTTGTTTTGCTCTCTTCGAGATATTTTGGCACTCTCTTGTTAGCTCTCAAGATTTAATTTGCCGATTTAAATATGTGTTTTTTGCTATTTTATTTTAAAAATCAATTGTGTTTGCTCCAATTGTGATTGTAAAGTGAAATGTTTGAGGAAAAATGCCAAAAGTATGTATAAAAAATAAAAACAAATTTGTGCTCTTTCTTCTCTTAACTACTAATGTCAAAAATTTAATCGTTCGTAACTCGAGAAATTTGCTTAAGAGAGCGAAGGACCATCTAGTAGTTGAGTGTTTATGGTTGTGATGTCTTGAAGAAACACATTTTTGCGTAATGGCCTTTGTTGTTGCAGTTGTGACAATTTACTTTCTCAGCTGGGCATTTGCTTCTATGTACTTGACCACAGCGACTACATTGTTGCGAAGGATTGAATCTTTTGAATGGTGGTGGATTATTTGACGGTGACTTTAACTGTTTTTTGTAGTTTTGGTATGTCTTTGCCGATTTTTGAAGGGCATTAACAATATTATCTCCATGCAGCTGACTTGCATTTTCTCTTGCAATGGTTATGTTTTTGGTTAGTTCCATGGCCTTTTTTAAGGTTAAGTTTTTCTCACCCAAAAGTCTTTCTTTGACATTTGCATATTCCGGCAGTAATCCACATATAAAAATGTCTTTACCCAGGTCTTCTCTTAGAGTTCCAAAATCACAGGACAGACTCAAGTTTTTCAACGATGTGATGAACTCCTCTATGGATTCCTTTGCAGATTGTCTCCTGGTAAAGAACTGGTGGCGTTCCATGACAATGTTTAAGCTCGGAATGAAGTATGCATCAAGTTTTGAAGTTAATTCGTCATATTCCACTGTGTCTATATCCTTATCAAAAGAGTTAAATACCTCTAGACAGTCCGGTCCTAGGTGGTGTAGGAGTAATGCGACCTTTCTTTGATCTGTCTCTTTTTCAAGATTCGAGGCTCGTAGGAAAATTTTAAGTTGACTTTTCCATGTCTTCCAGGCGGCACACATGTTGGTTTCTTTTAGGTTAAGTGGTGCAATTGTTGTTGCCACTGACAGGAGTTGAAGATTTGATGGTAGAAGTTTCTTCTGTCATTTTGTTTAATTAATTATTTTTATTATTCCGACTTCACTTTGACTATGACTATGTTTTATTAAGCTTGTTTTTTCACTTTCGACTATTACTTTTATTCACTCGCACATCTGACACCATGTTGCACTTTATTCTGTGACTTTTATTTTATAAGTGAAGTTCATGTTTATACACGGGGCAAAATCGCATTTTTGGATATGTTTGAATGGAAAGAAAATATATTTGGAACACAGTTTATTAAATATTATATATTTTTGAGCAAACAAATTTTATTTGAAAATCAATAAAATTTATTTGGAACGCATATATTAATATATTACAATAAAATATATTTGCTGACTAAGTTTCTCAAACAAAATATGTGTTTAAATACAAATAAAATTATTGTTCAGGAATTTCTCCAAATATATTTTATTTAAAAAGGATTTTCAAAACTTTGCTGTCTTTTCTAACATCAGTTTCAATTTTTCCTTGATTTCGAAATCTACCTCCCAACTAAAAATGGCATATGCCTTCTGTTTTAAAGCATTCATTTTAAATTTCTAAATATCCCAATGCATCATTAGTAGTGAAACCTTCGAGTAAATTGTTTTATAGTAAATTATTGTTTTAATTAAATTATAAAATATTTTTTTAATTAAAATTATAAAATATTTTTATAAACATTAAAAAAATTAACTTTGAATCCTTAGAAACTTAACGTTTTTAAGGTATCGGTATATTTTCTGAAAACTTAAATGCAAATAAATCTTTGTTACGAAAAAATATGCCCTAATAAAAAATATTAGGATGGAAACAAAGATTTGTTTAGACCAACACCTTCCCAAATATTTAATATTTGTGTGTACCAAATTTAGAGTGTACCCTAAACATATATATGTTTCAAGCCGAATATGTTTGGGACAATATACTACAGAAGCGATTTTTTTTCAGCGTGTAATAATAATAACTTAAGAGCTAAACTTATTACAGGGTGATTCATAACATATGTTTGTATATTACATATTATGATATATTCTTATTCTTATATTACGTTTACACAACAGTTCACAGCGTACCTCAAGCAATCATAACATATGTTTGTATATTACATATTATGATATATTCTTATTCTTATATTACGTTTACACAACAGTTCACAGCGTACCTCAAGCAATCAAAAGATGGTCTAGATTGGGACCAAAAACGGCTAATGACGTTTTGTACAGAATCATCCCATCTACGCAAATAAGAAGAGATCAAAATCTGATCTGCTTCCCTTGGGGAGTTATCTCGATAAAAACAATTTGTAACCAAAAAACCGAATTTAATTACATTGAATCGCGGAAATTTAAAACTATAGGGTGATCCATTTCGAGGTTCCCTACTTTTGTAAAGAAACAAACACAGAAAATTCAAATTGAATGGGGAATGTTTATTATCATTTGAAAGAACATTGGCATTTATTTTTTGAAGATTATGTCTATCAAATGTTGGCCGCGGCTACTTTTCAGATGGTCCATCCGTTGAGTCCAATTTTGACTCGTTCGAGCATTTGATGACTCGTTCGAGCATTTCGACTGGTAACCGGCGAATGACACGCGTGATGTTTTGCTCCAAGGCCTGAATCGAAGCGGGTTTGTCCGCATAAAATTTAGACTTTACATATCCCCACAGGAAAAAGTCTAACGGTGTGATATCAAACGATCTTGGTGGCCAATCGACCGGTCCAAAACGTTAAATTATCTGCTCACCGAAGTGTTCTCTCAATAAATCCATTGATTGATGCGATGTGTGGGAAGTGGCGCCATCTTGTTGAAACCAAATGTCGCCGAGAGCACGAGCTTCAATTTTAGGCATCAAATAGTCGGTTATCATGGCACGATAACGGTCGCCATTGACGGTTACGTCCTCACCGGCATCATTTTTGAAGAAATATGGACCGATGATTCCGGTACGTTGGATCGGGAATCGGTCAATGGCAAAAAGACAGCTCTTAACGAAAGCTAAAATATTGCTCGTGGGTCGACTGGAAAGTGTTTTTTTGGATTACAAAGAAATGGACTTAGCACAATTGGCGAACGATTATTTTGATAATAAAACGGAATAATTTGTAAACGTTGTTCAGGCGTAAGTCTTTCCATGATGAAATGCCGAACAATACATAACAAAAATAACATGACAGCATGACACGACTCACACGTGATCTGTCAAAAAAGGCTATTGAAAAAAGTATCTCTACTTAGATCGCCCATTATAACATAATTTCCCATAGATATTACAATTTGTAAGACGCTTTGTAATGTCCGCGATATTTGCAATATTATTTTATAGCAAAATTTTTATAATCGAAAAATTCGATTTAGTCCGCTAAATTTTTACAAAAATATTATTGCGAATTTAATAAAATTAATATATTTACATTCTATGATCTCTAAGGGTAGATTGACACCAGCATTTCCGCCCTAAACATCCCGCGACGAATAAATTTCGAACAAAAAACATTTAAGTTCAGAATTATTTTACAGTCAGTCCTAAGAAAAAGTGGTCAACAAGTGTTTGGGATATATGAAAAACGACTACAACTTTTTCTTAACAAAAACAAAAGTATAATAATTTGGTAGGGATTTACAATGAGTCAAATCAAAATATGCCTCATATAAAGGGAAAAACATACAAAAGTTCTAACACACTGTAAATCCTTACCAAATAACTTTACATTTTTTTAAAAAGAAAGAGTTGTAGGCCTTACGCTTATCTCCCAAACTTCCTTTGGCCACTTTTCCCTAGAACTGATAGTACGCGAGATAAAAGCTTAATATAATAAAATAATTCCGAACTTATTTTTTTTTCTTCAAAATTTATTCTTCGAAAGATATTTATCGCGGAAATGCTAAAAATCAATCTATTCCTCAGAGATCAGAGAATGCAAATATATTAATCTTATTAAATTCGGTAAAATAGTTTTAGAATAGTTAGGACAAATTTGGCGGTGTAAGTCGATTTTATGGATTACACAAAAGTCGCAATATAAAAAGATTGCAAATATCGCGGACGTTACAAAGCGTCTTACAAATGATCATATTTAAAGGAAATTGTGTTACAGTTCTAAATTTTCGCGTTTTTTACAAATCAATGCTGTTAAGTTTGTTTTGAGTAAAAGTACTGCAGATAAATAAACGCAGATTCGATTTTGATATATTCATTGTCGAATAGAGGGAGTGATTCTGAGCAAAACCTCATTAGCCGTTTTTTGGAGTGAATCTAATCCAACAACACATAGGAGTTTTTGTCGGAGCATTTCTATAGAGGGATACACATAGGAGTTTTTGGTAACTTCTGAACTGGCGAAGACAGCGCAAAATGCTTTGGTGAGTAGTCGTATGACCACAAAGACATTCTAATTCGACAATAAAAAAAATCGAAAAATTACACATAGGAATTTTCGTCGGCGCATCGACGATATGTACTTGTACAGGGTTTTCCAATAAGGGTGATATGATTTCTTTGACAAAAAACACACTTATTGTTAAGGAAATTCAAACGTTTTTTATTTAATGTGAAGTACAATCGATACAATTAAGTTCTAAACAAGTAAGAAAGTTCAGTCGGGTAAACCGACTTGTGAATCCCCTCATCTTGAGTCCCAAAAAAAATTCTCAAATTTATTTTTTTGGTTTAAGTGATTATTATCAATTTAAATTGCATTTAATGAAGTATGTACTGGTATTAATTTTAAAATCTGTTAAATTTTGGTACAAAATGGTTCATTTTTGTGGGAGGTACCAAAAGGGGAGTGCCAATAACGTCCACTTTTCTCTAGACTGTAGGTACTATAAAAGCATTACACTGTTCGAAATTTCAAGTATTTGTATGCACAGGTATTAAACTTAAAAGCTGTTAACTTTTGGTACAAAAAGGTCCATTTGTGTGGGAGGTACCAAAAGGGGCGTGGCTATAACGCCCACTTTTCTCTGGACTCTAGGTACTATAAAAACATTACACTGTACAAAATTTCAAGTAAAAGTAAAGTAAAGCCATAAGCAGTTAACTTTTGGTGCAAAATGGTCCATTTGTGTGGGAGCTACCAAAAAGGGAATGGCCACTTCGCCCATTTTCTTGACGTGTTAGCGACTAACAAACTAATACTATGTGTGAAATTTTAGAAGATTCGAGTAAGTAGTATAGAAGGTATTAATGAATCAATATTTCACTACAAGTGAACCCTTTGTGGGGGAGGTACTAGAAGGAGTGGACCAATATGGCCCATCTTCGAACTTAGCTGGAGGTAGAGGAAAATATTACCACATATCTTGAATTTGAAGTCAATCGGTTACTCCTTTCGAGAGTTATCGTGCGCAGCAGCCAGCAGACAGACACACATACACACACAGACAGACAGACGAAGGACATTGCTCAAATGACTTAAAACAAGTAAGAAAGTTTCAGTCGGGTAAACCGACTAAGGTATACCCTCACTTTGTGAGTAATGTAATATTGAATATTACACAAATTATTCTGTCAATTTTTGTGGGAGGTACCAGAAGGGGTTTAAGAAATACACCTATATTTCGCTGAACAGTAAATACTTTAAATACATTGCACTGTGCCGAATTGTAACCGTTGAGATATTAAATTGTGGTATAATTTGGCCATTTTGTGTGAGAGGTACAAAAAGGGGCGTGGTGATAACGCTAATTTTTCACTGGACTATAGGCATTATAAAAGCATTACACTGTACAAAATTTCAAGTAATTGTATACACTGATATTAATGTTATAAACTGTTAACTTTTGGTGCAAAATGGTACCGTTGTGGGAGAGGTACCAAAAGGGGCGTAACAATAACGCCCATTTTTCAATGGACTGCAGGCACTATAAAAACATTACGCTGTACAAAATTTTAAGTATTTTTATACACTGGTATTAATTTTATAAGCTGTTAACTTTTGGTGCAAAATGGTGCATTTGTGTGGGAGGTACCAAAAGGGGCGCGGCAATAACGCCCATTTTTCACTGGACTGTAGGCACTATAAAAGCATTACACTGTACAAAATTTCAAGTATTTCTAAACACTGGTATTAATGTTATAAGCTTTTAACTTTTAGTGCAAAATGGTGCATTTGTGTGGGAGGTACCAAAAGGGGCGTGGCAATTTCGCCCATTTTCCTTGAGTTGATAGCGACTAACAAACTAATACTATGTGTGGAATTTCAGAAGATTCGAATACGTGTAATATCAGTTATTAAAGAATCAATATTTCACAACATTTTAACCCTTTTGTGGGGGACGTACCAGAAGGAGTGGACCAATATGGCCCATCTTCGAACTTAGCCGGAGATAGAAAAAATATTACCACATACGAAATTTGAAGTCAATCGGTTAATCCTTTCGAGAGTTATCGTGCGCACCAGCCAGCAGACAGACAGACAGACGGACGGACATTGCTCATTCGACTTAAAATGGCCCAAAACGGATTTCCGCCGAACATACTTGGGGTCTTAGGTCACTCCTTCGATGTGTTATACTTTTTTCCGTAGCAAATGATATATATACCCTCGTCACACTAAAGTGAGGGTATAATAAAGTGAGGGTATAATAAAGTGAGGGTATAATAAGAAAGTTTCAGTCGGGTAAACCGACTAAGGTATACCCTCACTTTGTGAGTAATGTAATATTGAATATTACACAAATTATTCTGTCAATTTTTGTGGGAGGTACCAGAAGGGGTTTAAGAAATACACCTATATTTCGCCGAACAGTAAATACTTTAAATACATTGCACTGTGCCGAATTGTAACCGTTGAGATATTAAATTGTGGTATAATTTGGCCATTTTGTGTGAGAGGTACAAAAAGGGGCGTGGTGATAACGCTAATTTTTCACTGGACTATAGGCATTATAAAAGCATTACACTGTACAAAATTTCAAGTAATTGTATACACTGATATTAATGTTATAAACTGTTAACTTTTGGTGCAAAATGGTACATTTGTGGGAGAGGTACCAAAAGGGGCGTAACAATAACGCACATTTTTCAATGGACTGTAGGCACTATAAAAACATTACGCTGTACAAAATTTTAAGTATTTTTATACACTGGTATTAATTTTATAAGCTGTTAACTTTTGGTGCAAAATGGTGCATTTGTGTGGGAGGTACCAAAAGGGGCGCGGCAATAACGCCCATTTTTCACTGGACTTTAGGCACTATAAAAGCATTACACTGTACAAAATGTCAAGTATTTCTAAACACTGGTATTAATCTTATAAGCTTTTAACTGTTAGTGCAAAATGGTGCATTTGTGTGGGAGGTACCAAAAGGGGCGTGGCAATTTCGCCCATTTTCCTAGAGTTGATAGCGACAAACAAACGAGTTGATAGCGACTAACAAACTATGTGTGGAATTTCAGAAGATTCGAATACGTGTAATAGCAGTTATTAAAGAATCAATATTTCACAACATTTTAACCCTTTGTGGGGGAGGTACCAGAAGGAGTGGACCAATATGGCCCATCTTCGAACTTAGCCGGAGATAGAAAAAAATATTACCACATACGAAATTTGAAGTCAATCGGTTACTCCTTTCGAGAGTTATCGTGCGCACCAGCCAGCAGACAGACAGACAGACAGACAGACGGACGGACATTGCTCATTCGACTTAAAATGGCCCAAAACGGATTTCCGCCGAACATACTTGGGGTCTTAGGTCACTCCTTCGATGTGTTACACTTTTTTCCGTAGCAAATGATATATACCCTCGTCACACTAAAGTGAGGGTATAATGACCCAAAACGTATTTCCGCCGAACATACTTAGGGTCTTAGATCACTCCTTCGATGTGTTACACTTTTGGCACGTAGCAAACCCTCATCTCTAAGGTGAGGGGATAATAAAACGTCATTCAAATGGCCTCCATGACTTCTTCTGCAGGAACGAATTCGATGAACCCAATTTTCGAGCACTTTTTCCACTAAATCAAGTCTACAATTTCAATATTGACTTGTAAAGCTTGAAGAGAGTCTGGTTTATTTCGAAAGTCCAATGACTTCAAATAACCCCACAAGAAATAGTCTAATGGTGTTAAATCACAACTTCTTGGAGGCCATTCAATATCACAATTTCTTGAAATAATCGAATCTCCAAACTTTTCTCGCAACAATTCAATTGTTTCCTTTGGAAAGTGTTTTCGACTGGAAAGTGTTTTTTTGGATTTAAAAAAAAAATGGACAGCATAATTTTCAAATGTGAATGGAAAGTTTATTTTTGCTCAAGCTAAGGATTAAGGATACGTCGGATCAGAAATCGGTCAATGGCAAAAAGATAGCTCTTAACGAGGGCTAAAATATTGCTCATGTGTGTCAAGGTCGTAGGTCGACTGGAAAGTGTTTTTTTGGATTAAAAAAATGGACTTAGCGCACGAAAATTGCAATTGAAGAACGATTATTTTGATAATAAAACTGAATAATTTGTAAACGTTGTTCTTGCGTATATCTCTCCATGATGAAATTGTAAACACTACTGAATACAATGAAAAACAAATGACAGATCATGACATATTACAAATGGCCGAAACGGCACTTCAAAATCATATCATCCCTAATGAAAAACTCGTTATATTTAATACATTGTCTTTTTAGAATATCAATAAAACAAAGGTTTTGTAGTTCGATTAATCTACCTAATAAAAAGTTATAATTAAAGGGTTTTCCAACAAGAGGTGTTATTTTGGTATTCAAAGAAAAATGCAATTTTTTGAGATAAATGATCGGATGTTTATTTCATAATAAAGAGGAAGGTATGCCGTTAATAATGAAAAACAACATCAGCCAAATGGCCACCACGATCACGCTTACAGGACCATATCCTTTTCATGAAATTTTCCATAACAAAATCGCAAATTTGCTGCCCTATGTCCTCGATAGCCTTACGAATTCTATCTTTGAGGTCTTGAATCGACGCTGGGCTGTTGACGTAGACCTTATCTTTCACGTGGCCCCAAACGAAGAAGTCGCAAGGTGTTAAATCACAAGATCTCGGTGGCCAATTGTGATCACCTCTTCGGGAGATAACACGGTCCGGAAACTTTTTCCGTAACAGAGCAATGGTTTCGTTGCTTGTGTGGTACGTAGCGCCGTCTTGTTGAAAGTAAACGTTGTCCAGATCAATACCATCCAATTCCGACCATAAAAAATCATTAATCATCTCTCGATAGCGCAATCCATTCACCGTAACTGTTGATCCAACCTCATTTTCGAAAAAGTAAGGTCTAATGACCCCGCCGGACCATAAACCACACCAAACAGTCACACGTTGAGGATGGAGAGGCCTCTCAACAATAACTCTTGGGGTTTCCGAGCCCCAGATGCGACAATTTTGCTTGTTGACGAAGCCACCGAGGTGGAATTTGGCCTCATCAGTCAAGATGATTTTGTATCGTTCGTATCGTTTTTTTGTTCGATCGTTTTTTTACCGTTATGTATCGTTCGATGATCGTGTATCGTAATGGCGTAGTTTCTACTTGTCAAATGTCAAAGAATAAAAGCTTCAAAAGTGACAGCTACCGAAATACCGGGTGATTCAAAATAACACCTCTTGTTGGAAAACCCTGTAGATAAAAATAACAAAATTGTGATTGCTATTTCTTTGCCTGAAGACTAAATACACATCTATTTGAATCAAAAAGTTGGTCTCTATTTTAAAGTACATTTTTCTTTCTGTGTAACATAATTACACTTCACTTACCGTAAAAAAGAGTTGATGATTCCATTGCTGATAGTAATCATCGTTGTAATAATTCATGTATGCCCACCACGCATAGTAGTGGGAGAATATCGAGAGGCTGAATAGCACCAACATGGAATAGCGTAAACGCTTCTGCAGTATTAGCACTATCAGCCGTTTAATGCACTCGTAAAGTCCGATGACGGCGAATACCGTTAGAAGCCACATTTTGAAGGTGTTCTGTGTGGCATTAAAGTACATGTGTTTGTAGGCCGCCACTCCGGACTCATAGGGACCCTTGAATACGGTGTCCCAGCAGGAGCACGTGCAAAAATGTTTGTCCACATAACGGGCGTAATTCTCCCAAAAATACCACAGAATGGCCATGTGTGCGGGAGGGATGAGGGCCGGTGCCAAACTGCCACAAGCGGCCGGTAACCATTTCGTGTCGAACATATTGGCTAATTGCATGGCCACCCGAATCTTTATACGGAATTCCTTAATAGCTTAGTATGGTTCGTATGAGTATTTCGTTTAGTAGATACTTAACTGAAGTGTAAATCACAGCAAGTCCATTAAATCTGTAATTAAAATAAAACGGTTTTTTAATACTCGTAAATAAGAGATGCAAATTAGATAAAACATCAAGTAAGAAAATTTCAGTTGGGTAAACCGAATGTACTATAGACTATTACACTATTCCTATTACACTGAACAGAAGATACATCAAATACATTGCACTGTACCGAACTGTAAGCGTTTATGTGCACTGGTACATTAACGTTATAATCTATTTCAATTTTGGTATGATTTGGAATATTTTGTGGGAGGTGCCAAAAGAGGCGTGTTGATAACGACCATTTTTCACAGGGATATATGTACTTTAAAGGCAAAACACTGTGCATAATTTTGTAGCATTTTTGTGCATTGGTACTCATGCTATAAGCTGTTAACTTTTTGTATAAAGTGGCATCTGTGTGAGGGGTACCAAAAGCGGCGTGGAAATAACCGAAATTTTTCACTGGACTGTAGGCACTATAAAAAATTAAACTGTACACAATTTCAAGTATTTCTATACACTGGCAATAATGTTATAAGCCATTAACTATTTGTGTAAAATGGTGCGTTTGTATGTGAGGTACCAAAAGGGTCGTGACAACATAGCTAATTATACCCTACACCGCACTGTGGTACAGGGTATTATAAGTTTGTTTCACTGCAGATGTTTGTAACACCTGAAAATAACACACCTAGACCCACCTTAAAGTATACCGATCGACTCAGAATCACTAGCTGAGTCGATTTAATGATGTCTGTCCGTCCGTCCGTCCGTCCGTCTGTCCATGTAAAGTTGTTCGTCGACTACAGGTCGCAATTTCACTCCGATCGTTCTGAAATTTTGCAGTTTAGAGTACTCCGCGGCTGTTAAGATCGCTATTGAATTTGGTTGAAATCGGTTCCGATTTAGATATAGCTCCCATATATATCTTTCTTCCGATTTGGCCCTTTAGTCCTATAGAAGCTGTATTTTACATCCAATCGTTTTGAAATTTAGAATGGTAGAGTTTCTTGATCCATGAACCAACATTGCCGAATTTGAAGAAAATCGGTTAAGATTTAGCTATAGCTCCCATATATATGTTTCGTCCGATTTGGCCCTTTAGTCCTATAGAAGCTGTATTTTACATCCGATCGTTTTGAAATTTAGAATGGTAGAGTTTCTTGATCCATGAACCAACATTGCCGAATTTGAAGAAAATCGGTTAAGATTTAGCTATAGCTCCCATATATATGTTTCGTCCGATTTTGCTCTTTAGTCCTGTAGAAGCTGTATTTTACATCCAATCATTTTGAAATTTAGAATGGTAGAGTTTCTTGGTCCATGAACCAACACTACCGAATTTGAAGGAAATCGGTTAAGATTTAGCTATAGCTCCCATATATATGTTTCGTCCGATTTTGTTCTTTAGTCCTGAAGAAGCTGTATTTTACATCCAATCGTTTTAAAATTTAGAATGGTAGAGTTTCTTGATCCATGAACCAACACTACCGAATTTGAAGAAAATCGGTTAAGATATAGCTATAGCTCCCATATATATGTTTCGTCCGATTTGGCCCTTTAGTTCTATAAAAGCTGTATTTTACATCCAATCGTTTTGAAATTTAGAATGGTAGCGTTTATTGATCCATGAACCAACACTACCGAATTTGAAGAAAATCGGTTAAGATATAGCTATAGCTCCCATATACATGTTTCGTCCGATTTGGCCCTTTAGTCCTGTAGAAGCTGTATTTTACATCCAATCATTTTGAAATTTAGAATGGTAGAGTTTCTTGATCCATGAACCAACACTGCCGAATTTGAAGAAAATCGGTTAAGATTTAGCTATAGCTCCCATATATATGTTTCGTCCGATTTGGCCCTTTAGTCCTATAAAAGCTGTATTTTACATCCAATCGTGTTGAAATTTAGAATGGTAGAGTTTCTTGATCCATGAACCATCACTACCGAATTTGAAGAAAATCGGTTAGGATTTAGCTATAGCTCCCATATACATGTTTCGTCCGATTTGGCCCTTTAGTCCTGTAGAAGCTGTATTTTACATCCAATCATTTTGAAATTTAGAATGGTAGAGTTTCTTGATCCATGAACCAACACTGCCGAATTTGAAGAAAATCGGTTAAAATTTAGCTATAGCTCCCATATATATGTTTCGTCCGATTTGGCCCGTTAGTCCTATAAAAGCTGTATTTTACATCCAATCGTGTTGAAATTTAGAATGGTAGAGTTTCTTGATCCATGAACCATCACTACCGAATTTGAAGAAAATCGGTTAGGATTTAGCTATAGCTCCCATATACATGTTTCGTCCGATTTGGCCCTTTAGTCCTGTAGAAGCTGTATTTTACATCCAATCATTTTGAAATTTAGAATGGTAGAGTTTCTTGATCCATGAACCAACACTGCCGAATTTGAAGAAAATCGGTTAAGATTTAGCTATAGCTCCCATATATATGTTTCGTCCGATTTGGCCCTTTAGTCCTATAAAAGCTGTATTTTACATCCAATCGTGTTGAAATTTAGAATGGTAGAGTTTCTTGATCCATGAACCAACACTACCGAATTTGAAGGAAATCGGTTAAGATTTAGCTATAGCTCCCATATATATGTTTCGTCCGATTTGGCCCTTTAGTTCTATAGAAGCTATATTTTACATCCAATCGTTTTGAAATTTAGAATGGTAGAGTTTCTTGATTCATGCACCAACATTGCCGAATTTGAAGAAAATCGGTAAATATTTAGCTATAGCTCCCATATATATGTTTCATCCGATTTGGCTCTTTAGATCCAATCGTTTTTATACCCTATACCACACTGTGGTACAGGGTATTATTTAAGTATAAAATGTCCCAAAAGTAAATTTATGTAAACAATTTATACATCAATTACAAAATTTATATATCAGAGTTATTCAATAATACGAGAGTGGTGTAGGGTATTATATAGTCGGCACCGCCCGACTTTAGCCTTTCCTTACTGGTTTTTCATAGTAGTTATACTTTTGACTACTGATACACGGGGCAAAATCGCCTTTTTCGATATGTTTGAATCGAAAGAATATATATTTGGAACACAAATTTTTAAATATTATATATTTCTTAGCAAATAAATTTTATTTGAAAATCAATAAAATATAAAAAAATATATATAAAGAGTGATTCAAAACACACGTTACAAAAGTTTTTTTAAATAAAACAAAAACGGTTTTGGATATCAATGAAATTCTTTATTGCTGTGAAAGTACGTTCGATGCCATTATGTATGCACGCTGAAAAAAAATCGCTTGTGTAGTATATTGTCCCAAACATATTCGGCTTGAAACATATATATGTTTAAGGTACACTCTAAATATATAATATTTGGTAAACGCAAAAATTATATATTTAGGAATATGTTGTTCTAAACAAATCCTTGTTTCCGTCCTAATACTTTTTATTTGGGACTATTAATTCCGAAACAAAGATTTATTTGATTTTTAATTGTTGTTAGATTTTTTTTTAGCAATTTAATGTTAAATTTTTAGAAATTTTTTATATACGTAAATATGAAATTGTATAAGTTTGGATAAGAATAAATTACTTGACGGATTGACAACAAATGCTGATATTAAATACTCAAAAATTTAAAATGAGTCCCTTCAAACAGAAATTAATACTGCTTATGGTATTTTTAACTGGGAGGAAAACATAATTGGAAACGAAGGAAAAATTAAAAATGAAATTAGAAAAATTCAGCAATGTTTTGAAAAACTTTTTTAATAAAATATATTTGAAGACATTCCTTAACAATAATTTTATTTGTACATAAACACACATTTTATTTGAGAAAATTAGTTTGCAAATATATTTTTTTGTAATATATTAATATATGCGTTCCAAGTAAATTTTATTGATTTACAAATAAAATTTGTTTACTCAGAAATATATAATATTTAAAAATTTGTGTTCCAAATATATTTTCTTTCTATTCAAACATATCAAAAAAGGCGATTTTGCCCCGTGTGGAACTCGATTTCTTTTGCATGGCCACCACGGGCACGCTTGCAGAAGTCCAGACGCTGAACCCAATTTTCGACGCATAAATCGGCCGATACTGCTGCAATTTCACGTTCGATATTCGTACGAAGTTCATCAATCGTCGCTGGCTTGTTGGCATAGACCATAGACTTGACGTAGCCCCACAGGAAATAGTCTAACGGCGTCAAATCGCACGACCGAGGCGCAGCGCTGCCAGTTTAGGGGATTTATCCCCAATTTGGGGATTTTTCTTCGAGAATGGGGATATATTTTTTGGTTTGGGGATCCGGGGATTTGGTGGGGATTGCAATTTTTTATAATTACATGTCTTTATTTATGTTAAAATTTGTATTTTCTGTTAAATCAATTTTTTTTAGAAAATGCGTCCGTAAAAATTGTGTCAAAATTTCCTACAAAAAGTAGCTTGACTCGCAGTGTATTGGAGTACGACTTAAATAGACAACCTGTAGTAATTGCCAATACGTATTTCTATAGATATTTATAAATCTTAATTGAAGCCAAATGCGGTTTATTAAATTCTTCCGAGATGACATTACGAACAATTTAAGCTAATTTTGGTGTAAAGTTTACTAGTAACAGGATTCTGCTGATCTAACACGATTTTAAAGAACTGGAATCGCTGGTATTAACCCCTTGATGTACTTTGAAAAAAATCAGTGTGTTATAAATTATTTAATCCATTGGCAGAAATGATCAAACTTTTAATACCAAAAACGTGTACAACAAAATTAGATGATGTCGATGAGATGGGAGATTTTAAATCAGATATATTTGATCATTTGACAACGTACATTTTATACAAACAAAATGAATTTTAGTACAAAGTACATTGAATTGTAAAATACATCATTCACATAGTTAAAATATTTTCTGGGGATTTTTTTGGGGATGAGAAATTTTTTTTTGGGGATTTAGGGGATAAAAAATACAAATTTGGGGATTCGGCACTAAAAAAAACTGGCAAGCCTGCCGAGGCGGGCAATCGACTGGACCATTTCGTGAGATAACACGTTCTCCAAACTTGGTTTCCAATAAATTGATTGTGGCATTCGCTGTGTGGCTTGTGGCGCCGTCCTGTTGGAACCACATGTCCTCCAAGTCCATATCATCCAATTGGGGCCAAAAATATTCGGCTATCATTGAACGTAGCGATTCCCATTCACAGTAACGTGCCGGTCTTGATCACCACGGAAAAAGTACCCAATGACCAATGACGCCGCCGGCCCATAAACCGCACCAAACCGTCATTTTTTCGGGATGAAATGATGACTCATGGAGTAAGTGTGGATTGCTGTCTGACCAATAACGCATATTTTGTTTATTGACGAAGCCATTCAGTAAGAAATGAGCCTCATCGCTGAAGATGATTTTTCGATGAAAATCCGAATCATTTTCAAGCTGTTGCTCAGCCCACTGACTCCGAATTTCGGTAGTAAATTTTAATAATTTCGACTCGTTGTTGGCTTGTATATAGTCCAGACGCTGAACCCAATTTTCGACGGTTTTCAAGCATAAATCGGCCGATACTGCTGCAATTTCACGATCGATATTCGTACGAAGTTTATCAATCGTCGCTGGCTTTTTGGCATAGACCATAGACTTGACGTAGCCCCACATGAAATAGTCTAACGGCGTCAAATCGCACGACCGAGGCGGCCAATCGACTGGACCATTTCGTGAGATAACACGTTCTCCAAACTTGGTTTCCAATAAATTGATTGTGGCATTCGCTGTGTGGCGCCGTCCTGTTGGAACCACATGTCCTCCAAGTCCATATCATCCAATTGGGGCCAAAAATATTCGGCTATCATTGAACGTAGCGATTCCCATTCACAGTAACGTGCCGGTCTTGATCATCACGGAAGAAGTACCCAATGACCAATGACGCCGCCGGCCCATAAACCGCACCAAACCGTAATTTTTTCGGAATGAAATGATGACTCATGGAGTACGTGTGGATTGCTGTCTGACCAATAACGCATATTTTGTTTATTGACGAAGCCATTCAGTCAGAAATGAGCCTCATCGCTGAAGATGATTTTTCGATGAAAATCCGAATCATTTTCAAGCTGTTGCTCAGCCCACTGACTCCGAATTTCGGTAGTAAATTTTAATAATTTCGACTCGTTGTTGGCTCGTATATCTTTCCATCATGAAATGGCAAACCTTACTGAAGAGAAATGTCAAAAGAGCGGCAACAAATATGGCGTCGTTTGCTGTCCTTGTCGGTCTACTTTTGTAGCGTCCCTTATTAAAACAAATTATATTGACAAACTAAATTTCTCAAATAAAATTATTATTTAGGAATTTTTCCAAATATATTTTATTTAAAAAGATTGCCAAAACTTTTGCTGACTTTTTCGAATTTCAGTTTTAATTTTTTCTTGGTTTCGTATTGTACCTCCAGTTATGATACCATATGCAGCATTAACTTATGTTTTAAATTAATCATTTCAAATTTCTGAGTTAATAATTTCAAATTTCTGAGTTAGTATTTCAAGTCACATTTCATGTCAATCCTCCAATTAATTTATTTTGATGCAAGATAATACGATTTCAATTATTATTATTTATTTTTTTTACGAACATTAAAAATTTCTAAAAAAAATAACTTTGAATTTGTAAAAAAATTAACGTATTCTCTGAATTCTTAAGTGCAAACAAATATTTGTTTCGGAAATAACAGTCCCAAATAAAAACATATTGAGATGTAAACAAAGATTCCTTTAGAATAACATTTTCCCAAATATATAATTTATGTGTGTACCCAATATTATATGTTTAGAGTGTACCCTAAACATATATATGTTTCAAGCCGAATATGTTTGGGACAATATAATACAGAAGCGATTTTTTTCAGCGTGTACGTGTATATACTCTCGTTCTCAATAGAGGCGGTATAAAAACATCATTTTGTTGAAATTCTCGTACTTCTGCCAAATGCAAGGTAAGAAATTATCATTTATCCACACACAGAATACAGTTTGGTTGCCTCAACCAAATTATTTGCCAACCGAATTTTGGTAGTTCTGTCTACTACGATGCGATTCCATCAGGACAACCAATATTTTGGTTGTGGTATACTTCTGTTCCATGTTGACAACAATCATATTTGGTTGCGCCAACTACGAAAATAGTGGCTTAAATTATCTGTTGCAGTTGCCACAACCAATGTTTTAAAAAATTGGTTGTTCTGACAAGTTGTCAGTCGTATACTACCGACAATTAATTAAAAACAGTTTTCATTAATTTTTATTTTATTTATCGAACAAAAAACAAAACAATTCATAACAAAATTAAAAATCCCATATTACAAAATCATCACTATTATGAGATGTGGAAATATTTGACATAAATTTTAGTACACGAAAAAAAAACACAAAACTTTTATGCAAATATCTCTTTCAATTTTATTTATTTATTTATTTATTTATTTATATGAATTACAATACAAAGTAAATTTATATTCTAATTTTAAGGTCCAGGGAAAGGCCGGGTTACAAAGACCATATGGCTGAATTTTGCAGCGACAGACCAGAGCCTCTGGTGGGAATCGAACCCACGACCCCCAAACTCATAGGCGAGTACGCTACCAACTCGCCTACTGGGGCGCTCATTCAATTTTATGGTTGTTGCTTTTATTTTTTATTTATGTAAAACATTTTGCACAACATATTCTACATTCCACACATTATTATCCACACGAGATTATTTTTGATTACCTATACCATTCTTGAACAAAATATTGAAGATTTTTTTATGTCGAGTAATTAGTAAGTAGCAACCAATCTTTCGGTTGTATTTCCCAAAATACATTTAATAATTCTAAATTTGGGAAATGATTGGGATAACCAATAAACGATTATTTATTAATATTTTTTCTGTTGTAGTAACCAATTATTCGTTGCAATAATAATCAAGAATAAAACATTGGTTGTCACAACCAAAAATCTATCATATGGTACTATAATGAAAATTTAAAATTGGTTACCACAACTAACCGAGTGTAAATGAAAAAAACAATCTTAATTCGATTGATACAACCATCGATTTACTTGCAAGCATTTTCATTTAATCGTATCCATGTGATTATTGTTGCTTCAACTAATTATATATAAATACAACCGACAGACGGTGTAGGCAATATACTTTTTGTTGCTAGTACTATTTTTTTATTGTTACAATCGATTTCCAACCAATTATTTTCCTGGGTGCATAATTTTTTTCAAATACTTAGGGCATCTCTTAAATACCGGTGAATGCGTCCGGCGTCTGTCAAAGTGTTGTTGTATGTACAGAAAACAATAGGATGAAATTTGAGTTTGACAGACGCCGGACGCATTCACTGGTATTTAAGAGATACCCTTAGGCTTGTTTTCTTCGTTAGAATGCCTTAAACAATTAAAACAAACAATTTTTTTAGGCGATTTTTTCTAATTTTTCTGGTTTTTCGTGAAACAAAAAAAATTTTTTTTAAAAAATCACATCTTTTCTAATTATTTTAACGACAGTTACTTCTGTTTCGACGTGAATATTTTCAACATTTATAGTCCTCATATTGTCCTTTAATTTAAAGGGTTTCTTGGTTTTATCGTGCTATACTTCAAAAAATATGGTTCCAATACTAAAAGCATCTACCTAGAAAATCAGAATTTAAAAAAAAAATTATCATAAAATTTGTTTAAGACACCATATTACACCAGAAACTGTTATGGACAGCCCTTCGACTGAAATGCTGTAAACTAATGTAATCGGAAGGGACCTTTATGTGGAGACTATATCATAACCTGAACCGATAAGACCCATTATCTCTAGGGACGATTTGATGCAGAATAAAGTGTAAATGCTTCAATTTCAGACAAGCATGTTAAGAAACATGTTCTCCATGGCGTCAAGAAGTGTAATCGGCAGGGATCATTATATGGGGGGCTATATCAAAACATGATCCGATGTGTCACATTTTCAATAAGAATCATCCCTGGACAAAAATGTCGATTAAAGATTTTCTCCTCTGGGGTATGTGCAAAGCCGGCTGCGTGAACCAATGTGACATAAAGGCCATGGACATTGTGACGCTAAATCCACGCGTAAATCCATTTGTTTTTGAAACGAGAAATAAAGAGTTCTGTGTTTAAATTCCTTTAAAATGAAATGAAATAAATACACACAGCTCTTCACAAGACTTCAAAGATTCTATATGGTGTACAATTTCTCGCGTTTGAATCCTATTAACCCGCTTAAACTCATGTGAAGGTTTACTGTTTGTGAAAAAAGAGGACAAATCCAACATTTTTGAAAAAGAAAGAAGGACGGGAGGACACTGGTTAAAAAGGAGTACATGTCCTCCGAAAGGAGGACGTATGGTAACCCTGGTTAAAAAGGAGTATATGTCTTCCGAAAGGAGGACGTATGGTAACCCTGGGTATATGTCATTTGCTACGACCTAAAAGTGTAATACATCGAAGAAGTGACCTAAGACCCTAAATATGTTCGGCGGAAATCTGTTTTGGGACATTTTAAGTCATTTGAGCAATGTCCGTCCGTCTGTCTGCCTGTGTGTGTCTGTCTGCTGGCTGGTGCGCACGATAACTGTCGAAAGGAGTAACCGATTGGCTTCAAATGTGGTATGCGGTAATATTTGTCTCTATCTCTGGCTAAGTTCGAAGATAGGCCATATTGGTTCACAACTTTGAGTACCTCCCCCACAAAGGCTTAACATTTAGTGAAAAATGAATTCATTAATAATTTCTATACTACTTATTCCAATCTTCTAAAATTCCACACATATTATTAGTTTATTAGCAGCTATCATCTCGGTTTATTAGCAGCTCAATAGGTAAGGTTGCCACGGCCCTTTGATACCTCCCGGCTTATAACTTTAATAATAGTACCTATAAATATTTGAATTTTTGTACAGTGTAATGCTTTTATAGTACCTAGAGTCTAGCGAAAAGTTTGCGTTATTGGAACGCTCCTCCCACACAAATGCACTATTTTGCACCAAAAGTATTAAATAACTTTAATACCAGTGCATACAAATACTTGAAATTCTGGACAGTTTAATGGTTCTATAGTATCTACAGTCCAGTTAAAAACTGACATTATTGCCATGCCCCTTTTTGTACGTCCAACACACAGGTAGCATTTTGTACCAAAAGTTGACTGCTTATAATTTTAATAATAGTGCATACAATTACTTGAAATTCTGTATAGTGTAATGCTTTTATAGCACCTAGATTCCAGAAAAAATTTGGCATTATTGGCACGACCCTTTTGGTACCTCCCACACAAATGGATATTTTGCACCAAAAGTTAACAGCTTATTATAGTGTAAACAAATACTTGAAATTTTGTACAGGGTAATGCTTTTGTAGTACCTACAGTCCAGTGAAAAATGGGCGTCATTGGCACACCCCTTTTGTTACCTCCCACACAAATGGACTATTTTGCACCAAAAGCCTTGAACGTTAATAACAGTAAATACTTTAAAGTTATTAATGCAATTTAAATTGATAATATTTTGATGTATCTCTATGCGGGTTTGATCTGTTATTGATGTTAATAATATATATATATTTAATAATACATATTCTGTTTTTGCACTTTGTTAGGCTCAAGATCATTTTTGTTGCTTTCAGTAAATGAAAAGGGGATTCTTAAGTCGGTTTACCCGACTGAACTTTCTTACTTGTTCACATACCATTTTTTATCTCAATGATGTACTAATACGATTATCAATTGTTAGAGTAACTAAAAAGTATGCTTACATGTCCAATAATTAAAAATAATACCATCCCAAGATATAATAAAAGACGAATTCAGATAAATTTGTTTATTAAAAGGTCAGAATTTGTAATATTAACCTATGAATTTTATTTTTGACTAAAAAGTTTATAAAAAGTTGCTAAATAAGTCAAAGCTATCATTATTGTTTGAAAAAATTCCAAAATTTTACGGAAATTTTATATTTTAAAAATTAAAAAAATGAATTTGTGAGTTTTATAAAATTTTAAATTGCTCTTGAAAGGCTAAATCGATTTTTAAGTTAACGTCGTTTCAAAGAGAACATAACGAACCATTTTTTGTGTATTTAAAAAAAATTATAAACATGTTCTACAAATACACACAACAAAAAGCAAATGTCATGTTGGTGCCGAAAAAGAAAATAAATAAAACACAATAGGTTTTAATTTTAAATATTAAAAAGGGAGCCGTAAGCTCTAATTTATTTATGCAACAAATGGTAAACAAGATTACCTTTTTTTGAAGTACAACGATACGTACAATATAGCAACAAGATGCCGGTAATGCAACGATATGCAGAGGTGAGAGATGCCGTCGATTAGAGAGATCGTTAGCGATTGAATAGACCGTGAAAGGTGGGGGCATTCGCGGGGAAATGTCCAAATACTTACTCGCTAATATCTACAAAGGTACTCTTTCAGTGTTAGAACAAAGGGAGTACATAGATATTAGCGAGAAGGAAAGTACCATAAACAAATACCATGGTACATTTAATCAGGTATGACAGTTTGACTTTCAAACTTAAACATGCCGCCCACCTTGCAACATCCAGATATGTTGCAACTTAAACTAAATTACATCTAAGATAGGGAAAGTATAGAGCAGTAAGTAATTCAGTGAGTTTTTGTAATTCATTATTCATTCAATTTCTTTTTTATTCATTTTTTCAAAAAACACTTAATCTAAATGGGCCAGTAGGGACCCAGAAGCCAGTAGGGACTTCTCAACGACAAACACGAATGGGCCAGTAGGGACCCCAGCGAGAACGCGATGGGCCAGTAGGGACCCTTGGGTGGACGAAACACGATGGGCCAGTAGGGACCCCAGCAACTCAATCAGGCCAGTAGGGACCCTAGCAGTTGCATACGCCCGATAACACCCATCCAAAAATGGTGTAATGGGCGACCGGAAGCCCTGGTGACGTTCGTACCTGACTAGTGACGATTCGTGCGTACATTTCTGGACCGAACACGAGCGCTACGCGTCCTACTCTAAAAAAGTGAGGATCAGCTAATGGGAATCCAAGAAATGATTCCTTGATCCGTTCTGGAACCGATTCAGTGGGGGTGGAGACGTGCCCGAGGTCGCATACCCTGGCCGTAAAAGTCAAGGTTTGCTGGGCATCGTATGCGGACGCGACTGTCAACCTACAGAACTCGACACCATCTATCCATGATGTCGGAATTCGAAGCTGCTCCACCATAGACGCACAGATTAGACTCTGCCTACCACAGGAATCGAGTACTGCACGAACTGGCACTGCTGCCCCAGTCGACCGAACGTGCACAACCAAACTTGGCACCAAAGACACCACGTTCTGCAAAACGCCCATCCCCACAGCAACAGCGGACGGACGAGAAGAATCTCCCCTATCGGACGGACGAGTGAGTGCTACTTGACGCGGACGTTTGGGGTTGCCATTCTTATGCTTCGGCGCGACTCTAGGGTCAGTTTTGTTGGGGTCGGAATGTAAAAGAGTGTTGTGGTCGCCACTACATTTCGTACATCTTTTCTGACTCGGACAGTCCTTAGTTTGGTGGGAATGGGCCAAACACCGGTAACAATAGCGATACATCACCACTGTCCGAATCCGAGTTTCGTCAGGCATCTTTCGGAATTTGACGCAAAAACGAAGTGGATGCCTTCGACCACAAACACGACAACTATAAGCGGACGGAACGGACGGGACGGACGGGTCTGATGGGGCGGACGGTACTGTTGGGGCGGACGGTACTGTTGGGGCGGACGGTGCTGGTGTGGCGGACGTGATTGCCAATGCTGCAGAGGGCAGTTGTGGGGTCTTGTTATCCGCTATCACAGTCTGCGAAGGCAGAACTTCCTGCACTGGGTCTAAAATTGGCGCCATAACCACAGGTGCATCAGAAACCGGGCGACTATCTTCTTCCGACAACTCCATGAGCTCATCAAAATCTTCCAAATCATCGGCGAAGAATGAGATCTTTTCCATTTTACTACGAGGAAAGAATAAGATTACAAAGACTGCGAGGTTTGGTCGGTCAGAAGGACCAATTTGGTGATAGGTCGTCTTACAACGCCGTTATCAGTGCGGACGTCAACAACGCGAATATGACCGTCGATCCCGGGGTGAACATCAATGACGCGGCCTAATTTCCATGACGTAGGAGCTTGAAGCTCGTGTTTCACGACGACGAGATCATCCTTTTGTACATCACGTTCCGGAAATTTCCATTTATACCGCTTGTGCAAGGTTTTCAAATACTCCTCTTTCCAACGAAAACAAAACTGATGAGCCAGTGCCTGAACTTTCCTAAACCGATTCACCAGAGATATCGGTTGCTCTGAGACGACTGGTTCTGGGGGAGCAAGTAGCGGAGCACCTATCAAAAAGTGTCCTGGCGTCAACGCGACGTTTTCATTTGGATTATCGGACATAGGACACAACGGACGAGAATTTAAGCATGCCTCAATTCTAGCCAAAACTGTCGATAATTCCTCAAAAGTATACTTTAGATTTCGAGCCTGTCTTCGAAAGTGAAGCTTAAAACTCTTAACCCCAGCTTCCCAGAGGCCACCCATATGTGGAGCTCCAGCTGGAATAAAACGCCACGATAGGCTTTGATGCGCGAATTGTGAGGAAATGGAAGAGCTACATTCCCGAACAAAATCCTTAAAATTCCTCTCAATTTCCCTAGATGCACCTACAAAATTCGTTCCATTATCCGAAAAAATGGTACGAGGACAACCACGGCGAGCAATAAACCGATGAAAGGCTGCCAAGAAGTTTGCTGTCGATAAGTCGGATACTGCTTCCAAGTGTATGGCCTTCGTAGAGAAGCACACGAATACACAAACGTATCCTTTGGTAATTTTGCAGTATCGACCTGTATATGACTTAATGTCAAATGGCCCTGCAAAGTCTACCCCAGTGGCAGTGAATGGCCTATTAATTATGGTTCTTTCTGGCGGAAGTGCTGCCATAACCTGTCCACAGGACCGTTTTCTTTCTAACATACAACTCCTGCAATTGTGAACAACTGACCGAATCAAGGTTTTCACGCGAGGTATCCAATACTCGATTCTAATGATGCGTAACATCAATTGATTTCCTCCATGAACAGAAATCATGTGAATAAAGTTCACTAAAAGTTTGGAAAACCGACAATTGTAAGGGAGAAGTATAGGATGTCTTTCCGAATAGGCAAGGGTAGGGGACCGAGCTAATCTACCATTCATTCGCATTACACCGTTCTCATCTAGAAACGGATTTAGAGGAACAAGAGAACTTTTACTATTAAACGGCGTTCTATTCAACAGATGCTTATATTCATCCGCATAATTAGCTTTCTGTGCTACGACAACCAGTCGAGTACGAACATCTTTTATTTCTTCAGACGAAAGCGTGGAACTAGTCACGTTGTTCTGACTCCTATGAGCAGGATGAGTTCTACGGAAAAATCTCATCATGTAAGCAACGACACGCAAAGCACGATCTAAAGTCGAAAACCTATCAAGAATATCCTCATAACTAGAGAAGAACGACGCATGAGTACGCACCGAGCGCATTTCTACATCAGTATCAAGGGGGGTGAGATCATAAATCGTCCATTCCGATTTACTAAGGCTGAGCCATTGTGGCCCGTGCCACCACATTTCAGACGAGGCTAAGTCCGCGGGAGGAAGACCACGACTGCCCAAATCCGCAGGATTGTCTTCTGATCTCACATGATACCAATTGTGATTGCCAACATTCTCCTGAATGCGACATACCCTATTCGCTACAAAAGTAGTCCACGTCGAAGGCGTCTTTCTAAGCCATGCGAGCACTATAGTCGAATCTGTCCAACAATAAACTTGGCGAAATTCTATACCACTCTCTCGCACGATTGTTTTCAAAAGTTCCGAAGCTAAAACGGATCCGCAAAGTTCCAGTCGAGGTAGAGAAACCGATTTTATAGGGGCGACTCTAGTTTTACACAATAGTAAATTTGAGAAAATTTCCCCACTCGGAGCTTCAATCCGAAGATAAACCACCCCCGCGTATGCCTTCTCCGAGGCATCCGAAAAGACATGAAGCTCCGCATTACAGTCCGGATGGTATCGAACATATCTTGGGATACGGACAGAATTCACTTCAGGATAGGCGTCAACAAATTTTAGCCATTCTCCTTCAGTGGAAGGTGGGAGCGGGTCATCCCAACCAATGTTGTCTCGCCAGACTTTTTGCATGACCATCTTGGCCATGACAATCACTGGACCTACCCAGCCGACGGGGTCAAAAAGTTTTGCGATAGCAGAAAGAACTTCCCGTTTAGTATAGGAAGATTTCTTGACTATAGGTGTCACCGCGAAGTAAAAAGCATCCAACTGCGCGTTCCATCGAATCCCCAAGGGTTTAGAACCGCTGTTCTCCACAAAAGTCAGAACCTCCGCATCCACCAAATGGTCAGATGGGAAACAATCTAAAATTGATCTATCATTCGCGGTCCATTTACGAAGCTCAAACTTAGCTGACGCGAGAGCTGCGATTAATTGGTCCCGAGCGACCAAAGCAGTCTCAAGATCGTGGGTTCCCGCTAGAACATCGTCCACGTACATACTCTTACGCAAGATATGAGCCGCAAGAGGAAACTCATTCTCGGTGTCGTCAGCTAGCTTCAAAAGAGTTCTAATGGCCAGATATGGGGCGCAGTTCACACCGAAGGTGACTGTTTGCAATTCGAAGTCTTGTACCGGTTTTGTGGGAGAATCTCTAAAAAGAATTCGTTGAAGGGGCGTATGCGCAGGATCAACCCGAATTTGTCTGTACATTTGCGTAATGTCGCAGTTAAATACAAATTGGAACATTCTCCATCTGAGAATGAGAAGGACTAAGTCTTCCTGCAACGTAGGTCCAACATGAAGGATGTCGTTCAGACTTTTACCGTTCGATGTTTTGTTGGACGCATTAAAAACCACGCGAAGTTTGCTTTTCCATATTAATGACCGGGTGATGAGGTAGATAGCAAGACAACTTCTCAATCGAAGAAGGCGCATTCACTGGCCTCATGTGGTCCAATGTCAAATATTCTGTGACGACCTTATCATAAACTGTCTTCACGTCAGGCTTCCGAAGTAATGACGATTCATTACGGTAGAATTGTTAAAGAACGTTTGCTCTCGACTCGCCTAAGTATTCCCGTGAGCTAAGGTCAGTTCGGATGGGTAAAGTAACGATATACCTACCGTCCGAATCTCTACGGGTCGTACGTACAAAATTTTCCTCGCAAACCTTATCCGAAGGCGACAAAATACTACGTTTTGGAGGCTCCTCGAGTTCCCAGAAACGCAAAAGCGTTCTATTTATGCTATCTTCTTCAGATATTTCCAAAGTCGTAGCGAAAGTCTGAACTTGATTGGCCGGGACCGGACCCGTGATAAGCCAACCAAATATAGAATTCTGGGCAAGCAGGGTGCCTGAAGAAATCTGAAGAGATCCTCCCTTGAGAATCTGAGGGTACAAGTCCGCTCCTATCAGTAGATCAACAGGTCGAGGGTCAAACAAATTTGGATCTGCCAATCGAATATTTGGCAATTGATTCTTAAAATCTGCTGCTACCGTAAAGGATGGCAGATTTCCAGATATAGTGGGCAAAATCAGAGCTGTCGTTTCTAAGATTATCGACGCGTCGCATGCTGTCCCAATCTTCACTGTACAAACTTTTCTTGAGGTGGCAGATATAGCTCGATTGACACCAGAAATTGTTGCATTGGTTGAGTGCACAGGCAACTTCAACCTATTCTGCAAACGCTCCGTTAAAAAGGAGGCTTCAGAAGCAGGGTCAATCAACGCTCGAGCAGGGTACGAAGCACCTTGATGAACAATATTCACCATTGCTGTTCCCAAAAGCACAGCTCTGCTCTGAGCAGCGTGAAATACCTGACGCGGCAAACATCCAGCCGATGTGGATGGTTGAGGTTGTTCTGCAGGAGGGGGGTTCGAAGATTGAGTAGCTGCAGGAGGTCTCGACCCAGAATTACCTGAGGTGGAATTCGTAGCATCACGATGTAACAATGTGTGATGTCTAGATTCACATTTCGAACAGTGACGATCACTCGAACAATTTCTGACATCATGCCCCTTAGCCAAACAATTTAAACATAAATTATGCCGTTTGATAACCGAATACCTTTCCGATGGTGAAAGTTGTTTGAACCGATGGCACTTTGACAGTTTATGGCTGTGTCTAGGGCAGAGTACACAGTTAATAATAGTTTGAGCACGAGAAGGCTTCGGAGAGGTTGCATTCGTAAAATGCGTCCTAACCTTCTTCGTATTTGACGCTTTTTGGGGTTCGGGTCCCCGAAGGTCGCTAAGGCACACAAGAGTGCGAATCCTTTCCATAAGAAAGGTATCCATCTCTTTCCACGAAGAAAGAGCTGATTTGTCCCTGATACTTTGTTCCCATAAAGACTGGGTAAGCCTCGGCAAACGTTGCAGGCAAATAAAGATCAGGATCGGATCCCAATTGTCCGTACTTATATCGTAAGTAGATAGTGCTGAAAGACAGCCATTAATACCGCGTTGTATCGATTTTAACCCCGAACTAGTCTCACTTGATAAAACCGGAAGGTCAAAGAGAGTCTTAATTTGGTTATGCACAAGTATTCTAGGGTTATCATAAGATTCCCTCAGTGCTTGCCACGCAAGCTCGAAGCTGCGATGGGTCAGCGGAAATTTCGAGACAATTTCTCGCGCTTCCCCACTGGTTTTACGTACCAGATGACATAATCGCTCAATGTCGCTCAGTCGAGAATTATTTATATACATTGCGCCGAATAAGTCCCTAAAAGTGGGCCAGGATATAAAATCTCCCTCAAAAACGTCAACATCACACGGAGGCAGAGCCAGATTGTGCATGACGTCACCCATAGACGCCATTTGCCTCCTTTCCCTATTCGACCGGTGGGAAGGTGTCGCGGAAGGAAGAGTTCTATTAGAAACGTTCCCGGGAGGAAGCGTTTCATTCGCTACCGAATCATTAGGAGCAGACCGAATTGAATGCTCAGATTCTGAGTTCGACAAGGATGTTCTCGAAGACCAGCGCTTCAAGTTTCGGAACTCTGACAATTTCCTATTAATTGTCGCTAGACACCTCATAAATGTTGAGTACGAAGACTCATATTTGCTGTCCGCAGCGTCGATGTCGCTTTTCTCTACAGTCTTTGTAGTCTGCAAATAACTAATATATTTTTCGTACGCTTCCTGAACTCGTTGCCAAACTTTATTGACCTCCGAGCTACGTACCTCAAGAATAAACAAATCAAGCTCCTCGTCTTTTTCTGCAACAAAGTTTGCATTAAATTTGATAAGAGCATCCGAAGCTCTTACAAAAATATCGAGAGGAGTGAGAGACATTTTGTTTATGAAGTTTCAAAAAATCAAACGAAAAGTGACTAAAACGAAACAAAATTCCCCAAAGAATCAAAAAAAATCTAACTTCGATTGGACTGTAAATGAAAGAATCGCTAAAATTTACCTATGTAAATTTAAATGGATCGGAACACCAAAAATTTCCAATGAAATTTAGTTCCTTTCTAGCAAAAAATCGAAAAAACCGAAAAAATCCACCAAAAAACTATCTACCGAATGTAGAAGAAGCTTTGCCTGAATTCCAATAACACAGGAGACCAATGTCAAAAAGCACAAAAACGCGAGTCCGAAAATAATAAAATCGAAAATCTCAAAAAAAAATTCGAAAAGGCTCAAAAATTTCAAAAATGTCGAGAAAACCAAAAGTCGCTGTAAAATCGACAAAATCAACGAAGAAAAAAAAAAAACTAAAATTTTCTTTGAAATTTAAAAAAAATACGATATATAAGAAAAAATTCAAGATAAAAAATAAACTTTAAAATTCAAAAATCAAAAAAAAAAACTTTTCGTGTACCGAAATATTTTTAAAATTAATATTTTCTCTCGAAAATATAGAAATTTAACGAATGCCGAACGTAAATCACGTGTACCGATTGCACGGTATTCGAAAATTCCGAAAAAACTTGAAAAATACTTCAAAATTCGATTATTAGTTGGGTTGGCCGACTGTAGGGTGCACGTACCGATGTAGTGAAACCCAACGAAAAAACTTCCCAATCGAACGCAAATCAAAAAATAATTGAAAAAAGACAAAAAATCTCACTTTTATTTAAAAAAGTCGAATTTGACCGTATGTAGGGTGCACGTAAATTTTTCCCGAAAATTTTGTCTAAAAAAACACGTTACACGAAACCGCAAAAAAATTTCACTAAATAATTTTTTTTGTGTAACAAAATTTATATTAAATGCACTTGACCGACGCAACGACTGTAGCGCACCGAAAATCAAAAAACGAAACAAAAGAGAAATAAAAGAACTCAGCTTTTGTTTGTTTGTATGTAATTCCTTTATATACGTACGTATGTATGAACGTATATGCAAAGTATGTGGGCACTGAACCGTCTGTTGGCGCTTGGACGGACGGAAAGACGCTTAAAAACAATGTATTTTGGCGGCGGGCTTGAAGGAATATTGTTGTTGTTGTAAATCGGAAAATTGCACTGAATATTAGAATAATGTTTTGCCGACGGCAATACGTCTTTCGAAAAATAAAAATTTATTCAGCGAATATCACGATTAACACAACCAAAGAAAATTAACACAACCGCACTATTACCACAAATACACTATTCACTGTTTATTTTAAAAAATTAATTTAATTTGTTTAAATTGTTCCCGATTTTTTCTCACAAAAAGCAGACGGACATACACCGGTATGTATGTACGTTTGTATATACCACGAACAACGTAAAGACGAGACGGGTAGCGGGAGGGTTTCGCGACGCGTTGTAAAACGACCTTTTTTCAAAAAATTTAACACTTTTTTATTAATAAATTCGCGACTCACTGTTATAGAAACAAAAAACTGCTCTATACAAACCTTTATTTTATTGAAATCAATTATTTATTATGATTCGATGATGGATGTGGATGAAGGCTGTGATGATGGCGATGACTGCTGTTGGTGAAAAAAAAACAACAAACCGATTAACACACGCACACTTATCCGATAGGCTCGGTTTATCCCGGTTGAAGTGACCAAAATGTTGGTGCCGAAAAAGAAAATAAATAAAACACAATAGGTTTTAATTTTAAATATTAAAAAGGGAGCCGTAAGCTCTAATTTATTTATGCAACAAATGGTAAACAAGATTACCTTTTTTTGAAGTACAACGATACGTACAATATAGCAACAAGATGCCGGTAATGCAACGATATGCAGAGGTGAGAGATGCCGTCGATTAGAGAGATCGTTAGCGATTGAATAGACGGTGAAAGGTGGGGGCATTCGCGGGGAAATGTCCAAATACTTACTCGCTAATATCTACAAAGGTACTCTTTCAGTGTTGGAACAAAGGGAGTACATAGATATTAGCGAGAAGGAAAGTACCATAAACAAATACCATGGTACATTTAATCAGGTATGACAGTTTGACTTTCAAACTTAAACATGTCACTTTAACAAGTAAGAAAGTTCAGTCGGGTAAACCGACTTATGGAATACCTTCACCTTGAGTCCCAAAAAAATATAAGTAAATTTATTTATTTTTTTGTTTTAATTAAATTTATATCAATTTAAATTGCGTTTAATAACTGTAAAGTATGTACTGGTATTAAAGTTGTAATCTGTTAACTTTGGTACAAAAAGGTCCATTTGTGTGGGAGGTACCAAAAGGCGAGTGCCAATCACGCCCATTTTTCTCTGGACTCTAGGTACTATAAATGCATTTCAAGTATTTGTATTGTGTTGTAGTTACTATTGTACCTTTGAGAATTTATTTATGTATATGCTTACATACCTATGTATTTACAAATCACAGATACATAGACACCTCACGTATCCACATAAATATATATGTACATTCATTTATATAAATATTTATCAATCATTTTAAGAATATGCATTTCCCTTGATGTATCCCACTATCCATTACAGAATAAATTACAAACTTATTTAGAAAAAAGCTACTAAATTGTCCTTTTTTTAAATTGGTAGTATACACACAAAATAGCCTGTAATATTTTCCAGAAAGTTCAAATAGTTAGAAGTGATTTTAAATGTTCTTCAACTTTTTGTACAACTTAAACATAAATACGATTTTTTCATAAATCAATTTTTATTGAAATAAGAATTATTTACTTAATTTTAAGTAAATGTTATATGTCTTAAATTTAAATGAAATGTACTTACATATTTTAAAAGTTACACAACACATAAGAAATATATACTTAAGATTTTGGTCCAAAGACGTTGTAATCTTTAAAACAAGGACATTTGTTATTTAAAATTAAGACAATTTTCTAAATTTTAAGTCAATTCTCCTAATTCTAAGGATAAATGTTCCTTATTTTAGTGATTAGGATCAGGGCTGTGGAGTCGAGCCAAAACTACTCGACTCCGACTCCCGGAGTCGAATTCTAAAATCATTCGACTCCGACTCCAGCTCCGACTCCGGCAGTTAAATAACATACATTTCTGAAAATATATTTTTACTAAGACGTGAGTTTATGTTATTGAAAATAAGATATAGCTTTGTTAAAAAAACACAAAAAAGTAGGTATTCTACTGGTATTGAATAAAATAAAATTTTATTATTTATTAATCGAGGCTTGACCTGCAAGTTGCAACTAATATGACAATTCTTTCAACATGAAATCATGATAAAATTTTCATCAATCACTGCATCTGTTTTAATATACCATAATTTTTGGAAATTATGTCCGCTTCAGGCAACCAGTTTATTCGTTAGTTATTATACCCTATGGTACAGGAGGTTATAAATTAGTTTTGTGACAGATTTGTAAAAAATACTACAGCTAGACACACCTTAAAATATACCGTTCTACTCAGAATCACTAGCTGTCCGTTTGTCCATCTTAAGTTGTTCGTAAAGTATATGTACCATATTAAATTGTACCAGTATTAAAATTTGGCAAATAGAACTCTTTCACATTAGGGAGGAAACCTATTGGAATTGGTGAAAATCGGTTCAGGTCGGTATTGCCCCCAGATATAAATGTTTCTTTAGATTTGGCCTTGTAACGCTATGGAAGCTGTTTTCACATTCAATCATTTTGTATACCCTCCACTATGGGCTGGGGAGTATATTCATTTTGTCACTCCGTTTGATCTGAGACCCCATAAAGTATATATATTCTTAATCGTCGTCGATGCCATGTCCGTCTGTTCATCCGTCCGTCCGTCTGTTCTAATCACGCTACAGTCCGTAATAATAGAACTAGGTTGATCAAATTTGGTAGAAATATATCTTATAGTTGCATGTTGTATGGGATTGCAAATGGTCAATGTTTTGATATAGCTTCTTTATATAGGTCGCTCCGAAATACGGATTTTGAGCCATAGCTACGACATTTTTTAAGCAATTTAGCGGAATTCTGTATTCTGTTTTGACAAGAATTCATCAAAGCAAAAATTTTACAAACCGGTTCATATTTTGTTATAGTCACCCTATAGACGTCGCTCCAAAATATAATATTTAAGCCATAAATACCATATTTTCCAAGCATTTTAACTGGATTTATTTTGTTGTAGTCCCCGTGTAGATGTAGCTTTCAAAAAGCTAATTTAAGCCATAAATGTCACATTTTTTAGGTAAAGAGTTTGGCTAAAGAATTTGCGGCCTAAAAATGCAGCGTTCGTTTTTTAATAATTTATTAAACAAAAAGCATAGTTTCATGATTTTCTCCATATCCAAAGATTTTACCAGTAATAAAATTTAATGCAATCCATGTTGGAGGGTATATAAGATTCGGCATGGCCGAACTAAACGCTTTTACGTGTTTTAATTTAGTAGGGTAGAATTTATTTATCCAAGAACTAAGGAATTGTGTATAGTTTTGCAAAAATACTTATTTTGTTAGCTAAATACATATATTCCGAGCTTTCCTAAAATTGTTTCACATAAAAACTAGATAGTTTGGTTAACTTTATATATTTTTGACATACTTAAATATTTCGTTAAAAGCTTCGAATATTTTATCCTTCTTTTTTACCAATTTTTTACCAGTTGTTTTCCCAAAATTTTTGGAGTACAAAAGTTCTACACGGGGCAAAATCGCCATTTTGGATTTGTTTGAATCGAAAGAAATTATACTTGGAACACAAATTTTCAAATATTATATATTTTCGAGCAAATAAATTTTATTTGAAAATCAATAAAATGTATTTAGAACCCATATGTTAATATATTAGAATAAAATATATTTGCGAGCTAATTTTCTCAAATAAAATATGTGTTTAAATACAAATAAAATTATTGTTTATGAATATTTCCAAATATATTTTATTAAAAAAAAAAGATTTTCAAAACTTTGCTGAATTTTTCGAATTTTAGTTTTACTTTTTTTCCTTTGGAAAGTGTTTTTGACTGAAAAATGTTTTTTTTTGGATTTTTAAAAAAATGGACAGCATCATTTTCAAATGTAAACGGAATCGGTCAATGGCAAAAAGATAGCTCTTAATGAGAGCTAAAATATTGCTCATGGGTGTCAAGGTCGTAGGTCGACTGGAAAGAGTTTTTTTTCGATTTTAAAAACAATGGACTTAGCGTACGAAAAGTTGCAATTGGAGAACGATTATTTTGATAATAAAACTGAATGATTTGTAAACGTTGTTCTTGCGTATATCTCTCCATGATGAAATTGTAAACACTACTGAATACAATGAAAAACAAATGACAGATTATGACATATTACAAATGTCCGAAACGTCACTTCAAAATCATATCATCCCTATTGGAAAATCCGTTACTTTTGGACCAAAGCAAATGACAATAATAAGTGTTATAATTTCGATATTTAGCATAGATTTTTATTAAATAGTTTGTTCCGATTTTTTCATGGTTTATTTTTGTGTCAACAAAAAAGATTTTTTTTGGAAAAAAAATCAACTTTTTTCTAATTTTTTTGACGACTGTTACTAAACTACAGTAATAAATAGATAATAAATAATATAATAAATACGAGTAGGTATGCATTTCCAACATTTGAAGTCATCACAATTGCCTTAAACTTAACGCGTAATCCGGCTTTATCGGGTTTTTCTTAAAAAAATATATCGAGAGCTTATATTCAAAACCCTCTATCTTAAAATTCGGTAAAATAAAAAAACAAAAATTGAGATTTTATGGTCATTTTTCTAATTTCTCTATCTTACACACTTATTTTTTCTGAATGCAATACCCTCTATCTCTTCATATAATTTGGGACTATTTTTTTTTCTTCTAAAAGATGGTTCTTTGGTGAAAAGAGTATGCTAAACCCGAATTTGGTTAAATTTTTTTAGTCGAAGCTTTAGTTTTCAAATTATGACTATTTTTATATCTAACCAGTGATTCCACAAGAATACCATTTTTACTATGACAAATTGAAAATGGATTCAAAAATGAACCCCAAGAAATAGATAATACTTAAATAAAAATATAATCATTAATTCATGAATTCATTGTTATTATTATTTATTATCTTTATTTTAATATGTATAATTATACATATATTAAAAAAAATTTTGGAATTCATAAATAAATTGTTTTTACTATGCAAAACCCTCTATCTTTTTTATACATGAAGAATGTTTGAATAGCAATACCCTCTATGTTCCATAAAATGGCTCGTGGTGCAAATATTAAAAACAAATATTATGTAGTAGTTCACGTAGTTAGGTGTAATAAACATTGTAGAACAAACAATTTTAATTTTATTTAAAATTAGGGATATAAACGGTTTTTTGACTCTACTGAACAATTGTGTTTTTTAAGATAGAGGATATTGAATATAAACTGTCGATATTTAAAATATTAAAGGTAGCTTCCATGGAAATTCGAATTTAAAAAAAATATTAAAAAAAACTTTACCATAAAAAATTTTTAGTTTTGATTTTATGGAATAGTGTGCCCCAATCTACATAAAAAACTAATTTTTAGGTCTTGGACACAAAAAAACTGTTCCGTTGCATAGCAATTTTTTTTTGTCGCAATTTACAATGTCACTTACCATGTTAAAAAAGAACACATCACTTTCCGGGCCGCTAATGTACGAGTACGCTAATAATGTTGCACTAAATGTTATACATCTCACAACAGTTTTATTAACACGGAAATATAATTTATTGGTTAAGTCCATTATTATAATTCAAATATTATATGGACATTTTTGTAGTAAATAAACGTTTTCACAACTTCCCGTTCTTGCTTCTTTCCGACCTGTTGCTTCGATTCGTTCAAAACTGTAAGCCTTTCAACGTCAATCATACGCCACGTATTAAATCAATTGTGCACTTGAACTGCATTGTTTTTACTGTTTTCATTTGGTTTTTTAATTTTTAGTTGGAACACAAAATTGCTTTAATGGAACCACTACTCTTAGACTAGAAACCGTAGAAATGAACAACGTACAAGTATGTATTTGGCAAAGAATGCCGCCGCGGCATATTCAGCCTGTGTGAAGTTCCACATTTACGTTTACGTTGCTTAGGTGCTGTTTTCAAAATAAATACGAGTATATGTGTATGTGAACAAAATGTACACATCAGTGCATGCAACGATTCATATGTGTACACAAAACACATATACATACCATTATGAGCAGATACTCATCTGGTAAAAGGTACACGCTATGCCCTAGGGAAGGCCTCTCAGGGAACTACTCGTAACAGGCTCGTACAATGCATTCTGCAATTTATTTAAAATTAACAAAGGGGTTAGTTTGGAGATTAATAGGCCTGTAAGAAAATGCATTCTAGAATGCCTTTAGTTAAAATACAAAAATGAAATGCCTTCTTCGTAGCAAATGAGCCTCTATAGAAGTTCTGCCAAAAAAGTTATTTAATAAGATCTCTAAAATGTCATTAAAGCTTTCCCAAAAGATCAAGCTTGTGAAATCAATTTTGATTAGCCAAGTACGTAGGCCTTTTACCCTGTCAATATGCAGAAGAGTTACAAGAATGGGTTTCGGATCTTAAATAAGGCCTTATAAACGGCCTACTTGTTGGAGGACTTCCACACTTTCCCGATGGGTATATAAGGGTGTTTGAAATAATATTTTTAACGATATTTACACGCTGAAAAAAATCGCTTCTGTAGTATATTGTCCCAAAAATACTCGGCTTGAAACATACATATGTTTAGGTTACACTCCAAGTATATAATGTTTGACTTATACAAACATATAAATATTTGGGAGGATGTTGTTCTAAAAAAAAGTATGTTTCCACCCAAATATTTTTTACTTAAACTTATATTTCTGAAACAAAGATACATTTCTATGTAAGTATTTGGCACAAATGCCTTATTGTAAAGAGAATTTTTCTGTTTTTTAGAACTTCAAGTGACATTTTTTAGAAATTTTATTTTTGGAAAATTAGATTAAAATTGAAATCGTATAATCTTTCGTAAATATAAATTGCATTGATGGGTTAACAAAAGTAATAAATTGAAATTTGAAAAAAAATTTTGGTAAGCTTCTTAAACAAGAACTTTATTTGTGTGTAAACACATATTTTATTTGTGACAGTCAGTTCGCAAATATATTTTGTTCTTTTATATTAATATATGCGCTCCAAACAAAATTTCTTGATTTTCAAATAAAATTTTTTTGTTCACAAATATATAATATTTAAAATTTTTGGTTCCAAATATATTTTCTTTCAATTCAAACATACGAAAAATGGTGATTTTCCCCGTGTAAAATTATGTTTTTTGAGCTTGTTCGGATTGAGGCTCTCTTTTTTAATTAAAACGCGCTGGTCTCGCTTTATTGCCCTCAACCATGGAATGGGGGGTTAACTCATTTTGTAATTCCGTTTGTAACACCTCGAAATATTGATCAAAGGATATAAATTCTTAATCGTCAAAAAATTTTAAGACGATTTAGTCCTGACCATCCGTCCTTCTGCTGCAATCACGTTATAGGTAGATTTAGTTTGAAAATGGGCTATAAAGATCCATTTTTATCCCCTCACCTTAGAGAGGAGGGTATACTCGTACATAATTTGCTACGAGCCAAAAGTGTAACACATCGATGGAGTGACCTAAGACCCCGAGTATGTTCTGCGGAAATCTGTTTTGGGTCATTTTAAGTAATTTGAGCAATGTCCGTCTGTCTGTCTGCTGGCTGGTGCACACAGTAGTATGTATTCTGGATTTAGGTGACTTCCTGCCGTTAGGCCTAACCCCACCGTGCTCTAAGCACCTGTGTGAGTACATGCGTCGACCAACGCCCCCACGCACAATGTGCATGAGTACCAAACAATTCCGTGTTTCTGGACACTTTTGCCCTCCTCCTGTTTAGGAGCGGAGCCGATCTAAAACTCCTTGCCATTCTAAGGGTCATGGCACTCGGTTGGTTTGCAACTTCGCATCCGAGAATGTTCTCTCCCAGCGATTTTGGTTTTAACCAAAGCCACCACGTTGCACCCAATAGGGCCCTCACCAATAGTCAGGCCGGAACCTGCGTCCCGAAGGCTTTCCTGGCTCCCGTGGTACCAGATTAAGTGCTCTGGTCAGACTGCGTAACCGAAGATACTTCCAGTTAGACTCCAGAAAATCTAGGACTGGTGACCAATCTGGGATCACTGTCCAGTCCCCATCCTGGGAATAGATGGGAACTATAGGATTCGTAGATCCCCCGGATGGTGCACACAATAACTCTCGAAAGGAGTAACATATTTGCTTCAAATTTGGTATGTGGTAATATTTGTTCCTATCTCCGGTTAAGTTCGAAGATGGGCCATATTACCTCCCCCACAAAGGGTTAACATTTAGTGAAATATTGATTATTTAATAAATTCTATACTACTTATTTGAATCCTCTGAAATTCTACACATAGTACTAGTTCATTAGTCACTATTATCTCGAGAAAAATGGGCGAAGTTGCCACGCCCCTTTTTGTAGCTCCCACACAAATGGACCATTTTGCACCAAAAGTTATCTGCTTATGGCTTTAATATCAGTTCATACAAATACTTGAAATTTTGTATAGTTTAATGCTTTTATAGTACCTAGAGTCCAGAGAAAAGTGGGCCTTATAGCCACGCCCCTTTTGGTACCTCCCACACAAATGGGCCTTTTTGTACCAAAAGTTAATAGCTTATAACTTTATTACCAGTGCATACAAAGTCTTGAAATGTTGTACAGTGTAATGGTTTAATAGTACCTACAATACAGTGAAAAATGGGCATTATTACCACGCTCATTTTGGTACCTCCCACACATATGAAACACTTTTTACCAAAAGTTACCATCTTATAACACTAATACCAGTGCATACAAATACTTGAATTTTTGTACAGTATAATGCTTTTATAGTACTTAGAGCCCAGAGAAAAATGGGTGTTATTAGCACGCCCCTTTTGGTACCTCCCACACAAATGGACCTTTTTGTACCAAAAGTTAACAGCTTTAAACTTTAATACCAGTGCATACAAATACTTGAAATTTCGTACAGTGTAATGCTTTTATAGTACCTAGAGCCCAGAGAAAAGTGACCGTTATTGGGACGCCCCTTTTGGTACCTCTCACACAAATGGACCATTTTGTACCAAAAGTAAACAGTTTTTAACTTTAATACCAGTACATACTTTAAAGTTATTACATGCAAATAAAATGTATAATAATTTAAATAAAACAAAAAAATAAATAAATTTACTAATATTTTTTGAGACTGAAGGTGAGGGGATTCATAAGTCGGTTTACCCGACTGAACTTTCTTATTAGTTTTTAATATTTCTTCGTGAAATTTTTACACAATATACTTCGAAAGTTATACTATAATATACCATTGGTTTTAATCAAAAGTTTTTAACTGTGTCGTCACAAAAAAAACACAAAAATGTGACTTTTTTCACGAATTAATTAATTACACTACGCAACAAAAAAAAAATTTTGTGTCCTAGACCTAAAAATTATTTTTTTGTATAGATTGTGGCATACTGATATATAAAATCAAAACCAAAAATTTTTTTATTAATAACTTTTTTTTTAAAAATTTTTATTAAAAATACTATTTTTGTCGAAGGTACCCTTAGTATTTGCACTATAATTTTTGGAGTAGATGCCCGATCAGGTCGTATATACGTTAAATTTAAGCTATTAATGTGGGCTACCAATGTTGGAAATATCTCTTTCACTTAGAAACAGTGGTTTAGTGACAGTCATCAAACAAATTGGAAAAAGTAGATTTAAAAAAAATCCTGGTACAAAAAAAAAAATAAAAATAGAAAAAAAATATTTTATTTTTTTTAAGTTTGCATTCTAGCGAAGAAAATAATGCCTATTTGAAAAAAATCTATAGATAAATGTAGAAATTATAGCCCTTTTGGTTGAGGTAAGAGAATTTCAAAAAATATTTTTTTTTAATTTCTGTTTAGCGATTTTATTTGTTAATTTATTTATATTATGTACATTTGAGTTTATTTACATGTACACGTTTCATTAGAAGTAATTGCGAGTACTTTGTTGACGTTTGTAGATTTCGGAATCGGGTTTTCCATCATTCTTTCATCCCAGTGCCCTTGGTAACGCCGCTCGATGGACTTCAATTCTTGGTGAAAACTTTCGCCATGTTCGTCACTTACGTCGCCAAGATTCTCGGGGAAAAATTTTAAATGAGAATGCAAGAAATGAATTTTGAGGGATATAGTTACACCAGTTGGAATACATAAAGCGAAAAATAAGTTGGAAGAATACATACATATGTGTTATGTACATTAAATATAATAACATAAATAAATAACATAAATATCGGCTATCCAAGAGGCATAACATACCAACTACTTTTAAATCGCAACAAATTTTCCAGTCATGTTCATATTTTATGTATTTTCTCAATTTAGCCATTGTTTCGTATGATTCCTTAGTGTTGACAGCATGAGCAATGGGAATGGACGGTTTCTGATTTCCTTTGTGTAAAAGTACTGCTTTCAAACTTTCTTTACTGCTGTCAACAAGTAACCGTCATTCCTTTGAATTGTATGTTTGATTAAGTTCCTGGAACAATCCGGGAATGTCCTTGCAAAAGCATCTGTTATCCACAGTGGTATAAAGTTGATTGTAAGGTATATCACGGACTCTATAATATGATATGTTAACATCTGGGGCCAAAATATTGTTCGGTTTCATTCGGGATGCAAGTAGTTCTGCCTTATCTTTGGTCAGTTCCAAATCTCTCACTAGATCAATGAGTTGAAACTGAGTTAAAAGCGATGGCTTCTGACTCAAACTTGAATCGCTCAGAGTTGAGTACACAGTTGAACTTGATGATGTTTCCGTAATTAGGCTGTTAGCTATACTTGGACACTTGTGCAACGGGCAAAGTGACAGTATAGCCAAGTCGGAATTAGTTGTTGGACAAAAGCTGATGACACCTTTTTCGAGTGGCCCACTGATTTTCAGAAACTTTGGGGGCCCATAAAAAAAATTGGTCACCAATTTCGCCAAACCGAGTATAGGGTTATACTACCCTTTGATAGTATAATCGAACCTATACTGTCAAGTCCGTGTATTTTTCAAAAAGTGTTCATTTGTTGCATAGTGTTATTAACACTCGACTACAATGTGTTGAATAGTCATTACGCGACGAAAAAGCTGAATTTCGGCCGCACCGAAGCTGTGTTGATCAGTCTAATACATTACGAATCATAATTGACCAGTCCATCGAATGGCGCTCTTCCCTCTACCTAGTATTCGTAGACTTCCAAAAGGCATTTGACTCCATTAGGTACACCGCAATATGGGCATTACTGAGAAATAAAGGGGTCCCAACTACGTAAATTAATAAACATGATTAAAGCGATGTGCGAGAATGCCAAGGTACAAGTCCGTCACAATGGAATAAACAGCGAATTATTTACTACCAAGGCTGGGGTAAAGCTGTGTTGTCCATTGTCGCCCTTACTATTCGAAGTCACACTGGATAACATCATGAATGAGATGAGCAAAAAGAAGAAAGAAATAGTCTGGGATCTCCACAACCACCTCGAAGATCTCGACTTTGCAGACGATACGAGTATATGCCTTATCTCCCACAGACACTGTGATATGCAAAGGAAAATAAATGATTTAGTAGCTCTATCCAAAGCAGTTGGTTTGGAAGTAAACATCAAAAAAACCAAAGCAATATGCATCCACAATAACAATAGTAATACATTTAAAGCAAATAACCAAAAAATTCAATATGTAGACACATTCTGCTACCTTGGATGCATTATGAACGTGATCAGTCATGCGCATGATCCAATCACAAATTAACAAGTTCCTACGGATAATATGTCGGATTATCTGGCCAACTACCATTTCAAATTCAGAACTATGGAATGGGACCAATGAGACACCAGTTAAGCACCAAATAAGGATAAGGAAATGGATTGGACATACTCCACGTAAAACACCCGAAAACATATGTAGAGCGGCGCTAGAATGGAATCCACAAGGCAACAGACGACGTGGATGACCAAAAATACATGGCGTCGAATAGTTCTAATGGAATTAAGGCAAATAAATACATCATGGGAAGATACCAAGATATATTGTAATGATGTTCCCTAGAGATATAAATAAAGGGAAGAAAGATAGATCATGGGTATCCTTACAGGGCACACAGACTTACTGGCGTATCTGCATAAAATTGGAGTTGTGGACAGCAGCGTCTATAGGGCATTCGGGGAGGATGACGAAACATTGGAGCACTTCCTCTGCCAGTGGCCAGCGTTCGCAAACAATAGACCCTTTTCTTGGGAAATGACTCTTTACCAGACCTGACCTAACTTAGGGGCGTAGACTGGAAAACAATTAAGGAATATGTCGAACAAGCAAAGATTTCGTAAAATATCTTTCTCAGGACGAGTCCATGCGACAAACAATAAGAGCGCACAACAGGCCGAATGCTGGCTTATGTGTATGTCCAAGGACACGAGGCGGAACAATCTGCCTCCTCTTCTCAACCTAACCTAATAAATATTTTGCAAAACAAAACATTCTGGTTTATTCTCTGTATTGCAGTTTAGAGAAACTAGAAATGATAAAATACTCCGATAACATCGTGCGACGCAAATTTTTGGTCATGAAAACCTCTACGTAATTCTGAAAGCTGACAAGAAACAAAACTGTATTTTATTTTCTGGTCGAGATCGGATTTAAAAGGACATACAATTTTTTAAGAACAAAAGCACGACACAGCTGACTTGTTGTAAAATAAATATTACAACAAAGCACTTAAAGCAATAAGAAAAAAGCGTTGTACTATGAAGCTTTACTCTTGATGTGTGAGTGATTTCTACAAGTAAATTCTAATTGAATTTCTTGTGGACATGGCAAAGTGCTAGTATTTCATTGTGTTTGATTGTTTGATCGATAGCCGAAAAGTGAGTCTTTGGGTGCAATTCTCATTTGCTCGTGTGAGTCGCCCCGTGATAGGCTTTGGTTATCAAATCATCAATCAAAGGCTTTTTTGAAAAGCCGGCCATGTAGACTACTGATGAAGGGGGTCACGCCCCAGAAATCATGATATAGTCTGTGGGCACGCAATGAAATACTTGCAATATATTTTGCCATGTAAAATACTTGCTTTATATCACTGTATAGAAGCAGGTTGGTCTTTAGCCGAGAGAGTATCTCAGTTTAAATCATATAATTATTATTTTTTTTTAAAATTTTCTGAAAGACGCTATCTTATCAACGGTGGAAAATTTCGAAAAAAGTTATTATGCGGATCTTACAAGAGACTTCATGGCCATCGCATAAGAACTTTAATTCTAGATATTGGATATTCTATTAAGGTGAGCGTTGGTTTGTTGGAATTTTTCAAAAGGGACCAAACTGACCTCTGAAACTTGTTTTTTCCTACAGTAGAGTTGACAGAGTGAGAAATGTGCTGGGTGATATCTTTGTTAAATGTCTGAAAGACTAGACTGGCTGGTTTCTGTGCATTTTTTATACCCTACACCACACTGTGGTACAGGGTATTATAACATTGTGCATTTGTTTTTAACACCCAAAAGGAGAAGAAATAGACCCATCGTTTATTATACCGATCGACTTAGAATCACTTTCTGAGTTGATATAGCTATGTCCGTCTGTCTGTCCGTCTGTGCATGTATTCTTGTAATGAAAGTACAGGTCGCAATTATGGTCCGATCGCGACGAAACTTTACACATATCATTTGTTTGGGCCAAGGACGATCCCTATTGAATTTGGTTAAAATCGGTTCAGATTTAGATATAGCCCCCATATATATGTTACCCCCGATTTGACATGTAAGCGCTGTAAAAACTTTATTTTATATCCGATCAGTATGAAATTCGGCAGAAAGAGGTTTCTTATTACATGAGGGAATACTGCTAAATTCGGAGAAAATCGGTTCAGATTTAGATATAGCCCCCATATATATGTAACTTCCGATTTGACATGTAAGCGCTGAAGAAACTGTATTTTATATCCGATCAGTGCGAAATTCGGCAGAAAGAGGTCTCTTATTACATGAAGGAATACTGCCAAATTCGGAGAAAATCAGTTCAGATTTAGATATAGCCCCCATATATATGTTAGCCCCGATTTGACATGTAAGCGCTGTAAAAACTTTATTTTATATCCGATTAGTATGAAATTCGGCAGAAAGAGGTTTCTTATTACCTGAAGGAATACTGCTAAATTCGGAGAAAATCGGCTCAGATTTAGATATAGCCCCCATATATATGTAACCCCCGATTTGATTTGTAAGCGCTGTAGAAACTGTATTTTATATCCGATCAGTGCGAAATTCGGCAGAAAGAGGTCTCTTATTACGTGAAGGAATACTGCCAAATTTGGAGAAAATAAGTTCAGATTTAGATATAGCCCCCATATATATGTTACCCCCGATTTGATATGTAAGCGCTGTAAAAACTGCATTTTATATCCGATCAGTATGAAATTCGGCAGAAAAAGGTTTCATATTATATGAATGAACACTTTTAAATTTGGAAGAAATCGGTTCAGATTTAGATATAGCCCCCATATATAAGTTACCCGGATTTGACATGTAAGCCCTGTAAAAATGTTATTTTATATCCGATCAGTGTATGTATTTTATATCTGATCAGAACGAAATTCGACAGAAAGAGGTCTGTTTACATGAATGAGTATTCAGGGAAATCGGTTCAGATTTAAATATAACCTCCATATATATGTTCCTCCTGATTTGGTGTCAAAGCGCTATATAAGTTGTACCTTACTTCCGATCATTTAAATTTTCAAGAAAGATGTTTCCCAATTTAGGAACGAATATTGCTAAATTTAGCGATTATCGGTTTAGAATTAGATAATACGTTCCTACCTATTTACCAATTATTATCGCAATGACCCTAATCGCATTGTTAGGGAGGTGTAGGGTATTATATAGTCGGCCCCGCCCGACTTTCTGCCTTTCCTTACTGGTTTTTATATCTACATGTTCTAAAAAATTCGGTTGAAAAATCAAAAACACACATGGTCGTATAAGCTCGATAAAGCCGGGATCCTATTTAAATAAAAGGAAATTGTGAGAGCTGTAAATGTCAAAAATATCACCTTCACGTAGAAACGAAGTTTAGTATTATTTAGTGTCGTTAAAACAAACAGAAAAATTTGATTTTATTTCAAAAATCAGGATAATTTTCGATAGGAGTAACCTATTGACTTCAAATTTGGTATGTGTTAATATTTGTTTCTATCACAGGGTAAGGTCTAACCATGTAGGTTCACTCCTTCGAGTACCTCTCCCACAAAGGGTCAATATTTAGTGAAATATTGATTATTAAAAAACTTCTATACAACTTATCACAATCTTCCACAAATTCACACATAGTATTAGTTTAATAGTCGCTACCACCTTGGGAAAAATGGGCGAAGCTGCCACGCCCTCCCATACAAAGGGATCATTTTGCACAAAATGTTAACGGCTTATAATTTTGATTCCAGCCAATACAAATTTGAAGAGTGTAATGCATTTACAGTACCTATAGGCCCGTTAAAAATTGGCGTTTTTGCCACGACCCTTTTCGTACCCCCCATACGAATGGATCATTTTTCACAAAAAGTTAACGGCTTATAACTTTGATGCCAGTCAATACAAATACTTAAAATTTCGTGGAGTGTAATGCTTTTGTCCCGTGAAGAATGGACATTATTCCCACGCCCCTTTTAGTACATGGACCATTTTGCACAAAAAGTTAACGGCTTATAACTTTGATTTCTGCGCAAAAAACACTTGAACTATTGTACAGTGTAATGCTTTTATAGTGGCCATAGTCTGTTGACAAAAATTACGTTATTGCTACGCCCCTTTCGGTACCACACATACAAACTGGCCAAAATAAAAAATATGAAAATGATCTTTTGAGTTGATTTATACATTTATCCATAGATTTTTTTCAAAAAGGCATTGTTTTTGGATGCTAGATTTAAAAAATCTTTTGTTACTATGTGAAAGTACTAGTTTGTAGTCAGAAATATACTAGTTGTTTTTTACATCAAACTAGTAACATATCTGTCTTTTTTTCATATACGGAACTATCGATTTTAACATGGGGTTGTCATAGGGGCCTAACATTTGTATACTATTGCATACTAGTTAGTTACATTACTGCCATTCGATGCCAAGGTTTAGGTTAAGGTGGCAGCCGTATTTTTTTTATACAAGCTCACATAGACCAGTTTAGGTCCCTAGTGTTACCACGGGCTGAAATGCCCCTCATCGAAACCAACCTGTTTGATATACAAATTTATCGATAGTACGAATATCGGTACTGGAAAGATCTGTTAGGCTGCCTAGAAAGGCCGACCCCAGTATGTCCAGTCGTCGTTTACTCAGAGCGGGGCATTCGCATAGCTCAATGCTCTCCACTTCTTCCTCATCTCCACAGCTTCTGCAGAAGTCATTGGAGTCAATACCCAATCTTTTGGCGTGTTCGCCGATCAAGCAGTGTCCCGTCAGAACTGATACTAACGTAGACAATCTTTGCCTCTCTAGTGCGAGGAAATATTTTGATCTTCTCAGGTCATACCTTGGCCAGATTTGTCTAGCTAACCTGCAGGTACCGATTTCTGTCCATCCTGATTGCCTCTTGCCTATGCCAAAGCTTGCACGTGGATAGTGGCGCACCAATATATGCAAATTCTTCGAGAATTTGTAATGTCGTCCCTTTCCTAGCAAGTTCATCGGCTTTGCAGTTCCCCGGGATATCCCTATGCCCAGGCACCCATATGAGGTGTATATTAAACTGCTCAGCCATCTCGTTAAGAGATCTGCGGCAGTCGAGGGCTGTTTGTGAATTTAGGGATGTTGCCTCTAGAGAATTGATGACAGCCTGGCTGTCCCAGTAAGTGACAACGCCAGTGTTGGTTACTATGTTGTGACTCAGCCACTTGGCTACTTCCCATATTATCATTATTTCGGCTTGATAGACACTGCAGTTATCTGGTAGTCTGTGAGCTATATCCAAACTAAGCTCTGCACAGTGTACTCCGAAGCCAACCTTTTCACCAAGCTTCGAACCATCCGTGTAAAAGTAGAGATGGTTTCTATTACCTGGTATTCTTCCAACCCATTCATCTCTGGCGGGAATCATAGCGATGTAATTTCTCTCGAAGGTGTACACAGTTGGTATATAGTCCACTCGGTCGGTTAACACTGCACTACACTTTAATATCCCCATGTGACCGTAGTTTTTGTACCTCCACATTGATAGGCAGTTTAATCTTATTGCCGCTTTGGTTGCAACTTCTCTCGCCACAATATTAATCGGCAGTATATGGAGTAGGGCTTGTAGAGACTCGGTCGCTGTAGTCCTTAAGGCTCCGCTTATGCTCAGGCAGGCTGTTCTCTGAACCTTTGTAAGTAGGTTGGTGAGGGTTAGTTTGTCAGTTGCCGTCCACCATACCACAATGCCGTATAACAGTATAGAACGTACTACTGTTATATATATCCAGTGGACGATTTTAGGAGAGAGGCCCCACCGCGACCCTACTGCATTTTTGCAGGAATATAAGGCGACGTTGCCCTTCCTTACACGTTCCAATACGTTAAGTCTAAACAACAGTTTTCTGTCTAGAATAATTCCTAAAAATTTTGCACTTTCAGAAAAGACTAGATCTGTTATCTCCATTTATCCGAGGTGGAGGGTCCACATGTAGGACATTGTTCATCCTAGTAAAGAGAACCAATTCTGTCTTGTTTGGGTTTACGCCCAAACCGCTGCTTCTGGCCCATCCAGCCAATTTGTTCAGAGCCACCTGTAGAATGCCTCGGAGGACGTTTTCGAATTTGCCACTCACACGTCGTCCGAATATGCCACGACCTTGCAGCCACAACGTTCTAGATCTAGCAGGATTTCATTCACCGCTAGGTTCCAAATTAGTGGAGACAGTACTCCTCCTTGTGGGGTCCTTCTGTTTACAAACCTTGTTAGAGTTGTGGACCCAAGACATGCTGTTATGCGTCTTCTGTTGAGCAGACTTTGAATTAGTCTAATCAAACTACAGTTAACTTTTAGATGTGACAGTGCCGCAATTACTGCATCTGAGTGAATGTTGTTAAAAGCCCCTTCTATGTCAAGAAATACCACCATGGTGAATTCCCTGAAATGCAGGGACGATTCGATAGTGCACACAAGTTCGTGCAGAGCTGATTCTGTAGACTTCCCCTTATTGTAAGCATGTTGGTTCACCGACAGCAGTTTTGTATCCAGGTTTTCCCTAATGAAATAATCTAAAAGTCTTTCCAGACCTTTGAATAGGAGTATGATAGGCTAATTGGTCTGAAGTATTTTGGCCTAATGTGTGATATCTTCCCGCTTTAGGTATGAATACCACTTTGGTATCCCTCCATCGATTTGGGATGTATGAAAGCCTGATACAGCCTACATAAATTTTCTCCAGCCAGGGGATAATGTACTTCAACATTTTCTGCATTTCTTCTGGAGTGATGCCGTCTGGTCCAGGTGACTTGAAGGGCTCAAAGCTATTAATAGCCCAGCTTATTCTGGATCTCTCAGTCAACAAGCTAGTGACGCTCGCAGTCCACTCGCACTCTTGTTGGTCCTGCTGATCCTCTGGTTCTGTTAGAGAGTTCCCCGGGAAATGTGTGTCGAGCAGTACATTGAGCGACTGCTCGCTGTTCTTGGTCCAATTATTTGCCTCATCCTGCAAGTAACTCACTGTACAGGGTGAAGCAGATAGTATTTTCCTTAGCCTTGCGGCGTCGGAGACCTTTTCCACTTCGCCACAGAAGGTATACCAAGAGCGTCTTTGCGCCTTTCTAAGCTCCTTCTTATAGATCTTGAGTTGCTCATTATAGGCATCCCAAACATTAGCGACCCCAGTAGATTTAGCCGTGTTGAATAGCTTGTTGCAGGTCTTTTTCATAGCCGTTAGCTCAGAAGTCCACCATTGTGGTTTAGTTTTAGCCTTGTACCTTGTTTTTTGACAGGCTTCTTCAAGGGAAATATTGAATGATATGGTGATATGCTCGACCAGGTTATCCAGACCGGCTTTGTCATTCGGTTCGTACAGAAGTTTGGAGTTGAGGACTTTCTTGAAATTCTTCTCATACAGGTGCCACTTTGTCTTTCTCACATTTCTGTGGACGGCAGGTTCAGGCCCTTTTTCAGCCAGTTTGAACTCAATATAATGGTGATCTGAGAATGAGTGGTCGTCCAGTACATTCCACCCAATAATTTTGTCTGACAGCCGGTCAGTAACAAACGTTACGTCTAGTACATCCACCCCGACAAGTCTGTTATCGAACTCTTCGTCCGTATCATTGAGAAGTGTGTCCCCGCCTGATGCGTCAAAGAGTCCGGAGACTCCCCTCAGCCCCTCTGTGTCAGAAGTAGAGCTTTCGTCCTCAGAGAAGGACGTTACAGATCTTCTGTTAGAGTTGGAGTCACCAAAAATAATGGGTGTGGGTACCTCCGCACTTCCCGAAAGCCGCGTATCAACCACGGTGGACGACTCACCTTCCGCAGTGTGAGCTATATCCTGCTTGTATACCTTCAAGACTATAGTCTCGAAGCCATAATGTAGGGTTGCACTTGTACGTTGTATGTATATGGGAGGTGGATTTAGCGTTAATGATCAAATTGACCTGCCGCTTTTTAACGCCTCACCCACCTTGCTAATTCTCCAATTATGGGACGGAAGACCAGGATTGGAATCTTTTATTATTTCTAATATGTCAGCCGGGTTGGAGGGCTCTTCTGTAACCCAGGTGATGGCTCTAGGGTGACTAGGGATGTTGTTTTTTCAACAACATCCAACTGGGCACCCGGCCAACGAATTTATTTATTTTTTGTCTGTATTAGCCCGTAATAGGTACTACGATGTAGGCCTTCCAGACTTTGTACGATGGCATAATAGGTACTGCGTAATAGATTTTAACTATCCGCTCTGTGCTAAACACGTCCGTTCACTACGACTGATCAGCAACGATGGCAAAATTAACGGGATTTCTTTGTTTTTATTCTAAACAAGCACGCAGAAGAAGGTAAATTTCGCTTATTGTATGTTGTTTTTATAACGCACCAGTCGAATGTTTATCCCTAATTTTCTTATTCTCTACAAAAGAGAGCAATTGGTGCATCGAAGGAGTGATCTAAGACCCCAAGTATGTTTGGTGGAAATCCGTTTTGGGTCATTTTAAGTCGAATGAGCAATGTCCGTCCGTCTGTCTGTCTGTCTGCTGGCTGGTGCGCACGATAACTCTCGAAAGGAGTAACCGATTGACTTCAAATTTGGTATGCGGTAATATTTTTCTCTATCTCCGGCTAAGTTCGAAGATGGGCCATATTGGTCTACTCCTTCTGGTACCTCCCACACAAAGGGTTAACATTTAGAGAAATATTCATTAATTAATAACTTCTATACTATTTATTTGAATCCTCTGAAATTCTGCACATAGTATTAGTTTTGTTAGTCACTATAACCTCGAGAAAAATGGGCGAAGTTGCCACTCCCCTTTTGGTACCTCCCACACAAATGGACAATTTTGAACCAAAAGTTAATAGCTTATAACTTTATTACCAGTGCATACAAAGACTTGAAATGTTGTACAGTATAATGGTTTAATAGTACTTACAATACAGTGATAAATGGGCATTATTGCCACGCTCCTTTTGGACCATTTTGTACCAAAAGTTACCAGCATATAACTTGAATACCAGTGCATACAAATACTTGAAATTTTGTACAGTGTAATGCTTTGATAGTACCTAGATTCCAGAGAAAAATGGGCGTTATTGGGACGCCCCTTTTGGTACCTCCCACACAAATGGACGTTTTTTTTACCAAAAGTTACCAGCTTTTAACTTTAATACCAGCGCGTACAATTACTTGGAATTTCGTACAGTGCAATGCTTTTATAGTACCTAGAGTAGGGTGTTCAAAACCGGGACCGGTTATCCGGTTAACCGGTTTTGCAACCCAAACCCGTAACCGGTTTCTTAAAAAATGTAATTTTCGGTTAACCGAGAAAGCCGGTTTTTTCATGTCGGTTAACCGGTTTTTTATTTATTGTTTAAAACAAAAATTAAAGTATTGATCTATTTTTTCTACTTGTTGTGGATACCATGTATACAAGATGCAACAAATAGCAATGACGAGGTGGATAATTCTGACAGTTGTTATGAATAATCTGAAAGTGAATATGAATTCACTGATCTTGTAATAAATAAAGTCAGGAAGTACAGCAAATCATTCAATAAGTCGTCCATGAAGCACAGAACACTTCAAGCATACGTTCAAGAACGGAAAGACGAATAGCTTCGACTTTTTTGCGATATTAAAACCCGACAGAACAGCCAGATACCTCTGATTCGGTTTGATATACGAGTATACGTTGTTATATTGATGAGTCAAATAATTTAATTTTGGATTTATGTCACACACGGAATCGAAAAACGAAAGGTAAGCAACATTGTATGATGACTTTGCTTTTTTTGAAAGTTTAAGAAGAAAACGGAGAAGCTGTGTTACTTATAAAACGCTTTAATGACTATCGGACAAATATTCACTACATCAAAGTTTGTGAGCTTTTTCAACGTCAATTTACATAAAAAATTAAAAGAAAAATCGTTTAAAAATAATAATTTTTATTGTATTCTATTTTTAAGATATTATTATAAAAACAAATTTAAAGGATTTATTATTTTTTTAGTTAATTTCAGAAATATAAAACATTCTACTTAAAGTAAAATTAATAATCTATTTTTATCCCCTCACCGTGGAGAGGAGGGTATATATCATTTGCTACGAACCAAAAGTGTAACACATCGAAGGAGTGACCTAAGACCCTAAGTATGTTCGGCGGATATCCGTTTTGGGCCCTTGTATGTCGAATGAGCAATGTCCGTCCGTCCGTCTGTCTGTCTGTCGCGCACGATAACTCTCGAAAGAAGTTACCGATTGGTATGTGGTAATATTTTCATCTATCTCCGGCTAATTTCGAAGATGGGCCATATTGGTCCACTCCTTCTAGTACCTCCCCCACAAAGGGTTAACATTTTGTGAAATATTGATTATTTAATAACTTTCATACTACTTATTTGAATCCTCTGAAATTCTACACATAGTATTAGTTTTTTAGTCACTATTACCTCGAGAAAAATGGGCAAAGTGGGGTGGACACTTTGTTACCTCCCACACAAATGGACATTTTTGAAACAAAAGTTTATTACCAGTGCATACATATACTTGAAATTTTGTACAGTGTAATGGCTTAATAGTACCAACAATACAGTGACAAATTGGCATTATTGGCACGCTCCTTTTGGTACGTCCCACATAAATGGACAATTTGGTACCAAAAGTTACCAGCTTATAAGTTTAATACCAGTGCATACAAATACTCGAAATTTAGTACAGTGTAATGATTTTATAGTACCTAGAGTCCAGAGAAAAATGAGCGTTATTGGCCCGCCCCTTTCGGTACCTCTCACGAAATGGTCCTTTTTGTACCAAAAGTTAACAGCTTTTAACTTGAATACCAGTGCATACAAATACTTGAAATGTCATACAGTACAATTGTTTTATAGTATCTAGAGTCTAGAGAAAAGTGGCCGTAATTGGCACGCCTCCCTTTGGTACCTCCCACACAAATGGACCATTTTACACCAAAAGTTAACAGCTTATAAATACTTGCAATTTTTTGCGGTGTAATGCTTTTATAGTACCTAGAGTCCAGAGAAAAGTGACCGTTATTGGGACGCCCCTTTTGGTACCTCTCACACAAATGGACTATTTTGTACCAAAAGCAAACAGCTTTTAACTTAATACCAGTATATACTTTAAAGTTATTAAATGCAATTTAAATTGATAATTTAAAAAAAATAATTAATTTACTAATATTTTTGAGACTCAAGGTGAGGGGATTCATTAGTCGTTTGACCCGACTGAACTTTCTTACTTTTTGTTTACTAATTTTTACTACAAATGATTGTTAGTTGTTTTTTTGTTTTACAATGACATTTAATGACATTTTAATCACTTTCGTATATTATTTAAAAACCGGCCTAAAAACCGGTTAACCGGTTTCGACAAAAAATAAGAACCGAAAACCGGGTTTTAAAAAAGGGAATATTTCGGTTAAACCGGAAACCGCTTTTTCGAAATAACCACTTTTTTGGACACCCTAACCTAGAGTCTAGAGCAGGGATCGGCACACTCATACAACCATACAAAACATTTCTCTCTCTTAATGTAAACTGAATTAATTATTTTATACTCATTCAATGTGTGAGAGAAGAGAACCGCCCATGGGCGCTGTTTTGCCGATCTGTGGTCTAGAGAAAAGTTGCCGTAATTGGCACGTCCCTTTTGGTAACTCCCACACAAATGGACCATTTTACACCAAAACTTAACAGCTTATAACTTTAATACCAGTGCATATAAATACTTGAAATTTTGTACAGTGTAATGCTTTTATAGTGTCTAGAGTCCAGTGAAAAGTGACCGTTATTGGGACGCCCCTTTTGGTACCTCTCACACAAATGGACCATTTTGTACCAAAAGTAAACTTTAATACCAGGATATACTTTAAAGTTATTAAATGTAATTTAAATTGATTATAATTTAGATAAAACAAAAAAAGAAATAAATTTACTAATATTTTTTTGAGACTCAGGGTGAGGGGATTCATTAGTCGGTTTACCCGACTGAACTTTCTTACTTGTTTTAATATTTTTTTCTTGTTTAGAACACTATTTTACTCCAGAAGATGTTATGCACAGCCCTTCGGCAAAAATTTTGTTGCATAGTGTAATCATTGGATTGTAGTCAAAAGAATATGAAAATATTTAGACGAATTCGACAATTTGTGTGGGGGTACCCTGATACCATCTGCTGCTGGCACCATATTTTAAGTGCTTAAGTGCACTGGTATTAAAGTTATTAGCTATTAAATTTTGGTATGATTTGGCCATTTTGTGTGGGAGGGTTTACTAAAAGGGGCATGACGTTAACGCTAATTTTTCACCCGACTATAGTTACCGTAAAACATTACACTTTACACTTACACATATTCATATTCATATATACTGGTATTTTTTTAACTATTACTAACTATGTGTGGAATTAAATAAGATTTAGATAGATAGTATATAAGTTATTAGAGAAAATATAATATTTAAAAATTTATGTTACAAATATATTTCCTTTCGATTCAAACATATCAAAAAATGCGATTTTGACCCGTGTGGGTTATTGTCCAAACGTTACGCTAATGTAACGTTTACGTGAGGTTACTCAGTCTTTAGTCCACAATGTTACTATTCTCTTGTTTCAGGAATAAATTAATACAAATAGTCGTCAAACTTTACGCCACTGTGTTTTCTATTTGATGTCCCTAATATTTACATACTCATACATAGACAAAGTCATTAAAAATTGTTTTCATGTGTTAGTTATAATAAGCAGTATTGCGAATGTATCGCATTCATGTTGATTTTATGTTTTGTATCAACTCGACTAAACGGGTAAATGACTAACTAATGCCAACGGGTAAATGATGAGCTCCAGGTGAGGGAATATGGGAGAATGCCGTCATTCAGACCAATCAAGGCGTACATACCTCGCCAGTATACAGGATAAACAGACCTAGTCCACTTTGAACAATTGCATATTAAGTAACATTAAAATGTGTACTCGTTTAGTGGGACGTCTTCTGTAAATCACATACAGAAATAAATTACAATGTGTCTAACTTTTGTGTTTCTCGTCTTTTAAACCTAAGTGTTATCTCATACAGTTCCCAAGATATCTGCATTTGAATCGATTTTTTTATTTTTTATATTTTTCCTACCGTCCCCTAGTATTTTACTAATAACAGAACAGAATATATACGGATTTCTTTCAACTTTTCAATACTGACAACAAAATTTTCCATATCTGATATCAATGGAAACTATACAACTTCATTGAAATATATTCATTTTTAAATATTTGCTGGCGTTTTCACATTTCAGTCGGCATTTGATTTTTTTTAATTTTTTCCCGATCCTGTCCTAGTATTTTGTTAATAACAGAACCAGATATTTATCCGGCCAATGCCTATTCCTTTAACACCAACACGTTGGTGATTTAAAAACAAAAAGTAGAATGGAAGAAATTTCGATAAGTTATAGTTTGTCAAAATACAAAAAATATTGCATGCAACTATAAATAAATATATAAGCAATCAAGTGCAGAAGTTATAGTAAAAGTTTAAATTCAATGTAGTGTTGGATAATATGTATGTACCAGTATTGTGTTGTTGGATTGGAAATATTACTTGTATTTGCATTTGATTGTGAAAACCCCTATTGTAATGTAAACAGAGTTGCCATAGCAACACAATCTTTACCATGATCCATACTCATATAAGCATACAATTATTATTATTATTATAGCCAAACACTTATTACTTCACATGCATATTTGTTCGATATTTATTTTATTGATGACGTTGAACAAATATTTGTTTATTGTCGTTTGTTGCCATGATTGCACTGCAGGAAATTTTGAATTGCTTGCAACGCGGCGGTAGCATTGTAGGTTGTACGTTAATATTTCGATATCTCCATTCCAATGTAGGCCAAGTCGAAAATGATAGATTACACTATGCAACAAAAAAGTTTTTGTCCGAGAGCTAAAAACTACTTTGTATAGATTGAGGCTCACTATTTTCTGAAAACAAAACAAAAAAAAATTTTAAGCTAAAATTTTTTTTTTTTAAATTAAAAGTTTCATGGAAGATATCTTTAGTTTTTGGACCCGATAGAGCTTAATTTTCTAATTGTTTTAACGACAGTTACTAAACTTCCGCTTCTACATACATAAAGTGAATTCAGCATTTATAGCCCTCATAATTTCCTTTAATTTAATGTATACTTCAAAACATAAGGTCCAAATACTAAAGGTTACGTCCATGAAAATTGGAATTTAAGAAAAAAATAAAAAAAAACTTTTCCATAAAAAAAACAGTAAGGAAAGACTAAGGTTAGGTTAGGGTGGCAGCCGTATTTTTTTATACAAGCTCACATAGACCAGTTTAGGTCCCTACCAACCAACCTGTTTGATATACAAACCAACCTGTTTGATATACAAATTTGTCGATAGTACGAATATCGGTACTGGAAAGATCTGTTAGGCTGCCTAGAAAGGCCGACCCCAGTATGTCCAGTCGTCGTTTACTCAGAGCGGGGCATTCGCATAGCTCAATGCTCTCCACTTCTTTCTCATCTCCACAGCTTCTGCAGAAGTCATTAGAGTCAATACCCAATATTTTGGCGTGTTCGCCGATCAAGCAGTGTCCCGTCAGAACTTATACTAACGTATACAATCTTTGCCTCTCTAGTGCGAGGAGATATTTTGATATTCTCAGGTCATACCTTGGCCAGATTTGTCTAGCTACTCTACAGGTGCCGATTTCTGTCCATCTTTCGTTGGACTGCCTGTTTGCCTCTTGCCTAAGCCAAAGCTTGGATAGCGACGCACCAATATATGCAAATTTTTCGAGAAATTTTAATGTCGTCCCTTTCCTATCAAGTTCATCGGCTTTGCAGTTCCCCGGGATATCCCTATGCCCAGGCACCCATATGAAGTGTATAATAAACTGCTCAGCCATCTCGTTAAGAGATCTGCGGCAGTCGAGGGCTGTTTGTGAATTTAGGGATGTTGGCTCTAGAGAATTGATGACAGCCTGGCTGTCCCAGTAAATGACAACGCCAGTGTTAATTACTATGTTGCGACTCAGCAACTTGGCTACTTCCCATATTGTCATTATTTCGGCTTGATAGACACTGCAGGTATCTGGTAGTCTGTGAGCTATATTCAAACTAAGCTCCGTGTAAAAGTGGAGATGGTTTCTATTACCTGGTATTCTTCCAATGTAATTTCTCTCGAAGGTGTACACAGTTGGTATATAGTCCACCCGGTCGGTTAACACTGCACTACACTTTAATATCCTCATGTGACCGTAGTTCTTGTATCTCCACATTGATAGGCTGTTTAATCTTATTGCCGCTTTGGTTGCAACTTCTCTCGCCACAATATTAATCGGCAGTATATGGAGTAGGGCTTGTAGAGACTCGGTCGCTGTAGTCCTTAAGGCTCCGCTTATGCTCAGGCAGGCTGTTCTCTGAACCTTTGTAAGTAGGTTGGTGGGGGTTAGTTTGTCAGTTGCCGTCCACCATACTACAGCTATATATATCCAGTGGACGATTTTAGGAGAGAGGCCCCACCGCGACCCTACTGCATTTTTGCAGGAATATAAGGCGACGTTGGCCTTCCTTACACGTTCCAATACGTTAAGTCTAAACAACAGTTTTCTATCTAGAATAATTCCTAAAAATTTTGCACTTTCAGAAAAGACTAGATCTGTTATCTCCATTTATCCGAGGTGGAGGGTCCACATGTGGGACATTGTTCATCCTAGTAAAGAGAACCAATTCTGTCTTGTTTGGGTTTACGCCCAAACCGCTGCTTCTGGCCCATCCAGCCAATTTGTTCAGAGCCACCTGTAGAATGTCTCGGAGGACGTTTTCGAATTTGCCACTCACACGTCGTCCGAATATGCCACGACCTTGCAGCCACAACGTTCTAGATCTAGCAGGATTTCATTCACCGCTAGGTTCCAAATTAGTGGAGACAGTACTCCTCCTTGTGGGGTCCCTCTGTTTACAAACCTTTTTAGAGTTGTGGACCCTAGACATGCTGTTATACGTCTTCTGTTGAGTAGTCTTTGAATTAGTCTAATCAAGCTAGAGTTCACCTTTAGATGTGACAATGCCGCGATTACTGCATCTGGGTGTATGTTGTTAAAAGCCCCTTCTATGTCAAGAAATGCCACCATGGTGAATTCTTTGAAATGTAGGGACGATTCGATAGTGCATTTCAGTCGGGTAAACCGGGAAATGTGTGTCGAGCAGTACACATAGCGATTGCTCGCTGTTTTTTGTCCAGTTGTTTGCCTCATCCTGCAAATACCCCACTGCACAAGGAGACGCGGATAGAACCTTCCTCAGCCTTGCGGCGTCGGAGACCTTTTCCACTTCGCCACTGGTCTGGTAATTAAGTTATAAGCAGTTAACTTTTTGTAAAAAATGGTCCTTTTGTGTGAGGTACCAGAAGGGGCGGGACCATTTAGCTAATTTTTCTTAGAATGGTATAGACGGATAATCCATAACTATGTGTGAAATTACAGATGATTCGGATAGGTAGTATAGAAGTTATTAGAGAATCAACATTTTACATTTTAATCGAAATTTTTTTATGTATAAAAATATTTATAAATATATAGTTTTCCAATTTTTTGTATAATTGCCCGCTCTCATTTTCAAAATTGGTTTCCCTACAATTAGTTCGAGGCAATAACTATTAACGGGAAAATTATTAACAAATGGGAAAATTCACTTACATATTTATGAGTTTATTAAAAAGTTTCCTTTCACAATTAAGAAAGTTTCAGTCGGGTAAACCGACTAAAGTATACCCTCACTTTGTGAGTAATGTAATATGGAATATGACACAAATTATCCGACAATTTTTGTGGGAGGTACCAGAAGAGGTTTAACAAATACACCTATTTTTCGCTGAACAGTAGATACCTTAAATACATTTCACTGTGCCGAATTATAAATGTTTATGTGCACTGGTATATTAATGTTATGAGCTATCAATTTTGGTATGATTTGGCTATTTTGTGTGGGAGCTACAAAAAAGGGAGTGGTGATGACGCCAATTTTTCACAGGGCTATAGGTACTTTAAAAGCGTTACAATGTGCAACATTTTATTGAATTTTCGTGCATTGGTATTCACGCTGTAAGCTGTTAACTTTTTGTACAAAATTGTACCTTTGTGTGTGAGGTACTAAAAGGGGCGTGGTAATAACGTCCATTTTGCACTGGACGGTATGCACTTTAAGAGCATTACACTGTACACAATTTCAAGTATTTTATACACTAATATTAATATTATAAGCTGTTGACTTCACTTCACCCATTTTTCTGAAGTTGATAGCGACAGATAAACTATTACACATACTATGGTCATTTGCTTTTTTTCTACCTCAGGCCAAGTTCGAAGATGGGCCATATTGATCCACTCCTTATAGTACCTCCCTCGCAAAGGGTTAGAATTTAGTGTAATATTAATTCTCCAATAACTTCTATACTACTTCTCCGAATCATCTGTAATTCCTCACATATTAATAGTTTAGCCGTCGCTATCACCTTGAGAAAAATTGTCGAACTGTCGCCACCCCATTTGGTACCTCCCACTCAAAGGGCCATTTTTCTACAAAAATTTAACTGCTTATACGTTTAAAACCAGTGCATATAAATACTTGAAATTTTGTACAGTGTAATGTTTTTATAGTGCCTACAGTCCAGTAAAAAAAATTGACATTATTTTACCGCCCCTTTTGCTACCTCCCACACAAATAGACCATTTTGCAGCAAAAGTTAACTGCTTATAACTTTTATACCATAGCATGCTTTAAGGTTATTAAATTCAATTTAAATTGATAATAATTTCATTAAAACAAAAAAATAAATACATTTACGAATATTTTTTTTGGACTGAAGGTTAGGGTAATTCGGTTTACCCGACTGAACTTGACTTGAACTATCTGAAAATGGACACTTTTGCACGGGATGAGAGATATATACATATGTTCATATGTATATTCCATTTTCTTTAAAGTGATGTAATGCGCTTCCCAATTTGATACATTTTATTCGAGATATAGCAGCATATGTGAAGCAACCACCGAAAAGGCGATCAAACGCTTATCGATATCTTGAAAGCTATCCATTCTAAAACTAGAGAAATATGTTTTCAAGCTAGTGGTTCATACTATATAATAACACGAAGATGCAAGCTTGAGAAATAAATCACACTTTTTATAACAGAATTTATAATAAACTAGCTGAGCCCGATGCGCTTCGCTGCCCATGTCAAAATTCGCGCTGTAGAAACTGTATTTTATATCCGATCAGTACGAAATTCGGCAGAAAGAGGTTTCTTATTACATGAAGGAATACTGCCAAATTCGGAGAAAATCGGTTCAGATTTAGATATAGTCCCCATATATATGTTACCCCCGATTTGAAATTCAAGCGCTGTAGAAACTGTATTTTATATCTGATCAGTAAGAAATTCGGCAGAAAGAGGTTTCTTATTACATGAAGGAATGCCGCAAAATTCGGAGAAAATCAGTTCAGATTTAGATATAGCCCCCATATATATATGTTACCCCCAATTTGACATGTAAGCGCTGTAGAGACTGTGTTTTATATCCGATCAGTACGAAATTCGACAGAAACAGGTTTCTATTTTACATGAATGAGTATTCTAGGAAAATCGATTCAGATTTATATATAACCTCCATATATATGTTCCTCCAGATTTGGTTACAAAGCGCTATAGAAGTTGTACTTTACTTCCGATCATTACAAAGTTCTCCAGAAAGATTTTTCTCAATTTAGGAACGAATATTGCTTAATTTTGCGATTATCGGTTCAAAATACATTTACCAATTATTCCAAATTATTATCGCAATGACCCTTATCGCATTGTTAGGGAGGTGTAGGGTATTATATAGTCGGCCCCGCCCGACTTTCTGCCTTTCCTTACTGGTATTAGTAATAAATTCACTGAATGAAAAAATACCGAATTCAGTGGAAAGTCCAGAAAATAGAAATGTATACTTATAAAATTTCCAAATTCTTGTTTCATTGATATTGCATCACATTATCATATTGCGATTGTATTGGATTGAGCAGCTGTAATTATCGCATACCGAGCATTTTTGTTCATGTATTTCCTATATAATACTTGCAAGATATATCAAAATATGGGCTGGGCCACGCCCACTGGTCCTATTCCGCCCATTTGAAAGCCAATCACGTAGACTGCTACCAGATACATATACGCAAAATTTCAACACTCTCGCTAACAAAATGAGCAAGATAATTCAATTTCAAAATTTGGCTTATATGGGCGGTGGCCCGCCCATTGGTCAGATCCCGCCAATTTTTGGACCAATCACGTGGACTGTCACCAGATAAATATCTACAACATGACAGCACTCTAGATAAAAAAATTGTGCAAGTTATATCAATTTCAAAATTTGGCTTATAAGGGCGGGGCCACGCCCATTGGTCCGATCCCGCCCATTTTCTGACCAATTACGTAGAATGCCACCAGATACATATACACAACATTGCAGCACTCCCGATAGCAAATTGTGCAAGATATAAAAATTTCAAAATTTGGTCATTGTGGGCGGGGCCACGCCTATTGGTCCGAACCCGCCCATTTTTGGACCAATCACGTAGATCGCCAACGGATATATATACACAAAATTCCAGGTCTCTCGCTAACAAATTGTGCAAGATATCACATTTTTTAAATTTGGCTTATATGGGCGGTGCCACGCCCATTGGTTCGATCCCGCCCGTTTTTGGATCAATCACGTAGACTGCCACCGTTTACATATACACAAAATTCCAGCACTCTCGCTAACAAATTGTGCAAAATATCTCAATTTCAAAATTTGGCTTATATGGGCGGGGCCACGCCCATTGGTCCGGTCCCGCCCATTTTTTCACCAATTACGTAGAATGCCACCAGATACATATACGCAACATTGCAGCACTCCCGCTAGCAAATTGTGCAAGATATCAAAATTTTGTCTATGTGGGCGGGGCCACGCCCATTGGTCCGATCCCGCCCATTTTTGGACCAATCACGTAGACTGCCACCGTTTACATATACACAAAATTCCAGCACTCTCGCTAACAAATTGTGCAAAACAATTTTTGTACTTGGCATTTTGGTCCATATCCACTTTTATTTTAATATTTTTTTGTATTTGTATTACATGGACCACAAAAAGGGTCGGTATGGAAGGACACTAATTTACATATTGTGATCGAAAGAACGTAAAATACTGAGTGAAAAATATAGGGCGATAACAAAAAGGAGACATAGAACAAAACTATCAAATGTATTTTCCGTAAATCAGAGTTAAATCGATTTACCCTACCAATATCTCGAAAACTAGACGAGATAGGAAAAAAGAGATTGAAGATTCTGAAAGAGCATGCTTTAAACCCATAGTATCAACTCCTAACTCAAAAAACACGAAAATGGCGTATGGACCAAAATAGCATTAAGCCGACGATATATAGATTGTATTTCAGGAAATCTCCACAAATCACCTGTTATTGTTGAGTCATATACATACAACTTTCTGCAGTTACACGAAAAGAAAATCAATAAATTTGAAATATTGGGCACAATTAGCTGCAATCAACTTGTTAGATGTTTACTTTGATTTTAGGATTTCGCCATAATTCGATTATATTGCATGCAACAAGTTGTTGCCAATCAAATAACAAATGTCCTTTGACATACACTCACACATACACACAAACTCTCCCTTTCTTTAGTTCCGTTTAACTCTCTCACTCTCACTGACTTTATTTGCTCACTCTCTACCTCTACAATAAAACAAAACACTTCTAACTGGCATCATCCATCGTTTTATTGAAATTCTTATCTGACTGTAACGGGATTTAACGCGCAAATTGTATATGTATTGGAATCTCTTGGGTCATCATCTGCTGCTGTTTGCGAGGGAAGTAAACAAACAACTACATAAACGGACGATGTATGTTAAAAATAAAAACAACAACATCACGAACAGCACATAAAATAAGGTTAGTAACCGAGATGCCGGTAAGTATACACACATACGTTTCTTTTTTCAGACGACAGAGGACAGAAATATATTTCTGTATTTCTTGCCAAATTTTTGGCTTGTTTAATTCTAAAATTATGAAATTATTTGCATTATATGTACACTATTTAAATATCTGTGTTAGGGTAATTAATTAAATTTAAAGCGTGTGACATTTTCTTTTAATTTTTGCAAAAAAAAATCATTCTTGTCGCACACACAGCATCCCGACACACAAAAAAATAAACAAACACACACACACAACACAGAAAATATACACACACTCGAATGAATATGCCCGTATGTAATGTTTCTTATTCTTCACGCTTTACGGATTACACAATTGTTTTCTATAATTTTATTTTAGTTTCATTTATCGCCAATTTTGTTGTTAGCCTCATGATTAATTAGTTGCGTTATGCCGACAATTTAAAAATTGGTTTTCTGTTTAGAAAATGTATCGCTTGTCACACACACAAGAATTTTCATATTAACCCATCTACTTTGCAAGAACAACTGAACGCCTCAAATGAATTGTGTATTTCTATTTGGCTCTTCTCTCATTGTCCTCTCTCCCGTTGTTGGAGTGTTTTGTTGTCTTTCACTTTTTCACCACACAGTGCATAACTTTTCGACACATCTTGAGGACAACCGCTACAGATGTAAAGGCGTTATTTAACGGTATTTGTCTATAAATTTAAAATGGAATAGAATTTAAATTTAGAACGAGTTTTTGACATTTTATATCAATTTTCTTTTAGGAAAGAAGCAAAACAAATATTTAGTGCCTCAATTTCGTAAATTTTAGCCCAAAGCTTAACCGCTTGCCCCACGATGTCGAATGTTAACGTTTTTTAACTAATATTATTAATTACATTACTGTTATTGTGGCATATATTCTAAAGGGTCCGCCAAATAACTTTTTTTTTTTGAAAACATCGCGCACAACATCGAATGTAGCTTCGGCTGAGTGGCACGTAGCGCCGTCCTGTTGAAACCAAATGTTGCCAATATCCTCCTCTTCAATTTTTGTGAACAAAAATTTGTTCAGCATGGCCCGATAACGATCGCCATTGACTGTAACGGCCACTCCTTGCTCATTTTCGAAGAAAAATGGCCCAATGGCCCAATTATGCCTCTGGACCAAAATCCGCACCAAACAGTGACTCGTTTTGGGTGTAACGGCTTTTCAATGTATGCGTGCGGGTTTTCTGTGCCCCAAATGCGACAATTTTGCTTGTTTACATACCCGCCAAGATCAAAATGAGCTTCATCTGAAAAGATGATTTTTTGGCAAAATCGGCATCTTCTGTAAGTCGATCGCAGGCCCACTTGTTCAAGCGTATACACAACCATGTTCGTTCAGCGGAAGGATAAAACTAATTATCTGTCAAATCAGACATGAGCTAAGTGTTACCATTCACGAAATAAGCACTAGTTGAAAAAAAACGTTAGATAGCGGACCCTTTATTATCCAGGGAATGATTGGCCCATAATTATCATATTGTCCGGATGTTAATTAACATTTTAGGTTAATCTTAGGTTAATAAGACTGTCACAATTTCTCCCCAAATTAAGTTGGAAAAATTATACGAAAAACCTGGAAGGAAAGACAGAATGTCGGTCGGGGCCGACTATGTCATACCCTACACCTCTCAAGCAATACGTAAAGGAGCATTGCGGTAATTTGAAATAATTGGTTTCGTTTCAGTTAAAAACGTACCTAGCTGTACCTCCTCATTAATGCTTGGAGTAAGCAGGAGTTAAAGATGTTGACTATACATCTAAACTGATTTTCGTCAAACAAGGATCAAAAATCTAATTTCTGCCAAATTATATAAATATCTAACGTAAAATACAGTTTCAATAGAGGTTAAATACTAAATATGCAGGAACATACACATACATATCGTTCATTTAAAAAAAGAACTTCACAACTCAAAATATGACATTTCAACTAAATTTAATTTAAATAATCTATACAACAAGTAAGAAATGTCTATCGGGTAAACCGACTAAGGTATACCCTCACTTTGTGAGCACTGTAAATATGCACCTGTAAAAGTCCTAATATTATGAGATATTTAATGGTATGTCTTGGCCCTTTATGGATGGGAGGTACTAAAACGGGTGTGGTCATAACCCACATTTTTAACAGGACTGTGGGAAATTTAAAAGCTATACACTGTGCAAACATTTTGAGTATTTATATGCAATGATATTCACAATGTAAGCTGTTAACTTTTTGTACAAAATGGTACGTTTGTGTGGGAGGTACCAAAAGGGACAGACTGTAGGTACTTTAAAAACATTTCACTGTAAAATATTTAAGTATTTGTAGGCACTAGTATTAAAGTTATAAGCTGTAAACTTTTCGTACAAAATGGCACATTTGAACGAGTTACCCAAAGGGGCATGGCTATAACACCCATTTTTCAATGCATTGTAGGTACTATAAATTTCAAGTCTTTGTACAGGTTGGCTGATGAAAGCTGCTACCAAAAAAAATTTAATAACTTTTTTTCTATTTGATGAATCTGGTTAATTTTTTTTATTTTGCAGATTGATTTTTAGATTTAACAAAAATGGATAACTGGGTAACTGAAACAAGAATTTGGATTGTCCGCCGCTATTACGCACTGAAGTCTGTAGTTTCGGTTCAAAGAGAGTATAGGGGCACGTTTGGCGGCAATCCTCCGAGCAGATGGGCCATAAAGAGACTTATTAACAATTTTTCCGAGCATGGGACAGTCAACAGAAGACCTTACCATCGAAACCCTTCAGTTCGGACGGAGGAAACAATCGCTGCTGTAGCTGATGTCATACAAAACAATCCAAGAGTTTCGACAAGAACCTTATCTGCTCAAATGGGTATAAGCAGACAGTCATTGCAGTCAATTATGCACAAAGATTTGGAGTTATTCCCATATAAAATTCAAATGGCCAACAAAGTGAACTCAGCAGACTTCCCGATTCGCTTGGAATTTTGCCAGAAGATGCTTCAAATGGTGGAAGAGGACGGAAACATGTTGAACTGTCTTTTCATGTCTGACGAGGCCCATTTCGATTTAAACGGCAACATACATAAACAAACAAAATTGTCGAATATGGAGTACTTTCAACCCACAGATACTCCATGAGACGGAATTGCATCCACTTCGTGTTACAGTGTGGTGTGCAGTTTCATCACACTGCATTGTTGGGCCCTACTTTTTCGAAGAAAACGGTCACACCGTTACAGTTACTGGAGGCCGTTACTTGAGCATGTTGAGAGAGTTTTTTTATCCTGAATTACGCCGAATGAGAATTTTTTTCAACTCTGTGTGGTTTCAGCAAGATGGTGCATCTCCTCACATAGCCAGGCCTGTTATGACAGAATTGCGGCGAAAATTTCCCAATAACCTGATATGCAGAAACTCCACATTCCGTTGGCCCCCCAGGTCGCCTGACCTTACTGCACCTGACTTTTTCTTGTGGGGTTATTGCAAACAGGAAGTCTACAAAGCAAAACCAACAAATTTGAATGAACCAAAGCAATCCATTCGAGAAACAATTGCGGCTATTCCCGTCTCAACTCTCCAAGCAGTAATGAACAACTTTTTGGTAAGATGCCGCACATGCATCAACGAGCAGGGGGGCATTTAAATTCCATTTTTTTTTAAACTAATTAAGCTATATTTAATTAAATTTAATGAGCTTTAACATGAATAAAAGAAAACTGAATTCCATACACTGAAAAAAAGTTATTTGAGTTTCTTAATGTAGCAATATTCATCAGCCACCCTGTATGCACTGATATTCAAGCTATAAGCTGTTAACATTTGGTGCAAAATTGTCCATTTGTGTGGGAGGTACCAAAAGGGGAGTGGCAACTTCGCCCATTTTTCTCGAGGTGATAGTGACTAATAAACTACTACTATGTGTAGAATTTCAGAAGATTCAAATACGTAGTATCGAAGTTATTTAATAATCGAAATGTCACTAAATATTAACCCTTTGTGTAGGAGGTACTACATAGAAGCAGTGGACCAATATGGCCCATCTTCGAACTTAGCCGGAGATAGAAAAAAATATTACCACATACCAAATTTGATGTTAATCGGTTACTCCTTTCTAGAGTTATCGTGCGCACCAGCCAGCAGACAGACAGACGGACGGACGGACATTGCTCTTTCGACTGAAACTTTCTTACTGTTTTAAGCCATTTGAGCAATATCCGATAACTCTTGAAAGGATTAACAAAATGACATCAAATTTGGTATGCTGCAATATTTTTCTCTATCTCCGGCGAAGTTCGAAGATTGGTCACACTCCCCCACAAAGATTTTACATTTAGTGAAATATTGATTCTTTAACAACTTCTATACTACTTACTCGAATCTTCTGAAATTTAGTTTATTAGTCGCTAACAGCTCAAGAAAAGTGGGCGAACTTCCACGCCTCTTTTGGTACCTCCCACACAAAAGGAACATTTTACATTAAAAGTTAACTGCTTATAGCTTTAATATCAATTCATACAAATACTTGAAATTTTTTACAGTGTAATGCTTTTATTGTACCTAGAGTCCAGTAAAAATTGGCTCATTTCGAAGAAGTATGGCCCGATGACGTCGCCAGCCCATAAGCCGCACCAAACGAACTGGGCGAGCATGCACAGGTGTTTTCACATCTCCTACAGACCCGGTTTGCTGAAATTTCCGCACAATTCTCCCGATTGTGGACACATGTGGTCGATTATGGTGATCAAAAAATCATCACGAAGTGCACGAAATGCATTTTGATTTGAACGCCCATTTTCGTAAAAGACACCCCAGCAGGTGGGTAGGTCGCGTGCTAGCCTATGAGTTTGGTGGTTGTGGTTTCGATTTCCACCAGAGGCTCTGTTCTGTCGCTGCAAATATGGTCTTTGTAACCCGTCTTTTCCCTGGACCGTAAAATTAGAATATAAATTTTCTTTGTATTGTAAGTCATATAAATAAATAAATAAATTGATAATAATTTAATTAAAACAAAAAATAAATCAATTTACGAATATTGATATTATTTATTGTTAAAATTTATGTTGTTTCTAATTTTTATTTTTTTATTTTCGGTTTTGGTTCTTTATTAAAAACGGTTCGTTAAATTTCAAAATTTATTTTTCTCTCGATATTTAGCTTCGCTTTCATCTTCTGAATTTGAGCCCAATTGTGGCTATATCTAAATCTGAATCGATTATACCTAAATTAAGCAGTATTTGTTCCTAAATTAAGAAACTCCTTTCTGCCAAATTCTGTAATGTTCTGAAGTAAAGTACAACCACTTTAGCGCTTTGATACCTAATCGGTGGGGCTAAATCTAAATCTGAACCATTCTGCCGAAGTTTGGCAGTGTTCATTCGTGTAATAAAAACCTGTTTCTGCCTTTTGGGTGTTACAAACAAATGCACAAAGTTATAATACCCTGTATCACGGTATGGTGTTGGGTATAAAAATTATAAATTCGATTGAGATTCAGATATAGCCCCCAAATATCTGTATGTATGAGTCGATTTGCTATCTACGTTCTGCATTAGAAAAGTGATCAGCAGTTTTTTGTCTGAAAGCGGGATAACCTATCCAAAAAAGCGGGATTTTGTAATAAAAAGCGGGACTTTTCATTGAAATGAATTCAGTATTGATTGGTTCTTTAAACAAAATCGAAATATATTTATTTCATAAAAAATAACGAATAAGAAGACAAAAAATTGTTTATTTTCAGTGACAAACACATAAATCACAAAGATTTCTTATTTCATATGGAACGATACAAAAAAATAGTTGATATCAAATATGTAGATTCAAATTCAACGATTTAAGGTAATTATAATAAGACAATTCAAAAATATTGAAAAAGCGGGACTGGCTTAAATTTAGGCGGGACCCGAATGCCAAAAGCTGGCTGGTCCCGCCAAAAGCGGGACGGATGGTCACTTTATGCATTAGCCACATTTTTCTATCGAACTTTATAAATTTTAGTATAACAAAATTTATTGAAATCGGTTCAGATTTAGATGTAGGCCCCCATCTTTGGCGTATGACCTCTATAGGAGCCACCATTTTCGTAGGTTTAAATATATTAGGAGTGGTAGCCTGTATATCGTCCCCTCAATATAATAGGCGTGTTTTCGTTACACCATAAGTGCTTAATTTGTATGGGGAGCTAAGCACTTTTAAGCACTATTAGTTCCCGATGAAGTTTGGTGCATTATAAGTGAGACGTCCGGTTTCGATAACGACAGCCGTGCGTTGCAACCAACACGTTGGTGCGTTTAGAGTTTAGACAGGGTCACATTAGCCTGGATTGTACGCAGTTCCTGACTAGTAACCACCTGCCTTTTTCCGGCAAGGGACTATCTAAAGCTCTATATTCCACGTGAACTTTCATTTACATAAGTATATTGTCCGTTTTTGTGTATATTGGATATATAATGAACATATACTCGTATATAAGGCACTATCTCTCAAGAAGAGTTTGTAGGTCGCTAGAGTCTTGCCCATATACTCCAGTTTCCATGTCACTGTGGCCCGGCACCCACACCAGTTGAATATTGAACAGTTCAGTCATCTCGTAAAAAGATCTGCGACAGTCGAGAAGAGTTTTTGAATTCAGAAATATTGTTTCTAGGGACTTTATAACAGTCTTACTATGAGAGAAAATTTTGATACCGACTACGGTCAGAACATTAATTTTCAGCCTTTCCGCTACCTCTTTAATAGCTAAGATTTCAGCCTACAGTGACCAGGCAGTGGTTTGCAATCTGTAGTTCAAGTTCCTCAGAAAAAACACCAATGTTCACTTGGGTTCGAAATCATGCTCAATACTGAATTTCTTGTCGCTGTCCTATTGCCAAGTGTCTTATGGATTCGGCAAAATCCGATTAAAGGTGCACATGAGCGTTATGGGAGAGACCTCAACCACTCTAAGGTCGCATCAACCGTCCTAAAAGCTCTCCTGATGGAAGGAGGAGCAGATCTGGTTCTAATCCAGAAACCACGGTTAATAGTTGATATGGTTTGTTTGCTTATGAAGTCTGGTTTAAAATTATTCAAGATACTGCTAATAGAAGACGTAGATCCTGCATACTTGCTAACCCCAATATTAATACATATGTATGTATCTTATTCCTTTTTTTAGTACGAGTAGCATAAACATATTAGCAGCCATACTATAGTTAAACAACTATCATGTTTGGTGGCATACAATTATATGGCATTTCCTGGGCAACTCTGAAGGAGCGTTATGCATTCCTTTGAAGTGCAGCTATCAGAGTTCGCCAGCGAGATGTAACCGAATCTATAATAATTTGAGCTATAAAAGCTTTATACCTTGTATGTCGCCAGTACCAGACAATGTCTCGCCGGCGGAGCTACAGGCTGTGGCTGATACAATTGCTTCCTGGCTCAGAGAGATTTACAAATGTTGTATCAATCAGGCATATATACCAAAAAATGGGGAGAAACCAAGTTCGTTTTCATCTCAAAAGCGGGAAACCGTCCCATACAATAGCTAAGGATTTCCGGACGAGTAGTCTATTGTCTTTTCTCCTTAAAACCCTACAAAGATAAATAGATAGCTTAGGACTAAAATTACTCAGAGACTACTGTTCAATCAATAACATGGCAAGAGCCGGGGTAGGTCCACCGAAACCGCGCTGCATGATATGTTCAGCTTTATTGAATTACTACGATTACACTCAGGGAACTGTCACTATGGTCAGGAAATGACTACAGACATAATATGAAACCACTCTTTGACGAGAAGTATCTCACTCTTATACCTGGTAGATCAGAATGGAATGGTCGCATCCCAGGACAGATGAGATTCATTAACTTATATACAGACGATTTTAAACTTTATAACCAAGTGGAAATTGGTATCTTTTATGAGGAACTTCAGCTATCCCTTTGCAAAAAGACTGCCTGATCATTGTAGTGTTTGCCGGACGGAAATATTTGTTATGAAAGAGATAGCGGAATGGCTGAAAATTAATGTGCTGAACAAAGTCGGTATAAATATTTTCTCTGACAGTCAGGCTTCTAACAAGTCCCTGGAAAAAAATTTTCTGAATACAAAAACTGCCCTCGATTGTCGTAGATCTCTTAACGAGATGGCTGAACAGTTCAGTATTCTCCTGAACTGCATACATTCCAGGCTGATGTGCATTCAAAACGCACCAATACACTGCTTTCGTTGTCGAAACCTGACGTCTCGTGTCTGTAATGACGGGTCACTGTCTTATTGGACGGCACGCAGGGTGATTGGAAGGGGTTGTGTAATGACATTTGCAGAAGCTGTTGAGGAGGTTCTCCTCAATAGAACACCTTCTGTGTCTGTGCCCCGCTTCTCTAGAAGGCGGCATGCAATCTTATGGTGTTTTCTTTTGTGCCAAAAAATGATACATTGTTTATGCCTTTCTCCCCAAAATTCCTTTTTGTCTTCGATTGTAAAATAAATGCTGCACTTGCGCGGGGCAAAAATGCAACATTTCAGCCCTGTATTTAATCGAAGGGGTGGACGCTGCCCTACAAAACAGATGTTTTTTCGGCGTCGAGCGAATAGCCTAAATAACCGCGTGTGTCCGTGCGTGCTTTTTTATAATGAAGTTTGGTCAGATGCTTTATTTAGGTGGCGCTGTGGAGTATTCTTTGTTTTTAGTTTACTTTTAGTGAGTTAAAAGGCTAGTTGTTTTGCATTTTTGTTATCGATTCTGACCATAAAAAATGCAGCAGTACAAGAGGGTGTAGGCGACATTATTAAAATGCTGCTCTCTGACAGGGCAACATCTTTTTTTAGAAAAGAAAACACCATTAGACTCTTATTTCTTTGGGGAGTTAGCTAACATGTCTGACGTTGGAATTCGTCAACTTTTGAGCCTTTTAAACCAATCAAATTGGTTCTACGGGAAGGGCTAGGGATAACTTAGGGTTACATATGTATGTGGCAGCACCAAGCCCGCCGTGTTCGAATGACAAAGTCCGAATTTACACTAGGCAAGTTTTTTCAGCAGCTTATCATCAAATTCTCTTTTGAACTTGCACGAATAACTCAAAACGCCGATAATCTGCTGAACATTCAGCCAATGTAAATAGGGACTAAACAAGTTTTCTCACTTCAGCTCTAGCTTTTTAAGTAATACTTCGTAAGATTTTGTGAACTAGTTTTAGTAATAATAAATAGATTTAAATAGTTGTTAAATGTAAATACGAACGTCTTATTATTACATCGGCAACTATACATAGTTACGGTAAAATGTTGAATTTTCGAGCTATAGACTTTTTGAAAAAATCAAGAAGTCGACGTTTTAGTAAAAAAGACGATTAAAGTCGACTTTTCGACTTTATTAATGAAAATGCGACTATTTCTAGTTTTCTTCATTAATTTGTAGTAAAATAAAAACTGATAATGATCAGGTGATCAGAAATTCACAGAAGTCGTTCCATAAAAGTCCAAATAAATTTAAACAAAAAAACGAATATAATAAAAAATTGTTTTGTCAAGTTCAATTGCATTTAATCAGTGTTCAGAAAAAAACAGTACGTTATAGGCAGCGTTACCGTTGGAAAATTTCAAAAAGGGGCACAAAAAGGGGATTTTTTCTAAAAAAGGGGCAACTGATCATTAAAAAAGGAGGATCAGTTTTAAGGTTTTTATGCAAAGAAAACAACAATAAAAAAACAAAGCTTAACATAAAAAATAAGTAGGTAACATTAAAAATTCATTCATTTACACGAAAACTAAACAAAAAATACAATGTTATAGAAAACTTCTTATGATGTATACTAAATATATTTTATCACATACATTTCTTTATTTATAAAGTTTAGTTACTTTTTTGTAACTTCTTTTTTATACTTTCTAATTAGATCTGTGCTTGGGACAGATGTGTTTTGTATTGAGTTTTTTGATCTCACAATAAATCTGTTTAGAAAAAACTTATATGTTTATGTACATCAACCTAATGAAAAATACTTATCCATATATTTGTTACATTTAAGAAACCACAAGCAAAACAAATTGGATTTTTATATAAACGCCGACTGATTCGAAAAAAACAATTTTCACCATATATTGTTACATTTAAGAAATCACTCAAATTATTTGTTTAGTACGAAAGTTTTGTTATAAGAGTATAAAAAGCAGATTTTTTACAAAAGCCAAAAAGTGGCACAAAAAATCGAAAAGGGGCACATTTAGTATCAAAAAATTAAAGGGGCGCAAAAGTAGCACGGCTGAAAAAAGGGGCAAATATGCCACTTTAGTCGCACAACGGTAACGCTGGTTATAGGAACGGTTCCTTCAAGGAACACTAACGTTATTTATTTTTTTTAGTGTTACTGTTTGCGAATGGTACCACTACGATAACGTACCGTGCTTAGAACACGACGAACGGTACCACTACGATAAAGTACGGTTCAAAAGAGCAGTATCACTACGACGTAGCGTTCCGTTCTTTTTTATATTCGACACCACAGGTCGCAAATATGAAGCAATCTTAATGAAAATTGGTACAGAGGCATTTCTTAACCCACGGACGATCCCGATTTAAAATGGGGCATATCGGTTCATACTTTGATATAGGCTCCATACGAAGGTCCCTTTCGATAAGACATATTTACGCACTAGAGAGCGCATTTTTTAACCGATCATGCTGAAATTTAAATATTTGTACTGTGTATTATATTCAATGGTGGCTAGTGAAAATTAGGCATATCGGTCCATATTTTGATATAGCTCCCACACAAATGTCCCTTTCGATTAGACATATTTACATTTTAAAGGGAGCATTTTTTCCGAGCATACCGAAATTTAAATATGTGTGCTTTCTATTGCATTTAATCATGTCTAGTAGAAATGAGGCAGATTTCAGCTAAATGTAAGTAATATAAATTTGGTAATAATCGTAATAAAAAAAGTCGAAAGTCGTTTTTCAGAAACAAAAAGTCGACTTACAATTTTAACTTTTATGTATCAAAACGTCGACTAATCTATAAGTCGAAAGTCGACTAATCTATTAGTCGAAAGTCGACTTATAGAACCCTAGGATAACTTATGTTTTCCTTTGGTAACACATGGACTGTCTAGTCTAAGTGAGTCTGTTTACCAGGCTGCCACACTTAAGCTATCCTAGCTCTATACAAATTAATTACATTATCTACCGTAAATATGCCTATTGTTTTAATGATTTTATTGACGCCACGACAGCAGGTTTGGAGTAGCTAATTTGTTATGTAACGACAACGTTACGTTTGTATAGCCCAGCCTAAAAAAGTGGATGTACAAAGCGTCGGCTTAATGCTATATTGTTCCATACGCCATTTTGTATGAACGGAGAAAAACGCAATTTATTGTTTGAGTAAAAACGGGACTCAAGAGTTACACACTTTTTGTACCGCAGTGGTCCCCACATTGTATATATGATTCTCATGTATTTCTATGTCATTACATTCAAAAATAAGCAAGTTGTAACCATTTTTGTACATGGCATTTTGGTCTATATCCACATTTGTTTTAATATTTTTTCGTATTTGTATTACATGGACCACAAAGAGGATCGGTATTGGAGGAGAGTTATTGTGATCGAAAGAACGTAAAACAGTGAGTCAAAAATATAGGGCGATACAAAAATGGAGACATAGAACAAAAATATCAAAATTATTTTCCGTAAATCAGAGTTAAATAGATTTACCCTACCAATATCTCGAAAACTAGACGAGATAGGAACAAATTATTGCAGATTCTGAAAGAGCATGCGTGAAACTCACATTATCAACTCCTAACTCAAAAAACACAAAAATGGCGTATGAACCAAAATAGCATTAAGCCGACGAAAGGTTGTTTTCACGCTTCTCAAGCGTTCTGTGCATTCAACGCGGCAATTAAAACAAGACTCGACATTTAAATTTTTTTTCTTCTAGAATACACACTGACAAATTGTTTTGAATTGTATCTTAGATCTTATTTACATCAAAGTCATAGCCCTACATTATTGACGCCCCAACGCTTGAAAAAAGTTGAAAGATAGTCAACTTTGCCCGGCAGACAGAAGCGAGTTCATTTATAGCTGAGGTTATAAGGCCAAAAGATTTTTGTAATGCATTGGATCAACTATTGCTACTGAAGTAATAACAAAATAAATTAAATGTGGGTACTATTTTTGTTTTGAATGCCCGAGTATCAAGTTTGGCCAACGTTACGATTAAGTTAGTCCCCATAGGATTTCTTTCCCCATTTAGTAATAGACAATCCCCGATATTAGGAATACATTCTGGCAACGCTGATTTCAGCGAAATTGCTTGTTTGCGCCGCCACGTCTTCATTGTCGGCTCCGCCATGAAAAAACAGCTGATGTTGTTTATGTTTACATATACAGTTTTTGACACCCATGAAAAAAGAAATTTTTTCGCGACAAAGAAAAAAATTGTTTGTGAAATTGGTAGCTGCCGATAGTTTGCTCATATTGGATTGAACACTATAGAAACGTAAAAATTACACAAAATGGACGTTGAAACATTGGCCGATGTGGTGTTTCTGGTCGAAGGCACATCTGCCAATGGAGCCTACATAAATGAATTGAAATCCAACTATATTATACCGACACTGGAGCATTTCAGCCAAGGGCCCATTGAAGATCGCGAATATTTGATATCTGAACGTTTTTCAACACAATATTGTGTTGTCCTATATCGAACGACGGCTAACTTGCTCGAACCCACATGTAACACGTTCGGACCGTTTGCATCTCCACAAAAAGTGTTGGATTTATTTGAGCGATTGCCATTGGTAGGAGGCGGCATGGAATCGTGCGCTAATTTAGCAGAGGGCTTTGCCACGGCCCACATATGCTTCGATGATATGAAGGACCATAGAGCAAGGCTTAGCACGGACATGAATATGAATACCCAAAAACATTGTATATTAATGTGTAATAGTCCACCATACTCAATGCCGGTAATGGATTGTTGGAAATTTGCTGGTAAAACAGGTGAGCGCAATTATTTGAACAAAATTTGACGATAACTGTACTACAGGGTCTACCATTAAGCGTTTATAATCTTTAAATTTAAAACACTGTATTTCACAAGTTCATTCGTTCGGTGGCGCGTATACGAAATGTTCCATTTTCCAAGACTCTGGTGCATAATCTGGCTGAATTTGACCGATGGCATGGGTTATGTTGGCTTTAATAACCGCTGTGGTTTGTGGCTTAAGAAAACCCCACAAGAAAATATCTTATGGGGTCAAATCTCATCTCAAATCTGAGATAACCATGACCTCAAATCGCTCGTGCAGAATGAAATGAATGAGCTGTGTTTCTTTGTGTGAGTTTGAGTTTGTGTTTCTCTCTTCAGAGTTCGACTTCACGCCTTTTTGGGGTATCCGGGACGTATGCTACCTTGAGGATTCCATTCTATGGCAATTCAGGCTATATATTCTGGTGGTTTTCTTTGCACATGTCCTATGTATCTTCATTTCCCCTTTTATATTTGGCTATATTTCCGTTCCGAGTTGGTGACTTTCCAAAATTCGTCGTTACTGATGTAGTTTGGCCAAAATATACCACACCACCTTGGGTAGACACATATTCAAACACTTACAAACGTTGCTTAATAGCTCCGTAAATAAACATGTTTCGCTTCCGTAGATTAGGGTCGATATTACACATGCATTAAATATACGTAGTTTAGTATTGAGAGTGATTTATTTTGATTTTTCTGGACACATCTGTGTCTATTCCTCCGTTTGAAGACATTGTGAAACCTAGGTAGTAGAAATTTTCAATGAAATCAATTGCATGCCCATCTATTGAGTTTAAAAAGTATATAAATTAGTGCCCACAACACATGCCGATCAACTAGTTAACGTGTATTTCCAGAAACATGAGACCTGAAAACGTCTCGTCTCTTTCAACACAAAGCAATCATTGAAGAAAAACTTAAAAATTTGGTGTGGTCATATTTGAACTAAATCGAATCTATTCTTGGATAATTTGTTCTGCTCTCCGATGACTATCTTTTGTGAAACCGTCGTCCACCTCCAAAATGTCGCACACAGTTTATTCAATCTGTTTTTGCTTTAACGAAGTTGGAGATTTTTTCATTCAATTAAAGATTTTGTCTTTTATTATATGTCGCTAGCACCTGAAGGTAAATGGACACAAAGGGATCATATTGTTCAAAAAGTTAACGGCTTATAAATTCAATACCAGTACATATAAATACTTGAAATTGTAGGCAGTGTAATAACTACATTGTACCTACAGTTTGGTAAAAAAATTGGCATTTTTAGTTAATTAATATTAACACCACTAAAAACGAAGTAAAATAGAAGCGCTTAGCATCAACACTCGATTTTCAAATCAAAACGCGATTTTAGCATCAAAATCAAGTTTTGATGTTTTTGAATGTACAATTGAGTTACAACTTCTTTATTTCTAAAACTAAAGGCAATAATATTAGGTGGAAATGTTTGTCATTCTCCTCTTCAAGAAAATCAGTAAAATTCCAATGAACTTCATATTCATTACCATAAAGTCTCGTCATTAGTATGGCTCAGTTTTATTATGCAAACCTGTCATGTAACAGCGAAAATGTTTGAGCTTCAATTGAAAAAAGTCATCTGAATTTTGCTTTATCTATGCCCATGTGATAATATGTACTTCTGGGGTAATGTCCACTGGTAATGTCTGCGTACATTTTGGAAAGCTAGCATTGTTAAGTTTCAATGCGGTTCATAATAAAGGGTTTTTTTTTAATTTGGTTAGCTTTTGACATTTATGATCAGTATACTCTGGTAAATCATCATGAATAGATTCTCGCTTGGTCAACGCTACGAAATTATCCAAATTTACTTTGAAAATCAACCATAGATTCGCGCAACTTCGTGATTTTTATGCCGAACATAATCGTCCATCTGAGCAAGCCACAGTGTCTTACTATTGAGCTTCCGGAAGTCTATTACTAAACGTTTCTTCTTGTTGCCCAAATTGTCGATTCCTTTCTTGTCAACAACCCAGATTGGGCTATTAAAAGGTGACCTGGGTGGTTGAATAATACCATCAGCCAACAGGTGCTTTATCTCGGTATTAACAAAATCAGCCACCCCCATTGGGTATGGGTACAGTTTCGAGTTGTTGTTGTTGTAGCAGCTTGGAGACGCTGGGTTGATAATCCTTAAGTCTATTTCTGTTACAGACTTCGTTCCGGCATATATCCGATTATCGCGGGAACCTTATGTTGTTTTCATCCACTCAATGTTGTCCGGTTGGAAATTAACATTCGCTTGTTAATCTGTTAATTTCAGGGAATGGATGTTATTTGAGTGTTGCCGTTTCTATTCTCCACTAGAAGCGCTGCATTACTGTTAATAGTCGTCATGGTGTTATGTCTATTTTTAGCTTCCCTGTTGACTTGTGTGATCAGATGTTGTTGTAGTGGTAGTGCGACCGGTGAGTTTATTTTTAGCTGCAGAAACTCGAATTATGATGAAAACATGAAATGCTGATGTTAAATTTTTCCGGTGCCACGGCTGGGAGTTGAACCCAGCACCTTCGGGATCCAAGTCTAACGCACTAACCACTAAGCTACCGAAGGCCACACAGTTTCGAGTAAACATGTTCCTCGTTCTCCACGTTAACTGTAGCAACGTTATTGGTATTGAAAGGCAAAGCTTCATTAGGTCAGCAAATGCTTTCATTCTGTTTCTCATTATTTTTTGGAATTCTGCCTTTATTGCGGAATTCTCTATGAAATTGACGTCTTTGCATTCCAGAAACTCCATTTCCTCTGACCCAGAGTTATGAAAAATCTTGCCTTTCTTCAAATCAATAAACGCATTAATTTTTTAAGAAAGTCCAACCCAATGATTCCGTCGAATGTAGATAGAGATTTTAAAATAAAGAATGTTGTGTTTTTACCAAACAAATTCATGTAACATTTTTCCTTTACGGAATCCTGACCATGAATAGAGTGAACCGAAAAGGAGTATTGACAGGCGTTAAATGTTTCAGTTCGTCCAACGGTTTCACGTAATTCTTGGAAGCGCCTGTGTCAATTAAAAGTCGAATTTCCCTATCTGCTACAGTTCGCTTTATAGTCGGTTGTTTCGATCAGTTCATCGTCAACATCCTGAGATTCCGTCTCTGCTACGTCAATGTATTGTTCTTCATGCCGAACTTCCTGTGGAAGTTCCTCTTAAATTGCTGTCTCTGTGACCGTTTGCATTGTACTGACTAGAGGGCTGTCTATAACGAGAAGATGTCGGGTCCACATTCATAGGCTCAGGTTGAGTTCTATTGAAAGTCTGCGAATGCGATCGAGTGTCTTTAACGTAATAGGGATTTTTCTGTCGGAATTAATTTCCCTGGGCATCATTGCCATTACCGTCAGAAGTTCTCATCTGATTTTTCTTCGATGCCTCGATTCGGCTTTTCTTGTCCTCATTCCTATGTCGTCGCAAACACATATCGATCATGATTTGCTTCGACTTCCTGAGCCAGTGCGAGAGCTGTTGGCAGATCTGACACATGAGCCGAAAAAAGAATGTATGTCACATAATGGCCTCCTTAGTACTGATACAAAGATACGAAGCACGTCCTGTCTGTATTTATTATTGATACTCATTGCTAATGCCCTGTCATATGACATGAGCGTCTTGTTGGTCAATAACGAAAGCTTTCTTTCAACTTCATCATAAAATTGAAGAACCGTCCGATCGCCTTGCTTAGCGTGCTAAGCTTTTGCTCAGTTAGGTAGATTGGGCGTTTGTCAGCATATGTAAAGTATAATCGTGCTAAAGGGGTTTCCAACAAGAGGTGTTATTATGGTATTCAAAGAAAAATGCCATTTTTTGAGATAAATGATCCGATGTTTATTTCATAATAAAGAGGAAGGTATGCCGTTAATAATGAAAAACAACATCAGCCAAATCGCCACCACGACCACGCTTACAGAACCATATCCTTTTCATGAAATTTTCCATAAACAAATCGCAAAGTGGCTGCCCTATGTCCTCGATAGTCTCACGAATTCTATCTCAAAGGAATAAGTAATAAGAGATATAACGGTTCGGAAACTTTTCCCGTAACAGAGCAATGGTTTCGTTGCTTGTGTGGCACGTAGCGCCGTCTTGTTGGAAGTAAACGTTGTCCAGATCAATACCTTCCAACTCCGACCATAAAAAATCATTAATCATCTCTCGATAGCGCAATCCATTCACCGTAACTGTTGATCCAACTTCATTTTCGAAAAAGTAAGGTCCAATGACCCCGCCGGACCATAAACAGCACCAAACAGTCACACGTTGAGGATGGAGATACTTCTCAACAATAACTCTTGGGTTTTCCGAGCCCCAGATGCGACAATTTTGCTTGTTGACGTAGCCACCGAGGTGGAAATGGGCCTCATCAGTCAATATGATTTTGTATCGTTCGTATCGTTTTTTTGTTCGATCGTTTTTTGATGGTTTTGTATTGTTCGATGATGGTGTATCGTTCCATTTTTAGTAATGGCGTAGTTTCTACTTGCCAAATGTCAACGAATAAGAGCTTTAAAAGTGACAGCTAACGAAATACCGGGTGATTTAAAATAACACCTCTTGTTGGAAAACCCTGTATAATAGCCGAAAAATTCAAAACTGTGTCAAATTCAACCTTCTGCGCCTGAGTCGCCACCCGCACAGCAGTCTCTACAATTCTCGAGATCTCCTCAGCGTTCATTTTCGTCTCTGTCTTGTCGATACTAAGATTCTGTAAAATGTTAGTCAAGTCCTCTACGCTCATATGACCCGAAAATGAAAAACACTTGCGAATTGGCCCAAAATTCGATATAACACTTACAAAATTTCACTGATTTAATGAGCAAAACACATGTCTTCAATTTAATTTGAATTTATTTCCCTTTTTTATTTCTAGCTTCAGCTAGTTGAATTGTGAAATATCTTCTATGGTATACTCTGTAACTTCTTCAGTTTTGGCTAGTTGGATCTTCCTTCACTTCTTTTTGTTTTTATCACATCACCCGGTTGGGTTTGCTGAATTTTCTTTGTTAATAGAAAATGTATGGGTTACTCCCGTTTAGGCTTTTTGAATTTTCTTTGTTAAAAGAAAATGTATGAGTTTCTCCCGTTTGAGCGCCAATTAATGTAAGTTAAAGACGAGCTTTTCTTTTGATGAGTTTATTTGAACTGGCCTGTTCCTTTACAAAAATATTTCTTAAACACTATACTTCTTCTGATTCGACATATCTCGAAATATTATATTTCTTGTGTGGAAGGCATGACACATGAAAATCGAAAGAACTGTTCCCGAGTTATTAGATTGTTTTCGCTGTGGCACGCCCATTTGACCAATCCTAAAGTTTCCTCAATAGTTTCCATCATAGAAGTAATACGAAAAAACCAAAAGATTCGTTCTCGAGTTTTGAGTTTGTGATGGCCGTGTCGCGTCACACAGTGGGATGGCTTCTAGATTATTGAAAGTTTGTACCGAGTAATATATTGTAAAAGTTAAGAAAAAATGTGTGTTTCATCAAAATCGGCCCCAACAACCCACCCCCATGCAATCCAAATCGTTTTTTTTTCATAAAATATTCCTATCCCAGCAAAGGTGTTGAAATTTGGTAAACACACACTTCCTAGAATAAACAAAGTAGCATGTCAAGTTTCATCGAAATCGGCCTCGCCCCCTGCCCACCGCCCATACAATAAAATCGGTTTTTTTTTCATAAAATTCATTATCCTCCTTCAGAAAATTTATAAGTTTGTTCAGCGAGCGGTTTGTTTTTTGCGTAAATTTAAAGAATAGCATTCCGTCCTTTAATTCGTTGCAGTCAGAAGACCGAGCTCGACTGAGCCAACTTCTTTTTATTCCAAGGAAAACCGCAAACGCTGAATTTAGTAAAGCCATTATAATTTTTTCATATCTTCTAAACTATATATGTATACAATCCAAATATTTTTTAATTAAAAAGAAGTTTATATTTTTCAATAATAACTGCATTTAAATTTTAGAAGTGAAAATATTTTACATGTATAAGGTACAGAGTTGCATGCAAATTTTCATTAGTTTTCGCTTTACAATATTTAGGTGACTTCGCTAGAGTTTTTGTATGACAAAATATTATTTTTTACGAAAACAAGTTATGGATTTTTCTTATTGAAATACTTCTCTATAGAATTGCATCATTCGATTTTTGAAAAGTAATTGTTGAAAAAATGTTTTTTTGCATCTGAAATACCTATGTGCGTCGCTTTGAACAATCCTAAATTTTCACGATGGTGTCCACCCTGGGGCCAATACCATTCCATCATGCCAAAAATCGCGAAAATCTAACGATCAATTCTTGAGCTGTGAGGTTTTGATGGCCGTATCGCGTCGATTTGAACAATCCCTTCCTAGTCCCAATACTAACCATGACGCGCAACGCCCATTTGACCAATCTTACTTTTTCTCCATAGAGTCCTTCCTTCGGCCAATACAAATATATCAAGTTCAATATTTTAAAATTCACAAGATCCACTCCCGAGCCATGGGGTTGTGCTGGCCCTGTCGCGCCCCTTTGACCAATCCGAAAATTTTCTCGAATTATGAGGATGTGTTGGCCGCGATACACCTGATTGTCTAATCATAAATGTACCTCCATAGTACATATTTACAAAGATTAAGGTTTGTTTCTAATAAAAGGGTTCTGAAAGGATACAAATAACATTCACGTTTTAGATAGCACGAAAACAGACCTCTGGCCAGAATTCGATTCAGTAAAAAATCCGGCTTTTATACAGCACTCGAGTCTATCTATCCATAAGCAGAATTTCAGCTTTGTAGCCCTTACAGGAGACTCAGCGGCCAAATGGTCAAAAATCACTTGGTGTAAAAGCAAATCCGATGATCATCTGAGATCTGAATACATACATATATGGACGTCAGTTTGTAGACTCAGAGTTCTTAAAAGAATTTTTAAGTACTGAAATAGTGACAATATTTACATTTTTCGATTATTAACTCTAAAATAACTTTTAAAATTACTGAAATAATGACAAAAAATGTGGTTATTGCTACACAGACAGATACAGTATCAGATAATTCAAAAATATTTTTCGCGTTTGTATTTGACGTCTATAGTACTTCATATTTACAAAATTTTAACTTTTAATCTTATATGATGCTTCTGAATGACCAAACACAATACTCAAGTTTTTGATGGTTATGCAAAATTTCAGCTTTCCGGCTCTTACAGGAGCCTCAGTGGTCAGCGTTGTCGGGTATATTTTTGAGGCGTTCTTAAGTTATAAGCGTAGTAACTAACGGCACTTTTATATAAGTATATGGGCATTTCCGCGGGTCGCAAGTCGCGAATGCACGTTCATACGCTTTTGATGTACAAAAAATATAGAGAAAAAAATGTTCCCCCATTTTTTTTGTGATTTGATGGGTTCCCCGAGTTTTAGTTTTCATAATGATAGCAAATAAACATGTGGGCACGAACGTACGCGAAATAAAGGTCAACTTTGGCTGAATCTTGTAACATGCAAAAATCTGCGAAATGGAACGTAATATTCTAAAGCTATTGATTTATTTTAAAAGAGGATTAATGTAGCTTTCTGTCGAGTATTTACACAATAAATTATCTCTATTTGTTTTTTTTTTCTAATTGGCTTAGGTGCCGCGCCGGTCGCGCACGTACTTGCATTTTTCTCTTCTTAATTGATTGTAATAGAGACATTTTGTAGAAAGAGTGCAAATATAAAATCTGCTATCTGCATGAACTTTCCGACTTCGATTTTTTTTCTATTGCTAGTTTTATTAGTTACACAGAAATTGAAATCTGAAATCTGTGTAATTTACGAGAAATCTGACAAATGTCAAATCTGAATCCGCAAAATTCTTGCGGATGTGAAAACCAGCACCGGGGTGATTGTTAACCAACTGTGAAAGGTATAAAGTAGTACAAATCTAACACAAAAACTATACTTACTTAAACTTGGTACGATCGGTGTTTGCAAGTTTTGCTATTTATAACCAGTAAGGAAAGGCTAAAGTCGGGTGGTGCCGAGTATGATAGAATATGATACCCTACATCACTCTAGTAATATTGGATAACAATGAAATATCCAATGTATAACTCAACTAAAATTTGTTTAGACAATTCACATTTGGTACGTCTCTGCCTCGTAGCCAAATCGGACGAAACATATATGTGGGAGTTATATCAAATCTGAACCAATTTCAATAGGGTTCTTTCCATGTGCGAAAGGCTCCTAACTGCAAAATTTCAGCACCATTGGAGTGAAATTTCGACCTGTACTCAACTCGACGGACGGACGGACACACACGTTTAAGTTGACTCAGCTAGTTATTCCGATTCGATCTGTATACTTTAAGTTGGGTGTAGCTGTAGTATTTCTAGGTGTTACAAACATCTGCCATGAATCAAACTTATAATAACCTGTGCCGCAGTGTGGTGTAGGGTATAAAATGTAAAGGAACAATGCTAACATAATGTTATGAAACATCACTTATGTCGAAATCATTAGCCTCCATATTCTCCTATAGTAGCCACCACCAGCATTAGTCTTTTCAAAAATACTAACTAGCATTTCCCAACATTCTTTGTTTCAGTGGAACAACTGGCCGGATTATTCAACGAAAGAAAAATAAATCTTTCCATTATAGCACCACGTAAAATACCTGTGCTATTCAAAATTTTCATGAAGGCCGATGGTGACCAACCGCTGGCAGCTAAAAATTATGCCAAGAATATTCGTCACTTGGTCTTGCTTAAAGGATATCATCTTAAAGAGCGACCACAGAGTCCAAATAGCGCTGCCAACGCTATGGCAAATCAGACAAACCAGGTGGGTGTTCCCAATCAGGTGGTACAACAGCAGCAGCAGCAACAACAGGCACAACCCAATCCTCAACAACAACAAACTCTGCAGAATACCGGAATGCCTATGGATAATAGCCATGTGGCTACACAACAACAACAACAGCAGCAACAACAGAATATGCAACAGCAGGTTGCCCAAATGACCGGCATGAATCCCAACCAACCGATCAATCAACAAATGCTGCAACAGCAGCAATTCAATCAAAATCCTAATTTCCAGGGTCAGGGCAATCGCTGGGTCTTCAATCCCAATCAACAACAACAGCAGCAGCCACAGACACGACCCCAGTTTATTGGTGGTCCAAATGTTCCCGGTGGACCTATGGTGAGCCCCATGGGAGCTGTTAACCAAGGCATGCCCGGACAAAATTCCGCTTTAATATCGCAACTCAGTGCGCCTCCAAATCCGAACGTCAATCCTATGCTGCAACAACAACAACAGCAAATACGCATGCAAATGTTGAGTCAGCAACAACAACAGCAAATGCAACAACTCCAGCAACAGCAGCAACAACAGCAGCAGCAGCAGCAACAACAACAGAATGTAATGAATCCCAATATGACAGTTGGAGCTGGCCCTGGTCCCAATTCCCAACAGCAGGTATCTGTTGGCAACCAGCAGCCCAACCAACAATCCATGTCCAACCAACAAAATCCAAGCAAACCTTCGGATCAAGCAGTAATGCGAGACACCATCTGGTCAGGAACCCTGGAATGGGTTGAAAAAAGTAAACCAGATCAACAGAAAATTCCCCGAACACTACAATGCACCGTCACGGCCAACATTAAAGATGGTGAGCCCGAAATTAAAGCGGTCAATTGGCCTTCGAAGTTGCTCATGCAATTGATGCCCAAACATCTGGTGGGTAACATTGGGGGTCAGTTCCTCAAGGATTCCAAAATGGTTGTGTTCAAACCACAACCATGCGAAGCATTGGATGCCTTGGCAAAGAACATGACCACAATCTTTGCGGGCTGTGTACATTTCACAACACCTGCGAATACGCCACCGTGTGACATAAAAGTCCTCATACTTCTATACACGGCCGAAAAGAATGCATTCCTGGGCTTCATTCCAAACAATCAATCCATGTTCGTAGAACGTTTGCGCAAAGCCATACAGCAGAAGCAATCTATGGGCATGCAACAGGCCGGAGGACCACCGAACACCATGCAACAGCAGCAGCAACAACAACAGCAACAGCAGCAACAACAGCAGCAGCAGCAACAACAACAACAACAGCAGCAGCAGCAGCAGCAAAACCAACAACAAATGCAAAATCAAATGGGTGGACAGTTAAATGCCATGGGACCGAACATGAATCCTCAACAGCAACAACAGGATCCAAATCAACAGCAGCAGCAACAACATCAATTCAATCAATATAATCCACAACAACAGATGAGCATGCAGATGTCCGGTGGTCCCATGAATCAGCAAATGATGGGTGGTCCTCCCATGTCCGGTGGTCCCGACCAAATGGTCGGCAATAATCCCATGGCCCAGCAAATGTCCATGATGCAGCATCAGCGTATGCCCATGATGGCCGGAGGCAATCCCAACAATCCGCAGCAACAGCAAATGCCGCCGCAACAACAAATGCAGCGCATGGTGCGGCCAATGATGAACAATAATCCGGGTCTACGGCATTTACTCCAACAGCAATCTACACCCGGTCAGCAATTTCGTCCGCAAATGGGTGGGGGCGGTGGTCCTGGCGGCGTTCCCGGCATGGGTGGTATGCCAAACCCAAATCAAATGGCAGGCGGTCCTGGCGGTCCCAATCGACCATTTGACGATAACAATTTTGAATTTATGTAATTGCGGATGTAACCACCACCATTTTATGTACTTTTTTTTATTCATTCACAGAATGTGGAAAATAAAGTTCTAAACTTGAGTAATCAAGCAGATTTTGTAATCGTTAAGCAATATTTCAACGCGATAATTAAAGAGAAAAGATACACGAAAGGCAGAATACATATCCCCCACGGTGTGAATAGTTTGTTCACAGGGCTACATTTATCAATAATAAGAAACCAGTTGGTTTCGAAAGCAATTCCATTCTCACTTTTCAACTGATCGAAAAACTGGCGTATTTCAAAAAATCTTGCGTGGAGCAGGATAAGTTTGAACGAACTTACGGCCCCACCGAAACCATTTTAGGACTGAGCGCCCCTAGAATAGTTTTCGATAACGCTCCCGCCGCACCTGTGACTAAGCCACCAGTCGTTGATTCAGGAATACTAGCTCGAAAAGCTGTGGTCTTCGGAAGGCGCTATGGGTACTGTTTCTGTCATACCTGCGGCAGGTTCAACAGCAGATGAAAGAACGTAGAACCCCGTGTCACGTATCTTGTCATCTGCGCAAAGTAAAGCGGACGAAACTCCATCCAGCTCCAGCTATTATAACATCAAGGAGATGGTTAAGCGAGCTAGATCTGTGACGGAACACCTTCAAGTAGCGGTCACAGACCGATCTGATCCCGATGGGAAAAACAGTTTGTGTTCTACAAAGGTGCCAGAGAGAATCAAGATTGTCAATTTTGGCAACAAGAACTCGGCAGACTTCCTGCGTGTTTAGACCAATAACGTACCTTTTTTTTAGGTTAATAACGTACCTCAACTCCTCTCAAGCAGATGTAGCACTAATACAGGAGCCATGGATCTGTAATGAGGGTTAGGTTCGTGGATAAGTAGCTAAGGGGTACAGATTGTTCGCGCCAGCTACGAACAACAAGGCTAGGACTAGCATTGTAGCTAGGGGTGAGCTAAATTTCACTTTTTCTCAATCTTTCACCGAAGGCGACTGAACGGTCATAAATAGGGAGGCCAAGGTAAGAAGAACCTTATATTTGCGTCCTTTTACATGTCATACGAAGCACGGGAGCTCCAGAGTGAGGAGGTGTGCAAGCTAGTTGAGGATGCAAGAAGAAAACGTATCGACTTGTGATTGGCTGTCATGCAAGCACAATGGGGGAGCAGAAACATAAATGATAGAGGTGAGTAATTGTATACATACGAAGCTTCTAACTATCTTAGAATCTGTAATTTGGGAAATACACTTACGTTCAGGAAAAGAAGGGAAGAAAGAATTTTGTAAGGGAGAGAATCCAAAATTTCCTCCTTAACAAAGGGAAAATGTACGATCAATGATGCGGAGGAAATTGTGGATGAGATATTGTGATATAAAGTTTTGACCTAGCTTGCCCGATGACTTATGCAGGCAAGAGACAGCACCCAAAATGATAAAGGAGCTATGGAATCAGAGGTCAATCGTGAGGAAACTATTCCATAATGTAGAATCCAAAATTTCCTCCTTAACAAAGGGAAAATGTACGATCAATGATGCGGAGGAAATTGTGGATGAGATATTGTGATAGAAAGTTTTGACCTAGCTTGCCCGATGACTTATGCAGGCAAGAGACAGCACCCAAAATGATAAAGGAACTATGGAATCAGAGGTCAATCGTGAGGATCCCGAAGACTGGTAACAATATTAAGTGCAGTACAATAAGTAAAAGATATAAAACGAGCTAAAAGTGTCTCATGGATATTTTTTGCGAGTCCATAGGCTATGTAAATGGGACCTCCCGCCACCCAAGCAGCACTGTTCACAACAGCAGTGAATGAATATACCGCGACTTCAATATCACCCGTTGTTCGTAAAGAGACACCATCAGATAGGTGTAAGCTAACGTATTTTTCAGCCAGTTTGTGTACCTATTGGGGCGCAAAGTGTCATACCCATTTTCCTGATATATATAGATTACATGATTGTTGGGCCCATTAATACAATTTAAAAGGCGTCGTTATTGGGTCGTTGCAAACTAGCGCGAGATGCCATCCTCTTTACAGTCCCACCAACTCTGTCACATGCACATTTTCCATGAGAGGTCGCGAAAATGTTACATTCGGCTTCAATTCCAAAGTCAGCATTGTAGTCAATAAATTTAAAAAAATGAATTTGTTTTTATATTGTTCAGCACATCCATCTGAGAAAAAATCAGCCTTTTAACTACGTCGCCATAGGTTTCTTTAAGGTGTCGAATAATGTGTTGTGCTGAATAGTTGTACTGATGATGCATCATGTTTCTCTTCCTCGGATATTATAACGAAGCAATTACCGTCGATGTTAGTTTCATTATACCCTACACCACACTGTGGTACAGGGTATTATGACTTTGTGCATTTGTTTGTAACGCCTAAAAGGAGAAGAGTTAGACCCATTGTTTATTATACCGATCGACATAGAATCCGTTTTTGAATCGATTTAGCCATTTAGTAATCAAAGTGCAGGTCGTATTTATGGTGATGGTGATGAAATTTAGCACAGTTCTCTTTTTTGTCCTATTGAATTGGACATATAAGCGCGGTAGAAACCTTATTTTATATCCGATCTGTACGAAATTCGACAAAGAGAGTTTTCTTATTACGTTAATGATTTTCTCCGAAATCCGTTCAGATTTAGATATAGCCCCCATATATAGCGTGATCCATTTCGAGGTTCCCTACTTTTTTAAAGAAAAAAACACAGAAAATTCAAATTGAATGGGGAATGTTTATTATCATTTGAAAGAACATTCTTTGGCATTTATTTTTTGCGGCTACGTCTCAGATGGTCCATCCGTTGAGTCCAATTTTCGATGACTCGTTCGAGCATTTCGATTGGTAACTGGCGATTGACACGCGTAAACGTTTTTCAGGCGTAGGTCTTTAAATGATGAAATGCCAAACAATACTTAACAAAAATAACATGACAGCATGACACGACTCACACGTGATCTGTCAAAAAAAAGGCTATAAAGTATCTCTATTTGGATCACCCTATATATGTGTTTCCCCCGACTGACATGTAAGCGCTGTATAAACCGTATTTTACATCCGATCTGTACGAAATGCGGCAGAAAGAGTTCTCTTATTATGTTAATGAACACTACCGTTCAGATTTAGATATAGCCCCCATATATATGTTACACCCGATTTGACATGTAAGCGCTGTATGAACCGTATTTTACATCCGATCTGTACGAAATGCGGCAGAGAGAGTTCTCTTCTTATGTTAATGAACACTACCAAATTTGGAGAAAATCCGTTCAGATTCAGATATAGCCCCCATATATATGTTTCACCCGATTTGACATGTAAGCGCTGTAGAACCCATATTTTATATCCGATCAGTACGAAATTTAACCGAGAGAGTTTTCTTATTACATGTATGAACACTGCCCAATTCAGGGAAAATCGGTTCAGATTTAAACATAGTCCCAAGATACTTATATATGTTACACCCGATTTGACATGTAAGCGCTGTATGAACCGTATTTTACATCCGATCTGTACGAAACAAAGTCAATGAATATAGAAGACTAGCTGAGCCCGGTGCGCTTCGCTGCCCATGTCAAAATTAGCGCTGTAGAAACTGTATTTTATATCCGATCGGTACGAAATTCGGCAGAAAGAGGTTTGTTATTACATGAAGGAATACTGCCAAATTCGGAGAAAATCGGTTCAGATTTAGATATAGCCCCATATATATGTTACCCCCGATTTGACATGTAAGCGCTGTAGAAACTGTATTTTATATCTGATCAGTACGAATCGGTTCAAAATAAGGTATACATACACACACACACACACACCACATTTACCAATTATTCCAAATTATTATCGCAATGACCCTTATCGCATTGTTAGGGAGGTGTAGGGTATTATATAGTCGGCCCCGCCCGACTTTCTGCCTTTCCTTACTGGTATTAGTAATAAATTCACTGAATGAAAAAATACCGAATTCAGTGGAAAGTCCAGAAAATAGAAATGTATACTTATAAAATTTCCAAATTCTTGTTTCATTGGTCATGCATCACATCAGCTCTAATTTTCGCATACCGAGCATTTTTGTTCATGTATTTCCTATATAGTACTTGCAAGATATATCAAAATGTGGGCTGTGCCAAACTCACTGGTCCTATTCCGCCCATTTGTAAGCCAATCACGTAGACTGCTACCACATACATATACGCAAACTTTCAACACTCTCGCTAACAAAATGAGCAAGATAATTCAATTTCAAAATTTGGCTTATATGGGCGGTGGCACGCCCATTGGTCAGATCCCGCCAATTTTTGGACCAATCACGTGGACTGTCACCAGATACATATGTACAACATTACAGCACTCTAGATAAAAAATTGTGCAAGATATCAAAATTTGGTCTATGTGGGCGGGGCCACGCCCATTGGGCCGATCCCGCCCATTTTTGGACCAATCACGCAGACGGCCACCATATACATATACACAAAATTCCTGCACTCTCGCTAACATATTGCGCAAGATATCAAAATTTCAAAATTTGGATTATATGGGCGGGGCAACGCCCATTGGTCCGATCCCGCCCATTTTTGGACCAATCACGCAGACTGCCACCATATACATATACACAAAATTCCAGCACTCTAGCTAGCAAATTGTGCAAGATATCAAAATTTCAAAATTTGGTCTATGTGGGCGGGGCCACGTCCATTGGGCCGATCCCGCCCATTTTTGGACCAATCACGCAGAATGCCACCATATACATATACACAAAACTCCAGGTCTCTCGGTAAAAAAATTTGGAAGATATCACATTTTTTAAAATTTGGCTTATATGGGCGGGGCCACGCCCATTGGTCCGATCCCGCCCATTTTCTGACCAATTACGTAGAATGCCACCAGATACATATTCACAACATTGCAGCACTCCCGCTAGCAAATTGTGCAAGATATCAACATTTGGTCTATGTGGGCGAGCCACGCCCATTGGGCCGACCCCGCCCATTTTTGGACCAATCACGCAGACTGCCACCATATACATATACACAAAATTCCAGGTCTCTCGGTAAAAAAATGTGGAAGATATCACATTTTTAAAATTTGGCTTATATGGGCGGGGCCACGCCTACTGGTCCGATCCCGCCCATTTTTGCACCAAGCACGTAGACTGCCACCATATACATGTACACAAAATTCCAGCACTCTCGCTAACAAATTGTGCAAAATATCTCAATTTCAAAATTTGGCTTATATGGGCGGGGCCACGCCCATTGGTCCGATTCCGCCCATTTGTGGAAAATTCACATAATCTGCCACTAAATTCATACACACAAAATTTCAGCGCTCTAGCTAAAAATTTTTCTCAATATCAAAATTGGACCCATATGGGCGGGTCCACGCCCACTTGATATATCAAAAATTCAAGTACCCTATTTTCAGCACCCCCTACACATGTACATTCTGTGAAAATTTCAAGATGATCGGTCAAGCCGTTTAGACGTCTATACGGAACAAACAAACACACAAACAAACAAACCCACAAACAGACACTCTCTTTTATATATATACATAGATAGATAGATGTGCCATCGCAAGTTTGTTTACATTTTCTCGAGTTACGAACGAATAGAAATGATTTTTCAACCGCGGAAAAATAGTTTTCTGATGTCTTTTCTTGAACTTTTTTTGCACATATCGATTGATATTAATATTGTAATCGTGATAATTAAAAAAAATCGGGAAATTCGGTCGGAAAATACGTGAAATACCTTACTCGTTGAAATCAAATTCCTATTCGTTCGTAACTGATACTTACTCGCTACGGGAAGGAATGTCTTCTTATATTATATTGTTTTTGGTACGAAATGCGGCAGAGAGAGTTCTCTTATTATGTTAATGAACACCAGTGTTACCGTTGTGCGACTAAAGTTGCAATTTGCAACTTTTTTTGCGGCTTTTGACTTTTTGTGCGACTTTTCCATTCAGAGACTTTTTTGCGACTTTTTTGTAATAACAATTTTCTTTGGAAACCGTAGACAAATCAAGCAGTATTGAGTATATTATTGGTACATATTGTTGGTATTAGTTAAAGACATTTTATAAAAGATGGTCAATGCTGGATATAACGAATTATATATATATACCCTCAGGCCAATTCTTTAAATCAAAATTGTTAAATCGAAAAATGTATTTCTAAAAAATTATTAAATTCCCTAAATTGCAGCATTTGCATTGTTTTCTTATAATTTCAAAAATCAATAATAAAGACACGGTCGCTTTCCATGCATCGTTGAAGTATTTTGGGGTTTTGAAACTTTTGTTAAAATAAATTTTAGACAAAATTTGCAGTTTGCAGCATAAAACGTATTATTCGTTTGATTTACGTAAAAATGTACTTAAAATTTTACTATGAGCATTTAAAAGGAATTTAACAAGACGAATATGTAGTGATCGCCTTTGAGTTATTATTGTAACAAAAATAAAGACATCAAATTTAAAAAAAAACCTAAGGGGAAAAATATAAAATATGGTCTACACCACTTAAAAAGAACAAGATTTCCAAAATAATCAATATTTATGTAATCCAATAATTATCAAGAGTAATATGCCAAATCATATTTTAAGCAATGTACTGGGTTCAATTATAGCAAAGTACAAATATTATGCTATTAAAAACCATTCTGTTAACCATGTAATTAAAAAAAAAGTATTTATCACGTACAAACGATTTCTTATTAATTTCATAATTGTTTTGTTAAAGTAAAGTGTTTATAAAAAGTGAGACCCTTTTTTATGCAGTAACGACTTTTTTGTGCGACTTTATTTTTCGAAAACGACTTTTTTTTGCAACCTTTTTAAATTTGTCAACGGTAACCCTGATGAACACTACCAAATTTGAAGAAAATCCGTTCAGATTTAGATATAGCCCCCATATATATGTTTCACCCGATTTAATAGACATGTTTTCGTTACAAGCTAGCAATTTTAGTTTAGCACTTTGCAACGAAAACAACTGACTTCCACCAACTGGCACATAAGCAATAAATGGCGGATTTTCACTATCTGGTAGCAATGGTGTCATGAGTTGCGAAGAAAGAACAGTGCGAAACAGACAAAAATATTCGTGAAAAATATTCATAAAACATATATTTACTATTCTAAGTTCAATTGTTTACACTCTTTTTGCAAATATTAAAATAATTTTCCATTTTTGTTCTTCTTCTTCCCATTAATTCACAACAACAGCATCTTGAATCAGTCAGTTTTTTTAATTTTTTTAGAACAGATCCTTTTATTGGAAGGATTGCAGTATTTTAACTACGTCGCACAGTGGGAGGAATTCCAAAAAAAAAGGAAATAATTCTGCCGTTTCTTAACCAGACATCCGATTGCGACCAAACTTGGCATGTTTGTAGAAGAGGTATTAGAGAAGTTAAGTTTTGAGTTTGGGCCCCCCTGTGGTATACAGGGGCGGAGCTGCAGGGCCCCAAAGTTGGCCACCTCGGTTGAACAAAATGTTTATGCGCGTGTAACTTTCGTATTTTCCGGCCGATTCATTTTGTGTGTATTCTAATAACCGAGGTCTACAAAAGGCTTTTCGCATCTAACAGTTACCTTGTATACTTACCGAGATATCTGCATTTGAAAACTGATTTTTTTATTTTTTCCCCGACCTTGTGCTAGTATTTTGTAAATATCGAAGCAGAATATGCACCAATTTTATCCACTTAAGCATGTCTGGATTGGCAATAAAATTTCCTATATGATGAAAAGAAATTGGTTCGATATAACCTACAGGACAAAAGTTATGGCCCCTTGAAGTCATATTTAAAAAAAATAGATTTTTTGTAATTTTTTCGGAAAAAAGTTTATTTCGTATTTTTGAGTTTTAGAAGAAGTTAGTTAAAAAATGTATAACATATTTACTACCATCTTAAAGTAAAACTTTCCAGAGTATGCTCTCAAAGAAAGAACGGGTCAAAAATATTTACTGGTATTGATACCAAGCTTCTCCAATTTACACAACTTTTTAGACAAATTTCAAAAGTAAGCCACATTTTCTCCAATCGCAAAGACAAAATGTTAAAACTTTTGGCATATTTATGTGTGGTAAGGTGTTGTTACCTCGAGAAAAATGAGCGAAGTTGCCACGCCTCTTCTGGTACCTCCCACACAAATGGACAATTTTGAACCAAAAGTTAATAGCTTATAACTTTATTACCAGTGCATACAAAGACTTGAAATTTTGTACAGTGTAATGGTTTAATACGAGTAGTACCTACAACACTGTGAATAATGGGCGTTATTGTCACGCTCCTTTTGGTACCTCCCACATACATAGACCATTTTGTAGAAAAAGTGACCAGCTTATAACTTTAATACCAGTGCATACAAATACTTGAAATTTTGTAGTGTAATGCTTTTATAGTACCTAGAGTCAAGAGAAAAAAGGGCGTTATTAGCACACCCTTTTGCTACTTCCCACACAAATGGACCTTTTTGTACCAAAAGTTAACAGCTTTTAACTTTAATACCAGTGCATACAAATAATTAAAATTTCGTACAGTGCAATGCTTTTATAGTTCCTAGAGTCTAGAGAAAAATGTCCGTAATTGGCACCCATTTTACTTCGAAAGTAAACAGCTTATTATTCGGCACAGTGTAATGTATTTAAAGTAACTACTGTTCGTCGAAAAGTGTATTTGATAAACCCCTTCCTGGTACCTCCCATACAAATTGAAACATTAATTCGTTTAATATTACATATAACATTACTCACAAAGTGAGGGTATACCTTAGTCGGTTTACCCGACTGAAACTTTTTTACTTGTTCATCTCTTAGTTTACCCATGTTTACGCTTTTAAAGACAATATTCAAATGACTTCAATGATCGATTTCTCAAATATTAAAAAGTGGACTCATCGTATCCCTTCTATAGGTAATTTTACTCCCCTCAAAATAAAAAATCTACAGGTACATATTTCAAATGAAAATATTACATACGATGCACGCCCATAGGGATAACACATATGGGTATAAATGAATTTTACTAAGGAACAATTTTTATGGCTCCACTGAAATCAAATATTCCCTGACATTCATTTATTTTATGGCTGTTAAACTCCAAGAAAGTTCCCCCATCCATTCAGAAAGGGTGAACTAAATCGACACTTGTCCAACTTGTCGAAATATTTTACAACGGTTGTCTTGAAGATTAAACAATGTAAACCACATCACCCCTTTTTATTCTGAGAGTGGAAAAATGAGTAATAGCATTTCATCTGAACCTTCACTTTATAACAAATGTAAAGTAATATTTGGTACTTTGTGGGATCAGAAACGTGGACAAATGTTTTCATTCTTAGTCAGAATACTGTAATTACAAAAATATTTTCATTTAAGTACGATGTCGAAATCAATCAAACCGGATCAGTATGTTTATAGTTCGTATACACATACATACATACATATGTATGTGCAGAAACAGAAAAAACTTCAAAAATTGTCAGACCAGTCTTAAGGTAAGTACAGACGATTTGCAGATGGGACAACATTGCCAGAAAAATGGCGGAAAAATGCAACCCTATGAATTTACAACCGTGTGAACATACAATTTTTGTTTTGCAACGTTAGCAGAAAAGTCATTGCGAGATAATTTGCTGATTGTTATATGTGCGAAGTTTATGCATGTGACAACGGCGCCATTGCCAGAAAATCATTTTATTTGCAACACTGTCTATAATGTATTTTTAATGGCAATCCTGCATATAAATATTTACAAAATATATTGTAAATATATGAAATTGTAATGTTTTCTTGCAATCGTCTGAACTGTCAATTCACCTTTGCCTAACAATCTGACATTGCCCGTATATTTGCATCACTTTAACAGGGTTGATAATGTTTGCCGATCTGGCAATCGTCTAAACTCAGCTTTAGTATTTCGTCCATAACTTTTACAAATATTGAATCTCACAAAATACTGTTCTGGATTTGTGAGAGGTAACTTTGCAAAAATCGTCATTAGCCGTTCGAGAGCAATTGCAAATTTCGTAAATTGCAAAAACTATTTTTTTCAAAATTTAAAAGCCCATAAATTTTTAAAAAAAAAAACATTGAATAAATTTGATAGCGATATTTTATTTTACCTATTTGTAACTGCTTATAAACATTTTAGCCAAAAATAAACTACATAGGTCGATAGTAAATATTCTGACCATATAGCGAAATCTAATAAAGGGTCCGCCATCTAACTTTTTTTTCAACTAGTGCTTATTTCGTGAATGGTAACACTTAGCTCATGTCTGATTTGACAGATAATTAGTTTTATCCTTCCGCTGAACGAATATGGTTTCCAATGCGTTTTCGCTTCGCTAAGTGGGCCTGCGATCGACTTACAGAAGATGCCGATTTTGCCAAAAATAATCATCTTTTCAGATGATTTTGATCTTGGCGGGTATGTAAACAAGCGAAATTGTCGCATTTGGGGCACAGAAAACCCGCACGCATACATTGAAAAGCCGATACACCCAAAACGAGTCACTGTTTGGTGCGGATTTTGGTCCAGAGGTATAATTGGGCCATTTTTCTTCGAAAATGAGCAAGGAGTGGCCGTTACAGTCAATGGCGATCGTTATCGGGCCATGTTGGACGAATTTTTGTTCACAAAAATTGAAGAGGAGGATATTGGCCACATTTGGTTTCAACAGGACGGCGCTACGTGCTACACAGCGGAAGCTACACTCGATGTTTTGCGCCCTGTTTTTGAAGATCGCATTATCAGCCGCAGAGCTGATGTCGTTTGGCCACCTCGGAGCTGCGATTTGGCACCGTTGGACTATTATTTATGGGGTGCCCTCAAAGATAAGTGTTACGCCGACAAGCCAGAGAATATTGACGCTTTAAAGAACAATATTCGTGAAGCCATTGGTGAAATACAGCTGCACACAATCGATAATGTGCTTAAAAATTGGACCGATCGTGTAGGCTACTGCATGGCCAGCCGAGGCAGCCATTTGAATGAAATTATTTTCCATGGAGAACTCCATGAATTGGTTTTTGTTAAATTATGCTTAGGGGGATAATATATCGACGATAGCACCAAATTTGTGCCTGTGATCGCGATAGTATTTGCTTGTATAGGGTGATCCAGGTAGAGATACTTTTTTCAATAGCCTTTTTTTGACAGATCACGCGTGTGTCGTGTCATGCTGTCATGTTATTTTTGTTAAGTATTGTTTGCCATTTTATCATGGGAAGACTTACGCCAGAACAACGTTTACAACGTTTTGACAACAAATTGACAGATTAATTAGTGTAATGTTATAACGGGTGATCCAAGTAGAGATACGTTTACAACGTTTTGACAACAAATTGACAGATTAATTAGTGTAATGTTATAACGGGTGATCCAGATCACGTGTGCGTCCTGTCATGTTATTTTTGTTAAGTATTGTTTGGCATTTCATCATGGAAAGACTTACGCCTTAACAACGTTTATGCGTGTCATTCGCCTGTTACCAGTCAAATTCTCGAACGAGACATCGAAAATTTGACTCAACGGATGGACCATCTGAGACGTAGCCGCGGCCAACATTTGATAGACATAATCTTCAAGAAATAAATGCCAAAGAATGTTCATTCAAATGATAATAAACATTCCCCATTCAATTTGAATTTTCTGTTTTTTTTTTTTCTTTAAAAAAGTAGGGAACTTCGAAATGGATCACACTATACATGTTCAATCCTCTATTCGTGCATAGGATAATGTTTAATTTTATTGTGGACAATAAGAGCTGTACCACCACACGGGTTTTTGATATCATATATGGAATAACCACGTATCCTGAAAAATGTGTCTCAGAGATACATTGTGTATACATAACTTATTGGTCTCTGAGACAATTTCGATTTCGTTTTTGTGTTGGCTCGGGCCGTTTGCATTCCAAAAGCAAATTCTTATCAAACATTCATAGTATTTCACATTTTAATCAGCGGAAAAACCAAAGTGGTATTTTACAGCGCATATACATATTGAAGAGAATCACGAATTCTTTTCTGCACACACCACCCCAATACAGACGCAATTTTAGCACGTAATATTATTGCCGGATTGGATTGTTGGTTTGGATTTTCCAAATTGATTTACAGTGAGTCGGAATTTACCAGCGAGATATTCATTAGATTATGCCATTCGTAAGAGTGTACTAATGATTGTGAAAGCTTCGCATAAAGTCGTTGAAAAAACATCCATTTCACGGAACGGAGCTACCAGCATTAGCCTTTGAAAAAATACAATGGATAATAGTGTCGTACCTACAGCACAACACAAAAGAGAGCAATGAATTCCAATATGACAGTTGGAGCTAGTCCTGGCCCCAATACCCAACAGCAGTTATATGTTGACAACCAGCAGCCCAACCACCAAAATCCAGGCAAACCCACCGATCATTTTCTAATGCGAGATACCATCTGGTCAGGGACTCTGGAATGGGTGAACAAAAATAAACCAGGCCAACTGAAAATTACCGAAACTCTACCATGCACTGTCACGGCTTATATTAAAGATGGCGAACCTGAAATTAAAGCGGTCAATTGGCCTTCGAAGTTGTTCATGCAATTGATGGGTAACATTGGGGGACAGTTCCTCAAGGATTCCAAAATCGTGGTGTTCAAACCACAGTCATGCGAATCATTGGATGCCTTGGCAAAGAACATGACCACAATCTTTGCGGGCTGTGTACATTTCACAACACCTGCGAATACGCCACCGTGTGACATACAAGTCCTCATACTTCTATACACGGCCGAAAAGAATGAATTCCTGGGCTTCATTCCAAACAATCAAATCATGTTCGTAGAACGTTTGCGCAAAGCCATACAGCAGAAGCTGTTAATGTGCATGCAACATGCAGTGGACCTCCGAATACGAGTATCATAGGTTAAGTTAATGTGTATATTCATAGAAGTCATTAAAAATCAACAGGTACTTCAATTTTAATTAAAATTTAAAAAAAAAATTTAAAAAAAATGTTTAATAAAAAAATAATAACACCAATGAAAATATTTATGTACATACTAACTGACCCGGTACACTTCGTTGTCCCAGATTTCAGATTTTCGGTCCCGTCCATTTGTAGACTAATCACGTAGACTCCCACAAAATCCAAATACACAAATTATCTAAAAAAAACTCGCTAACAAATTGTTGAAGATATCTCCATTTCAAAACATGGGTCACATGGGCGGGGACACGCCCATGGGTCCCGCCCAATTTTGGACCAATCACGTAGACTGCCATCATATAAAAGTACGTATAACCAAAATTACAGCACTCGCGCTGATAAATTGTGAATGATATCTCACACACCCTATTGTCCGATCCTGCACATTTTTGGACCAATCAAGTAGATTTCCATCTATTTCCAATTGGACCCCAGAAAGGCCAGGACTGGTGGGCAATCTGGGATCACGGTTCAGTCCCAATCACGGAAGTAAATAGGGACAGAGAGTAATTTGTTTATCGTAGATATATACCTCACGGCTTCACCCACGGTGAACATACCCTCACAATAGTAATGCGACGGCCAGCGCCCCTTTGTATTAGTGATAGACCCTTAGAGGGTTGCAATCCTCCACAGGGATATCAGTAATACGCAGGTACCAATTCGAAGACATACATATCGATACCTCCATTCTAAAACATGCTAAGTCGACTTAGCATTTTTTTGGGAAAATGCATTTTTAATTTCTAAATATTCCAAATTATATTCAGTCAAAATTTGGAGTTTATCCGTCAACCCAATCAAAAGTTATACACAAAACAGTACAGGTCATTCGATTTGCATTATAAAGAAATTCCATACAAATTTTAAAAATACATCAAACTTTGATCGCCTCTCCCGAAAAACTACCGTTAGGGGGTCGAGGCCTATCTTAATACCTCAGCTATTCTATGGGTCATAGCACCCGCTCGAATAAGTGCAACTCCACTCCGAGTTCAAGAACTCTTCCCGCGATTTGGGTCTAAACCACAGCCACCACGATGCTCCCAACAGGGGCCATTCGGAAAACAAACTCCAGGGGCTCCTGACTCCCGTGGTACCAGAAAAAGCCTCTGGTCAGACTTCGTAGATGAAACTACTACCAGTTGCACCACATATAATGCCGGGACTGGTCACCCTTAAGTGTGATAAAGCCACGGTTAGCGTAAACACGCAGATGGAACGGTCTAGATCGGTAGACATGTGGCCCTCACCGTTAGGAGTCGAGGTCCATCCCAACCTCTTCGGTACGGAGTTGGTGAACGGCACCCAATGTTAAGGCAGTAGCCCGGCCGAGCCCCTAACAAGATCTAGGTCTTACAGCTCTTGGGGAGCCATGGGACTGACTCCAGATCCAAGAGCCCGTGGTACCAGAAACCTCTGGTCAGGTTCCGTAGCCGAGGCTACTACCTGTTTCAGTTCAACGGGAGATCCACGCCACGACTCAATGTGCGACGAGCCGAAAATACTCGGCGTGCGAAAATTTCCGCACACGCTAATGTCTCATGTGATGCAACTAGTCCATGAAATCACCATTGCCAATTAACAAACTCAACACCCATATTAGCCAAGTTTCTGAAATCTCGATATAGAGGACATATGCATAAGGTGTGCTCCACATCTCCATCTGGGTAACCACATCTGCATTCAGGGGTGGCTCTTAATGCCCTCCTGTGCAGGAAATAATTAAGAGATCCATGGCCAGTTAAGAGAAATCCTAGTTCCATACTAAAGTCAAAGTAATCGTTTGTGCTCGCAAAGTTTATGACTGGTATAAATTTGTGGGTTATACGACCACTAGTGGAGGTATCCCACCGCTCTTGCCACCTAGTCAACACAGCTTCATTCAAGTGCTCTATCAGCTCCCTTCGAGTCATACTCTCCCTTCCCGGAACGACCCATTCATCCCGGGGCATAACTATTCCCCGACTGGCACTGAACAAAGTGCTCCTCCGAAGCACCTCCAGATCCAAAGGGGGGATCCCATAAGAACCTGCATGGCATCAGTGGAGACTGTTGTACACATCCTCAAACATCCTAAAAGCAAAATTATCTTGCAGGTCAAGATTTTACTCTTACCGGGCACTCTTCCAACAGCTTCTCCCCAAACAGAGGAGCCATACGGAAAATGCCCGCATATAGACATCTAACCGCCTTCATTTTATGGCCCCAATCACACTTGATGATCCTTTGGACCGGCCAACCAAGGGCACCAGTTTGTGTTTTATGTGGTCAATATGGGGAAGGAAATACCTCCTCTCCCCGACCACGACTCCTAAGTATTTCACTCGAGTAACGTACTGGACTGATCTATCTCCAAGCTTCACAATGGGGTGTCTGTTTCCAGAAAGCGACCCCTTGAGGAGCATCGCAACTGATTTCGTCATGTTAACCTGCACTCCAACGCTACTATCCCAATTTTGAACTATGCTCATCATGGCAGAACCATCTCGTTCAAGATGACTCCTAGCATCTCCCTCTATCATCTGCAAATGCAGAAAATTTGCAATGATTATCCAGCTCACATAAAAGGGGGTCCATTACCATATTCCAGATAATGCGACCCACAATTGAGCCCTGAGGACAGTCCCTTACCACCTGAGTGGAAACTGAACCCTGTCTGCCAAACACATGTGCCTTGCGATCACCGAAATAGCTCCTCCAAATTGCTAGCTCGTGGCACCCTACTTCACGAAGCCTATCAAAAACAGCTGACCACCTAAGGTTGTCAAATGCTCCCTGAAAATCTATAAATAGCGCCAAAACATATTTGGAATCAGAACTCTACACACTATTCCTAACATGGAACCACGCATCCTCCGTACATTTTGACTTCTTAAATCCGAATTGGTATCGGCACATTCTACCCTGTAGCTTCTCCTTAAAGCGCAACACCATCACCCTCTCCAGCACTTTACCAAGAACTGGGAGGAGACTAATGCCCCGATAAGATTTAGGATCACTCCTGACATTATCAGGGAACTTCAGGAGAACCACAATCCTTGCTTCCTTCCAGGCCAAAGTGAAGTACCCAATCCTGACACATTCAGCAAAGAGGTTTTCCAGGTATTGAGGGACGGCTCGGTAAACATGTTTCCACATTTCCCCAGTCAGACCATCAATCCCTGGAGACCTCCTTGACCGAAGCCTCAAGACAGCTAGATCAATTTCGGTCCTATCTACAGCAGGAGCAACACTGCCTTCTGCCACAAAAGCTTCATCTTCCCTTGGGAAGAAAGCGTCCATAAGAACATTCCCACAATCAGCCCATGAAGTGCGCAACTCGCCATCAACCACAAGACCAGAAAGGTCAATTGTGCGATTTTTCCTCCTACGAATTTCATACGTTCGTCCCCAAGGATCATCACCGTTTTCAAGGACGTGGTCCCTCCAATGACATTCCTTAGCATTAAGTAGCATTATCTTATATTCCCGTAAGGATTTCCTATAATTTGCCTTAGTCACATGAACCAGCGGCGACTCTCTGCGCCTCGCCCTCTGCATTCTTTTGCGCAACCTCCTTAGCACCAACTTCTTCTCATGTAAGTCCCTGGTCCACCACCTAAGCTTCCTAAGGGAAGTTGAGCGATGAGCAGGTATCAAACGGTCGTTGACGCTAATAAAACTCTCATTTATAAGCTGAACTTTCGCATCTATATCCATGCTCTCAAAAGTGGGCAGAGGCACAGAACGGAAAACCTTACTAATTTCTTCTTCATAGAAATTCCAGTCCACCATCCGGGTGGACCATTTTTTAAGCGACAACGCCACAGGGACGTGCCCGTCACTCCTCACAAAATCAATGATGATCACATTGTGATCGCTAACTCCGAGATCATGTCTGACTTCCCATCTGAATGTGTAATTTCTATTAGCCACACTATTTGACAACGTAATGTCTATATCGCTAGTCCCATTAGGACCATGGAATGTGTACTCTGTAGTGGACACATTCACCACCTGAATACTCCAATTTAAGGAGACATTTACACAGCTGCTCCCCACTGTGGTAGCTAAGATAGCCTTGGGCATGCCTTGACATCTTGCTATGCCACATGGGAGGGACAGCATTGGCGTCCATGCCCACAAGCAGATACACGTTTCCTGCCATCCCAATCAAACGCTCCAAGTACTGGAGATACGGATCAATAGACTCATCAAACTTACAATACATGCTGGCAACTAACATAATTCCAAACTCGCCTTCAATTCTAACAACGACACCCCATTGAGACTGATCGACGAGAAGACATTCAACATCTAAACCCCGAACAACAATTGCAGCATTACAACGTAAATCAAGCGGGAGACCCGCAGGACCATCCACAGAAATATACGGCCCCTGGAGCAACGCCACAACACATATAGGGTATAGGGGACATGCGTGTGACATCATTAAATACCCCGACGCCCTACCCTTGAACGTGCAGTTCCTACAATTAAGCTGGTTAATGCAATCTCTCTCAACATGTCCTGATTGACCACAGCGACAGCACACATCGTGAGTTTCCCCACAGTCCCTTACTCTGTAGTCGAAACCAAGACACCTTCGACACACCAGAACCGGTTCATACTCTCGCACTCTAAAACTGAACCACTTGGGAAACAGCTCCTCATTGTACATTCTCTTAAAATTCTTATCATAGAGTTCATGCATAAACTCATCTGCAGTGAAATTAGCCTCTACATATTCCACAATAACACGCGGTCCAAGCATATCCTAAGCACTAACCTCTAAACCGGCCTCTTGAAACTTCTCATTCCTGAAACGACCCCATGTACATATGTAACACACACCCACACACATCCATTTATATACATATATATAGATAGATATAGATAGGGATAGATATATATAGGGATTTCATGTAAAGTGAGTCCATTTTTAAAAGCGATGTCTTCTGATCGGGATGAAACTTGCTCCAAGTTTAGTCCTATTGGGTAGTAGTTACGACATACAATTTCAGCGATATCGGCTAAGGACTGTCCGAGTTGGAGGGTGTTGATTAATGCCATTTTGGTCAAACGGTTTTTTTTCCATCCTATTAGCTATTGTATTTAGAAAATTTTGACCAAAGAGTTTTCGATGACTTTTTCTTCAATCTTTTTTAAAAAATAAAAAAAAGTTCGCAACAATTATTTTTTGGCGAAATTAAAACATTTTTGTCAACATCCATATTTTTTTTGCTCATAAGAAATCTTAGATCATATTCTTTAAGAGCTTTGTAGTCTATTAGTGGGATGGAACCTGTTTATCTATCACAATAAAGATAAGCCTTTAAAAAAATAGAGGTTCAGCCATATTTTAGCATAACTGGAGAATCATTTATGGTACTTGGATCAAGTAGTCTTTAAATAATCATAAATTAAATAGCTTTCATATCGATACGTCAATTCTAAACTATGCTAAGTGCAAAAAGGTAGTTTTTCAGGAGAGTTGTTCAAAGTTTGATGCATTTTTTAAAGTTGTGTGGAATTCCCTTTTAATGCAAATCGAATGACTTGTACTGTTTTGTGCATAACATCAAATTTTGACTGAATATAACTTGGAATATTTAGAAATTAATAATGTAATCTCCCTAAAAACATGCTAAGTCGACTTAGCATGTTTTAAAATGGAGGTATCAATATTCTTCTATTATAATAAATTTTATAAATTTTTTTGAGAAAATTTTTTTAAATTGTTAATTAAAAACACCGACAAATGCACAATTATTATATTTTTATTATTTCATTGCAAAGTCTGATGGGTCATGAACAAAATGAGACCATTCCGAAAAAATCGATGCATAATTTAAATAGTTGTAGCTAAATAAGAACGTCTACAAACATAGACTATCCGTTAGTAGTGTACTGTTATGTTATTAGCATAATTTGATGTTAGTCTCGATTGGTTTCAAGATTCTTTCTTGTAAGTCTGAAGAGACTTTGTCCTGGCTACAAGGTTGTTTGGCAGGCCTGAAGTTATGGGAAGGTTCTAAGATAAAGGCCATACCAGAGGAGGAAGTCCCCAAGCAACCAAAGGTAAGAGTTTTCATCTCGGGGCATATTCTACCCAAGGACAGGCTCATAGAAATGCTGAGAGCACAGAATCTGCAGCACTATCCGTCAGCAGATTGAGAATAGACTCCCCATCGGATGCAGGAAGGAACATTATCCTGGCAATTAACCTTGGTCAGATTGGAACAAAACGGCTTCAGAATTAGTGTGGGTCTCAGCAGTTCTTTCGCTAGACCGGTGCTGGAAATAGAGGAAAGATTGAGGAGTGACACTGTAAGTAATCGATGATTAGAATTCTGCAAATCAATCTTCATCATTGTATAGTGGCTTCAAATAACCTTCTCTTCCATTTACATAGGAACAACATAGACGTGGCACTCGTACAATAACCCTGGATCAGGGGTAAGAAAATAATGGGCCTAACAGATGAAATTATGCCTTATTATATAACATTGACTCCAATAAAAGCCGTGTCTGCATTCTTTAAACATAGATATTTTCATTTTGAAGCAATTCTGTGATAGGGACCTGATAGCAATCACTCTGTTACAGGAAGGCAAGGAACTCATTCTGTCCTCCGCATAATTTCCTCTCGGCGACTCTGTTAGAATTTTAAAATGATAGATAATATCTCATACAGAAACCCAAGAAGGGCAAAATGGGATAAATTTAGAAACTTTTTGAGTAAATCAATCATTTCTGGGGGTCCTCTGACAAGCACGGATGATTTAGATAGTTAGGTATGCCAACTGGAAGACCAAATGGGTAAGGCATTCAAGAAAGCTTGTCCTATTAGTAGGCAAGGAAAATCAAAATGTCAAGATTCATAGAAAACAATCTAGGAAAGCTTTTAATGCTGCGAAGAAAAGTGGTACTGACCAATCTTGGGATTTATACAAAAGTAATCTCCGCACATATAAGAAAGAACTTAGAAACCAGTAACAGTTCCGAAAACGGAACTGTTACTGGTACTGTTCACTAGGAGTAATAAATTACCGCACTTTGGTCTACTAGCGCTACAGGATACTACTATTAAACTGTCCAACTCTGCAAAATTCCTGGGTGTAATTTTGGATCGTAAGTTGAACTGGATAGAAAATAGAAAAATAAGGAGACACGTATCAAAATAGCGTTCGGGGCCCTTTATTCATGGCAGAAATTGATGGGCCCTACATGGGGCTTGAAATCGAAGCTTATTCATTGGCTGTACTCAGTTGTGGTAAGGCCTGTTCTGACATATGGGTGTCATACTTGGTGGACCATTACAAAATATGATACACATGTTACAGCTTTGAGCAAAGTAAATAAAGTAGCCTTAGGTTATCTGACAGGAGCGATGAAATCTACCCCTACAAGATCACTTGAGATTATTATGGGAATTCTACCTATCGATTTATATATAAAAGAGTCTGCGGATCTAACACTAACCCATCTAGCCCAGATGAATCTTCTGCTAGGTACCAATTCGAGACATACTCGTATAGTAGATCTATCAATAATGGGATCTAGAACAGATTATATGATCAACCATGACATAGTTGACGAAGGGGTACGCGTTAGAATTCCTTCTTTGACAGAATGTCAGAAAGGGAATATTAGATTTCTTGATATTAATCTTTTTACAGATGGTTCCAAAATGGAGGATGGTACTGGATGCGACATTTTCTGTCGTGAGCTTGATTTGGAGGTCTCCCTTCGCTTGCATAATGACTGCAGCATCTTCCAAACAGAAATATATGCAATTGCCAAAGCGGCTGAACTTATCTCGTTGATACAAGTATTTAGAAGCGATATTTGCCTTTTCATCGATAGCCAGGCTGCTTTAAAGGCATTACAGAGTACGAATATAAGGTCTAAGGTGGTCAGCCGCTGTCGTAGAGAACTTAAGGTTCTCGAGGAACAGCGTAATGTAACTCTGTGCTGGGTACCTGGCCATAAAGATATATTCGGTGATGAAGCTGCGGATAAACTCGCCAAAACTGGAGCCAGTTTCCCGTATAACGTCGAGGCTGACGTATACCCACCCCTGTCGTTAATCTTTTATGGTATTAAACTGAAATATAAAAATGTATGGCATCAGAGATGGTACTCAGTAGACGGATGTGAACAAACCAAGGCTCTTTGGGACGAGCGGTCTCCAAGGAACACGGAGATACTGCTAAGTATCGAAAAAGCGCATCTACGATTGATTGTGGGTATAATTACTGGACATAATAGATTTGGTAAGCACATGCACAGAATTAGCCGAAGAAATAACGATTTGTGTCGGTGGTGTCATGGCCCTGATGTGGTAGAAGATACCTTTCATTTCCTTTGTCAATGTCCTACTTTATCGTCTAGAAGAAACAAGAAACTGGGTTAATTTTTCTTTCAGGAGTTGGTAGAACTTAAAGGATTAGACCCACTCAGACTTACAGTTTATTAAGGCATCAGATCGAAACTCCAGATTCAGCTGAGCGTGAAGAAGAAGAATTCATGAGGAATCACAATAGATCAAATATGGTCTATGTGGACGCTTGACTTTTATTGAGCCGGGCGCCATCCTCAGCTAACCTAACATAACATAGTCTCTATGTACACGAGGCAATTATTGCCAAAGCAATTCTGCCTATCATAGGAGAGAGAAGCAAGGGAGGACTTTCCCTTTCTATTCATCTTGCATCTTTCTCCACTGATAGCCATAATTGCTTCGTGTAAATCGAGACTTAATTTGGAAAATTTTTGATAACTTGTATGGTTGGTAGATTTGCTAAATTAGCTACAACTTTTTAAATTATACATCGATTTTCTTCAGAATGGTCCCAATTTATGCATGAGCGATCAGACTTTACGATCACATAATATAAATAAAATAATTGCAGATTTTTCGAGGTTTTTAAAAGGTTTTAATTAAAAATTTATTAAAATATTCTCAAAAAAGTATTTTTTTCGCAATATCTTGAAGATATCGTTGAATCCGCTGATGGGATTAAAAATGATATTAGAAGAAGACGAGGACTACATAACTTAGGATAATTTAAAGCTTTTTTTGTAAATATAAATGGTTCTCCAGTTATGTTCTCCAGTTATGTCAAAGAAGTTGTTTTGTGTCGGGACTAAATACTATACAATAGGGCTAAACTTGGTATAAGTTTCATCTATTCCAAAAATTTCATAGGTGATGAAACTTGTTCCTTTTTGTCGGAAGCCCAATATCCGTTTCTAAAGAAATACGTATGCCCAATCCGTGTGCCCATTTAGGAGCTATTTTTTAATTTATTGGACCCACTTTTTCGAAAAACCCCTATTATCCTGAAATTGTACTGATCAGATCATATGACCATATTGGTGTCGTTGGTTTAAGACCAGACACCGCTACAGGCGGTGGCAATTTCTCCCTGGCTCAGAGAGATATGCACATGTTCAGGCCTACATACCAACAAAAGGGAGAGACGGTTGTATTCATCCCAAAAGCGGGAAAACCATCCCATACTGGAGCTAAGGATTTCCGTCACTTCTTCTTATAACCCTGGTGAGATTAATAGATGTTTACCTTAGGACTAAAATCGATCACAGGCTACTGTCCCGTCTACTGTGGTAGCTTTCTTAGATATGGATGGGCCCTTCAATGACATAAATCCAGGCGCTATAATTACGGCTTTAGCAACCCTAAAGGTTGATAGCAGTATACATACGTTCATTCATAACCTTCTGATTAAGAGGAGCATTTCAGCTAGCTTAGGGTCAACTGACCATTTGGCAGCAGGGGCACGCCCCATGGGAGTGTTCTGTCTCCTCTGCTATGGAATCTCTTCATGAACAATATTCTGCATTCTCTGAAGACGATGGGTATCAGAGATGTTGCCTATGCAGAAGACGTGGCGAGCTTTGAATTACTGAAAAACTTAAAACTGCTTAGAAACGTGGTACCGATAAATAAACTGGAGTAATTTAATGCAAATAAAAGTGTTTCGGGGATGAAGGACTCAAAATGGAAAACTGGTGATTTGGCTTCCTAGAAGAAACGTCTTTGTTGAGAGAACTCAACGGAATTAATTTCCATTCAATTGCGAAATATGGAACGAAATTAAGCAGATAAAAGCCACGGAAGGATATTAGAATTGGAATCGGAATATTCGGTAGTATGTGTAATCTGCATTCTCTGAAGACGATGGGTATCAGAGATGTTGCCTATGCAGAAGACGTGGCGAGCTTTGAATTACTGAAAAACTTAAAACTGCTTAGAAACGTGGTACCGATAAATAAACTGGAGTAATTTAATGCAAATAAAAGTGTTTCGGGGATGAAGGACTCAAAATGGAAAACTGGTGATTTGGCTTCCTAGAAGAAACGTCTTTGTTGAGAGAACTCAACGGAATGAATTTCCATTCAATTGCGAAATATGGAACGAAATTAAGCAGATAAAAGCCACGGAAGGATATTAGAATTGGAATCGGAATATTCGGTAGTATGTGTAATCTTACCAAAAGGATGTTATTTTATTTAACATATAACAAAACCCAAGTCGATTTAAGTATGTATTTAACGGAGATAATACAACTTTATTGTTTCACTGGTGCTAAGAGAATGAACGAACATATTTCATTGTACTTGAAAGCAAAGTGAGAGACTATTTCAATGGGTACTTAATATAACTTAACGCAACTACTTAATCTACGATCCACATAGTTTAGAGACATCTGGATGTGAAACTTAAATCTATAGTTCAGGGTTTGGGAAAGTATTAGACGTAAACATTTCCGCCCCCTTTTGCAGTATTGCAAGTTTTATTGGTATTAATTTGGAATGTAATTTCAATTCAATTTTATAGGTTTAGAATTCATGTGGTTTTACTTAGATAGTATAGTAAAATAAGTCAAACTAGCTTAGATAATTTAGTTTTGGCGTAGATAATTCATTTTTATGATAGGATTTAGATGGAGCACGATCCGGATAATACCCAACCAAAGATGGTATTCATAGCCACGGGAAGTCCAGCATTGCTGGGAAGGGGCCCAGGTTGGATGATCTTGGCGTACAAATCGGCTCCAAAGACTATGGCAAATGGTCCACTTTTGTAGAAATTCGGATCAGCTAAGACGATATTTGGAAACTTTGAGGCAGTGGAGGATGGGAGGGACTTTTTTGGACTGTCCATAGAAATACGATCGTTGACATTCATCATCGTTTCGATAGATGTATGTGGAGCATGACGGGATTGGACTACAACCGAACAGATTTTTTCGGTGCCAAGGAGAGTTGTTGGGAGATTCAGTTCCTTGACCAAATGATGAGATATCTTACTAATGGAACTGCAAGGATCGATGACAGCCCTTACAAGGTGTTTTTTGTTTTCACTCACGATTTCTAGTACAGCAGTCGGGAAAAGTGTTATTGAATTCGGGGCGGTGATATATTCCAAACTAACACTTTTGGGAAACTTAGCGGAGATATCTTTTACTCTGGACTGAGTGAGTGAAGTTTTTTCGAGAGCTGACTTGGATTCATCTTTTCCTTTTTTGGATTTGGGAATGTGTAGACTGGAATGGTGGCTACCTCCGCAATGTTTGCATCCTTGTGAAGAAAAACATGATCCCGAAGAATGTTTGTGGGCCAAGCAATTTGGACAATAATTTTTGGATATGACTACTTCCAGTCTTTTTTCTACGGTCATCTTTTGAAAGTCCTGACAGTAACGAAGACCGTGTTTTCCTTTACAAATCTTGCATATGAACTGATTTTCGCGATGGACCTTGGACACTATAATTTTTATCGATGACATACTGTAATGAAAGTAACGATTAAATATTTAACTAAAATTTAATATTGTGGGAGGAGGACTATTTTCACAACAGGGCGAGCGATGACGCCCTTAGCTGTGAAAACATCTGCCACACGCACTAAGTTATCCTTTCCCGGATATATTTTAGAAACTCGTCCCAGTCGCCATTCGTTTGGAGGTAAACAATCATCTCGTATAACTACCATTGCACCGATTTCTATATTTGGTTGTGGTGTTTGCCTCTTTATGCGCTTATGCATTTCTTTGATGTATTCATGTTTCCATCGGATACTGAATTGTTGTGTTAACGCCTTTACTTTCCGCCATCGATTGATAATGGAAAGATTTAATTCTGTCTCGCACGGCTCAGCAACGGGAAGGATTGGACCTCCGATTAGAAAATGACCTGGAGTTAGAGCTAAAAGATCGTTTGGATTTTCGGAAATGGGGGATATTGGCCTGGAATTTAAGCATGCTTCTATTCGAGCTAATAGGGTAGCGAATTCTTCAAATGTAAATCGATGGTTTCCTGCCATCTTTCGGAAGTGCAGTTTGAAGCTTTTTACTCCAGTTTCCCAAAGTCCAGGTGGAATAAAATGTCATTTCAGTTCAAAGCTTCGCGAGTGCTTTGTATGAAATTTCTGGCTAATTCTTTGGATGCTCCTACGAAATTTTTGCCGTTATCGGAATACACGTTTCTAGGACATCCACGCCTGGATATTAATCGGTGAAAGGCCGCTAGAAATGCTGGTGTGGAAAGAGATGTTGTCAATTCAAGGTGAATTGCTCGAGTGGCAAAACAAACAATGATACATACATATCCTTTGGAAGTGGCACAAGAGCGTCCTGTGTATGCCTTTATGTCGAACGGTCCGGCAAAGTCTACACCGGTATTCGTGAAGGGTCTTGAGAGAGTAGTGCGTTCAGGAGGGAGAGTGCCCATTAATTGCTGCTGTAGTTTGTGTTTGAAAATAAGACAAACTTTGCAGTTATGAATGGTAGTTTTGATTAAATTCTTAACCTTTGGAATCCAGAACTGAAGCCTCACCACACGAAGCATTAAAGCATTACCTCCATGTAATGTTATAGAACGAATGAAACGTAATAAGAGTCTAGAAAATGTACAGTTATACGGAAGAATAATCGGATATTGCTCATTGTAGGTGAGAGATTCAGATCCGGATATGCGACTACATACTCTCATAAGCCCTTTGGAATCTAAGAAAGGATTTAGATTGGAAATGGAACTTGACGATGGAAACACCTCTTTTTGGGATAGATTTTTATATTCCTTTGGATAAACGAACTTTTGTGCTAATATTATTAAAGCGTTTCGGGTTTCCTCGATATCGTTTTTGTGTATATCAGTAGAAATTTGTCCTTGGGACCTTCGTGCATTTTTAACGTTAGAAATAAAACGATAGACATAAGACATCACACGAAGGGCTCTTCCGAATGATGAAAAACGAAGTAAAGGATCATCATATTCTTGGAAGTAAGAGAAATTATATTGAATATTTTTGATCTCTAAAATAGATTCATCGATTCGGACAGGTGTCTGAATGGGCCACAAACTAGGAGGTAGTTGTAGCCAATATGGACCAATCCACCAGAGATTGTTATCGAGCAGTTCACTTGGAAAAGCTCCCCGGGAAGCAATATCGGCCGGATTATATCTGGACTCCACGTGAGACCAGTTTTCCACACGGACAACTTCGGAAATTTTGGAAACCCTATTTGCCACGAATGTTTTCCACAGAAATGCGTGCTTCTTTAGCCATGACAGCACAATCATGGAATCTGTCCAGCATTATATTTTCAAATTTGGTATGGGGAATATTTGAAGCATGTTTTCTATTGTTTCGGAGAGTAAAAGCGCACCACAAAGTTCGAGTCTGGGAATTGAAATAGTTTTTAGAGGAGAAACTCTGGATTTTGCTGTAAGGATGAGTGCTGATTCGCCCGGTAGAAGTTATCATTCGTAGATAGATGGCTGTTGCATATGCCTTTTCGGATGCATCACAAAAACCGTGCAATTGTACTTCACAATCCGGAGTATAACCTACCCAACGTGGAATACGAATTTTTTCAATGTCGGAATAATTATGTAAGAATCTTTGCCAGGTTTCTAGCAGATTGGTGGGGATTGGACTATCCCAGTCAGCATTGGCGGCCCATATATCACGCATTAGAAGTTTTGCAACCACAATGAAAGGACATAACCAACCAGCAGGATCGGATAATTTCGAAATTTCGGAGAGAAGGTTTTTATAGATTTGGCAGTGAAATAAAAATGATCAAGCTTGGCATTCCACCTTACACCTAGGTTTTTGCCATGCTACTTTCATCAAACTGCAGAAAGTCTTCATTAAGTAAGTGTTCTTTAGGAATGGATTTTAAAAATTGGGTCGAGTTGGATGTCCACTTTCTTAATGAAAACCCAGCTGAATTTAATGCGGATATTAGCTGTTTTTGGGCATTAACTGCGGATGCTATATCGTGACTTCCTGCCATGACGTCGTCTACGTACATACAGGACATCAGAATATGACTGGCCAATGGATATATACTTTGACGTCAATTGCTAACTGCTGTATGGTACGTAGTGCGAGATATGGAGCGCAGTTCAATCCAAATGTAACTGTTTGCAGTTTATACTTTCGAAGTTCATCTTGCGGATGATTTCGATACAGTATTTTTTGGAATGGGGTGTGGTTTGGCGTAACGAGGATTTGGCGATACATTTTCTCGATATCGCTGTTAAAAACGATTTTGAAGAACCGCCATTGGAGAAGTAGACTGGTTAAATCCAGTTGTAATGAAGGTCCGCAGTGAAGTATATCATTCAAACTAACATTGTTGGAAGATGGGTTGGAAGCGTTAAATACTACCCGGACTTTTGTCGTTACACTATCTGGCCGAATTACTGCATGATGGGGCAAGTAGTATGTGTAGGTATGATGGGAATCATCGGATTGAGTGGATTTTCTTTCTTTCATATGTCCAAGCGTTAAATATTCTTTAAGGACATTATCGTATTGTATTTTCAGTTCAGGATTACTTAGGAGTCGGTTTTCATTTCGATAATATTGTGCCATAACATTTTTTCTTGAAGTACCAAGTTTCAATGTCTTCCCGCATTCCTCCTTGAATGGCAGAGTAACAATATATCGTCCTGTTGGATCTCTAACAGTGGATTTTGTGAAGTTTTCTTCGCAATATTTATCGGCTTCAGACATATGTTTCCGTTTAGGAAGGTCTTCCGCCTCGAAGAATTTGGAAAGTTGTTTGTCCAAATCAATTTCATTGAAATATGACACGAAGGTTCTGTAGGAGGATATAGTTTCGGTCGGAATGGGGCCGGTGAGAATCCAGCCGAATATTGTTTCTTGTGCCATGAGAGAGCCACAAACTTGACGTTTGACACCCTCAAGCATTAGCTGAGGAAATAGATCAGCGCCGATTAAGATGTCAATATAATTCGTCTGATAGAACTCCGGGTCGGCAAGTTGAAGTTTGGGAAGATGCGAAAATGTTTCCACGCTTGCGGAAAAAGTTGGTAATGCGGAGGTGAATTGAGGGAGTACTATCGCCGCTGCATTTATCTTTAGATTAGAGTTTATTGGGGAACTATGCAGAGATTGCACATTTTTTGTGGTCGTGCGAATACCTTTCCGTTAAGGCCAGAAATTTGGGCTGACATTTTATTTGCGCTGAGTTTAAGCAAATTAAATAAATGTTCGGAAATGAAAGAAGCTTCAGATCCAGAATCGAAAAGAGCTCTAGCCTTAAAAATGTCGCCTCGGTGAAGGATGTTTATAAGGGCCGTACCTAGAAGAATCTTTTTGGAACTAGTTGTTGCCAAAGCTTGAATAGAATCAATATTGGAATCTGGGGTGGCGGACTCAGGGGTGGAATGTATAGATGGAGGATTTGTTTGAATGGGAGTTATATTGGGATTACTTGCTGCGTTGCAGAGAAGTGTATTATGTCTACTTTGGCATGTCATGCAATTGAAAGCACTTTTACAATCTTTGACAGCATGCCCCTTTGCGAAACAATTTAAACAAAGTTTGAGCTTCTTTATGAACTCAACTTTATCGGAATAACACATATTGACGAATGTGGGACAAAGACGGATGGTATGAGATTGATTTGGACAAAGTTTACAATCGGGAGGAGAGTTACTGTTTTGGTACGAATTAACACGGTTTGTCTTTGGTATTTTGGAAATGGCGTTGAAACTGCTGTTTGGTTTGGAAGTGGAAGGTTGAAAGCTGAGATCGGATACAGTTTCTAAAGTCTGATATCGACTTGTGAGGAATGAATCGAGCTCTTTCCAGGCTGGACATTCTGTCTTATTACTGACAGACTGTTCCCATAAGGAGAGAGTATTTCCTGGAAGTCTTGTGCAACATAGATTTACAAAAATTGTGTCCCAACTTTCAATTTCGATTTTGTAAAGTTGCAAGCGGATATTACGCTATTGCTCGTACTTTGGATACCTTTTATGGAGTCTCCCGTTTCGACCGATATTTTTTGCAGGTTGAATAAGACCTTCAACTGGCTGTTTATCAACAACCTCTTGTTATCGTATCGCAATTGTAAAGTTTTCCAGGCGATATCAAACCCTTCATTGGTTAGAGGAGCTTACGGACTACCTCGCGAGCTTCATGGCGAGTTTTGTTGTTGAGGTGAAATAGTTTTTCGACAGGAGAAAGGCGTGTATTATTAATGTAGATGGCCGTAAACAAGTCTCGAAAACTTGGCCATGAGAGATAATCACCATGGAAAGGTTCGGTATCACATGGAGGAAGATGTAGCGAATAATGATCGTGTCGGACTAGATTGGGAGTGGGATTTACGTTGGGGATAGATGTTGGACTGGATATTGATGCCCGCTTGGATTCTATATATCCACTTATTTTAGCAACAGAATCGACATAAGTGGCGTATGTCGTGTGATACCGAGCTCTGACGGTTTCTAGATCATTTTTTGCATTTTCATCAGAGGAAACCATCAGTTCTTGTATACTTGCTTCATACGTGGGTTTCACCCGTTGCCAAATATCTTTTAGTTCCTCTTTGTGAACTTCCAGGGAATGAACAGAGGAGTTGGCAAGGGTTTCCCCACAAATATCGGCGTTGAACATTATCAATGCATCCGAGATTTGTGTAAATTTCGTAAGGGCGGACATTGTAAGATTAGCCTAATCGAATTTTAAATCTTAAATTTAAAATTTTAAATTCCAAATTTCAAGTCTCAAATTTTATTCTTTTCTTCTTCTTTTTTTTGACCAATTTTTGTTAAAATAATATTAAATTTTTAAAAACTATAATCGTCGAAGGAAATAATATGTATGTATATTGGTACCAATGTTTTTGTTTAGTACGTATCTGTTTGACACTAATATTTGGAGCCCTCTTAAATGTTGGTCTTCTTAAATTTGGATATTGATGGTTTGTTTGCTTATTACGTCTTTGTTTGGAATAATTAATGGACAGATGATAACTCACCAACGTTAAAACCTTTTGCAATTTCCCAGGATTTTGAATATTTCCTTTATTTTTACCTTGGTTTAATGTTTGATTGAGGGACGTATCTCCCTTCCACCTGGTAGCTCTGGCGTTATTTGTAGTTATGGAATTTCCTTTAGTGGATTTATTTTATCGGCTCCAGAGTTTTGGGTGATCCCTTTGTAATTGTACTTATCCTTGGTTCCGTTCCTTTAGCGTGGATTTGTTTACATTTTTAAAAACTTTAATGTAGTTTCACAATTGATATTTCATATATGTGTTTTGTTCTTTGTTTATTTAATTATTCTTTTTTTTATAAACCAAATATTAATATCTGAGAAGCAATGTGGTTGACGTTGAAATGAAACCACGTTGCTATTTGCAGCCACGCCGATGTAACAAGAGAATTATTTTTCTCTTATTAAATGATCGGTGAATTAATAGTGTTATACACACTTGAAATGGAGGGGAATTTTGTATCACAAAATTGTCTCTCTTGTGTTGGGGTGTTGTTGTCTGGTTCATAAACAATCAAAGTAATAGAAGTGACAGTTACGAACGATTCAATTTTTGACATTTGTTTTGCTCTCTTCGAGTTATTTTGGCATTCTCTTGTTAACTCTCGAGATTTAATTTGCTGATTTAAAGATGTGTTTTTTGCAATTTTATTTTGAAAATCAATTGTGTTTGCTCCAATTGTGATTGTAAAGTGAAATGTTTGAGGAAAAATGCCAAAAATATGTATAAAAAATAAAAACAAATTTGTGCTCTTTCTTCTCTTAACTACTAATGTCAAAAATTTAATCGTTCGTAACTCGAGAAATTTGCTTAAGGGAGCGAAGGACCATCTAGTAGTTTGAGTGTTTATGGTCTGGTTGTCTGGTTGCATAAACACTCAAACTGATAGATGGTCCGTCGTACTCTTTAAAAAGTGACAGTTACGAACGATTAAATTTTTGACAGTTGTTTTGCTCTCTTCGAGATATTTTGGCACTCTCTTGTTAGCTCTCAAGATTTAATTTGCCGATTTAAAGATGTGTTTTTTGCTATTTTATTTTAAAAATTCATTGTGTTTGCTCCAATTGTGATTGTAAAGTGCAATGTTTGAAGAAAAATGCCAAAAGTATGTATAAAAAATAAAAACAAATTTGTGCTCTTTCTTCTCTTAACTACTAATGTCAAAAATTTAATCGTTCGTAACTCGAGAAATTTGCTTAAGAGGGCGAAGGACCATCTAGTAGTTGAGTGTTTATGGTCTGGTTGTGGCTCGCACTCAGTGTGGTAGCTTTCATAAAAAAGAGGGAACTGTTATACTAGTGCTTTAAGAGAGGAATATTAAGAGAGCATATCACACTTTCTCAACTCTCACAAGTGTGGTGACTATCCATTAAGGGGAATCGTTATACCGCTACTTTAGTGGGGAAATTAAGTAGAGAGTAGCACTCTCTGTCATAGAAGTGGTGAGCGATTAGGATTATATATCAAGAGAAATGTTATACGCAGATATTGCAAGAGATCAATAATATCACACTTTTGTAAATATTAAGGGGAATGCTATTTGAGTAATAGAGCGCACAATCAAATTGTAAAGTAGCAGTGCTTAATTGTATTGCACAGTTATACATGCAGAGAATATTCAGGAGAATATTGTATAATAGTTTTTGACTTCTGGAAAGTTGAGCTATGTAACGATGTTGATGAACTTGCCATATGGATGTAGTAATGTCGTTCATTTAGGAGAAAACGTATTTGGATTTGAATTTTAACGAAATAACATCTCTTAGATACGCATTTGTAAGTAAGAGAAATTCATTTGAACAATTACCGGAGAATAAGATTCTGATGGAAGTGTTGATGACGTATATGTAATTAAAAACGCAGAAAGGCTTATTTTTGGATTTTAAATCACTTGACCTTTTAATTGTTTAGTTTAGCCATAATATAAACCATAACTTTTATCTTTTAATAAAACTCGAAATTGATGATTGTTATCTCCATAGAATTTTTGCACGAGGTTATTACGTAATTTTCGACTAGGTTAGACGTTTTTTTTACTTACGGATTACCGGTATATATATGTATACCTTGAGGGACTAATACTGCTTCAAAGGATATAATTAAATGGAATAACGAACGCTCCTTTTAGTTTATTATTTTCCAAATCCGGCTCGAAGGACCTTGTTTCGGGGATGAAGGACTCAAAATGGAAAACTGGTAATTTGGCTTGCTAGAAGAAACGTCTTTGTTGAGAGAACTCAACGGAATTAATTTCCATTCAATTGCGAAATATGGAACGAAATTAAGCAGATAAAAGCCACGGAAGGATATTAGAATTGGAATCGGAATATTCGGTAGTATGTGTAATCTTACCAAAAGGATGTTATTTTATTTAACATATAACAAAACCCAAGTCGATTTAAGTATGTATTTAACGGAGATAATACAACTTTATTGTTTCACTGGTGCTAAGAGAATGAACGAACATATTTCGTTGTACTTGAAAGCAAAGTGAGAGACTATTTCAATATGTACTTAATATAACTTAACGCAACTACTTAATCTACGATCCACATAGTTTAGAGACATCTGGATGTGAAACTTAAATCTATAGTTCAGGGTTTGGGAAAGTATTAGACGCAAACAAAAAGAATATTAGGATGGAAACAAATATTTCTTTAGAACAACATCTTCCCAATAATAGAATATTTGTGTGTGCCAAATATTATATATTTGGAGTATACCCTGAACATATACATATATGTTTCAAGCGGAATATGTTTGGGACAATATACTACAGAATCGATTTTTTTCAGCGTGTAGTTATAACACAAAATTTCAACGAGATCGTTTAAGGACTGTCCGAGTTAAAGGGTGTTGCTTAGCTCTAAAAACATAGAGGTTGAACTATATAGTTTAGCATTACTGGAGAACCATTTATCGTAATTCGTTCGTCACATCAGCGGTTTTAAAAATATATTGCAAGATATTATGAAAAAATCAATTTTTTTGAAAAAAATGTTAACACTTTTTAATTAAAACCTTCTAATAACAGCGAAAAATTCGCAATTATATTTTTATTATTTTATAGTAAAGTCTGATCGGTCGTGAATAAAATGAGACGATTCTGAAGAAGCTCGACGCATAATTTAAAAAGTTGTGATAATATTGTTTCACTCCTTCCAGTAGCTCCCTCACAAAGTTTTAAAATTTTAGTGAAATATTGATCCTCCTTGTATTACACTATGCAACAAAAAAAAAATTTTGTGTCCCAGACCTAAAAATAATTTTTTTGTATAGATTGTGGCATACTGTTACATAAAATTAAAACCAAAAATTTTTATGGATAAATTTTTTTTTACAAAATTTGTTATTAAAAATACTATTATCGTCGAATGTACCCTTAGTATTTGCACTTTAATTTTTGGAGTATATGCCCGATCCGATCCGACCCTGGGACAAAAAAACATAAAAAATCGAAAAAAAGAATCTTTTTTTCATTTTTTAAAAGCGTGTATCCTAGCGAAGAAAATAATGCCTATTAAATAGCGATTTTATTTGTTACTTTTATTTATATTATATACATTTGAGTTTATTCACATGTACAAGTTTCATTAGAAGTAAATATGAGTCCTTTGTTGACGATGTAGATTTCGGAATCGGTTTCTCTAATGATGAACCAAATATAATCTCCCATCATTATTTCATCCCAGTGCCCTTGGTAACGCCGCTCGATGGACTTCATTTCTTGGTGAAACCTTTCTCCATGTTCGTCGCTTACGTCGCCAAGATTCTCGGAGAAAAATTTTAAATGAGAATGCAAGAAATTAATTTTTAGGAACATATTTACACCTGTTGGAGTACATAAAGCGAAAAATAAGTTAGAAGAATACATACATATGTGTTATATACATAAATATAGAACAATATATTTCTTATAAAATTTTTCATAATTTTTTAACAAATCATTAATCATTGTTTCATATTGCGGGCTTTTATTGAATCCAAGGAAATTTGAAACCACAAGCTTAAACGACCTCCATGCTGCAATTTCATCCGACGTCAAATATGATTCAAAATTTACATCTTTCATCAGTTTCCTTATTTTAGGTCCATCAAAACGCCTTCTTCGATTTTTTGAAAAGAAAGACTTTTAAATAAACTTTTTAAATATGAGAGTGAATTGCCATCTTTCCTTAAGGCTTTACAATGTTTTTAAAGAGCCCCAGCTTAATATGCAGTGGTGGCAAAATAATGTTTTCTTTTTGGACGAGAGGTGTGTATTTTATGTTGTAAAGTTTATTCTTGTTGGCCATTTCTTTCTTCAGTAATGATCTTGCCGAGCACGGCTATCCCAGAGGCATAAAAAACAGCTATAATTTGTATATCCGCCTTGCATTCCACATAACATACCAACTACTTTTAAATCGCAACAAATTTTCCAGTCATGTTGTTCATATTTTATGTACAGTATAACCTCTCTAATCCGGACACTCGATACTCCGGACTATCCAGTAATCCGGACAGCTGAATGATTCGGACAACTTCGAAAATGTACCTCTGTAGTCCGGACATCAAAATGTTTTTGTGTTTGTTTTTAAGTTTTTGATCGTTATTATACCTTTAGCCTAAAAATATAAACATGTAGTGGTTTTGGGAAATGATATTTTTTTGTCAAAGTAACCGGTGGTTGCTAAAGTTCAAAATTTTTAATGAAATTGGCTTTTGAAAACCGTCGAGGTAGTGAGACTTGATGAGTACCAAAAATTTACAATGCAGATGACTCCGCTCTATTTTTGAGGGCTCTTCCAACAACAACATGTTTTAATTCAGCTCCAGGCAGAAACATGTCAGCAGATAGACTTTCCTTCATGGTAACGAGCCTGGATCTCATACGTAGCCCCTCCTTTTATTAGGTAAGCATTAAAATCCATGATCGTTTAAACAATTTTAACTTCCTTTTGTATATGTCTGACAAAAAAAAGGCTGGATATCGACTTCCGTTTTTGAAGATTGAAGAAATTTCTGATAAATAATAAGAACCGCTGATAGCACTTCAGTTATTGGGCAAGGCTCCATCACAAGAAAATGAAATCAATACGGATGATTCCATAGAAAGAAAATGGGACCATAAGAATCTTACATTACTTGTTCACCACTGATGAAGTTATAGTTCCGTCAGTTATGTCAAACGAAAATATTGAAGAGAACTAGACTCCAATCGTAGTCTTGAGGAATTCACTATTTTTTATAGACAAATAAGAAAGCAGTGTTTTTTATAGGCTGAGATAGTAATAATATTTCTAAAAGAATTTAAAAACAGATCTAAAAAACTGCACAAAGTGTAAAAGTTTCAATTGTAATTATTATTTATATTTTGCTTAAGAAACGCGTTTCTTAATAAATTAAAAAAATATGACCCACTTTCGAGTTTTGTACTGTAGTCCGGACAATTCAGTAATCCGGACAAAGGTCGAAATCATATCTGTCCGGATTAGAGAGGTTATACTGTATTTTATCAATTTAGCCATTGTTTCGTATGATTCCTTAGTGTTGACAGTATGAGCAATGGGAATCGACGGTTTCTGATTTCCGTTGTGCAAAAGTACTGCTTTCAAACTTTCTTTAGTGCTGTCAACAAATAACCGCCATTCCTTTGAATTGTATGTTTGATTAAGTTCCTCGAACAATCCGGGAATGTTCTTGCAAAAGCATATGTTTTCCACAGTTGTACAAAATTGTATGTAAAGTATATCACGGACTCTATAATATGATATGTTAACATCTGGGGCCAAAATATTGTACTGTTTCATTCGAGATGCAAGTAGTTCTGCCTTATCTTTTCATAGTTCTAAATCTCTCACTAGATCAATGAGTTGAAACTGAGTTAAAAGCGATGACTTCTGACTCAAACTTGAATCGCTCAGAGTTGAGTACTTAGTTGAACTTTGTGATGTTTCCGTAATTAGGCTGTTAGCTATACTTGGACACTTGGGAATTGGTATTGTTTCCGAATGTGCAACTGGCAAAGTGACAGATTTTACTTCAGCGTAATTCCAGCGAATGCTCCTTCCTACTCCAATCTGTTTACTTAGACAAAAATAGCAGTCCGTATCGTGAATGAATGATTGTCTCCAAATCATTGGCATTCCAAATTGTACGTGATGTCTAAAATTTAAACGTTTTATTCCACAAAACAGTGTAATACATTAATTGTAAAGTACTTACCGCATGCATCCACTAGTCCATCGAGTAAGATTTGCATGGCACGAATTACACAAAATACTAGGTGTCCACGGTTCGTTCATATTTTTAACTCGTATACCAACATATTACACATATAAGGGTTTTCCAACAAGAGGTGTTGTTTTGAATCACCCGTTATTTCGGTAGCTGTCACTTTTGAAGTTTTTATTCTTTAACATTTGACAAGTAGAAACTACGCCATTACTAAAAATGGAACGATACACGATTCAACAAACGCATTGAAGTTATTAAAATTCGAAAATCATCTTGACTGATGAGACCCATTTCCACCTCGGTGGCTACGTCAACAAGCAAAATTGTAGCATCTGTGGCTCGGAAAACCCAAGAGTTATTGTTGAGAAGCCTCTCCATCCTCAACGTGTGACTGTTTCGTGCGGTTTATGGTCCGGCGGGGTCATTGGACCTTACTTTTTCGAAAATGAGGTTGGATCAACAGTTACGGTGAATGGATTGCGCTATCGAGAGATGATTTTTTATGGTCGGAGTTGGATGGTATTGATCTGGACAACGTTTACTTTCAACAAGACGGTGCTACGTGCCACACAAGCAACGAAACCATTGCTCTGTTACGGGAAAAGTTTCCGGACCGTGTTATCTCTCGAAGAGGTGATCACAATTGGCCACCGAGATCTTCTGATTTAACACCTTGCGACTTCTTCCTTTGGGGCTACGTGAAAGATAAGGTATACGCCAACAACCCAGCGTCGATTTAAGACCTGAAAGATAGAATTCGTGAGGCTATCGAGGACATAGGGCAGCCACTTTGCGATTTGGTTATGAAAAATTTCATGAAAAGGATATGGTCCTGTAAGCGTGGTCGTGGTGGCCATTTGGCTGATGTTGTTTTTCATTATTAACGGCATACCTTCCTCTTTATTATGAAATAAACATCCGATCATTTATCTCAAAAAATTGCATTTTTCTTTTAATACCAAAATAACACCTCTTGTTTGAAAACTCTTTAGTTCTTCTATTATTTTACTAAACGCACGCCGATTTTTTTAATTACATATTTTCCGCAGATGTAGCAGAAATTGTCGGGATCATTTACACATTGAAAAGTTCTTTGCCTTTTACTCATACTTCAAAATATAAATTTATAATATTTTTCAGAAAATCGACTTATCTCTTTAAGGCGCTGAATTCAGGGCTGTGGAGTCGGAGTCTGGGAAATTTGCCCGGAGTCCGGAGTCGAAAAATTATGGTCGACTCCGACTCCGAGATGGATTGTGCAAAATGTACCATTTATGTGATAGAACTTTTGCACTCAAAAATGTTTGGGAAAACAATTTTGATACAAAAGAAGGATAAAATATTCGAAGCTTTTTTAACCTTTTTTTGTATGCTACAAATATCTATAAAGTTAACCAAACTATCGAGTTTTTTATGTAAAACAGTTTTACGAAAGCTCTGATTATATTTAGCTAACAAAATAAGTATTTTTGCAAGACTATACGATATTATTAAGCGAGTACAAACCAATTAAGGAAAGGTCGGGTGAAGCTAACTATACATATGATACCGTACAACACCTTGTTAGAGCAGAATAAGCTCAGATATTGTAAATATAAATATGAGTTAATTACCTTATAAATCTGAATCTAAACAAAATTTTCTATAGAAACATTTATATATGGGGGCAATTTCGATCTAAACCGATTTTGACCAATTCCAATAGGTTTAATACCTGGTGTGAAAGATGAACAGACGGACAGATAGTGATTCTGAGTAGAACGGTATATTTTAAGGTGGGTCTAGCTGCAGTATTTTTTACAAATCTGCCAAAAAAAAAACTAATTTAAAAACCCCTGTAACATAGTGTGGTGTAGGGTATAATAACTAACGAATGAACTGGTTGCTTGAAGCGAAAATAATTTCAAATTGATGAAAATTTTATCATGATTTCATGTTGAAAGAATTGTCATATTAGCTGCAGCTTACAAGTAAAGCATCAATAAATAAATAATACAATTTTATTTAATTACTGGTATTGAATACCAACTTTTACTGTTTTTGAACAAAGCTATATGTTATTTTCAAAAACATGAACTCACGTCTAAGTAGAAATATAATTTCAGAAATTTATGTTATTTAACTGCCGGAGTCGGAGTCGAATGATTTCAAAATTCGACTCCGGGAGTCGAAGTCGGAGTCGAGTAGTTTTGGCTCGACTCCGCAGCCCTGGCTGAATTACTAAACCTCATAAATAAAAAACCACACATATTGTTGAATGACCCTCTACCTGAGCGGATCTCATCCAATATAGCTCTCACATTGCATATAATGTTTTATGGAGGGATACGAACGGCCATAAAACCTCGTCCTCTCTATAATTTTATAATGTCTGACATCAATCCTCATAAAATAAAAATGCAAGTGCAATGTCTCTTATATGTCTCTCTCACATATGGCGAATTCAATATAAGCAAAAACATCATTTAAAATCGAAAAAATATGAAACAATTTTTTTTTTTAATTTCCCTACAATTTACAAAATGGTTCATAACTTTTACATCTATTCATAGATTTTTTTGAAATAGCGTTTTCTTCGTTTCATGCTAGCTTTTTAAAAATGTGATAAAATATTTTTTTCGATTTTTCTTATTTTGTATGCTTTTATGGTTAAAAAAAAAAATATTTTTTTCTTATATTTTTGACGACTGTTACTAAACCAAAGATTCTATGTGAAAGCGATATTTGCAGCATATGTAGCCCTCATAATTCCCTTTAATTTAACGAATAACACGGCTCAATTAGGCTTATACTTGAAATTTATTATTAATTATGGTCCAAATACTAAATGTACTTTCCATGAAAGCTGGAATTAACCGTACGAATGGATTAACCGCATGGCTTTAAACTTAAGCTGAAATTTCCTCGCAATCGACTGATGATTGGCTATGATACGGCCGAGTTGTGTCCACTCGGTGGTATCAACGTCCACTCGGCCGTATCAACGTCAATTAGAACAGAACATTCACCAACATTTAGACTATCTTCTTCTTTATTTACTCATCCTTTATTCGTATATTAGTGATCGTACAATTCTATGTTAATATGTGTATTTGTTGTATAAATTTAATATTATACTGTTATGCAAAAATGCTCTCTGTTCATTTTCATCGATGTTGTCTGTTCAGTCCTGAATGTTTTTCAGTCTCTACACGCTGAAAAATAATCACTTCTGTAGTATATTGTCCCAAACATATTCGGCTTGAAATATACATATGTTTAGGGTACACTCCAAATATATAATATTTGACACACACAAATATTGTATGTTTGGGAGGATATTGTTCAAAACAAAAATATGCTCCCATTCAAATATTTTTTATTTGGAACTAGTATTTCCGAAACAAAGATTAATTTGTAATTATTTATTTTTGTTTTCAGTGTAATAATGTCTTAACTTAAAGACAAGTTTTCTGTTTTTCAGATGTTCAAAGAGCATTTTTTGTTATAAATTTTATATGTTTGTAAAATTGTATTAAACTTAAATCTAATCTAATAATCTTTCGTAAATATAAGTTGCATTGATGGATTGACAAAAAGTGATGAATTGGAATATTTATAAATTAAATGACATTTTTGGCTATACATTTTAACACGAAAACTAGGAAAAACAAACTAATATTCGAACAAGTCAGCAAAGTTTTAAAAATCTTTTTAAAAATATATATTTGGAAAACTTCTTAAACAATAACTTTGTTTGTGTGTAAACACATATTTTATTTGTGAAATATGGTTTGCAAATAAATTATGTTCTAATATATTAATACATGCGTTCCAAACAAAATTTCTTGATTTTCAAATAAAATTTATTTGTTAACAAATATATAATATTTAAAAAAAATCCTTTCCAAGTATATTTTCTTTCAATTCAAACATATCAAAAATGACGATTTTCCTCCGAGTACCACGTCTTCCTTCAATTTAAAGACTCCTTGTACAATTTTGAGTACGAAAATTTCAGTTATTTTATTTTTGAGCTTTCCGATTGACATTCATCCTCCTTCGTTCTTGGAGACACTGGCAGTCTATGGTATTTTCAGTACTCGGCGGAATATCCACAATCAAGGGTCTATACACGCTGAAAAAAAAATCGCTTCTGTAGTATATTGTCCCAAACATATTCGGCTTGAAGCATATATATGTGTATGGTACACTCTAAATATATAATATTTGGTACACACAAAATTATATATTTGGGAAGATGTTGTTCTAAACAAATCCTTGTTTTTACCCTAATACCTTTTATTTGGGATTTTAATTCCGAAACAAAAATGTATTTAAATTTAAGTATTCCGAAAATATCGAACCTTAATTGTGTTAAGTTTTTCAGTAATTTAATGATAATTTTTTAGAAATTTTTAATTGAAATCGTATAATTTTTGATAACATTAATTTACTCGAAGGATTGAAAAAAATGCTGACATGAAATACCCAGAAATTTAAAATGAGTCCCTTAAAACAGAATGCAATGCTGCTAATGGTATTTTCGACTGGGAGAAATAATTCGAAACGAAAGAAAAATTAAAAATGAAATTAGAAAAATTCACCTAAGTTTTGAAAATCTTTCTTAAATTATATATATTTGAAGATATTCCTAAACAATAATTTCATTGGTATATATGTAAATACATATTTTATTGGAGAAAATTAGTTTGCAAATATATTTTGTTGTAATATATTAATATATGCGTTCCAAGTAAATTTTATTGATTTTCAAATAAAATTTATTTACTCAGAAATATAAAACATTTAAAAATTTGTGTTCCAAATATATTTTCTTTCGATTCAAACATATCAAAAAAGGCGATGTTGCCCCGTGTAGATTGTTATCAGCAGTACTGTAGATGAATAACAAAATGCCAAGGAGCATAAGCAGATGATGGTGGTCGGACGACATACATATTAAATACGATGTTATGTTAAAGATCTCATTTTGATGTACATTTAGATTCAACGATTTTGAGCCCGACAGGTTATGTACCGCAAAAATTAAATGTTCCATTTCAGTCCAATGATTCTGGTGTATGTTCATCTCCGTGTTAACGTATAGATGTTGCTTCCACATACAAAAGTCTACACACCAGTATAATTATAGGTTATGTTGCCAAAACACAGCCTGAAGGAAGGCCTACCTAAAAAACAAGTGGGAATAGTAAATGTTACCAGATTACACATAATAATGGCAGGATTATAATTAAAAATAAATCATATAATCATATAAATCACAAATAAATCATATTTTTATGGGGAAGTGCCGCTAACGACGGGTATCTTCATGCCAGTATATTCACCCAGCAAAAAAACAACATATACGTGCATAATCAGTGCACATTCGTTGATGATAATGAACAAACCCCGTATGTGACGTATTGATGCACGGCGGTGCATGAATAAAGCATCAAATCAACAGAAACTGGGGATAATTTAAAGTGCGCACTGGGACGACGAAAGCACGTACTGGGGACGACTAATGCACGCTCTGGGAATGATTTCAATGACTTTATACTCTAAATCCACATCAATATTTAAAACAAGTTAAACATCATTAGTGTTAGTTTTTATAACTTATTATTAGTTTCAATAAATTATTATTTATTTATTTTATAAGTAAAAAAACTTATCAAAACATACATGCATACATTTGCATATTTATCACTAAGTAAATCAGGGCTTAAAAAACCAAACCCAAATACGGATTGCTACACAGTACTACCTCTGTTTTTCCCACTTAAATCATTTTTCTTGGAATTCTGCTCGTAAAGTATTTTTCGCGTCTATATAAGACACAAATTACCTCGCGGTTTCTTCGTCTAAGAAAATACATTAACAAATCCAATAAACAATACAAAGCCGAACAAAAAATCATACACTTTACGGCGGCAATACACAGTACAAAGCCGATCAAAAAATCATCCACGTTTCGGGGATAATTAATGACGTTTCGGGGATAGCCCTAAACGGGGTCGATTTCGTAGCCTTTTTTTCCTCAATGTACAAATAAATTGGGATTTTTGTAATATTGTACAATAGTATCTAATGCAGGCCATATACATGTGACAAGTATGTGCGATTTGTTGGTGTTTGCAGTCAGTTCCACATTTCGTGCATGTTTGAGACGTTGATGCGAACAGTCAAAAAGTTGCAAGCAAAGCATTTTTAACTGAATTTTTTGAAGTTTTAAGAGAAGAAACTGCCATTTGGCAATCAAATAGTGAAAAATATAAAGACCGAAATGAAAGCACCAGGCATGGGAGTAGCTTCTGGAAAAGTGAAAAGAAGTTGACAAAGATGCCGAAATTGCAACCGGAAAAAATAGAATGGCATACGAAATTGCTATAGACGCGAATTACAAAAAGTACGCAAAAGCGCAAGGTTTTTGTGCAGGATCTGAGATATACTCGTATACGTGCCTTCACTGTGATATTTCAACAATTTGAATTTCTTACTAGATCACGAAACGCAGCTGGAAGAAATATCGACAATATAAGAATTGGAAAGGTAAGTTAACTACACTTTTCAACAAAAACATTTTTTTGCTGCTAATATAGTTCATAGTCTAAATTGTTGCTTTCTTTGAATTAGCACTAGCTCTCGCGATTTAAAAAAATTGAGAGGTTGATACACCTATTATAGCATAACTCGCGAACCATTTATACGAATTAGTTCAGGATAGTTTTATTATTTATCCAAAATTAGACAGCTAATAAATTTTGTTTCGCAGTGGTATCATTTTATTCACGACCGATAAGACTTTATGATAAAATAAAAAAGATTTAATAATTTAGGATTTTTGGGTGCTCCACACGTTTAATTAAAAATGATCAACATTTTCTCAAGAAATAATATTTTTTTACCACTATCTTGTAAGTTATCAGCAAAAAGCGATAACTAGTGCAAAATCACGAGACATAGTGCAAATTATTTTACGTTAAGAACTGTATTATCTCTTATATCCAAATCGATTGCAATCCCCAGTGCAGAAAAAAATTTGACCACTGTTATTTATTATATTGATATTTATTTCATTGAAATGTATTTTATGGAAAAAAAATACCTGAAAACTCTCGGCATTTTCACTGTTTCTCAAGTATACAGATGCATTTTTTGACATAAGAAATTATGCAAATAGTAGTAGGCCAGAGGTGTCAACGAAGCATTTTGCACTATTCGATGAGCCCTTGATAGTCGGTAATTAAATATTTGTTCCTCCTCTGTTAAATTATGCCGGCTGAAAGGCTTCATAAGGTGCTCTTAAAGTGGAAAAGCATCGTCTACTACCATGACCACGTCCTCGCTCAATGGCAATTTTTCGGGTAATGGCAAGTTCAAAAATTTGCATCATAGTTTTGTTTGACTGAGCAAAAAAACCAGCATCAGAGCATCTTCCATTAATGCCAACCTCCAACGCTACAAATTCGTAATTAGCATTCACCAATGCCATCATCACGTTGCTGAAGATTTTTTTATAATTAAAAAAATATGATTCAGATTAAGAAGGTTTCACTATGTTTACGTGATTAAAATTCCATTTATTTTCAAATTCATTAGCAATTTCTTTCCATTCTTCCGCGTTGTTTGGCATCTAAAATTAGGAAAGAAATTAAAATATTTATTTGCCTATTTATATTTACTAAATTTATTATTTAAAATTTGTAACATTTTTTAGGAACCTATCGCAAAATACAAAAATTTGATCCAACTAACTTTCTCCAAACGGCTGTTAATCATCTAAAGGGTGGTTAAATTGTAAGGGCTGATGTTGAATGTGAACCACACCTAAACGTCAAGTTTTTTTCTGCATTTCATTTGAGATTTCTCAATTTCAGACTAACTCAATTTGAACCATACACAATCGAGCAACGCGTTTAAGTTTTTTAAGCCTTTTACGAAAATGGGCGCTCAAATCAAAATGCATTTCGTGCACTTCGTGATGTTTTTGTGATCGGGAGAATGGTGCGAAAATTTCATCAAACCGGATCTGTAGGAGATGTGTAAACACCTGTGCATACTCGCCCAGTTCATTTGGTGCGACTTATGGGCTGGCGACGTCATCGGGCCATACTTCTTCGAAATGAGGCCGGTCAGGCAGTTACTGTGAATGGTGTCCCAGCAAAATTTCTCATTACCAAATAATCCGACGAGTAAGCAAAGTTCGATAATGGTAAGTACTTATTCTTTAGCCGCTTTTCTCATTATTTTAACATGGGGATGTCATTGGAGGGAAGTACTTCCCAAAAGCATACAATAAAGTAGCATAATAAGTACTTATTTGTAGCATAGGCATACCACATAAATATGTGCTTATGTTTACACGATTTTAAGTACTTGAATAATGCATTGCCAATAAGTTACAAAATACGTAGTAGATATGTAGAGATGGCCATTGAAAGTAATTTAGTGCATATTGTCGCGCATATTTCGAATTTCTGAACCCAAACCACCATGTGAAAAATTCTTCAATGGTCAAACATCATACGATAAACGTAAATATTTTTGGTATTTTCATTCAATTTGCACGTATTTTTGGAAAACTTGTTGAAAATAAATAAATCTTCTACAATAACCCACATATAGTCAAAATTGCATTATACTAAAATTTGCCAAAAATTATTTTGATAAAAAATCACTTATTTCTGTTATTATTGGTAAGTCATTATTAATAAGCCGAAAGTAATTCAGCGAATATTGAGAAGTCATTATTTGGTAATGCAGGGAATAATGACAGGTACTTACTAAGATTTTGCTGGGGTTCGCTATCGTGAGATGATAACGAACTTTTTATGGCCCGAATTGGAAGATATGGATGTGGACAATATGTGGTTTCAACAGGACGGTGCCACTTGCCACACAGCTAACGAAACAATGGCTCTTTTGCGCAACAAATTCAATGACCGTGTTATCCCACGTCGTGGCGATGTCAATTGGCCGCCAAGATCATGTGATTTGACACCGTTAGACTTCTTTCTTTGGGGTTATTTGAAAGAAAAGGTGTACGCCGATAAGCCAGAAACAATTCAAGAGCTAAAGGATGAGATTATTCGGCACATTAACGGCATAGAACCTCAATTATGCCTCAGCGTCATCGAAAATGTGGACCATCGGATGGAGATGTGCCGCCGAGGTCGCGGCGGCCATTTGCCGATATTTTGTTCCATACATAATTGAACCATACCAATATTATCATAATGAAAAGAAATGACAATAATTTCCTAATTAATTTGTGTTTTATTCAAAATCAACATCGGCCCTTAAAATTTAGCCGCCCTTTATAAAACTCTAGCCAGAAAGCAAAAAAGGATGATGCAGATATTTATGGTGAAGGTGGGCAACAACATCTCGCAAATTGAGCGCAGACCAGACTTTTGCAATACGCATGATGGACGAGACACTAATGTACGGGCAACTGGGTCACATATCGATTGCCAGTACGATAAATCTAGGAGTTCAACAAGTTCCACGTAAAATTCATCCCAACATGATACACCACAGCTACTCCAACTCATACGTCTCCGTACCGTCCCGATATTCTCATGTTTTCACCTTGTGGAACGTCGTCATCTACATATATCACCAATCAATTTACCACCTCAGATGAATCGGTTCGAATTATATTCAATGACATTTTTCCTTCAGAAACACTTATGAGCACACCATGTGTCTTGCTATTGTATTGCTGCCGTTTTACACTTTAACATCTCTTCATGTCTTCGCATCCTCGAGTAAAAAGTTTTTGTAATCTCCTGGTGCTGTCATCTCCATAATTTTTAAAGTCTTTGCATGTGAATGGTTATTCCTCTCTAACAACTATTCTTCCGACCATTTTCTTTTTCTGGTGCTTCTTTATACCCTCCACCATAGGATGGGGGGTACATTCATTTTGTCACACCGTTTGTAACACAGCTAAATTTTGATATGAGAACCCATAAAGTATATATATTATTAATCGTCGTAAAATTCTAAGACGATTTAGCCATGTCGGTCTGTCCGTCCGTCCGTTTTAATCACGCTACAATCTATAATACTTGGGTTAGGTGGCTGAAATTTGGTACATATACTTATTATATCTGCAGGTATGTTGGGATTGAAAATGGGCAATACATATCGGCCCAATTTTGGATAAAGTCCCCATACGAGTATATGGCATTTCCCCGATTTGACTTCTTTACGTCATAGAGACCACAAATGTTAACTGATCGGGCTGAAGGTTGGTAACTGGGGTTTATTTATACCCAGTATCCTTCACACGAGCAATGGTAGTCATAAGTCCATGTTTTGATATAGCCTCCATACAAAGGTTCCTCCAGATTTAACTTCTTAACGCCACAAAAACCTCGAATTTCAACGAATTGGGCTGAAATTTGGTATAATGAGTTTATTAGTACCCGTAACCGTTTACGTGCGATCCATGGTGGAGGGTATATAAGTTAGTAGTTCTTGTTAGTAGTAGTTCTTCTTAAATTCAATTTACTGCTTCCATAAGTATTTCAGCTGATTTAAGTTAAAGACATACATTATTGCTATTGAATTCTGAAGATGATAGATTGGTGTCTATCGAAACTGCAGTCAATTCTACCAATTCATCAAACTTTGATCGCCTCTCCTGAAAAACTACGTTTTTGTACTTAGCAAAGTTTAGAATGGAGGTATCGATATGATGATAATAAAAGCAAAAAAATTAAAAAAGAATTTCGCCGCGAATTTGTTTTTGCCGAAAGCAAAAGACAGCATAGTTTAGAATGGAGGTATCGATATGATGATAATAAAAGCAAACAAATTAAAAAAGAATTTCGCCGCGAATTTGTTATTGCCGAAAGCAAAAGACGTATGTACATATAAATTATACATATAAATGTACATATACATATAAATGTACATACATATACATATAACTTAGATCAGGAGTCGCAGTCAGGAGTCACTCAGTCGGAGTCGAAAGTATGTGCTCGACTCCATACACTGAGTACTTAATTTTTCAAAATTTAAGTTTCAGAATTTTAAAACAATATTTTGAGGCGAGAATTTATAAATCTGTATAAAAATCCATTAAATCAAAGAACATAAAAAGCTCCTGATATATGAACAATTTTATTAATTCTATCGAACTTTTTAAAAGTAGTACATATGTTGGCATTACCGGCCATTTTTAAACGACATGATAAACATTTTTTTTTGTGGCCGGAGGCACATTTCTACGACCAGTAGTTTCTGAGGTATTTAACTTTTAAATAATTACTCACCCACTACTCCCATTCCGCAAAAATTTGGCGTAGTGCTTGGTATGGAATCCTCTATTCTCCACCTCATCATGCCCTCTATTCGGTTTTTTTAAAAACCATCTGCAAACAAGATGTTAATAAAATATTTTTAAATTTGTCCGGAATTTGTTGTCGAAGTCTGACGAGTTAAAAAAAATGGAAAACATTCTGCAGTTACTTAACCAGTCAACCGTTTGCAACAGAACTTGGAATGCGTATAGAAGAGGTATTAGCGAAGCTAAGTTTTGAATTTAGTACACAGGGGCGGAGCTACAGGGCCTTAAAGTTGGTCACAGCCAGATTTGTCTAGCTACCCTGCAGGTGCCGCACCAATATATGCAAATTCTTCGAGAACTAGTAATGTCGTCCCTTTCCTAGCAAGTTCATTGGCTTTGCAGTTCCCCGGGATATCCCTATGCCGAGGCACCAATATCGTTAAGAGATCTGCGGCAGTCGAGGGCTGTTTGTGAATTTAGGGATGTTGCCTCCAGAGAATTGATGGCAGCCTGGCTGTCCGAGTAAATGACAACGCTATGTTGGTTACTATGTTGCGACTCCGCCACTTGGCTACTTCCCATATTGCCATTATTTCGGCTTGATAGGCACTGCATGTATCTGGTAGTCTGTGAGCTATATCCAAACTAAGCTCTGCACAGTGTACTCCGAAGCCAACCTTTTCATCAAGCTTCGAACCATCCGTGTAAAAGTGGAGATGGTTTATATTACCTGGTATTCTTCCAACCCATTCATCTCTGGCAGGAATCATAGTGATGTAATTTCTCTCGAAGGTGTACACAGTTGGTTTATAGTCCACTCGGTCGGCTACCATAGCACTACATATTGATATCCTCATGTGACCGTAGTTCTTGTATCTCCACATTGATAGGCAGATTAATCTTATTGCCGCTTTGGTTGCAACTTCTCTCGCCACAATATTAATCGGCAGTATATGGAGTAGGGCTTGTAGAGACTCTGTCGCTGTAGTCCTTAAGGCTCCGCTTATGCTCAGGCAGGCTGTTCTCTGAACCTTTGTTAGTAGGTTGGTGATGTTTAGTTTGTCAGCCACCATACCACAATGCCGTATAACAGTATTGGACGAACTACTGCTATATATATACAGTGGACGATTTTAGGAGAGAGGCCCCACCGCGACCCTACAGCCTTTTGCAGGAATATAAGGCGACGTTGGCCTTCCTTACATGTTCTAATACGTTATGTCTAAATAAGAGTTCTCTATCTAGAATTATTCCTAAAAATTTTGCACTTTCAGAAAACACTAGATATGTTCCATTTATCCGAGGCGGAGGGTCCACATGTGGGACATTATTCATCCTAGTAAAGAGAACCAATTCTGTCTTGTTTGGGTTTACGCCCAAACCGCTGCTTCTGCTTCCAAATTAGTGGAGACAGTACTCCACCTTGTGGGGTCCCTCTGTTTAAAAACCTTGTTAGAGTTGTGGACCAAAGATATGCTGTTATGCGTCTTCTGTTGAGCAGACTTTGAATTAGTCTAATCAAACTAGAGTTAATTTTTAGATGTGACAGAGCCGCAATTACTGCATCTGAGTGAATGTTGTTAAAAGCCCCTTCTATGTCAAGAAATGCCACCATGGCGAATTCCTTGAAATGCAGGGACCATTCGATAGTACACACAAGTTCGTGCAGGGCTGATTATGTAGACTTCCCCTTATTGTAAGCATGTTGGTTCACCGACAGGAGTTTTGTATCCAGGTTTTCCCTAATGAAATAATCTAAAAGTCTTTCCAGACCTTTCAATAGGAAGGAGTATAGGCTAATTGGTCTGAAGTCTTTTGGCCTAGTGTGTGATATCTTCACCGCTTTAGGTATGAATACCACTTTGGTATCCCTCCATCGATTCGGGATGTATGAAAGCCTGATACAGCCTACATAAATTTTCTCCAGCCATGGGATAATGTACTTCAACATTTTCTGCTGGACTAATGCCGTCTGGTTCAGGTGACTTGAAGGCCTCAAAGCTATTAATAGCCCAGCTTATTCTGGAGCTCTCAGTCAACAAGCTAGCGACGCTCGCAGTACACTCGCTCTCTTGTTTGTCCTGCTGGTCCTCTGGTGCTGTTAGAGAGTTCGCCGGGAAATGTGTGTCGAGCAGTACATTGAGCGACTGCTCGCTGTTCTTGGTCCAATTATTTGCCTCATCCTGCAAGTAACTCACAGTACAGGGTGAAGCTGATAGTATTTTCCTCAGCCTTGCGGCGTCGGAGACCTTTTCCCCTTCGCCACAGAAGGTATACCAAGAGCGTGTTTGCGCCTTTCTAAGCTCCTTCTTATAGATCTTGAGTTGCTTTTTATAGGCATCCCAAACATTAGCGACCCCAGTAGATTTAGCCTTGTTAAATAGCTTGTTGCAGGTCTTTTTCATAGCCGTTAGCTCAGAAGTCCACCATTGGGGTTTAGTTTTACCCTTGTACCTTGTTTTTGGACTGGCTTCTTCAAGGGAACTATTAAATTATGTGGTGATATGCTCGGCCAGATTATCCAGACCAGCTTTGTCATTCGGTTCGTACAGAAGTTTGGAGTTGAGGACTTTCATGAATTTTTCTCATAGAGGTGCCACTTTGTCTTTCTCACATTTCTGTGGACGGCAGGTTCAGGCGCTTTTTCAGCGAGTTTGAACTCAATATAATGGTGATCTGAGAATGAGTGGTCGTCCAGTACATTCCACCCAATAATATTGTCTGACAGCCGGTCAGTAGCAAACGTTACGTCTAGTACTTCTTGTCTGTCTTTAATTGTAAAGGTCGGTTTATTACCTACATATGTTACAAATACTTAAGTTGGTAGTTAGAATAAAGTCAAGAAGCGAATCACCCTTATTGTTTATATCCGTACTACCCCAGATAGTATGATGAGCGTTCGTGTCTGCGCCAATAATCAGCTCGACCTCGTCAGACGTTGCTTCTTCTACTACTTCCCTGAATAGAGCAGTCGGTACTACAACTTCATAAGGCAAGTATCTGGAGACCACCCAATATATGGGATTACCGATCTCCAGACTAGCAGATGTTTGGTCTTTACCACTTAAATTAGCCAGGAGAAAGATACTTAGATCTTTCCTGGCCAAAATGCAGGTTCTTGGAGTGCCTTCACAGTTGGCCACAAGCAGTTTAATGTTGGGTGTCCTGATACCGCACACCCTTCCTCCCACTGCGTAGGTCTCCTGTATCAGGACGATGTCTACTGCACCTGTGGACAGGCGCAGCAATAGAGCCGCTGAGGCTGCTTTAGCGTGATGGAGGTTAATATGTAGAATTCTTACCATCATTGGTAATTGACAGATTAAAATCCACCCGAACTCTTCGTCCGTATCATCGAGAAGCGTGTCCCCGCCAGATGAGTCAAAGAGTCCGGAGACTCCCCTCAGCCCCTCTGTGTCAGAAGTAGAGCTTTCGTCCTCAGAGTAGGACTTTACAGAACTTCTCTTAGAGTTGGAGTCACCAGAAATCATGGACGTGGGTACCTCCGCACTTCCAGAAAGCCGTGTATCAACCACGGTGTACGACTAACCTTCCGCAGTGGGAGCTATATCCTGCTTGTATACCTTGAAGACTATAGTCTCGAAGCCATATTTTAGGGTTGGGATTCAGCGTTAAGGATCAAATTGACCTGCCGCTTTTTACCATCCGCCTCACCCACCTTTCTGATTCTCCAATTATGGGTGGGCAACCCGGAATGGAATCTTTTATTATTTCTAATATGTCAGCCGGGTTTGAGGGCTCTTCTGTAACCCAGGTGATGGCTCTAGGGTGACGAGGGATGTTGTTTTTTTCGACAACATCCAACTGGGCACCCGGCCACACCTCACCCGCTCGACTCAGAGCAGGCATCTCCGAAATATAAGAGCTTTACTCTCCCCTGATGCCATCCTGCATCGTTGCAGATTGGTGGTTTACCCGACATTTCTCTACGGACATCGAGGTAATGGCTGATTGCACATATTTACCTAATAATGGCTGATTGCACATGGCTCCATTTGTCCTTGAGGATGGATCCATCCTCACTACTTCTGTCTATAACGGCCATCACTAGACTCTCCTTCGCCACTTCATTGAAGGGCTTGGTGAGTGTCCTGTTGATGGTGACATTAGGGCCTCTTGCCTTTTTCGAAGGCAGGGTTTCATCAGGTGATCTGATTCTTTTGACTTTATTAGCCGTTAACACAGCTGAATTTGTGGCTCTTTCAGCCGGCTCATTGGCCTTAGAAGCATCTATGGTGCCTTTAGCCCAGGTAAGTGAATCTTTTTGAGTTTCAGTAAGAGCCGAAACCTTAACAGCCTCCAACTTTGTCAAAACTCTGAGCGCTATCCGGTGCTCATTGTGCTTCCGTTTTGACGGTCGGACATGACGTTTTCCCCTCACCGTACCACCTGTTGTGAGTACTGGGGGAAATTTTCACCATTTTTGGTGTGGTAGGCTTTGGCCAAGACTAACGGAGGGACAGTAGAGCGATTAGGGAACCCCGCTCTATCGGAACACGAAGGCATCCCCTCAACGAATTTATTTTTTTCTCTCTGTATTAGCCCGTATTAGGTACTACGATGTAGGCCTCCAGACATTGCACAGATTTTTTTGCGATTGTGTAATAGGTACTGTGTAATAGATTTTAACTATCCGCTCTGTGCTAAACACGTCCGTTCACTACGACTGATCAGCAACGATCAAAATCCACACCAAACAGTGACTTGTTCTGGATGCATTAGACGCTCTTGGATCTCATGTGGATTTGTACCGTCCCAAATTCGACAATTTTGTTTGGTGACGTGCCCATTCATCAAGAAATTGGCCTCATCGCTGGTGCTGTTAAACGCTATATCCATCCATGGTGATTTGGCAAAACAGACTGAATAAATTACAGCCAATTTGGCAGATGCTATTTCAACAATATGACCACATATCTACCGTCAAAGTTCGGAAGTCCCTATATACATGCTTAACTTTCAGCCAGATCAATTGCAAAGTGTGTTCTCTTGAGCGTCAAGATAACTAATCGAAAAGGAATTGTCTATGGAGCAATATCAAAAGAGACGCCAATGTTCGTGAAAAAATAAAAAAACGTGAACACCTTTGTTAAAAATTAGTTCACGTTTTCGCGAGTGCACTGTACTGTACTAAGACAGACTAAGACTATACGAGCTAACTCTTAGGCGTAAAAAGTCTTTTGTAGGAAAACAGGACCCTGATATACCTATGAAAAATTTTATTTATTCTAATAAGGTGGGCTTTCAAAATATCAAATGGAGATTATTTTTAATCGCACTTATTAAAAAGACGTAAAAAGTTTCTTGTAGGCCTTGGTTAATAGAATGAACACAAAGAAAGATTTTATGAATAAGACGAAAAAAGAGAATAGTTACACTCGCTGTACCGTAGGGGCCTAAACTTAAAACTTAACTTCTCTGATACCTACTCTACAACCATGCCAAATATTATCAGTTGCTTGTTTGTTTAAGAAAGGACGGAATTATTTCCCTTTTTCTGAATTTGTTCCACTGTGTCTGTAAATGATATCAGTTATGGCCTTATTTTAAAATTACGTAATTTTAGGTGTAATAATATACAGGGAAAAAATGTGTAATGAAAATTATGAGAAAAACGAAAAAATCTTAGGAATGTAGAAATGATTCACTACTGAGAAAAAAGAAAACACCAAACACTTGTATTACATTAGCATTTAACAACGTCTGAAACATTTATTAATTTTTAAAAAAAATTGTTTCCAAAAATAACTACAAGCCAATTTAAAAAACATATATTTTTTAACCGAGCAAACTATCTAGACATCTGCGTATAAAGACAATAATGTATATATATAGGTAAATTGTTATTATATTGTATAAGTATAAGTATAATGGTCGAAGGACACTTTAAATTTCATTGTAAAAAATAAAACGAACATTACTACTTTGGTTCTTGGTACATACATATATCCAATCCATCGTTGTTTGTAGAAAAAATTCAATAATTGGCATAATTTAGACTTCGGTTTAGATTTAGTAAATGTTTTTATAATTTCTGTAGAATATTTCTTTTTTTCATTTTATAGATTTCAACAATTATAAATTTTAATAAAACTAGACAAAATATTATATATATTGGTATTCTAAGGGTCTGAACCCAATCTAAGAACATAATTTCTGGAGATGGTTATATGTTATATATATGTAATTTTCTAAGGCCTACTTATATATATGTATATACTGGTATATCGAGTAAATTATAATATCTATATATATAAAAATGGAAAAATGTTTGTATGTATGTATGTGTTTTATAGACGTTTAAACCACTGGACCGATTTTAAAATTTTTTCTTTTGTTTGAAAGCTATTTGGTCTGAGATGGTTTTGGAAAAAAAAATTTGCAAATAGTGGGCGGGGAAAATGTGGGCGTGGCAAATCGTTTGTTTGTGTGTTTGTTCCACTGCAGTTCTGCTGGCAGTCTACGTCAGTGGTCCAAAAATGGACGGGATCGGAAATATGGGGCAACGAAGTGGACAGGGTCCAGCTAGTAACATATATAATTTAATTACGCTATGCAACAAGCAAAAAACAACTTCCATAATTTGCACATATTTTGGCGTATAAATCGCCCTATTACAAAAATGATTGAAATATTTAATTCTACGGATACCTTTTTTAATAACATTTTACTAATCTTATTCAAATCAATCTCCATTTCATTTCTATATTTTCCACTATTTCATATATGTATACAAACAAATAACCAAATGTATATTTAAGGGGGAACAAATAAATTTTTCATTTACTTGGTATGTTAAACGTCTAAAACAAAAATCGAAAGAATATTGCAAATCTGCTAGCTGCCCGCTGATCGGATTGTTTCTGACATAAAAACCGATAAAATCTGATTCAGTGACACCAATTCCGATTCAAACATGAAGCCGATAATATCGGTTTCTGTGACACCAAAGCAATCAATGACAATTGAATACTATAGACGTCGCAAGGTATTTACAGACTTCATAGGCCAGGTGGCGTCCGAGCCATAAACACTCAAACTAATAGATGGTCCGTCGTACTCTTTAAAAAGTGACAGTTACGAACGATTAAATTTTTGACAGTTGGTTTGCTCTCTTCGAGATATTTTGGCACTCTCTTGTTAGCTCTCAAGATTTAATTTGCCGATTTAAAGATGTGTTTTTTGCTATTTTATTTTAAAAATCAATTGTGTTTGCTCCAATTGTGATTGTAAAGTGAAATGTTTGAGGAAAAATGCCAAAAATATGAATAAAAAATAAAAACAAATTTTTGCTCTTTCTTCTCTTAACTACTAATGTCAAAAATTTAATCGTTCGTAACTCGAGAAATTTGCTTAAGAGAGCGAAGGACCATCAAGTAGTTGAGTGTTTATGGTCCGAGCAGCCTTTCTCTCATTCTCAAATTCCTCTCTTAATTATTTCTATATCAAAACATACAGACTTTTTTGTACTCTCAAATAATTTCTGAGAAGGGAGTGAGTTTTTCAGTTTTTTTTGTTGTTGAATGTTTTGAAGTTGGAATATAGTAAAATTAATGATGAAAATATTTTCTCTCTTTGCAGAGTAAATAAAAGTATCTATCCTCTCTTTGCAGAATGCTCTCTTTACAGTTTAGCCAGACAAAGCGCCATCTTCAATATGCAGACATACTAAACGAATTGTCAAACTCCATGCGACGTCTATAGTATTCAATTGTCATTGAAGCAATGACAATTGAATACTATAGACGTCTATGGTATTTACAGACTTCATCCGCCAGGTGGCGTCCGAGCAGCCTTTCTCTCATTCTCAAATTCCTCTCTCAATTATTTCTCTGTCAAAACATGCAGCAATGACAATTAAATACTATAGACGTCGCATGGTATTTACAGACTTCATCCGCCAGGTGGCGTCCGAGCAGCCTTTCTCTCATTCTCGAATTCCTCTCTCAATTATTTCTCTTTCAAAACATGCAGACTTTTTGTACTCTCAAATAATTTCTGAGAAGGGAGTGAGTTTTTCAGTTTGTTTTGTAGTTGAATGTTTTGAAGTTGGAATATAATAAAATTAATGATGAAAATCTTTTCTCTCTTTGCAGAGTAAATAAAAGTAAATCTCCTCTCTTTGCCGAACGCTCTCTTTACAGTTTAGCCAGACAAAGCGCCATCTTGAATATGCAGACAAACTAAACGAATTGTCAAACTCCATGCGACGTCTATAGTATTCAATTGTCATTGCATGCAGTCTTTTTTGTACTCTCAAATAATTCCTGAGAAGGGAGTGTTTTTCAGTTTGTCTTGTTGTTGAATGTTTTGAAGTTGGAATATAATAAAATTAATGATGAAGATCTTTTCTCTCTTTGCAGAGTAAATAAAAGTATCTATCCTCTCTTTGCAGAACGCTCTCTTTACAGTTTAGCCAGACAAAGCGCCATCTTGAATATGCAGACAAACTAAACGAATTGTCAAACTCCATGCGACGTCTATAGTATTCAATTGCCATTGACCAAAGTTATTTTTTTTTTGCTTTTTAATTCCGATTCCGACAACAATCGAATTCCACAACAAGACCTAATATACGAGGGCTGCTATATATATTTCTGGCCTAATAATGCAAATGCTAATATTTATCATCAAAAATGATTTTATTGTTTTTCAAAGTATTCTCCAGCATGATTTATACACTTTTACATGCGCTCAAACCAATTGTCGAAGCACTTTTTCCACTCCGAATGAGACACCTCCAAAACATGGTTTTTGAACGCTTCAACTGCATCTTCTGGCGACGAAAATCTTTGACCACGGATTTTTTTCTTGATGTACGGAAACAAAAGAAGTATTGGGTGTCAAGTCAGGGCTGTACGGCGGATGACCCATCAATTCGACGTTTTGGCCGGTCAAAAAGGCGCTAGTTTGAGCTGATGTGTGAGAGCTCGCATTGTCACGGTGCACAATGATTCGTCTTCACTTGTTCGTTTTTCGAATTTCTCCGAAGATTTAGGCAAAAAAATTGTGGTGTACCACTCAGAATTGACCGTCCTACGTTGCTCAAACGTAACTGTCGGCACATGACCAGTTTTGCCGAAGAAACAGGCGACCATTTGCTTCGAAGTGCTTTTTCCACGAACAACTTTCGTTGGATTTGGCTCGTCTTCGAAGACCCACACGGTCGATTGCTGTTTTGTTTCGGGCTCATACGCATAGATCCAAGATTCGTCACCTGTGACGTTCTTATAAACGTCTATGAAAGCACCGCGATCGTATTTTTTCAAAATTTCTTTGCACCAATCGACACGAGCCTTTTTTTGAGCGATTGTCAAATTTTGCGGGATCCAACGAGAAAACCTTTTTCACGGCCAGATGTTCATGCAATATCAAATGTATGCTGGTGGAAGAAATGCCACAGGATGCCTCTATCTCACGGTATGTCACATGACGATCTTGCATTATCAGTTCACGCACGGCATCAATGTTCTCTGGCACAACGGCCGTTTTTGGACGACCTTCACGACCTTCGTCTTTGAGCGAGCGTTGGTCACGATTGAATTCATTAAACCAGTTTTTCACAGTGCTATAGGATGGTGCTTCATCGCCTTACAAAGATTTAAGTTCATCGAAGCACACTAGTCGTGATAATCCACGTCGAAAGTTGTGAAAAATGATCGCACGAAAATGTTCACGAGTTAATTCCATTTTTTTTTGCCAAATTGATTTTTTCAAGTCACTGTAAACAACACAAATGATGGTCGTACGTCAAAACGTTCTGAGTACGTTTATGCTAAAAAATGTCAAACTTTCCAATGGAAATGTCAGATGGCGCTAGACAACACCTAGTATTGCCTAGGCAGACATATATATAGCATATATATAGCAACCCTCGATATTTCGATGCTGATCAGTCGTAGTGAACGGACGTGTTTAGCACAGAGCGGATAGTTAAAATCTATTATACCTATTACGCAATCGCAAAAAATAAAACAAAATCTGTACAAAGTCTGGAAGGCCTACATCGTAGTACCTATTACGGGCTAATACGGAAAAAAAATCATTGGCGGGGATGCCTTCGCGTTCCGATGGAGCGGGGTTCCCCAATCGTCCTACTGTCCGTCCGTTGGTCTTGGCCAAAGCCGACCACACCAAACATGGTGAAAATTTCCCCCCAGTACTCACAACAGGTGGTACGGTGAGGGGAAAACGTCACGTCCGACCGTCAAAACGGAAACACAATGAGCACCGGATAGCGCTCAGAGTTCTGACGAAGTTGGAGGCTGTTGAGGTTTCGGCTCTTACCGAAAAACAAAAAGAGTCACTTACCTGGGCTAAAGGCGTCTTAGATGCTTCTAAGGCCAATCAGCCGGCTGAAAGAGCCACAAATTCAGCTGTGTTAACGGCTAATAAAGTCAAAAGAATCAGATCACCTGATGAACCCCTGCCCTCGAAAAAGGCAAGAGGCCCAAATGTCACTATCAACAGGACACTCACCAAGCCCTTCAATGAAGTGGCGAAGGAGAGTCTAGTGATGGCCGTTATAGACAGAAGTAGTGAGGATGGATCCATCCTCAAGGACAAATGGAGCCATGTGCAATCAGCCATTATGGCTCATTACCTCGATGTCCGTAGAGAGATGCCGGGCACACCACCAATCTGCAACGATGCAGGATGGCATCAGGGGAGAGTAAAGCTCTTACATTTCGGTGATGCCAGATCAGTAGACCTGTATAAGGCTGCTCTGAGTCGAGCGGGTGAGGTGTGGCCGGGTGCCCAGTTGGATATTGTCGAAAAAAACAACATCCCTAGTCATCCTAGAGCCATCACCTGGGTTACAGAAGAGCCCTCCAACCCGGCTGATATATTAGAAATAATAAAAGATTCCAATCCTGGTCTGCCCGCCCATAATTGGAGAATCAGCAAGGTGGGTGAGGCGGATGGTAAAAAGCGGCAGGTCAATTTGATCCTTAACGCTGAATCCACCTCCCATATACAACGTGCAAGTGCAACCCTACAGTATGGCTTCGAGACTATAGTCTTGAAGGTATACAAGCAGGATATAGTTCCCACTGCGGAAGGTGAGTCGTCCACCGCGGTTGAAACACAGCTTTCTGGAAGTGCGGAGGTATCCACGCCCATTATTTCGGGTGACTCCAACTCTAACAGAAGATCTGTAACGTCCTACTCTGAGGACGAAAGCTCTACTTCTGACACAGAGGGGCTGAGGGGAGTCTCCGGACTCTTTGACGCATCTGGCGGGGACACGCTTCTCGATGATACGGACGAAGAGTTCGATAACACCCTTGTAGGGGTGGAAGTTAATCTGTCAATTACCAATGATGGTAAGAATTTTACAGATTAACCTCCATCACGCTAAAGCAGCCTCAGCGGCTCTATTGCTGCGCCTGTCCACAGGTGCAGTAGACATCGTCCTGATACAGGAGCCCTACGCAGTGGGAGGAAGGGTGTGCGGTATCAGGACACCCAACTTTAAACTGCTTGTGGCCAACTGTGAAGGCACTCCAAGAACCTGCATTTTGGCCAGGAAAGATCTAAGTATCTTTCTCCTGGCTAATTTAAGTGGTAAAGACCAAACATCTGCTAGTCTGGAGATCGGTAATCGCATATATTGGGTGGTCTCCAGTTACTTGCCTTATGAAGCTGTAGTACCGACTGCTCTATTCAGGGAAGTAGTAGAAGAAGCAACATCTGACGAGGTCGAGCTGATTGTTGGCGCAGACACGAACGCTCATCATACTATCTGGGGTAGTACGGATATAAACAATAGGGGTGATTCGCTTCTTGACTTTATTCTAACTACCAACCTAAGTATTTGTAACATAGGTAATAAGCCGACCTTTACAATTAAAGACAGACAAGAAGTACTCGACGTAACGTTTGCTACTGACCGGCTGTCAGACAAAATTATTGGGTGGAATGTACTAGACGACCACTCATTCTCAGATCACCATTATATTGAGTTCAAACTCGCTGAAAAAGCGCCTGAACCTGCCGTCCACAGAAATGTGAGAAAGACAAAGTGGCACCTGTATGAAAAGAATTTCAAGAAAGTCCTCAACTCCAAACTTCTGTACGAACCGAATGACAAAGCCGGTCTGGATCATCTGGTCGAGCATATCACCACATCATTCAATAGTTCCCTTGAAGAAGCCTGTCCAAAAACAAGGTACAAGGGTAAAACTAAACCCCAATGGTGGACTTCTGAGCTAACGGCTATGAAAAAGACCTGCAACAAGCTATTCAACAAGGCTAAATCTACTGGGGTCGCTAATGTTTGGGATGCCTATAAAGAGCAACTCAAGATCTATAAGAAGGAGCTTAGAAAGGCGCAAAGACGCTCTTGGTATACTTTCTGTGGCGAAGTGGAAAAGGTCTCCGACGCCGCAAGGCTGAGAAAAATATTATCAGCTTCACCCTGTACAGTGGGTTACTTGCAGGATGAGGCAAATAATTGGACCAAAAACAGCGAGCAGTCGCTCAATGTACTGCTCGACACACATTTCCCGGGGAACTCTCTAACAGAACCAGAGGATCAGCAGGACCAACAAGAGTGCGAGTGGACTGCGAGCGTCGCTAGCTTGTTGACTGAAAGATCCAGAATAAGCTGGGCTATTAATAGCTTTGAGCCCTTCAAGTCAACTGGACCAGACGGCATCACTCCAACAGAAATGCAGAAAATGTTGAAATACATTATCCCCTGGCTGGAGAAAATTTATGTAGGCTGTATCAGGCTTTCATACATCCCGAATCGATGGAGGGATACCAAAGTGGTATTCATACCAAAAGCGGGGAAGATATCACACACTAGGCCAAAAGACTTCAGACCAATTAGCCTATCCTCCTTCCTATTGAAAGGTCTGGAACGACTTTTAGATTATTTCATTAGGGAAAACCTGGATACAAAACTCCTGTCAGTGAACCAACATGCTTACAATAAGGGGAAGTCTACAGAATCAGCCCTGCACGAACTTGTGAGCACTATCGAATCGTCCCTGCATTTCAAGGAATTCACCATGGTGGCATTTCTTGACATAGAAGGGGCTTTTAACAACATTCACTCAGATGCAGTAATTGCGGCACTGTCACATCTTAATGTTAACTTTAGTTTGATTAGACTAATTCAAAGTCTGCTCAACAGAAGACGCATAACAGCATGTCTTGGGTCCACAACTCTAACAAGGTTTGTAAACAGAGGGACCCCACAAGGAGGAGTACTGTCTCCACTAATTTGGAACCTAGCGTTGAATGAAATTCTGCTAGATCTAGAACGTTGTGGCTGCAAGGTCGTGGCATATGCGGACGACGTTGCAATCGCAGTGAGTGGCAAATTCGAAAACGTCCTCCGAGACATTCTACAGGTAGCTCTGAACAAATTGGCTAGATGGGCCAGAAGCAGCGGTTTGGGCATAAACCCAAACAAGACAGAATTGGTTCTCTTTACTAGGATGAATAAAGTCCCACATGTGGACCCTCCACCTCGGATAAATGGAACAGATCTAGTCTTTTCTGAAAGTGCAAAATTTTTAGGAATAATTCTAGATAGAAAACTGTTATTTAGACTTAATGTCTTGGAACGTGTAAGGAAGGCTAACGTCGCCTTATATTCCTGCAAAAAGGCTGTAGGGTCGCGGTGGGGCCTCTCTCCTAAAATCGTCCACTGGATATATATAGCAGTAGTTCGTCCTATACTGCTATACGGCATTGTGGTATGGTGGACGGCAACTGACAAACTAACCATCACCAACCTACTAACAAAGGTTCAGAGAACTGCCTGCCTGAGCATAAGCGGAGCCTTAAGGACTACAGCGACCGAGTCTCTACAAGCCCTACTCCATATACTGCCGATTAATATTGTGGCGAGAGAAGTTGCAACCAAAGCGGCAATAAGATTAAACTGCCTATCAATGTGGAGGTACAAAACCTACGGTCACATGAGAATATCAAAGTGTAGTGCTATGGTAACCGACCGAGTGGACTATATACCAACGGTGTACACCTTCGAGAGAAATTACATCACTATGATTCCCGCGAGAGATGAATGGGTTGGAAGAAAACCAGGTAATAGAAACCATCTCCAATTTTACACGGATGGTTCGAAGCTTGATGAAAAGGTTGGCTTCGGAGTACACTGTGCAGAGCTTAGATTGGATATAGCTCACAGACTACCAGATACCTGCAGTGTCTATCAAGCCGAAATATTGGCAATATGGGAAGTAGCCAAGTGGCTGAGTCGCAACATAGTAACCAACACTGGCATTGTCATTTACTCGGACAGCCAGGCTGCCATCAATTCTCTGGAGGCAACATCCCTAAATTCACAAACAGCCCTCGACTGCCGCAGATCTCTTAACGAGATGGCTGAGCAGTTTAACATACACCTCATATGGGTGCCTGGGCATAGGGATATCCCGGGGAACTGCAAAGCCGATGAACTTGCTAGGAAAGGGACGACATTACAAATTCTCGAAGAATTTGCATATATTGGTGCGCCACTATCCACGTGCAAGCTTTGGCTTAGGCAAGAGGCAATCAGGCAGTCCAACGAAAGATGGACAGAAATCGGCACCTGCAGGGTAGCTAGACAAATCTGGCCAAGGTATGACCTGAGAAGAACAAAATATCTCCTCGCACTAGAGAGGCAAAGATTGTCTACGTTAGTATCAGTTCTGACGGGACACTGCTTGATCGGCGAACACGCCAAAAGATTGGGTATTGACTCTAATGACTTCTGCAGAAGCTGTGGAGATGAGGAAGAAGTGGAGAGCATTGAGCACTTGCTATGCGACTGTCCCGCTCTGAGTAAACGACGACTGGACATACTGGGGTCGGCTGTTCTAGGCAGCCTAACAGATCTTTCCAGTACCGATATTCGTAATATCGACAAATTTGTATATCAAACAGGTTGGTTTCGATGAGGGGCATTTCAGCCCGTGGTAACACTAGGGACCTAAACTGGTCTATGTGAGCTTGTATAAAAAATACGGCTGCCACCCTAACCTAAACCTAAACCTAAAACCCTCGTACTTCGTACCCAAAGCAGGAAAGTTATCGCACAATAGGCCTAAGGACTTCAGGCCAATTAGCCTATTCTCCTTCCTCTTGAAAGGTCCGGAAAGTCTTTTAGATTCTTTCAGTAGAGAAAATATGGGTACAAAACTCATGTCGGGGAACCAACATGCTTACAACAAGTGCAATTCTCCAGAATCTGCCCTGCACGAACATGTGTGTACTATCGAATCGTCTCAACATTTCAAGGAATTCACTACGGTAGTATGGTGGGTGGATTTGGCTCGTCTTAGAAGTCGCTTTTAACAACATTCACCATTATGTATGGAACTCGATTTCTTTTGCATGGCCACCACGGGCACGCTTGCAGAAGTCCAGACGCTGAACCCAATTTTCGACGGTTTTCAGGCATAAATCGGCCGTTACTGCTGCAATTTCACGTTCGATATTCGTACGAAGTTCATCAATCGCCGCTGGCTTGTTGGCATAGACCATAGACTTGACGTAGCCCCACAGGAAATAGTCTAACGGCGTCAAATCGCACGACCGAGGCGGCCAATCGACTGGACCATTTCGTGAGATAACACGTTCTCCAAACTTGGTTTCCAATAAATTGATTGTGGCATTCGCTATGTGGCTTGTGGCGCCGTCCTGTTGGTTATCATTGAACGGTAGCGATTTCCATTCACAGTAACGTGCCGGTCTTGATCATCACGGAAGAAGTACGGCCCAATGACGCCGCCGGCCCATAAACCACACCAAACCGTAATTTTTTCGGGATGCAATGATGACTCATGGAGTACGTGTGGATTGCTGTCTGACCAATAACGCATATTTTGTTTATTGACGAAGCCATTCAGCCAGAAATGAGCCTCATCGCTGAAGATGATTTTTCGCGCTCTTAACGCTGAGGCCACCGACTCCGAATTTCGGTAGTAAATTTTAATAATTTCGACTCGTTGTTGGCTCGTATATCTTTCCATCATGAAATGGCAAACCTTACTGAAGAGAAATGTCAAAAGAGCGGCAAAAATATGGCGTCGTTTGCTGTCCCTGTCGGTCTACTTTTGTAGCGTCCCTGTTGAAAACCCCTTTAGATTTTTTTTGAGTAATAATACTTTCAAATCAATGTGTATGTCTACCGGTAGTTCTGTCTCAACTGACAAACCTCAAAATATACATAAATGTTTTTCAAATTATAAGAAATTGTTACCGGCGTTAACCCAAACAAGACAGAACTGGCTCTTTTTACTAGGTGGTATAACGTCCCACATGTGGACCCTCTTCGGATAAATCTCTTATAAACTTTTTTCCTGAATAGAGAACCTTTCTAGAATATTGTGTGAAAATTTGAGGTGAATCGAGCATGAAACATAACTAAAACATTTGTAAAATATTAATATACGCATTTAAAAAATATAATGAAATTTGACCATTTAGTAGGTACAAACGTATATCGGGTGTGTGTCTCGTAGAAAAAGTTGGTTATGCATCGTACGGTTAACACTATTTCTTTACATAATTTCGAGGTATCGCTGTCGAGTTTTTTAAATTTTGTATTTTTTTTATTTTACTATAACCAAAGTCGATTTTTATGCAAAAATCGCGTTTTTCACTTCTAAGTGTGCCTAAAAATTGAAAAATTTAAATTTCGAAAAAACTCGACAGCGTTACCTGGCTATAACGATTATCTAACTGAATAAATTTATTTTTTTAATTTCTGATGAGCCGGTATCGTTTGTAAAACTGTTCAAAAATTGGAAATTGACATATTGCTTTAATACTTGGACCTAAGAGGGTATTTTAAAAGGATGGCAACAATTTGGCTGAAGAAGTTTTGTAAAATTATATTATCCTATTAATGCACCGATATATTTTCGAATATTTCATTCACAGAATGTTAAACTTTATAATAAAACTGGAAAAGTATTATCTGTCCCTATTTTGTGTGCCTTTATTTCCTTAAAAAATTCAATAATTTTTAGCTGAAGAAATATTTTTTTCGTTACATTTTTAGATGTATTGCGAAAACATAAATAAATTATGCTCTACTAACCAAAAAATGAATTGCTAAGATATCGAGTTACAAACGAAAATAGAAATGATTTTTCAAACTCGAAATTGTTTTCTTATTGTGACAATTAAAAACAATCGGTCCATTATACATACACTGAGGGAATAAAGACGTTGCAAAATAAACACCGTTTGGTACCAATTTATAAACGTAACGTGCATGAAAAGTCGCCACCGATTCGTTCATTAATTATCAACGAAACGGGGGTGATTTTTTGACCAGCATTGTATTGCCGCCGTAAGGTTGATGATTATTTGTTCGGCTTTGTGTTGTTCATTGGATTTGTTATTGTCTGTTCTTAGAAGAAGAAACCACGAGGATTTATAAAGACGTGAAAAATGAAAATTAATGACGAAGAAATAGAATTTAATAACCTGTTTGATATTGTGGATGATTCTCTGGGCTATGGACTGAGAAGGATAAGGTGATTGCAAAATCCAGTGACATCTTCCTATTGCAGAAATTTCTATAATCAATAGGAATGAGGTCGGTCTACGAATATTTAACAACCTAAGCATATAAAAATTTCAATTTTAAAAGTTAATAATGAGTGTGTAGGATTTTTATAGAGCACAGGAATTAAATTTTGCAGTTCATAAAGGCGAATGATATGAAGGAGACTGCCACCATTAGGGTTACGAGCTGAATTCCGAGCAAAAACAGAGGTGATACTGTGTTGCTGCACATTCGAATGTGTTTTGTTTAGACGTGATTTGCTTAGTAATAAATATGCAAATTTGCAATTATATGTTTTTTGTGTTCACGTTTTATTTACTTATAACATTAATAAATAGGCGTGTTTTCGTTACACCACAAGTGCTTAATTTGTATGGGGAGCTAAGCACTTTTAAGCACTATTAGTTCCCGATGAAGTTTGGTGCTTGTGTTCCTGTCTTAATCGAGTATGATGTTGCCAGATTGGGCACCCTATATTTAGCAATATGGCATCCCATTTTTGGAGAGATGTTATCAGTTATTGTGAATTAACGGGAAGAAGAAGAACAAAAATGGGAAATTATTTTAATATTTGCAAAAATAGTGTAAACAATTGACAATAGAATAGTAAATATATGTTTTATTAATACTTTTCACGAATTTTTTGTCTGTTTCGCACCGTTCTTTCTTCGCAACTCATGGCACCATTGCTACCAGATAGTGAAAATCCGCCACTTATTGCTTACGTGCCAGTTAGTGGACGTCAGTTGTTTTCGTTGCAAAGTGCTAAACTAAAATTGCTAGCTTGTAACGAAAACATGCCTAATGTATTGCAACGCTAATGCTGTTTAAATTGTTTTAAATGAGGAGGGGGAGGGGGGAGTGGGTCTGTTTTAGAATGGAAAGTTATCCCAGCGCGTGCTTTATTCGTCCCCCGCTTCGTTTTGCAACGAAGCGTTGTTGATTTTTGATGCTTTATTCATGCACTGCCTTGCTTGAATTCGTAACATACGGGGTTGGTTTATTATCATAAACGAATTTGCAAAGATTAAGCACGTATGTGCTTTGTTTTTCGCAGGGTGTAGGTGAAAACTTTTACTCGCTGAAATCAAATTCCTTTTCGATCCGTCACTGACAGTGATTCGCTACGAGACGGGTTATCTTTATTCTTCATTATTTTTATTTTTTCGATGTCTTATATCTCTGTTAGAAAAATAAACAAAATTTGTAATACTATGAGAAATTTAAAAAAGTATCAAATTTTGGAGTATTGGCAATACGATTTTGTTGTTAATACATCAATAACATAAAGCGGTTATAAGATTAGAAATTTTTGAATTACGCATTTTTTTTTGCACAGTGTATATAGAGTATTTAAGAATTACTTAATGTTTTTTTGTTTTATTCGAACTTTTTCATTATTATTATACGAAAAAATTGTATTTAAGAATTTTTAAAATACATTTTTTGAACGCCCCAGTTGGTAAGTGGGTTCGATCTCGACTATGATTTTGGGGTTCTGCTCTGATACGTCGATACTTTGTATTGTAATTCATATAAATAAATAATAATATACATTTGAACTAAAATACAAAAATACAAATAATAATGAAAGATATGTTCTTTGTCATCTTTATGCCTTTCTATTGCCTAAAAAAAAAGAAATAACCAAAAATGAAAAACAATTAAATAAAAGTAAAAAACAAACAAATATAATTAAGAAATTGTATCTCCGAAATGTCAAAATCCGTCAGTTACCAACGAATAGGAATGAATTGTCACACGCTAAAAAAAGTTAGTCGACAATATGATTAGTGACATTGGAGGGAACTTACATATCGTCACCTGAAATCCAAAATAACGAAACCCACATGTTCATGATTTTTCAGGAGAAGCAAAAACAAAGTATAGTAACTTGAAGCTTTTGACTAAATTTAGGGATTTCAGACTATTAAGACGAAATCAAATAACAAATCTAGCGCAATTAGTTGTGGCGTACATTCTTAATTAAATAAAATAAAATTTTATGAACCTTTCCGCTTTTTTAATGACCTTGTTTGCTGTAACGTCATTTTGAATATCACTCATAAAATGGTCAATTTTTAATATTGAACTCCAAAATTTTGTAGGAATGTGTAGTTTAGCCTAATAGACGATAATCAATCAAAAAGTTAATTTTGATTTTTTTGATGTTACGTGATTTTGGATTTCACATGACGATGTATGTATAACTCTCGTCAATTTTTCTCCAATTGCAATGCATTCATCTAACTCAAGTCGCTGGGTAAACAATTCATTAGATAAATACTGATTAGTTGAGTTCTGTGAAAAGACGTATGTAACTGCAATATTCTTTTCTACTTTATTTTTGGATCACTAAAAACGGTCGTTATCATTGGCATAACGATATATTAGTCACCGACAGAGAGTTACAGATTCTCACAGAGCAACATTCAACAGAACAACAACAACATAGAACATATCAAGAATAAATAATTCCCCAGGGAGATATTCCGCACGGATATTCATAATTATAATAAAAGGTTATGAACCATTTTGTAAAAGTACGGAAATGTCATTTTGTGTAGGAGATACCAAAAGGAGCGCGGCATTAATGCCAATTATTCAATGTACTGTAGATACAATGGACGGTATGGACGGGAATCAAAGTTATAAGCCGTTAAATTTTTGTGCAAAATAATTCATTATTATGGAAGGTACTAAAAGGGGCGGTGTTAAATCGCCCATTTTTCTCAAGGTGATAGTGACTAATAATCTAATACTATGTGTGAATTGCGGAAGACCCCGATAAGTACTACAGAAGTTACTAAAGAATCAATATTTCACTAAATTGTAATCCTTTGTGGGGATTACACTACTTTTTCATTCACTCCATCGATGAGTGAAGGAGTGAAACAATAATGCCCATCATCGAACTTAGCCTCAGATAGGAAAAATTTCCACATACCAAATTCTTTCTACAAAAGAATTGGGGTAATTAGGTCGTCAACAGTCAGCGATATTACTTGTTATTTGTATCGAGTAATTGTTGAGAAAGCAAATAAATGTAATACACGAGTTTTATCAAAACTTCATATAAAAACCAGTAAGGAAAGGCAGAAAGTCGGGCGGAACCGACTATATGATACCCTACACCTCCCTAACAATGCGATAAGGGCCATTGCGATAATAATTTTGAATAATTGGTAAATGGGTAAATAATAAATAATTGGTATATCTAATTCTGAACCGATAATCGCTAAATTAGGCAATATCCGTTTCTAAATTGAGAAACATCTTTCTGGAGAATTTTGTAATGATCGGAAGTAAAGTACAACTTCTATAGCGCTTTGTAACCAAATCAGGGGAAACATATATGAATACTCATTCATGTAAAATAGAAACCTCTTTCCGTCGAATTTCGTACTGATCGGATATAAAGTCTCTACAGCGCTTAGTTGTCAAATCAGGGCTCACATATATATGGGGGCTATATCTAAATGTGAACCGATTTTCTCTAATAAGAAACCTCTTTCTGCCGAATTTCGCTGTGATCGGATATAAAATACAGTTTCTACAGCGCTTGAATTTCAAATCGGGGGTAACATAACATATAGCCCCCATCTATATCCAAATCTGAACCAATTTCCCCCAAATTTTGTATTATCTCTAAGTGTATCACGAGACTACTCTCTGTCAATTTTTGTACAAATTGGTTCAAAAATGTTGGTTATACAGTGCATATATGCCAAATCGGAGGTACATATATATGGGAGCTATATGTAAATCTGAACCGATTTTAACCAATAAGGATCGTCCTTGGGCCAAAAGAAAGATATGTGCAAAGTTTCGTTGAGATCGGACCATAATGGTGACCTGTTCTTTGATAACAAGAATACATCTACAGACATACAGACGGACATAGCTAAATCGACTCAGAAAGTGATTACAAGTCGATCGGTATAATAAACAATGGGTCTATCTCTTCTCCTTTTGGGTGTTACAAACAAATGCACAGTCATAATACCCTGTACCACAGTGTGGTGTAGGGTATAAATATATTTGAGGAGCGATAAATCTAACAAATTTACATAGATTCTTCCATTCTGCCAGACTAAAAAAATTCTACAAATTTTGGTAGAAAAATCCAAAAACGGCAACGGATTCCAGGACACCAAGGACATTTCCAATTTTGTCCATATTTACACCATAGCCAAATCCATTAGTTATGAGTCCAAAACCTCTTTAGTTTTTTAGTGCGTATCAAGATTTCGATGTCGCCTCCAAACTGTGGAGATAAATTTGCATTATCTCCTTCAATTCTTAATTAATGTAAACAAAATCAACGAACGTGAGAAAAATCCCTTTCGCATCATATCTAAAAATAAATGTTTTAAAAATATATGTTTTGTTATGGTGATGGCTTTTAAGAATTGGAATAAAATATTTTTTGAGATCATTTTTATGATTTTTTCGCGCCAGCAAAAAACGAGTTTTAAAAAAAATCAACTTTTTTTCTAATTTTTTTAAACAATCCTACTATATTACTTTTTCCGAATTTCCCTAAATTTAAGGCGTATCCCGGCTCTATCGGGCTTATACTTCAAAATGTTATACACAGCCCTTCGACAACATTTTTGTAAACTTGTGTAACCCGTGCGGCATATAGTGGGATTTTGGTGTCAAAACCCCTATTTCTCGGCCACTCAATTTCAAAAATCGAATGGCGTCGTTAGATGGATAAATGTTTAAATATGAAATATGTTTTAGAAAAATTCTATTTTATTTTTAAAAACTGAAGTCCATGCAAGCGTGCTAGGCAAGATATGACTTATATTTTCATGCAATTTAGTGGTCCATATATGTATAATTTCCATTAATATATTTGAAAAATATATCGTTTATCCATAAATTTAAAAAAGATATCGTCATCAGAAGCGAACAGAGGCGTACCAATACGAAAACTGAAAATTCAGTTTTTGATGGATTTCGGTACACAGTACCAAAAACCACATCCTGACAATTCTACTATCAAAAATTGCGAATTTATTAACGGAATTCAAAAGGGCCCAACAACAAATAATTTACTTTTTCATGGTTAAAAATTTCTATCCACGCAATTTTCACAAACAAGTTATAAATCATGCTTGGGCGAATTTATATATGAATCATTATGTTAAACTATTATCCTGAAAACCCCATTTTTATAACGAAGTCATATTTCATTTTATTTAGTTTTTTGCTTCTCCTGTAAAATTTTCAAATATGATGATGATACGCCCTTTCTCGTTTCTGATGACGATATATGTACATATATGCCTAAATATATAAGCCTCCCTTTCTTCTTTCGATTAAAAATTAATAATTCTCGGACATTTCCGTAACAGGAAGAAAACTATTATAAACAACTAAAGACGGATTAAGTTCTTAGAAATTTTAGGTTTTTGTGGCGTTACGAAGTCAAATCTAGAGGGACCTTTGTATGGAGGCTATATTAAAACATGGACTTTTGACTACCATTGTTTGTGTGAAGGATTCCGGGTATAAATAAACCCCAGTTACCAATTTTCAGCCCGATCAGTTTACATTTGTGATCTCTATGACGTTAAGAAGTCAAATCGGGGAGATGCTATATATGGGGGCTATCACAATTTTTTTTTATTATTTTATTGTAGACTGTAACGAGGTTACAACAGACAGAGGGACATGGCTAAATCGTCTTAGTATTGGAGTCACAAAATAAATACACCCCCATCCTATGGTGGAGGGAATAAATAAAGGTCTTGAAACATGTAATCGAGTTTTTGCAAAAGGTTCATGTTTTCTAGGATATTACAATAGAGTTCCGACAAACACTAAAATTTGTCGTCACTTAGTGGGTTTATTGTGTAAACATAATTTTCATCAGGACGCCTCGACCCTCTGATATGCCGCTACGGACCCCCAGGGATTCGGACTTTTCATTAGTTCCACAATGTAAATAAATGCGTAAATAAATGATCCAGTTTAAATGTCATTATGAGTTCAGGTCGTCCATTCAACAGTTTTGTTAACAACTCGATTATAAATATGTAGTTAATCATACAAACAATTTATAAACATTAACAACAAAATTAAATAAATAAAAACATAAAACAAACAAAACGAATTTAACATATGTAGATGTGTAAGTATCAATGTATATTTAAACCAGAAATACGAAATACAATACAAAAACACAATAATAGTTATATCGGATATGTAACAAACATAACAAACATTCTTATCAATTCAATTCAAATAAAATATAATATGTATATAAAATTGTAAAAGTTGCAACATCAAATATTTCTGGGATTTTTAAGCAATATTAAAAAAAGTTATATCGAGATTTGAAATCAATTTAAAACTATGTATGCTATTAATATACCAATAATATACATTTATGTTGTGAATTGTTGCAACTTGGTCACGCCTTAAGAACTACATACATAAGATGTTATAAAAAATATTTAAAAAAAATATATGTAATTCATTATTATAGATTCCTGAGTAAATATTTGTTCTTTGCAATTTGAAAAAAAAATAAAAAAAACAATTAAAACCTAAACTTCTTAGATTGATTGTTACGTTACATTGAATGTTCATATTCATATTGAGTTTTCAAATGGAATACACAACTTATTTACTAAACGGACAAACACACTCAAACAATCATAGAAATAATGTATAAAATGTTGTTAAAACATAAAACGATTAATTCGATTTGATTTCATTATAAGTAATTAATAGATAGATGTTTGTAAGTATGTATGCATACATTAAATGTATGTATATTTTGTTTCTTTTGTTTGTAAAACTTATTGATGAAACAATAATATGTAAGTGACACGTATGTATGTTGGGGGCGGTATTGGTATTAATTTATAACAGGCTGCCTGGTTTATAAGCTTTCATTATTACCCGATCTTTCGAAGAACATAGCATCCTGTAAAGAGAAATTAGAAAAAAATATATTAGTAAATCGTATATTAGTAGAAATAGAAATTGTATTTGTTTACTCAATCTTCAACTGCATCTAGCATAGATATTTAAACTCATTTGGGATTATAAAGTATTTGAAAAGAAAAAATTGGGGAGTGGACTTTAAATGGTCTTATTGAAATAGAATGTTTTTCAATAAACAAAACCTTTTGACCAAAACAAATGCAACATATTAATTTGTCGATATACAGGATAAAGTAACTAATGAGATGTTCTATTAATTTTGCTATGAAAACACAAGTTTACAGATATTTTGAAATTGAAAAATATATTAAACGACATTTTTTTTATGGATAATTTGTTTAATTTTTGACGGAGGTGCCTTTATATTTTTTAAGGAGACTTCCCATCACGGTTTTGACAAAAGTAATTAAAGGTGATAATGTGGCCTATAAATGTTGTGATTTACTTTTTATGTAAAAACTGCAGTAAGACAAGTGGGCAAAAAAAAAAACTAAAAAACTTTTTTTATGTTTGTATATTTTCGAAAAGCTATATATAAATTCAGATGTCTAGACCAAAAACAATATAATATAATATAATACAATAATATATAATATAACAATGTAAACATTCCTCCCTGTAAAGAGTAATTCTCAGTTACGAACGAATAGGAAATTGATTTCAACGAGTGAGATTTTTCGCGGATTTTCAGACCGATTTTCCCGAATTTTTTGTAACAGTCACAATTAAAATTAATATTAATCGATAAGTGCAAAAAAAGTTCAAGATATGTTTGCGGAAAACTGTTTTTTCGCGTGTGACAATTCATTTCTATTCGTTCGTAACTGACGGATTTTGACATTTCGGCCTGAAGGAATATCTTCGTAGTAAATTATTTTTGGTCTAGACCGTTTTTTGTAGAAAAATCCTATTTTTTTCTTTTAGAAAATACTTTTGTTTGGTTGAAGACATCATCAAGCTCTCTTATATCCCCAATCGTAGGTATACTCAAGTAATATATAATAATAAGCCCAAAAGCGGTATAATAATACCCAATGTGGTGAAGATATCACACACCAAGCCAAAGGATTGCATGACAATTACTCTATCATCGTTCCTACTGAAATGCCTGGAAAGACTCTTAGATTCTTCCATTAGAGTAAAACTGGCTACAAACTTTAGTCGTGAAACCATTGTGCTTACCAAAAGGGTCACCGTGGTACCTTTCTTTTTATTCAAGAGGCTGTTAACAACATTCACTCAGATGCGGTATTAGGGACGCTGTCACATCTATGGATGAACTCTAGCTTGAAAAGACTAATTCAAAGTTTTCTCAACAGAAGACGCATAACAGCAAGTCTTGGGTCCAAGAACTCTAACAAGGTTTGTTAACAGAGGGACCCAACAAGGAGGTGTACACTAATTTGGAACCTAGCGCTGAATGGAATCCTGTTAGATGTAGAACGTTTTGGCTGCAAGATCGTGGCATATGCGGACGACATGGCAATCGCAGTAACTGGCAATTTCCTCAGCGTCCTCAGAGACATCTTACAGGTGGCTCACCACAAATTGGCTAGATGGCCCAGAAGCAGTAGTTTGGGCGTTCACCCAAACAAGATAGAATTGATTCTCTTTACTAAGATGAATAAGGTCCTACATGTGAACACACCTCGGTTAAATGGAACAGAGATAATCTATTTTGAAATTTCTAGAAGGATTAAAGATAGGGAAATGTTATTCGGACTTAATGTACTGGGACGTATAAGCATTATATTCCTGCAGGAAAGCTGTAGGGTCGTGTTGGGGCGTTTCTCCTTAAATCATCCATTGGATATATACAGCAGAAGTGCGCCCAATACTGTACTACGGCATTGTGGTGTGGTAGACGGCAACTGATAAACTATCCATCACCAACCTACTATCAGAAGTTCTGAGAACTGCCTATCCATAAGCGGAGGTTTATGGACAGCGACCTAGTCTCTACAAGGCCTACTCTATCTACTGCCCATTGATATTGTGCATAGAGAAGTTGCAACCACAGCGGTATTAAGATTAAGGAACTCAGTCTTGATATAGCTCACAGACTACCAGATACCTGCAGAGTCTATCAAGCCAAAATAATGGCAATAAGACAAATCGCCAAGTTGCTGAGTCGCAACATGGTGACAAATAAATTCATAAACAGCCCTTGACTGCCGCAGATCCCTTAACGAGATGTCTGAGCAATTTAACATACAACTCATACGGGTACCGCGACATTATGATATCTCGGGGAACTGCAAAGCCGATTAACTTTCTAGTATAGGGACGATATTTCAAATTCTCGAGGAATTTGCACTGGTATTGGGGCGCCACTGTACACATGCAAGCTTTGACTTAGGCAAGATACAATCAGGCAGTTCAATAATAGACGGACAAAACAAAAAAAAACGGAAAACGATTTTCATTCAAAAAACAACATTGCTTGTTTTAGTAACACTGCAGCGAAAAAAATGATCCATAGGCCTACAAACTATTATTGAGTAGATTGACGCATAATATTTCATAACATCAAAAGAAACCAGTAAGGGCCGACTATATAATACCCTACACCTACCTACCAATGCGAAAATGGGCATTGCGATAAGAATTTGGCAGTGTTCATACATGTAATAAGCAAACTCTCTCTGCCGATTTTCGTACTGATCGGATATAAAACACGGTTTCTACAGTGCTTACATGTCAAATCGGGTGTAACATATATATTGGGGCTATGTTTAAATCTGAACCGATTTTCCCCGAATTTGGCAGTGTTCATACATGTAATAAGAAAACTCTCTCTGTTAAATTTCGTACTGATCGGATATAAAACACGATTTCTACAGCGCTTAAATGTTAAATCGGGTGGAACATATATATGGGGGCTATATCTAAATCTGAACCGATTTTCCCCGAATTGCGCAGTGTTTTTTCATGTAATAAGAGAACTGTCTCTGCCGAATTTCGTACAAGTCGGATGTAAAATACGGTTTCTACAGCGCTTACATGTCAAATCGGGTGAAACATATATATGGGGGCTATATCTAAATCTGAACGGATTTTCTCCGAATTTGGTAGTGTTCATTCACGTAATAATAAAACTCTCTCTGCCGAATTTCATAAAGATCGGATGTAAAATGTGGTTTCTACAGCGCTTACATGTCAAATCGGGTGAAACATATATATGGGGACTATATCCAAATCTGAACCGATTTTAACCAATTTCAATAGGGATCGTCCTTGGGCCAAAAAAGAACACTATGCTAAATTTCATCACAATCGGACCATAAATACGACCTGCACTTTGATTACAAGAGTACATGGACAGACAGACGGACATGGCTAAATCGACTCAGAAAGTGATTCTGAGTCGATCGGTATAATAAACAATGGATCTATCTCTTCTCCTTTTAGGTGTTACAAACAAATGCAAAGTTTCTATTTAAGTTTTTTGTATTTGGACTATATTTTTATAAGTATAAGCCCGATAGAGCAGGGATGCGCATTAAATTTAAGAACAAGTAAAAGCGTTAAGTTCGGCCATGCCGAATCTTATATACCCTCCACCATGGATAGCATGTGACCTCACAAAATAACTCAAACCTAAAGAAAATAACACCGAAAAACCCCAAAAAATAGTAGATGTGTAGTAGATGTGGACAGTGAGAATCACAACAAGTTAGATGCTATATATGGGAGCTATATCTAAATATGGACCGATATCGCCCGTTTGCAATCCCAAACAACCTGCAACTATAAGAAATATTTATACCAAATTTTATCAACCTAGCTCTTTTATTACGGACTGTAGCGTGATTACAACAGACGGACGGACATGGCTAAATCGTCTTAGAATTTTACGACGATTAAGAATATATATACTTTATGGGGTCTCAGATCAATATTTAGAGGTGTTACAAACGGAGTGACAAAATTTTATACCCTCCACCATTCTATGGTGGAGGGTATAAAAATAATTATTATAATTATTTAGACTACAAATGTTGGAAATATTCCTTTCACATAGAAGAGTGGATTAGTAACAATCTTTGAGGAAAAAGTTGATTTTTTCAAAAATAAAAAATTGTTTTTTACTAATACGAACAGAACCATAAAAATCGCAAAAAAATAGTATGCTATAAATGTATAAGTTATGTAAAAGTGCAAAAAAATCATGTTTCATATTTTTATACCCTACACCACAACGGTGGTACAGGGTATTATGACTTATTCATTTCTTTGTAACGCCCAAAAAGAGAAGAAATAGAACCATAGCTTATTATACCGATCGACATACATCGATACACTTTTTGAGTCGAATTAGCTATGTCCGTCTGTCTGTCTGTCCATGTATTCTTGTGATCAAAGTGCAGGTCGTATTTATGGTCCGATTGTGATGAAAATTAACATAGTGCTCTTTTTCGGTCCAAGGACGATCCATATTGAAATTGGTCAAAATCGGTTCAGATTTAGATATAGTCCCCATGTATATGTTACACCCGATTTGACATGAAAGCGCTGTTGAAACCGTATTTTATATCAGATGAGTACGAAATTTTGCAGAGTGAGTTATCTTATTACACGAATGAACACTGCCAAATTCGGATAAAATCGGTTCAGATTTAGATATAGCCCCCATATATATGTTTCAACCGATTTGACATGTAAGCGCTGTAGAACCCGTATTTTATATCCGATCAGTACGAAATTTAACCGAGAGAGTTTTCTTATTACATGTATGAACACTGCCCAATTCAGGGAAAATCGGTTCAGATTTAAACACAGTCCCAATATACTTATATATGTTACACCCGATTTGACATGTAAGCGCTGTAGAAATCGTGTTTTATTACCGATCAGTACGAAATTCGGCAGAGAGAGCTTTCTTATTACATGTATGAACTTATGAACTTAAATTCTTATCGCAATGCCCATTTTCGCATTGTTAGGGAGGTGTAAGGTATTATATAGTCGGCCCGCCCGACTTTCTGTCTTTCCTTACTGGTTTAATTTGTCCATTTGTGCGAAAGATACCAAAAGGGGCGCGGCAACTTTGCACATTTTTTTCAAGGTGATGGTGACCAAGAAACTTAAACTATGTTCTACACATTCTGTGATAAGTTATATAGAAGTTATTAAAGAACCAATATTTCCCTAAATGTTGACACTTAGTGGGACAGTTACGCGAAGGAGTGGACCGACATGGTCCATCTTTGATATTTGCCTTCGATAGAAAAAAAATATTGACACTCCAAATTTGAAGTCAATCGGTTATTCCTATCGAGAGTTATCATGCTCACCAGACAGACAGACGGGCGGACATTGCACAAATGACTTAAAATGACCCAAAACAGCCAAAAATACTTGAGGTCTTAGGTTACTCCTTCGATATGTTCCACTTTTGGCCCGTAGCAAACGATAAATACATATATATAACGATATAGATATATATAATATTAAACATGTTTTGTTGAAATTCTCTTACTTCTACCAAAAGGGTTATAATTTCTACATTTATACATAGTTTTTTTCAAGTTGGCATCGTTTTATTCCTTAGGATGCTGGCTATGGAATACATATTTTCTGGGATTTATTTTAGGTTTTTCATGGTCTTCTTAGTGTTAGCAAAAAAACTTTTTTTGGAAAATAAAAATCAAGTCTAATTTTTAACGACTGTTACTAAACCACTGTTTCTAGGTGCATTTTACGCGTATCTCGACAGGTTTATCAATATCATTTAATATAGCAGCTTTTGGATATATGCCATCGATATTCCAGTTCAAATACAAGTGAAATTAAAAAATTCCGTTTGAAATGCGTTCATCTTTCTTAATTGCAATTTAAAGTTTTTGAATTTTAAATGCAATATTTTGTAAAAAGTCGTATTTGTTGAATGTATAAAAAATATACAATTATGTTTGTAGAATTCCTGATGATGATCCACGAAGGGGATCGAAATATTGAATAGATAAAAAGAAACAACAAACTAGACCTCGAGCTCAATTACTCAAAAACTTAATAAAGTACAAAGGTCGAATACCAAAAACAATAACAACTAATTTTTTAATTATAATTTTTACGTTTTTAATTTAAATTTGCATATTTCGAATTTAGTTTTTCAATTTCAATTGATACCTTTCGATTTTCATTTAACGTGTTTTTAATTTCAAATATTTTTAGAATAACAGATGAAAATGGCCTGGAAAGAAAATCAAAACAAAATCATGCAAAAATACAATTGTTTTAGAATGTTTAATATCGCCCTACGTTTTTTATGGACACTAAAAGTTAAAAAGTATCATAACTTAATTAATTATAGCCGAGCATATTTTAAATAAAAACCAATTATACAACAAATGAGGTGAATGATTACACCGTGCGACAAATACGAACTTTTTCCCCTCACAAGAACGAGACTATATAGAAGTAAAAATATAGGCCAACAGTAGATAAACTACATACTCAGTTTTTTATTTCGTAATCTCTTGTCCTTTTTACATTTACAGGTCTTTTAAATTTTCAAGGATAATATTTTTGAAATACATAGTCCTCAAATATGCATATCAAATGAAAGATATTTAATGAAAAACATTTCCAAGGACGAATGCTCATAAAAATGTCCTTTTAAACGAAAGGGACTATATAAAGGGTTTTCCAATAAGAGGTGTTATTTTGGTATTCAAAGAAAAATGCAAGTTTTCGAGCAAGTTGCTAGTGTGGCACGTAGCGCCGTCTTGTTGAAAGTAAACGTTGTCCAGATCAATACCATCCAACTCCGACCACAAAAAATTATTAATCATCTCTCGACAGCGCAATCCATACACTAACTGTTGATCCAACCTCATTTTCGAAAAGGTAAGGTCCAATGACCCCGCCTGACCATAAACCGCACCAAACAGTCACACGTTGAGGATGGAGAGGCTTCTCAACAGTAAGTCTTGGGTTTTCCGAGCCCCAGATGCGACAATTTTTACCGAAATACCGGGTGATTCAAAATAACACCTCTTGTTGGAGAACCCTTTACAATTGAAAAATAGGGCACTAATAGGAAAATAATATACTAACTTCCTTATTTCGTGACCGCTAGTCCTTTTCACAGGACTTTTAAAATTACAAGGTGTATAGTCCCTTTCGTGGGAGGGAATAAAATGTTTTTTTTGTCTCAGTGTCCTAATAATCCCTGCAGCCAAAATTGCTAGTTAGTATATAGAAATATACTAGTTGCTTTTTACATCAAACTAGTAACATATATGTCCTTTTTTCATACTAACTATCGATTTTAATATTGGCTTGTCTTAGACGTCCAACTAGTCAATTTGTTTACAATTCAGTACTCATTAATATCTAGTTTAGTTATTACTATATTTGAGAATAAGAGAGTTAAAGAATTGTGGTGGGAAAGCGACACATATCACTCTCCCACCGCCAAGCAAGCACTTGCTCTTAAAGCAGCTAAGACACTCAATTTTAATATGTGTTATCTAAGTTAAAGTTGATATATAAGTTAAAGTTGTGTAACATGTATTTTTTCAGATTTCCAAACCAACATCTTTAAAGGATATTCAAGGATAAAAGTTTAAAAGGACATTTTTTATAGCATTCGTCCTTTTTCGAAAAATTTTATTAAACAACGGAAATTCTCTCCTTGCATTTGATTAGCATATTTATCAATTCACATTGTAATAAGCACGAAGAAGAAATATATCAATAATGTTATCCTTGACATTTTAAAAGTAAACGAAATAAAAAATGAGTATGCAGTTTATCTACTGTTGGCCTATATTTTACTTCTATATAGTCTCGTTCTTGGGAGGGAAGTCGTGTCGCAGACATCGGATTTTTGCATATTTTTTATTCGATTGGAATCAAACTTTGCAGTTACACTTTTTATCGTTTAATCGCCTGTTTTTGTAAAACGTTTTCGTTCGTTTACGACGAAACGTCAAATTTCTATTAACTATAACTCGAAATCTATAAAACACAGGCACGATATATTTTCGGTACGAACTATTTTCCAGCTTTCCTATAGTTAATGACGAATTATAGACTCCGCTTATACATTTCGCGTATCATTTAACTGATTTAAATATATTTTTTGTATATTTTTGATATGCACTATCATTTTCTATATATGAACGATAAAACCGTCTAAATGCAAAGTTGCCAAAATTCGATGTCAAACGATTAAATACTAAAAAATAATTTTACTACTACATAGAACTCTGAGAAACGATCCTTAGAATATAGAACTGGTAAAGTAAAGAATTTAAATTTACAAAAATTTACCATACATAAAAAGGGAACGAACATTTACACACTACAAATCTGGAAAAAAAACTCAAAAGTATTACGAAATCACCTTATCACATAATTCTCATAAGTCGTCCTTGATCAATGTGATATGTTAGTAGATTGGGAGTAAACAAATCTTTAAGAGAAGATATTAGAAAAATCCTCATCGAATTACATATATGTATGTTTGTAAGTAAGTAGATATGTATGTACATGTTAATCATTGTTCCATATTTATAAGAATTTTCAATATTACACCATTACTTGGCCGACTGCCTTGGTAATGCCACGACGAATACGAGTTCGTGGAGGTTGCACAACTCTTCCGCTATTATAACGCTTTTTCACAAAAATAAGAATATTTGAAATATTATGTATAATTAGTATTGATAATAATAAAATTAAAATTTTCATTAAAACAATTTAATTACAATTTTTATTTAAAACTATTTAGAATGAGAGAAAATTTTAAGAATTTAATAATGCCGTGCCAAATGATTTTGCTCCTATAACTGCTGAAAATATAGATCATAACTAGCAAAACTTCTTACTCTACCTGACGATTCGCGGACAATTTATATGATTTTGTCAAGATAAAACCGACTATACCTGATGTACCCTCACTTTGTGAGTAATGCGGAATATAGAACTTTGTGTGGGATAATCCAGAACGGTGAAACAATTTTACTCATTCCGAATTGTCAGTGTTCGTATGGCCTTTTTATTAAAGTAATAAGCCATTCAATTTTGTCCATTTTTTGGGAGGTACCAAAAGTGGCGTAAAAGTTATGCCCAGTTTTTACTGGACTGTAGGCTAGGTTAAGGACGCGCGGCACACAACCATTGCTGGCGTGCACCACTTCATTCGGGGACCATTTGGTCCATTGTGTTCGTCCTGAGCAGACGGGATTGTAGGTACTGCAAAAGCATTGTAATCTTCAAAATTTCATTCATATATATAAATACATATATGGATTGGTATTTAAGGTTATCAACTGTTAACTTTTTGTGCAAAATGGTCGTTTTGAGTCGGAGATGCCAAAAGAGGGGTGGCAATTACGCCCATTTTTCTCATGTTGGTATCGGCGAAGAAACCATTATTACGTATGGGATTAAAGAAGACTCATATAAGAAGTATGGAAGTTATTAGAGATTCAATATTTATCTAAATTGTAACCCTTCGTGGTAAAGGTACCACAAGTGGAGGACCAATATGACAAATCTTCGAACTTAGCCTGATATATAAGCTGAATTTATCACAAAAATAGTCATTTTGAAAATTTTATTCGAAATATTTGCCAAAATCAATCACCCGGTATTTCGGTAGCTGTCACTTTTGAAGCTTTATTTGACAAGTAGAAACTACGCCATTACTAAAAATGGAACGATACACGATCATCGAACAATACAAAACGATCAAAAAACGATACGAATGATACAAAATCATATTTACTGATGCGGCTCATTTCCACCTCGGTGGCTACGTCAACAAGCAAAATTGTCGCATCTGGGGCTCGGAAAACCCAAGAGTTATTGTTGAGAAGCCTCTCCATCCTCAACGTGCGGTTTATGATCCGGCGGGGTCATTGGACCTTACTTTTTCGAAAATGAGGTTGGATCAACAGTTACGGTGAATGGATTGCGCTATCGAGAGATGATTTTTTATGGTCGGAGTTGGGTGGTATTGATCTGGACAACGTTTACTTTCAACAAGACGGCGCTACGTGCCACACAAGCAACGAAACCATTGCTCTGTTACGGGAAAAGTTTCCGGACCGTGTTATCTCTCGAAGAGGTTGCCACAATTGGCCACCGAGATCTTGTGATTTAACACCTTGCGACTTCTTCCTTTGGGGCCACGTGAAAGATAAGGTCTTCGCCAACAGCCCAGCGTCGATTCAAGACCTCAAAGATAGAATTCGTGAGGCTATCGAGGACATAGGGCAGCCACTTTGCGATTTGGTTATGGAAAATTTCATGAAAAGGATATGGTCCTGTTTGTTTTTCATTATTAACGGCATACCTTCCTCTTTATTATGAAATAAACATCCGATCATTTATCTCAAAAATGGCATTTTTCTTTGAATACCAAAATAACACCTCTTGTTGGAAAACCCTTTATTTTTCGAAAATTGAGAATAAAATAGTTTGCGAATATACTTAAAACAAACCAAATTTTCATATGAGCTTTGAACAACGCGAACTTTTTTTACGCCGCTCTAATGTATAAAGAGGCTATATCTAAATCTGAACCGATTTTGATAGACTTCGTCCCTGATACAAGAAAGTGCTCAGTACCAAATTTCATCTAGATCGGAATAAATTTGACTCTGAGTCAATCAGTATACTTAAATGTGGTTCTAGCTCCGTTATTTTTAAAGGATACACGAACATGTATAAGGGTGCTATATATATATTTGAACCGATTTTCACCAATCTCAGTAAGCTTCGTCCCTGATGCAAGGAAGTGCTCAGTACCATAATTTATAATTTTTCAATTCAATACGAAGGTTGCTATTTATATTTCGGTCCTGGCAATGCTGGTGTTGCCAGATGAAAACTGGAACTTCCATTGGAAAGTATGACATTTTTTAGCATAACTTCACTCAGACCGTTTTGTCATTTGAGGGCGAATTGTTTTGGTTACAGTGTGTTGAAAATTCACCTTCAAAAACATGGTTTTTGAACGCTTCAACAGCTGCTTCAGGCGTCGAAAAACGTTGACCACGCAGTTTTTTCTTGATGTGCGGGAATAAAAAGAAGTATTTGGTGCCAAGTCAGGGCTGTACGGCGGATGACCCATAAATTCGACGTTTTGGCCGGTCAAAAAGGTGCTGGTTTGAGCCGATGTGTGAGAGCTCGCATTGTTAGGGTGCACAATGATTCATCTTCTCTTGTTCGTTTTTCGAATTTCTCCGAAGACTTCAGGCAAACAAATTGTGGTGTACCACTCAGAATTGACCTCCTACGTTGCTCAAGCGGAACAGTCGCCACATGACCAGTTTTGGCGAAGAACCAGGCGACCATTTGCTTTGAAGTGCTTCTTCCACGAACAACTTTCGTTGGATTTGGCTCGTCTTCGAAGACCCACACGGTCGATTGCTGTTTTGTTTCGGGCTCATACGCATAGATCCAAGATTCGTTACCTATGAACATCTTATAAACGTCTTTTGAAGCACCGCGATCGTATTTTTTTTAAATTTCTTTGCACCAATCGACACGAGCCTTTCTTGAGCAATTGTCAAATTGTGCGGGATCCAAAGAGAACATACCCTTTTTTACGACCAGTTGTTAATGCAATATCGAATGTATGCTGGTGGAAGAAATGCCCAAGGATGCCTTTATCTCACGGCTATCTTGCATTATCAGTTCACGCACGGCATCAATGTTCTCTGGCACAACGGCCGTTTTTGGACGACCTTCACGACATTCGTCTTTGAATTCATTAAACCAGTTTTTCACAGTCCTATAGGATGGTGCTTCATCGCCATACAAAGATTTAAGTTCATCGATGCACTCTTGTCGTGATAATCCTCGTCGAATGTTGTGAAAAATGATCGCACGAAAATGTTCACGAGTTAATTCCATTTTTTTGCCAAATTGATTCTTTTGTACGTCAAAACGTTCTGAGTACGTTTATGCTAAAAAATGTCAAACTTTCCAATGGAAATGTCAGATGGCGCCAGGCAACACTTAGTGTTGCCCTGGCCAACACTATCTTTGAAGCTTCTACTGTTCAGCACGAAGTAGGTGTATTTGCCAAGCCCCTTCAGATATCCTCCACACAAAACTGTGTGGAGGATACCTGAACGCTTCATGCGTTCTGTCTTCCACACTGAGTACCATGTTCCATTACCCACAAAGTGAGGATATAATTAAGTCGGTTTACTCTACTGAAATTGTCTTACTTTCTTCAGCGTTATAAAGTATTTTAAACCTTTCATAAGGCCCTTGTTCCTAAAAGTTATGATAGGATTATTCAATCCATATACGTAACTCACAGAGAATAGAACCCAAAAAGTTTAGATCAGTTTTTTAACATCTGGAAATTCTAAAATATAGAGGTAAATTGTTTCGGATGTACTTACAATAAGGAATAAAGCTCCCAAAAGCACAGCTTTCATGCGAACATCTAAGTCCAGTGGGAAAGTAATGCCAAAGAAATCGGCATCGGTGAAAATTTCACGAGCAAATCCAGACCACTGCTTTGAGATTTTGCCAATTTTCTCTCCACTCAATGTTACAATCTGCAAATAAACATTTCAACTATTGTTCTTTCATTCAAAAAAAAAATAATTGTCATACTTACTTCGAATTCCACATTACCACAGATGGAGAGAGTACAGAATGGACCCTCAATACGCAGTACAGTGTCACCCAAATGATTCTTAATTCGAAATGCTGGAGAACACAATGTCCATTCTTGTTCCACGGTGCCGATGACATTACCGGGTGGCGCTGTCACTTCCATCGATTGCAGACAACATGGGAAACAACATGCCGAACAGGCCAAGGGGCGATGCAAATGCATAACCTCAGTGCGGAAGTTATCGAAAATTTTCATATCAAAGGGACGTGCCGAACCGCACATATTACGGGTGCAGCAATCGGTGTCCTCGGCGGCAAAGTAAACTTTTTGGCCCAGAGCGTTCTTAATAGAAAATTTGTTATTTGTCTCGAAACCGGTGAATGCCTCCATTAGTTCAACCTTTTGTTTAACCAAAAGCTGGTCGATACTCATAAGGTACTCCAAGCCGCGTGGACAATTCGCACTGGCGGCTGGTATACTCATCCATTCGCCTGTAAAAGAGATTCGAGATGGATACAAAAATTTAATTAACGAATTTAATTTGTGGCACAAATTCTGAAGAATATGTACATACATATGTATACACAGTGAATGGAATATGTACTGTTGCAGCAATTTTCATTTCACAGAGATTCAATTCAATTAAGTCTTAATTGAGCAACAAAAGGGCAACTACTAATTCAATGTCGCCATCACAAAAATGTATGAAAAGAAACGAATCGGGTCAGTGGTTCAAAGTGACACAGACATACAAAAATAATTGCCTTTGAAAATAAATATGTAAATACTCGTAGCTTGTGAGAATCCGGGGCATTGTGTCACAGCAATGTATTAAGATAAATATGTACATAGGTATATTAGAGTGGTGGTTAATAACTGAAACTGGAGAAACCTTAAGCATTCACTACTCAGTTTTCAGATCTGGAATATGATTTTCACAATTTTACAGATTCAGTCAGAATTTATTCGGTTCAAGACCAGATGTTTCAGTTACTTTCTCTCTATTGTTATTTGTAAGAAGGCTTTAATACACTTTAATTTTCTCAGAATGCCAGTTATGTAGTTTTTTTTTTCAAATTTATTGTAAATAACGCGGAAGTTATAAGTATTCATTAATATGTATACCTCACATTAGTGGAGGAGAGTATATGTACGAGTATATCATTTGATAAGGGTCAAAAGTATAATACTTCGAAGGAGTGGTCTAAGACTTTAAGTATGTTTGGCGGAAAATCGTATTGAGCAATGTCTGTTCGTCCGCCCGGCCGTCTGTCTGGTCGGTGCGTAGGATAACTCTCGATAGGAGTAAACGATTGACTTAAATTTTTGTATGTGGTAACATTTTTTTCTATCTCTAAGTTCGAAAATGGTCTACTCCTTCTTGTGCCTTCCCCACAATGGGTTCAAATCTAGTGAACTATTGATTACTTAATAACCTATATACTTCTTATCTGAATCTTCTTAGACTTAATCCTTAGGTCTCCATTTCTGAGACCTAAGGAACAAAACTGATGGTTGGGATTCTAAATGTGTCCAAGTTTGAATTATTAAGGATCACTCTAATGCACATTCATATAAATCTTGATATCAAAACTTCTTTCTTCTCTAGTAAATCTGATGGTTTCCAGTTCTCGGTTTATGTAAGTACAATTAGAAACTGGCAACGATTCCGCAATATTGTTATTCTTTAATCATGTAGAATTAAAGGCATTTAAGACTGCAAATTCTGCAAAAATCAGGAGATTTTAATATATTTAATATATTTACTATAGAAGACAAAGAGACCAAACGAACGAAAAGCGTCGAATCTATTTCAATAAATATGTTTTCATTTGAATTTAACTTATATTGCATCAGTGTACAAAAATGTTTGTTATACCCGTATCTTACACGAAATGAAATATCTCTCTTGCAATAAGAGGTTTCATTTTTATATTTAACAATAAAACAGTATTTTTAAGGGGAAAAAGCCTAACCTAAACTTTCATTGTAAAGATGAGGGTATGCCATAAGACTAGTTTACAAAATTTTTATCGAAGGGCTGCGCATAACATTTTATGTTGCAATATAGTGTAATCTGAAGATGCAATGCTACTTCAAAATGATTTGGTTAGTTTTGGAAATTGGTGTGATATAAATTTCATCGACCTTAATCTTAGGAAATGTAAACATATGTGTTTCTCTAGGTCGAGGGCGATTCCACCTAGGTTTAGTCTTCATGGTTCCAATTTAGATACTGTTGAATCCTTTGTGGATCTTGGTATATTAATGGATCCTAAACTAAAATTTCAATAATTACAATAGTGGATAAAGCTTCTGGCCTTCTTTTTAGGTTTAGGTTAGGGTGGCAGCCGTATTTTTTTTTACAAGCTCACATAGACCAGTTTAGGTCCCTAGTGTTATCACGGGCTGAAATGCCCCTCATCGAAATCAACCTGTTTGATATATAAATTTATCGATAGTACGAATATCAGTACTGGAAAGATCTGTTAGGCTGCCTAAAAAGGCCGACCCCAGTATGTCCAGTCGTCGTTTACTCAAAGCGGGACAGTCGCAAAGCAAGTGCTCAATGCTCTCCACTTCTTCCTCATCTCCACAGCTTCGGCAGAAGTCATTGGAGTCAATACCCAATCTTTTGGCGTGTTCGCCGATCAAGCAGTGTCCCGTCAGAACCTGTACTAACGTAGACAAATCGTATGGCCTTCTTGGTTTCATTAAGCGATGAGCGAAAGAATTCGTAGATCCATATGTTACTAGACAGTTGTATTAGGTCCTAGTTTGACCTTTTCTAGAATATGAGTACGGGACTTACGTTGATAAGATTGAATTGGTTCAAAAACAATTTTTATCCCCTCACCTTAGAGTGGAGGGTATATGTATATCATTTGCTACGAACCAAAAGTGTAACACATCGAAGGAGTGACCTAAGACCCCAAGTATGTTCGGCGGATATCCGTTTTGGGTCTTTTTAAGTCATTTGAGCAATGTCCGTCCGTCCGTCCGTCTGTGTGTCTGTCTGCTGGCTGGTGCGCACGATAACTCTCGAAAGGAGTAACCGATTGACTTTAAATTTGGTATGCGACAATATTTTTCTCTATCTCCGGCTAAGTTCGAAGATGGGCGATATTGGTCCACTCCTTCTAGTACCTCCCCCACAAAGGGTTAACATTTAGTGAAATATTGATTCTTTAATAACTTCTATACTACTTACTCTAATCTTCTGAAATTTCACGCATAGTATTAGTTTATTAGTCGCTATTACCTCGAGAAAAATGGGTGAAGTTGCCACGCCCCTTTTTGTACCTCCCACACAAATGAACTATTTTGCACTAAAAGTTAACTGCGTATAACTTTAATATCAGTTCATAAAAATACTTGTTATGATTTTATAGTACCTCGAGTCCAAAGAAATGTGGGCGTTACGGACAAAATGGACCATTTTCCACAAAAAATTATTTGCTTATTACTGTAATACCAGTGCATACAAATACTTAAAATTGTGTACAGTGTAATGCTTTTATAGTACCTATAGTCCAGTGAAAAATTGGCGTCATTGGAATGCCCCTTTTGGAACCTCCCACACAAATGGACTATTTTGCACCAAAAGTTAACAGCTTATAAACTTAATATCAGTGCATATAAATACTTGATAGCAATTTTAGTCTTCCCCCCTATACTAGCAGGTTGAGTTTGATAAGACTGCCTAATCTTAAGAGCAGACGTATTATGCTGAACGCCACCACGGTGCTGAAAGTTATAAATGATGATGTGCCCTCTAGTTTTATTCTTCTTATACCAATAATTACATATGGATTTTCAACGAACAAATTATGCTTCGGCAGGATTTTAACACTTTAAATGAAGTTATTGACATTGATGCAGTTAGATCAAGAATAATCTCTTTTTTTTTAAAATGTGTAAGTAGATTAATTTTATTTACAGCGTACCCCAAGGGTTAAAAAGTTTGAATAGTTTGACCAAAAACTGTCAATGAAGTTTTGTCCAGAATAATCGCCTCTACTCAACTGTGTAGGGATCAAAATCTGAATTTCGTATTATTAGAATTTTATTTTTCAATACTTCCCTTTAATAAAACGAAAAAACCAGTACAAATAATATTCTTGCTTGTATGTTTGTATGTTGAGCTGACCGGACATCATTACCAATGTATTTATAAAGCGCGGATTATACTGAACAAACCTCCATATGCGTCATTTTGAGATTTTTTATCTTAAGGTGAAACTGTCTAGACAAACCATTCGATTTTGTAATTTACAAGCGATTTTAGCAGATTCTGAGGAGGTGATTTCAAAGTGGTCTATGCCAAGCTAAGGGAAGTATTTGTTGTTGTTGTTGTTGTTGTTGTAACCACGGTAGCTGTAAACAGTTCGGGAATTGAGTCATCAATTCTCGAAAGATACGAGTTTATACGACTGCAATACCCTGATATAAGCTGTGCCAAGACCACTCGTGTTTGTCTTGGCAGGCATCGTTCCTCATCTGTAATGGGAGGCGGGCGACCTCCAAGGATAATGTTGGATCTAAAGAAAGAGATGTAGACTTGTGCATGGTCTCCACTATTTTCTTTGGTCACTTTTTCCTAGCGCGCGCAATAAAAGGAATTTATAATAAAATATTTCGAAGATCTTTTATCTTCGATATTTTTTAATCGCGGAATGGATATTGCGACATATTTTATATCAATCTATCGTCAGAAATCATAAATTGTGACTATTTATGTGACTCACCATAATATTTTTTAAAAACATGGCGCTGTTAGACAATTTTACACACGCTGAAAATCGCTTCTGTAGTATATTGTCCCCGGCTTGAAACATATATATATTTAGGGTACCCTCCAAATATATATTTGAAACACACAAATAAAGGGTTTTCCAACAAGAGGTGTTATTTTGGAATTCAAAGAAAAATGCCATTTTTTGAGATAGATGATCGGGTGTTTATTTCATAAAAAAGAAGAAGGTATGCCGTTAATAATCAAAAACAACATCAGCCAAATGGCCGCCACGACCACGCTTACAGGGCCATATCTCTTCATGAAATTTTCCATAACCAAATCGCAAAGTGGCTGCTCTATGTCCTCGATAGCATCACGAATTCTATCTTTGAGGTCTTGAATCGACGCTGGGCTGTTGGAGTAGACCTTATCTTTCACGTGGCCCCAAAGGAAGAAGTCGCAAGGTGTTAAATCACAAAATCTCGGTGGCCAATTGTGATCACCTCTTCGAGAGATAACACGGTCCAAAACTTTTCCCGGAACCGAGCAATGGTTTCGTTGCTTGCGTGGCACGTAGCGCCGTCTTGTTGAAAGTAAACGTTGTCCAGATCAATACCATCCAACTCCGACCATAAAAAATCATTAATCATCTCTCGATAGCGCAATCCATTCACCGTAGCTGTTGATCCAACCTCATTTTCGAAAAAGTAAGGTCCAATGACCCCGCCGGACCATAAACTGCACCAAATAGTCACACGTTGAGGATGGAGAGGATTCTCAACAATAACTCTTGGCTTTTCCGAGCCCCAGATGCGACAATTTTGCTTGTTGACGTAGCCACCGAGGTGGAAATGGGCCTCATCAGTCAAGATGATTTTGTATCGTTCGTATCGTTTTTTTATCGTTTTGTATCGTTCGATGATCGTGTATCGTTCCATTTTTAGTAATGGCGTATCAAATGTCAAAGAATAAAAGCTTCAAAAGTGACAGCTACCGAAATACCGGGTTATTCAAAATAACACCTCTTGTTGGAAAACCCTGTATTATATGTTTTGGAGGATGTTGTTCCAAACTAAACTATGTTTCTATCCAAATATTTTTTATTCGAAACTATTATCTCCCAAACAAAGATTTGTTTGTATGAAAATATATAGATACTTTAATTGTTTTATGTTTACAGTAATTGAAAGATCTTTTGAGAAAATTTAAATTTTGTAAAAAATTTATTATTTAAATCTTGAGTAGCAATAAATTGCTTGAGTTATAAATTCAAAATGAGTGACTTAAAACAGAAGCTAATGCTATGTGCGCCATTTAGGATGACATAATTCAAAAACAATGAAAAATTAAAAATAAAGTTCGGAAAATTCTGCCCAGTTTTGAAAATATTTTTAAATAAAATATATTTGAAGATATTCCTAAACAATAATTTTATTTGTTTTTAAACACATATTTTATTTGAGAAAATTAATTCGCAAATTTATTTTGTTCATATATATTAACACATGCGCTCCAAACAAATTGTATTGGTTTTCAAATAAAATTTATTTCTTCATAAATATATAATACTAGCGGACCCGGCGAACTTCGACTCGCCCCAATTTAACGCCTTCAGATAAACTCCAGAGTGATAATAAAACACAGATAGTTAAAATTTTAATGCGATTTGTTTAAAAGGAATCGAAATCAGTAGAGAGCGATGTGATAAACAACAACGAAGACGGAAGACAGGCAACGTACAGATGACCGAAAAACAGGGAAATTCGAGATTAATTCCACAGACTTCCTACGATTGGTCTTGAGATTTATTGATTGTCATCGCAAAAGCCAATCGTACAGGGAACTGAATCCGCTTGAATTGGAATGAAAGATCAGTTGGAATAATCGGAATTCGTGGGATAAGGACTTTCTCTTGAATTTTCCCTTGATGATCGTCGCCTGAATCACATTGTCCATCAGTTTCATAATGGACAACCGCGAACTATGCACAATTTCGGATGATTCAGATTCAACATGATTATGATCGATTCCACCTTCAGCTGTAAATTATGCGGCGGAGCTCCTGGCACATCAAGCGACGTCGATTTTACTTTGAATAATAAAATGCATGCTATCGACGTCCTTATTCTTCGCTGCTAATATTGCCCGTTCACTAATCTAATCGAGATTTGGAAACACTTTTGTGATGAGTTCCTCCTTCGACGATGTGAACTCGCCGGGATCAATATCAATCCAGTGGAAACATCAACAGTAATTTGGCCATTGCCAAGCGCCAACAGTTGTTTCGAGAATTCAAGAGTCGATGAGTCGTTCTGCAACGCGACTCTCATGTTCGTTGTCAATTTCAACTTCTTGACATGCCGCCACAAAGACCACGATTTCAGGCATGCATTAATTTCATCGGCAGTACATTTCGGGATGACGGGAAGCGTTTGACGAAAATCTCCGGGCAGCAATATCATAGACTCACCAAATTGTCTCAAATCACGTCGTAAATCCTTCATCGTTCGGTCAACTGCCTCCAGAGCTCGTTTATGCGCCATCGTGCATTCATCCCAAATTATGATTTTGCAATGCCCGCAATCCAATAAGATAACCTTACCTCTTATACTCAATCTTATTATCTGAAAAAATGTTCGAATTGATAAATATCGCGTTGAATTTTAATTGATCGTAATGCTTGTACCGTTTGCCGATGTGATACGCGAAATCAGTGTAACAATACGCAAAACTCGAATGAATTGCAGCAAGAAAAATAGCACATACTCGTACATATGTTTAATAGAAAACTTTTTTGTTTAATAGAAAATTAATAAAACAATTTGGATTGAAAAAGAGAGCAGTAGATAGGAACAGTAGGAATCTCGCAAGAAATAGCATTTTTCGATTTTCCGACTTTTCCTGAGGGTTTTCCCAAAATTTCGTAACAACCTTCTCCTGGCAAATACGAACAACTGAAAAAAAAATTGAGCCAAATCGGTCCAGCCGTTCTCAATTGATGAATTACTATACATTTTTCACACCATTTTTGTATATATAGATTTAAAATTGTGTGTTCCAAATATATATTCTTTCAATTCAAACATCGAAAATGGCGATTTTTCCGCGTAGATTACAAAAAATTGGCAAGTAATTGTAAAACGACTTACAATTACTCATACTTATTGGAAATAGTGTTACAGTTCTAAATTTCCACAATTTTTTGTATACTCGTAGTTCATTTTAACTAACATAGTTTTTCAATGTTTTCGTAATATCTCGCGAAGCGTAGCAGATTCGATTTTGATCTCTTCACAGTTGAGTAGAGGAGGGCATGATCCTGAAGAAAACCTCATTAACAGTTTTTGGCCTCAAACTTTCAACCTGATGTACGCTGTGAGGAAATGGGGCACATCAGTCCATGTTTTGATATAACTTCCAGATAAAAGTCCGATTTGTTTCTAGAGAACACATTTTTAACCGATAATGCTGAAATGTAAGCATTTTTACCTAATATTGCACTAAATTGTCCCCAGTGAAAATTGTACACATCGATCCATGTTTTGATATATCGCCCATATTAAGGTCACAGATAAATTTTACTTATTGGCGGTGTGGATCATATGTGATTAGCAAGAAACGCTGTAGGGTACTATACTTAAGCTTCAGCTGTTTGAATATAATTGATATGTCTGCTCCACATGTGGTAACTGTTTACGTAAACACAAATACGATAAGATATTGAACAATCTTATAGAAATCATATTGTGTATTTAAACAATTTGTGATCAATGGATAAAATAACTACTACAACGACTCTTATTTATGTATGTTTTTAATTCACGCAAAAGTTAAAGACATTCCAGTATTCATAATAAATTCAAAGATTAGTAGTACAGAACATTATTATATAAGGCAGAATGACTCGTTAACATCACTATATATACAATATTTTGACGTTGAAGGGTGATTTAGCAATTTGCTTAATCTTATCACACACCATCACGATAACACACGTCTATTTCTAATATTTTTTTCCTTTGAGATATCTATCTTGATATTTACTTGTGGATATTTACGATAATCTTACATGACACTAGTGCCTATGTATAATGAGTGCGTTATAATCTTATCTTGTATTATTTGACATTTCATGTCAAGATAATAAGATCTGAAGCAAAATTGTCAATTTATACAAGAAATAGATTATCTTGTCTTCAGTAAAGGTACATAGACTGAATTGACGAGGATCGAATGGAAAAGTTAGTCCAATTTAAATCATAATACATATGAAAAATAAATAAAATACTTTTCCAATAACTGTAGTCCGACAAAGAATAAACTAAATGAGATAAAATCTGTCGAAATGGAGCCTAATATTGCCACAATTGCAACTTCTATAAACTCTGGAAGATAAGTATACCCTGACTTTAGTGAAGGAGGGTATGTGTCATTTTCAATGGGGCTAAGAGGGGCCTAAATATGTTCGGCGGAAATCAGTTTAGGTAATTTTAAGAAATTTGAGCAATGTTCGCCCGCATTACTGTCCATCTCTCTGCCTGGTGTTCTGATTAAATATTTTTTCTATCTCAGGCTAAGTTCGTGCCGAAAGTGCAGTTTCGGACGTTACAAAAAATTGAAATAGGTTTGGAGGTTAACGTGAATTTGCATTGTAACCAGAAAAATCGAAATACATAAAAGAAAGAGGAATACTTAACGATATTAAAATAGCTCTCAAAAGAATTATACATTTCTTGGTTCATCCAAAAATTTTAAATTTCTCTGTTGCAGACGTAACAAAACAATAATCAGCACGTTAAAACAACAATATTCTACGGGAAACTTTATTTAATGTTGTATTTTATAGACCTAGCTGTACTTGTAATTTCTATGGTGGTATCATTAAATGGATCGCAAAATGATGATTTGATTTAACACCAGGATTTTTATACCTTCACTTTAGTGATACGAGGGTATACCCTCATGTTTGCTACGGGCCAAAAGTGTGACACATCGAATGAGTGACCTAAGATCCTAAGTATGTTTGGCGGATATCCGTTTTGGGTCATTTTAAGTCGAATGAGCAATGTCCGTCCGTCTGTCTGTTTGTCTATCTGTCTGCTGGCTGGTGCGCACTTCAACTCTCGAAAGGATTAACCGATTGACTTCAAGTTTGTTAGGCGGTAATATTTTTTTTTCTATCTACGGCTAATTTCGAAGATGGGCCATATTGGCCCACTCGTTCTAGTACCTCATCTGCAAAGGATAAACATTTAGTGAAATATTGACTCTTTAATAAATTCTATTCTACTTATTCGAATCTTCTGAAAATCCACTCGTACATAGTATTAGTTTATTAGTCGCGATCTCCTTGAGAAGAAGTTGCCTCGCCCTTTTGGTACCTACCACACAAATGGACCTTTTGCACCAAAATTTAACTGCTTATAGCTTTAATATCAGTTGATACAAATAATAGAAATTTTGTAGAGTGTAATGCTTTTATAGTTCCTAGAAATTTCTTACTTGTTTTTATGTTTTTCGAATATATTTTTTCTCGATCTACCCATATGTATTTCCTTCGGTGCAAGAATACCTTCGTAGGAGAAAGTCTGATATTAATTTGACTTCTACTACAGCAAAATCTTCTGCAAATCAACAAAATATCAGCAGGTTTTGAAATATAAACACACACAGTTGAAAATTAGTTTGCTCTGAAATAGACTTTTTTAAATCCGAAAGAATACAAATTTACATCAGGTTACATTGAAAATGGTGTCCTCCATTTGAAATTAAATAAGCATCTTCGAAGTCGATAGAAATGTTACTCCAACTTCGAAACCCACCCTCGTCATTGGAATCTATGTACCTTTGCCGACAGCAGGCTAATCTATTCGATGTCATTTCTTGTAAAAATTGGAAAATTTTCTTCAAGTCTTATCATCTTTATAGAAAACGTCGGAATACATATGTATAATCGTAAAGTAGATAAGATTACACGCTCTCAATTTCGCCTTTGTGTGATTGTCATGCAACCACAATAGCCACCGATGGCTTCAGATAGATCACCGTAAATATTCCCAAGTAAATATTTATAATTATTGAAAACAGCTCAAAGAAAAGAAAGAAAATATTAGATGTGTGCTATCGTGACATTGTGATAAGATTACCAATTTAGCATTTCGATCACATCCAAATGCACTCTTCAGACTTTTGTTTTTAATGGAAGAGACAGACAAACAGACAGACGGACATTGCACAGATGACTTAAAATGTCCTAAAATGGATTTCCGACAAATATATATATACCCTCCTCCACCAAATTATCCCACTAGCATCTACATTTTTTTTGTAACAAAAATAAAAAAAAAATTTATACTTTGAATGAATTCGTTTTAAAACTTCCAATCTTAAAAATAGTTTTCCACATAACTTAAAACCAGCGTTTGAAAAAAAACATTAAGGTACAGTACGTTAGCGTTCTCACTTCTTAACGCTCTGGAGAACAGATTTCTCAATTGATCTGGCTGAAATTTTAGAATTTAAACTATATATTGAATGTAATCGTCCCTAGTAAAAATGGGGAACATCGGTCCATGTTTTAGTATAGCCCCCATATACAGGTCCCCATCGAGTTCACTTCTTGACGCTTTGTAGAACACATTTTTCAATAATAAAAGACACCAAAGCCCACTTGGTTATTGCGTTTGGAACCGTCTGTATAGAAGTTAACGAATCTCCTCTTTCTCAGCGCACCAGTGATACATATATATATATTAGCAGCCATTCGCTGAACCTTGTTTAGTACGAGTATCGCACAGAGCCGCCCACCAGACGACAATGCCGTACAGCATTATCGGTCTGACTGCTGCTGAATACAATCCATAAATTATACGCAGGTTCAGATCCAAGCGTTTTCCTATTGCCCTTTTGCTGGTATATAGCGGTACCACAGACTTCTTTGCGCTTTCCAAAATGTTGGGTTTCAAGTGCAACTTCCTTTCCAATAAAATACCTGAGTATTTTGCACTTTCCGAGAAGGGAATTTCAATACCAACCAAGGAAACAGGTGTAACTGGTGGTACCTTATTTCTCCTGGTGAAATGAAGTTGTTTCGTCTTGGTCGTCCCCCACGGGACGTTCCCCTGCAGACAAATCTAAGGATGTCAGTTGACCCTAAGCTAGCTGAAATGCATCTCTTAATCAGAAGGTTATGAATGAGCCTACGTATACTGCTATCAACATCCAGGGTCGCTAAATCCGTAATTATAGCGGATGGATTTATGTTATTGAAGGTCCCATCTACAGGGTTTTCCAACAAGAGGTGTTATTTTGATTTATTTATATTTTTTGAAGCTTTTATTCTTTGACATTTGACAAGTAGAAACTACGCCATTACTAAAAATGGAACGATACAAGATTCAACAACGCATTGAAATTATTAAAATTCACTACAAAAATGGTGAAAATCTTGCAGTCACAGTTCGCAAAACTAAAGCATTTTTGGGTCGTCGTGAAGCACCTTGTCGGACCGCAAATCAGAAATTGGTAGAAAAATTCGAGCTGTTGGGACAAGTTAGTGATGTGAAGAATAAAACCCGTGCACGTCGCTCAAGAACAACTGAAAATATTGTTGCTGTAGCCCAAAGTGCTGAAGAAAACCCAGGTTTGTCCATTCCTCGTCGTTCTTTGGAATTTTGCATTCCACAAACGTCATTACACCGTATCTTGCATAAAGACTTGGGTCTTAAGGCTTGTAAAGTTCAGTTAACACAAGAACTCAAGCCGGCCGATCATCAACAACGTCGTGTCTTTGCTGATTGGGTCCTTGAAATGCATGAAAATGATCCGGAATTCCATCGAAAAATCATCTTGACTGATGAGGCCCATTTCCACCTCGGTGGCTACGTCAACAAGCAACATTGTCGCATCTGGGGCCCGGAAAACCCAAGAGTTACTGTTGAGAAGCCTCTCCATCCTCAACGTTTGACTGTTTGGTGCGGTTTATGGTCCGGCGGGGTCATTGGACCTTACTTTTTCGAAAATGAGGTTGGATCAACAGTTACGGTGAATGGATTGCGCTATCGAGAGATAATTAATGATTTTTTATGGTCGGAGTTGGATGGTATTGATCTGAACAACGTTTACTTTCAACAAGCCGGCGCTAAGTGTCACACAAGCATCAAAACCATTGCTCTGTTACGGGAAAAGTTTCCGGACCGTGTTATCTCTCGAAGAGGTGATCACAATTGGCCACCGAGATCTTGTGATTTAACACCTTGCGACTTCTTCCTTTGGGGCCACGTGAAAGATAAGGTCTACGACAACAGCCCATCGTCGATTCAAGACCTCGAAGATAGAATTCGTGAGGCTATAGAGGACATAGGGCAGCCACTTTGCGATTTGGTTAGGGAAAATTTCATGAAAAGGATATGGTCCTGTAAGCGTGGTCGTGGTGGCCATTTGGCTGACGTTGTTTTTCATTATTAACGGCATACCTTCCTCTTTATTATGAAATAAACATCCGATCATATATCTCAAAAAATGGCATTTTTCTTTGAATACCAAAATAATACCTCTTGTTGGAAAACCCTTTATAACTAAGAAAGATACCATAGTGTATTCCTTAACAGAGAGGAATAAAGTTGACAAAATCATGCAGGGTGGTTTCGGTGAACTTGCCCTTGCTGTAGGCATGCTGTTGAGTGGACAGTAGCTTGTGATCAATGATAGTCCTAAGGTAACTATCTATTAATCTCTCCAGGCTTTTGGGATGAAAACAACTTTGGTTTCTCTCCATTTTGTTCGTTTGTACTTACTTAGGCCTGATTGATACAACATGTGTATATCTCTCTGAGCCCTGGATCAATTATATCAGCCACTGCCTGTAGCTCCGCCGGCTAGACTTTGTCTGGTCCTGGCTACTAAAAACGTTTAAAGTTATTGACAACCCAAAGAATTAAGATTCGGTTGCAATCTCCCTGGCGGCCTCTGACGGCTGCACTTTAAGGGAATCCCTAATTGAAGTATTCAATGCCTCTTCAGATAATGTTCAGTAAATAGAGTTCAATATTTTTCCCACAGATACAGTCGACCTGTTGATAAGTGGGCTGTCAACCTAAAACGTATCATCCAAGATGCCACAATAAATTCTGTGGAGATTTTTTTCCGAGCTTATATAAAAATTGTTGGTATATAACCATATGGTATATAACAACCACGAGGTATATTTCTTAGATTTAACAAGGATATTTTGTCAAAAATGTAAAACAAAAATGTTTAATAATCTGAAAAGTTTTAACAATTTTATCCCACACTGATGTGATACTCCGTGATGGCAACTCCATGACAAAAAAAATCATTAGAACCTAATGTCCTTTTTTCTTTGTTTTCTATTCTGAGGCTCTCTCTCTATCCACTCTCAATCGCATCACAATATCAATTTTGAAACTGCTCAATTTACCTTTTATCTTCATCACTCATGAAAAACTCATAGCCTTTCTTTTTGGCCGATTTATTCAAACGCATGGAACGACGAATTTTTTTCACCAACGGTTTGTTGTTTTCGCGTGAAACGAAACTTTTCAAAATCTGTGTACGCCTGCGTAAATGTTCATATCTGTCGTAGAGTGCGTGCCAAACAATACGCAACACTTTTGCACTATTACTTTCCTCAGTGTTGTTGTCGTCGCCGTTATCGTTGTTGTTGTTTTTGTTGCTATTATTATTTTTGTTATGGACCAGAGTTTGTTTTCTTTGTTTTTGTTTACGATCTGGCTGAGAGTGCGATGTACTGTCACCGTCGGCGTCGGCGTCGTCGCCGTTGTTATTGTGTTTTTGATTGACGGGAAATGATTTGGCCAATTCCAAAGTCGATTTAAAATTTGACACCGATTCACAAATAACGGTCATAATGAGAATTTTATTTTAGGATCTGACCAAATTTCTCCCGATGTCTTTTTTTATTCTTTTTCCGTTTTTTCCCGTAAGGCGCACAGCGATCCGTCCGTGTGGATTCGTTTTAATTGTTTGCGAGCGATGGCGATGATGTTGTCACTGTCACTGTCTCTGACCCGACAATACTCTTTGAGTTGTGTAGAGCGAATGAGTGATCGTGGAAATGTTCGTTTTGCCTTGAGCGTTTTACAGCTGTTGTCGCTGCGACGACAGTGGTTGCATATTATGAATATTTTTTTATTGCTTCAAATTAAAGAACAAGTGATAAGACCAAATTGCCGCCCTATTGTATACGTAAAAAATCCATGTGTATGGGATATATAGGAATGCCCGTATACGTAAATACCCAGATGTATGAAATGGTGTATGTGTTCCTATATTAGGGTATACTGAAACCTTAAAATTCTTGAAATTTTCTTTCAGGAGGAAACTAATTTTTGGTAATATAATTGCAGTTAGTTCGGTTTATAAATGTTGCCCATAGAGAGTCAATAAGTTGACTTGCACGATTCCTACAGGGCTGTCTTAATCATGGCCGATATGCTCCACTATCCCCCACATTTTTTCATTATAGGCGTTACCAATAAATTCACATACATATAATGATAATTAAATGAAATTAAGTGTGGCCAATTTGTTCATGTGGCTCTGAAAAAAGTTGCTAGATGGGCCAGAAGCAGCAGTTTGGGGATTAATTAATTGGATCTCTTTACTAGAAGTCCCACATTGTGTACCCCCCTCATGGAACAGAGCGAGACTTTTCTGAAAGTGTGAAATTTCTAGGAATAATTCTAGATAGAAAATTGCCATTCAGACTTAATGCAGTGGAAAGTGTAAGGAAAGACAATGTACAAGAACTACGGTCACACGAGGATATCGCAGTGTAGTGCTATGTACAATTTCGAGAGGAACTTCACAACAAAGACACCTGTCAGAGAGGAATGGGTTGGCAGAACACCAGGTAATATAAACCATCTCCAGTTCTATACGGATAGTTCGAAGCTTGATGAGAAGGTTGATTGCGGATTACACTGTAAATAATTTAGTCTTGATAAGTTGATATAGCTCGACTATACTTGCAGTGAAATAATGCCAATAAAGGAAGTCGCCAAGTGACTGAGTTTGAAGATAGTGACCAACACTGTTGTCCTTATTTACTCTGACAGCCAGGCTGTCATTAAATCTCTGGAGGCCACATCCCTAAATTCACAAACAGTCCTCGATTGCCGCAAATCTCTCAACGAGATGGCTGCGCAATTTGACATATACGAGTACCTCATATGGGTACCAGCACATAGCTATATCCCGGGGAAAAGCAAAGTCGATGAAATAGCTAGGAAAGGAATGATATTACAAAATACACTATGCAACAAAATTTTTGTCCAAGGGATGTGGATAACAGTTTCTGGTGCAATTAGGTGTCACAAACACGAAAAAAATATTAAACAAAATTTGTATGGTAATTTTTTTTTTTAATTTTTTTTTTAAAGTTCCAGCTTTCATGGAAAGTACATTCAGTATTTGCACCATAATATAAGCCTGATTTAGCCGTGTTATGAGGGCTACATATGCTGCAAATATCGCTTTCACGTAGAATCTTTGGTTTACTAACAGTCGTCAAAAATATGAGAAAAAAAAATTTTTTACACACTTTTTCCCGTTACAAAAAAAAACCATAAAAAATTGAACAAAATTCTAATAAATTATTTTATCACATTTTTAAAAAGCCAGCATGCTAAAGAAGAAAACACTGTCTATTTGAAAAAAAATCTATGGATAGATGTAAAAGTTATGAGCCATTTTGTAAATTTTAGGAAGATTCAAAAAAATTTTGTTTCATATTTTTTCGTTTTTAAATGATGTTTTTGCTTATATTGAATTCGCCATATGTGAGAGAGACATATAAGAGACATTGCACTTGTATTTTATTTTATGAGGATTGATGTCAGACATTATAAAATTATAGAGAGGACGAGGTTTTATGGCCGTTCGTAACCCTCCATAAAACATGATATGCAATGTTAGAACTATATTGGATAAGATCCGCTCAGATAGAGGGTCATTCAACAATATTTGTGTTTTTTTTATTTATGAGGTTTCCCTTCAGTTACGCCTTTTAGGGGCATGGACATCCCAGTCGTATATGCAGGTAGTAAAATTATATGTAGGCAATACAAAGTAGTACGCGGCAGTCTTGAAAATATTGGGTGTCTACTTTCGAAGCAAACTATATGTCAGCTACAGGTACTGCAACTTATGAAACTTAAACCCGGAATTTATGAATGAAATTTCTTAGTGTAATTCAGCGCCATAAAGAGATAAGTCGATTTTCTGAAAAATATTACAAAGTTATTTATATACTTTTCAATATGTAAATGATCCCGACAATTTCTGCTACATCTGTCGAAAATATGTTATTAAAAAAATCGACGTGCGTTTAGTAAAATAATAGAAGAAATATATGTGTAATATTTTGGTATACGAGTTAAAAATATGAACGAACCGTGGACACCTAGTATTTTGTGTAATTCGTGTCATGTAAATCTTACTCGATGGACTAGTGGAAGGATGCGGTAAGTACTTTAAAATTAATGTATTACAATGTTTTGTGGAATAAAACGTTTTAATTTTAGACTTCACGTGCAATTTGGAATGCCAATATTTTGGAGACAACCATTAATTCACGATACGGACTGCTATTAATCATACGAAACAATGGCTAAATTGATAAAATACATATGAGCATGACTGGAAAATTTGTTGCGATTTTAAAGTAGATGGTATGTTATGCCTCTGGGATAGCCGTGCTCGCGAAGATCATTACAGAAGAAAGAAATGGCCGACAAGAAAACACATTACATTGGATGAAAACAACACAAAATACACACCTCTCGTCTAAAAAGAAAACATTATTTTGCCAACACTGCATATTATGCTGGGGCTCTTTAAAATTTTTGTAAAAGCCTTAAGGAAAGATGGCAATTCACTCTCATATTTAAAAAGCTTTATTAGTCTTTCTTTTCAAAAAATCGAAGAAGGCGTTTTTGATGGGCTTAAAATAAGAAAACTGATGAAAGATGTAAATTTCGAATCATATTTGACGTCGGATGAAATTGCAGCATGGGGGTCGTTTAAGCTTGTGGTTTCAAATTTCTTTGGATCCAATAAAAGCCCGCAATATGAAACAATGATTAATGATTTGTTAAAAAATTTTGAAACAATTGGTAAGAAATATACTTTTCTATATTTATGTATATAACACATATGTATGTATTCTTCTAACATTTTTTCGCTTTATGTATTCCAACAGGTGTAAATATGTCCCTAAAAATTCATTTCTTGCATTCTCATTTAAACTTTTCCCCGAGAATCTTGGCGACGTAAGCGACGAACATGGCGAAAGGTTTCACGAAGAAATGAAGTCCATCGAGCGTCGTTACCAAGCGCACTGGGATAAAAGAATGATGGGAGATTATATTTGGTTCCTCATTAGAGAAACCGATTCCGAAATCTACAAACGTCAACAAAGAACTCACAATTACTTGTAATGAAACTTGTACATGTAAATAAACTCAAATGTACATAATATAAATAAAAGTAATAAATAAAATCGCTATTTAAACAGAAATTAAAAAAAAGATTTTTTGAAATTCTCTTACCTCCTCTACCCAAAGGGCTATAATTTCTACACTTATCCATAGATTTTTTAAAAATCTACTTTTTCCAATTTGTTTAATGACTGTTACTAAACCACTATTTCTAAGTGAAAGAGATATTTCCAACATTGGTAGCCCACATTAATAGCTTCCATTTAACGTATAAGTCGACCTGATCGGGCATATACTCCAAAAATTATAGTGCAAATACTAAGGGTACCTTTGACGATAATAGTAATTTAATAAAAAAAAATTTAAAAAAAAATTATCCATAAAAAAATTTTGGTTTTGTTTATATATATTGTTATATATTGTTTCGCTCCAAATACGGCAATTTTGCTTATTGACGTAGCCATTTAACCAGAAATGAGCTACATCACTAAACACAATTCTTTGATTTGAACTTCGCGAACAGATTTATTTTTCAAAGTTAATTTCCACATTTTGGAAACGTTGTTCTGGCGTTAAACGATTTATGATGACTTGCCAAACCTTATTGAATGTCAAAACGGTTTGACATTATCAGCTATCAAACCATATTTATCGATATCGAAAGTTATCATGCAGCTAAAAAAAACTCCCTATATACATATGTAACACAATTATTTTTCAACATACCCTAAGGTATGTATATTCTTCCGTACTTATCCAATATTCGTGCACAAAGTGGTAAAAATACGTAACGTGGTTTTGTTTTCGTAGTGGTGATCAGGTAGTCAGGTATATTATATGTATACTCATACATATACTCATACGGTGTAATTAAAGTAACTCACGTAATCCTAAACGGAAAGAAAAAACAGAGATCACAGACTAAACGTATATATTAGTAAACATATTTATCGATATCGAAAGTTATCATGCATCTAAAAAAAACTCCCTATATACATATGTAACACAATTATTTTTCAACATTCCCTAAGGTATGTATATTCTTCCGTACTTATCCAATATTCGTGCACAAAGTGGTAAAAATACGTAACGTGGTTTTGTTTTCGTAGTGGTGATCAGGTAGTCAGGTATATTATATGTATACTCATACATATACTCATACGGTGTAATTAAAGTAACTCACGTAATCCTAAACGGAAAGAAAAAACAGAGATCACAGACTAAACGTATCTATCTTACCGTAAGTGTAATAAATTCTTTGTCAACCCAAGATAAGCTACAGGGTTTTCCAACAAGAGGTGTTATTTTGAATCACCCGGTATTTCGGTAGCTGTCACTTTGAAGCTTTTATTCTTTGACATTTGACAAGTAGAACGATACACGATTCAACAACGCATTGAAATTATTAAAAATCGAAAATCATTGAAAAATCATCTTGACTGATGAGGCCCATTTCCACCTCGGTGGCTACGTCAACAAGCAAAATTGTCATATCTGGGGCTCGGAAAACCCAAGAGTTATTGTTGAGAAGCCTCTCCATCCTCAACGTGTGACTGTTTGGTGCGGTTTATGGTCCGGCGGGGTCATTGCACCTTACTTTTTCGAAAATGAGGTTGGATCAACAGTTACGGTGAATGGATTGCGCTATCGAGTGATGATTAATGATTTTTTTATGGTCGGAGTTGGATGGTATTGATCTGGACAACGTTTACTTTCAACAAGACGGCGCTACGTGCCACACAAGCAACGAAACCATTGCTCTGTTACGGGAAAAGTTTCCGGACCGTGTTATCTCTCGAATAGGTGATCACAATTGGCCACCGAGATCTTGTGATTTAACACCTTGCGACTTTTTCCTTTGGGGCCACGTGAATGATAAGGTCTACGCCAACATCCCAGTGTTGATTCAAGACCTCAAAGGTAGAATTCGTGAGGCTATCGAGTACATAAGGTAGCCACTTTGCGATTTGGTTATGGCAAATTTCATGAAAAGGATATGGTCCTGTACGCGTGGTCGTGGTGGCCATTTGGCTGATGTTTTTTCATTATTAACGGCATACCTTCCTCTTTATTATGAAATAAACATCCGATCATTTATCTCATTGCACTTTTCTTTGAATACCAAAATAACACCTCTTGTTGGAAAACCCTTTATATTACATATTGTAATATTATATGTAATCCCAGGGTTGTGAAGGTTAAAAAAAAGAAAACAAAGATCATATCAAAATGTCATTGACTATAAAACACATTTTATTATAGAGGTAATAAAATTCTTGATTATCTATGTACTCTTTTACGTGGGTACGGACCAACCGACGCACACATTATTCTACTTTAAATGCTATCATAAATTGGATGAATAAAAAAATTATAAATTACTTAAGTGTTTTAATAATAAAGGGTTTTAAAAGCAACTTTCAAAATTAGGCCATTAATTACTATAACATCGAAATTAATTTTAAATACTATAATAAGGAATTATATAAAGCACGAGTATATTTGTACGTCAATTATCGGTGTCACTGGACTCTAGTCGTCATATTCCATCAAAATAACGTAAGATAACGGACAATTAATTAATTAAGCACAGACCATCCGAAAAACAAACGGTGGCTCAAAGTATTAATGCGAGACTGAATTTTAAATATTTTGATAAGTGTCCTAATATTAAAGACAATGGTTTTAAATTGGCCACAAACCAATTTTAACATCTTAAATTTTTTTTCAGTGTAGTATGGGGCTTATTTATTATTAATATTTATTAAATTTATATTTATATAATTTAACGGTCCTGGGAAAAGCCCATGTTGCTTGCTATATTTTTGCAGCGACAGACAAAAGCCTCATAGGCGAGCACGCTACCAACTCACCTACTGGGGTGCTCAGGGTATGGAGCATATTCAGAAAAGTTATGAGAGGTTTATGGAACTGATTTTTAATGAGAAAACTTCTTATGAACTTTCAATAATTTATTATGAATACACGGGGCAAAATCGCCTTTTTTCATATGTTTGAATCGAAAGAAAATATATTTGGAACAAAAATTTTTAAATATTATATATTTCTGAGCAAATAAATTTTAGTTCAAAGTCAATTAAATATATTTGGAACGCATATATTAATATATTACAACAAAATATATTTGCAAACAAAATTTCTCAAATAAAATATGTGTTTAAATACAAATACAATTATAGTTTAGGAATTTCTCCAAATATATTTTATTTAAAAAAGATTTTCAAAACTTTTGCTGACTTTTTCGAATTTTAGTTTTAATTTTTCCTTGGTTTCGATTTGTGCCTCCCAGTTATGATACCATATGCAGAATTATCTTCTGCTTTAAATCAATCGTTTAAAATTTCTGGGTATTCCAAGCCACCATTAGTTGTCAATCCTCCAAGTAATTTATTTTGATCCAAGATTATACGATTTTAATTATTAATATGTATTATTTTTACGAACATTAAAAAATTCTAAAAAGTTTAACTTTGAATTACTGAACAATTTAATACAAATTATGTATTTTTTTAATACTTAAATGCAAATAAATATTGTTTCGGAAATAATAGTCCCAAATAAAAACTAATTGGGATGTAAACAAAGATTTTATTAGAACAACATCTTCCCAAACATATAATTTTTGTGTGTACAAAATATTATATGTTTTTAGTGTACCCTAAACATATATATGTTTCAAGCCGAATATGTATGTACTACAGGAGCTCTAGTTAAGAGCTATATTTTTGCCATTGACCGATTGTGGCTACGTGACACACAGCAAATGAAACAATTGAATTGTTGCGAGAAAAGTTTGGAGATTCGATTATTTCAAGAAATTGTGATATTGAATGGCCTCCAAGAAGTTGTGATTTAACACCATTAGACTATTTCTTGTGGGGTCATTTGAAGTCATTGGTCTTTCGAAATAAACCAGACTCTCTTCAAGCATTACAAGTCAATATTGAACGTGCCATTCATGACATACGACTTGATTTAGTGGAAAAAGTGCTCGAAAATTGGCTTCATTAATTTCGTTCCTGCAGAAGAAGTCGTGGGGGCCAATTGAATGACGTTTTATTTAGAACTTAATTGTATCGATTGTACTTCACATTAAATAAAAAACTTTTGAATTTCCTTAACAATAAGTGTGTTTTTTTTCAAAGAAATCATATCACTCATATTGGAAAACCCTGTATAATGCTCCCTTCGACCAAAAATTTAAAACTTTGACCCACTGTAAACAAACTCAGATCAGCTGGACCATAAGTTTATTCTACAAAAATGATCCACTCAATGAATTTCAAATTTGAATTTTGCCTACGGTGCACTGTGCCACGGTGTCGCTTAAAATAAAAAATGGATCACAGTAATATACTATACCAGGGAAATCTCTGTACTGGCACGAGAGAAGTTTATAATGAAAACAAGTAAGAAAATTTCAGTCAGGTAATCCGACTAAGGTATACCCTCACATTGTGAGTAATGAGTGTCCAGCGGCTGGGAGATGCCAGAACGTTAAACAATTTTATTCATTCTTTGAAATTCTAAGAAAACATTTAGAAAATTGCTTCAGAAGTTATGGGAATGTTGTGTTTGAATTAATCTGTTAATTTGTGTGGGGTGCTATCAGAAATGGCCAGAAGAATACGGAATATTAAAACATTTATTTAAATGTTTTCATTACAATTGCAATTGCAAAAAACAGGACACTCACCAAGCCCTTTACTAAAGTGAAGAAGGAGTGTAATGACAGCAGTAGTGAGGATGGCAACATCTTAGCTTTCGGTGATGTCAAATCAGTAGACCTGTATAAGGCTGCTCTGAGTCGAGTGGGTGAGATCTGACCGGCCGCTCAGTTGGATGATGTCGTAAAAAACAACATCCCTAGTCACCCCAGAGAACACACTTACAAAAGAACGATCCAACATATTTATCATAATAACAAAATCCAATCCTGGTGTGCCGATCCTTAATTGCAGAATTGTAAAGATTGGTAAGGTGGATAGTACGTGTAAAAAGCGGTAGGTCAATTTGATCCTTAATGCTGAATCCGCACACAGCGGGCAAATGGAACCCGATACCATCGATACCATAGTTTTGAAGGTATACAAGCAGGATATACTCGTAGCTCCGACTGCGGAAGGTGAGATATCCACCGTGGGTGACACCCTACCCTCTGGATGTGTGGAGTTACCCACGCCCATAATTTCTGGTGCCTCAAACTCTAACATAAAGACTGTAACATCGCTTTCTGAAGACAAAAGCAATACTTCGTACAATGAGGGACTGAGTCGAAGTTTATAGCAGAAAAGCAGAAAATGTTGAAGTACATTATGAAATGAAAGCTGGATAACAAGGAGGCATACGCAAAGTGGGAATGATTTCGCACACTAGGGCAAAGGACTTCAGGCTAATTAGCATTATTCTTCTTCCTCTTTAAAGGTCTGGAAAGACTTTTATATTGTTTCATTGGATTCCTGATTGTGGCTGCAAAGTCGTGGCATATGCAAACGACGTCGCTATCGCAGCAACTGGCAAATTCCCCAGCGTCCTCAGAGACATTCTACATGTGGCTCTGAACAAATTGGCTAGATGGGTCAGAAGCAGTGGTATTGGCGTTAGCCCAAACAAAACAGAATTGGTTCTATTTCCTAGAAAGTATATGGACCCACATGTGGAGCCTCCTCGGCTAAATGGAACAGAGCTAGTCTTTTCTGAAAGTGCAACATTTCTAGGTACAATCAATCCTAGAGGAAATTCTTCTTTAGACTTAATGTATTGGGACGGGCAAGGATAGCAAACGTAGCCTTATATTCCTGTAGAGTTCATTGGATATACGAGTATATACCAGTAGTTCGATAATACTGTTGTACGGCATTGTGGTGTGGTGAACGGCAACTGATAAACGACCCGTTACCAACTAATTATCAAAGAAAACTATCTGCCTAAGCATAAGCGGAGCTTTAAGGACTACAGCGTCTGAGTGGCGAGAGAAGTTGTCACCAGAGCGACATTGCAATTAAACTGTCTGTCAATGTGAAGGTATACGAACTACGGCCACATGAGGATATCACAATGTAGTGCTATGGTAACCGACCGAGTGGATTATATAGAACGGTATATACCTTCGAGTGGAATTTCACCACTAACCATCCACCACTACCTGGAAATTTAGGTAGTTAGACAAATCTGACCAAAATACGACCTAACAAGGTCCATATCTCGCACTAGAGACGAAAACCAATTGTTTACGTTAGTGTCAGCCTGGGAATTAAGTTCAATGACTTCTGCAGAAGCTGTGGAGATGAGGCGAAAGTGGAGTGCATTGATCATCTGCTTGGTTACTGTCCGCATTGAGTAAACGACGTCTGGTTATAGTGGGGTCGGTCTTTCTAGGAAGTGTGATAGATCATGCCGGTACAGATGTTCATATTGTTGATAACTTTGTGTACCAAACAGGTTGGTTCCGATTAGGTACCTCATTTGGTCTATTTAAGCTGGTAACTCCGGCTGACACCCTAACATAAACCTAATGCACTGATTGGTATTAACGTTAAAAGCTGTTAGCTTTTTATACAAAATGGGCCATTTTTTCCAGATGATGTGTGGAATTGCAGAATATTCGGAGAAGTAGTATAGAAGTTACTAGCAAATTTAAGTGACGAATATTTATAAATAGCAATAGACTTAAAAATAACAGATTAATGGGAGCAATTTTATTATCCCTTATCTACGTGGTTTGTCTGAGTTCCAATACAACCTTCGGCCGAAGACGTAGCCGAAGCCGAATGTTTTATATTTGTTAAAGAATTGTTTACTTTGCACCAAAAAATTGTGTTTTTAATCAGTTTATGTCTACTGCTTACTATTTATTTACTTTTTTCTGCATTAAGACCTTGTATACTATTTCCTTAATTTGAATACAGATGCCCAGCAGCATAAACAACTGCTCTCTAGCACACTTGGGTACAAGTTTTCTGCCACCATTTCCAAATTTTTGAAACATCTCGAGTTACAGTATTAAAGAATGTTAATGACTCAATGGCTCATTATTATCTATTCGTACCACTTTTACAAGAATGCTTTCAAAAGTTGGAAAGTTTTTAGGTGAGGAACTGAGTCATGTTTTTCTTTGTCCTTCTTCCTTTGGTGTCCTTTCTCAAATTATTTTTGTAGTATTGTTCACTTCTCTACACTTCTATGAAGATTTCCATAATAGAATTTTCTTTAAAAAGTCATATAATTCTATTTTATTGTACCTTTTGAACAAAAAACCGGCCTTCGGCCAACTTCGGCTGATTTTGTGGCCGAATGTCGAGTTTTGGCCGTAGCCGTTGCCGAAGCCGAACATTCGGTCGGGCTCTAAAAATCTGTCTAACGTAATTTCAGAACTATTGCAGTCATCTAGACAAATTCTAGGTAATAAAATAGCTCTGCTCTGGTTCAAAACTTTTGATAGCCCAAATAATTCTAGATTCGGTTACAATCTCGCTGGCGAAGGCGATGTAATGTAATTCCCAATTGAAGTATTTAATATACCCTTCAGAGTTGCCCGGGAAATGTGTATCCAGTAGCACTCCCAGCATTTCCACCACTGGACGTAGTCCATGAACTATCATATTTTTTGATGTGCTCAATAGTAAAAAATGTTGATGCTAAATTTGTCCGTAAGTTTGATTCTTCACATGAGCTTTCTACACCATTACAGAAATCTCTTCAGGATTTATGTTGAGACTTTTCAAATACTTTTTTGTACTGCTTGAGTTCTTCCTTATATTTATGTGGGCGTCTACTAAGGAGCGAAAGTGGAGTATGCTGGCACCACATCCGCCAATATTGTTTGGTGCTGTTAACTTTAATTAACTGCAATCAACCAGATCAGCAGTTAAGAGCAGTGATAGGTCAAATTTAACCAGTACTAGTATCAGTAGATTCAGTTAAGTTAGCACTTCATTTCCCGTAAAGAATGTTTACTTTATAACAATAATTTGAATAATTAATGAATAAAGTTCAATATAACCCATTGTTATAATTGACAATAACCCGCAGAATTTGAATATATACTGCGAGTTTCATTTTATTATGAATGAAACAATAAAAAAATTTAATGCGTTTTAAAAAAATTTGATAATTTTATATAAATACTCAAATATAGGGCCTGTTTCTGTAACTATTTTTCGTTCGTCTACTGCGAACGATCAAAAATCACTCAATTATTCCGAGAAATCTATAAATCACAGAAGTTAATAATTTGTAGTGTCTGTTGAAAATCATGTAAAAAGCTTGTTCCTAAAATATTTCTAACCTGCGTTTTATAGAATTCAAGTAATAGCTGAGAGAATTTTGATCGTTTGCCGTAGACGAACGAAAATAAGTTACAGAAACAGGCCCATAATATTATTATCTAATGCAATTCTAATGTATATGACATACAAACAAACAGTATTTGAATATTTGTATACAATTACCACAATACCCGAGGGAAATAACGGGTGATCCAAGTAGAGATACGTTTTTCAATAGCCTTTTTTGACAGATCACGTGTGAGTCGTGTCATGCTGTCATGTTATTTTTGTTAAGTATTGTTTGGCATTTCATCATGGAAAGACTTACGCCTGTACAACGTTTACAAATCGTTCAAGTTTATTACGAAAATTCACGTTCTGTGAGGAATGTGTTTCGTGCACTTCACTCAACTTATGGTCAACATAATCGGCCTACTGAGCGTACTATTCGCAAACACCATCACCCATCGTGAGACCCAGCATTCATTATTGGATAATATTCGACCGAATAGACCACGTCCAGCACCCAGTGAAGAAAATGTAGCGGCCGTAGCCAATGAATGTTCTTTCAAATGATAATAAACATTTCCCATTCAATTTGCATTTTCTGTGTTTTTTCTTAAAAAAGTAGGGAACCTCGAAATGGATCACGCTTTATAACCGATATTTCTTGGTAGATTTTGAGGTAGATTGTGGGGATGGGAATACTTGTGCTGTGTTATTGTGGCAATTGTATAAAAATATTCAAATATTTTTGTTTTAAATAAATAACTATATCCCAACTATGCATCCCAGAGCAATATAACTCAATAGGCGTGTTTTCGTTACACCATAAGTGCTTAATTTGTATGGGGAGCTAAGCACTTTTAAGCACTATTAGTTCCCGATGAAGTTTGGTGCTTGTGTTCATGTCTTAATCGAGTATGATGTTGCCAGATTGGGCACCCTATATTTAGCAATATGGCATCCCATTTTTGGAGAGATTTTATCAATTATTGTGAATTAACGGGAAGAAGAAGTACAAAAATGAGAAATTATTTTAATATTTGCAAAAGAGTACTCGGATACTCGACCAACACTGCTTTGACGCGGACATACATATCCAGAAAAATTTGCAAAAGAGTGTAAACAATTGAACATAGAATAGTAAATATATGTTTTATAAATACTTTTCACGAATTTTTTGTCTGTTTCGCACTGTTCTTTCTTCGCAACTCATGACACCATTGCTACCAGATGAAAATCCGCCACTTATTGCTTATGTGCCAGTTAGTGGAAGTCAGTTGTTTTCGTTGCAAAGTGCTAAACTAAAATTGCTAGCTTGTAACGAAAACATGCCTATTGTATATTATCTTGGTAAGTGTACAAAGTTTTTTGGTCACTGTACGAGGGCGGTCTCAAAATTTACAGACCTGACTTAAAGATGGCGTGAAAACTGGCAAACTTCAAAAACATTTGTTTTAAGTTTCACGTTGTTTAGTTTCTCAGAGCACTCAAAAATAAACGATCTCAGTCAATTTGTAAACATGAAAAAAATTGGTCACCGATATGCAATACAGGGTGACACAAGATGGCCGAAAGAATTTGAGTTCATTTAACTTTTTATTTAAGACATAATTAAATAATTATGTCTTAAATAATCTAAAATAATATTATTTTTTTAAATTCAGTATATTAAGGAAGAATATTTATTTTATTTTTTTTTTGGCACGTTGTTCAATTTGTACTCTTCCATTTTAAATTCTCCAATTTTTTTTACAAAATACAGAAAAAAATAAAACAAATTATTATAAAAAGTTATAAGGAATTCCAACCCTTCTGGGTCATTTTGGGCCAACCTGTATATACGAGGTATGTTCAAAAAATATCGGGAATTTTTAATTTCCGCGGGCTACGTGTATTTGATTTTTGATATTTTTGTAGCGTTATGTCCCTTACTTATGCTGACAAGGTTGGCCATTTTGAATGTTTAGTTAATTGTTGACAGCTGTTGTGCTTGGATGTGTTTTAACTTGTCTTCGATTTTTATCTATTTCAGAAAATGGATCAAAGAATCTGCATCAAATTTTGTGTGAAAAACAAAATAAAGTGCGCTGATGCATTCCGAATGTTGACTGTGGCATATGATGAAGCTACCTTGGAGTAAAGCAACGTTTATCGGTGGTACAAAATGTTCTTAAAAGGCCGAGAAGATGCGAAGGACGAACAGCGTGCCGAACGCTCGAGCTCACAGTTTTCTTTGATTGCAGGGGCGTGGTGCATTATGAGTTCTTGCCACAGGTTAGTACGGTCAATAAAGAATATTACCTGCAAGTTATGCGCAAATTGCGCGAAGCAATCCGCCAACGCCCGGATTTGTAGAAGAACAAAAACTGGATTTTGCACCATGATAACGCCCCTGCACACACATCGTTGCTTGTGCGCGAATATTTGGCCAAAAACAACACAGTAATGGTGCCGCAGCCACCGTATTCCCCTGACCTAGCCCCCTGTGACTATTTTTTGTTCCCAAAACTGAAAAGGCCCATGAAAGGACGATTAAGTAGATAAAGACGACATCGAAGGAGGAGCTGAACAAGATCACAAAAAATGATTATTTGAAGTGCTTCGAGGATTGGAAAAAACTTTTGGCAGAAGTGTATAATATCCGAGGGGAATTACTTTGAAGGGGACAAAATAGGTATATAAATCATGAATAAATAAATACTTTTTGAAAAAAATACAAAGTTCGCAAATTTTTTTAAACATACTACGTATATAGGAAAAAATATTCTCCATTAATATACTGTATTTAAAAAATAATAATAATTATGTCGTGAATAAAGAATTATACTGAACTCTAACGCCTTCGGTCATCTTGGGCCACCCTGTAAATTACTTTAATTTGAAAGGTCTCAGTCCAACCAATAACTAAAACCTACTTTGGGGGAGTCTGCTTCTTCGTTTCAAACTATAAAATATTGGGTGGCAGAGTTTAGACGGGGACGTACGAGCCGCCATAACGAACTCCGTAGTGGTCGACCAATTGAGGTATCCACGCCAGTCGCTTGAAGGTTGGAGAACTGAGTCATAGGCATTTCAAAAAGGAAAATTTGATAATGAGAAAGCCGTGCGCTGTGCGATGGGAGCCGCGTTTTCTCACAACCAAAACAATGCCCCAGTTCCCACATCCACTATTGCGATAGCAGAAATCAATGAATCAAACTTCGAATTGCTTAGGCACGCACCTTATTCGCCAGATTTAGCTCAGCGGAAAAAGATTTGCCAACAATGAAGAGGTGGAGGTTGCGGTTGATGGCAATTTTTAGAAGCTGGACAGTTCTTCTTATTATAAACAGGGTATCAAAACTATTAAAAATTGCTGAAAAGTGTATCAAGTGATTATGTTGAGATTTAAAGAAAAAATTTTCCAAATTTGTGGTTTTCTCTATTAAGTCGGCTAATTCTGGGACCCCCTCGAATAAATACTTGAAATTCTTATAAAATATTTGTGTTTGACTTTAATGTTAAAAGTATTGTGGGATCAATGGAATCTGCAACAGCAAAACATGTCTAAATAGAATGTACGTATGTACATAGTTGATTGTTATTCATAAAGTGTGTTGATATAGAGACTCCATAGCATCATCCCACATGCCAGACATCATCAGCAGGGTCTTAATTATCAGTTAAAAACACCCATTATATGTATACGAATAAAATACTCGTATATTTACATACATATATATTCTTCCAGGCATACAAAAATACTTTATAGGAGAGCACTGCGTTCCAATTTATACTATGTATGTACAATATCTATACATACATACATAAGTATGTATGTATGTCATAATTAATACAAGACGAAGAAATGCATACTGTGAGGCACAAAAGTGTTGGCACAAAAGTGTTGGCACAACGTTTCATTTGCTAAGAAATTTTGGTCAAATCAAAAAAGTGTAGCCGAGATTTAAAAAAAATATTAAAAAACATTTAAGAGAATTTCAATCTAGTAAGCCGGCAAAGTATACCCTAAGTTTGTGATATGAAATTGGATAGCTTCTGCGGGATATGCCAGAACTGTGGAAACATTTTTCTGCCTTTTAGTCAGACTAACGCCCAATTCAACAAACACCGGTTATCCTACAGTTAGAGCTAACCTATAGTAATAGCTGTTAAATTGTATGAAATTTTTATTTTTTAACTCTGAGTTAGCTCTAACCGGAAGTTGTGAAAACGGGGGGTAAGTTTAAAATACAGAATATTTGTATTGAGATACAAGAAAGGCACCACAGCTCAGGACCGATGCTACTGGAGAAGACACATTAATACCTCTACACTACAAGGTAGAGAAAAACATATAGAAAAAGTGCAAAAAAATCCACCTTGAGCAAAAAAAATTCGTATGACCATTAAATTATTAATTGAGGCAACTTGGCTAAACGAATAATGCAGAAGTTCTTATTTTTGGGGCTAATTTCACGTCCAATTCTCAGAATTGAGTCCCAAAATTCGCCGACAGAAGTTTTGTATCCAGGATTTTTCCAATGAAAGAATCTAAAACTCTTTTCAAACCTTTCAGGAGGTAGGATGATAGGCAAATTGGCCTGAAGTCCTTTGACCAAGCGTGTGATATCTTTCCCGCTTTGGATATGAATACCGCTTTGGTGTCTATCCAACGATTTGGAATATATGAGAGCCTGGTACAGTCTTCATACATTTTCTCCAGTCAGGGGATAATGCACTTCAACTTTTTCTGCATTTTTGCTGGAGTAATGGCGTCTGTTCCACCGGATTTAACTAATACACTTAAGGTTTTCTATCGATTCCTTCTCCTCTTCATCGCCGCACATCCTTCAAAGTAATTTCTCAAGAATTAAAAACTGTGAGCAGGGAGTTAGTGCGTTTCGAGTATAGGCCGAGCCTCAACGGCGTGGGATGTACACTGGTTCTGTTTAGTAATCATCTGCCGTCTGTTGCCAAAAGTGCACACTCTCTGATGAAGAGCTTGCATGTTTCTAGGGATATGCCCATACATTTCAGTTAGCCAGAAAGGGCCTGAATAGCTGCCCTTGATAGCGACAAAGAAACGATTACTATAATTGCAACCCTTTGCGGACAGAGCCAGCTGGAGGATCTTTGTAGAGTCTTTATAACCAGAAAAAAAATATTGAATGTGAAATTTATTTTATTTGATAATTATTTTATTATATTGAAATATTATTTCCCCCGCGTCTGGAGCAGCACACTATAATGACTAGTGACCCTCTGCTTGTGAATGATTATCTCTAATCGGTTTATGGATTTTCATCGTCTCCGAGACAATAGAATTTATGACACTTATTCTTCTTCCATGCTCAACGAAAGCATGTTCTTCTTCGGACTTAAAGTTTGGAATATGCTTTTCACCTGTTTCCGCGCTAGTTTCCCTGTTGTCGGGCACCTCTCTCCTTAGGTCTGGAGACCTTCTCGCTCTACCATAAAACGGAATTTCCTTAAATTGTAGAAATTATGTTGTTCAGGATTACAAGAGTCTTGTGGGTTCATACTCAGAGCCGCTATCTCAACTCGTTTGTACATTTACGTTTCTGTGACCCAAGGTTGTCTATGAAACCTTACGTTCAGAGCCAGATCCAAATTAATCGGGATAGTGTCAACTGAACCTGCACCACCAACTTTATGATCACGATGTTCCGAGCGCACTCTAAGACTTGCCACGTTTTATTGAGAAGGAGGCTGTAATGATATTAGCCTAGAGGTCATTTTTGAAGAATTTCACTTCTCCATCCTTAGGTTTTAAAATATCACGGTCGTTACATTTCCAATTCGAGTTTTCCAGTATGCCATAATTAAGATCTTATTGGTATGCGAGTTTCAGTGGGTTGACTTAGTTCGGTGAAATACATTTAAAAGTTATTAATAGTTCCTTTCACATCTACTTTACTACTTTCATAAGTACTTCATGCAGATTTAAGTTAAAGACATACATTATTGCTATTGAACTCTGAAGATGATAGAGTGGTGTCTATCGAAACTCCAGTCAGTTCTACCAAGCTAACATTTGTACACTGTACGAAATTGCAAATGTATGTATGCGCTGGAATTGAAGTTATAAGCCTTCAACTTTTTGTGCAAATTGGTCCATTTATATGTGTGTACCAAACGGGCCGTGACAATAACGCCCATTGTGCATGGGACTATAGGTACTGTTAAAGCATTACAATTCAAAGAATTTCAAGTGTTTGTATGGACTGGAATAAAAGGAAAAAATGAGTGGACATGGTCCATTTTCGATCTTAGTCTGAAATAGAAAAAATATTAACATGTACCACATTCGAAGTCAATTGGTTACTCATATCGAGAGTTATCGTGCGCACCAGCCAAACAGGCAAACGGACGGTTGGACATTGCTCAAGTGACTTAAAATGACTCAAAAGGGAAATACTGTTGATTACACTATGACTGAACTACAGGGTTTTGCAACAAAAAGTGATGCTACCGAAATACCGGGTGATTCAAAATAACACCTCTTGTTGGAAAACCCGATAGTCATAGTGTACCAAAATTGTACGAAAATATGTATTTATAAATTTTGGAAAGTATCCCAGTTCTGATGAGAAATTACAAGTTTTTATGCGGATTTCTGAGAAACGCATCTACAGCATAAAACCAGTAAGGAAAGGCTAAAGTCGGGCGGTGGCGACTATATAATACCCTACACCACTCTCGTAATATTGAATAACTCTGATATACAAATTTTGTAATTCATGTATAAATTGTTTACATAAATTTACTTTTGGGACATTTTATACTTAAATAATACCCTATAACACAGTGTGGTGTAGGGTATAAAAACAATTGGATCTAAAGAGCCAAATCGGATGAAACATATATATGGGAGCTATAGCTAAATCCTAACCGATTTTCTTCAAATTCGGTAGTGATGGTTCATGGATCAAGAAACTCTACCATTCTAAATTTCAACACGATTGGATGTAAAATACAGCTTTTATAGGACTAAAGGGCCAAATCGGACGAAACATATATATGAGAGCTATAGCTAAATCTTAACCGATTTTCTTCAAATTCGGCAATGTTGGTTCATGGATCAAGAAACTCTACCATTCTAAACTTCAAAACGATCGGATGTAAAATTCAGCTTCTATAGGACTAAAGGGCCAAATCGGACGAAACATATATATGGGAGCTATAGCTAAATCTTAACCTATTTTCTTCAAATTTGGCAATGTTGGTTCATGGATCTAGAAACTCTACCATTCTAAATTTCAAAACGATCGGATGTAAAATACAGCTTCTATAGGACTAAAGGACCAAATCGGACGAAAGATATATATGGGAGCTATATCTAAATCTGCACCGATTTTCTTCAAATTCAGCAATGTTGGTTCATGGATCAAGAAACTCTACCATTCTAAATTTCAAAACGATCGGATGTCAAATACAGCTTCTATAGGACTAAAGGGCCAAATCGGACGAAACATATATATGGGAGCTATAGCTAAATCTTAACCGATTTTCTTCAAATTCGGCAATGTTGGTTCATGGATCAAGAAACTCTACCGAACGAAAGATATATATGGGAGCTATATCTAAATCTGAACCGATTTTCTTCAAATTCGGCAATGTTGGTTCATGGATCAAGAAACTCTACCATTCTAAATTTCAAAACGATCGGATGTAAAAAACAGCATCTACAGGACTAAAGGGCCAAATCGGACGAAACATATATATGGGAGATATAACTAAATCTTAACCGATTTCCTTCAAATTCAGCAATGTTGGTTGATGGATCAAGAAACTCTACCATTCTAAATTTCAAAACGATTGGATGTAAAATACAGCTTCTATAGGACTAAAGGGCCAAATCGGACGAAAGATATATATGGGAGCTATATCTAAATCTGAACCGATTTCAACCAAATTCAATAGCGATCTTAACAGCCGCGAAATACTCTAAACTGCAAAATTTCAGAACGATCGGAGTGAAATTGCGACCTGTAGTCGACGAACAACTTTACATGGACGGACGGACGGACAGACATCGTTAAATCGACTCAGCTAGTGATTCTGAGTCGATCGGTATACTTTAAGGTGGGTCTAGCTGTGTTATTTTAAGGTGTTACAAACATCTGCCGTGAAACAAACTTATAATACCCTGTACCACAGTGTGGTGTAGGGTATAAAGAGACCGAGTGAATATAAAAAATGTAAATATTCTTTACCAACTTTGAAGCAAAATTTCGAAATTGTTTCAAACTAAATTTAAATTGCATTCTGCAATGCTTTTAAAATAAGCATTGTAATTGATTTATTTTAATATTTATTTAAGTACAATAGTTTCTACTAATTAAATATCTCTTTTAATGTATTAAATTTTTATTTATTTTATAACGACTTAGAAGATTCGTAACTTCCATACAGATGGTTCCAAACACAGTAACCAAGTGGGCTTTGGTGTCTTTTCTGAGGAACTTGGGATATCACTTGCAGAAAGCTGCCTGATCACTGTAGAGTTCAGTACAGGCAGAAATCTTAGCTATTAACGAGGTATGGGAATGGCTGAAAATTAACGTTCTGACCAAAGTCGGTATAAATATTTTGGAAACTATATTCCTGAATTCAAAAACTACCATCGACTGTCGCAGATCTCTTAACGAGATGGCTGAACAGTTCAATACGATATTCACATGATATGGGTGCCGGGCCACAGGGACATACCAGGGAACTGCACGGCAAATGAACTTGCAAAACTTGGAACTACCTTACACGCTCCAAGGAAACTGGAATGTGTGGGCATGACTGTAGCGACCTGCTAGCTCTTCTTGAGAGATAGTGCACAAACGGCAACAAATGACAAGTGATCACTAGTCAGGAGGTGCATACATTCCCGGCTGATGTGGCCCGGTTTAGACTCAAATGGCGGCATACAGCCTTAGGCTCTTATTTCTTTGGGGAGTGAGCTAACTTGGCTGATTTTGAAATCAGCCAACTTTTGAAATCTTTTTAAAGCAATCAAATTGGTTCAAAGAGGGGCTAGGGACAATTTATGTTTTCCCTTACGTTACTGTGATAATACACTGGATTGTATAGTCTTTGTGAGTCTGGTTTACAGGCTGCCAATCTTAAACTAACCTCGATCACTCCTTCGATGTATTACACTTATGGCCATTAGCAAAAGTTCACAAGAGTGATGATAAAGGGTTTTCCAACAAGAGGTGTTATTTTGGTATTCAATGAAAAATGCAATTTTTTTGAGATAAATGATCGGGTGTTTGTTTCATAATAAAGAGGAAGGTATGCCGTTAATAATGAAAAACAACATCAGCCAAATGGCCACCACGACCACGCTTACAGGACTTTCCATGAAATTTTCCATAACCAAATCGCAAAGTGGCTGCCCTATGTCCTCGATAGCCTCACGAATTCTATCTTTGAGGTCTTGAATCGACGCTGGGCTGTTGGCGTAGACCTTATCTTTCACGTGGCCCCAAAGGAAGAAGTCGCAAGGTGTTAAATCAAAAGGTCTCGGTGGCCAATTGTGACAACCTCTTCGAGAGATAACACGATCCGGAAACTTTTCCCGTAATAGAGCAATGGTTTCATTGCTTGTGTGGCACGTAGAGCCGTCTTGTTGAAAGTAAACGTTGTCCAGATCAATACCATCTAACTCCGACCATAAAAAATCATTGATCATCTCTCGATAGCGCAATCCATTCACCGTAGCTGTTGATCCAACCTCCTTTCGAAAAAGTAAGGTCCAAAGACCCCGCCGGACCATAAACCGCACCAAACAGTCACATATTGAGGATGGAGAGGCTTCTCAACAATAACTCTTGGGTTTTCCGAGCCCCAGATGCGACAATTTTGCTTGTTGACGTAACCACCGAGGTGGAAATGGGCCTCATCAGTCAAGATGATTTTTCGAATTTTAATAATATCAATGCGTTGTTGAATCGTGTATCGTTCCATTTTTAGCAATGGCGTAGTTTCCACTTGTCAAATGTCAAAGAATAAAAGCTTCAAAAGTGACAGCTACCGAAATACCGGGTGATTCAAAATAACACCTCTTGTTGGAAAACCCTGTATTTATTCCGACTTTGGTCGGCACATTAATTTTAAGCCATTCCGTTACCACTTTAATAGCAAAGATCTCTGCCTAGTAAACACTACAATGATTAGGCAGTTTTTTTGCAACGATTTTTGATATCAAAAGTTTTTCCAATTTTTTTACCGACTTTTACTAAACCACTGTTTCTACATAAAAGATATATTTCCAATATTTGTAGCCCTCAAAAATACGTTTAATTTAATTTGTATCACGGCACAAAAAATATATTTTTTGCGCATTCTTATTTTATACCAAAACTTTTTGTATTCACTGTATTTTTCAAAAACAAAAATAATTTTACTTTTTTTATAATTCACATAAGATTCTGATATCATCATCTTCAGTTCCATTCATTCCAATAGCTCTTGATTGGCCCATACCTCAATTTAATTATAATGTACATAAATCCTTGTTTACTTACCAGGTGGACCTGGGGGTGGCATGGGTCCAGGTACCATACCGGGCTGACCAGGTTGTTGCATTATGGGGCCCTGAGGCGGTGCATAACCGGGCTGGAAACCGCCACCGGTGTTATATTGTGGCGCAAAACCGGCCGGAGGTGGACCGGCATATGGCGGCTGTTGAGCGCCGCTACCAAAAGGTGGTGCTTCTCCATAAGGCATTTGTTGGGGAACGGGTGCGTAACCTTGGGGATGATTCTATGACAATGATAATATAAAAAACTCGTTAGAACCGTACCGCACGTATGTTTGTTTTTGAAGTAGAACAAGTTTAAATAAAATTCAATAGCGAATGATTACGATTCTCTCCGCAGAACTTTCACAACTGAATAACTTGACTCACATTTAGGAGAAATACAATTCTAAATTGCATTTGTTGTGAAATCGCAAAAACAAGTGCTATACGCAGGGGGCGCGTACATTAGGTTGTCATGAATAAAGTACACTGTTTTGGAATTTCAATTAAAGATATATAAATAAAATAAAAAAAACAATTAATAATGAAATATAATTAATTTCATTTCAAGGCAAAATTTTTATTTGAAGAAAATGAATTTTGTTTAGTAATTAATATGTATTAATTATGAAAATTTTTTGTATATTATTATGTGTAGTCTCAAGCGAGACTATTAGGAAGTGCTGATAACGGATAGCGAGTTTATCACTTTGCCCGACACAACGGCATTCATGCGATATTGACGCATTTCCACTTACGACGTAAGTTATGTTAAACATAATTGTACACATTATATTTGTTTTATTATTATTATTCCTATGATGGTTTGATCTGTTATTGATTCTCACAGTGGAGTTTCGTTATTGTTCTGCTTAATTCACAAATATATAATAAAAAACTATACTCATTCTGTAAAATGTAGAATTTCATGTTGGCAACATCGAACTCGATTAAGACTGGAACACAAGCGGGAAACACTATATGGAACTGAAATCGCTTAGCTCACCATACAAATTAAGCTATTATGGTGTGACGAAAACGCGACTATTGTTAAATTGTTTATGTAGGATGGATATTATTTTTGAAAACTTGTAGACAAATCTTTTTTTTTAATTTTTATATTTAAAATGTTAAATAACGTTTTAGAGCTGTTGTGTCTTTATTGCAATATTTTATTAATTTAAAATAATTTTAGAAAATTTTAAAACCCCAAAAAATATAAAACGGCATATTCTAAATCAAAGAAAGATAAATATTCTTCTCTAACACCTATTTAATCATTGCAGATGTTCGTGAATGCTGATTTAACCAGAGGACAATACGATATAATTAAAAAAAACTAATAAAAGGTTCTTTCCGTGTCATAGCGTTGTACAAAAATCAAAAAAAAAAGATTGTTACCAATCTCCAGAAGCAGGTAAAATGACGTGTATGAGTGCAGAAAGTCAATTGCAACCATTGATTGATCTTATTTTTAGACGTTTATCTGAATTTCTGACATATTTCCTATTAACATAAACGGCTAATGAACAAGATAATTTAAAGATTATTTGTAAATGGGGATGCGATGGATCCAAACAATCTCATACACAATCTCAAACAAAAAATAGAAAATGATGCCGATTCAGGAACATGGCAAGGAACATGAAAAAATATTGTGGGAAAATCCGACACCTTGTTTTCCCAGATATGTACATACTGTCGGCCAATAAGATTCAGTTTTGTGAAAGGGAGCACTGACGTTACAGAGAAAGAAATTGACCTTAAAGTCTCTAGTCGAAACAAGGGTTGATATAAAAGGATAACAGTTTCTTGTCACACATTTATTTATCATGACAAGGGTAGACGGCAAAATCTGCAATGCTGCTACTGGTACGACCTCCACATACCAATGCTACATTTGTGGCGCAACTTCTAAAGAATTTAACCAAACCCCAAAGCTATTGAATTCGGTCTCTCAGTTTTACATGCCAGAATACGATTATTTGAGAGCATTCTTCATTTATCACGAAAACTTCAGACACAAAAATACAGAAAAAGAAAAACAGATTCAGAAAAAGAAATCGAAAAAGAGCGAAAACGACTAATTCAAGAAAGTTTTCGTAAAGAAATGGGTCTATTGGTGGATGTCCCGAAAGCTAACTTTGGAAACACCAATGATGGCAATACAAGTAGAAGATTTTTTGAAGACGTGAAATTAGCTTCTGAAATAACAGGAATTAATTATGATCTAATTAACAGATTAAAAGTCGTTCTTAAAGCAATTTCAAGCGGACATATAATTGATCCGGAAAAATACGACAAATATGCTCTGGAAACAGCCCGCTTGTATGTCAGTTTGTACACTTGGCATTCTATGACTCCTACAATGCATAAAATATTAAAGCATGGTGTAGTTATAATAAAAAATGCATTGCTACCTATTGGGCAGCTTTCTGAGGAGGCAGCGGAAGCACGTAATATCGTCTCCAAGAATTTGCAAGACAATTTTCAAGAGAAAGCTGCAACCAAGACATTTTTAATAGACTACTATTGTGTTCAGATTAGGGATGTAACGAAAGTGGTTTTAGCGAAAGCGAATATTGAAATATATTTCTTGCGAATGCGAATAGTAAAATATGCATTTTTGCGAAAGCGAAATAATAGTTTGACCCTGTAGTACCAACAAATTTAAGGAACTGAATTGTACTTTTCCAGGATATTCAAGTATTAAGAATGTTTTCCATATTTTTACCTCCTGTTACTACAAGGACAAACATATTTATTCAACTGTTTTGAAGAGAAGTGTCAGAGGTTTTCATTGGTATTAAATCTTCAAATTATGTGAAGGGAATAAGGAGTTTTAACACTTTTAACAAATGGAAGCGAATACTGAAATATATTTTTGCGAAAGCGAATAATCCAAAGATGGTTTTTGCGAATGCGAATGTTAAAATGATGTGAATAATTCGCGTTCGCATATGCGAATACTCGTTACATCCCTAGTTCAGATCATTTGTTGAGTAGCATGAGGGCTATAAAAAAAAAGCAAATTGTGTTTTACCAGAAACTATTACTATTATGTCTGAAAATCAAGTAGAAAGTTGTAGTTTAAACATGACTTTTAATTATTTTTTTTATCTTTTTCCATTGTCTTCAGAGACATTACACAGGTGGCTCTGCACAAATTGGCCCGATGGACCAGAAGCAGAGGTTTGGGCGTTAAACCAAACAAGGCTGAATTGGTTCTCTTTAATAGGAAGAATATGGTCCCACATGTGGATCCTTCTCGCATAAATGTAACAAAGTCGTCGGAAAGTGCAAAATATCTAGGAATCAATCTAGATAGGAAATTGTTATTCAGATTTAATGTACTGGATCGTGTAAGGAAAGCCAACGTCACCTTATATTCCTGCAGGAAAACTGTAGTTAAGGCCTCTGACCTAAAATCGGCCGTTGGATATTTTTAGAAGAAGTTCGCCCGATACTGTTGTACGGCAATGTGGTGTGGTGGACGGCAAGTGATAAATGATTACATTACCAAACAATTATCAAAGGATCAGAGAACAGCCTGCCAATGCATAAGCGGAGCTTTATGGACTTCAGAGACTGAGTCTCTACAAGTCCTACTCCATCTACTGCCCATCGATATTGTGGTGAAAGAAATTGACACCAGAGCGGCATTATGATTAAACGCTCTATCAATGTGGAGGTGCTACGGCCACATGAGGATATCACAATGTTGTATTATGGTAACCGAGTGGACTATATACATATACCAATGTTGTACATCATCGAGAGGAACTTCACCACTGAGATACCTGCCAGAGAAGAATGTACAGGGTCTCCCATATTCGACGGACCCATCTGGCAACGCCATAACTTTTGACAGAGATGTCAGATCGCTTAATGACATACCGCGTTTGAAGCGTCAGTCCAAGCAGATTTTTACCATGGAACAATACACGCCACGCGAGCGCTCTGAAATAGTTGAAATTTACATTCAACAGAAGAAGTCAAGTCAACGTGCTTTTAAAATATTAAAAAATGTGAGAAGTGCGCCTTCTAAGAACACCATTAAGCGTTTATACGAAAAATTTTCGACTGGTGAGGCTCTTTCTAATCCGAAGAGGCCAAATAAAAGTCGACCAAGGCGATCGGCCGAGAATATCGCTGCCGTACGAGCCAGTGTTGAGAGGTCCCCAAGAACATCCCAAAAACGCCGTTCTCAGCAGTTGGGCATGGCTCGGTCCACTTTACAACGGATTATTCGCGTTGATTTGCATTTGTTCCCGTACAAAATTCAATTGACGCAGAGATTGTTGCCTGCGGACAAGCCTCGTCGATTGGAATGGGCCCAACGAGTCATCGAAATGGCCGATGATGACGAGCAATTTTGGAACAAAATTATCATGTCCGATGAAGCCCATTTCACATTGAATGGGACCGTAAATAAGCAAAATTGCCGTATTTACGCCACTGAAAATCCTCAGGAGATTCAAGAATTTCCTCTTCATGACGAAAAAGTCACAGTTTGGTGCGGCGTTAGTGCGAAAACGGTCATTGGGCCGTTTTTCTTCCAAAACGAAAATGGCCATGCTGTTACCATCAACCAGGAGCGTTATCGCGACATGATGACCAATTTTGTGATGCCAATTATTCGTCGAAAGCGTATGAGGCAGTTCTGGTTTCAACAAGACGGCGCTCCACCGCACACAAGTCGCATAACAATCGATTTTCTGAAGAATTTGTTTCCGGGCCGTTTGATGTCGAAAAGTGGTGATTTGGACTGGCCACCGCGTTCGCCCGATTTGACGCCGCCTGACTTCTTCTTCTGGGGATATTTGAAGTCAAAGGTTTACGTTAACAAGCCAAGGACCGTAGAAGAGCTCAAGGACAACATTCGTGAAGAAATAGCCGCTATTCCGGCCGAAATGTTGGCGAAAACGATGGAAAATGCTGCAAAAAGGGCACAATACGCCATCAACGCCAGAGGCGGCCATTTGAGAGATATCATATTCAAAAATTGATGTAAACAAATCTACTTGGAACAAATTAAATGATTAAGATTGCCAACCGCCAAATTTTTATTTTTTTCTTTGATTTTTTTTAAAAAAACATGGGTCCGTCGAATATGGGCAACCCTGTATATTTTATTTTGAACCGATAGACGCTAAATTAAGCAATATTCGTTCCTAAATTGAGAAATATTTTTCTGGCGAACTTTGTAATGATCGGAAGTAAACTACAACTTCTATAGCGCTTTGTAACCAAATCTGGAGGAACATATATATGGAGGTTATATATAAATCTGAATCGATTTTCCTTGAATACTCATTCATGTAAAATAGAAACCTGTTTCTGTCGAATTTCGTACTGATCGGATATAAAACACAGTCTCTACAGCGCTTACATGTCAAATTGGGGGTAACATATATATGGGGGCTATATCTAAATCTGAACCGATTTTCTCCGAATTTTGCGGTATTCCTTCATGTAATAAGAAACCTCTTTCAGCCGAATTTCTTACTGATCGGATATAAAATACAGTTTCTACAGCGCTTGAATTTCAAATCGGGGGTAACATATATATGAGGACTATATCTAAATCTGAACCGATTTTCTCCGAATTTGGCAGTATTCCTTCATGTAATAACAAACCTCTTTCTGCCGAATTTCGTACTGATCGGATATAAAATACAGTTTCTACAGCACTAATTTTGACAAGGGCAGCGAAGCGCACCGGGCTCAGCTAGTGATGACATAAAACTGAAAACAACACAACAACAACAGCTAAGAAAAGAGAACGAAATGACATGTTTGGAAAAAATGACATGGTGAACGACTGAATTAATTGAACTAGTTCGTTCACGAGTTAAACAACTCTAGAGGAATGGGTTGGAGGAATACCAGGAAACTGAGAGCATCTCTACTTGTACACAGATGGTTCGAAGCTTAATGATAATGTTGGCTTCGGAGTTCACTGTAAGGAACTCAGTCTTGATATAGCTCACAGATAACCACAAAACTGCAGTGTCTATCAAGCCGACACTACTTGATCGACGAACTCGCCATAAGGTTAGTTCTTAAGCCCAATGACTTCTGCAGGAGCTATGGTGAAACATTGAGCGCCTGATTTACTACTGTCCCTCATTAAGAAAACGACGTGTTGATATTCCGGGGTCGGAATTTCTAGGAAATCTTACTATTGATAATTTTGTTTATCAAATAGATTGGTTTCGATGAGGGGCATCTGAGCCAGTGGTATAACTAGGAACCTACATTGGTCTTTGTAATCTGGCAAAGCTAACCTATCGTCCAAAAATAATATTTTTATTGTAATTTTTTTAGGTGTAGAAACTGCAGTGTGATGTCTTCATTAGAAAATTACATGTACATTTGTAAACGCCCTATGTTCATGTTATACATTTATTAGTTGTAAATAAAGGAAATATATATATATATAAATGCATTACTCGTCGAGACCTACACAGAGATGTATCGCATGTTACATACAATCGATATACAAACAAAATCACGATAAATCAACGACCGCTTTCGCGTGCTCGGAAAAAATAAAAATAAAGTTTTTACAATTGTCTCTAGGTGAGCTTTTATATTCCGTATCTCATTTGGGATTTTTGTTACATGGAGTCCAACCCGGTTTATTGTATACGAGTTTAAGTATAAGTCGAAATATAAAGATTAGCCACAAATCAAAAATTGGACCAGAAAAATAATCCAATATAAAGTCTATGCGAATAACACTAGTTTACAACATTTTTGTCGAAGGAATGTACATAACACTTTCTGGTGTGATATGGTGACAAAAGCACGAAAATTTCGATTTTCTTGGAAGGTGCCTTTTGTATTTGTAACATATGTATTTTTTGAAGTATGTATAAGCTTGATAAAGCACCATTTAAATTAAAGGAAATTATTATGTTGACAATATCACCTTCACGTAGAAACAGAAGTTAAGTAACTGTCTTTAAAACAAATAGAAAAAAATAGATTTTTTGAAATGATGAATGTGCGGGTGCCGTGACATAACTCCCAACGGACATTTTGGACATAACACCCAAAATTTTTGGGAGTTATGTCCAACGTTATCGGGTGGACATAACGCCCAATGGGAGTTATGTCCTTTTTATTAATTTACATAATTTTCTTAGGGAAATACAATTTTATTCCGAATGTATAATTTAGTTGAAGTAAAGGAGTAAATATTTATAATATATTTATATTATGGAATATAATACTCTTGAAAATATATACTTTTTTCCAATTCATTACATTTATTATTGAATCTTTCATTATTATACAATGAAAATAACAATAAGTGGGCAAATCTTAACCTAAAATACTATTCTCTGGGTTATTGCCATTGCGAATAAACCATTGAGACTTTAGACGATTTTTTACTTTAACAAAAGGTTAACATTTCAAATTTAAGAATTCATAATTTCATTTTTCTTCTTGTTAAGATAATATATATTTAAAGAAAAAAATAATTTAAATGACAAATTTTTCAGCGCTACCTACAATCTGTCTGCAGAATGGATATAATGTGAGTGTAAATATTTTTATTAATTTCGTCAAATGGTTTCAAAATTGTATTTTCTCTACTTATATATTTCTCAAAGTCCGTAGTAATAGTTTTTGGTTTATGTTTGAAAATGTTTCGAGTCTATAAACTGTAGGATATGCTCATATGACTTATGTTTTTTATTAGCCATTAGTAAGAACGCAAAAGAGAAAACCTACAAATAAGTAATTAACATAAATGTATTTATCAAAGATGAAACGATTTGTAGACGATGTAAAGTTTGAAGAACATAGAAAACCCCGCAGTAGATTTTTTTAACGCTCGATTTAAAAATTATTCATTGAACTCAGGAACTATGGCGAACATTTTTTAAAAAATCGCGCGATTTTTAAAAAAATATTCGCCATCTGTTAGAAATTAGTATATTTACATGTCTATCTTTAGAAATATAGATAATTAATAATTGCTTGTATCCACTGCTTGGGACCACCGAAAAAGTCACATCCATCATATAGTGACGATCAAGTCGCACCCATCATATAGTGGCGATTATTAGGATCAATATTCCCTTAGATTCATTTGTGATGGATGGTGAGAAAAAAATGTGTAGGAAATATCTTCTTTGATATTGTTTGGTAAAATTTTTCCGTGCTGTTACTTTGGCACATCAGAAATATGTCATAAATGAGTAATTTTTAAATAAATTTATTACGTTTCATTTTATTAAAAAAACCAATTGAGCGGCATTTTCATCACTTTGGGTGTTAAGATCGCGGTTAGTTAAGGACATAAGTCCCAATATACATTGGGTGTTATGTCAGCGTTTTTTTTGGGTGTTATGTCCGAGAACGCTCTGCGGACATTACGCCCAACAAAGTTTGGGAATTATGTCCGAGTATACTGAAGGACATAAGTCCCAAAATCGTATTGGGCGTCATGTCCATAGGAGTTAAGTCCGGGCACCGAATGTGCGTGAGCTAGCTGAAGTAGCAAAAAGTGCTATACTTTGTGCAAGATGGGTGCGGCGTTTGCTCACAATGGAACAAAAACAGCGTCGTGAAGATATTTCAATAGAGTGTTTGGCGAAATTTCACCGCAACAAAGCCTGGCTATTGATGAGGACCCTATTGGGTGCAACGTGGTGGCTTTGGTTGAAACCAAACTTGCTGGGAGAGAATATTCTCGGATGTGGGGTTGCAAACCAACCGGGTGCCATGAACCATACCCGTAGAATGGCAAGGAGTTTTAGATGCGATGTACTCCTAACCAAGGAGGAGAGCAAAAGCGTCCAGAAACACGGAATTGATTGGTACTCATGTACATTGTGTGTTGAGGCATTGGTCGACGCATGTATTCACCGACGTGTTTTGAGCACGGTGGGGTTAAGCCTAACGGCAGGAACTCACCTAAATCCAGAATACCTAACTGTTGAACCCTGTTATTAATATTGAACAAAAGTATAAAAAAAAACACATTTTTGATTTTTTCATTGAAAAATTAAAAATATTGTTTTAAAATTGCAATACGCATAGCCGAAATGTTAGGATAGAAACTGCCGTTTTGTAAACGTACAAAGGGAAAGTTTATTTATGTATAGGCAAAAAATCGCGGTTATTCCCGCACAGATTTCCCGGAATTGAACAATATTACTTTATCCCGGGATTTCCCGGGAAAAAATCTACCCAAAACGGATTTCCGATAAAAATTTTTGGTTCACAATAGGGAGTATAAAAACAGGATTTTTTATGTTGGGTCTGAATACTTAAGTTTAGGTGAAATAAGATCTCGATATCATTTTTTTTAAGACATTTTGTTGTCATTTTAATTTTTGAAAAAATTAAAAAAATTAGTTTTTGTGTTGTACGAAAATTGTAATTGCTCTCGAACGGCTGAACCGATTTCTACAAAGTTTACTTTGTTTTTAAGAGGACACAGTGCGCCATTTTTCGCAAACAATTTTCTTGAAAATTTTTTATGGATGTGATTTTTTAAGTTGGTTCAGAATATTTAATATCGACCTGTGTAGTTTATTTTTGGCTAAAATGTTTATAGGTAAAATAAGATCTCGCTACAATTTTTTTTTTAATTTTGTGGGCATTTTAATTTTTGAAACAATTATTAAATGAGTTTTAGTGTTTTACGAAATTTGTAATAGCTCTGAAACGGCTGAACCGATTTACTTTGTTTTAAAGAGGACACAATGCGCCATTTTTTGTAAACAATTTTTTTTGTAAATCTTTTTACGAAAGTTTTTTTTGAAAAAACCTTTGTAGAAAAAATTGCTCCCCCTCGATTTTCTTCAAATGTTCACAGAATATTTGTCGCACTCTCACAATCCAGTAAGACTCAATATTTGTAAAAGTTATGGGCGAAATACCGAGACTAGTCTGACAATTTTCGTCCGTTTTTGCAAAACACTGCACAATTCAATAAAGAGAAATAATTCGACCGTTTCTTAACCAAACAACCGATTGCGACCAAACTTGGCATGGTAGATGAAGAGGTGTTAGAGAAGTTAAATTTTATATTTGCGCCCCCTATGTCAGACAGGGGCGGAGCTAGAGGGCCTCAAAGTTGGCCACATCGGGTGAAGAAAATGTTCAAGCGCGTGTAACTCGTGTTTCTCTTCCGATTTATAAAATTTCTTTTTGTGTGTGTTCTACTAACTGAGGTCTACAAATAAACTGTTTACACCTAAGAATTATCTCGTATAGTTACCGAGATATCTGCAATTAAAAATTGAATTTTTAATTTTTTCCCTTACCATTTGCTATTATTTTGTAAATATCGGAGCACAATATGCACCGATTTCATCCGTATTAACATGTCTGGATGGGCCATAAAATTTCTTATAAGAGGAAAAAATTGGTTCGATGTATCTAATACTCGTAGTACATAAGTTATGACCACTTGAAGTTATATGTATTTGTATTTTTTCCTAAAAAAATTGACAAAAATCGGATTTTTTTTTGAGAATATTATTTCAATTTCATTTTCTATTGAAGAAAATCGAGGGGAGCAATTTTTTCTACAAAGGTTTTTTCAAAAAAAAACGTTCTTAACATTTTTTTTTCAAAAATTTTCGAAGTAAAAATTTTTACCAAAAATGGCGCATTGTGTCCTCTTTAAAACAAAGTAAACTTTGCATCGGTTCAGCCGTTCGAGAGCAATTACAAATTTCGTAAAACACAAAAACTCATTTTTTTTTAATTTTTTCAAAAATTAAAATGCCCACAACATTTTTTCAAAAAAAAATGATAGCGGGATCTTATTTTACCTATTCGTAACTGCTTATAAACATTTTAGCCAAAAATAAACAACATAGGTCGATATGACCCAGTTGTCATTGTTTTCTTCGTTGGGATGAAGGGTATTGAAAAATTCCAAAAATTTTGTTTGCAATTTGTTTTTCTATTTTTGATAGCCTTCTTAATGTCGACAAAAAACGATTTTTTCTAATTTTTGAACGACTGTTACTAAACCACTGTTTCTACGCGAAAGATACGAGTATATTTCCTACATTTGCCTCATTCAGGGTTATAAAGGTTTTTCCAACAAGAGGTGTTATTTTGTTTATTTCATAATAAAGAGGAAGGTATGCCGTTAATAATGAAAAACAACATCAGCCAAATGGCCACCACGACCACGCTTACAGGACCATATCCTTTTCATGAAATTTTCCATAACCAAATCGCAAAGTGGATGCCCTCGATAGCCTCACGAATTCTATCTTTAAAGTCTTGAATCGACGCTGGGCTGTTGGCGTAGACCTTATCTTTCACGTGGCCCCAAAGAAAGAAGTCGCAAGGTGTTAAATCACAAGATCTCGGTGGCCAATTGTGATCACCTCTTCGAGAGATAACACGGCCCGGAAACTTTTCCCGTAACAGAGCAATGGTTTCGTTGATTGTGTGGCACGTAGCGCCGGCTTGTTGAAAGTAAACGTTGTCCAGATCAATACCATCCAACTCCGACCATAAAAAATCGTTAATCATCTCTCGATAGCGCAATCCATTCACCGTAACTGTTGATTCAACCTCATTTTCGAAAAAGTAAGGTCCAATGACCCCGCCGGAGTCCAATGCGACAATTTTGCTTGTTGACGTAGCCACCTAGGTGGAAATGCGCCTCATCAGTCAAGATGATTTTTCGAATTTTAATAATTTCAGTGCGTTGTTGAATCGTGTATCGTTCCATTTTAAGTAATTGTCAAATGTCAAAGAATAAAAGCTTCAAAAGTAACAGCTACCGAAATACCGGGTGATTCAAAATAACACCTCTTGTTGGAAAACCCGGTACTTACAAAATATAGTCAAAATACCAAATTTGTCCTCCATGAAAATTGGAAATTAAAAAAAATAAAAACAACTTTACCATAAAAAATTTTTGGTTTTGATTTTTTTGGAATTATGTCCCTCAATCTACACAAATAGTGTAATTCGGCACAGTACATCAAGTATCAACTATTCAGGCGAAAATAGGCGTATTTGTAAAACCCTTTCTGGATTCATTATAACACGACTTTCCCATTACTTCAACGACAATCATCTAAATGCAACAACAATGGACTGGGAAAAATGTTTCCAACTGACGTTTCGTGACTTCAACAAAAAGTACTACATATACGTAGTAAAATAATATATTTTACATTACTCACAAAGTGAGGCTATACCTTAGTCGGTTTACACGACTGCAACTTTGTTACGTTTTTAATAGTTAATCTACCTAAAGAGATAAAACAAACAATATATGATAAAACTAGTAACTTGTATTTGGTAAAGGAACAAAGCTATTTATTTTCTACTCATAGCAGTGCTATAATTTCAATGGACAAGAACAATAATGATGAGTGAAGTATTCTGAACCGGGTTTTCTCAACGGTTCCCTTGAAGCTAAACGAACCGGTTAGGAAAACATTCTCACATAAAAATTTAATTTACTCTGTATTATAAAAGTTTTCGTTTTTCAACTGACAACGACTTCCCAAGGGTAGCCAATGGCTAACCATTTGAGAAGCCCTGAGGTATAGATTGCATATGACTTAAAGTGAATGAGAAATTCTGATAGGGTATTCTGACATAGGGGGGAACACTAATAACATAACTCTCATTCAATGTTTACTTTGTTTTATTAATAGTCACACCACTTATAATTACTTATCAGTCACAAGTGACTGTGACAAATCTTCGATATTATCGTGGAAAAATTTCAAACAATGTTCTTATTTGACTAACTAAATGGATTTTTTCATAATTATTCATTTCATTAACTTTTTAGAAAAGCATTGAATGTGATTCCACTTCAGATACAACAACATTTTTAAACACATCGTGTATTCGTATCACCTTAAAGTACAGTAAGATAAGAAAGAGTTTTTACATTGCAAACAAATTACCTTTTTTTATGGAAAAATAAAATTTTGCATTTCTTGTAAAAATCATTTCACTTCGTAACAAACATTTGAATGAATGTAATCAACTTTTGTTTGACAAGTAAGTCGTACATCGACGTGTGAATTTAGTACGGCTGTAGAAGGGTTAAGAAGACATATCTTCTAATAATGATATTCAAACAGCTGTTTGTCAGTTGTATTGTGTTATAATTAATCTCCAGTTTAAAAATTTATAACTAAACCTAATATATGATATTTTTCCTTATATTTTGAAATATTTATATCCATGCTGAAATAAAACGTTTGAACTTGACATGAAGATGGCGTTACAGTAGACTGCAAATTTGTGAATTTTACAAAGAAAGAGTTTTCTCATATATTAAAAAGGAAACCAGCAGCAATTTGTGCGTAATATAGGCATTTCATAGATGTCTTTAATATTAAATCCTACAAAGATTTATAGACAAAAAAGCAGATTAATTCCAACTCATTGAGCAGTAATCATTTTGGAAAATTTTCGTAATTGCGGTTGAGTGACTTCTTCGAAGAAAACAATATGTTATCAGAATGAATACGAGAATATACGCTCGCTTTTGGGTCAACAGGGGCTTCTTCCGCAGCTGAAGAAATAAATGTGTATTATGTTTACTCGAATAATAATTTGGTACACGACAAGTATTGGTTGTTTATAAAATGTGTGTAAAACAAATAAAAACAAGCATATCCCCACATCTTCACACAATTACAATATTGAAATATGAAAATATAATAAGTCAAAAATTACAGTTTTCAAAGTTTTTGAAAATTACACTATGCAACAAAAATTTTTGTCGAAGGGCTATGTCTAACATTTTCTGGTGTAATATGGTGTCCTAAACACGCAAAAGTTAATTTAAAAAATGTTTATAGTAATTTTTTTTTTAAATTTTCCTTTAATATTCCCATTTTTTGGAAGGTTTTGTTAGTACGAGGGTTGCCATTTATATTTCGGTTCCTGGTAATACTAGTATTGCCAGATGAGAACTGGAACTTCCATTGGAACGTATGACATTTTTTTAGTATAACTTCACTCAGAACGCTATGCCATTTGAGCTCGAATTGTTTTGTTTACAGTCTGTGAGAAAATTCACCTCCAAAGCATGGTTTTCGAACGCTTTAACAGCTGCTTCGGGGGTCGAAAAACGTTGACCAAGCAGCTTTTTCTTGATGTGAGCGTATAAGAAGAAGTCGTTGGTTTTCTAATCAGGGCTGTACGGCGGATGACCGATCAATTCGACATATTGAGTGCTCAAATAGCCCATTGTTTCAACTGATGTGTAAGAGCTCACTTTGACGTGATGCAAAATTATCCGTCATCTCTTATAGTTTTTCCTTATTTCTTCGAACACTGTTGGCAAACAGATAGTTGTGTACCACTCATAATTGACCGCCCTACGTTCAACATGACCGGTTATACCAAACAAAACGCGATCAATTTCAACACGATTTCAAGTCACTGCACAAATGATGGTCGTACGTCAAAACGTTCTGAGTACGTTTATGCTAAAAATGTCAAACTTTATATATGGATGTGCCTGGCGCCATCCATAATAGTAATTGATCATAAAAGTAAGGTAATAAATAAATTTAAATTTCGTAGAAATCAAGTAAATTATCTTAATAGTAATGATTTTTGTTCTTCAAACAATTGCAGAACAAATCATTAGTTTATGGGCGACATTGTCTTAAGATTCAGTTTAATTTTTTTCAGTGTATATAGTGAAAATATATATATATAGTGAGAATCAAATTTTCAAGTACAGATATCCCGAGAACTATAAAATAAAAACCACAAGTTGAAAAACCGAAATGTTACATGCATCTAAATATTGGGTATAACCTAAGGTTTGCCAATTTGAGGCATTGTAGCCCCCGCCAAGAAAGCCAAAATTTTAAAGGTAAAATAGATTCCCATATGTGTACGTTTGCCAAGTTTCATAGCAATCGGAAACGACAGTAATTCGTTCACTATATACACTTTGGATGACATAAATAATTTAATAATTAAAAAAAAAATGTATTGAGTTTTTCTTTTCGTTTATTAACCTCAAAACTAGTGTTCTCTTCTGGAGAACGTTTTTGCGTCCCTTTTCGTAGGCAAATCGCTGCCGTCATTATAAAAAATACCTAACTAGTAGTATACTTGTTATTTTGGGCAAAAGTATATCGCGACCTAAGAGTGTACAGGCGCTAAGTCCAATATTTAAAATTTTACAGGAGAGGCAAAATATTTACTGTATATGAATGTTTTTATAAAGGGAATATGGACTTAGCGCTTTTACGATTCAGCTTTTAAAGATGACAAAGCTACATTTTTTGGCTTTTTGTTTTCAAATTGATGTATATTCAACTTATCTTACGTTCCGCTTCAAAAAATACATTTAGGCAAAAAGTGGACTTAGCGCCTTTTCACTCTTAGGTCGCGATATGTTATATGTTAAAACAAAAAGCATTTATTTACTCAGTTTGCCGTCGTTGAAAGCTAATTAATTAAACCACACAAAAATTTGCCAACAGTATTTGATAATAAAAACATTTGTCATAGGTCGCAATTACTTCCCTCTGAAATATGAATTAGTGTTGTCTTAATAAAATAAAAATTTCGCTAAATTAATGGTGAAGAGCTGAACCCAAACAGTTAATATTAATGGTATCATCTCATTAAAAGCGACCTTTCTTTAAAAAGAGGGACTATAAAATGTACAGTGGGAAAAACATGTTGGTTTCTACACATACCGTAGGCATAAAGGATTTAATAACAAAGACCTATATGTATATATATTGTAAGAGATACACCATATTACACCAATCCTTAGGAGAAATGCATTGGTCAATATGACACATTTTTAAAATATTACCAAACACAATATTTGAAGTTTTGCCTCCGAAGCGATGTAGCTTAAATGGCTTAAAAGTAGGCCTTCACAAACGGGGCGCAGTAGCGGTTCATAATTATTTTTGGTGAATGTTATATTTAAAATAAAATGATTCGAGAAGGACTTACGAAAAAGTATCGATTCTTATGGAATTTCTGAAATGTTTATGAAGGGTTTTCCAACAAGAGGTGTTATTTTGGTATTCAAAGAAAAATGCCATTTTTTGAGATAAATGATCGGATGTTTATTTCATAATAAAGAGGAAGGTATGCCGTTAATAATGAAAAACAACATCAGCCAAATGGCCACCACGACTACGCTTACAGGACCATAACCAAATCGCAAAGTGGCTGTCCTATGTCCTCGATAGCCTTACGAATTCAATCTTTGAGGTCTTGAATCGACGCTGGGCTGTTGGCGTAGACCTTATCTTTCACGTGGCCCCAAAGGAAGAAATCGCATGGTGATAAATCACAAGATCTCGGTGGTCAATTGTGATCACCTCTTCGAGAGATAACACGGTCCGAAAACTTTTCCCGTAACAGAGTAATGGTTTCGTTGCTTGTGTGGCACGTAGCGCCGTCTTATTGAAAGTAAACGTGTCCACATCAATATCATCCAACTCCGACCATAAAAAATCATTAATCATCTCTCGATAGCGCAATCCATTCACCGTAACTGTTGATCCAACTCATTTTCGAAAAAGTAAGGTCCAATGATCCCGCCGAACCATAAACCGCCCCGAACAGTCACACGTTGAGGATGGAGAGGCTTCTCAACAATAACTCTTGGGTTTTCCGAGCCCCAGATGCGACAATTTTGCTTGTTGACGTAGCCACCGAGGTGGAAATGGGCCTCATCAGTCAAGATCATTTTCGAATTTTAATAATTTCAATGCGTTGCTGAATCGTGTATCGTTCCATTTTTAGTAATAGCGTAGTTTCTACTTGTCAAATGTCAAAGAATAAAAAAGGTTCAAAAGTGACGGCTACCGAAATACCGGGTGATTCAAAATAACACCTCTTGTTGGAAAACCTTGTATTTTATACGAGTCAGCTACATTTTATTATTATTTAAATATTCCGGGATCGGAATTTCCCGTCTGACATCACTAGTTATGAAATTTATCAAATGCAATTCAACGATTTTTCTAGAAAATTAATTTCGACGAAATTTGCAAGAAAAAAGAAAAATTTTTACAAAAATTCCAAAAAAAAAATGCAATTTAAAAAAATTTGATTTTGACTATGACTGGATTAATGGCCACTGATCGGATAAAAGGTCGATGACCAATGGCAGGATTAATGAACACTGATCAATTTAAACGTCAACTGACGGGATTAAAGGTTGTTTACCGGAATTTTCTAAAACAGTGCAATTCGTCGACATTTTCTAGATAAATCCAATGTTGATGCCATTTTATAGAAACATTTTATTTGGACGAAATTTTCAAGAAAATAAAATGTTAACAAAATTTTCATGAAATTTTGTAATATCTAATGCAATTCAACAATTTTACTAAAAAAGTCTAATTTCGGCGAAATTTTCCAAAAAAAAGTGTGAATAATTTCATTTCAAGATGTTTTGTAGAGCAATACAATTTTCTACAAATCAAATTCAACGATTGTACGAGTACTAGAACAAATGCAATTTAAAAAAATCCAAAAAATATCTTTTTCGACGAAATTTTCAATAAAAATACAGTGTCAACGAAATGTTGTAGAAAAACATTTTTAGAAAAATACGATTTGAAGGAATTTTCTAGAAAAATACAAATTTGAAGGATCTGTACTGTACTACTACTTCAATTTTTGGTCTAGCGTTAGATCTATCATTAATTTTCTGAGTCTATCTATCTATCTATCTATCTATCTATATATATAAAATTGTTGCGTGACTGGCTGACTGACTGATTTACTGACTGATCATCGCCCAGGCCAAACGGCTGAAGCTAGAATCATGAAATTTGGTGGGAGGGTAGTCCTTGGGACGTAGACAAGCAATAAGGTGGGATTTTTCGTACTATTAGCCGCACAATGGGGCAAAAAGGGATAAATATTGTACCACCGCCAAATCTAAACGAAATGAGCTAGAATCTTGAAATTTTTTTTCGAAATTCGAACATTTACGCACACAGTGGGGTAAATGGTGATAAATGTGGTACATCAGCCAAATTCAAATGGCAAGAGCTAGAATCGTGAAATTTGGCGTGAGGGTAGCCCTTATGAGGTAGACTCTGAAATTGGCAGAATTTTTCGAAATTCGAACATTTACGTTACGACAGTGGGGTAAAAAGGTAAAAATGTGGTACAACAGCCAAATCCAAATGGCCAGACCTAGAATCGTGAAATTTGGTGTGAGAGTAGCTCTTGAGACGTAAACAAGGACAAGGAGAGATTATTTTTTTTAAATTTAGGGTCACAGTGGGACAGAAAGGTATAAATATGGTACCACCGCCAAATTTAAAGCCTAAAATTAGAATGGTGAAAATTGAAACGAGGGATGTCTTTATGACAACGGATCGGGGTATTCAGTTTTTTTTTGTATTCGTAGTTTTCGGGGTACAGTGGGGCAAAAAGTGAAAAATATATTACAGTGGCTTAAAAATATCAAACATGGATCAATGGTTCCAGGCAGAGTTCGGAAAAAACACTAAGGAACGGTTCCTTAGTGTTCGGTACCGTTCTTTCGTCGCGAACGGAACAGTATCGCAACCCTTACAAGAGAACAGAAAACACTAAACATTTTTTAGTGATACTGTTCGCGAACGCTACCACTACGATAACGTACCGTTCTTAGAACACGAGGAACGGTACACTACGATAACGTACGATTCTTGGAACAGTATCACTACGACGTAGTGATACTGTTCTTTTGAACGTTCCGTTCTTTTTTATATTCGACACCACAGGTCGCAAATATGAAGCAATCTTAATGAAAATTGGTACATAGGCATTTCTTAACCCAAGGACGATCCCTACTTAAAATGGGGCATATCGATCCATACTTTGACATAGCTCCCATACGAAAGTCCCTTTCGATAATTCATATTTACGCTCTAAAGAGCGCATTTTTTAACCGATCATGCTAAAATTTAAATATATGTACTGTGTATTATATTCAATCATAGTGAAAATTAGGCATACCGGTCCATTTGATCCCATACAGAGTTCCCCTTCGATTAGACATGTTTACGTTCTATACGGCAAATTTTCAGTTAATCTCTTTGAAATTTTAATTTTATAACAAATATTGCACATAGTCATCCCCAGTGAAAATTGGACAAATCGAATCATGTTTCGATGCTTTGTTTTATAAAAAAGATAATTAAATATTTATATAACTAGAGAAAGTTTTGTTCGAATATATTTTAATGTAATTTTTGCTAGAATCTCAATCTCTTATGGCGATGAAGATCAACATTTCTGAATGGAACAGATTGAATGAAAGGGGTAATCCTGATTGTTTAAATACATACAGCCATAAACAATATTTTCAGAAACATAATTAGGGCATGAAAATTTGTAAAGCTGTTCTTCTTTTCCCGCACGTGTGCACATACATTGCAACTTTGTGTGGATGACATTACCATAAAAGCAGCAATTAAAAATAAATTGGAAAATTGCAGATCGGTTGTAAAAAATGAGAACTCCAACCTATATGAATATTCTAAAAAATGGACGCTATAAAAAACCCATAATAGACTGCGCTACAAGACGGAATTCCACTTTCAATATGCTTGAGAGATTATTTGAAACAAAAGATATAATTGATTCATTGAGCACAGAAAACACCAGTTTATACATGAGTCCTGACGATTGGAACTTCGTGATTGAATTTATTGAAACATTTAAACCAGTGTACATTGCTACAATCAAGTTACAATCAGAGCAACTATGTTTTAGCGAATTGTATATAATAATAATGGACATAACATTTCAAGTTGAAATTTTACCATCAAGCGAAATGAAGACATTGCTCTTAACTTCATTAAACAGGCGAAAAGAAAAACTACTGGACATAGAATTGTTTAATGCAGCTGTATTTGTGGATCCTCGCATCAGAATTTGTTTGAATTCTGAACAAAAGAACAGCGCAAAGAAATATATAACTTCTTTGTACGGGTTGCCCATATTCGACGGACCCATGTTTTTTCGATGACTCGTTGGGCCCATTCCAATCGACGAGGCTTGTCCGCAGGCAACAATCTTTGCGTCAATTGAATTTTGTACGGGAACAAATGCAAATCAACGCGAATAATCCGTTGTAAAGTGGACCGAGCCATGCCCAACTGCTGAGAACGGCGTTTTTGGGATGTTCTTGGGGACCTCTCAACACTGGCTCGTACGGCAGCGATATTCTCGGCCGATCGCCTTGGTCGACTTTTATTTGGCCTCTTCGGATTAGAAAGAGCCTCACCAGTCGAAAATTTTTCGTATAAACGCTTAATGGTGTTCTTAGAAGGCCACATTTTTAATATTTTAAAAGCACGTTGAGTTTTCACAATTGACTTCTTCTGTTGAATGTAAATTTCAACTATTTCAGGCGCTCGCGTGGCGTGTATTGTTCCATGGTAAAAATCTGCTTGGACTGACGCTTCAAACGCGGTATGTCATTAAGCGATCTGACATCTCTGTCAAAAGTTATGGCGTTGCCAGATGGGTCCGTCGAATATGGGGGACCCTGTATAAACAGATGAATTCTTTAACAGGTAATTTATTTTATTATTACATATGTACTTACATACAAGAATAACATTTTTTTATTATTATTTTATTTCGATTTCATAGAAATTACTTCCGAAAACATTGAAAGGTTGGCAGTAGTCGAAAATTTAGAAGGACCATCAACCAGCAGCGGTTCTGTATCAAAATCATTCTCAGAATATTTACAAAATCTAGATCCTGGTACACCTGAGCTGAATTCATCATTACTCTCACACTTGGAAGCAGATTTCGTGATATATGAGCGACAATCAAGATTACCACTAGACTCGAACGTTATAAACTATTGGTCTGCACTAAATAATTCACTATCTGTGATAGCTAACATCATATTAGCAATACCATCAACACAAGTTTGCGTGGAACGACTGTTTTCGGCAATGAAATATATATTGTCCGACCAACGTAACAGAATGACAAGTTTTTACTTGGAACATACATACATATATTGATGGTGAAAGTCAATGGTATATTTAATTACCTGGGTTAAGAAAAGCCTCTGTACCAATTTTCATTAAGATTGCTTCATATTTGCGACCTGTGGTGTCGAATATAAAATGGAAAGGAACGCTAAACGTAGTGATACTGTTAGTGTTCCGTTCAAAAGAAGAACCGTACGTTATCGTAGTGTACCGTTCCTCGTGTTCTAAGAACGGTACGTTATCGTAGTGGTAGAGTTCGCGAACAGTAACGCTAAAAAATAAATAACGTTTGTGTTCTATGAAGGAACCGTTCCTATAACGTACTGTTTTTTTCTGAACACTGGTTCCAGGGTAACTTTTGGAACATAAACTAGAGATTGGAAGTGATTTGTAGATATTCTAACTTTAAGAAGCACAGCGGGACAAGACGAGTTAATTATGGAGCATGGGGAAAAACGGAACAATCTGCCAAAATTGGAACTTAAACATGTGATATGAAGAGTTTATATGGTTTTAGGAGAACTGTGGTCAAAAACGGTTAAATAGTGAAGTGAAGAACATATGATTAAATATGTTACAGTCGGGGAAAAAGGTTTAGGTATGCTAGCGTGGAGACACATTTTTTTTAAGGTACTCGTACAGTGGGGTAAAAATTTTGTGCAGTGAGATAAAGAGTTGAATGGGGCACAGTTGTGCAAAAAGAGTTAACTATGACACAGTGGGGTGAAAATAGTTATATGTATATGGTAAAATGGCTTAAAAATGGTACAGTGGCGTTAACTATGGAACAGTGGGGCAAAAATGTATTTAGTATGATACAGTGGGTCAAAAAGGGTTAAATATGGTACAGTGTGACAAAAATGGTTAACTATACAGTACAGTGGGGCACAACTGTGTAAAATATTGTATAGTGGAGCAAAGAGGGTTAAATGTGGTACAGTGGGGCAAAAACTGTTAAATATGAGGCAAAGGGTTTAATATGATACAGTGGGCAAAAAGGGTTAACTATGGTACAGTGGGGCACAATTAGTTGAATATGGTAACGTGGGACAAATTGGGTTAAATATGGTACAGTGGGGGCAAAAAGCTTTAACTATGGAACAGTGGTAAAAAATGTGTTAGCTATGGTACAGTGGGACACAAATGGTTAAATATGGTACAGTATGACAAAAATGGTTACTGTGGACACAAATAGTAAAATATGGTAACGTGGAACAAAATGGGATAAGTATGATACAGTGGGGCAAAAATGTGTTAACTATGGTACAGTGGGGCAAAAATAGTTAAATATAGTGGACAAAATATAGTAGGACAAAAAGGTGTTAAATTTGTTTCAGTGGACCCAAAACGGTTAAATATGTTATAGTGGGTCAAAAAGCGTACATTTTGTACAGTGGGTAAAAATATGGATGCAGGGAGAGAGGGTAAGTTAAATATGAAATAAGATTTTTTTTTAATTTATGCTTTTTAGTAGCTCTGTGGTGCAAAAAGGTTAAAATTATGATGCAGTTGGGGCAAGCAAAAATTGTTCAATATGTTACAGAGGGGAAAAAATGTGTTAAATATGGTTTAGTGGAGCAAAAAGGGTTAAATATGGTACGGTGAAATAAAGGGAACAAAATAATCCCAGATATGTATAAAAATTTGTACTTTAGAAGCACAGTGTGGGCCCTTTATATGTATAGTAGATGAGAACAGTAGGAATCACAATAAGTAAGATGCCATATATGGGAGCTATATCAAAACATTGACCGATATGGCCCATTTGCAATCCCGAACAACCTGCAACTATAAGAAGTATTTGTACTAAATTTGATCAACCTAGCTCTATTATTGCGGACTGTAGCGTGATTACCACAGACGGACGGACGGACAGACGGACATGGCTAAATCGTCTTAGAATTTTACGACGATTAAGAATATATATACTTTATGGGGTCTCAGATAAATATTTAGAGGTGTTACAAACGGAGTGACAAAATGAATATACCCCCCATCCTATGGTGGATGGTATAAAAATAGTTTTTCAACGTTCAGAGGTACAGTGGGAAAAGGGATACATATTGTACCATGATGTCAGGGTAACTCTTGGAACACAAACTAGAAATGAAACGAGGATTCGTATTTATAGCAATATAAAGTAATCAAATCTTCTTCATTTTGCACCATATGTAATAATCATGTAATTTTCAAAGAAAGAGGTATAACTATTTTACAGTACCCTAAACAGAAAATAAATAAAAGATGGGGGCTGCGAAGCGCGCCGCAATATTTTTGTACTGTCACCCTAGTGTGTTAAATAGTTTTCGTTTTTTCTGTTAGCGTGACTAACTTTTGGTACTCACTGTACGTACATACCCAACATAGTAATAAATATAAATTTTCACATTAAAACAAACATTTTGCAAACCACACCTATTTAGGGATTGATTATCTTAATAGAACTCGTGAGAATGATGTACATAAACCCAATCGGAAAAAAAGAACACTTAAAGAAAAAAGTTTCCCCCCAACCGCAAAACTTTAGAAAACTAAATTAAACTAGGCTAATTAAAATTATTTTGCTTAAAAGAAAACGATTTTCATGCTGAGCTATGGAATATTCGCATATTGTAAAAGTGGTGTGTAGTTGTCTTAAATTTCATTGCTGTGAAATGAATTTTTTCTTTGCGTGTATGTCCACAAACTGTAAATAAACACTACCGAATCACAATATAAACACACACACACACAGGTGTACATTTTTAAAATTCAAATAAACATATTATTAAGAATCTGTTTTATTTCACCTTTGGATATAGAGCACCGTTCAATCTTTAAATTTTAGATTATTACTATAAAGTTTTCTTTCTATCTGCTTAGTTTAGAATAACGACAGCAAAACACGAAACACTGTGTTATGTTTTACGCTACGGTTAGTTACTGAAACCGATGTTTTCACATTGCCGACCCACACAAGACTAAATGTCCTTTTCGGCTGTGACATCATATATATGTACATATTTAGGAGCTAGTTTAGAAGATAGATAGTACGTATAAACGTACGTACGTATAGGAAAGTCTAAAATCTAACAAAAGTTTTTTGTTGTATTTTTGAGCATGAAATTGACGCACTACTAAATGAAATTTTTGCAAAGCAATAATATTAATTAAGAATTCGTTTAATAATTCCATGCTCATAGGTGAGAACGCTACCAAATCATCTCCCAGAGCGCCCGCAGAAAATATATATTTTAATGATATTTTCTCTATAAATCGTAAAAGTAGGAAATTTGAGGGAAATAGAAAATATGTAAACAATTAGCACACTTATAACAATCTGCAACAAAAAAAATTTTTTTGTATCCGAGACAAAAAAAATTTTTGTGTCCGAGACAAAAACTTTTATTCTATTGAGATTGAGGCATATGATTTTATTAAACCAAAAATCTATTTTTTTTATGATAAAGTTATTGCAAATTTGAAGTCAATCGGTTACTACTTTCGGGAGTTATCGTGCGCACCAGCCAGCAGACAGACGGACGGACAGACGGGCATTTCTCATTCGACTTAAATTGACCCAAAACGAAAATCCGCCGAACATACTTAGGGTCTTAGATCACTCCATCGATGTGTTACACTTTTGGCCCGTAGCAAATGATATATACCCTCGTATCACTAAAGTGAGGGTATAGCGATTAATAAACTAATACTATGTGTAGAATTGTTAATGATTCTGGGTGGTATTATATAAGTTATAGGATAATCAATATTTCACTAAATGTTGACCCTACGTGGGGGAGGTACTCGAAGAAATGGACCAAAATAGTCCAATTTTGACACATACCAAATTGGAAGTCAATCGGTTAATCCTGTCGAAAGTTATCGTGTGCCCCAACCACACAGACAGACGGACAGGCTTATGGACATTGCAAAAATTACTTTAATGCCCCAAAACGGATTTCCGCCAAATATTTTTGGGGTCTCTAAGGTCACTCCATCGATGTGTTACACTTTTGGCCCGCAGCATCAGTGGGGGTATAAAAACCGAAATGGAAATTCTACATTAATCCATAGATTTTCTTCAAATAGGCACAGATTCTTCGTGGAGATCATAGCTTCAAAAATATGGAACAAATGATTTTTTTGGCGAATTTTCTATTTTTTATTGTTTTTTTCGTACCAGCAAAAAACAATTTTTTTAAAAAATCTAATTTTTTTAATTGTTGTATCGACAGTTGCCCAAACTTCTGTTTCCACATTAAAATGTCTATACTAACATTTGTAGTCCTCATAATTTCCTTTAATTAAACGTGAATTTCGGCATTATCGAGCATAGAAATAAAAAAAAATAATAAATAAAGTACCGTATGCAATTTTTTTTATATTTTTTTGTGTTTAGGACGGCATATTACACCAGGAAATGTTGTGCGCAGCCCTTCGACAAAAGATTTGTTGTATAGTGCTACTGAATCCATATCATTCGATGTAATTGTCAGATCGGTACATAACTCTAGTTTACAAATATTCTGTAGGAGGGATGTACATAACATTTACTGTGTAAAAACACAGAAAACTTTGTATGTCGATTTTTTTTATATTCCAAATGTCATGGAATAATTAATATCCATGAAATTTGGAATATAGAAAAAAAAATTCCATAAAAATTACTGAAGGTAACGTCCAAATAATAAAGGCAACTTTCATGACATTTGGAATAGTATTTGGACTATATATTTTGAAATATAAGCACGATAGAAGCTGGACACGCGTCAATGTTAAGGAGATTATAATTGCTACAAATGTTGGAAAAAGGTGCTTGGCAATACCGTTCATTTTTCACTGGACTGTAGATATGTAGTATAAAAGCATTACACAAAATGTCAAGTTTTTGAATATTTTAGAATCAAAGATATAAGCCGTTCACTTTTTTTGTGGCAAAATGGTCCCTTTGTGTGGGAGGTATTAAAAGGGGCGTGGCAACATCGAAGGAGTGGACCTATATGGACCATATATTTGAAATTAGCCTGAAATAGAAAAAAATTATACAGGGTTTTCCAAAAAGAGTGATATGATTTCTTTGAAAAAAAAAAAAACACTTATTGTTAAGGAAATTAAAAAGTTTTTTATTTAATATGAAGTACAATCGATGCAATTAAGTTCTAAATAAAACGTCATTCAAATGGCCTCCACGACTTCTTCTGCAGCAACGAATTCGATGAACCCAATTTTCGAGCACTTTTTCCACTAAATCAAGTCGTATGTCATGAATGGCACATTCAATATTGACTTGTAAAGTTTGAAGAGAGTCTGGTTTATTTCGAAAGACCAATGACTTCAAATAACCCCACAAGAAATAGTCTGATGGTGTTAAATCACAACTTCTGGAAAGTGTTTTTTTATTTAAAAAATTGACTTAGCGCACGAAAAGTTGCAATTGGAGAAGGATTATTTTGATAATAAAACTGAATAATTTGTAAATGTTGTTCTTGCGTTTATCTCTCCATTATGAAATTATAAACACTACTGAATACAATGAAAAGCAAATGACAGATCATGACATATTACAAATGGCCGAAACGTCACTTCAAAATCATATCATCCCTATTGAAAAACCCAAATTGGACCACAAAACTTCTTTGTGATTTTTTTCAACTTTTTAAGGATTGTGCCGTCAAAAAATATTTTAGAAAAAAACTATCTTTTTCGAATTGTTTAAAAGACAGTTACTAAACTTATGTTTCTACATAAAAGTACAATTTTCAACAGTTGTAGCCCTAATGTTTTATATTTCCTCTAATTTAAATTTCCAAAAATATAATCCGACTATACAATACGCTAATCCAGCCTACGGGAGTAGAATGAGAAGAAATATTTATTTTAAAGAGATTAGATTACAAATCTGGATATACATATGTACTCGTATATACCGATGTTATATATAAATCTAATCTAATATATTGGTTCAAAAACCTGTTATCTTCTAAATTGTATAACGATCTGTTCAAAATTGCAGAGTATGCAGCCCTTCGATAAAATGTCGGCATATAGGTATATATTGGAACTATATTTAAATCTGACTGTTAATGCTAAATTTTACAAAGTTCCGTTCAGAAATGAGGCCATGTCTAAATCTGAACCAATTTTTCTCAAATTTTGAAAAGTTTATTATCGGCACAAACAACTATACTGTATCAAATGTTGTAAAAATTTGATGTAAATTGTGGCTTCTATACCGCGTAAATGCCAAATCGGGATGTACATAGTATATATGGGGGCTAATTATAAATCTGAACCGATTTTCATGAAACTTGTCAGAGGTCATTACTGCCTCATTAAACTGTCGTTTGCTAAATTTTATAAAGATCTGTTTAGAAATAAGTCGTATATACCTCTTATATGCCATATCGGCATATAGATTTATATAAGGGCTTTATCTAAATCTGAACCGATTTTGAGCAGTTTCAATAGGCTTCGTCCCTGATGCTAGGAAGTTCTATGTACCAAATGTCATCTAGATCGGAGAAAAAAATGCCACCTGTACCTTGCGAACAACTTTAGATGGACAGACGGACGGACAGATCGGATTAAATGGAATTAGCTAGGGATTCTGAATAGATCGGTTTCCTTCTACCACAGAGAAGGGTAGGGTAAAATTAAAAAAGTATTGTAAAAATTAAAGTTTCTAAAGCGTCAAAAAGTCGAATCTAGTGGAACCTTTGTAGTGGGGGGGTACATAATGCCATGGATCTACGCTGGCTAATGTTGGTGTGAATGGTGTGGTTGAAGTTTGTGCATTCTATGACGCAATTAAAATCAATTGAAATCTTCTATAAGGAGTATATAAAGGGTGGGACATTTAAAATTTTAAATTTGAACTACCAATTACTTTGACTTGCCCTTTGTATTATTTACTGTGGGGGGCCATTAAGGATAAATGTTACGCAAAGCATCCAGAAAGAATTGAAGCGTTGAAACATGAAATCGAAGTTGCCATTGAAGAGATTCGACCCGACACAATCGAAAATTTAGTGAAAAATTGGGTTAATCGGACGAGGTACTGCCGAGACAGTCGTATTGTGTTCCATTACTAAATGACAAAGTTCAAGCTTTCCAATAAAACCAGAAATTTGAAAAAATTATCATTCCTTTTTTGTCGATTCAAATATAAAATTTTAAATGGCCTACGCTGTAGAAACATGGATCAATATGGTCCATTTTCAATCCTAAGAAACTGATATGTATAGGATTTGATTCCACTAAAATTTGATTATTATTATTGTACATTACGAATAATCAGAATGGCCCACAACATTTTATTTTTCACTCCACTTTGAGGAACCACAAACAAACATTTATTTTGACGATTTTGTGACCCTATTTGAACGATTTTGGCCAATTCATCAGGCAACACTGCCCCTGCTTGCCATGTGTTCGTCATTATCTGCCTGTCCTATGCGGAGCAGATGTGCTTGCAAGCTTGAGTGGGGTTTTAAAGCGGCCTATTGAACATTTAAGAAAATACAGGACCAAACCTGTCATAAATATTTAATTATTTCTAGAGAAAGACAAAAAAAGTTATCGAGGAACTTGGTCATATTTTAGAGGGCAATATGGCCTAAATTACAAAAAGTAAAATTTAAAAGTAAAAAGGTTTTTTAATTTTAATATTTAAAAAGAATCGTCCTATTTTTTTCTTATAAAATTCGTGACATGAGCCAAAAATACTGCGATCACTTAACATGGAAACGATTCTTTCTGACTTCGGCACAAAGTACCATATTCTATATTACGTTACTCACAAATTGAGGGTATACCTTTAACGGTTTAATCGACTGAAATTTTTTTATTTGTTGTTATTATGATTTTCATGTTTGGTTGTTGCTTAGTATTTCATAAACATTTTTGGTATATTGTTACTAACTTCATTTTGACACTCGTTGAATATATTTATGTATACACCATATACATACATATATCACAACAATAGTCATACATAAATAAAAACAAATTTAACGTAATCAATCAATTTGTGGTTTGTATTCACTCGAAACAATACAACATTTGCATAAATAGTTTATTATTATATAGTTAAGCTTCATAATACTTTCTGTGTTCATACTTGTATAAAAATTCGTTGGCTCTTATTCATAATAATTCATAAGTGTTTTAAAATACATACATCATCAAAATGCATATTTTTATCAGATAAATATATGTAATACGAAATTTGATATTATGTGTGAAATACTTATAAACCCCTTTTCCACTGAACAGTGGGTACTTCGACAGGCAGAAGTACAGACGGTCATAGCTCAAATGATGTCTAGGGTTACAATGGACAGTAAGGTGATCAGACAATCGCCGCTTGTTTTGCAACAATTTTCGCATAAACATATTCTCGTCCACAATGTCGACCATACATTTACAATATTTTATCCATTTGTCAGTTGTGGATTCCTTGTTTCGATTAATCATTTGTATCATCAATCTAACAGCGTTGGTCCTACCGAGTATAAATTTGAAATTTTGTGCCCAAGGTCTTGCTGACCCGCTTACACTGCTATTTAGGTTAGGTTAGGTTGAAGAGAGGAGACCTTTAAACGTCTCATGTCCATGGACATACACTTAAGCCAGTGGTTTGGCCTGTTGTGCGCTCCTTATTTATGATATTTATCCCCTCACCTTAGAGAGGAGGGTATATGTCATTTGCTACGAGCCAAAAGTGTAACACATCGAAGGAATGACCTAAGACCCCAAGTATGTTCGGCGGATATCCGTTTTGGGTAATTTTAAGTCATTTGAGCAATGTCCGTCCGTCTGTCTGTGTGTCTGTCTGCTGGCTGGTGCGCACGATAACTCTCGAAAGGATTAACCTGTTGACTTAAAATTTGGTATGCGGTAATATTTTTCTCTATCTCCGGCTAAGTTCGAAGATGGGCCATATTGGCCCACTCCTTCTAAAGGGTCCGCAATCTAACGTTTTTTTTTTCAACTAGTGCTTATTTCGTGAATTGTAACACTTAGCTCATGTCTGATTTGACAGATAATTAGTTTTATCCTTCCGCTGAACGAATATGGTTGTGTATACGCTTGAACAACGCTGGGAAATATTGCGACATTACTTTGAAAATCATGGTAATGTTGCAGAACGATTTTGCCAAAAAAAATATCTTTTCAGATGAAGCTCATTTTGATCTTGGCGGGTATGTAAACAAGTAAAATTGTCGCATTTGGGGCACAGAAAACCCACACGCATACATTGAAAAGCCGATACACCCAAAACGAGTCACTGTTTGGTGCGGATTTTGGTCCAGAGGCATAATTGGGCCATTTTTCTTCGAAAATGAGCAAGGAGTGGCTGTTACAGTCAATGGCGATCGTTATCGGGCCATGTTGAACGAATTTTTGTTCACAAAAATTGAAGAAGAGGATATTGGCAACATTTGGATTCAACAGGACGGCGCTACGTGCCACACAGCCTAAGCTATGTACACTCGATGTTTTGCGCCCTGTTTTTGAAGATCGCATTATCAGCCGCAGAGCTGATGCCGTTTGGTCACCGAGCTGTGACACCGTTGGACTATTATTTGTGGGGTGCCCTCAAAGATAAGTGTTACGCCGACAAGCCAGAGACAATTGACGCTTTAAAGGACAATATTCGTGAAGCCATTGGTGAAATACAGCTGCACACAATCGATAATGTGCTTAAAAATTGGACCGATCGTGTAGGCTACTGCATGGCCAGCCGAGGCAGCCATTTGAATGAAATTATTTTCCATTATTAACCGGAAAGATTGTACTTTCAAATAAAAAAAGAAATTTGAAAAAATATTCAGTAGCTTTTTTATAGCATTTTCAAAAAAAAAAAAGTTATTTGGCGGACCCTTTAGTACCTTCCCCACAAATGGTTAATATTTAGAAAAATATTAATTCTCTAATAACTTATATACTACTTCCTCGAATCTTCTGAAATTTCACACACAGTGTTAGTCTATTAGTCGCTTAAACCTCAAGAAAAATGGGCGAAGTTGCCACGCCCCCTTTGGTACCTCCCAAACAAATGGACGATTTAGCACCAAAAGTTAACAGCTTCAAACATTAATACCAACAAATAAAAATTCTTGAAATTTTGTTCCGGTAAAAAAAGTGCATTATTGTACGGCCGCTTTTGGTACCTCCCACACAAATGGACCGTTTTGCACCAATAATTAACAGCTTATAACGTTAATACCTGTACATAAAAATACTTGAAATTTTGTACAGTGTAAAGTTTTTATAGTGCCTGCATTCCGGTAAAAAAAATGGGCATTATTGTACGGCCCTTTTGGCCCTCACACACAAATGGACCGTTTTGCACCAATAATTAACAGCGTATAACGTTAATACCTTTGCACACAAATACATGCAATTGTGTACAGTATAATTCCGTTATAGTGTCTACAGTTCAGTGAAAAATGAGCCTTATTGCCCCGCCCCTTTTGATACCTCCCACACAAATAGATGATATTAATGCAATTTAAATTGATAATAATTTAATTAAAACAATTATTTACATGAATTGGATATTCAATAAAAAGGTCGAATAAAAACAGAATCTTCATAATATATTAATTTACGAATAATTCTTGGGACTGAAGGTGAGGGGGTTCTTAAGTCGGTTTATCCGACTGAACTTTCTTACTTGTTTTATACCTTACGAGTTACAGAAAATCGGTACTTAACACGAATTTTCTCAGTATCATCCAGTTATATTCTGCTAAAATGCTATTTAACACCTCCTTAAACTATGGCTATTTCCCATCTACATAGAGGGAATCGTTTGTAACTCTACATATCAAAAACCGTAGTTAATATTTATTCTATATCTCGAACTTACACTAGTAGGGCGCCGTGCCCCACCGGTGGTCTTTTAAATGTTGACGATTTGGGACAATGTGACCACCCGTGGTCATTGGTGGATTTACTTTATGGGACATCGTGGCATTTCCCGACATTGTGACCACCAGTGGAAACGTTTTGCATACATCTACCATTGAAAGAAATTACTTCGGTCCCAGGTTGTAAACCTTTTTGACTTGGAATTTGTATGCCAATGCCTAAAATTAATAAAACTAATGGTAATTTCGATTCTGAAAAAAAGGTTGCCCGTCGACTCGAAATTCTGAAAAATATTTGCCCTTTTTGGGTGGAACATATGTATGTAGTCCCTCGAAATAAACTTAGCTCCTATTTCAAAATTCCAAAATATGGTATAAAACTCCAGATTTCGGCAAAAGGGCAACGGAAATGTTGCACTTTTTTGTAGAAAAAAAATCGCCATAAATAAAACAATTTTGGTCCCAGCTTGTCAACTGAGGAATAACCACTCTCTCGTCAGAACGCGGTCTGCCAATTCATAATATAAATGAACACGAGTGGGCACGTGGCGCTCAAAGATCACATCAGATTGCTATACTCCACAATGGTACTGAAGGTTATACTCGTATCTGTAGTTTTCTGGAATAACCGCCTAAGTCAGAAATTTTCGATTTCGAAAACTGCTATTTTTGCTAATAATTACCTTTCTGTCCATATATGACACTCCAAAGTATGCCCAATTTTTGGTTACTTTTTCTAACACTCAAGTATGCATGTTTAGTATCAAATGTACTGCGAGATAAAATTTATTTTGGCTCTTCTGAACATTCTGATTTTCTGAGGCGAGCTTTTATTCCTGAAAACCAAATATAATAAATATGGTGATGCAGTGTTGTCAGGTTTTCTTTTCTAAGCTTTTCCCCTGGATTTTCAAAAAAATTCCCCACGTTCTCCAAACTTGGTTTCGAATAAATTGATTGTGGCATTCGCTGTGTGGCTTGTGGCGCCGTCTTGTTGGAACCACATGCCCTCCAAGTCCATATCATCCAATTGGGGCCAAAAATATTCGGTTATCATTGAACGGTAGCGATTCCCATTCACAGTAACGTGCCGGTCTTGATCATCACGGAAGAAGTACGGCCCAATGACGCCGCCGGCCCATAAACCGCACCAAACCGTAATTTTTTCGGGATGCAATGATGACTCATGGAGTACGTGTGGATTGCTGTCTGACCAATAACGAATATTTTGTTTATTGACGAAGCCATTCAGCCAGAAATGAGCCTCATCGCTGGAGATGATTTTTCGCGCTCTTACGATGGCGTGGTTTGCTGTCCCTGTCGGTCTACTTTTGTAGCGTCCCTGTTGAAAAACCCTTTATTATTATGATAAACTTTGTGCATTTGTTTGTAACACTCAAAAGGAAAAGAAATAGGCCCATACTTTATTATTCCGATCGACTTAGAATCACTTTCTGGGCCGATTTAGCTATGTCCGTCTGTCCGTCCGAACTTCCGTTTGTCAGTTTGTGAATGAAATCTTGTAATCAACGTACAGGTCGTAATTATGGTCCGATCTCAACGAAACTTTGCTCATATCTTTCCTTTGGCCCAAGGACGATGCCTCTTGGTTAAAATCGGTCCAGATTTACATGTATGTATGTAGCTCCCATACATGGGTAGGTCTTTCTCAAGTGTCACAGGCCAAAAATTAGATTTTTCTCAAATTCTCAGAAAATGTTGCCCTAGTAATGTGGAAGTAATGACCCACAATTTTAAAAAAATTAAATGAAAATTGGAGGCAGGGGGCGAGGTCAAAGTTCAGAAAAATCGATTTTTGTCTCTGAAATGGGATTTTCAAGTTAATTTTAATGCTACAAGGCATAAGACATTGAAATTAGGAAATATCGTTTCTTAAAGCATTTTCCGCGTACTTTTCATAAAAAAAAAATAATTATACCCTCCACCATAGGATGGGGGGTATATTCATTTTGTCACTCCGTTTGTAACACCTCTAAATATTGATCTGAGACCCCATAAAGTATATATATTCTTAATCGTCGTAAAATTCTAAGACGATTTAGCCATGTCCGTCCGCCCGTCTGTGGTAATCACGCTAGAGTCCGCAATAATAGAGCTAGGTTGATCAAATTTGGTACAAATACTTCTTATAGTTGCAGGTTGTTTGGGATTGAAAATGGGCCATATCGGTCCATATTTAGATACAGCTCCCATATGTAGCATCTAACTTGTTGTGATTCCTAATGTTCTCATCTACTATATTTTTTGTGTTTTCGATGTTATTTTCTTTAGGTTTGAGTTATTTTGTGAGGTCACATGCTATCCATGGTGGAGGGTATATAAGTTTCGGCATGGCCGAACTTAACGCTTTTACTTGTTTTATTTTTAATTTTTTTTTTCAGTCACTTTTCGCGGAAACAAAAATATAAATTGCGATATCTTTTTTCGCGGATTTTCAGACGGATTTTTCCGGTTTTTTTTGTAATTGTCAAGCTATGTTCGCGGCACACTGTTTTTTTTCAGGTGTGACAATTCATTCCTATAACTAACTAACTGACGGATTTCGACATTTTGGCCTGAAGAAATATCTTCATAGTAAATTATTTTTGCTATATATACCTAAATGTTTTTCAATTGGCCAATTGCTTATAAAAATATCCAAGAGCCAATTAATTTTGTAAAAATCTCAAAGTGGTTATTGGCCATTCGCATTTCAGTTGACAATACATACAATATGAAATAGTACTTTAAAATACTCCAAAATCAAGCAAATGGGTAATCTATTTGTCTCTAATATGATTTTAAATATGAAATACTATCAGCAATATAACAACAAATTGAAAAGAGCACATACGAGATACTTTATGCTGCGCTAGTATTTGCCAATATCACTCTAGAATCTAATAACATTTGAAAAAAACCGAAGAGCCGATAAACAATTACTTGTGCATTCCGTTCGCCCTTATAAATTCACGAAGTAGTAACGTTAAAAGTTTAATGCTACTATTATTAAATAATCCTCTACATATATTAACAACTACCTCGATGGATATTATTATTGACTCGTCAATCAAAGTATATTTTAAAATCTCTTATCTAGCTACTACATAGTCATCGGGTGTACATAACAATAATTAAACAAATGATACATTAAATAGTAATGTGTGGTTCGATGATTGCATTGTTAAAAAGACTATGACTGACGCCAGACTATCGCCTCGTCGTGTCGGTTAATTTGTTTTTGTAAAGAATATAAAGAAAGTATTAAAAAAAAGGGTTTTGTAAGTTAGATTTTTAATTTCCATAGACATTAACCGAAAAATAATCAATATCAAAAACTAACATCAACAAGAATTAGTAAAAATATACCCAAATTGCTTAGTAACTTGAAATCTGCTTATTTCACATAAAAACGTTGATAATGACCCATAGTAATTTTTCCGCCCAATTTATAATTTACTTTCAGCAAAAGAAATGTTACATTTTTATGTAGGAACAGAACTAGCTATTTTCTGAAATGTTTATGAATATAAGTACAAAGAGCTTAAAGATTTTCTCCTCTGGGGTCTGTCTAAATATATTTAAGCGGACCAAAGTTTCTTCGGTTGAGAGGCCTTCGGCCGGGTTGAAAGATTGTCTCGTCTGGGTTATGTCCAACGATGGCTACGCGGACCAAAACGTTTCTTAAAAACTTTAAAAATAACCTTCCAAATGTTGTGTGTGGTTCCATGTGATGATTGTTGTGAGGAATCTGAACCAAGATATTTTTTGAAGTGAGTACTCATTTGTGAATCCCCAACAGTTCTTTCCACAGTTTTAAAACAAATAGATAAAATCTTAAGAATTTGTTCGAACGCCGCTTCTTAAATTGCTACAAGTTTTCATGATTTAATACAATCAATAGAGCCCGACCGAAGTCGGATTTCAAGGCCGAAGCCGTAGCCGAACTTCGGCTAAATTTACAACCTTGGGCCGAAGCCGTAGCCGAAGCCGAATGTTTTATATTTGTTAAAGAATTGTTTACTTTGCACCAAAAAATTGTGTTATTATTTACTTAGCACATAAAATTAAAAACCTTAATGTTATAATGACAAAGAAAGTATTTTTTCTGCATTAAGACCTTGTATAATATTTCCCTAATTTGAATACAGCTGCCCAGCAGCATAAACAACTGCTCTCTAGCACACAAGTAATTTTCTGCCACCATTTCCAAATTTTTGAAACATCTCGAGTTACAATATTAAAAATGTTTAATGATTCTTGGACTCAATGACTCATTATTATCTATTCGTACTACTTTTACAAGAATGCTTTCACTAGTTGGAAGGCTTTTAGGTGAGGAACTGAGTCATGTTTTTCTTTGTCGTCCTTCTTTGGTGTCCTTTCTCAAATTATTTTTGTAGTATTGTTTACTTCTGCACACTTCTTTGAAGATTTCCATAATAGAATTTCCTTTAAAAAGTCATGTAATTCTATTTTTTTGTACTATTTGAACGAAAAATCGGCCTTCGGCCAACTTCGGCTGATTTTGTGGGCGAATGTCGAGTTTTGGCCGTGGCCGTAGCCGAACATTCGGTCGGGCTCTAACAATCAAATTCAGATAGCAAATTTTTGTAATTTGTAAATTTTCTTAAAATTTTCCAGAAAAATTGCTAAAACTGCCAAAATGTTGAAAAATCGCCCAAATTTTATCGGCCAATTACATTAAAAAGTCACCAAATATGGCGAAATATCGTCATTCCTAACAACGTTACTCTTGAACCACCCCTCATTATCAATTTTCATTAAGATCAGTTCATAGTTTATTACACTATCCAACAAAATATATGTCTGGTAATGATACATTTTTTGAGTGTAGTACCGTTTCATGAACTCAAAAATATAATGATTTTCATGAGAAAAAAATATATTTTGATAAAATTTTAGTATCCGTGATGTGAATTTTTCCCTATTTTAACAATACGAGCAACAAATAAATAATAAAATATGTAGTATATTCAGAATACGAAAAAATCGTAAGTCTTGCAAGATCTTCTTTTTGAGAATTTAGACTTCATCATCAGGCACAGTGCCGATGTAAAAACTATTTTCGGATAACACTATGCAACAATTTTGTACTTTTTTTGTGTCCGAAACCTAAACATTTTTTTCTGTGTAGATACTATTTTATGAAACAAAAACAAAAAATTTTTTGTTGTAGTCTTTTTTAAAAAAATATGTCTTTAATTTAAATATTGACCATATTTGAAGTACAGGGTGTTTTTTAGACGTGTGGTTTTCAATACTTACTGCCAATACTTTTTTGTTTGTCTTTTTGACAGCTATCACTTGATTTATGCTCAGTTTGGTTTGCCATTTCATAATGAATAGACCTACTCTGGAACAACGTTTGTAAATCAATTTATTGAAGGAAACTTTTGGTGAGCACATTATCTCGCGTCGTGGGCCTGTGGCGTGGACTCCAAGATCGTGCGATTTAACACCGCTGTACTATTTTTTGGGGTTATGTGAAGTCGCTTGTCTACGCAGATAAGATAATTAATAACCCTTATCTTTATAATAAAGCTAAATTCTTGGCCATAACATTAAATTTTTTGCGTTTTATTTCTTCTTGGAAACCACACGACTAAAAAATCACCCTGTACAAGCCCGATGGGGCCCTGGTACGCTTTAGGTTAAAGAATATTTTGAGGGCAACAAATGTTGACAATATCACGTTCACATAGAAATAGTGGTTTAGTAACTGTCTTTAAAACAACAGACAAAAGATTTCGGGCGAATTTCATGTTTTGATCGGGCGAAAAAAAAAAAACTTGAAAAATTTACAAAATAAATGAAAAAACAAGTAAAAGCGTTAAGATCGGCCATGCCGAATCTTATATACCCTCCACCATGGATAGGATATGACCTCTCAAAATAACTCATACCTAAAGAAAATACCACCGATAAACACAAAAAATATAGTAGATGAGAACAGTAGGAATCACAAGATGTTAGATGCTATAGTATATGGGAGCTATATCTAAATATGGACCGATATGGCCCATTTGCAATCCCAAACAACCTGCAACTATAAGAAGTGTTTGTACCAAATTTGATCAACCTAGCTCTATTATTGCGGACTGTAGCGTGATTACCGCAGACGGACGGACGGACGGACGGACGAATGGACGGACGGACGGATGGACGGACGGTGGAGGGTATAAAAATGTTTGTTCCAGTTTTTTAAAGCTAACATCCTAACGAAGAAAACAGTGGATAAAAAATCTGTGGATAAATATATAAATAATGACCCATATTGTAAAAGTAAGGGAAATCATTTCTCATATTTCTCATTTTTGCCATTTTGTTTGGGAGGTACCAAAAGGAGCGTGGCAATAACACCAATTTTTAAATATACTATGGGTACTAAAAAAAGCATTACACTGTACTAAATTTCAAGTGTTAACTTTTTGTGAAAATGTTCCATTTGTATGGGAAGTACCAAAACACCAAAAATTTTTAAATATTTGTATGGAATCAATGTTATAAGTCCTTAACCTTTTATGCAAAATGGTCCATTTGTATGTGAGGTACCAAAAGGGGTATCTCAAGATGATAGCGACCAAGAAATTAATACTATGTGTAAAAAATTTAGAAAGATTCTGGGTAGTAGTACAGAAGTTATGAGATAATCAATATTTCACTAAATTTTGACCCTTCGTGGAGGAGGTACTCGAGGGAGTGAACCAAAGTAGTCCATCTGTGATCTTAGCCTGAGATAGAAAAGAGTATTAACTCATACCAAATTAGGAAGCAATCGGTTACTCCTGCCGAAAGTTATCGTGACCACCAGTCAGACAGACAGACGGACAGGCTGACTTAAAATGACCCAAAACGGATTTTCTCCAAATATTTTTGGGGTCTCTTAGGTCACTCCTTTTATGTGTTACACTATTGGCCCACAGCAAATGATATAATATACCATCGTTCACAATAGTGCGGGTAAAAAACAGGATTATGTAAAAATTTCCTTATTTCTACTAAAAGCGCTATAATTCTACATTTATCCACAATTAATTTTTTTCTTCCTTCAGATGACAGCTTTCAAAAAATGGAACAAATTTTTTGTGATTTTTTTTCTATTTTTATTTTTTTCAAGCCAACAAAGAACAATTTGTTGTTAACAAAAATCATTTCACGGCACCTTATAATTTCTTTTAATTTTAATCATCTCCCGGCTTTATCGAGCTTATACTTCAAAAAAATATGGTCCAAATACTAAAAGCACCTTTCAAGGAAATAAGAATTTTTAAGAGAAATTTTTTTAAAAAAATTACCATACCATTTTTTTTAGTATTTCTTTCGTGTTTAGGACACCATATTACCCTTCGACAAAATTTTTGTTGCATAGTGTAATTTGTAGCCCATATACAATTATCTTTAAATCGAGATCAACCTCAGTTATGAAAAAATACCATAAAAATACCGCATGAAAAGTGAGTAAGCATGCGTTACCCTCAAGAAAATACCCTTGTTTCATGCTAGAATAAAAAAAAAAAAAAAACAAAAAAAAACGAAAAAAACAAAAGTCTTTGACGAAAAAAGTTTGTGGTTAAACCGACATCGTGCCCACATTTACCAATTAGTATGTTAAGAATAAAACTGGACGAGTCTTTGATACAAGAGCTAAACTGTCAATAAAGTTTGCTTTTGTTAGCCGTTTTGTAAAAACTTTGGTAATGTAGATGCAAAGTGATCTTGAGCTGGACAATATTTTACCTAATTTCAAATCATATGTAATTTATTTAAAAGTTTTGTGCGGTATGTGAGTCAAGGAATCTAGATGGACAAAAAGAGCGAAACAACAGTTCTCTTAATGGGATAAATTTGACTTGACGGATAGTAATTCTAAGTCGATCTGTGTAATAATGTACGGAGTATAATTTTCCTTATACATACATACGCTGGCCCGTAGTGTGGGAACAAGTCTCAGCTAGCCATATACTTCGAGGCGCCCGGAAGCGATTCATAAGCTTATTTTCATTCTTTCAGGAATATATGCAACTTTCAGGTAGATGCAACTTCTGTGGTTCTACTTTGTCTGTTTCACATATCCTTGTCGAATCTAGATTTTCTGCCTTTGATCTACCTATTGGCAGGAGAGATAAACTCCTTTCAGTTTTTTTCTGTAAAAATAAGTTTTATAAGTTCTGTAAGCATTTTATTATAGTAATAGAAAAAATACAATACAGAAAGAAAGGATTCTCAACTATCCATCACTGATGTGCTTTCCTCAGGAATAAATTTAGAAAGAGCATAAATTCAAATGCGTATGTGAAGAGATAGGAAGTATATGTGGGATATATCTATTTCTGAACCGATTGAAAATTGGCAGAATTGTCACTGCCTTAAAAAGAACCCTTCTGCTAAAATCCATAAAGACCTGTTGAAAATATTAGTTTCTACATCGCTTAGATGCTAAATAAATCGAAATGATCATATGTATGTATATATGGTGGCTATAGCTTAATATGAAACACTTTTTATAACATATTATATCCAATGTTCATTCTTGTTTTAGAAATATCCTCTCTGCGAAATTTCATAAAGACTCGTACCAAATTTCATCCGAATCGCAGTGAAATTGAGACCTAACAACTTAATATGGACAGACAGACGGACTAAATCGAATCAGCTGTGTGGATCAATATACATACATACTTTGAGATAGGTCTAGCTCTAGTATTTTCTATAACACCATGTACCACAGTGTGGTGTAGGGTAGGTTTAGGTTAGGGTGGCAGCCGTATTTTTTTACAAGCTCACATAGACCAGTTTAGGTCCCTAGTGTTACCACGGGCTGAAATGCCCCTCATCGAAACCAACCTGTTTGATATATAAATTTACCGATAGTACGAATATCAGTACTGGAAAGATCTGTTAGGCTGCCTAAAAAGACCGACCCCAGTATGTCCAGTCGTCGTTTACTCAAAGCGGGACAGTCGCAAAGCAAGTGGTGTGGTGTAGGGTATAATGATAAAACTTGCAAAAACTATTGAAAATAACAATATGTGTAAATTCCAGGTAAATGACGAACAAATACAAAGGTAACGTTTTCTTCAGACTAATTTTCCCAAATTAATTTCACAATTAGAAATTTAATATCAATCGATAAGTGCAAAAAAGTTCAATAGATGGTTGCAGAAAACTAAGTTTTGAGTCAGCATAATAGCAGTTTCACATTTAACTGGGACGGGATATCTTTTTACTATACGAATTTTGAAGACTTGTTGAGATAGTAAAATGTTGTAGGTAGATCAACAATGCAGAAGCTTTATTTTCTCTAGAAATATTCCGTTGTGGGGGAAAGATAGAGGAACCGTCTGCATATTTCGTTATTTTGTTGCACAATTGTTATTATTGAAAGCTGAAACCTGTTGATTTATCTGGATACAGGTGTTTTTCTTACTTCAGACACGATAGGTATTTCCCACAAAGGTGATAATGATGTGGGGGCGATATGTACGTCACAAAGTTGAATGACCCATTTACAAAGCCATGATTATATTGTTTTCTTGTTACAATTGTATAGTTATCATACTCAAGAAGGGATGTATAAGCAGAGGAAATCAAGGTAGCGCCACCCCATTTACAAACAAGAAACAACTTAATGAAGGTCAAGCAAAAATCGTTGTGATACGACTAAATAGTTTCACCAAAATAAAATGATATCAGCCGGTCGGACGCCTTAAATTGAGATTTAGCATAATTGATATTAGCCTACATGCTACATTGTATATGTACATATGTATGTGCACACGCTCTGTTGTGTATGTCCCCATTTATTTAGCTCATGGAAAACACATTCATAAACCAGTAAAAGTTTGGTTGTTCGACAATTTCGGGGCGTATCCAAAGATCATTCGTATTGACGAGTGGTAGTAAATACTAATTAGCTTCATCTATTGAATATACTTACATAATTTCCGGGAGCCTGACCCGGGGCAGTTGGAACAACGTTCGGATTATAACCAGGAGGTACATAGCCGCCTTTTTCCAAATTATTCATTGGCATGGACATATTGGATTTTAAGTGTTTTGTTGCAAAATGTTCAAATCGCTCAAGAACTCACAAAGTATCTATCTGTAAAGATCAAAAATAGACAATGTTTTTATTCTAATTTCGACATCTGCGAAAGTTGAAGCATCTATTCCATACACTTATATACATACATACATACATATATAATATTCAAATGTTTCTAACAAATTCAAATTCAAAGAGATGTTTGAGTATGATTTAACACAAGTATGTACGTGTGTTGTGTATGACAAACATAGATACAAGTATGACATACATACTGGACGCTTAATGGGATACATGGGACTACGTCATTGTTTGGGTTTTTGCAAAAAATCATTGCCAAAAAAGAAACCAGTATTGACTATCCTTACCTCACTATCACTATTTGATTTTTATACGTTGGATATATTTTCACTTATAATATGAAGTCAAATAGTATTCTCACGATTGTTATTGGTCACACAAAAAACAAAATAAACCTTTGTATGCTTAAAAATCCAAGCAGATCTTTTAAAACATGTTGCGAACAGAAGAAATATACGAAAGTGTGTTTTAACCGACTACAACATTCTGTCAAAAAAACAGCTGTTCAGCAGAGTAGCCAAATGCTCGAAAATGTACAGCCAAGGGCAGTGCATGATATAATTTACAAGGTAGTGACACTAGGCCAATAGTCAGATCAGATTAAAGGTGGGTACTATGTTTTTTCAGCTTGAAAAAATTCCACAAAATGTTATTTCAAGTTGAAAAATGGAACGCTTTTTTACTAAGGTCGCATTGCATTTTTGAAGTGTGTGTGTCGATATGTCACTTTTATATGTATGTGTCTGTGTATAAGTATGTGCATTTTTTCCTTTTTGCTTTTCTTAAAAACAAACACGAGTTTAAATTAGAATCAATGATCAATTAAATGGAATAATTCCGACTTAGAAAATAGTTAATTTAAATTGCAGAATGGAAATATGGTTGAAGTGCTAATGTTATAATTAAATAAATTATTTATTTTGGTTGATACGATGGCGATGCTTGTGAGGCATCAGAAGCCAGGGTAATACAATGTTACAAATAACAAAATAATTTCCTACTGTTGTACGAATATAAATAAATAAAATGATGTTTTGATGAACCGAAAAATATGTTTTATTATTATTTTTAAGGATTAACATTATATTTGTGGACATATATAAATTATACTTCTATCCATAAACGGATTTTCTTCTTCCAACTCCTATGGCTGGCAAGAACTCTCTATGTTCTTTATAACCACTTAAATATGAGATCACAGGCACTGCCCAATTCCATTGTCCTACTGCTTCGGTAGCGTTTGCCGTCCACAAAGTTTTTCCACGCTTTTCGTCACGATTGTTCTAAACATACAAACGTAAATGTACATATGTAATTACAAGACAAATTCCACATTATTACATATAGTTACATGTCCTTCCAGTGTTTTGCACATTTGCTTTGCTATCCAATCGGAATGTCACTCTTCTCGTTTATTCCATGTACATAATATTTTCCGTCCTTTGCATTAGTTTTCTTTATTTCAGATAATTTAATTTAGTATTCTTTATTAGGAAATTTTATTGCTAATATTTACAACAGTTGAATTTCTCGCGGACAAATATGAATGTAAATAAATAGGAGTACAATGCTGGCGGCTTCAATTTGTTGCGGCGTTCAATTAATTTGTATCGGCGCAAAATGTCAATTTCTCACGTTGAAATAAACACAGTACCACAAATGAAAAATTTCACTCAGTTTTTCACAACTTTGGTTTTTGTATGGGATTTCACCGTGAAACGGGAACATAGTACCGTGCTTAACTGGTTGATATGGAAAATTTTTCCCATTTTTCTTAATTTTTTATTTTTATAATATGTATCTTTTAATACAAACATAATAAGACTATTAATTATTGATTTGTTCACTCTTTACTTCAAAAAAGTAAAAAAATGATGAACTGTTCAAATGTCAACATTAAGGTGGGTACTATGTTTTTTCAGCTTAAAAAATTCCACAAAATGTTATTTCAAGTTGAAAAATGGAACGCTTTTTTACTAAGGTCGCATTACATTTTTGAAGTGTGTGTGTGTCGAAATGTCACTTTTATATGAATGTGTGTGTGTAAGCATGTGCATTTTTTTCCTTTTTGCTTTTCTTGAAAACAAACACGAGTTTAAATTATAAACAATCAACAAATAATTAAATGAAATAATGCCGACTTAGAAAATACATATGATGGCGATGGTTGTGAGGCATCAGAAGCCAGCGTAATACAATGTTGCTAATAACAAAATAATTTCCTACTGTTGTACGAATATAAATAAATTAAATGATGTTTTGATGAACCGAAAAAGATGTTTTATTATTATTTTTAAGGATTTGCATTATATTTGTTGGCTTATACAAATTATACTTCCATCCATAAACGGAATTTCTTCTTCCAACTTCTATGGTTGGCAAGAACTCACTATGTTCTTTATAACCATTTAAAAACATGATCACAGGCACTACCCAATTCCATTGTCTTACTGGTTCGACAATATTTTTCCAGGCTTTTCGTCACGATTGTTCTAAACATACAAACGTAAATGTACATAATTACAAGACAAATTTCACATTATTACATATAGTTACATGTCCGTCCAGCGTTTTGCACATTTTTTGCTTTGCTATCCAATCGGAATGTCGCTCTTCTCGTTTATTCCATATACACATAATTATTATCCGTTCCAAAGCTTTTCATTAGTCTTCATTGTTTCAAATAATTTAATTTAGTATTCTTTATTAGGAAATTTTATTCATAATATTTACAACAGTTGAAGTTCTCGCGGACAAATATAAATATATAAAATAAATAGGAGTACAATGCTGGCGGCTTCAATTTGTTGCGGCGTTCAATTAATTTGCAGCGGCGCAAAATGTCAATTTCTCACGTTGAAATAAACACAGTACCACAAATGAAAAAATTTCACTCATTTTTTCACAACTTTGGTTTTTGTATGGGATTTCACCGTGAAACGGGAACATAGTACCGTGCTTTAAATTAGACAATTTAAAAATGTATGAATATCACAAATGTGATTGTTGGGTGACTCGGCAGATGACAGACCAGAAGTTTCTGTCAAGTGAGCAACACGTTATGCTGCTGCACTGACAGTAACTTTGTATTCTCGTGGAGGTGGTCCACAGTCGTCATCTGGACACATCCAGTTGAAGTGCGGAACGCGTTGTTCTGGTTTATTTGTAGTCCTTGCCATTGTGCGTCGCTCAGGAAGGATAACCAAACCGGAGCAGCGTAATTAAGGACCGACCTGTTGGTATCCGCCAGAGCCTGAGTACCTTGTTTCTTATCTGCACTTTGTTCTTTATCTGAATGACATGTTTTGAAAACGTAAGTAAGTTGTCGAATACCACAACCAAAATCTCCGATTTTGTAGTCTGGGTATTGTCCTCCCATCGAAGTGAGAGTTCTTTCCTTGCCTCCTTTGCTGAATCACATGAGGCAATTGTTTCCAAGCAATTGTCTAAGTTTGTAGGAGAGAAAGGCAGGCGAAAAGATCTCTCACCTACAAACATTGACACTTGATTGGAAAAAATTACCTCATGTGATGCAGCACTAAGGATCGGCAGAGTGGAGGACATGACGTCATCGAGCAAGACCGAATGATCTACCTAGTATCAACAGCCTTGAAGAGATCTAGTGCGGTTAGTACTGTGCATGCGGATGATCTGTACTAATTGAGCCCGTTGACTATGCTGTTAAGTGCCGTCATGATGATATAGTTTATCCTGAAACAGTGTTGATGTTCTGCTAGGTTGAAAATTATAAACTTGTCTGTATGGTACGTTCGATCTTACTATATCGTTGGTGTGAATATCGGTACGATGATTGTACTGTGTGTTTGCCACTTAAGAAAGAGCAGCAGAAGCAAGTCGATAATTTACTTAAAAAAAGTATGGTGTGAAAGGGGACTTAACATTTGCACGAAACACAACACAATAATTTCCACACGCTGTAAATTCGTCATGTGATTTTCTATTGGAATCGTGCAATATTCTAGAAATTGTGCGATCCTCGATCCTGAAATTCGAGTTTCACAGACGTTATAAGCTTTCACTCGTATTTAAGAATGTCCCTTATAAAACCGTTTCCACTGAATTGTGAATACCCCTATTGTCATAAAAAGCGCCCTCTATATATAATTTATCAATGGTTTACACACTCTCTATGTCCCCATTTAAGGTGGGTACTAGGTTTTTTCGGCACGAAAAAATTTCGCAAAATGTTATTTCGAGTTGAAAAATTGAACTCTTTTTTACTAAAGTTGCATTGCAGCTTGGAAGTGTGTGTGTCAAAATGTCACTTTTTATACCCTACACCACACTGTGGTACAGGGTATTATAACTTTGTGCATTTGTTTGTAACACCCAAAAGGAGAAGAAATAGACCCATCGTTTATTATACCGATCGACTTAGAATTACTTTCTGAGTTGATTTAGCTATGTCCGTCCGATCCCTATTGATTGGTTAAAATCGGTTCAGATTTAGATATAGCCCCCATATATATGTTACCCCAGATTTGACATGTAAGCGCTGTAAAAACTTTATTTTATATCCGATCAGTCTGAAATTCGACAGAAAGAGGTTTCTTATTATATGAATGAACACTGCTAAATTTGGAAGAAATCGGTTCAGATTTAGATATAGCCCCCATATAAACGTTACCCCCGATTTCACATGTAAGCGCTGTAAAGATGTTATTTTATATCCGATCAGTGCGAATTTCGGCAAAAAGAGGTTTCCTTCTACATGAGAAAATACTGCCAAATTCGGAGAAAATCGGTTCAGATTTAGATATAGCCCCATATATATGTTACCCCCAATTCGACATGTAAGCGCTGTAGAGATTGTATTTTATATCCGATCAGTACGAAATTCGACAGAAAGATGTCTTTTTACATGAATTAGTATTCAGGGAAAATCGGTTCAGATTTATATATAACATCCGTACATATGTTCCTCCTGATTTGGTATCAAAGCGCTATAGAAGTTGTACTTTACTTCCGATCATTAAAATTTTCCAGAAATATGTTTCTCAATTTAGGAACGAATATTGCTTGATTTAGCGATTATCGGTTCAGAATTAGATAATATGTTCCTACCCATTTACCAATTATTCCAAATTATTATCGCAATGACCCTTATCGCATTATTAGGGAGGTGTAGGGTATTATATAGTCGGCCCCGCCCGACTTGCTGCCTTTCCTTACTGGTTTATGTATGTATGTGTGTATGTGCATGTGCATTTTTTCTTTTTACTAACATTCTTGCAAACAAACAAAAAATAAAAATTCGAATCAATAAACAATTGGAATAATGCCGACATAGAAAATAGTTAATTTAAATGCCAGAAAGGAATTATTTTTGGAGATCATTGTGCTAATGTTATACATAAATTATTTATTTTGTGTTGTTGGGGTAGCGATGTTTGTGAGACATGAAAAGTCGGGGTAGTACAATGTTAAAAATAACGAAATAATTTCCTACTGTTGTACGAATATAAATAAATAAAATGATGTTTCGATCAATCGAAAAATATGTTTTATTATTATATTTAAGCATTTACATTATATTTGTTGACATATATAAACAACTTCTATGGCTGGCAAAAACTAACTATGTATGTTCTTTATAACCATTTCCAAATCACAGGCACAGTCCAATTTCATTGTCCTACTGCTTCAGTAGCGTTAGCCGTCCATGTTTCTCCTGGCTTTTGCACACAATTGTTCTAAACATACAAACATAAATGTACATATCTCATTACAAGACAAATTCCACATTATTACATTTAGTTACATGTCCTCCAGTGTTTTGCACATTTTGTTTGCTTTTGCACTGCAATCCAATTGGAATTTCGCTCTTCTGGTTTATTCCATAAATATAATTATTTTTCCTCACATCTTTACATTCTTTTTCTTTATTTCGGAAGATAATTTAATTTATTATTCTTTATTAGGAAATTTTATTTCTAATATTTACAAAAATAAATATAAACAAATGGAAGTGTGACGGTGGCGGCATTAAATTTGTTGCGGCGTTCAATTTGTAACGGCGTTAAATTTGTGGTGGCGCAAAATGTTACTTTTAAGGTGGGTACTATGTTTTTTCAGCTTGAAAAAATTCCACAAAATGTTATTTCAAGTTGAAAAATAGAACGCTTTTTTACTAAGGTCGCATTGCATTTTTGAAGAGTGTGTGTTGAAATGTCACTTTTATATGTATGTGTGTGTGTATAAGCATGTGCATTTTTTCCTTTTTGCTTTTCTTGAAAACAAACACGAGTTTAAATTCTAATCAATAAACAATTAAATGAAATAATGTCGACTTATAAAATAGTTAATTTAAAGTGCAGAAAGGAAATATTGTGGAAGAACATTGTGCTGTTATACATAAATGATTTATATTGTGTTGATACGCTGCTTGTGAGGCATCAGAAGCCCGGTTACAAATAACAAATAATTTCCTACTGTTGTACGAATATAAATAAATAAAATGATGTTTTGATGAACCGACAAGATGTTTTATTATTTTTTTTTAAGGATTTACATTATATTTGTTGACATATATAAATTAAACTTCCATCCATAAACGGAATTTCTTTTGCCAACTCCTATGGCTGGCAAGAACTAAATATTTTCTTTATAACCATTTAAAAACGAGATCACAGGCACTGCCCAATTCCATTGTCCTACTGCTTCGGTAGCGTTAGCCGTCCACAAAGTTTTTCAAGGCTTTTCGTCACGATTGTTCTAAACATACAAACGTAAATGTACATATGTAATTACAAGACAAATTCTGCATTATTACATATAGTTATATGTCCTTCCAGTGTATTGCACATTTTTTGCTTTGCTAGCCAATCGGAATGTCACTCTTCTCGTTTATTCCATGTACATAATTATTTTCCGTTCTTTTAGTACTTTATTAGGAAATTTTATTGCTAATATTTACAACAGTTGAATTTCTCGCGGACAAATATGAATATAAATAAATAGGAGTACAATGCTGGCGGCTACAATTTGTTGCGGCGTTCAATTAATTAATATCGGCGCAAAATGTCAATTTCTCACGTTGAAAAAACACAGTACCACAAATGAAAAAATTTCACTCATATTTTCACAACTTTGCATGGGATTTCCTGTCGGGGAACCAACATGCTTACAACAAGGGCAAGTCTACTGAATCAGCCCTGCACGAACTTGTGAGCACTATCGAATCGTCCCTGCATTTCAAGGAATTCACCATGGTGGCATTTCTGGACATAGAAGGGGCTTTTAACAACATTCACTCCGATGCGGTAATTGCGGCACTCTCACATCTAAAAGTTAACACTAGTTTGATTAGACTAATTCAAAGTCTGCTCACCAGAAGACGCATAACAGCATGTCTAGGGTCCACAACTCTAACAAGGTATGTAAACAGAGGGACCCCGCAAGGAGGAGTACTGTCTCCACTAATTTGGAACCTAGCGGTGAATGAAATCCTGCTAGATCTAGAACGTTGTGGCTGCAAGGTCGTGGCATATGCGGACGACGTGGCAATCGCAGTGAGTGGCAAATTCGTAAACGTCCTCAGAGACATCCTACAGGTGGCTCTGAACAAGTTGGCTAGATGGGCCAGAAGCAGCGGTTTGGGCGTTAACCCCAACAAGACAGAATTGGTTCTCTTTACTAGGATGAATAATGTCCCACATGTGGACCCTCCACCTCGGATAAATGGAACAGATCTAGTCTTTTCTGAAAGTGCAAAATTTTTAGGAATAATTCTAGATAGGAAAATGTTATTTAGACTTAACGTATTGGAACGTGTAAGGAAGGCCAACGTCGCCTTATATTCCTGCAAAAAGGCTGTAGGGTCGCGGTGGGGACTCTCTCCTAAAATCGTCCACTGGATATATATAGCAGTAGTTCGTCCAATACTGTTATACGGTATTGTGGTATGGTGGACGGCAACTGACAAACTAACCATTACCAACCCACTAACAAAGGTTCAGAGAACTGCCTGCCTGAGCATAAGCGGAGCCTTAAGGACTACAGCGACCGAGTCTCTACAAGCCCTACTCCATATACTGCCGATTAATATTGTGGCGAGAGAAGTTGCAACCAAAGCGGCAATAAGATTAAACTGCCTATCAATGTGGAGGTACAAGAACTATGGTCACATGAGGATATCAAAGTGTAGTGCTATGGTAACCGACCGAGTGGACTATATACCAACAGTGTACACCTTCGAGAGAAATTACATCACTATGATTCCCGCCAGAGATGAATGGGTCGGCAGAATACCAGGTAATATAAACCATCTCCACTTTTACACGGATGGTTCGAAGCTTGATGAAAAGGTTGGCTTCGGAGTACACTGTGAAGAACTTAGCCTGGATATAGCTCACAGACTACCAGATACCTGCAGTGTCTATCAAGCCGAAATAATGGCAATATGGGAAGTCGCCAAGTGGCTGAGTCGCAACATAGTAACCAACAATGGCGTTGTCATTTACTCGGACAGCCAGGCTGCCATCAAGTCTCTGGAGGCAACATCCCTAAATTCACAAACAGCCCTCGACTGCCGCAGATCTCTTAACGAGATGGCTGAGCAGTTTAATATACACCTCATATGGGTGCCTGGGCATAGGGATATCCCGGGGAACTGCAAAGCCGATGAACTTGCTAGGAAAGGGACGACATTACAAATTCTCGAAGAATTTGCATATATTGGTGCGCCACTATCCACGTGCAAGCTTTGGCTTAGGCAAGAGGCAATCAGGCAGTCCAACGACAGATGGACAGAAATCGGCACCTGCAGGGTAGCTAGACAAATCTGGCCAAGGTATGACCTGAGCAGGTCAAAATATCTCCTCGCACTAGAGAGGAAACGATTGTCTACGTTAGTGCAGGTTCTGACGGGACACTGCTTGATCGGCGAACACGCCAAAAGATTGGGTATTGAGTCCAATGACTTCTGCCGAAGCTGTGGAGATGAGGAAGAAGTGGAGAGCATTGAGCACTTGCTTTGCGACTGTCCCGCTTTGAGTAAACGACGACTGGATATACTGGGGTCGGCCTTTTTAGGCAGCCTAACAGATCTTTCCAGTACTGATATTCGTACTATCGATAAATTTATATATCAAACAGGTTGGTTTCGATGAGGGGCATTTCAGCCCGTGGTAACACTAGGGACCTAAACTGGTCTATGTGAGCTTGTAAAAAAATACGGCTGCCACCCTAACCTAACCTAATGGGATTTCAGCGTGAAACCGGAACATAGTACCGTGCTTTACGCGTTGAAATAAACATAGTACCACAAACGATAAAATTTCGCAGTTTTTTTCGCGACTTTGTTTTTATATGGGATTTCAACGCGAAAAATGAACATAGTACCACGCTTTATTACGAACGAATAGAAATTATTTTTCAAAATAGTTTTCTGATGTCTTTTCTTGAACTTTTTTGCACATATCGATTGATATTAATATTGTAATCGTGATAATTAAAAAAAAATCGGGAAATTCGGTCGGAAAATACGTGAAAAACCTTACTCGTTGAAATCAAATTCATATTCGTTCGTAACTGATACTTACTCGTTACGGGAAGGAATGTCTTCTTATATTATATTGTTTTTGAGTACGGCATACTTTTTTCCCCACGTTTCCGACTTAGAAAACGCCGAGAAGTATACTTAATACTAGAGCCCGACCGAATGTTCGGCTACGGCCAAAACTCGACATTCGGCCAATATTCGGCCACAAAATCAGCCGAAGTTGGCCGAAGGCCGATTTTTTGTTCAAAAAGTACAAAAAAATAGAATCTTATGACTTTTTAAAGAAAATTCTATTATGGAAATTTTCATAGAAGTGTACAGAAGTGAACAATACTACAAAAATAATTTGAGAAAGGACACCAAAGGAAGGAAGAACGACAAAGAAAAACATGACTCAGTTCCTCACCTAAAAGCTCTCCAACTAGTGAAAGCATTCTTGTAAAAGTAGTACGAATAGATAATAATGAGCCATTGAGTACAAGAATCGTTAAAATTTGTTAATACTGTAACTCGAGATGTTTCAAAAATTTTGAAATGGTGGCAGAAAAGTACTTGTACTTGTGTAGCAGTTGTTTATGCTGTATTCAAATTAAGGAAATAGTATACAAGGTCTTAATGCAGAAAAAATACTTTCTTTGTCATTATAACATTAAGGTTTTTAATTTTAGGTAAATAAATACGTAAGCAGTAGACATAAACTGATTAAAAACACAATTTTTTGGTGCAAAGTGAACAACTCTTTAACAAATATAAAACATTCGGCTTCGGCCGAAGGTTGTAAATTTAGCCGAAGTTCGGTTTCGGCCTTAAAATCCGACTTCGGTCGGGCTCTACTTAATACCATGATACAATAATAGAAGGTAAAATCACTTGCCCAACAACAAAACTGGGATACAACCCTGTACATTATTTTCGTACAATAGCTTGTCAAAATAGGCAGCCGACTCGAACAGCTGACCAACAATTGGTTGTCAAATAAATATTTTATTTGAAATTTGATTATCTTTGAAAAGGATAATTTTTTCTAATATTTCAAACATACGTGCAATTACCCTTTTAAGTAAATCTGGTGACTGCAATTTTATTCAGTATAACAAGTTTTCTCTTGTATTGGGATACACACACAATGTAAGTTTTGTCTTTAAGGAACTATAAAATTTAAATAATTTCCTTATTTTAATCTCGGAAGGATATGTCATTATCCTTCATGGCACCCAGATGTTTTTGCTGTTACAGTATTGAGTAGTATTGATGATGAATGGCATATAATACAATACTGCCCGGTCGAGCTTTCCAACGATTTTACTTCTTTGAAATACATTTTTTAAAAGGTTTGTCTCTTCAGAGCTTGTCCTTACAAATGAGTGGCGAGAGGCATAAGCTGAATGCGGCCATACGTGTCACACATATCACCCATATCAGTAAAAAAAAAGAACAGAAAAAATGGAGCAGTAAATGCATAAAATGGAAGACAGCCGGCCTCTCGTTCAATGGAATTAACTCAAAATGCCGACAGCAATATCCTTTTGGGCAGAATGGGCCTCCTGATGACGTAGAGGACTTTGGGTTGAAGAGCTACTCCTCATGTTAAAACCAATTTTCAGGTTGTATTTATTTTCTAGTTAGGAAATAAGTTTTTCATGTTATAAGAAAATACATAAGTATATGGACCATTTATTAAAAAATATGATGAACGAATAATGTAAAAAGATTTGAACGTATTATATATATTTTTTAATTTAATAACAAAGTTTGTCGTTGATACAAATAATAAGTTGTTAAATGCAACATTGTTCAAGCTACATCTGTTGAATTGTCCATCAATTATTCAGTTTTATGAAAATGGGTGTTGTCTTCCGCCTAGTTTACCATTTGTGATGAACAAAATTGAACAAACAAGAGTTCCAAGAACGTCCAATTCAAATTGAAAAAATTGCTGTTTGATGTGGATTTGGGGCTTACCAACTTCTTTTGAGCTGAATTGGATGATATGGACACTAACATGTGGTTCCAACATGACGGCGCGCGCACTAGCCACACAACTCATGCTACATGGCATCGTCTTCTCACGAGGAGGTGATGTGAACTGGCCTCCGAGATCGTGTGATGTGACTCAATTAGAATTTTTTGTGGAGTTTTGTTAAGTGGCACGTCTATGAGAACAATCTACAAACCATAACAGCCAACACAACCCTTGACATCGGTAAAATTCAGCTTGTCTCATGCGCCAAAGTCATGGAAAATTCGAAATTACGGATTCGCGACTCTGCGAAACCGTGGCATACATTTGCAAGATATTATATTCCATTTATAATGACATCAATAGGACTTTAAAACGAAATTAATAAAGTTATGTTATATCAGACATACACACTTTTTTATTTACATTTAAATATAGGAAATGTTAAATTTACATTATTTTTAATTTGCGTGAATTTTGTTTGATTGTACACTATTTTTTAAAACGCTCCCAACAACAAAATGTAAACAAACAATCAATCGTCATCCATGAGTTTGACAGTTCATTGAGCTCAGAAAAAATGGCGAGAAAATCAGCTGTTCGCTGTACGCTACCTTGTTCAATATACCTTGCTTAATACTTAAAAAAAAAGTATCATGTAAATGCAGACTATCATTGCACCATGGCAATACTATTAGTTCAGATTCACACGAGACAATTTTTTCAAACAAGTGTCAAAGTTTGTTGCTGAGAAAGGCAGGCGGCGACACTTGCATGGAAAAAGTTGTCTCGTGTGAATCTGCACATACCGGCTCGTTCATATCAGTATTGTTTTGGTCAGAAGAATTTTTCTTTATACATTTTCTTTAACTTTTAAAGCGGTAATAGTAAGTTCAAAATGAATTAAAATTATATTAGTTAATAAAGTGATATACAGAATTGGTCTTGAAAAGACTACTTTCAGCACAGTTCCAAATAGGTTTTGTTTTTGGCCGTGAATGATAAAGACAAAAAAATAAAATTGATAACAAAAGATATGCCGCGCTCTATTTCCTATATAGAAGAAATAAAAATAATTCCACACTTCTCTCACACTGAATACTGCTGAGAACGGAGCCAAAATACCCACGTTAAAGAGTTGTGTTGTGTTTCACAGTTTCCTTATCGAACAGTGATTAAAAATTCAAATATTTTTATTGTACGCGTGGCTTATTTCTAATTTGTTGTTTGTTGTCCAAACACTAAACGCAGCGGGCGTTTAGTTTACACAAGCCTTTTAAAATTTTTATTGAATTTTTCTGTTGATTTTCAGCATCACCATGACGGCGAATTGGCACTTGTCTCTTGTTCTGCTGGCCTCTGCTTTAATATGCTGCGCCCACTCACTTTCCACATTGGATGAGAACGACTCTTGCTATTCCTTTGCCGGAGGGTCAGTTTATCCTGCAGAAGGTCCCAAGGGAGATCATATGCTCCAAACAACAAAAGCAGTCAGTAAGTTGTCCCCAGAGAATGTTGCAACAAAGCTCTAATTACTTTGTTTTCATTCTTGATTTTAGTATCAAAACCGGCACCACACTTTGAAGGAACAGCTGTTGTAAATAAGGAAATTGTTAAGCTGTCTTTGTCACAATACTCTGGCAAATATGTCGTCTTGCTCTTTTATCCACTGGATTTGTAAGTACATATTATTTAAAAAAACATGTCTCAGGAGAAAATAAATATCTATAGATATACGAATTGATTGATTTAGATCCATGCAACACTACTCAGTATATAATATAAAAGTAATTGAGCAAAATAGTTTCTAAGGATGCAGAATGTTAAAATAGGCGTTCCTGGATGCTCGAGTCGTCCCAGAAAATGCAATGAGGACCAAACTACTATGTCATTAGAAACAATCTTAAATGTCAAACCCTTACGAAGTACATATTAGATATGGGCGAATAGATCGAAAACGATCAAGTCATATCATCAAAAAATAGCTGAGGTAGCAGTAGGGTACCCAACTCATCCTCATATTATCAGTATCCGATTAAATGCCTGAAACATCAATAGTTGCTGAGTGTGAAACTTTTATACCAGACAGAGAATTTTGTATTGATAGTACCGAACTGGTACTTTAAATCGAAGACACGGAAGACCGAATTTTTATTCTGCCTTCCAGACCATAACACGGTCATATAGGAAGAAGTCGGAGCAATTACAGAGCTGGCTCAGTGCTAACACAAGTCCAACCAATGTTAATAATTTCACAAATAGCAAAATGGCTTTTAAAAAAATAATAACAGGAAAAGTAAAATCAAGGACCGTTTTGGATTATAAAACGGGGATTAACGCTTACTCTAAAGATGGCATAATACGCATCATATGGGTACCTGGTCTACCTGGAGTAAGAGGTAGCGAAAGATCAATTCCTTGGCATTACGATCCAGGGAATAAATTACAAACAACAAACTTAGATATTGCGAATCCTTTCAGAGATACGCGTTCAGACTTGCAAATAAAAAATTAAACCGTTGAAATAGTAAAACTAAAGCATTGACTGGATACCCAAGGCAAAACCATTAAATAATTAACAAACCAAATACTGGCTTATGTGTATGTCCAAGAACAGGAAGCGGAACAAATTTGTCTCCTCTTTTCAACTTAACCATAAAAATAAATTTATATTTGGAACACCCTTTATGTACTATTGCCACTACATTTCAAACTGGGTCGAATGGTGCAACGTCTGCCGGTATCGGTTAGTGTATAAGAAAAGGGAATGCCTATTAACTTTAACTAAGACTTGGTTTCATTATTTAAATTCAAATAACAAACAATAATTTCTTTCAAACCCCGCAGCACTTTTGTATGTCCCACCGAAATTATTGCCTTCTCGGATCGTATTGAGGAATTCCGTAAAATCAATACCGAAGTTATTGCCTGTAGCGTTGATTCCCATTTCACACATTTGGCTTGGATAAATACCCCACGCAAGGAAGGTGGATTGGGCAATGTCAAAATACCTTTGCTTTCGGATTTGACCCATAAAATTAGCAAGGATTATGGTGTCTATTTAGATGATTTGGGTCATACGTTGCGTGGTCTATTTATTATCGATCAACGTGGAGTCCTACGCCAAATTACCATGAATGATTTGCCAGTGGGCCGTTCAGTGGACGAAACTATAAGACTGGTACAAGCTTTCCAATACACAGACACTCATGGTGAAGTGTGTCCTGCAGGTTGGAAACCAGGTTCTGACACCGTAAGTATTACAAATTGCCATATCTAAAGAGTAAAAATCGAAATTAATCTGATCTCACCCTCATCTAACTTAATTTTTAGATTGTACCCAACCCCAAAGAGAAAACAAAGTATTTCGAGAAGAATAACTAATAAAACAAGTGGCAAAGTTCTAAGCAGAAACAGCAGTAACTGTGAGAAAATGCATTTTTTTCTTAAAAATCATAATTCCTTTTTGTACTAAGAGTTTTAAATAAATTCCTACTTTTTAGTTCTTAATTTCGTTTTTTATTTCGGCTATCTGAATGACTACTTCCGCCCTCTTTGCGCTTTCGTTTGTTTAAAGAATTACGCGGATCATAGACATCGTACCAATCGTCACCTTTGGTGGAGGCATCTTTCGCTAGTATAGGAACATCTTCTTGAAATTTCAATGTGTGACAAAGCCAATCATCACCTTGAATTTCCTTTTCCACTACAGTGTCATCAACTTTGCGCTCCTCCGGTTCCGCTTCCTCTTCATCGTCCTCGCGTTTTTGCTTGAGGGCACCCAACTTAGAGCGGAACTTAGAGAGAAGACTAAGGGTGAAGTCTTCTCTACTACTGCCCTTTTTGGGTAACTTTGTCTTTAGACTCTCATATTTCTCCTTTTCCTCAATGAAGTTCTTAATTAATTCGTTATTGTCATGGTCGAGTTTCTTGGTCTTTTCCTTAGTATCTTTTTGTATTTTCTTTTCGAGAACTTCATCCTTTTGTTTCTTATCGCTTTGATATTGCTTTTTCAACGACTGAATCTCTTGTCGTATTTCTTCCCTGAGAAAATAATGACACAATAATTAAATAAACCTCGGCTGCAACGATATCAAAACACTTACTTTTTCTTCTCATTTTGCAGTTTCTTTTCATCATCGATTGTTAGCAGCTGATCTAGCTGATCTTCATCAGAATCCGAGACATCCACTTTGTTTTTGTGTTTATTTGATGATTTTGCGTGTTTATCAGATGATTTAGATTTCAACTTATCTTTGATACGTTGCTTTCTATCGCTCACATCATCTTCGTCCAGAGGTGCTTCTTTAATGGGAGCCTTCCATTCTTCTTCCGACTCTGAATCGCTTTTATGTTCTGACTTAACCTTGACCGGTTCTTTACTCAATTTAGGATCATCGACTACATCATGTAAGGACTTGGCTTTTCCTGCATTTTTCTGCACAAATTCGGTAGTTTCAACCTCATCTTCTTCAGCCTCTTCGCCGAATGATAACAAACCAAAGTTCCTATGGGAGTATAATCTATAAATTAAGACGCCCAGGGAATATTTCAATATAAACTTACTTGACACCCTTCTCTTTTTTCTTTTTCTTGTCTTTTTTCGCTTCTTTCTTCAACTCCCTGGGTACTATATCGTCGAATGGATTCTTCAGTATTTCCGTTTTCAAAATCTTATGTGGATACATTGGTCTTTCGTTTTGATCCACTTCACCTTCTTCCAGCTTGAGCATGTTGAACACTGTATCACCTGTTACTTTTCCAAATAATGTATTCTTGTTTTGCAGCTCCGGCGTGGGTGCCATTGTGAAGAAGAACTGTGATGCATTGTCATCCTTGTCCGAATTTGCCATTCCGACAAGCCCACGTCTAGCGTAACGCAAACGTGAGTGAAATTCATCCTTGAATGGCTGTCCATATATCGATTCACCTCCAGTACCATCACCGCATGGATCGCCACCCTGTACAATGAATTCCTTCACAACACGATGGAATATTGTGTTGTTGTAGTAGCCTTCCATACATAGTTGAACGAAATTCCTGCATGCTTTGGGACATTCGCGAGACCACAGTTCAATGTCGATGTCGCCCACTGTGGTACGCAGGAGAACCTATGAAAATCAATAGTATGAATTATAAATTGCTTGAGTAATCTTATTTACACTCTTATGTTCGTTTGCTCCCTCATCACATCTAAACGGCTGAACCCGATTTTTCTTAAATCGAAATATCACTCAAGGACCTTTTTAAAAGCCAGTCATGTAGACCTGTGAACATGCAATGAAATAATTCCAAAAAAAAAAACATAATTACGTTCTTGCTTTCATTATATAGAATCAAACAGGCCCAGTGCCACAGGAGTATGTCAGTTCAAATCATAACGATTACAGGATAAATTCTTCGATAAACAAAAATCTATGTATATCTATAACGACCGATTTGACCACTGTGGCCAATTGAGCCTTTAAATAGAACTTACAGTATTTCAACTAGACTCGTATTCTCGTAACTTTAGACCTACATATAGTTGCAAGAATGTTTTTGGGATGTATGGTGCATTTCTAGGACTTCGGATACATCCCAACAGAAACCCCTTACAACCACGGAATAAAAATGTGCTGGTAAATAGATATTACTCACCTTTCCTGATGTTGGTGGTTCCTGTATGTATATATTACTCATTTTTGATTACTTGGTGTGCTCTGGTATATATGGATATCCTGATCGATGGGAACTATATGGAAGTCCAATTCAACTAAAACTCAGAATCAAAACATTCTTCTTCTTATTTACATTAATACATTAATATGGAGAGAGATAATAGCAAAATAATAAGTCACGATTACTCTATTCACGTTACGTTGTAACGTAAAACTGGATTAATCACTGGCCGTAAATGAATATTTTAATTAAAGCCGACTTGATGTCGGTTGGCTAAACAAGTCCCGCTTTAAGCACGGTACTATGTTCCGGTTTCACGCTGAAATCCCATACAAAAATCAAAGTTGTGAAAAAATGAGTGAAATTTTTTCATTTGTGGTATTAGGTGTGTTTTCGTTACACCATAAGTGCTTAATAGGCGTGTTTTCGTTACACCAAAAGTGCTTAATTTGTATGGGGAGCTAAGCACTTTTAAGCACTATTAGTTCCCGATGAAGTTTGGTGCTTGTGTTCATGTCTTAATCGAGTATGATGTTGCCAGATTGGGCACCCTATATTTAGCAATATGGCATCCCATTTTTGGAGATATTTTATCAATTATTGTGAATTAACGGGAAGAAGAAGAACAAAAATGGGAAATTATTTTAATATTTGCAAAAAATGTGTAAACAATTGAACATAGAATAGTAAATATATGTTATATAAATACTTTTACGTATTTTTTGTCTGTTTCGCACTGTTCTTTCTTCGCAACTCATGACACCATTGCTACCAGATAGTGAAAATCCGCCACTTATTCCTTATGTGCCAGTTAGTGGAAGTCAGTTGTTTTCGTTGCAAAGTGCTAAACTAAAAGTGCTAGCTTGTAACGAAAACATGCCTAATAGACATGTTTTCGTTACAAGCTAGCACTTTTAGTTTAGCACTTTGCAACGAAAACAACTGACTTCCACTAACTGGCACATAAGCAATAAGTGGCGGATTTTCACTATCTGGTAGCAATGGTGTCATGAGTTGCGAAGAAAGAACAGTGCGAAACAGACAAAAAATTCGTGAAAAGTATTTATGTAACATATATTTACTATTATATGTTCAATTGTTTACACTCTTTTGCAAATGTTAAAATAATTTCCCATTTTTGTTCTTCTTCTTCCCGTTAATTCACAATAATTGATAAAATCTCTCCAAAAATGGGATGCCATATTGCTAAATATAGGGTGCCCAATCTGGCAACATCATACTCGATTAAGACATGAACACAAGCACCAAACTTCATCGGGAACTAATAGTGCTTAGGTCCCCATAAAAATTAAGCACTTATGGTGTAACGAAAACAAGCCTAATATGTATGGGGAGCTAAGCACTTTTAAGCACTATTAGTTCCCGATGAAGTTTGGTGCTTGTGTTCATGTCTTAATCGAGTATGATGTTGCCAGATTGGGCACCCTATATTTAGCAATATGGCATCCCATTTTTGGAGAGATTTTATAAATTGTTGTGAATTAACGGGAAGAAGAAGAACAAAAATTGGAAATTATTTTAATATTTGCAAAAAGAGTGTAAACAATTGAACATAGAATAGTAAATATATGTTTTATAAATACTTTTCACGAATTTTTTGTCTGTTTCGCACTGTTCTTTCTTCGCAACTCATGACACCATTGCTACCAGATAGTGAAAATCCGCCACTTATTGCTTATGTGCCAGTTAGTAGAAGTCAGTTGTTTTCGTTGCAAAGTGCTAGCTTGTAACGAAAACATGCCTACTATGTTTTTTCAACGTGAGAAATTGACATTTCGCGCCGCTACAATTTAATTGAACGCCGCAACAAATTGAATGCCGCCAGCATTGTACTCCTATTTATTTATATTCATGTTTGTCCGCGAGAAATTCAATTGTCAATCGTAGCAATAAAATTTCCTAATAAAGAATACAATATTAAATTATCTGAAAGAAAACTAATGCAAAGCTTTAGAACAGAATATAATTATGTATATTGAATAAACGAGAAGAGCGAAATTCCCATTGGATAGCAAAGCAAAAAAGTGCAAAACACTGGAAGGACATGTAACTATATGTAATAATGTGGAATTTGTCTTGTAATTACATATGTACATTTACGTTTGTATGTTTAGAACAATCGTGACGAAAAGCCTGGAAAAATATTGTGGACAGCTGTCGCTACCGAACCAGTAAGACAATGGAATTGGGTAGTTCCTGTGATCATGTTTTAAATGGTTATAAAGAACATAGTGAGTTCTTGCCAACCATAGAAGTTGGAAGAAGAAATTCCGTTTATGGATAGAAGTATAATTTGTATAAGTCAACAAATATAATGCAAATCCTTAAAAATAATAATAAAACATCTGTCTATAATGTATTTTTATTGGCAATCCTGCATATAAATATTTACAAAATATATTGTAAATATATGAAATTGTAATGTTTTCTTGCAATCGTCTGAGCTGTCAATTCACCTTTGCCGAACAATCTGTAGTTGTCCGTATATTTGCAGCACTTTAACAGGGTTGATAACGTTTGCCGAACTGGCAATCGTCTATACTCAGCTTCAGCTTTAAATTAATTCAATTAGTACCACTTGAACTTAAAAAGTATTAGTTTAGTACTTTACGAAAAATCAATTTCCATCCCTGCTTTTAAATGGATGTTCATTTTGTCGTGCGAGCCTGTCTCAAAATCGCGCGATCCTCTTTAAGCAGTTACAAATAGGTAAAGTAAGATCTCGCTATCATTTTTTATAAAAAAATTTTTTTGAGAAAATTTTATGGGCATTTTAATTTTTGAAAAAATTAAAAAAAATGAGTTTTTGTGTTTTACGAAATTTGTAATTGCTCTCGAACGGCTGAACGGATTTTTGCAAAGTTTACTTTGTTTTAAAGAGGACACAATGTGCCAAAACTCATTTTTTTTATTTTTTCAAAAATTGAAATGACCATAAAATTTTTTCAAAAATGTTTTTTTAAAAACAAATGATAGCGAGGTCTTATTTTGCCTATTTGTAAATGCTTATAAACATTTGAGCCAAAAATAAACTACATAGATCGATATTAAATATTCGGACCCACTTGCAATTTTCCCCGCAGAATTGCAGTGTTTGTTGGAGAGGGACGCAGTCGGTAAGTGGAGAGAAAAAAGTCTGAATATGAACTTGCAAGTGTGAATATGAACTTACACCTAAGGGTATCTCTTAAATACCAGTGAATGCGTCCGGCGTCTGTCAAACTCAAATTTCATCCTATTGTTTTCTGTGAATACAACAACACTTTGAACGACGCAGGACGCAATTCACCGGTTAAGAGATGCCCTTACAGACTAGTCGCGCAGGGATGTATTTTGACAGATTGCGCGACGAAATCTCATGATGTAAACAGGCGCTTGCATGCACAGAGCTATGAGATGAATCTCCAAAGCGCTCACATAAGAAGAAGGTGCTAAGTATATTAATGGAGCGGAGCGCCTTCGGGATGTTATCGTTCTTATCCATCGGGTTGTATACATAGCCCAAATCAGAATCACAAAACTTTCGCGTGCCCATTTTTTCAAATTTTTTCCATAGGATTGATTCGTCAAACTCCACCGTTTATATGTAAATTGTGTACCTTAAAAAATATACTAATATTTATTCCTCTATACTACTAGAGACAGCAATAGGCCTTCCTTCCATTTCGGAAAAGCTGCCATCGTTAACGGTCACTTCGGAACTCATAGCTCAATTATCCAATTTTCGTTTGGCTGATTCCAATTTGATTGATTCTCTCCCGGAGGATACTTTGTTAGGAGCCTACTTATATCCCAAAATTATTTTAGGGGATTTTTCGAATATTATCACTATCATTGCTCGCTCAAAATACTATCTTTGGTTGGATAATTACTGGCCCAATTCCATCCAACCTCCTTTCAAGCCATTTTACAAGCCCAGCCGCGGACCTCTCTCCCAGGTCCGCGTATTTGTTGTTGGTCATTAGATAATTCACGGTATAATAAAAACAAAAGGGTGTTTGAATTAGCACAGAGAGTAAAAAAATGGAAAGAAATCGATTTAAACCATTTAAAATCGATTACAAAAAAATCGTTACAAATCCCGTTTCGATTTATAATAAATTCTGTGGCAACATCATCAGCCATATGTAGGTGACATTTGAACGTCAAACAAAAAAAGTTGAACAACGAAATTTCTCTTGATTCGTATTATTACAAAAAAAATTGTTTGCAAAAAGCAAATCTTATTTATTCAAAAACCATTCACCCATTACCAGAAAGATAAAAAAGCAATTGCAAAAATGTGTAAACAAAAGTTTCCGAAAATGAATCACAAAATTAAATAAACTCGAGGAAAAAGAAAGTAAAAGAAAACAGTGGAAAAAATTGAACGTAGAATTCCAGAAGAAGAAACGCGACACATAATAAACACAAGAAAAAAACTATTGTTTTGATATTTCTGGTATTTTCAAGAGAAGATTTTTGCAAGAAACAAAGCGACTTATTGGCCGACAGAACCAAAAATATCAGACTTACGTCCGCACGCCCCCACTCACTCTGTCGTCGCCGCAAGGACAACAAAAGTGAGAGTAGCACGCAGCAGAAGGTAACATATGCATCCACTATCAACTATCATTATGCACACTCTCGCTATATCGAACACTCAAACATAGATCCTACAGAAGAAAATCGTATTGTTTTCGTTGTTGTTGTTGCTGCACACACATGCAATTGTTTGGTTGTTGTCTTGGAGAGGTAGGGAGGGAGGTGTGATGTGTGGTGGTAGCAACAAACAATTGACAATTGGAGCAATTGCACTTAACATTGGTTGGTCGACGCGATCTATATATACACAATCCGCATTATACAGAATCCGCATTAGCTTACGGCCAATCCCAAGTTTGTTGTTGGACTCTCAAAACACGATCGAAACGAAGTCATAACTTTAAGTTTACATTGTAGTTTTACTCATTTGTTTGCTGGCTATCTGGCTTGGCAGTGTGTTAAGGTTGCTTGCCTACTTCCCTTGTTGTTGTTAACGACGACTACGACGAGGAGAATAGAACTTTTTCTTTGTTGTTGGCCTTGCCCACAACTGAGATGTTGTTATGTTACTTGTCTATCGGGTGTTTCCATCGTATAAGTACTGTTATACTACGTTGTGCAGTCCGTCCATCCATCGTCACAATGAAATGCAAAGTGGCAAACTTTAAACATTTATTGTGTTTATTATCACTTTTAATTCATAAACAAATGTGAGATTGTTTGTGGTTTGTTTGGAGCTGTTATGCTTTTGCCAAGTTTGCATTTTGTACTCACGTGGAGCATGTTCGTCAAACATTTCAAACACATGTTGCTGTCCGGATGGGTGACTAAACACTCACTGACCACTAAACGCTGCAAAAATGTTGTGAAATTAATTTTTTTATAAACGTACTAACAATAATTTATCAATCTGAGAGCTAGAGCAATAGCGGCGAGAGTTTTACATTATTTACTGATATAGGTTTCTTATTTTAGACCAGATCAATTATTTCATGTCTGTGCTTGAAAGTTATAAGTTAGTAAAGAAGCAAATATTTAATATGTTGCTAAAACTGGTAAAATCTATCGAAAAGTACTTGATCAATTCCAGTCCTGTGCGAGACGCACACAATCAATTCTAAATATTCCAGTTGGTCGTGCTTTCGAATTGCTTTTGTGTTTTCAAATAAATTCCCTCTCGTCGCTGAACGATACAGATCTGACAAGAACTGTGAAAGGATAAGATAATTTCCTATTGGAACATACCGTAGAATCGCCGCTGTCAGTTAAACATGCTTAATTTTAGCTTGTTTAATTTTAACTGTATAAATATATGGAGGCGGTAATATGTAGTGACGATATTATCGGAAGCAGCAATTATGGTTCGAAGCTGGAGCGAAATAAAGTATTCAGCTTTAAATACACCTGAATGGAATAACTTTGTTGGGATCATATGCTCATTTCAGGAGTAAAAAGGAATAAATGATAATAATAATATAACTTTTTAGTTGGTCTACAGTGATTGAGGCGAAATGGAAACTATACCTTCTTCCAATGAACGAGTTTGTATACAAGTAAAACCGTAGGGTATCAGTAGCTAAACTGCGTAATAAGTTTTTTTTTTTATTTCATGATCGCTTGTTCACTTTACAGGACTTCTAAATCTTCAACCATAAATATTTTAAAATAATTTTCTTTACAACTGTTTGTTTAGATTATAGGAGGATGACACCAGAGCTTGTCAGGTGTCTAAGAACTGGGCAAAAAAAATATCAACAGCCGGCACAAGCAAAACAAATATAAAACCAGTAAGGAAAGACAGAAAGTCGGACGGGGTCGACTATATAATACCCTACACCTCGCTAACAATGCGAAAATGGGCATTGCGATAATAATTTGGAATAATTGGCTTATTTTCAGTGAACAAAGTATTTAGCTCCTCCTCCTCATCAAGGCTTATTCCAAGAAGGAGTTGATGATGTTGATCATAATAAAAGAGATCTGAAACGATAATCTTAAAATGCGCATGAATCGAAATAATCTATCATAGATCATGAATCGAAAGGAACCAATTTTGATGGGGCTTTACTTAATCTAATCAGATTTTCATCAACTTGGAACAAAAACTTCATTTCTGCCAAATAATATAAAGAATACAGTTTCAATAGGGCTTTAATACTAAATAGGCTGGAACGTAGTATATTTGTGGGTATATCTTAATCCGAATCGATTATCCCCAATTTAAGCAGTATTAGTTACTAAATTAGGAAACTCCTTTCTATCAAATGTTGCAATATCTAAAGTAAAGTAAAACTTCTAAAGCGCTTTGATACTAAATCGGGGGAAATATATATGGGGGCTATATCTAAATCTGAGCCGATTTCCCCCGAATTTAGCAGTGTTAATTCATGTAATAAAAAACTTCTTTCTGACGAATATCTTACTGATCGTATGCAAAAATCAGTTTCTAAAGCGCTTACATGTCAAATCGGGTGTAACATATATATTGGGTCTATATCTAAATCTGAACCGATTTCCCACGAATTTGGCAGTGTTCAAACATCGTCGTTTCAAAGCTATTTTGTTCAATTTTTGTATGATCGGAGAAAAACACAATTTATTGTTTGAGTAAAAACGGGACTGAAGAGTGACACACTTTTTATTCCACAGTGTTTGTATGATTCTCATGCATTTCCCTGCCTTTACATTAAAAAATAAGCAAGTTATAACAATTTTTGTACATGACATGTTGGTCCATATCCACTTTTGTTTTAATATTTTTTCATATTTGTATTACATTGACCACAAAGGAGAAGGAGAGTAATTTATATACTGTGATCGAAAGAACATAAAATAGTGAGTAGAAAATATAGGGTGATAGAAAAATGGAGACATAGAACAACAATATCAAAATTATTTCCCGTAAATCAGAGTTTAATCGAGTTACCCTACAAATATCTCGAAAACTAGACGAGATAGGAAAAAAATTATTGCAGATTCTGAAAGAGAATGCTTCAAACCCATATTCTCAAATCCTAACTCAAAAAACACAATAATGGCGTAAAGACCAAAATAGCATTAGGCCGACGACATGTAATAAGAAAACACTCTCTGCCGAATTTTGTACTGGTCGGATATAAAATACGGTTTCTAAAGCGATTATATGTCAAATCGGCTGTAACGTATAAATGGGGACTAAATCTAAATCGACCGATTTTCCCCAAATTCGGCAGTGTTCATACATGTAATAAGAAAACTCTCTCTGCCGAATATTGTACTGATCGGATATAAAATAACGTTTCTACAGGGCTTATATGGCAAATCGGAGGTGAATTTATATGGGTGCAATATGTAAATCTGAACCAATTTTGACCAATTTCAATAGAGATCGTCCTTGGGCCATTAAAGCAGCACAGTGCTAAATTTCATCACAATCAGAACATAAATACGACCTGCACTTTGACTACAACGATCAGGAAGTGATTCTAAATTGATCGGTATGGGTCTATCTCTTCTCCTTTTAGGTGTTACAAACAAATGCACAAACTCATAATACCCTGGACCACAGTGTGGTGTAGGGTATAACAAGTATTTGGTTTTAGTTATTTTATATAACACACAGAAAAAAGTACATTACTTTACACTACACTGTTGTTGTGGTAGCAGCTTGGAGACGCTGAGTTAACTACACTGTCATCCATGTGTTTCCCTAAGGTTTCATGTCCGCTTAAAGTGAATCCCTTCGTTGCCACGAACGAGGAGATAAAAAGTACTGGGTAATGATGGCTCACAAATCTGTGTGGAATAACGAATCAGTGGGACAAACTGCAAAGATGTTGTGGGATGACCCAAATGAGAAGAAAACTAGTAGTTTAATGAAATTCGTGTCTGGTACCGATTTCTATAAATCTTGAGGTTATAAAGATCATAAATAAGCAGTGTACTGCTGCCCGATCTACTGGATTAAGTGAATGCCCATGGACATGAGACGTTAACTCGTAATCTCTCTTCAACTCTTTTTGTACCAGAAAAATACTGAAGGCCTAATTTCGTAATGAGAGCATGTAAAATAAAACGTCTATAGCACTTGCATACCAAATTGGATGATATATATGTATGGGGGGCTATATCTAGATTTTAACAGATTTTCTTAAAATTAGGCAGTGCTTAAATTTCTATTAAGAAACTCAATCGTGCCAAATTTCATTTTTATAAAGGTCCCAACGCCTACTGGGCCACATACCCATAACGTAGGGATTCGATAAATAGAAACCTGCTTATTTCTCATATAAAACGTTAAGAAAGGGCCAAAAGAAACTTTTCGAGATGAATATTTTTTGAAATATGGTAAGATTTTTTTTTAATTTTTTTATGGGTAGCGAGGTGAGAATCATGGGCGACTGTTTTGGGAGAAATAATAATCAAGGTCTTCCCCAAGCCTTCTCCCAACCGAGAAAACTAAAAAATGAGAGGTAATATAGAAAAACGGCTTCCGCGTGATCGATATATGCCTATCTATCCATAGGATCTTCTTTCTGTTACATTTTTGGATTAAACTTAAAATGTTAAAAAGGTAAACATGAAATGCCTTTTAAATTATGTTAATTTTATACATAGTATTCCTCTTACAATACATACATAATTGTCCCCTTTGGCTCTCTGTGTATTGATGTTTTTTTTTTATTTATTTTTTTCTTCAGCTATAGTATAAAAGTCATATGGCCAAAATACTGTATTACATAGTAACAATATAAATCCTAAGCATGAATAATACAATCAGTTTTACAAATTTGAAAACAATATATTAACAATTTAATTTGGCTCATAACTCACTATTCAAAAATTTTACGTTTTAAATATGAATGGTGGAAAATAATTACCAATATATAACGACTAAGGCATACACCGTCACTTTGTGAGTATATAATATGGTTGGGAGATGCCAGAACCTTGAAATTGTTGTTTTCATTCTTTTTTAGTCTATGAAAACATTTAAATGATTACTGCAGAAGTTATGAGCATGTTGTGTTTGAATGAATCTGTCAAATTGTGTGGGGAGTATCAGAAATGCCTGGGCGAATAAGCCTATTTTACGCTGAACTGTAGATACTTCAAAGACAATACACTGTACAGAATTGTAAGCGTTTATGTGCACTGGTATGAACGTTATGAGTCATTAAATTTTGTTAAGATTTGGCGATTTTGTGTGGGAGATTAGGTTTAGGTTAGGGTGGCAGCAATTTCTAATTGCTCACATAGACCAGTTTAGGTTCCTAGTGTCACCACGGGCTGAAATGCCCCTCATCGAAACCAACCTGTTTGATATACAAATTTATCGATAGTACGAATATCGGTAGCGGAAAGATCTGTTAGGCTGCCTAGAAAGGCCGACCCAAGTATGTACAGTCGTCGTTTACTCAAAGCGGGACAGTCGCATAGCAAGTGCTCAATGCTCTCCACTGCTTCCTCATCTCTACAGCTTCTGCAGAAGTCATTGGAGTCAATACCAAATCTTCTGGCGTGGTCGCCAATCAGGCAGAGTCCCGTCAGAACCTATACTAACGTAAACAATCGTTTTTCTCTAGTGCGAGGAGATATATTGACCTTCTCATGTCATATCTTGACCAGATTTGTCTAGCTACCCTACTGGTTCTGTCCATCTTTGTTTAGCCGATTCCTGCCTGATTGTCTCTTGCTTAAGCCAAAGCTTGCGTGTGAAGCCCCAATATATATAAATTCTTCGAGAATTTGTAATGTCGTTCCTTTCCTAGCAAGTTCATCGGATTTGCAGCTACTCGTTATATTTTATTTATTTATTCAATATCAATACAAAGAAAGCCAAAAAGGCCAATTATACATGTATTGTCAGATACTCAACTATGTAAAGCATTAACAAACTTATTAAACTAAATGTATTATTATGAATTATAAAAATAGTTCAAAAAATAATTAAAGATTTAGAAAATGGCTCCCCAGCCATATGAATAGAGGAAAAAGTGGTTATAAAAAAAGGCCTTAGAATAGCTAGGACATGCGTAAAATTTCAAGTTAGTATTACGGCAGAGTGCCGTTATAGTAATCAGTAAGGTGTCTCTTATATGTGGTATAAGAGTAAGAAAACATTTTCAATCGATTAGGAAGGCAGTTCCAATTACGGTAGACTCTAACCAAAAAAGAAAATTCAAGAGCTGTAGAGTGAATAAGGGGGGCATCAATCTGAACATTACGCGTTGAATTTATAAATGAAAATTGATTCACCAAGATTTCAGGCTTTCCTATTTTCATTATCTTATAAAAATGTAGTAGAATACGAGAGTTTAGATAATCCCTAAAAGTACACCCTAAAAATACTGGGGTAAGTTCAGTTACACGCTCATGATCTTGTATTTTCAAATCGAAAACATAACGTACAATTTTTCTTAGAATCTTTTCAATGTTATTAATGTTATAGGTCCAAGTCCCAGAAAAAATTTCTATACCATAATTCAGTGTGGACATTAACAACGAATGAGCCAAACGACTTCTTACATGCCTTGGTGTGTAAGCTTTCAAAGAGTATAGTCTTCTTAATGTAATACATACTTTGTTGGTTATTGAATTTATATGGTTATCAAACTTAAGATTATTATCAAGTATCACACCAAGGCATTTAATAGAATCAACGAAATAAATCATCTGGTTATTGATAACAATTCTAGGATTTGAAACATTATGGTGTCGCGAATGGAAACTTATAGCTTTTGTTTTAGATGGGTTAATTTTAAGACAATTCAAATACATCCAATTGGCTATAGAGCTGAGATGATTATTAATATCAATCTCTAAATTATTATTTTGCAAGGACTCGGTTTTGTACAATAAAAATATATCATCAGCAAATAAGTATGGTTGACAAAATTCATTTTTCATTAGTGGAATAACGTCGTTGAGATACGTTAAAAAAAGTATGGGGCCTAAAACAGACCCCTGAGGTACACCGGAAGTAATATCACCCACGCTAGAATTTAAGCCATTGATTGAAACATATTGGGACCGATCTAAAAGATATGAGAGAACCAGTTTGCATGCTGATTTGGAAAAATTAAATTTGTCATGTAACTTTCTTACTAAGACAGAATGATTGATACTATCAAATGCCTTAGAAAGATCTAAAGAGACCAGAGTACAACCTCCTCTTTTGTCTAATATTTGTCTGATAGAATCTGTAATTGAAAGTAAAACAGAAGTTGTGTTGTGGTTTTTGCGAAAAGCAAACTGATTTGGATGAAGAAAGGAGAACATTTCACAATGAGTAAGAATTTGGGTTTTTATGACATTCTCAAGAATTTTAGACATAACAGGTAATATGTTTATAGGTCTCAAGTCATCATTGCACCGATTACCATTTTTCGAAATTGGTACAACGCGTCCCAGCTTCCATGCCGATGGAAAAATAGAGACTGTCAAAATTGTATTAATTAAGTGAAGAAGCAGAGGGGAAATAAGGGGGAAAATTAGTTTGATAAATTTTATGGGGATGTTGTCATAACCCATGGCATTTGACTTAATAGTATTAGTTGCTAAAATGAGTTCATAGTCAGTTATTGGACTAAATGAAAAAGAATTGTCACTGTCAATAAAATCATCCAAATTCAACATTCCATAATCATTTGGGTTTTGATTACTTAAAAAAGTCATGGCAATTGATTCAATATCAGCTTCATTAATTTCGCATTCGTTACGACCAATACAACCCAGCTTACGTAATCTGCCCCACATCTGAGAATTATTCCCAGAAGAAAATAACTTTTTTCCATAATCCCATCGAACTTTTCTAATCACTGATTTGGTTTTATTTCTTTTGCGACAGTAATCTTTCCAATTTTCAGTTGTGCGGTTTCTAAGATAAGTTCCATAAGCTTGATCTCTCAGTTTCCTAGCCTGAGATATCTCTCTTGAATTCATCCAATTATAGTCATTTCTCATGGTTCTAGTTCTAGATGTGGGTACGATTATGTGGAGGTTATTAATTACATCGTTAAGCATGGATAATTGCACATCAACATCATTAGTGTAAAAAATTGGATTCAACTGCATTTGACTGAAGTGATTATAAAGATCATCAAAATTGACACGATTATAGTCTTTGTACTCTACCAAATTTTGATTTAGTTGGGGAACAAACTCTATGGAAACAAAAATAAAACTATGGTGAGATGAGAATAGAGGGAATTGTAGTTGGCCATTTAGAGCTAGACAAGAAGGCTGGCTTAACAAGAAGTAATCTAATAGTGAAGTAGTTTTATTCGGAAGGTTAAAGTGAGTAGGCAAAGAATTGTGGACGCATTGTAGACCACATCTTGAAATCAAGGATCGGAAGTGATAAGACTTAAGAGGATCAAAAAGGTTGTAATTGAAGTCTCCCATAATTATAATATTAGAAAATCGATCAAAAAGATCGCTATGTAGCTCTTCAAAAATATCTACACAACCATTAGGCAAGTAAACGACCCCCACAAGTAAAGACACCCCATTTCCAAAAATTTCTACAAACAGAGATTCGCAGACGCCATAATGTTTACCTCTAAAAGCTACTTTGTAACGTAATTTATCGGAAATGTAAAGGCAAACACCTCCAGCTCTTCTAGGGTGACCACTAATACTCCTATCAACATTGCCAGGACGATCATTTCTGATTAATTTATAATTAGGCAGGGCTAAGGACTGAGAAAAAATATCAGGTTTAAACCATGTTTCCGATATTCCAATAATATCAAGATTGGAGTCGAAAAAGGTGTTTTTGAATTCCTCAAGTTTAATATTGGAATTTGAAGGACACAAACTTTGGGCATTGATGTGACCAATATCTCTATGCCCAGCCACCAATTTGACGTGTATGTTAAACTGCTCAGCCATCTCTGTAAGAGATCTGCGGCAGTCGAGGGCTGTTTGTGAATTTAGGGATGTGACCTCCAGAGAATTGATGGCAGCCTGGCTGTCAAAAATAATTGTGTGGGAGATTCGAAAATGGGCGTGCCAATAATGCCCATTTTTATTCCCTCGCCTTAAAGAGGAGGGTATATATAATTAGCTACGAGCCAAAAGTGTCTTCAGTAGTCTTCAATTTTGAGAGTAGTCTTCAATTCCATTTATTCAATTCAGTCAGTATAGTTTAAATGTTTATTTATAGGTTTATTCAGTGCTAAAAAGATTTATTGTTAACTTATTTTTTTTTTTATTTTATTTTATTTATTATTATTCAATATAAAACCGAGCCGTTGGCCATATATGGTTATAAATACTACAAAAACGAAGAAATATTAAAGCGTATGTATAAAGTAACTAAAAGGTAAAAAAATAATATGAGGCTACTACCTTAATGTAACTAACAATAAACTTATAAATTAAAAATGTAAACGGAATATAAACAACTAACATCACATGGGATAAACAAACATTCTGGGATAAAAAAAACGTACTCTAAACATTTAATAATATGGATTTGAAGACTACTCTGTTGTATTAAATAGCATGAAATGATGAGAATTTGAATTTTTAATTATGAATTTATGACTACTCTGGTGAATAAAAAATTTACGAAATGAAATAAATTAAACTGATTAATGAATATGTCGCCAGTACATATATAATTATATTATATACATATAATTATATAATATTAATATATGACTAGTTAGTGATGATGAACTAGTTAAAAAATTAACAAAATTAATTATGACTAGTTCTTACAAATGGATTTTTATTTTATTTTTAATATTTGCGATTTTTATTTTAAATCTATCAATTACTTTATAAAAAAAAAATTTAAAAAACAAATAAAACAGCTGCGCAAAGTTTTAGAAGGAATAACTGTCTACTTTTTGTCAATATTTTGTTTATTTATATTATAAATTTTTATCCGATTTTTTTAAATATTTGAGTAGTTTCAATTCCTCCTTATTTATAGATAGTTTTTATCTTTTATATTTTTTATGTCTAAATGTTGTAGCCTATTTAACCATATATGGCCATAAGGCTTGGTTATATTTTTGAATTAAATAAAAAAAAAAGTGTAACACATCGAAGGAGTGACCTAAGTCCGTTCGTCTGCTTGTGTGTGAGTCTGTGTGTGTGTCTGTCTGCTGGCTGGTGCGCACGATAACTCTCGAAAGGATTAACCGATTCACATCAAATTTGATATGCGGTGATATTGTTCTCTATCTGGCTAAGTTCGAAGATGGGCCATATTGGTCCACTCCTTCAGTACCTTCATACATAACATTAGTTTATTAGTGGCTAACACCTCAAGCAAAATGGCGAAGTTGCCGCGCCCCTTTTGGTTCCTCCAACACAAATGGATCATTTTACACCAAAAGTTAGCAGCTTATAACATTAATACTGATTGGGATGTATATAAAGGACAACTCAAGATTTATAAGAAGGAGCTTAGGAAGGCGCAAAGACGCTCTTGGTATTCCTTCTGTGGTATTTGCAGGATGAGGCAAACAACTGGACAAAAAACAGCGAGCAATCTCTAAGTGTACTGCTCGACACACATTTCCCGGGGAACTCATCAACAGAGCCCGAGGACCCACAAGAGTGCGAGTGGACTGCGAGCGTCGCTAGCTTGTTGACTGAGAGATCTAGAATAAGCTGGGCTATAAACAGCTTTGAGCCCTTCAAGTCACCTGGACCAGACGGCATCACTCCAGCAGAAATGCAGAAAATGTTAAAGTACATTATCCCCTGGCTGCAGAAAATTAATGTAGGCTGTATTAGGCTCTCATACATCCCGAATCGATAAAGGGATACCAAAGTGGTATTCATACCCAAAGCGGGGAAGATATCGCATACAATTTCTTCTAATTTTGTACAGTGTAATGCTTTTATAGTACCTAGAGTCCAGAGAAAAGTGGGAGTTATTGGAGTACGTTAATGGTACCTCCCACACAAATGGAGCATATTGCCCCAAAAGTTAACAGCTCATAACATTAATTCCGGTACAAACTTTAAAGTTATTGAATGATTTTTAAATTGATAATAATTTAATTCAAACAAGAAAATAAATAAATTTTCCTATTTTTTTGGGTGAGGGGATTCTTAAGTCCCGACTGAACTTTCTTACTTGTTTAACGTTGGTACTATAAAAGCATGTCACTACACTACATGTCAATTATTTATATACACTCTTATTCAAGTTATTAGCAGTTAACTTTTTGTACAAAATGGTCACTTTGTGGGAGGTAACAAAAGGGGCGGGCCACTTTTCCCATTTATCTCGATAGCGACATATGAACTATTACTATAAGTAGTATATAACTTATTAGAGAATCAATATTTCACAAAATTTTGTGATGGGGTACTAGGAGAGGGCCAATATGGCAAAATTTGAAGTCAATCCGTTACTCCTTTCGAGAGTTATCATGCGCTCCAACCAGACAGACAGACATTGCTTAAATGACTTAAAATGTCCTAAAACGGATTTCCGTCGAAAATACTTGGGTCACTCCTTCGACGTGTTACACATTTGGTCCATAGCATATATGTACACTAAAGTGAGGGTATAAAAATATTAGCACGACAACTCATCCATCTACCTCAACAGACACTGAAATACGAAGCATTCTGTCTTAAAAACCCCTTTTCCTCTCTTCTGACCCCCAATTCCCATTAATTGACCTATACTCCTCTTCTGATTGTTCTCTTTCCTTTTCTTTTTTGAACTTGACAATCCTCACCGTAAATGGAGTTCCCAATTTTTGGGAACATAAACCCAATCTTGACGCGGAACAAGAAATTTAAAGAAAAATTGACAAATGTTAAATATATAAAATGAATAATTAAAAAGGATGTTTAAAAATTAAAATATCTACAGAATCACTACTAAAATTTAGTCTTCTCCGTTTTTTATTATTTTAATATTAAATTTTAGCTGAGTTATATTGAAATACTCAAGATGTAAGAGATAAAGGTTAAACCTCCGCCTTAAAAGCACTTGTTTATAAAGGGGTTTCCAACAAGAGGTGTTATTTTGGTGTTCAAAGAAAAATGCCATTTTTTGAGATAAATGATCGGATGTTTATTTCATAATAAAGAGGAAGGTATGCCGTTAATAATCAAAAACAACATCAGCCAAATGTCCACCACGACCACGCTTACAGGACCATATCCTTTTCATGAAATTTGCCATAACCAAATCGCAAAGTGGCTGCCCTATGTACTCGATAGCCTCACGAATTCTACCTTGGAGGTCTGGAATCGACGCTGGGATGTTGGCGTAGACCTTATCATTCACGTGGCCCCAAAGGAAGAAGTCGCAAGGTGTTAAATCACAAGATCTCGGTGGCCAATTGTGATCACCTCTTCGAGAGATAACACGGTCCGGAAACTTTTCCCGTAACAGAGCAATGGTTTCGTTGCTTGTGTGGCACGTAGCGCCGACTTGTTGAAAGTAAACGTTGTCCAGATCATACTCCGACCGATACTCCGAACTCCGACCATAAAAAATCATAAATCATCTCTCGATAGCGCAATCCATTTACCGCAACTGTTGATCCAACCTCATTTTCGAAGAAGTAAGGTCCAATGATCCCGCCGGACCATAAACCGCACCAAACAGTCACACGTTGAGGATGGAGAGGCTTCTCAAGAATAGCTCTTGGGTTTTCCGAGCCCCAGATACGACAATTTTGCTTGTTGACGTAGCCACCGCGGTAGAAATGGGCCTCATCAGTCAAGATGATTTTCGATTTTTCGAATTTTAATAAATTCAATGCGTTGTTGAATCGTGTATCGTTCCATTTTTAGTAATGGCGTAGTTTCTACTTGTCAAATGTCAAAGAATAAAAGCTTAAAAAGTGACAGCTACCGAAATACCGGGTGATACAAAATAACACCTCTTGTTGGAAAACCCTGTATAAATGAAACAAACAATATTCACTCACTTCTTCATTTGTTAACCTAAAAACAATACTAACAAGGTTAATTGCAGAATTAAAAATGTTTGTAACAACAAAAAACTGTTCTCATAGTTAAAAAAAATACTCAACGACAAACGGCAAAAAACCACATAAATTCAAATCCACATAAAAAGATACCTAGATAAGTCTACATAGAATTGGTACCATAAGCCATAAAAACAAGTAAGAAAGTTTCAGTCGAGTAAACCGACTAAGGTATACCCTCACTTTGTGAGTAATGTTATATGCAATATTATACGAATTATTCTGTCAATTTGTGTGGGAGGTACCAGAAGGGGTTTCCCTGAACAGTAGCTACTTTAAATACATTGCACTGTTCCGAATGATAAGCGTTTAGTGCACTGCTATATATATATATATATATATATACATATATATTAATGTTAGGAGATATTAAATTTGGGTATGATTTGCCAATTTTGTGTGGGAGGTACAATAAGGGGCGTGGTGACAACGCCCATTTTTCACAGGGCTATAGACACTATAAAAGCTTTACATTGTACGAAATTTCAAGTATGTTTAAACTCTGGAATTAATGTTTTAAGCTGTTAACTTTTGGTCCAAAATGATACATTTGTGTGGGAGGTACCACAAGGGGCGTGGCAATAACGCACATTTTTCACTGGACTGTAGGCACTATAAAAGCATTACACTGTACAAAATTTCAAGTATTTTTAAACACTGTATTAATGTTTTAGGTTTAGGTTAGGGTGGCAGCCGTTTTCTTTTTTTTTCTTCAGCTCACATAGAGCAGTTTAGGTCCCTAGTGGTATACAAATGTATCAATAGCACGAATATTGGTACTGGAAAGATCTGTAAGCTGCCTTGAAAGGCCGACCCCAGTAGGTCCAGTCGTCGTTTACTCAAAGCGGGACGGTCGCATAGCAAGTGCTCAATGCTCTCCACTTCTTCCTAATCTCCACAGCTTCTGCAGAAGTCATTGGAGTTTATACCCAATCTTCTGGCGTGTTCGCCGATCAGGCAGTGTCCCGTCAGAACTGATACTAACGTAGACAATCTTTTCCTTTCTAGTGCGAGGAGATATTTTGACCTTCTCAGGTCATACCTTGGCCAGATTTGTCTAGCTACCAGGTGCCAATTTGTGTCCATCTTTCGTTGGACTGCCTGATTGCCTCTTGCCTAAGTCAAAATTTGCACGTGGATAGTGGCGCACTAATATATGCAAATTCTTCGAGAATTTGTAAAGTCGTCCCTTTCCTAGAAAGTTCATCGGCTTTGCAGTTGCCCGGGATATACACCTCATATCACCCATATGAGGTGTATATTAAACTGCTCAGCCATCTCGTTAAAAGATCTGCGGCAGTCGAGGGCTATTTGTGAATTTAGGGATGTGGCCTCCAGAGAATTGATGGCAGCCTGGCTGTCCGAGTAAATGACAACGCCAGTGTTGGTTACTATGTTGCGACTCAGCCACTTGGCTACTTCCAATATTGCCATCATTTCGGCTTGACTGCAGGTATCTGGTAGTCTGTAAGCTATATCCAAACTAAGCTCTGCACCGTGTACTCCGAAGCCAACCTTTTCATCAAGCTTCGAACCATCCGCTTAAAAGTGGAGATGGTTTCTATTACCTGGTATTCTTCCAACCCATTCATCTCTGGCGGGAATCATAGTAATGTAATTTATTTTGAATGTGTACACAATATAGTCGACTCCGTCGGTTACCATAGCACTACACTTTGATATCCTCACGTGACCGTAGTTTTTGTACCTCCACATTGATAGGCAGTTTAATCTTATTGCCGCTTTGGTTGCAACTTCTCTCGCCACAATATTAATCGTCAGTATATGTAGTCCTTAAGGCTCTGCTTATGCTCAGGCAGGCTGTTCTCTGAACCTTTGTTAGTAGATTGGTGGTGGTTAGTTTGTCAGTTGCCGTCCACCATACCACAATGCCGTATAACAGTATAGGACGAACTACTGCTATATATATCCAGTGGACGATTTTAGGAGAGAGGCCCCACCGCGACCCTACAGCCTTTTTTGCAGGAATATAAGGCGACGTTGGCCTTCCTTACACGTTCCAATACGTTAAGTCTAAATAACAGTTTTCTATCTAGAATTATTCCTAAAAATTTTGCACTTTCAGAAAAGACTAGATCTGTTCGATTTATCCGAGGTGGAGGGTCCACATGTGGGACAGTGTTCATCCTAGTAAAGAGAACAAATTCTGTCATGTTCGACAGGAGTTTTGTATCCAGGTTTTGCCTAATGAAATAATCTGTAGTCTTTTGGCCTAGTGTGCGATATCTTCCCCGCTTTGGGTATGAATACCACTTTGGTATCCCTTTATCGATTCGGGATGTATGAGAGCCTAATACAGCCTACATTAATTTTCTGCAGCCAGGGGATAATGTACTTTAACATTTTCTGCATTTCTGCTGGAGTGATGCCGTCTGGTCCAGGTGACTTGAAGGGCTCAAAGCTGTTTATAGCCCAGCTTATTCTAGATCTCTCAGTCAACAAGCTAGCGACGCTCACAGTCCACTCGCACTCTTGTTGGTCCTGTTGATCCTCGGGCTCTGTTGATGAGTTCCCCGGGAAATGTGTGTCCAGCAGTACACTTAGCGATTGTTTTTCATCTGGACAAAAAACAGCGAGCAAATACCACAGAAGGAATACCAAGAGCGTCTTTGCGCCTTCCTAAGCTCCTTCTTATAAATCTTGAGTTGCCCTTTATATACATCCCAATCAGTATTAATGTTATGAGCTGTTAACTTTTGGTGGAAAATGGTGCATTTGTGTGGCAGATACCAAAAGGGGCGTTGCAACTTCGCCCATTTTTCTCGAGTTGATAGCGACTAATAAACTAATACTATGTGTGGAATTTTGGAAGATTCGAATAAGTTGTATAGCTGTTATTAACGAATCAATATTTCACAACATTTTAACCCTTTGTGGGGGAGGTACTAGAAGGATTGGAACAATATGGCCCATCTTCGAACTTAGCTGGAGATAGAAAAAATAAAAAAAATATTACCACGTACCAAATTTGAAGTCAATTGGTTACTCCTTTCGAGAGTTATCGTGCGCACCAGCCAGCAGACAGACAGACGGATGGACGGACGGACATTTCTCATTCGACTTAAAATGACCCAAAACGAATTTCCGCCGAACATACTTGGGGTCTTAGGTCACTCCATCGATGAGTTAAACTTTTTTCCGTAGCAAATGATATATACCCTCGTCACACTAAAGAGAGGGTATAAACAACGTACTCAGTATATTATTTAACATTTTTAATACATTTTTTTCTTTCAATTTTTAAAAAGTTTTCCAATGGAAATAAAAAGGTCCCTTAATAATATTTTTGAAACTTGATGCCATTTTAAAAATATTGTTGTCTGCTTTCCGAAGTGTATGGACAATCAAGCGACATTTATGTCTCTTTATTTCTGTTAGTATTGGTTCGTTATTGGTCATCATGCGGTAAAAATCCAGCAAATATTCGGGATCCAATTGATGAATACTCGTAGTTTGTTGTATTTGTCATCGGTATTGGCTTAACTCTGGTATTGAAAATTAGGATTTTTGATGACCGCCAAAGGATTTTTTTTTGGATTTTTATGACCGCCGAAGCACATCTATGTGTACACATCTTAGTACCGTACCCTCAAATGGGCCTGGTGGTATAAAAATGCCAACAATTTGAAGTTTAGAACAACACAACACTTTTGCACTGAATACACTTCCACGAGAAATGGTAACATATATTAGCATCGCCCATTATGGTATCTCCCATACATTTAAAAAAGCATACTAGTATGAGTCGGTCCCCACACACAAAAAAAGTTGAGGTGGGTAGTTTAATGATATTTCAAAGACAGAACAACAACATTTTGTTTGATCCATGCACCCACCCTACGCCCGAATATGATTTATTTGCAGCGCTGTTATTTGGTATCCTTTTGAAACAAACTGCATACGGTTATTCATGGCTTGTCAATGGCTCCATTTTTCGCCTTTCCTCACATTTGACCTTCGAACACTTGAGTTTGAAAACAATTTTGACTGTTGACTCCCTGTATTTCGATTCATATGATGCCTATTTCTCATTCTCTTGGACGTTATGAGGCATCATATGGATACAGGAAGCCAACAGTCAAAATTGACTTCGGACTCAAAAGTGTACAAAGAACAAAATAGAGCCATCTGTATCAGTTATTTCTAACTCTTCAAATACAGCCTTTTAACATTATTTTACATTAAAAATTATCATATTATTTCAATTCACTGTTCCACCCCCACACAACTTAATAAGCTACATGGTTTTGATGATTTTAATGATTTTAATGTTTTTTTAAAGTTTTTTTGTTAAAGATCGATTTAATTTGAATTTTATTCGTTTTTTTAATGTTTTCGCATTCGCATATTCAGCTTTTTCTATCAAAAATATTTATTTCGAAATGTTTTTTACGGTGTATTGGAAAATATAAGAACTGCGTTCTGAAAGCCATGTAAACACATACCCTTATACGTATTCCAATCCTGTACGGGGATATAATCAGAGGGACTTCTACAAGACACAGTGTGAGCTTGTTGTTACGCGGATCATCACTTGTATATATACATTCCACAAGGGAATTTGCATACGTTTTGAAGTGTACAAGTGAATGTAAATTGGTGACGTAATTTTCGAGATATTGGGGTATATTTTGGGGATGTAGATTCTGACTCAATCCTTTGTTTAATTAAATAAACTAAAATACATACACGATCTTTTAATGTAATCAATGTTAGGGTTTTTTTAATCGACTTTGACAAATTAAAAGACTTTGGTAGGAGTCGAAATTCAGGTCTTATACCTTAAAGGGCCAACAGTTTGGGAAAATTGTGTCAAATTAATTTTGAATACCATATTACTCTTTTTTAGGCCCGGAGGGATCATGGGCTAAGAGGGTGGTATAGGGGTCGTGTGAGAAGAAATAATAAAAACATGTAATTATTTCGTGTGAGAAGCAATATTTAAAAAATAAACGAGCGCCCCAGTAGGCGAGTTGGTAGCGTACTCGCCTATGAGTTTGGGGGTTGTGGGTTCGATTCCCACCAGAGGCTCTGGTCTGTCGCTGCAAACATTTAGCCATATGGTCTTTGTAACCCGGCCTTTCTCTGGACCGTAAAATTAGAATATAAATTTACTTTGTATTGTAATTCATATAAATAAATAAATAAATAAAAAATAAACTAACAAGCAAGAAATGTCAGTAGGGTAAAACGACTAATGGCGATATCGTTTCTGAAAAAAATGTCACCACATCATGTTGCGACATTTTAAAAATTCCCCCTGCATCCTCTGCTAATTTTGCATCGGCACAATCGAACAAAAAACCATTTGGTAATGCATTAAGAATGTACGCTTTCATTTAGGTTTGGTTCTGATGTCTGCTTTTTGACGGTCCAACACCACACCGTGGATTGGGCTGAGGGTGGAAAATGCGAAATTTTCGCATTTGCAGAGTGTAATAATTTTACAAACGAAATCAAAACCCGTTCATACGGCTGCACCATTTTTACAAACGAACCTAAAAATGCGGTTTCAGTGTTAAAATGTAGAAAAAATTTTACATTTTTTTGCACAAACGAAATTACCATAAGATTTTTTTGTGTAAGTTATTAGCATGCTTCACCAAAAGACGTTTGCATTTTTCTTTCCTTTTCTTAATAAATGCTTAAGTCAACAAATGTCCATTGCGGCCTTTGAAAGCCCCAAGTCTCAAATCCTTTTTGATAATTTGACTCATGTACTTTTGCGTATTATTCATCTCATGGGCCATGATTTACTGTTTTCTGGGAGGAATTCGCAGAATTCTTGATTTGATGACATGCGGCGTTCGAACAGTACGATGGCGTCCCGACCGGTGGCGGTCTTTGCCATCTCCAGTCTCCTCAAACAGTTTTATGCACCGGTAGACGAACATACGACTTATCCCCAGTGGGCATTTTGAAAATTTCGCTTTTTTTTATTTGGGATTGAGATGTTTACCCTTGACCACAAAGAGTTCAATCGGTTACTCCATCTAGAGATAGATTATTAGCTGCGCCAATGATACACCTGTTTCTCGCTCTACATCTATAAGAGATGATATCTATATATCAGGTGGACCTGCACTGCATGTCGGACAAGTATTTGGTGTAGAGATGCTTCTCTTGACCAGTAATAGCTCAGTTAGTTCCTCTATCCGAGCGTTGCTGCGCCAATCATACCCCTGATTTGAGCGGGAATCCTCTATCTTCATCTTTAACAGGGGATGATGACCTTCGAAAATAAAAGATGGTCCGTTCCGATTAAATTCCGGGTAGAATAGCTTCGTGAGTATTGAACGACGATCGCTTACAAAATGATCTTTATTTCCTCATGCAAGTGTTCAAATGAACGCCGCCTATTACAGTTACGAGGATAGTGACACGTCAGCTTTGCAACTTCTTCCACTGAGTGTCGCTGGCTCTAGGGGACCACACTGGAGCTGCGTAGTTCAACACTGACTGGCCGATTGTGTTATAGGAGTATAATAAAGTTTCTTTATACGCATTCAAAGTACTGTCGGCTACCGACTTGATGATTGTTTTGCTTATTTCTACGGGATTTAGACTAACGGTTTCGAAACTGTACAAATGTCTGACTTTATAAATGGATGAGTGGATTCAGTTATGAATTAGAAACTAGAGGATCTGCGATTTTTAATCTTTTATGTTAATTGCTAATTTCTGCTTCTTTGGGTTTCGCAAATTGGAATTTAACCCTATATAGTGAAAACTTTACTATGAGCAACAAGACTTTATTTAGAAACCAATTTAATAGTTTCCTAATTATTTTCCCTCATTTTCATTTCAGGCGTTCGGACTAAAATATAAAACTACAAACAACTGAAATGAGTGGAAAAGTGCGCTTAAAGTCAAATGGCATATTGGACGAAGATCCATTGACGCTGCAGGATATCGTCTATCAATACATATGTAAAAATCTCCATGTCATAAGTTGTCTCGACGAGGATATAGGTGACGATGCGGATGTCAATGCCGAGAAGAGGTATCATTTACGCGGCGGTATTGTGCTGCCCAACGATATCTGTGATCGACTCATCGATACGTATCAGAAACAATTCTATCAGAAATTCGGCGATAAATTCATAAGTTTATTTCGGGACACAAATCGGACTTCCCTGAATGTTGTACATCTGCGTAATAGTAATTTAACTAATTATGGTAAGTTTTCGTTATTGCTAATAGTTATTGTTATTTGATTCATTGATTAAATCAAAACGTGAATATAATGAATGTTATTTAGTAATAAATACATAGACAACTGGGCTAGATTTAATTCGAAACATTAGAAGCGATAATGCCTTTCTGATGATGAGGTGTTTATTTTAATAGAATCTTTAAAATGTAGATAAGGAGATTTTTTATTTGCTTTCCTCATAGTGACGATGTCACCGCTGAGAAAATATATCAACAAACCTAATCGAACAGTGGGAAATGTCGCATACGTATGTAGGTAGTACAATGCTATTGACCTAAAATGGATTTTAATAATATAAAATATTGTTTATTAGGTTAAAATTTGAAACGACGAGAATTGATTTATTATCATTGAAAAGATATGTGCCATTTTGCCCTCATCGAAACCAACATGTTTGATATACAAAGATATCAATCGTACGAATATAATCGGTACCGGAAAGATTTGTTTAACTTCCTAGAATGGCCGACACCCCTGTATATCCAGACGTCGTTTACTCAATGCTCGATAGTAATAAAGCAGGTGATCAATGCTCTCTACTTCTTCGTCTTCTCCATAGCTTCTGTAGAGATCATTTGAATCAATTTCGAACCTCTTGACGTTTTCTCCGATCGGGCAATGTCACAGCAGAACTGACACTATCTTAGACAGTATTTTCCTCCATAGTTCGAGGATATATTTTGATCTTATTAGGTCGTATTGACTGACGGTCTCTTGCCTAAGCCCAAGTTGGATCAAATATGGATGTGGGAACGCATCTTTAGTGAATCTCTTAGCATTAGCAGATCTTACAAATTGCCAGACGCCTGCAGTGTCTTTCAGGCGGAGGATTTTGCCATCCTGGTTACCTTGCGTTTATTCAACGAGTGTTTTTTTAGGCAGAGTGAAAACATAACTATCTATGATGATAGTCAAGCTGCTCTGAAGGCACTGAACTCCAACGTCATTAAATCGAAGTTAGTAAATGACTGCATATTAGAAATGCAAAAAATTAACGGTTAACGCCAAGCTCTGCTGGGTCCCAGGACACTGTGACATCACCGGAAACGAGAAGGCTGATGAGCTCGCACGGAATGGGTCAGTGATGGAAACCACTAGTGCGGTGTCATCACTGTATGCACCAATGTGTGATTTCTTCGGCATGATAGAGCGCTTCTACTGGGATCAAGTTAACCAGAATTGGTTAGGCAGACCGGCCTTAAAATCGCTAGGTCTCTCTGGCCTCTTATGTCACAAACCAGAACAAGGGACTTGCTGAACCTGACAAAGAGAGATTTACGCCTGTTAGTGGGCGTTTTCACAGGCCACTGTAACGTTAGAGCGTTTACATATCAAAGTGGCAACGGGACACAGAAGACTACTGTCGTCTCTGTACGGACGAAGAGGAACTTGAAACGATCGAGCACCATCTTTGCCAATGTCCTTTTCTTTTTAGAAGAAGACACTGCCACCTAGGTGACTTTACGATCGAAGATCTCGAAGCTCCGTCATCGCAAAAAATCGTCTGCATCCTCAATTATATTAGCTGCCTGAAGTGGCTGGGGATGACAACCGCTTATCCATCTGCCTGAACGGCATTGTCTACTGCAGGAACTTTTATACCCTCTATCCTCTCCTCTTTTAATTCAATATTTGTTTTTGCCGCTCTTCTCACTTATTATTTGGGTCCCCCTCCACCCCTCTCATTTTTCAATCTATCATTTTTTCTGCTGTTTTCTCCAAATCTTTGATTCTTAACATGACTAACTCAATGGACCTTTAGGTCTCCGAGTGGAGTGGTGCACTCCAAATTGGTAGTGTACTACGCGTCCTTTAACCTAACCTACCTAAGCCCAAGCTTGCATGTGGACTGTGACGCACCAATCTATGCAAATTCTTCCAGAATTTGTAATGTCGTCCCATTCCCAGCAAGTTCATCGAATTTGCAGTTCCCCGGGATATCCCTATGCCCACATACCCATATGAGGTGTATGAAACTGCTCAGCTATCTCGTTGAGAGATCTGCGGCTGTTAAGGGCTGTATGTGAATTTAGGGATGTAGCCTCCAGAGATTTAATGGCTGTAGGAATAAAAGACAACGCCAGTGTTGGTCCCTATGTTGCGACTTACATGCATCTTTACAAAACCATTACCATTCTAGATTTAGGAGGCTTTGAATCTAACGGGTTTGTGGTGGTCAAGACTTTATGTTAAATATAAATTGTTTTGTAGTATGTACAAATTAATGTCAATTTGTTTATTGTATAAATTTATCAATAAACCTCAACGTATCATGAATAGTCGTAATTTCAGCTTCACGATGAATCCCAGACAGTAGAAATAGGTTTCCTAATAATTGAAAAACTAAATTTACCTAATATTTCTTACTCCAATTCATTATAGAGACATTGTAATGAAGCACGTTTGAAATAAATACTTTCTATTTCATTAAAAGTACATGTTAATGTATAAATATATAAACAAAAAATTAAAACGTCATCTGTATCTTTGCAGGACTTGAAATACTCATGCGCCACAAACTATACTCGCTCTCCATGTGGTATTGTGATAAGGTTACCGTTCAATCTCACGAATTGTTGGCTCTACATGGAGCAAGTTTGCGTTCTTTGGAATTGGGAATTGGATCACATATGTTGCAAAATGCCGAACCCAACGATAAGGAGCCCGTAGACTTTCAATTCAATTGCCCACATTTGCGACGTCTGGTCTTGAACGGCGTCGTCCTTCACCATCGTCTGCAATTCGCCCATCTACGAGATTTAACACATTTAGACTTGACCTCATGTATTTTAGCGAATTTCAGTCTACAGGCATTATCCACCCTACCTAAGTTACACACCTTGATACTGTTCAATGTTTGGCCGATTGCAAACCAATTACATGCGATTTGTTGCCTGAGACGTCTTCGTACATTGGACATATCGATTTCCAGCTCTGGTAATGGGCATGGCACTTATGATTTGCCCGACCAAACATTGGAAATGCTAATGGACAACCTGCGCGAATTAACCCATCTGGATATTTCTGGAACGAATTTGGCGGGGAATGGTGTGGCCACAAAAGAATCATGCTACAAAGTCAATACGGACATACCAGGCTTGGCGTCACGAACTCAAAGACCTTTGCAGTTTCTGGGTTTATACCACACAGCACATTGGGCCTGCAAACGTCACGATATACCAGCTGTTGAGGTAAGCAGTTCCTTCTCGCATAGCTTCAACATTTTTAATGGAAATGCATTTATTTTCTTTTAGATTGCTGGCGATGCTAATGAACATCAAATTTTAACAGCTGCGCGGTATTATTACGATAGACCTGTACTTCTAACGAGGGTATGTAGTAGTAGAAGAGGTTTAGCTCTAAATCCGTATAGTTTTCATGTTGATAATCCATTTTTGATATCTCTCTCCTCTGCAGGTTCTGAACGATCTGTATCATCTGTTTCGTTTTGAAAATTGCAAAGATATACACACGGCTTTGGATGTTGTATTGACAGCCATGGATAGACATTTGAAATTTAAGCATATGCAAATATCTGGAAGGTTTGTTAAACAATAATTGATACTGTTATGAAGAACTTTTCTTAATTATCACTGTTTTTTTTAACATTCCCCCCCAGTGCAACATTATTTTATATTGTAAAAGGACGCGATCGCTCGAAATTTGGCACACCGTTAAGGAATCACATAATTCGAACATTGCTAAATGGCATGGAGGTGCACCTAAACGATGACACAATGCTACGAAATGGATACCTAACATTAACACAATTTCAAATGCCCAACGATGTGGTAGGGTTTCTTTTATATTTCGGAGAAAAATGCCGCAAATAAAACAATTATGTGAATTTAATTATTTTCTGAAATGATTTAATTAAATAAATATACAGGCCTTTTCTGTAATCACGGTGATTGGATATCACCACCGATTTGAAAATCATTGTGGGTGTTCGGAAATCGTCTGATTTTGGTATTGTTGGTTTAAATTGATTGTTGGTTGTTTTAAACAATACATCGGCGATTTCCGAGCACCTTCATAAATCGACGGTGATATTAAATCACAGTGATAACAGAAAAGGGCCGGATGGAAAAGTTTTCGGTTATCTACATTTATTGAATCAATTAAGAATCTAATTGATTCAACATTTTTTTTATTAAATATCTAAATCATTTTTTAATCGATTTTTGCGTATAATATTTTTTCTCTATAGCCCATTTGTATAAGATTTTATTAATTTCCTCCCCCTTCTCTATTTAAAGCTATTTGAATACGAACGTCTCATTAAAATCTTATTACATGGAGTTTCAAAAACAGAACAGGAAGGCTTTGTACAAAGGATAGCTATATATTTATTGAATACATTAGCCTGTCAAGTTGATGGGCGACAGAAACTATTTTTGGGTGAACTTGGAGTTGTTAATGTGAGTCATGTTCTATTGTACTACGAGTATTTAGTTGTAAATCTTTGTTTCTTTTCTCTTTTGCTTTTCTACAGACTATGTTAAGCTTAATTAAAGATCGTTTAACACGTTCGGTATTTGATGATGTCATGGAGGTGGCATGGTCTACAATGTGGAATGTAACTGATGAGACTGCTATTAATTGTAAGAGATTTTTGGACGGCCGTGGTATGGAGTATTTTCTGCGTTGTTTAAATGTAAGTAATTGTGTAAGTATTTTGCTCCATTTTACATTTGTCGCAATAACATTTGACTTGCGTATTCACTTTCGTTTCGTTCGTTTTCTTGTTCTTTGGTAATTTTTTGACAGGCATTTAGGGAACGCGACGAGCTGTTAAGAAACATGATGGGCTTGTTGGGAAATGTGGCAGAAGTTAAATGGTTGAGGCCGAAATTAATGACACAAAAATTTATTGAAGTTTTCGCAGAATTATTATCATCGGAAAGTGATGGTATTGAGGTAAGTAAGTAAGAGTTTTGCATGATAATGATCTACAGAGGTCTCTTGTTTTAAAAAAATAATGCAATTATAACCGATTTATCGTCATTTTGACGATTTTTATAGCCAAAAAGTAGGACATGACGATTTTTTAAGGACGATTTAAAGTTTTTTTTTTAACGCATTATTATATATAAAGGGTTTTTTAAGAGCTTTCGGATTTGATTTAAAAAAAACATAAAATTTAGAGAAATCTACATAATTCAAACTCTCTCCAACATATCGGCCGGTATCTCACGAATAAATTTTTCAATACAGGCTTCCAGTGCGTCAACCGTTGCGAGCTTGTCCCTTTATATATGAGCCTTAACATAGCCCCACAAAAAAATAATCTAATGGCGTTAAATCGCACGTTCCCTAACGTGAAATAAACTCTTCAAGTAACTCGCTTCTCAATTGGCATTTGTTTCGCGTGCTGTGTGGCATGTGGCACCGTCTTGTTGAAACCACATGTCAGCCAAGTCCAGCTCTTCTATTTTGGGCAAAAAAAGTTTGTAATCATCGCACGGTAACGCTCGCCATTTACAGCAACGTTCCTACCTTCTTCGTCTTTGAAAAATTACGGTCCAATGATGCCATCGGCGATGTTTTCCTCTATCCGCACTCTACGTATGCGTGTTGGTGGTTTAATGTCTAATAATGTAAATTTGGTGCAAAAATTTGTCACAAGATTCCGAATAGCCGCCTCAGATGGTCGCCTAAACTGACCATAAAATAGCATGAATTTTGATAATAAAATTCAATAATCTGCAAGCGTTGTTCGTTTGTAAGTCGAGTCATGGTTAAATTATAGACCAAACTGAACATGTTTGACAGTAGCATGTTTTTAGGTTAGGTTTAGGTTAGGGTGGCAGCCGTATTTTTTTACAAGCTCACATAGACCAGTTTAGGTCCCTAGTGTTACCACGGGCTGAAATGCCCCTCATCGAAACCAACCTGTTTGATATATAAATTTATCGATAGTACGAATATCAGTACTGGAAAGATCTGTTAGGCTGCCTAAAAAGGCCGACCCCAGTATGCCCAGTCGTCGTTTACTCAAAGCGGGACAGTCGCAAAGCAAGTGCTCAATGCTCTCCACTTCTTCCTCATCTCCACAGCTTCGGCAGAAGTCATTGGAGTCAATACCCAATCTTTTGGCGTGTTCGCCGATCAAGCAGTGTCCCGTCAGAACCTGTACTAACGTAGACAATCGTTTCCTCTCTAGTGCGAGGAGATATTTTGACCTTCTCAGGTCATACCTTGGCCAGATTTGTCTAGCTACCCTGCAGGTGCCGATTTCTGTCCATCTTTCGTTACCAAAAAGAAAGTTGCAGAAAAATCACCCTTTATTTTTAAAATGAAATTTATAAATGTTAGAAAAATTCTCAAATATTATGCATGATTGTCTATTATACCATTCAATGGTATAATGGGAAAAATCTCTGGAATTTTGCTAAGGTGCAAAATCGGTAGAGGAAATAGAAGTGAACGCTTTAAAATAAAGTAAGAGCTAGTTTGGACATAAAAGGTAATTATTTCAATTACCAATTTCAGCCCAGTTGGTAGGATTATGTTTTTTCTTTGTTGCTAAGTATTCAAATCAGATAGGGCCTTTGTATGGGACTGTGTCAAAATATAGATAGGTCACTTGCTTCTTGATTTGATCTGGATAAAATAAAATACAATTTAGCACAACCGATTTGTATTTGTGGTTTCTAAGGCGCTTAATATTTATGAGTAAAATTAAAAGCAAGTAGCTGAATTTTGGTAAAATTTTAGTTATATGGTTTCTATATAAATATGTTCACCATTATTTATTTAGTTATCACATACAACAAGATTAAAATCTTTTAATTACAGTATGTGAATATTAGTGGTACTGAGATATATGGTAACGTTGTTTACAATAATAAATTAATTTATTAATTATTACACTGTGTTAGTCCAAAAATGTAACAGAAAGGAGACCCTATGGATAAACCTATTTCGACCATGCTGAATCCGGTGGCATTAGCCATTTTTCTATGTTAGCTCTTGTTTTCGCGATATTCGACCACAAAGTTTGTTGGGAAATCAGAGAGCTGACTTATCTCTTTGCTTATTTTGAAGTGGAAGACTTCGGAATATCTTCAGTCCAAAGATCGAAATAAAGGGAACCTTTGGAAAATTTTTTATCTCAAAACAGTCGTCCACGCTTTTCACCCCCTTACCCCTGAAAATGTGCAATGAAATCTTATCATATGTTAAAACTCATACATATCGTCGACATTTTTAGTAGGCATCGTTGAGAAAAATATTCCTCGAGAAGAAATACTATAAGTCCTTTCTCAACTTTTTTATAAGAATTAAGCCAATTTCGAGTTATTACATACATATTTTGTGCATTTTTCTGCTCATAGCAGAAAATATTTGTTAATAAAATTTTTTTACTTAAATTTTTGTAAATTATTTTTGGTTAGTGTTAATGGAAATTTCAAAGGTAACCAACAAAACCTGCTAAATTGTGAAACCTGTTAAGTTTTCATAAATATGTTGAAAGGAGACTCATAGTAATTTCTCGCGAGGGACATTTTTCTCAAAGACACAAACTAAAAATGTCGACGATTTGAATGACGTTTGACATATGGTAAGATTTGATTGTACTTTTTCGGGGGTAAAGGGGTGAGCGGCGTGGTTGACTATTTTGAGAGAAATAATTCTTGAAGGGTTCCCTTTATTTCGTTCTTTGGATTGAAGCGCGTTTTCGGAAGTCTTCCGCTTTAAAATCGCCTCCGAGATAACTAACCTCTCCGATTTTTTTGCAAACTCTGTGGTCGAATATCGCGAAAACAAGAGCTAACCTAGAAAAACGGTTAGCTCCATTGGATTCAGCATGGTGGAAATAGTTATATCCATAGGGTCTCCTTTCTGTTACATTTTTAAAGTGTCCATTTCGAGCACAGTGTTATTAATTAAAATTTTTAAAAAATGAAAATAACAAATAGTAATAATAAGACAAGTATATCCATTAATTGCTTTGGAAGTATTTATATAAGGTTTTTTAAATACATTTGCGTTGCCGATGAGTTGTCTTGTGGGCAAGTAAGATCCTTCTATTGGTTCTTCCAAATTTTACAGAATTTCTCCAATATCTCTACCGGAGGATAGTTACCATCCTACGCTGGGTATTTCCACGACGTATGACATGGTGGACACTCCCTGTATACACAACCCACGTGATGAAGGTGGAGTTTTTTTGTATTAAAAGAACTAATTTTGATTTGCTTAATGCTCTACTCCTCGACGTTGATTGGGATTGTATCTGCAGTTGTGATCATCTAACTCAACATTGACACAGCTATTGAGCAGTTTTATAACGCATTGAATAATTGTTTGCAACAATCTGTTCCGCATATTCGTGTTAAAAATTTTAATAGGCCACCATGGTATTCTCCTGCTTTGACTGCTATCAAGAACTTGAAGAGCAGACTATTTAAAAAATTTAAAAAATCGGGTTCGGAGACCGATTATGCGAAGTATGCTGTTGCCAGATCTCAATTTAATATTTAATCTAGCAGATGTTATGGAATCTACTTAAAGAGGTTAACCCTCAATTTTAAGTCGAATCCTAAATCTTTCTATGATTTTGTAAATATGAAACGTATATCTAATCCAAGACCTCCTATGGTTAGAATGGATAGTGAGGAATACTGTGGTGACCAATCAATCGCCACTTATTCTCATAAACAGAGACAACTTGACGACTCCTACCCTAACAATATTCCTTCATTGAATCAGTTGAGCATACCTTATTTTGTTTATGTTTGTGTGGGCTACTGTGGTCAGAGTTTGTTGTTAAATAAAACTAATCAGTTTAATTTTTTTTTTTTGTTCTCCACGTTTCGTTGGTTGTGATTTCCAACTTCATCAGGAGAATTTTTTATTGAAGTTTCTGTCGATAGACGGTTTTAATGTTATTTAATTTTCCTTATTCACTAGTATTGCATTTAGACTTACGATTAATTTTACATTATTCGGGTATCACTTATACTATTATAAAAAAAACTGGACTACACGACATATAATATTATAAATAATCACTCAATGTAAATAAATCGAAATCTAAACTTAACAACTAGTATCACAGAACGTTCCTTTTCAATTTATTGCTATAGAACATTGCAGCTTTGTGTTATCTTTGTCTTCTTTAGTGTTTATTGACTTTTCAATTCTCTGTTGGATTCGTAAGCTCTCCAATGTGTATCTTTTATTCTCTATTTTTTCTCTGTCCAATACTCTTACTGTTTTGAAGTTTGGCTCATGTCTACTCTCTTTAACATGCTGAGCCAGCCATAAACACTCAACTACTAGATGGTCTTTCGCTCTCTTAAGCAAATTTCTCGAGTTACGAACGATTAAATCTTTGACATTAGTAGTTAAGAGAAGAAAGAGCACAAATTTGTTTTTATTTTTTATACATACTTTTGGCATTTTTCTTCAAACATTGCACTTTACAATCATAATTGGAGCAAACACAATTTTTAAAATAAAATAGCAAAAAAACACATCTTTAAATCGGCAAATTAAATCTTGAGAGCTAACAAGAGAGTGCCAAAATATCTCGAAGAGAGCAAAACAACTGTCAAAAATTTAATCGTTCGTAACTGTCACTTTTTAAAGAGTACGACGGACCATATATTAGTTTGAGTGTTTATGGAGCCAGTGCCGTCGTTTCTTTTCCTTTTCTAATATCTGCTTCGTGTTCTGCAAGTCTAGTGCTGAGCATTCGTTTTGTTGTTCCTACATAAACTTTATTGCACTTTTCTTGTTGGTTTCCATCGCAAGTGATTTCGTATACGACGTTGTTTGTTTTGAATTTGTTTGTTGTTGTTGTTGTTCTGTTTGTAAATATTCTTCTAAGTGTTTCATTTGTTTTGTATACAATCGTTGAGTTGTCGTCGTTTATGATGCTTTTTAATGTTTTGCTGTCTGTAAGTTTGGGGATATATGGTACACTGTAAAATGTTTGTCAGTATCAATTTCTTTGCCTACTCTTTTGTTCGTATTGTTGATGGTTTTATTGATGAGATTGTTTATCACAGAAGTTGGGTAATTGTTCAGTGTTAGAATATTATGTATTTTATTTATATTCTCCGTCATAAATTTTTCTGCGCTTGGTTGTAAAACTTTCTGGATGAAGTTTGTTGCAGTATTCATTTTCATATTTTGGGGATGTGTTGAATTATAATTTATCATTCTTCACATTGAGTAATTTTAATTGAAGGTTATTGAGTATTTTGCTAGCTTCTGTTTTCGTCTGTGTCAGTGTAAATAGTGTTGTTACAGTTTTAGTTAGATTGTGTAAGTGTGTTGGAGTTATACCAGATTGTCTGCATGATTGTAAAAATTGTGTTCTCTCTGTCAGCTTCGCCAATTTTGTTATTGCTCTGCAGTATCGTTTGAGTGTTGATGTTGTTTCTTTGTCGTACTTACAGTTGACATGCTGGAAAAAGTTTTCCCATTTTTTGATTTCCCATTTGTATTTTCGAGTTTGGTCAAGCTAAAATCTTCTAATAGTGTTGGTTCCGATGGTGTACCTAGTACGAGTATAATCCTCAAATATTGCGATCAAAGTCTTGCTGTTCCGCTTACATTGCTATTTAAAATTTGTTAAAATATGGCTATTTCCCATCTATTTGGAGAACATCTTACTTAACTTAACCCTCCTCATAAATCTGGTAGCCTTACTGATGTGGGGAATTATCGTGGAATCGCAAAATTAAGTATAATTCCAAAACTTTTTGAGAAAATGGTTACTGAGATTTTATCTCATAAAGTATCGTCTATTCTAAGTCCATTCAAACATGGATATCGAAAAGGTCTCTCAACTGTGACAAATTTAGTGCAATTTTCTTCTCAGGTTATAAACGAGTTTGTTCTTGGTAATCAGACAGACGTGATTTATACAGATTTTAGTAAAGCTTTCGGCAGAGTCAATCATAAACTCTTAATACATAAGCTGGATCTTATTGGTTTTAGTAACAACTTATTGCGTTGGATATCGTCTTATGTTGATAGACGTATTCAGATAGTGAAATTTGGTAGATCCTGTTCTGATCCGATTTTGGTTCCATCTGGGGTTCCCCAAGGTAGCCATATTGATTCCATTCTGTTTTTGCTATTCATCAACGATTTGCCAGATTCAATTTCTAGTTCAAATTTGCTAATGTATGCAGATGATGTTAAGATATTTTATTCTTATAAAACATCTGAACATCAAATAGATTTGGTTAGTTTTGGAAATTGGTGTGATCTTCATGATTCCAATTTAGATACTGTTGACTCCTTTGTGGATCTTGGTATATTAACGGATCCTAAACTCAATTTCAATAATCACATAATTACAATGGTGAATAAAGCTTTTGGCGTGCTCGGTTTCATTAAGCGATGGGCTAAAGAATTTATAGATTCATATGTAACTAGGCAGTTGTATACGTCCCTAGTTAGACCTATTCTAGAATATGGGTCTGTAGTGTGGGACCCCCAATACGGGACTTACGTTGATAAGATTGAATCGGTTCAAAAACGATTTCTATTATTCCCTTTAAGACATCTACATTGGAATAGTGATTTTAGTCTTCCACCCTATACGAGCAGGTTTGAGTTTGCCTACTCTTAAGAGTAGACGTATTATGCTGAACACCACAATGGTGCTGAAAGTTATAAATGGTGATGTGCCCTCTAATTTTATTCTTTCTAGGATTGGATTCAATGTACCATATAGACCTTCCAGATATTACCAATTATTACATATTGATTTTCAACGTACAAATTATGCTTCGGCAGAGCCCATTCGTAGAATGTGCATGGATTTTAACACTTTATATTAAGTTATTCCCCCCTGTCCTGTATTTCGAGAGCGGATTGAATCCGAATTTCTTATTCATAACATTGTCTATAATTTTTGTTTGAAGAATTTTAAAGATTTTCTGTATACACATATTTCCTTTATTTTCCCATTAGAACATAATTGATTCATTAGAAATATATTTGGGTCCAAAGAAAAAGATTTAGAAACGCGATTCCGAGCGGAAATTTTCGATTCAGGCCAAATTCGGAATACGGAACAGGGGTGATTGACATTGATGTTGAAATTGATGCAGTTAGATCTAGAATAATCTCTTTTTTAAATGTGTAAGTAGACTAATTTTATTTGTTTAGAGGTTCACTACATGTCTATGTATATAGAAAAACATTTGAATTTTTGCATGTACCGGCTGTTAAAATTTTTCTGTATCTGGTTCTTCAACCTTCTACTATTAACCCGCCATGGTCCGCAATCCCTACGTCATGGGGATGTGGTGCAAGGGCAGTTTTTTGTTCAATGGGCTTGTGAAGAGAGACTATCATCTCACAGTTTTAAGGTTTGTTTTTGTAGTACCGACATATACCAGAGAGTACCAGAGAGTATATGTCGGACTTGTCACCATTGTATTTTATTTTGTAGACAAGATTTGACTTTCCTCCTTTTTGACTTCAGATTTGGTTTGGCTGAATAGTTGATTTACTGAATACTTTGATTTATATATTTTCTTTGGTTTTTCTTCTCTTTTATTTTTCTTCCTTCTTTGTTCAGAAGATTATTGATTTAAAGTCATTATTGATTATTGATTATAAGTCATTCATGCGTAAAATGTTTCTGATTTTATATTTATTCTTATCGTGATAGTCCTTGTCGCTGATTTGTAAGACTCGATTTATAAAATTATTCGCCGTATTTATTATTGTTCGTCTTGTTTAGAATTAAAAATTATAAGTTGTCCAGAAGCAGTTTCTTTTTGCTACCAGTACATTTTAAGCTTAATTCCTTGTCGACTTTATGTCACAGAATCTAAATATGGAAGTTTGTTATCCATTTTCTTTTCCATAGTAAATTGGATCTGTTTGTTAAACGAGTTAAGGATCAGTAGTGTTGTATCCACATCGTTTTTCTTCACTATAGCGAAAAGGTCATCTACATATTTAGTCAATATTTTGGGTTTAGATTCCATTTTATCTATCGTAATGTCCAAAAGTTCTTCCATAATGACGTCAGCGATTACTGGTGAAGCTGGTGGCCCCATGGGCATGCCATCTTTCTGTTCATATATCGCTCACTCATTTCAAGAGTGACATAACTCAAAATTTAAAATTTTTGAGGTTGCCTTACAAAAATGCGAATTTTGCAAATGTCCATAAATTAATCTTAGCGAAATTTGGGTCTATAAGTAAACAACCATATTTCGGATTATTCAAGCGTTTTCTAACATTATTGTAACCGATTATCGAATAACCATTTGATCCCTATTGTGACTGAATTGTACTCAGTGGGATAATTTGAATAAATCGTTTTTAGTTCATTATCTAGCGTTCTACCGAACACATCAGTCTTTCACTCTACAACAACAACAGGTTATGGGCCTTTGATTTACACAAGAAAGTTTTTTTTGGCTTTGTTAAAAAAACTGGGAAGATCGTGAAAATGGCAACAACTCTTTCATTTCCATTTGAAAGATTACGTGGGCGTGAAAATTTTGATAATTGGAAACGCAGTGCCAAATCTTATTTAGTTTTAAAGAATTGCTGGAAAATCGTTGAGGTTGGACTGACCCCTGAATCTAAGGATGCTGATAAGGATGCCAACGAACGTGCATTAGCAGAAATAACTTTAATGATAGAGCCAATTAATTTTGCACATATTGCAAACGCAACGACAGCCAAGTACGCTTGGAGTGCCTTGATAAGTGCATATGAAGACAGTGGCCTCACGAGAAAAGTTGAACTCTTGAAACAATTGGTTCAATTAAAGCTGAGTGATTTTGATTCAATGGAGGAATACGTCAATAAAATGGTATTGACTTATATAAAGGTGAAGCAGACAGGATTACATTTGGAAGACGAACTTGTTGCGTCTCTAATGTTGGCCGGATTGCCAGATGAGTTTCGTTCTTTAGTGTTAGCGGTGGAAAACTCCAAAACGAAGCTTACAGTGGACGCAGTTAAGAATTTGCTACTCCAGGACGCCAAATTCGACAATGGCAACAAGAAGAATGATAGTGCCTTTGTTTCGAGTGCAAAATCCCAAAACAAGAAAAAGTTCAAATGTCATGGTTGTGGAAAGGAGGGCCATTTTGTTAGAAATTGCACCACCACAAAAGGGAAAAGAAATTCGCGTGAAAGCTGCGCAAAGCAACAAGCCAAAGCATCACAAGAAAAGATTCTATTGGCGTCTTTTTTTTTCTTCTGACAACGTCGGCGCAGATGACTGGTACGTAAACTCTGGGGCAACAACACACATGACAAACACAAAGGCAAATTTGAAAAACATAAATGCGTCGACGGGCAGAGAAATTGTCGTAGCAGACAACAGCAAAATTCCTGTTGAGTATGTTGTCTAACGAAGAGAGCGAGACGACAATAAAGAACGTTGAGTATGTGCCACAACTTTGCGCAAATTTGTTGTCGGTGAGACAGTTAACATCGACAGGGAAGTCCGTAGTTTTCGAAAAGGATGGCTGTAAAATTTTGGGGAAAGATAAAACTGTCATGGCAACGGCATGCCTGCAGAACAATTTGTACAGACTTGATTGTGTTTCTAAGAGAAATTCGCAGATGGCGCTTATTGTGAATAATGACGCTGAGTTGTGGCATCGACGTCTTGGCCACATTTGTGAGAGAAATTTGAGCAAGATAAATACCACAAATGAGCTAGGCGTCAAAATGAATTTGAACAAGTGTGAAATTTGTATTAAGGGGAAACAAGTGAGAAATTCTTTCAAGGAGGCAGGTCATCGTGCTTCGGATGTTCTTGAAATAGTCCATTCGGACGTAATGGGGCCATTTGGAACAAAGTCATTCTCCGGCGCCCGCTACATTGTAACGTTTATCGACGATTATTCCCGGAAAGTCTTCTTAACACCAATAAGAAACAAATCAGATGTATTTGAGGAATTTGAGAAATTTAAGACAATGGCGGAGAACATGAGTTGTAAGAAGATTAAAATATTCAGATCGGATAATGGCACTGAATATGTGAACAGACAATTTCATACATATTTACACGACTGTGGCATACTTCATCAAAAAACAGCTCCTTATACCCCCGAACAAAACGGTGTGTCAGAACGACTGAATCGTACAATCATGGACCGTGTACGATGCATGCTAATAGACTCTGGGTTGGATGAGAAATTTTGGGCAGAGGCAGCAGTAACAGCGGCTTATTTAATGAACCGAACACCATGTAGAGATAATGAGATTAGTCCGGAAGAATTGTGATCAGGCAGAAGACCTAGCCTTAAGCATATTCGGGTCTTTGGATGCAAGGCCTTTGTGCATATACCAAAGGTGAAACGTTCCAAATTGGAGGCAAAATCCATAGGATGCATTTTTGTTGGATATAGTAATGAAAGCAAAGCATATCGGCTATATGATGTCACCACCGGAAAGATTATCACGAGCCGTGATGTTATTTTCATGGAACATGAGGTATGTGCAGGAAATACAAATAGTACTAATAAGCCTTCCAATATTGTAGTTGGACTTGAAGATCACATTGTTAATTCAGAGGAGGATGTATATCAAGAATTACCAAGTGTTGATGCTGCTGAAGGTGAAGTCAACGTGACTGAATCTGATCAATTGGTACGTGCTGATACAGCTGAACCAGAAGGGGTTGATTTGAACTGTATCTACGGATAGCCTCAAGTTAGAATACGATGACAATTCAGAGGAAAGCTTAGATTTTGAAGACGCTATTGAAGATGACGACGTTGACCACGTCACAAAGGATGAAACTTCAGAAGCACGTAGATCAAGGCGTTTAGCGGCAAAACCTCAAGTCGAATACAACTTTTGTGCCTCGACTTTTGTTTCAAGTGACCCATTGACAGTCGAACAAGCAATGCGATCCCAAGATGCGAAGGAATGGCGTTCGGCGATGGATGATGAAATAAATTCGTTGACCTTGAATGATACATGGGCATTGGCTGAAAACCCCTTTGGTAGACGACCAATAAAGTGTAAATGGGTTTTTAAGACAAAATTTTATGCAAATGGCGAAAAGATTCGTCACAAGGCTCGGCTTGTAATCAAGGGATGTATCCAAAAACAAGGTGTTGACTACGGTGAAACTTTTGCTCCTGTGGTAAGGTATGTGGTAAGGTAATTTGCATATACACCAACTCGATGCTGTTACCGCTTTTCTCAATGGAGAACTCGAGGAAGAAATTATAATGGAACAGCCAGAAGGCTATGAAGATGGGAGTAGCCGTGTATGCATTCTGAGAAAGGCTCTGTATGGGCTGAAACAATCGAGCCGAGTTTGGAACACAACGCTGAACAAAGTCCTCCTCAGTTTTGGCCTGAAAAGAAGCGAAGTAGATCAATGCGTATACTACTACGTTAGAAATGGTCGTATAATGTATGTTATGTAGCTATTTACGTGGATGATGTACTGGTGTTTTCAAATGATATCAAAATGACGAAGCGGCTGAAGACGGCGCTATCAGACAAGTTTCAAATGAAAGATATGGGAGAAGCATATTCGGTTCTGGTGATTCGATACGAATAGATCAATCTAAATATATTGAGGATGTATTGCGGCGTTTCTCAATGGACGACTGTAATCCCGTTTGTTCTCCAGTTGACATTAATCAAAAACTTTTCTTTGAAATGTGCCCTTCTTCAGAAACTGAAAAAGAAGAAATGAAGAAAATACCATACATGGAGGCAGTTGGCTGTTTACTTTACGCTGCCCAGAATACAAGGTCTGAAATTTCGTATATTGTTAATGTGCTAAGCCGATTCAATAATAATCCGGGAAAGCCTCATTGGGTTGCTGTGAAGCGTGTTATGCGATACCTTAAAGGTACCATTGACAAATGTATTGTATACAAAGGCGGACTTGATGATTTAACTGGATATTGTGATGCAGACTGGGCATCGGATATTGATGATAGGCGGTCAACAACCGGATACATATTTACCATGCGAGGTGCAGCGATATCGTGGGGCACGAGAAGACAACGAACAATAGCGCTATCATCTACAGAGGCGGAGTTCATGTCCTTAGTTTCGGCGATTCAAGAATCTATATGGCTTCGTCGATTGGAGCATGAGCTAGTGGAAACTCCGAAGGACACAATGGTGTTATACTGCGATAATAAAAGTGCCATACAGATCGCACAAAATAATTCGTATTTTTCAAGAACTAAACACGTCGACATTAAAATAAAATTCATTCGTGAAAAACTGGAGACTGGTGAAGTGCAGTTGCAATATTTGGAGACAAATAAGATGCTCGCGGATATATTTACCAAGGGGGTTTCAACAGAGAAATGTAAAGTCTTTACCAGACAATTTGGCCTTGAATGAGGACTTTTTAATTTTAAGAGTTATTTCAGATTATTAAGTTATATTGAATTAATTTCCTTTTCACAATGTTTATTCAGGGAAAGTATTGTAACCGATTATCGAATAACCATTTGATACCTATTGTGACTGAATTGTGCTCAATGGGATAATTTGAGTAAATCGTTTTTTAGTTCATTATCTAGCGTTCTACCGAACAAATCAGTCTTTCACTCTACAACAACAACAAACATCTTATTCCATTTTATTTATCTTTTTATATGGACTTAAAGTTACACATCTTAGGAATTTTCAATTTTGAGTTATGTCACTCTTGAAGTGAGTGAGCGATATTTTGTCGTAATTTTTAAAGTATCTCGTCTCCTTTATGTAAAAAGTCAATAGTTCGATGAATAGTTCCCGGGGAATTTTTGTATATTGTGCAATAATGTCCCATTTTATACCCTACACCACACTGTGGTACAGGGTATTATAAGTTTGTTTCACGGCAGATGTTTGTAACACCTTAAAATAACACTGCTAGTATACCCACCTTAAAGTATACCGATCGACTCAGAATCACTAGCTGAGTCGATTTAACGATGTCTGTCCGTCCGTCCGTCCGTCTGTCCATGTAAAGTTGTTCGTCGACTACAGGTCGCAATTTCACTCCGATCGTTCTGAAATTTTGCAGTTTAGAGTATTTCGCGGCTGTTAAGATCGCTATTGAATTTGGTTGAAATCGGTTCAGATTTAGATATAGCTCCCATATATATCTTTCGTCCGATTTGGCCCTTTAGTCCTATAGAAGCTGTATTTTACATCCGATCGTTTTGAAATTTAGAATGGTAGAGTTTCTTGATCCATGAACCAACATTGCTGAATTTGAAGAAAATCGGTTAAGATTTAGCTATAGCTCCCATATATATGTTTCGTCCGATTTGGCCCTTTAGTCCTATAGAAGCTGTATTTTACATCCGATCGTTTTGAAATTTAGAATGATAGAGTTTCTTGATCCATGAACCAACATTGCCGAACTTGAAGAAAATCGGTTCAGATTTAGATATAGCTCCCATATATATCTTTCGTCCGATTTGGTCCTTTAGTCCTATAGAAGCTGTATTTTACATCCGATCGTTTTGAAATTTAGAATGGTAGAGTTTCTTGATCCATGAACCAACATAGCCGAATTTGAAGAAAATCGGTTAAGATTTAGCTATAGCTCTCATATATATGTTTCGTCCGATTTGGCCCTTTAGTCCTATAGAAGCTGTATTTTACATCCGATCGTTTTGAAATTTAGAATGGTAGAGTTTCTTGATCCATGAACCAACATTGCCGAATTTGAAGAAAATCGGTGCAGATTTAGATATAGCTCCCATATATATCTTTCGTCCGATTTGGTCCTTTAGTCCTATAGAAGCTGTAATTTACATCCGATCGTTTTGAAATTTAGAATGGTTGAGTTTCTTGATCCATGAACCAACATTGCCAAATTTGAAGAAAATCGGTTAAGATTTAGCTATAGCTCCCATATATATGTTTCGTCCGATTTGGCCCTTTAGTCCTATAGAAGCTGTATTTTACATCCGATCGTTTTGAAATTTAGAATGATGAGTTTCTTGATCCACGAACCAACATTGCCGAATTTGAAGAAAATCGGTTAAGATTTAGCTATAGCTCCCATACATATGTTTCGTCCGATTTGGCCCTTTAGTCCTATAAAAGCTGTATTTTACATCCAATCGTGTTGAAATTTAGAATGGTAGAGTTTCTTGATCCATGAACCAACACTACCGAATTTGAAGAAAATCGGTTAAGATTTAGCTATAGCTCCCATATATATGTTTCAGCCGATTTGGCTCTTTAGATCCAATCGTTTTTATACCCTACACCACACTGTGGTACAGGGTATTATTTAAGTGTAAAATGTCCTAAAAGTAAATTTATGTAAACAATTTATACATGAATTAAAAAATTTATATATCAGAGTTATTCAATATTACGAGAGTGGTGTAGGGTATTATATAGTCGGCACCGCCCGACTTTAGCCTTTCCTTACTGGTTTTATCTATTGCAGTTATGGCCTATTAATATATATCTGTCCCTGAAACATGCAAAAATAACATGACAGCATGACACGACTCACACGTGTTCGGTCAAAAAAGGCTATTGAAAAAAGTATCTCTACTTGGATCACCCGTTTTAACATTACACTAATTAATCTGTCAATTTGTTGTCAAAACGTTGTAAACGTTGTTCAGGCGTATGTCTTTCCATGACAGCATGACACGACTCACACGTGATTTGTCAAAAAAAGGCTATTGAAAAAAGTATCTCTACTTGGATCACCCTATATATACAATATATTTGGCCCAAAAGTATTCATTACTTTTAATGTTATAGCATAAAATGAGTGTAACAGTATTTATGTATGTCCCTACTAAGTACATTCATCTAGTAAATACGATATTGCTGCCATCTTTTGTCGCTGGATGCGGAAACAGGTTTTGATAGGTTGGATTATATTATCCTTTTTGATAAATTGCATTCCAACTCCATGGAATTCTATCTGCTCTTAGCCATTAGGAAAAATATCGCCCACACTCTAATTATGCCTATTGTTATCACCCTTGAAAATACACGACACTTTGAAATATTGATTTGAGACCCTAGGTTATGTTAAATGACTGCTAACGAACATTTGTTCGTGTGTTTTTTATTCATATACAAAATTCTGCACAGCGAAAATTTACCATGTCGGTCTACATTTATATATAGATGTGTATACAGCCACATCTATTCAATTTGGCTGAAATTTTGCAGCTTTCGTTTCATTTCCAAAAGTGTAACACATCGAATGAGTGACCTAAGACCCGAACTACTATGTTCGGTTGAAATTTATTTTAGGACATTTTAAGTCATTTGAACAATGTATGTATGTCTGTCCGTCTGTCTTGCTAGTACCCACTATAACTCTAGAAAGGAGTAACGAAATTACTTCAAGTTTCATAGGTCATAATATTTTTTTATATCTCAGGCTAAGATGGGCCATATTGCTCCCCTTTTTCTAGTACCTCCCTCACAAAGATTTAATATTTAGTGAGATATTGATACTCTAATAACTTCTATACTACCTATCCGAATCGTCTATAGTTCCACACAAAGTAATAGATAAACTATCGTTATAATCTTGAGAAAAATGGGCATTACTCACACAAAGGGCCATTTTGTACAAAAAGTTAACGGATTATGGCTTTAATACCTGTGCATATAAATACTTGCAATTCTGTGCAGTGTAATGCTTTTATAGTACTAACAGTTCGGGGAAAAAATGGACATTATTGCCACGCCCTTTCTGGTAACTCCCAGCAATGTGTGTGATAGACAATAGAAGGAAATTAAGCTTAATTTTATATAAAATACAGGGTTTTCCAACAAGAGGTGTTATTTTGAATCATTTTCGGTAGCTGCCACTTTTAAAGCTTTTATTCTTTGACAAGTAGAAACTAAAATATTAAAAGGCATCTGTAAAAGACGCACCACAAATTCAGATATGGGTCAGAATTTTTAATATCGACCTATGTAGTTTATTTTGGCTAAAATGTTTATAAGTAGTTAAAAATTGGTAAAAAAAGATCTCGCTATAATTTTTTTAAAAAATTTTTTTTTTGAAAAAATGTTATGGGCATTTTAATTTTTGAAAAAATTAAAAAATAGATTTTTTGTGTTTTACGAAATTTGTAATTGCTCTCGAACGGCTGAACCGATTTGTACAAAGTATACTTTGTTTTAAAGATGACTCAATACGCAATTTGTCGTAAACATTTTTTTTGGTATTTTTTAAAAAAAAATTTTACGAAAGTTTAAAATTGCTCCCCTTCGATTTTCTTCAGAATATTCGTCGCACTCTCAGAAATCCAGAACAGTTTTGGGAGACTCAATATTTGTAAAAGTTAAGGACGAAATACCAAGACTAGTCTGACAATTTTCGTTCGTTTTTTGCAAAACATTGCACAGTGATATGAATTCAACAAGGGGAAATAATTCTACCGTTTCTTAACCAAACAACCGATTGCGACCAAGCTTAGCATGTTAGATGAAGAGGGGTTAGAGAAGTTAAGTTTTTTATTTGGGCCCCCTATGTTAGATAGGAGCGGAGCTAGTGGGCTTCATAGTTGGCCACATCGGGTGAAGAAAATGTTCAAACGCGTGTAACTCGCGTTTCTCTTCCGATTTATAAAATTTTGTGTGTTCTACTTACTGAGGTCTACAAAAAAACTTTTTACACCTACGAATTATCTCGTATAGTTACCGAGATATCTGCAATTGAAAATTGAATTTTTAATTTTTTCCCTTACCGTGTGCTAGTATTTTGTAAACATCGGATCACAATATGCACCGATTTCATCCGTATCAACATGCCTGGGTGGGCAATACAATTTCCTATATTATACGAGTATTTTCCAAAAAAAATCCGATTTTTGTTAATTTTTTAGGAAATACGTTTAAATATACAAGGTGGCGCCTTTAGATGTTTTTTGGCTGTAATTTAAAAAAAAATTAAAAACTTTGATTCTTCTTGTGGATTATTTTTATTTGGTCTTTTAATTTTTTTTACATCAAGTCGAGAATATGATGTCATGTAAATGGCCGCCGCCACAGTTGATTGTCATTTGAGCCCTTTTGAGTCTGGAGCGGTCAAATCAGGCGATCTTGCTGGCCAGTGCAAATCGCCAAAACGGGAGATTAGGCGCCCGGGAAATGCATCCTTCAGCATATCGGTTGTGGCACGTGCAGTGTGTGCCGTTGCACCGTCCTGTTGGAACCACATGTTTTCCAATCCCAATTCATCAAGTTGCGGCAAAAAGAACTCGTTGATCATTGCTCTGTAGCGCTCACCATTCACAGTAACCGTTTGGCCCGCGACGTCTTCGAAGAAAAAAGGTCCGATGACTCCTCCAGCGAAAACAGCACACCATACAGTGACTTTGAGCGGGTATAATGGCTCTTCGTGGGTTACACGCTGATTTTCAGAGCCCCAGAAGCGTAAATTTTGCTTATTTACGTACCCGCTAAGATGGAAATGGGCCTCATCACTCATGATTATTTTTGATGAAAAATCATCTTCCTCTTGGTGATGATTAAGGATGGCTTGAGCGTATGTTAGACTCGATTGGCGGTCAGCAGCTAACAGCTGATGCACCGTCTGGACTTTGTACGGAAACATCTTCAAATCTTGTACCAAAATTCGCTGTAGAGACCGTCGACTGATACCCATTTGCGTGGCACGTCGTCTGGTCGATGTCGACGGCGCTTCCATGACATCCTCGGCTACAGCAGCAATATTCTCTGCAGAACGGCTACTCCGGGGTCTGCCACGCCTGGCAGTATCTCGTGTTGTGCCAGTCTCTTCGAGGCGAGCGGCTAAACGTCGCAGTGTTTCACCAGTAGGCGTTGGACGGCCAGGAAATCTGCTACGAAATTTAGGTTGTGCCAAAGTCACCGACCGATTATTGGTCAAATAAATAGTCAGCAATATTCCGCGTTCTGGAGCAGTGTAGCGTAACATTGTTTATTAACGTGTATTTCGCATGTGTTTACTACACAAATGTCAAAACAGAACTGACATTAGGGGCCAATCGCAAAATTGATAGCATTTTCTGATAGGAGGATTACTTTTGCTCCACCTTGTATATATACCTTCAAGTGGTCATAACTATTTGTACCATTGGGTATATCGAACCAATTTTCGTCATATAGGAAATTTTATTGTCCATCTAGTCCTCTGTCCTCTTTAAAACAAAGCAAACTTTGCAAAAATCAGTTTAGCCGTTCGAGAGCAATTATAAGTTTCGTAAAACACAAAAACTCATTTTTTTAATTTTTTCAAAAATTAAAGATAAAGATCTTTTTTTACCTATTTGTAACCGCTTATAAACATGTTAGCCAAAAATAAACTACATAGGTCGTTATTAAATATTCTGACCCATATGTGTTCACGCCTTCTTATATTAAATACAAACCGAGTAACAGCATTAACTACACCTTTAAATTTCGATATAAGAAAATCATGTGTGCCAGACACAATTTCAAGGCAAAATAGAATTTGGGGCATTAAAATAGCATGAGCTAATCTGGTTTTGATCCAAATCGGTAGATACATGTTAGTAGAGTATAACATACGTAAAATGCTATACAATTTCCTATAAATTAAATCAATATGGGGCTCAAAACTAATGGCCATTACGACTCTACAAAAAGTGCGGCATTTTATTTGCTTTTTCTCCAAAAATTGAACTTTTCTAACAAATTTTGAAAATTAGATTTAAGTTAAATTGGAGAGACTGTATAATTTCCTCTTAAAAGGTGTACATTTTTCTAGTATTTCACGTCGACGGTACAATATTTTTTCCAGAAACGAAATCACCATAACTTTATTGACGATTATAACACCCACATATTTGTGATGATTAACAACATCAATTCTGGACCTACCCAAAAAAAAATATTAAAATCAGATGGCACACCGCCAAACTTTATTGCTTTAGTTTTGGAAGGATTTACCATCAAAGCAGTAAGAGACATCCATTGTAGAGTACGGTCGATGCAAAGATTAATATTATTCTCCAAAATATCAAGGCAGTCACGATGACCACTAAAGACAAGCCTAACATCATCGGCAAAAAGAAACAGCCTACACAAATTATCACCCAAATACTCAGCAAGGTCATTAACATACAATAAAAACAACAGAGGACCCAACACAGACCCTTGTGGTACGCCAGATGTTAAGGAAAGTAGACCAGATACACAAATTGAGATCTATTGTATAAATACGACATAATGAGTACGCATGCTGATCTTGAAAAATTAAATTGTGATCTTCCGTGAATATTCGAGAGCTTTTTCGAAAAAGCTCATGCCAATAAGTCGCCGGTATTTAATTCGAAAATACAGAAACGCTCGAACTGAACTTATTGTTATTACATTTTTGGGTTAGGTTATGGAAGGAAGAAACCAGAACTTGTCTGATGTCTAAAACATTTTTAATGTAAAACATTTTTTTCCCTCGTTCATTTCACTTTTAGGTAAGTTATAATGCAGCTGGTGTGCTGGCACATATAGCTTCAGATGGTCCAGATGCTTGGACTATAAAGGAGCCCTCACGTGATGATGTCTTAGTTAGTATGGTTAACGCTATCGTGCGATGGGACATCAAAAGTGATCGCAACATAAACTATCGTAGTTTTGAGCCTATTCTGGGTCTGGTACGATGTTATGAAACTCCGCAGTGTCAACACTGGGCAGTCTGGGCTTTGGCAAATCTAACACAGGTAAGACCCACATTTTTGGTTTGGTCGCCTACAGTTATTGTATTTTTTTTGTTCTCTTCAATACATAGGTGTATCCCGATAAATATTGCCAACTTGTTGAGCAAGAGAATGGCATAAAGATTCTCACAGAACTAATCGAACATCCGAGCCCCTACGAGGACATCAAGCGAATAGCACGCATGGTAATCGATCAGTGCAACAAATGTCCTCGTCCTATGATGCTCGAAGGTTGAATAGTTACGTTACGCCCCCTCCTCCCCTGTATCTCTCTCTATATATATTTTTAAAAAGCACTTTCAGTGAACGATTGAGTGATTATTGATTGTAGTATATAGAATAAAACAAAAGCGTTTCACCCAACGTAGCAGATTACAAAAATGCATAAAAGTAAGGCATATTAAACAACGTTTTAAGCATAATTCGTTCTCTTAGAATTTCGTTAAGCGCTGCTATTGACTTTAGAACTTTAATTTCTTCATTTTTGCCTCTTGTGTTTGCAAATAAATGAAGTTTAACTTGTAAAAAAAACTCAAACTAAATGAAAATAGTTATAACATAACGGAACCATACCCGTATGTCTAATTTAGTGAACGCAAAATACTTTAGCTAAGGAATCAACCAACCAACAACCATACATAAGTAGTAGGAAACGCCCGTGCTCTTTTGAGAATGAAAGTTACCGCAACCCCGCCCCGCATCTGCAATAAGAAAGTTTTGCATTGTTATCAATATTTAATTGTTTTTACTCTGGCTTCTTCCGGAATTAATTTTTGTTCGTTTTTTTTAATAAATAAATATTAAAACATACATGAGATAGATGATATACATACATAGATTAAAAATAAATTATTAAAAACAATAATATTCATCTTTGACTTGAAACATAAATTAATTGAAATAATACCACATAAAGTTATAAAAAATAAACAAAAATACACATACACACCATGCCCCCTCCCTCCCTATATACACTCATACGCCCATAACTATGTATATATTAAATTATATAAAAGAAATGTTATTAAAACCGATAAAATATCTATTCATTGTTATTTTTCTTATTGCAAGATATGGATTAAAGTAGACCAAAAAGAAAGGTTCCAATTTATCTGATCCAGATAAAATTAGATAAACACCAATGAATTTTACTAACTCAAAATGAGGTTAATTTAAATAGTTGTGTCTCATCTTTAAGCTGTAGGGGAGCCAATTGCAACGCAAATTTGCACTGGCTTCTTCTGTCTTCATCTAATACAAGAGATTAAAACCGCCGATTTATGAGACCCGAGGAGTAAGAAGGTGATCTTGATACGTGGCTGTGACGCCAAGGAATATCACAGCTCGTGGGAATTGTAAAATTGAGTATTTATGTCAGCTACTCTGCTCCCGGTAAATCTAACTGTTTTAACATTAACACGGATACTCCATTAGGGCCCGGCACATCTGAAACATTACCTAATAACATGAACAATAAAATTTCGATTTTGCCTTATCACATCTGGGGTGTTTAATGAACCTCTGGTTAAAGTAGCTGGCATTCATAACTTCGAAAAAGGCACCGCTCTGTCACCTAATGCGATTGCAGTCCGATCGTCCAGGAAAAGTGATTAATACGTTGTCAACATCTTACCTACCTACAGGAACTCAAATTGCATTCCTTCAAATGATTCAGTAATTTATTCCGCTAATTTGGTAAGATGCGAGTAAATAGAATCAAAGTGACGAATTTCCATCCTTTTATCTCAATTGATCTAGAAGCACTTCTTTTCCAGAGCTTGATCAAACATTTATCAATTGCCGATTGTCAACATGATTTCCGCAAGCTACGCAGTACAACTACTGCTTTATACACTATATCTTTATACATCTCACTCCATTAAAATCGTGACGTATGCCAATAATTGAACGATCCTGGCGTTAGGTTTTCAAATTGATATCAGTGATAAGGTGAAGAATTTCCTAGCTAATCTTTTTCAGTACAAGGAATATGTAAAGTCGCACGTCGGCACCATTTGAGATAACCATAAATAAACATTATTTACCTTTCATAAAACCATATGCCGTGTTAATCTATGGAGTGTCAATTTGGACATCGAATGTAGTACACTCAGACCTAGTAAAATGCCGACATAAACATTTCGACAAGCTGCCCCCAAATGTCTTTGGAGAACCATTTACATGATGAGCAGAAGTCATCCAAACAACCACCTAAAGAATATGCTCCCTCATCCAGACAGATCAAGAGAGATTTTCACGATATGAAGCCAGAGTTTTTAAGAGAGACCATCAGACACGTTTGAACAACATGAATGTCGACGAAATCGTAGCAGCAGTAACAATTATCTAAAGTATATCGTTCCCGGAAACCTTCCTTCAACAGTAGCGTGGAAAGAACAAAGACTGCCACACCAAACTAGTGCAGTTCTAGCATAGGCTGTCGAACCTGTAATTAGCGGTCACATGATGAGCTACCTATCTATATGTACGCACACCATACAGGTTGATAATTTCCGGAACTTGAAGACCACTGACGCAGGTTCGCAGCAGAACGACGAATTAACAATAAATGGACTATTAAACAACATCATATTATTTTTACCACACTGCAGCAACAGTAACATGCAGATAAAAGCGGCGAGTCACTGGATGATTTCATAACTACTAACAACTACTAACTTCACTGGTGATTACAGACATTTAAAATGTCGCCCGCACAATGCCCATTTTGAAACCTGGCAAGTCCCCTACTAATGGGGAATCCTACCACCAGATTTCTCCGCTCTCACCAATAGCAAAGTTTTAGATTTTCTAATGTTACCATCCGTGAAAGAGCATTTCCAGCTCGCCAATCACCAACAGGGAAGCGAATAGCACAACAACGGCTTTGAAAGAGATAACTTCCAAGGTTACAACCGGCATAAATCAGCGACGACCAGCCAAGCGCACTATTGTGGCAGCTCTTGATTTGTCCAAAGGGTTAACATTTAGTGAAATATTCATTATTTAATAACTTCTATACTACTTACTCGAATCTTCTGAACTTCCACACATAGTATTAGTTTATTAGTCGCTATCACCTCGGAAAAAATGGGCAAAGTTGCCACTCCCCTTTTGGTACCTCCCACACAAATGGACCATTTTGCACCAAAAGTTAACTGCTTCTAGCTTTAGTATTAGTTCGCATAAATTTTAGACTTTACATATCCCCACAGAAAAAGTCTAGCGGTGTGATATCACACGATCTTGGTGGTCAATCGACCGGCCCAAAACGTGAAACCAACAGCCTGTTTCTGTAACTTAAAAATTTGCTTTCGTTCGCCTGCCAGACGACAAACAGCTGATTTGGGTTTCACTAACTACCATCACAACGAGAAGTCGTACGATAATGAACTCGTACGAAAACGTAATCATTTCAGTGCAAATTTTGGTTTCTCTATCTCTCTTTGCTGTCATCTCGGCGAACACAAATGTCAGATCGAGTCACATTATTTTATTTGTCGACTGATAGGAACAATGACAAAATAATCGTTATTAAGAGCAAAAAATAAGTAGATATTAATATAATTATGGTAAAAACAATTAAATAATAATAAAATTGTGAACATATTTTAGCGTAAAGAAGTCAATATTGGTTGCTCGCTAAGATGGAAAAAAATTATCAGTGCACAATGAGAGAGACGTGAGAGAGAGAGAGAAAGAAATGAGAGTCTTGGTGCAGCTCAGCTGACCACCCAGGGTTGCTTTTTTGGCCACCGCTAGTGTAAATAGTACAGAGATGTATATGCTAAGGTCGACCATAGAAAATTTTGTGCTTTTTTAGACCGGAAGTTGTGAAATTATGGATCTGGCAATTACATTATTTTCCAATTGGTAAATTGCTAACGTCATTGACGTAAGGCCAGGCGAACGAACGATAGAACGTTAGAGAAACCAAATTCCTGACGAAAGTGAGTGACTGGTTTTCGTTCGCAGAGACTTTCGTTAGAAATACAGAAACAGGCCGCAAATGTCGCCGAGATCACGAGCTTCAATTTCAGGCATCAAATATTCGGTTATCATGGTACGATAACGGTCGACATTGACGGTTACGTTCTTACCGGCATCATTTTTGAAGAAATATCGACCGATGATTCCGGTACGTCGGATCGGGAATCGATCAATGGCAAAAAGATAGCTCTTAACGAGAGCTAAAATATTGCTCATGGGTGTCAAGGTCGTGGGTGGACTGGAAAGTGTTTTTTTATTTAAAAAAATGGACTTGGCGAACGATTATTTTGATAATAAAACTGAATAATTTGTAAACGTTGTTCAGGCGTATGTTTTCCATGATGAAATGTCAAACAATACGTAACAAAAATACCATGACAGCAAGACACGACTCACACGTGATATGTAGATATAATCGATTTAAGAATAGCTACCCTATTATCGAAGGTACACATATTTTTTTGTTAATTTTTAACCGAATTATACGAAAATATAGCCCCCGGGTAATGACGGGAGAGTTTAATATCCGAGGCACCTCGATCTGATGACATATTTGGATAGAGCACCTCGAAATAAGAAGAAAAAATAAGGTGCTTTTTATCGATATATCGCTTAGTTATCGGATGTTAAAGTTTATAAACAAAATAAGATTTTTTCAAACTTTATCGTCCGATAACTAAGCAAGATATCGATAAATTGTCCGTTAATTTTTCGTCTTATTGATATAAATTTGGCATCAAATAGATAATCCTAGTGGTCGCCCTTTATAGTTTCCTTGTTGTAAGTCATTCTTCTGGCGTATGATGAGGGGAATGATAACTGACTACTTGGTTTTCACAATAAAGTTAAAAAGACCCGAAAAAAGTTATAAAATGTATTGAACTTTAAAAATAAAAGCAGCACAGGGGAATGGCGCACGTGAGAGTTCGAAAGACAAAGTGCGACATACATAATTTTATTAATATTGCTGTCGAAAAGCAACCACAACTATATATCGTCATCAGAAACGAAAAAGGGCCTATCACCATGTTTAAAAATTTTACAGGAGAAGCAAAAAGCTAAATAAAATGAAAAGTACTGTCGTCAGAAAAACTGTGTTTTAGGATAATATCTAAACATACTGATTCATACGAGTATATCAAATCACACAAACATGATTTATAACTTGTTTGTGAAAATTTCGTGAAATAGGATTTTTTAACTATGAAAAAAGCAGTAATTTGTTGTTAGGCCCTTTTGAATTTCGTTAATAAATTCGCCATTTTTAATATTACGCAGCTAAAAATTTGTCAGGATCAAAACTGAATTTCCATTTTTCTTGTTGTTCCGCCCTTTTTGTTTCTGATGACGATATGTAGTAGATTTAATACTCTTAATAATTTTAATTAAGTGAAATATATTTTATTTTTCCTAATTTAAATATGTACACAAAGACAGACAATTATCCGGTAGTGTCACTCTACCCATTATGGCAGAACCACTTTTTGTGAGAAGTATCTCACTGTTATACCTGATAGATCAGAGTGGAATGGACACAATGGATAACTTATGTTTTCCCTTACGTCCCTGTGTTAACACAATGGACTGCATAGTCTAAGTGAGACTGTTTTACAAGCTGCCACTCTATGGTCCAGGTTATTATGAGTTTGTGAATTTGTTTGTAACACCCAAAAGGAGAAGAGATAACCCCATCGTTTATTATACCGATCGACATGGAATCACTTACTGAGTCGATTTAACCATGTGCGTCCTTCCGTCCGTCTGTAGATGTATCCTTGTAGTCAAAAAAAGGATTACTAAATTTAGTGGAAATCAGTTCAGATTTAGATATAGCCCCCATGTATATGTTCCGTCAGATTTGACGTCTGAGTGCTATAGAGGCTGTATTTTACATCAGATCAAAGTAAAAATTGGCAGAAGGAAGTCTCTATAGCCATTAATAAATACTACTCAATTTAGTTGAAGTCTGTTCTGATTTAGATATAGCCCCTATATATCAATAACTCCATTCTAAAACATGATACGTCAACTTAGCATGTTTTTAGGGAGATTGCATTTTTAATTTCTAAATATTCCAAATTATTTTCTGTCAAAATTTAGTGTTTATCCGTCAACCCAATCAAAAGTTGTTCGCAAAACATTACAGGTGATTCGATTTGCATTATAAAGGAATTCCACACAAATTTAAAAAATTTATCAAACTTTGACTGCAATTCCTGGGAAACTACCTTTTTGCACTTAGCATTGTTCAGAATGGAGGTATCGATATGTGTTCCTTCCAATTTGGCTACTAAGGCCTATAGAAGGTGTATTTTACACCAGATCGAAGTAAAAATTGGCAGAGGGAAGTCTCTTCAGCCATTAATAAAGACAGGGTTTTCCAACAAGAGGTGTTATTTTGAATCACCCGGTATTTCGGTAGCTGTCACTTTTGACGCTTTTATTCATTGACATTTGACAAGTAGAAACTACGCCATTACAAAAAATGAAACGATACACGATTCAACAACGCATTGAAATTATTAAAATTCGAAAAATCGAAAATCATCGAAAAATCATCTTGACTGATGACGCCCATTTCCACCTCGGTGGCTACGTCAACAAGCAAAATTGTCGCATCTGGGGCTCGAAAACCCCAAGAGTTATTGTTGAGAATCCTCTCCATCCATCATTGGACCTTATTTTTTCGAAAATGACGTTGGATCAACAGTTACGGTGAATGGATTGCTCTATCGAGTGAAGAGTAATGATTTTTTATGGTCGGAGTTGGATGGTATTGATCTGGACAACGTTTACTTTCAACAAGGCGGCGCTACGTGCCACACAAGCAACGAAACCATTGCTATGTTACGGGAAAAGTTTCCGGACTGTGTTATCTCTCGAAGAGGTGATCACAATTGGCCACCGAGATCTTGTGATTTAACACCTTGCGACTTCTTCCTTTGGGGCCACGTGAAAGATAAGGTCTACGCCAACAGCCCAGCGTCGATTCAAGACCTCAAAGATAGAATTCGTGAGGCTATCTAGGACATAGGGCAGCCACTTTGCGATTTGGTTATGAAAAATTTCATGAAAAAGATATGGTCCTGTAAGTGTGGTCGTGGTGGCCATTTGGCTGATGTTGTTTTTCATTATTAACGGCATACCTTCCTCTTTATTATGAAATAAAAAAGATATGGTCCTGTAAGTGTGGTCGTGGTGGCCATTTGGCTGATGTTGTTTTTCATTATTAACGGCATAGCTTCCTCTTTATTATGAAATATACATCATTTATCTCAAATTTGAATACCAAAATAACACCTCTTGTTGGAAAACCCTTTACTACTAAAGGTAGTGGAAATCGGTTCAGATCTAGATATAGTTCCATATAAATCATCCTTCCGATTTGTCGATTTTAAGGACTGTATGTGCTGTATTTTACAGACCCCTGTTACGAAATTGGAAGAGGAGAGTTACTTTCTCTATGAATAAACTGAATTTTAAAGAAATCGGTTCTGATTTAGATACAATCATTTCGGTAAGGTTTGATAGCGGCAGATAAACTATTGCAATGTGTGGAAGTTATTAGAGAATCAATATTTCGCCACATTTTAACATTAGACCATTATGGGCTATCTTTGAACTTTGCCTGAGATACAACAAATATTTCCACATACCAAATTTGAAGTCAATCGGATACTACTTTCGCGAGTTATAATGCGTACATACCAGCCAGGCAGGTGGATGGGCAGTGTTCGATTGATTTAAAATGCCCTTAAACGGATTTCCGCAGAACTTTCTTAGGGCAATAGGTGACTCGTTCAATACATAGATTGTTTGGTGATGTATTCACTATTTTGACTATATCTGGGGCTAAAAAAGTCCGACTAGTCTGAAATGTAGATAACTTTGTAAAAATTTAGCTGTTTCGTAGGTAATCATTGTAGCGGAAATAAAAATGTCCCAAACATAAACACCGATCCAAATCCCTAATTAGTGTGACACTACTTTTTTTCGCGTAGGACTTATGCACATGTAAGGAAAGCAAACTTCCCTAATCCTATGAGCTTTCTGAGGACCACAATGGAATGTGAACCGAAAAATATCCGCTTGTCGAAATTGCAATACAATCTGCATAATTTTGTATGTATGAATAGTCCTTCTGTGGCACAATGCACATGTTCATGTGTTTGTGTACCTATGAACCTGTGCGCGCAGACTCCACTCCCTGAGAAGAGAGACACTCGGAGGAGCGAGACTAACTAAGCACGTTGTTTCCAAACGTAAATAACAACCACCCCCTATTGGTGCTGCTGCTGAAGGGCTGCCAGTGTACGGGTTTGTGCTTTATCACCAATGTCATCCCTTTAATCGGTGGCGGTAGTTAGGACGGACGGACATACTCGCTTTATGGCCACAGGAGACCTTTCAGAGAGCCAAAACATTAACGGGGTACAACAACCCCTCATTGTCTGTGTCTGTCCGTCCGTCGTTCAATTTGGCATGTTTTGAGTTTCTGTTCTGTTATTGTCTGTAATGTATAATCGCTTCGCCGGTTGTTTATGTTTTCGTTTCTGCTGCAGAATATATTTGCTACAAAATGTGCTGAATTTCGTGGCAACAACCCCTAATACTAACAACACGCGACACACTATTCCTTATTCCAATGGCAGCAGAACTGAGCACGTTCGTACGTTTGTTCATCTGCTTCCTCCTCTTTAGTTGTCAGTTGTATGTCTTATCGGTCCGGTGGGGGTGTTCGTTCGTTCGTATGGTGTGAATTAGTGCGATTTTATTAGAAAAATATTCCAAATAATTTCCCAAAAGTATTCAATTTTCAATTAAAGATTTATCTAAAGTTTCCTACTTAAAGAGAGCATCAGAGGTCTGTGGTACAATGTGGAATCGCGTGTCCTCCGAAATCGCGTATGTTTAACCCGCAACGGTCAATGGACTCAAAATACTCGCCAAATGAATGTTATTAATGGAGGCGCCCAATTGGGCAACCAAACGACCGAGCACCAAGTGAAATAGTGTAAAATCTAACCCATACGTCCCAAGTGAAAAGTGAACATGTCCTTCCTGGTCTTTTTTAACTGCCTTCTTATTGAAATATCATATTTACAAAAACTACTGCAATAATTTCAAAGTAAATCTTACGAATAAAGTTTTGAATTACAAAAAATAACAAAAAAAAAGGATACCAGGGAACACTGCATTCAGGATTCTGCGCATTTATCATATGGAAACACTCCGGGATACAACTGTCAAATACCGGTAATTATTATTCTTCAGTGTGTTTTGATTTTGACAATCGTAACAAATGGATAAATGTAAACAAATGGGCACAATTGCATTTTGATGCTTCGAGATGAGGACATTTAAAAATTCTTGGACTGGAATTTTTTACAAAATTCTGTCAAAACATTTCCACTTTACAATTTTGCAGGACTGTAAAATGAAAATTGAGAAAATACGAGGAGATTTAGAAAAAACAGATACATAAAAAGGAATTGAGAAAATTAAAATTGATATTCGGAAAATTCAAATTGAAACAGAAACGCAGACTGAAATAGCAAAAATACAAAGTGAAATTGAAAAATCAAAATTTGGATAGGTTAGGTTAAAGTCCGCAGGTTAGGGTGGCAGCAGGCTTAACCAGTTTACATAGACCAACTGAAGTCCCCAGGGCTACCACGGGCTCAGTTGCCCCTCATCGGAACCAGCAAAAGTTATCAATAATACGAAAATCGGTCCCGACAGGATTTGTTAGACTTCTTTGAAAGACCGACTGATATCCAGACAGTAACAAAGCAGGTGCTCAATGCTCTTCACTTCCTCCTCATCTCCACAGCTTCTGCTGAAGTGACTGGACGATGATCGCCGATCAGGCAGTATTCCGTCAGAACTGACACTAACGTAGTTTTGTCTAGCTACCCCACAGATGTGTCTAGCTACCCCACAGATATGTCTAGCTACCCCACAGGTGCCGATTTCTGACCATATTTCATTCATTTCAAGACAAAACTTGCATGTAGACAGTAGCATAGAGCCCGACCGAATGTTCGGCTTCGGCTACGGCAAAAACTCGACATTCGGCCACAAAATCAGCCGAAGTTGGCCGAAGGCCGATTTTTTGTTCAAAAAGTACAAAAAAATATAATTATATGACTGTTTAAAGAAAATTCTATTATGGAAATCTTCATAGAAGTGTACAGAAGTGAACAATACTACAAAAATAATTTGTGAAAGGACACCAAAGGAAGAAGGACAAAGAAAAACATGACTCAGTTCCTCACCTAAGAGCTCTCGAACTAGTGAAAGCATTCTTGTAAAAGTAGTACGAATAGATAATAATGAGCCATTGAGTCCAAGTATCATTAATATTTTTTAATACTGTAACTCGAGATGTTTCAATAATTTGGAAATGGTGGCAGAAAGGTACTTGTACCCAAGTGTGCTAGAGAGCAGTTGTTTATGCTGCTGGGCAGCTGTATTCAAATTACGGAAATAGTATACAAGGTCTTAATGCAGAAAAACTAATTTCTTTGTCATTATAACATTAAGGCTTTTAATTTTATGTCATAAGTAAATAAATGCGTAAGCAGTAACATAAACAGATTAAAAACACATACGCCTTCGACCGAAGGTTGTAAAGTTCGGCTACGGCTTCGGCCTTAAAATACGACTTCGGTCGGGCTCTACAGTAGCGGATTAATCTATGCAAATTTTTCGATAATTTGTAATGACGTCCCTTTCCTAGCAAGTTAATCAGCCTTTGCAGTTCCTAAGGATATCCTTATGCCCAGGTACCCATATGAAGTGTACGTTAAACGGCTCAGCCATCTCTCGTTGAGAGATGTGTGGAAGTCGAGGGCTGTTTGTGAATTTTGGGATGTGGCCTCCGGAGAATTGATGACAGCATTGCTGTCCTAGTAAATGGCAACGCAAGTGTTGATCACTATGTTGCGACTACCATAGCTCTTCACTTTGATATCCTAATGTAATCGCAGTTCTTGTACCTCCATATTGATAGGAAGTTTAATCTTAATGACGCCCTGGTTGCAAATTCTCTCGACACAACATTTATCGGCAGTATATGGAGTAGGGCTTGTATAGACTCAGCCATTAAAGCTCCGCTTATACATAGGTAGGCAGTTATCTGAAGCTTTGATAGTAGATTAGTGATGGATAGTTTATCAGTTCTGCACCCTTCTCATGGATCCCTGTATATTATATGTCTGGTCTGGAATGAGTCTGTGATATCTTATCAAAGAGCAGCTCGGGAAGAATGTAGTCAGTTATGCCTGCAATTTTAGGCGCTCTGGAGAGGATTACACTACGTGATAGTTACCTTAGCGTACTGCCGCGGCTTCGGTTGACTGTTTTGCCAGATTGTCCATATACTGGTCATTCTTTGGACCATCTCAGTATATTACAGTTGGTATACCGTTCTAGTATCGACCACTAAACGACCGTGGAGTACATCTAGTGTACAATACGTGTGTAATACCATAAGTTCTGACTATGGCTTGTTTAGCTGAATATAGCACTATTGCGGTTTTCTTTGCTCTATCCAAAATATAGGGATTGAAATGCGACTTAATGTCCTCCCAAGTAAGTGGGTTCTACAACTGGCAGAAGAGTATCAACTGTGCTTTTAATTAATTTACACCAAGTCCGAGCCCACTTTGCGGTAATGTAGAGTTCTTTCTGAAGGATGTCCACATAGCATTTGGAAACTCCCACTTAACTGCTATAACCATGACCCCAACCTCCTCCAATGAAAGCAGAATATTTTTCAATGCAACGTTTCAAAGTTGTTGGTCGAAGACACCTCCTTGAGGTGTATTCCGTACATACAAATATTTTAAAGTGTGTTGGCCCTAGTTTAGCCGATATACGCAATATGAATGCTGCCATTCAGACCATCTGAGATAACTGTCGACCAATTACACCAAATGCTTCAGCAGAAACTATGACATACTATGGGAAGGCTCTTCTGATTTGGGTAGGTCTGGTCTGGGCAATTTGAAAGGTTTTAGGCTTTTGAATGTCCATAATTTGAAAGCTTAAACCCAATTTCCCCCGCAATACCTGCGGGATCTACTCTAACAGCAATTCCTGTTCATGCCAACTCCAACGATTCCTCATTGGATGTAATCCCTTTCCTAACTGCATGCAGTTAACCCAATGATCTTTTGATGTACCATAATGCTGATGAGGATAGAATTTATCTCAGCCTAGAGGCTTTCGATGTTTCTTTCATAGTACTGCAGAAGTTACTACACTCTTGCATTTTCCAGTTCCACTACACAACATCCTTTTTTTGCTGGGCTGGAGATGTGGATATATTCAGAACGTACTGAAAAACATGGACGTACTAAACCACAGTCCCTTTATCGGTCATTATATTTTCACGGAACTGCTGTGAAGTATTACTTCGTGAAGATTCTTTAGCCATTAAGCTATCTACTGCAATCTAATCTTCTGTGTTCCTCTGTATATTGTCTGTTCTGTTTAGCTCTAGGATTGTGTTTGTCACAAATTGAGATATATTTTGCCATGTATCTTCGCAATGTAATATATATTCGATCACGTTCGATTATTGGAATGTCCTCTCTGACAAACCTAGGACAGAGGAATATGACGTGATTTGAGTCTTCTTCCTATTCCACACAGCTTGGGCATATAGGCGAGCTATCGTGTCCAAATCTTTTCAGATATTTCCCGAAGATACCATGATCTGTTAAGAACTTCGTGAGGTAGTAGTTCGTTTCTCCGTGTTACCTGTTAAGCCATTCCCTTCTCGATCGATCGATTATGTCAAACCGAACGATTTTTCGAAAAAATCTGGTCGACATTCCCGATTAATTTGTATATGCGTTTTTCTATGAATCATCTTGTAATTGGTTAGAAAAAATCTGAAAATGTTGGGAAAATATCAGAAAAACAGTATTTTGGATGTTAAGTATTATGCAAACGCGTGGTCGGAATTTTACAAATGAAGGCTCGTTTGTAAGGACTTAACAGTTCTTTCAAGTACATGTAAAGGGTTTTCCAACAAGAGGTGTTATTTTGGTATTCAAAGAAAAATGCAATTTTTTGAGATAAATGATCGAACGTTTATTTCATAATAAAGAGAAAGGTAATGCCGTTAATAATGAACAAGTAAAAGCGTTAAGTTCGGCCATGCCGAATCTTATATTCGCTCCACCATGGATAGCATGTGACCACACAAAATAACTCAAACCTAAAGAAAATAACACCGAAAACACCAAAAAATATAGTAGCTGAGAACAGTAGGTATCACAACAAGTTAGATGATATATATAGCAGCTATATCTAAATATGGACCGGGGTCTCAGATCAATATTTAGAGGTGTTACAAACGGAGTGACAAAATGAATATACCCCCCATCCTGTGGTGGAGGGTATAAAAACAACATCAGCCAAATGGCCACCACGACCACGCTTACAGGACCATATCCTTTTCATGAAATTTTCCATAACCAAATCGCAAAGTAGCTGCCCTATGTCCTCGATAGCCTCAAGAATTCTATCTTTGAGGTCTTGAATCGACGCTGGGCTGTTGGCGTAGACCTTATCTTTTACGTGACCCCAAAGGAAGAAGTCGCAAGGTGTTAAATCATAAGATCTCGGTGGCCAATTGTGATCACCTCTTCGAGAGATAACACGGTCGGAAACTTTTCCCGTAACAGAGCAATGGTTTCGTTGCTTGTGTGGCACGTAGCGCCGTCCTGTTGAAAGTAAACGTTGTCCAGATCAATAACATCCAACTCCGACCATAAAAAATCATTAAGCATCTCTCGATAGCGCAATCCATTCGCCGTAACTGTTGGTCGAACCTCATTTTCGAAAAAGTAAGGTCCAATGACACCGCCGGACCATAAACCGCACCAAACAGTCACACGTTGAGGATGGAGAGGCTTCTCAACAATAACTCTTGGGTTTTCCGAGCCCCAGATGCGACAATTTTGCTTGTTGACGTAGCCACCGAGGTGGAAATGGGCCTCATCAGTCAAGATGATTTTCGATTTTTCCAATTTTAATAATTTCAATGCGTTGTTAAATCGTGTATCGTTCCATATTTAGTAATGGCTTGTCAAATGTCAAAGAATAAAAGCTTCAAAAGTGATGGCTGCCGAAATACCGGTTGATTCAAAATAACACCTCTTGTTGGAAAACCCTGTATTAATGATGGTTAATTTAAAGTTTTTAAATGCTTCAGTTGCATATTCAACTTTATTTTCCATCCCGCACATCAATGACACCAACTTAAATTTCTTCCTACAAATTTCAAGATCATGTTTAGCCTCATTCTCTTTTAAAACAATATTTACTAAAAAATTACAATGATTTTCCTTTATAAACTATGAAAAATATTGAAATCACAAAATAAACAGAATCGTTTCAAAAAAAAGCAGTTTAGATTTCCAACATTTTTAAGTAAAAATGCTATTATATAGAAACTGAAGAAAACACCAGATTTGAATTTACAGGATCAGCTCATATTAGATAGGACCACATGCCTATATATATTTCATATATATGTATATGTTGGTATTTTCCTTCCCCAGTATGAAAACTAAACCCCAAGAGGAAAAATATATGAAAATTAGTGGCGAGTTTTCCCAAATATCTAGGATGGTCCTAGTCAAGACCTTTAAGAAGAGCTCTAATTTGTATAAAACGACAAACGCGTTTTTAAAATATAACAAATGCTATATTCGCATCTCAGGAAATTTATAATATTTTTTTTCAAAAAGAACGGAGCTGAACACAATCTTCAAATTTTCAGCGTTCGTATAAAATTTATGGGGCTACATAACTATATTTTTCACAGAATTTTAACTTGGTGTCGAATTTTAAGTAAGTTGTTTCTCTATGACGAACGAAAGCGATGCTAACGAAAAACAGCTGATTTTAGACCTACTGAAAGGTATCAGAACGTCAAAGTGAATGCAATCACACTGGCTAATGCCAGTTTGTAAAGACAGCTGTTTTTCGTTCGCATTGCTGTCGTTCGACATAGAGAAACAGGCTGGAAATAAACTATTCACCCAACTCGCCTCTCAATTGGGCCGTTGTTTCCCGTGCTGTGTGGCATGCGGCAACGTCTTGTTGACACACCACATGTCAGCCAAGGTCAGCTCTTCCATTTTGGGCAAAAAAAAGATTGTAGTCATCGCATGTAGGGTGTCCAAAAAACCGGTTATTTCGAAAAAGCGGTTTCCGGTTTAACCGAAATATAACTTTTTTAAAACCCGGCTTTCGGTTAATATTTTTTGTCGAAACCGGTTAACCGGTTTTTAGGCCGGTTTTTAAATAATATACGAAAGTGATTAAAATGTCATTAAATGTTTATTGTAAAACAAAAAACAACTAACAATCACTTGTATTAAAAATTAGTAAACAAAAATAAATTATTATTTCGTTTATTACAGGTTTAAATTTTTGGTTTACTTTAAATAGAAAGTATGATATTTCTGAAATGACCTAAAAAAACAATTAAGAAAGTTTCAGTCGGGTAAACCGACTAAGTTATACCCTCACTTTGTGAGTAATGTAATATATAACATTACAATAATTAATCTGTCAATTTGTGTGGGAGGTACCAGAAACGGGTTTAACAAATACACCTATTTTTCGGTAAACAGTAGATTCTTTGTATACATTTCACTGTGCCGAACTAAAAGCATTTTTGTGCACTGGTATATTAACGTTACGAGCTATTCAATTTTGGTATGATTTGGTAATTTTGTGTGCGAAGTACGAAAAGGGGCGTGGTAACGCCCACTTTTCACAGGTTAACCGAAAATGAAATTTTTTAAGAAACCGGTTACGGGTTTGGGTTTCAAAACCGGTTAACCGGATAATCGGCCCCGGTTTTGGATACCCTAATCGCATGGTAGCGTTCACCATTCACAGCAACGTTCCTGCCTTCAACGTCTTTCAAAACGTACGGTCCAATGATGCCACCGGCTATATTTTCCTCTGTCCGCACTCTACGTATGTATGTTGGTGGTTTAATGTCCAATAATGAAAATTTGATGCGAAATTTAGTCACAAGATTCCGAATAGGCGCAACAGAAGGTCGGCCAAACTGACAATAAAATGGAAGAACTTAACCGAGCATGAATTTTGATAATAAAATATTATAATCTGAGGGGACGATATTTACCCCACTAAAGTGAGGGAATATAAATGCTATGAAGGCATTAGGGCTCGAAATCCATCTGAAGAAAGCGACAAAAAAATCTGTTTTCCGGGCATGAAATAGACTACGACATTGAGTGACGTGAGTCTATGATTAAACGGAATTTTCTCTATGGCCCCTATATTGTCGTGAAGAAGATTCAAATCGAAAACAACTTCGTAGTGAACATTTCGGGGCGGGTAACTTCTACTGTAATAAACGCATACTTCAGGAATAAAATGCTTCTTCGTTTACAATGGCGCTGGGATTCGAACCGGCAAACGGAGAACGAATTGTCGGGCGAATAACGAAGTGCTTAGCTCACCGAGCTACACACCGACAAACAAACCGACTGGCAAACTAATCATGTATTGTTGGGAATTCATTTATGTGTATTTCGTTTTTCGTCATGCTGTGTATTCTATTTATAGCTGGTTAGATGACATAGTGATGCCACCTAACGAACTATTACAATTTGATGGGATTTGTGTAAGTGTCGGGGAGATTTTTTATGTTTTTTTCTGACCGTATCACTCTAGTCAAAGTTTATGCAATAATAGCTATGTTATAAATTCTCAACATTTTACCATAAAATAAAAACGATTATTTCAATGTGTATACCCTCCACCATAGGATTGGGGGGGATGTATACTAACTTTTGACATTCTGTTTGCAACACCTTGAAATATTGATATGATACCCAATAAAGATTTATGTATATTTTTGATTGTCGTAAAATTCTAAGACGATTTAGCCATGCCCGCCTGTCTGTTGAATCACCCTACAATCCGTAATAATAAAGCTGTATTGATACAATTTGGCAGAAATATTTCTTATAGTTGCAGGATGCTTGGGATTGAAAATGAGCCATATCGGTCAATGTTTTGATATAGAGGTCGCTCGCAAATATATTTCGTTGAGCTTAAACCCACATTTTCTAAGCAATTTAACTGAAACTTTGCATTTTTAAATCTATTTTGATAATAATTGACCACAACAAAAATAAACCAGATTGGTTAATATTTTGTTATAGTCCTTATATAGAGGTCGCTCTCAAATATGCTTATTTATGCCATAAAAACCAAATTTTCCAGACGATTAAGCTGCAATTTTGAAGTTTGTTAGTCATATGTATTAAATTTCTGCACAACGAATATGACTATTTCTGCACATAGAGGTCGCTTTAAAATTGTCTACTTTATGTCATAAATTCCACTCGATTTGTCTAAAATTTTGCAGTTTTTGTTTATTTATACTAAAATTCTGCACAACGGCCCAATCGGTCTATGTTTTGATGTAGTCCCTATACAGATTTCGTTCAGAAATATATTTTTTTAGGGTATGCCATATTTTCCAAACAATTTGGCTGAAATTTTACAGCTTTCGTTTTATTTTTAAAATAATTTTTCACAAAAATTACATCACTCCATGATTTAATTTTTTTCTTCTCCAAAGATTTTTCCGTTTATAGAATTGATTCCAATCCATGGTGAATGGGTATATAAGTATAAGATCCGGTCAGTAGGAATTTACTACTGTTCTTACCAGTTTTTTGTAAAAATATTACAACTTTTTCTAATGTTGGCTCTTTTTCTAAAAAGTTTGTAATATTTTTTAAATAAAAAAATGTAAACTGTTCAGTTATTAGGCTGTTCTTTCGAACGATTTTTAGAAATAAGGCGTCTTAGTTTCTTTTTTTCTCTTTTTAAACATGGAGAACCTATATATTTGTTAAATTTTTTCCGCTTCTTGAATACTGCAAGAAATTCACAACTTCTTATAGAGCACTTCAATAGTCATATCTTTGAACTCTCCTTTAGAATTCGGGTGTCTAAATTATGGAACTCATACCTCCTAACATTAAGAACTTTTCCGTTTGCCCTCACACTTTCAAAAATAGATTGCTTAATTACTATCATGGGCGACCCCATTATTATTTTGTTTTAGGATTTGTCATTGACAACTATTTATCACCATTTAAATTATATTAACTCAAATTGTTATTTCATATATTGTTTAAAAAATGTGCGTTAGGAATTATATTTGTTATTACATTATTAATGTTTTAAGTTTTTTCTTTGCTAAATGCTTTGAGTTTGTAAAGCTTATGAATTGTAAATCTATCAACATATGGCCTTTGCAGGCTCCGTTTGATTAAATAAATAAAAAAAAAATGAAATGAAATATAGCAAGTCAATGCATTAACAAACAAGTAAGAACAGTGGTAAGTTTGGCCCGAATCTCTTATATCTTCCAAAATGGATTACATTCAAATGTATAACAGCAAAAATTCGGGAATGACGTTAATCATATATAATATATAATAAAATATGCTTGGATGAGCATTGAATTCCAATTCAGCCAAATAGCATGCAATTTCTTGTTCCTATAACACCAAGCTGTAAAATTGACTGGGACCTTCGTATGAGGACTATGTCAAAATATGGACGTATGACGACAATATTTAAAATAATAGAAAATTGTCAAACTCCAGCCCAATCGGTAGGTATTAGGGTATCCTATGAACTAATGAGATACAATGTTCCGGCAAGTGGCTATATACAAATTGCCAATCTTTTGAAATTTGTGTCACGAATGATGAAAAAGTACGTCACGGCCCTCTTCCAAGGTCTTGAAGACTCCGTGTACCACCAGATAACTAACAATTTTGATAATAATATTAATAACCATTAATTGTCGATCTTAGACGAAATATTTTAACCAGCATCTACAAAATATGAAGAAGCACTATCAAGACTACAAGAAATACATGAATTTAAAAAAAAAATCAATATAAAATTTAATTTGTCTATTTTTTTGTTATGTTGGTCCAAATGTCTCCATCATACGAGTATGTTGAATTTATCGGGCCTGTTCTGTAATCACGCGATTTGATATCACGGTGATTTCAAAACACTATCTGGTTTTAAAATCATTATTGGTACTCGGAAATGGTACGATTTATTGTTTAATGTAAACAACAATCAATTTAAACCAATTATACCAAAATCGGCCGATTTTCGAAATATCCAAGAGTGATTTTAAAATCGGTAATAATACTAAACCACCGTGATATCAAATCGCGTGATTTCAGAACAGGCCCGTATGAGTCATTTTTCACTTTCAGAGTAAACACTTTGACAAATACAAAGTTTAGACGTCTTTTGGTGTGCTCGGCGACTTTTAGCTATCGGAAAATTGATCAAAGAAGCTTTGAGCAAACAAATTATTATAAGATGTACAAGAACTTAAAAGAACATCAACAACCGACGGAACCGTTGAAGAAGTGAAGATAGTGGAGAATTGTCGAATGTCTTTTGAAGAAGTTGCGATTATCTCATTTCATGCAATTTTCCCGAATATTTTGACCAAAAGAACTGTCGCATGAGTTCTATGGGTTCATAACTGTTTCATACGACTTTTTCTATTCCAAATACTGTAAATGTAATTTAAAGGAGGGAGATTTGCCACGATTGAGGAGATAAAGATCGCATGGCTAGTCCTCAATGCCATACCAGAAGTGTTTTCAAGGTTTGAAAAGGCACTGGTAGGAGTACTGTGGGATCACTTATACATTGATGGGGACAATATTTATAGTTATGAACAAAAAAAGTATTTTTTTCCATTTTTCATTCATTTTCCAAACCTTTATTAAATTTTTATGAATAAAAACTCAATTTTTAAAATTGTTTATTATTAACCGAAAGGAGAATGGTCCCCGAATCATATCAGTGAGTTCATTACAATTCCGACACGAAAGAAAATTTTAGTTCGATGAGATTGGTTAGTAGTTCTGTTTACGCCTATTTTACTACATCCTTATGAGAGTGGAGCAGGCTATCAAGCCAACGCAGCGCAAATCGGCGGCGCGCCGCCGCCGATTCTAGCGGCTCATATCGGCCGAAGTTTATTTAGTGAGATAAAATGATTTTCTTTATACAATCATGGAAATAAGAAAAGTGACTACAAAGTTATAGAATATTGTCTTTTACAATGAATAATAATAAGTAATCTTGCTTAGAAACTAAAATGATGCTAAGAAATATATAAGAAGTTAATTTCCAAATGTAAAAAGTTCCGCCCGAAACTCGGAAATATTTTGGCCACCTCTAAATAGATGAACGAAAGGTACTGAAAAAATCATTTCGGCTATATATTTGCTTTTATTTTTTGCCAACTTAAGAAATCTGGAAAAAGTCTACGAATCTTAACTAAATAAAAATGTTACAAATAACGCTCTGCATATACAATTATTTTTTCAAAAGTGGCATGCATTTTATTTTTGTTCTACGAAGTTTATAAAATGTTGCTAAATGGTAAAATGTGATATCGCTATAATATTTTATTTTTTAAAAATATACAAAATTTTATGGGGAAATGAAATTTAAAAAAATAGATTGGGTTTTACGAAATTTTTAATTGTTTTTGAATGGTTGAGCCGATTTTTACGAAGTTTATGTTATTTGAAAAAGAACATAACTAGTCATTTTTATTGGGTTTTTAGCTTGGATATTTTAAAAAAATTTTGCTGACTTTTTAATTTAAACACTTTTAAATATTTACAAATACACCGGACCCATACGAGTGAACCCAAAACAAAAGTTATGGGATTTTTGGGGACTCAATATTTGTTAAAGTTATGGACGAATTGCGAAGGCAGGGCTGGAAATTTTTGACATTTTACTTCTGTTTCTGCCGGGGAATGACATTCGCCCTTATTCCAGTTGGCGTCGCCGACGTCGATTCTTAGTCGACACTGTTTAGATTGACGACTTCATAAATTTTGAAATTTTTTTAAATATTTTTAAGTTTTAAAAAGGGTTCATGGATACCAAAAACATTCGTTTTGGCGTAAAGATGACAGAGCTAGAAAAAATATATGACGAAAATGATGTGACGACATCGACGACGCCAACTGGAATAAGTGCGATTATACGCCATCGATTGCTGGAAATTCATCGGATCAGCCGATTGTTGAAATTTGATCGGCTCAGCGGATCAGCCGCCGCCGCCGCCAATTCTTATTTTTCCATGCGCCGTCGGCTTCGTTGCCTGGAGTGGAGTCTATCGAAAATGCAGTCAGTTCTGCCAAGCAATTGAAACTCGTTACCATTTTTGATATTTGTTTCTATTACATTTTTGACATGTAACTGAAAACATATAGTCTCGAACCGAATAAATTCTGACTGAATTTTCCAATTTGTATCCCGACTTTGAGTCGAATTAAAAAAATCTCCATGTCGATTATTTTCAATAAAAAAATGTCGCGGATGCCCATTTGAGAAGCGCTGGGCTAGGTCATTGGTACATATGGGTTCTATTTGAAAATGTAGTCCAATTGGGTCATTTAAGCAATTGTTTAATACCCTCCACCATGGGATGGGGGTTTTGTTACTCCGTTTGTAACATCTCTAAATATTGATCTGAGACCCCATAAAGTATATAAAGGGTGATCTAAGTAGAGATACATTTTTCAATAGCCTTTTTTTGACAGATCACATGTGAGTTGTGTAATGCTGTCATGTTATTTTTGTTAAGTATTGTTTGGAACTTCATCATGGAAAGACACGCCTGAAAAACGTTTACAAATTATTCAGTTTTATTATCAAAATAATCGTTCGCCAATTGCGCTAAGTCCATTTTTTTTAATCCAAAAAAAAACACTTTCCAGTCGACTCACGACCTTGACACACATGAGCAACATTTTAGCTCTCGTTAAGAGCTATCTTTTTGCCATTGACCGATTCCCGATCCGACGTACCGGAATCATCGGTGCCATGATAACCGACTATTTGATGCCTGAAATTAAAGCTCGTGATCTCGGCGACATTTGGATTCAACAAGACGGCGCCACTTCCCACACATCGCATCAATCAATGGATTTATTGAGAGAACACTTCGGTGAGCAGGTTATTTCACGTTTTGGGTTTATTGAGAGAACACTTCGGTGAGCAGATAATTTCACGTTTTGGGCCTATCGATTGGCCACCAAGATCGTGTGATATCACACCGTTAGACATTTTCCTGTGGGGATATGTAAAGTCTAAAGTTTATGCGGACAACCCACCCCTCTTCGATTCAGGCCTTGGAGCAAAACATCACGCGTGTCATTCGCCAGTTACCAGTCGAAATGCTCGAACGATTCATCGAAAATTGGACTCAACGGATGGACCATCTGAGACGTAGCCGCGGCCAACATTTGATAGACATAATCTTCAAAAAATAAATGCCAAAGAATGTTTTTTCAAATGATAATAAACGTTCCCATTCAATTAGAATTTTCTGTATTTTTTTTTTCATTAAAAAAATAGGGAACCTCGAAATGGATCACGCATTGTATTCTTAATCATCTTAAAATTCTAAGACGATTTAGCCTATCCGTCCGTCAGTCTGTTGTAATCACGCTATAATCTATAATACTTGAGCTAGGTGGCTGAAATTTGGTATAGATACTTCTTTTACCTGCAGATAACTTGGGATTGAGATCGGTCCGCATTTGGATATTGTCCGATTTGACTTCTTAACGCCATAGAGACCACAAATGTACCCGCACCCTCACACGAACAACGGTAGCCGTAGGTCCATGTTTTGATATAGCCCCCATACAAAGGTCCCTTTAGATTTTACTTCTTAACGCAACAAAAAACACAAATTTTATCGAATCGGGCTAAAATTTTGTAATATGATTTTATTTGTGCCCGAAACCAATCACATGCTATTCATGGTGGAGGGAATATAAGATTCGGCAAGGCCGAACATAACGCTTTTACTTGTTAAGCTTTCAAAGGGGTCAAATCGTATGAGATCTTGTAACATAAAGTTGACCTATATCGTAAAGTGGACCTATGAGCACCATTAATTGTGTCTACAATAAAATACAAATCAGCAAATTTCAGCTCAATCGATATACTATCTATATATCTATACTATACATAGAGAGATTTTTTAAAGCTTTCGGATTTGATTTAAAAAAAGACATACAATTTAGAGAAATGTATGAAATCCTTATTTGAGTCGATAGAACGGTCTACGAGTATATAATTCAATGCTTAAAGATGAAAAACAATGCTTAAAGATTAAAACCCGAAAACAGCTGAGGTGCGATAAACATTGTTGCCAAAAAATCACCCATTATTTGTGGTTTCTCAGTCAAATCAGGTGCGACATTTGTGTGGAGGCTTTAGCAAATCATGCTATATATATCGTATCCAAACAATTTACCGATATTGCCAATTTTCAATATCAAGTTAACTGCAGTTATAAGAATTAACTTTACGAAATTTCAGCTCAATTATATATACTGCTGTATATATAATTGTAGGATGTCTCTGAGAGTATTCAGAAACATTCCTCGTAACAGCTATTGCCATGTGATCTGCGTAGGCAACAACTCTGACACCCATCATCTCCAGAGAAAGCAATATATTTCTGGCCTAGGCAACACTAATGGTGTTTTCTTTTGTGCCAAAAAATGCTAAATTTTTTATGCCTTTCGCCCCAAAAATGCCTTTTTGTCTTCGATTGTAAAATAAATGCTGCACTGTGAAAGGGTTTCGTTTTCTTTTGTGAAAAATGTCGCACTTGCACGGGGCAAAAAAGCAAGATTTCAGCCCTGTATTTAATCGAAGGGGTGGACGCTACCCTACAAAACAGATGTTTTTTCGGCGTCGAGCGAATAGCCTAAATAACCGCGTGTGTCCGTGCGTGCTTTTTTATAATGAAGTTTGGTCAGATGCTTTATTTAGGCGGCGCCGTGGAGTATTCTTTGTTTTTAGTTTACTTTTAGTGAGTTAAAAGGCTAGTTTTTTGCATTTTTGTTATCGATTCTGACCATAAAAATGCAGCAGTACAAGAGGGTGTAGGCGACATTATTAAAATGCTGCTCTCTGACAGGGCAACATCTTTTTTTAGAAAAGAAAACACCATAAGTGTTGCCTTGCGCCATGTGACATTTCCGTTGGAAAGTTTGACATTTTTTAGCATAAACGTACTCAGAATGTTTTGACATACGACCATCATTTATGTTGTTTTCAGTGACTTTAAAAAAAAAAATTTAATTAACTCATGAACATTTTCGTGCGATAATTTTTTACAACTTTCGACGTGGATTATTTGTATGGCGATGAAGCACCATCCTATAGCACTGTGAAAAACTGGTTTAATGAATTCAATCGTGGCCGACGCTCGCTCAAAGGCGAAGGTCGTCCAAAAACGGCCGTTGTGCCACTGAACATTGATGCCGTGTGTGAACTGATAATGCAAGATCGTCATGTGACATACCGTGAGATAGAGGCATCCTTGGGCATTTCTTCCACCAGCATACATTCGATATTGCATGAACACCTGGCCGTAAAAAAGGTTTGTTCTCGTTGGATCCCACACAATTTGACAATCGCTCAAAAAAAGGCTCGTGTCGATTGGTGCAAAGAAATTTTGAAAATATACGATCGCGGTGCTTCAAAAGACGTTTATAAGATCGTCACAGGTGACGAATCTTGGATCTATGCGTATGAGCCCGAAACAAAACAGCAATCGACCGTGTGGGTCTTCGAAGACGAGCCAAATCCAACGAAAGTTGTTCGTGGAAGAAGCACTTAGAAGCAAATGGTCGCCAGTTTCTTCGGCAAAACTGGTCATGTGGCGACTGTTCCGCTTGAGCAACATAGGACGGTCAATTCTGAGTGGTACACCACAATTTGTTTGCCTGAAGTCTTCGGAGAAATTCGAAAAACGAACAAGAGAAGACGAATCATTGTGCTCTATGACAATGCGAGCTCTCACACATCGGCTCAAACCAGCGCCTTTTTGACCGGCCAAAACGTCGAATTGATGGGTCATCCGCCATACAGCCCTGATTTTACACCCAATGACTTATTCTTATTCACTCACGTCAAGAAAAAACTGCTTGGTCAACGTTTTTCGACGCCTGAAGCAGCTGTCGAAGCGTTCAAAAACCATGTTTTGGAGTTGAATTTTCAACACACTGTAATCAAAACAATTCGCGCTCAAATGGTAAAACGGTCTGAGTGAAGTTATGCTAAAAAATGTCAAACTTTCCAATGGAAATGTCAGATGGCGCCAGAAATATATATAGCAAACCTTGTCACATGTACTCTAAATTATTTGGGGAATTTTCAATATCCAATTTGTGGATTTTTTTGCCCAGTCGTTGGGTAACACTACTTTAACAATGACAACACTAATAAATCTTTGCATACTTTCAGGCACATATATCCGCATTTAAACATTACCCAGCACACTAAAGCAGATACCAACCAAAACATTGATTTTAATGTTGGAATTCATTATACAAACATCGCATGAATGGAACTGATATTATTTAACGACGGAGACATTTCTTTCCATCAATTGTACTGGCTTAGATAGCATTTGTGTATCAGGGTTGAGGAGATTGTGCAGGATGTGGACCGCTCGTGCTATTGATTCCACCATCGATGGTCACGGTAGTCAACAGGAGACATTGGCTGAAATTGAGCCGGCAATTTCAACGATTGCGGGCTCATTGGTCTCCATTGGTTCGATATCACAAACACAACCACGTTATGTAAGTATAGAATGTGAATTCTACCAGTGATGTACCAAATTTTACTAATCGATATCCTTTCTTCTGTAGGGGACAAATGATGCTGGTTACGATACCGAACATACGTCGTTAAATTCCGATTTTGATGAAGCTGAATTGCGGAGAGAGCTATTGAGAGATGTAAGTTTTAAAAAAGACCTCAATATATATATATATAAGTGCGAATGACTTAATATATCGTAGACCCGGTCTAATTAACATCTCAAATTAATTTCTGTGTTCTTCGTGGATGCTACTGTGATGTATTTAATTACCACGGATACTTATTTTAAGATTGAAGTGTAGCACGCGAAGAACGTGACACCTATGTCGCAGCAATGTGCGCCTAGGAACCACCAGTGCGTGGTACAAAAATGACAGAAGTGTATGAATTTAAAGGATTTATAATGACCTTTTCCGAAATCAATATGGCGTAATTATATTTTGATGATAGTGCTAATTACACTATTCAACAAAATATTTTTTTTTGTTTCCGAGACCAAAAACTATTTTGTGTAGGTTGAGGTATACTATTTTATGAAATAACCGCTTTAAAGCCGGGATCACATTCACGTAGAAACAGAATATACATAAGTAATTGTCGTTAAAACAATTAGTAAATAATTTTTTTTTCAAAAAAAAATGTTTTTTTTGTATGAGTGGTACCAAAACAAGCGTGGTACCATCGCCCATTTTTCCCAAGGTGGTAGTGACTAAGAAACTAATACTATGTGTGAAGTTGCAGAAGATTTGTATAAGTAGTATAGAAGTTATTAAAGAATCCATATTTCACTAAAGTTTGACCCTTTGTAGGGGATGTACTCGAAGGAGTGGTCCAATATGGTTCATCATTGATCTTAGCCTGAGATAGAAAACATATTAACACAAATTTGAAGTCAATCGGTTACTCCTATTGAAAGTTATCGCGCGCACAAGGCAAACAGAAGGTCGGACGGCCATTGCTCAAATGATATAAAACGACCCAAAACGGATTACCGACAGATATTCTTGGGCTCTCTTAGGTAACACCTTTGATGTGTTCCACTTTTGGTAATTTGACTATTTTTTGGTGTTTGTGTTAAGTTTTGGGCTTTGGTGTGTTCTGACATACATAGTAAAATTTGATGGCCAACATTTTCTAGAACATTTCATCCCCACCTACCAATAATTTATGAATTGTTAAAATTACCGTTATGTGGGGGAGCTAGAGGGTTAATATGTTCCACAAAAATATTGTCTTTAATATGTTCTACAAAAGTAGCTGAAAATACCCTACATCAAAAAAATATTTTTGTTTTGGAGTTACAAAATAGTGAAATATGTACTAACATTTTTGGCATACAATGTGGTCTTTGTGAGCTATTTAGGGTGCCTAGACACTTTCAGATTGTATTGATAATAATCACAATTGTGATAAAAGTGAAAAAAAAATGTTTCCTACACTTTTTCAAAAAAAAGCTAAGGAAAATGATAACAAATTTTGTTCAGCATATTTTTAGGTACACTATTGCCAAATATAGTTATGCGGTATAACCATGTCTAAATTAGCTGTTGGACAAAAACAGATGACACATTTTTCGAGGGGGCTACGGTCAAATTAGTCACCAATTTCGCCAAACCGAGTACAGGGTTATACTACCATTTGGTAGCAGATTCGAACCTATACTGTCAAGTCCGTGTATTTTTTCACTGTTGCATAGTGTAATTATTTTTTCTGTTGAAATACAGAGTGGAGCGCGGGATTTTTTTTATCGTTTTAAGGTAATTCGTAGTATACCAGTTAGTCGTGTGGAGTATACAATCCTCGAAATTCACAAGAAAATATATCCAAATTTCTTAATGTAACAACATCACTACAAAAATTCTCAAAAAATCTTTATTTCTCCAAATGAAATCTCTTCGTTTATTAGAGAAAATCCTAACAATTAATATAAAGTAATCTTGTAAAAGATGTTCACCGAAAATGCACCCAAAAGATCTTATCACTCAATTCCCATAAATTCATAGAAATATTTTTAGAGAAAAAGTGTTAACATATAAACTAATAAACCGACCACTCGGTCCGTTACCATTGCGCTACATCGTGATATCCTCATGTGACCGTAGTTATTATACTCGTACCTCCATATTGATAGAGACTTTAATCTTAATGCCGCTCGGGTTGCCACTTCTCTAGCCACAATATAAATTGGCAGCAGATGAAGTATGATAGAGAATCTGTCGCTGTAGTTTCTAAAGCTCCGCTTATGCTTCGGCAGGAATTTCTCTGAACCTTTATTAATTGATTGGCGATGAATCGCTTATCAGTTGCGTCCACCACACCACAATGCTATACAATATTATTGGACGAACTACTGATATATATACATATATTCAATGGACTATTTTAGGAGTGAGGCCCCAACGTGCCCCTACAGCTTTCCCTATGGCCTTCCTTACCCTTTCCAATACATTCGATCTAAAAGACATTAGATTAACTTCTTTTAGACGATTTCATTCAAAATCCAACATAGCACCAGACCAGACCTCACCCACTCGACTCAGAGCAGCCTTATACAGATCTATTGACCCGCTTCACTGAAAGCAATAAGATTTACTCTCCCCTGATGCCACCATACATCGTTACATGGTGTGCCTGGAATTTCTTTAAGGACAGCGAGGCATTGGACCATAGTTGTCGATTCTACATGTCGATACCTCTATTCTAAACAATTCTATTTGCAAAAAAGGTAGTTATTCAGGAAAGGCGATCAAAGTTTGATGCATTTTTTAAATTTGTGTGGAATTCCTTTATAATGGAAATCGAATGACCTGTACTGTTTTGGGAATAACTTTTGATTGGATTGACGGATAGACACCACATTTTTAATGAATATAATTTGGAATATCAAGAACTTAAAAATGTGATCTGCCCAAAAACATGCTAAGTCTGTTTTAGAATGGAGGTATCGATATCTCCACTTGTCCTTAGGGATGGTGCCATCATCATCCATCAACATCCACTTATTTCTATAACGGCCATCACTAGACTTTCCTCCTCTACCTCACTAGAGGGTTTGGTGAGTGTCCTTTTGATGGAGACTTATGGCCTTTTTCGAAGGCAGGGTTCTTCAGATGAACTGATTGTTTTGGAATTATTGCCAGCCGTTGCCACAGCCGATGTTGTGGCCATATCAGCCGACTTAGGTAAGAGACTCTTTTTACTTCTCGGTAAGAGTAGAAACCACTGCACCTTCCAACTTCGTCAGAACTCTGAGCGCTATCCGCTGCTTGTTGTGTTTTCGTTTTGACGGTCGAGCATGCCTTTTTACTGCACCAATGGACGGACAGTAGGGCAACTAAAGAAACCCTCGCCATTGGAGCATGAATGTTTCTCCTGGATCCGGTTGTATAATTTGTTTTTTGTTATCCATATAGTTTCCACGAGTGTGGGGAAGATTCATATCCAGCACAGCATAGCGCCCGCTACTATGGTAAGGACTGGGTGGCGAAACACCTGTTCGCATTACACCCCGGTGTTACGGGAGTTAGTTTTAAGTGGTGCATTACGTGGAATCGGTTTTCCGTTACACCCCTAGAGAGATCGGACTTGATCTCGCCAAAGTTTGACTTTGTTGGCATTTCCTAATATGAGGTTATTAACACCTCTTTATCGACCTCTAATAAACTGGACATAGAACATTTTTTTAGATTATTTCAAAGCTCTGTTTGACCGTTTCCATGGTATTTTTTGCCTTTCTTTAAAAGAGGACGATAAAGATATCTAAAAATTCCAAACAAAGGGTCGAAATATTCGTTACACATTTTTTTTTAAAAATCAAAATTGTATGCGACCATTGTCTAAACCATTGTTGAACTACGGAAAACCCCATTCTAGGGATGATTTGTTGTACTCACCGAGAGCTTTCATTTGGTAAATATACTATCCTTTACCTACCCTAAAAAATGTTATGTTATGTCAAATGTTATGTCTTTGGTATTTATAAACTTGTTTACTTATTATTATAAATTAATAGAAATCTCTAATCTAAAAACTTTAAAAATTATACTAATTATAATTTAACATTCTTTTGATTTGTAGAAATGGAAACTACTTTTCGACATGGTAAGTTTTTTGACATGACAGATGGCCGCAGATTTGAAATGTAGATACTATCCCAAAACAATTCACACTTAATATTACGTTTCCATCCTGTGGCAACGATAAATTTTGTCCAATTCCGAATTTGTCGTTCTAATTTCTTAATTATTTCCTCTTCATGTCAACATCAAAATATTCACATAAAACGTTATTATTACAGTTCGATCCTGAAGGATTTGGTGAAATAACAGTCGATGAGTTTCTAAATGCTTTAAAATCACCAGAATTTATATCACAAGTGCCTATGAACAAACGAGAGCTATTAATGGAGAGAGCGAAAAAGGCTAAATCACCCATTGGACCAGGTTATGTGACCTTCCAGGATTTTGTCAATGTGGTAAGTGAAAAACCTCAACATTATTTCACATAGTAAATAAGAATATTCAGCAAAATATGTAGTTACTAATTTCACTAAAATTCATATTGTATACTCGTAAGTACAGAACGTTAAAACCATCCAATATAAAGCACTGAACTCTTTTCAGCTGAATCAACGCTGATTAAACTAATTCAATGTTTCTGTAATTGTGTTCTATGAATAAGACCCATAATATTATATATTTGTCATTCTCTTCATTTGAGATTGGTGGTTTACTCTGCTACAAATTCTTTACTCTTAAACCCTACATTGTATTGTGGTACATTGTATATATTTAATATTGAAAACCAAATTTCGGATTTAACCAAAAACTAAAATTTGGTTTAATCCGAAACCAAATTAGAAGGGATCTTTTGTAAAGGCGCTATATAAAAGCATGGAACTAAAAGGCGGTCCAACCCTAACGCACGATGTTAATTGTGAGTCACACCTTAACGTCAAGTTTTTTTTACCCAACTTAATTTGATATTTCTTTGTTGAAGTTATTGACAAATTCAACCATGGAGAGGTACAGAATTAAGCAGCGGGTTAAAACACCTGTGCATGCTCGCTCAGTTCGTTCTGCGGAAAACATTGATGCTGTTCGCTATAGTGTAGCAGAAGAGCCATCAACCTCGACTCGTCGTCGTGCCCAAAAATTTAACATCTATCGCGAGATGATAACGGACTTCTTGAGGATAAGGAGATAATTCGGCACATTTACGACATTGAACCTCAACTATGTCCCAGAGTCATTGTAAATATGGGCCATTGGATAGAGGTATGCCACAAAAGCCATGGCGAGCATTAGGTTATGTTAGGTTAGGCTGAAGAGAGGAGACGTTTAAACGTCTCATGTCCGTGGACATACACTTAAGCCAGTGGTTCGGCCTGTTGTGCGCTCCTTATTTATGATCTTTTTATACCTCACGAGTTACAGGAAATCGCTACTAGACACGAACTTTCTCAGTATCTTCCAGTCATATCCTCTGAGATGAGTCAAGTTTGTCGGACCCGAAATGTTGGGATCTTGCATGTGTAAAAGCCGGGCAGTGACACAGAAAATGTTCAATCGTTTCGATGCAGGGCATGCAGTGACCCTGCATTCGTCGTTTCCTGCTAGTCCTATACGATGAAGATGTGCTTGTAAGCTTGAGTGTCCCGTTAGAACACTCATCATCTTACTAATATCGATCTTGTTTAGTTTGAGAAGACTTATTGATTTCTTTTCATTTGGGTCACCCCACAGTATCTTTGCAGTTGCTCCTACTGTTGCGCTATTTCACACAGTTTTCTGAGCCATCACTGTCCAGTGCTTTAACTCATTTTTCGTGGCTTCGAAAGGTTTCCAATTTTTAAAGTTTATTACTCGAAGTTCTCTGCCCTTTGAAGCCAAGCTGTTTGCCCGTTCATTTCCAATCACTCCGTTGTGTCCTGGTACCCAGCAAATACGCAATTGACCATCATGGGCTGAGTAATCATTTATCGTTCTTTTACAGTCCAACACAGTTCTGGATTTAACCCTTTCCGATGTTATTGCTTTAATCGCCATTTGGCTATCTGTGAAGATGTTGGCATATTTAAGCCTTGTGGTGTTACTGTGGCAGATCACACACTAAGTGATTGCTCGAACTTCTGCTTGAAATACCGTGTTATGATCAGGGAGGCGGAAGTAAAGTTCTACTTCTGGTTCATTAAAAAAAGTCCCAGACCCGTCCTTCCTCCTGGTTCCCACTGGCACATGGGCCAAAGTTCCATTTTCCCAGGAGCGTCTGTCTGGCACAAACGAATCACAGTTAGCTGTAAGCCGCACTTCGGGAAATCGGTCGGAGATTTCTGGCGTTTGAATGATTCTAAAATCTTCTGATGGTACGACTTGTGGTCTCGATTTATCGATTCACCCATCACTTGTAAACGTCTTGCTATGAGGGCTGCCTCATACTTTATACGGATGTCTGTTGGTTGGATGTGCAGTCTAAATGCCCCGCTTATGCCTAGACAGCACATACGTTGAATTTTTTGTAAAGGTATTACGTTGCACTTCTTGTCCATTGATGTCCACTACACTACACAGGCGTAGGTGATCATATACATGAGCATGATTATCATGTAAAGCCAGTGAGTCATATTTGGACGTAGTCCCCATTTTGAACCTATAGCTCTTCTGCACAACGACCAACATCTGTGGGCCTTTGTAACTCTTTCTTCAAGATGATCTTTCTAGTACAGTTTCTGATCCAAGATTACTCCCAAGTATTTTACCTTTTTAGTTATAGCAATTGTCTTATTCGGGAGTCGAGGCAGGGTAAAACGTGGGATCTTCGTTTTCCTTGTAAATAGACATATTTCTGTTTTGTCTGGGTTAACATTTAATCCCCTTGGTTGTGCCCAGTTACATGCTATATTAAGTGCCTCCTCAGCTCTTCTACATAATAGATTTGGATAAAAGCCCCTTAGAAGTATTACAACGTCGTCTGCATAACAGACTGGTTTAAGTCCTTCATTGGTGAGGGCTTTTAGGAGACTGTGTATCGTCGTAACCCATAGAAGAGGCGATAAAATGCCCCCCTGAAGTATACCACGATTTACCTTGTCTCTAATTTTTACGTCATATGACCCACAAATAATCCACCTATTCCTTAGCATATTGTTGATCCAGTTTTTCAGCGCCCGGTCAACCTGAAACTCGTCTAAGTACTGGATAAGTGTATCGGTCTGTAACATTGTTAAATGTGCCCTCAATGTCTATGCAAACAGCATGTGTATACATTTCATTACTGAAGGACTCTTCAATGTGGTACACTACCTCACGCAGAGCTGTTTCCACGGATCTTCCTTTGACATAGGCGTGTTGTTTGAATTTTAGCCTGTCATCCGCTATTTTACTTTTGACCATGTCATCAATTATTCGCTCCATTGTTTTTAACAGGAAAGAAGTTAGGCTAATGGGTCGATAAGCCTTTGGGGTCGTATAACTCGCCTTGCCAGGTTTTGGTATGAAGACCGCCCTTGATACCTGCCAGTTTTTTGCGGTATAAGAATGGGTTAGGCATGCAGTGAACACTCCAGCCAGATGAGTTGATACCAGATCTACCTCATTCTGCAGAAGTGCTGAAAATGTTGTAGGTGACCAATAAAATCAAAACCGTTATGAATTTGGACAATCGGTCAAAAGTTGTTAGTCTGCATGGTCTTCTAATATACTCGCTTAAAATTTCATTGAAATCTAAATCCATAAATATTCGGAGTGGGTTTGGAATTACCCAATATATACTTTATGGGGTCCCTGATCAATATTTTGATATGTTACATCATGGGGGAGGGGTTATTACCGACTATGGATAATCGGTCCATATTTATATACACAATTTACATAATCGTATAGTCCCTATGTAGCCACCTTATATGCGTATGTATCTCTCGAATTGGCTTAAATGTGGCAAATAAACCTAATTTGTCTGTATATATTTTGAAAAGTTGACAGAGAAAATTTTTTAGCCAAGGATCAACGATGTTGAGTTATCTTTATATATAAAATCCTTTGTACGTTTGTTTGTAACGCATGATCTCCGAAACTATAAGAGCGAATGGGCTAAAAATTGCGCATTAGCTTCAGTTCGAGGTCAGCTGGGTCAAGTGGTCAAGTTATTTGCAAAATCCACATTTCCAGAGCGATTTAATTGAAATTTGAAATGTATGTGTGGTTTGTCTTGGTAATGGTTTGTACGTATGATTCTCACAAGTAGATGGCGATGTAGTGGAATTATATGTCCAAAATATATTTGTATGGTGATTTTTTCCTGAAACTCGGAATGTATGCATTTTTGTTTAGTGTAACTGATCACCATAGATTTGACAGCAGGGGAATTTGCAGCCCGTTCTGCTATGGAATCTTTCCATGAATAGTATTCGACTTTCTCTGGAGATGATGTGGCAATAGTCGCTAGAGGGAAGTTTCGGAGACAGATTCCAAGTCAGGGAAACTTGGAAATATATTAGCATGCTTCTAGCGACTAAAAGCTCCTTTGAGATATATTTCCCTTATGGGAACAGCATACATTCCAGGTCGATTGGCCCTGCGTAAACTCAAAATGCATCAACGCCCTGCTGTAGTAATGGAGACCGGACGTCTCACTTATCGTTGCTGGCAAATATTGCCAGATTAACATATAGCCCACACATACATAAGTGTACATACAACCTGAACTAGATCTTGATTTATACGAATAAGTTAAAGAATTGGCATTTATAAAATTTGCCTGTATTCCCTTATATAACTCTAAAATGGAGGTGTAGTACAGGGTGGCTGATGAATATTGCTACATTAAGAAACTCAAATAACTTTTTTTCAGTGTATGGAATTCAGTTTTCTTTTATTAATGTTAAAGCTCATTAAATTTAATTAAATATAGCTTAATTAGTTTTAAAAATAATGGAATTTAAATGCCCCTCCTGCTCGTTGATGCATGTGCATCATACCAAAAAGTTGTTCATTACTGTTTGGAGAGTTGAGACGGGAATAGCCGCAATTGTTTCTCGAATGGATTGCTTTAGTTCATTCAAATTTGTTGGTTTTGCTTTGTAGACTTCCTGTTTGCAATAACCCCACAAGAAAAAGTCACCCCACAGTATCTTTGCAGTTGCTCCTACTGTTGCGCTATTTCACACAGTTTTCTGAGCCATCACTGTCCAGTGCTTTAACTCATTTTTCGTGGCTTCGAAAGGTTTCCAATTTTTAAAGTTTATTACTCGAAGTTCTCTGCCCTTTGAAGCCAAGCTGTTTGCCCGTTCATTTCCAATCACTCCGTTGTGTCCTGGTACCCAGCAAATACGCAATTGACCATCATGGGCTGAGTAATCATTTATCGTTCTTTTACAGTCCAACACAGTTCTGGATTTAACCCTTTCCGATGTTATTGCTTTAATCGCCATTTGGCTATCTGTGAAGATGTTGGCATATTTAAGCCTTGTGGTGTTACTGTGGCAGATCACACACTAAGTGATTGCTCGAACTTCTGCTTGAAATACCGTGTTATGATCAGGGAGGCGGAAGTAAAGTTCTACTTCTGGTTCATTAAAAAAAGTCCCAGACCCGTCCTTCCTCCTGGTTCCCACTGGCACATGGGCCAAAGTTCCATTTTCCCAGGAGCGTCTGTCTGGCACAAACGAATCACAGTTAGCTGTAAGCCGCACTTCGGGAAATCGGTCGGAGATTTCTGGCGTTTGAATGATTCTAAAATCTTCTGATGGTACGACTTGTGGTCTCGATTTATCGATTCACCCATCACTTGTAAACGTCTTGCTATGAGGGCTGCCTCATACTTTATACGGATGTCTGTTGGTTGGATGTGCAGTCTAAATGCCCCGCTTATGCCTAGACAGCACATACGTTGAATTTTTTGTAAAGGTATTACGTTGCACTTCTTGTCCATTGATGTCCACTACACTACACAGGCGTAGGTGATCATATACATGAGCATGATTATCATGTAAAGCCAGTGAGTCATATTTGGACGTAGTCCCCATTTTGAACCTATAGCTCTTCTGCACAACGACCAACATCTGTGGGCCTTTGTAACTCTTTCTTCAAGATGATCTTTCTAGTACAGTTTCTGATCCAAGATTACTCCCAAGTATTTTACCTTTTTAGTTATAGCAATTGTCTTATTCGGGAGTCGAGGCAGGGTAAAACGTGGGATCTTCGTTTTCCTTGTAAATAGACATATTTCTGTTTTGTCTGGGTTAACATTTAATCCCCTTGGTTGTGCCCAGTTACATGCTATATTAAGTGCCTCCTCAGCTCTTCTACATAATAGATTTGGATAAAAGCCCCTTAGAAGTATTACAACGTCGTCTGCATAACAGACTGGTTTAAGTCCTTCATTGGTGAGGGCTTTTAGGAGACTGTGTATCGTCGTAACCCATAGAAGAGGCGATAAAATGCCCCCCTGAAGTATACCACGATTTACCTTGTCTCTAATTTTTACGTCATATGACCCACAAATAATCCACCTATTCCTTAGCATATTGTTGATCCAGTTTTTCAGCGCCCGGTCAACCTGAAACTCGTCTAAGTACTGGATAAGTGTATCGGTCTGTAACATTGTTAAATGTGCCCTCAATGTCTATGCAAACAGCATGTGTATACATTTCATTACTGAAGGACTCTTCAATGTGGTACACTACCTCACGCAGAGCTGTTTCCACGGATCTTCCTTTGACATAGGCGTGTTGTTTGAATTTTAGCCTGTCATCCGCTATTTTACTTTTGACCATGTCATCAATTATTCGCTCCATTGTTTTTAACAGGAAAGAAGTTAGGCTAATGGGTCGATAAGCCTTTGGGGTCGTATAACTCGCCTTGCCAGGTTTTGGTATGAAGACCGCCCTTGATACCTGCCAGTTTTTTGCGGTATAAGAATGGGTTAGGCATGCAGTGAACACTCCAGCCAGATGAGTTGATACCAGATCTACCTCATTCTGCAGAAGTGCTGAAAATGTTGTAGGTGACCAATAAAATCAAAACCGTTATGAATTTGGACAATCGGTCAAAAGTTGTTAGTCTGCATGGTCTTCTAATATACTCGCTTAAAATTTCATTGAAATCTAAATCCATAAATATTCGGAGTGGGTTTGGAATTACCCAATATATACTTTATGGGGTCCCTGATCAATATTTTGATATGTTACATCATGGGGGAGGGGTTATTACCGACTATGGATAATCGGTCCATATTTATATACACAATTTACATAATCGTATAGTCCCTATGTAGCCACCTTATATGCGTATGTATCTCTCGAATTGGCTTAAATGTGGCAAATAAACCTAATTTGTCTGTATATATTTTGAAAAGTTGACAGAGAAAATTTTTTAGCCAAGGATCAACGATGTTGAGTTATCTTTATATATAAAATCCTTTGTACGTTTGTTTGTAACGCATGATCTCCGAAACTATAAGAGCGAATGGGCTAAAAATTGCGCATTAGCTTCAGTTCGAGGTCAGCTGGGTCAAGTGGTCAAGTTATTTGCAAAATCCACATTTCCAGAGCGATTTAATTGAAATTTGAAATGTATGTGTGGTTTGTCTTGGTAATGGTTTGTACGTATGATTCTCACAAGTAGATGGCGATGTAGTGGAATTATATGTCCAAAATATATTTGTATGGTGATTTTTTCCTGAAACTCGGAATGTATGCATTTTTGTTTAGTGTAACTGATCACCATAGATTTGACAGCAGGGGAATTTGCAGCCCGTTCTGCTATGGAATCTTTCCATGAATAGTATTCGACTTTCTCTGGAGATGATGTGGCAATAGTCGCTAGAGGGAAGTTTCGGAGACAGATTCCAAGTCAGGGAAACTTGGAAATATATTAGCATGCTTCTAGCGACTAAAAGCTCCTTTGAGATATATTTCCCTTATGGGAACAGCATACATTCCAGGTCGATTGGCCCTGCGTAAACTCAAAATGCATCAACGCCCTGCTGTAGTAATGGAGACCGGACGTCTCACTTATCGTTGCTGGCAAATATTGCCAGATTAACATATAGCCCACACATACATAAGTGTACATACAACCTGAACTAGATCTTGATTTATACGAATAAGTTAAAGAATTGGCATTTATAAAATTTGCCTGTATTCCCTTATATAACTCTAAAATGGAGGTGTAGTACAGGGTGGCTGATGAATATTGCTACATTAAGAAACTCAAATAACTTTTTTTCAGTGTATGGAATTCAGTTTTCTTTTATTAATGTTAAAGCTCATTAAATTTAATTAAATATAGCTTAATTAGTTTTAAAAATAATGGAATTTAAATGCCCCTCCTGCTCGTTGATGCATGTGCATCATACCAAAAAGTTGTTCATTACTGTTTGGAGAGTTGAGACGGGAATAGCCGCAATTGTTTCTCGAATGGATTGCTTTAGTTCATTCAAATTTGTTGGTTTTGCTTTGTAGACTTCCTGTTTGCAATAACCCCACAAGAAAAAGTCGGGTGCAGTAAGGTCAGGCTACCTGGGGGGGCTATTTAAATCGAAATGGGCCTCGTCAGACATGAAAAGACAGTTCAACATGTTTCCGTCCTCTTCCATCATTTGAAGCATCTTCTGGAAAAATTCCAAGAGAATCGGGAAGTCTGCTGAGTTCACTTTGTTGGCCATATATGGGAATAACTACAAATCTTTGTACATAATTGACTGGTCTTCTGTTGACTGTCCCATGCTCGGAAAAATTGTTAACAAGTCTCTTTATGGTCCATCTGCTCGGAGGATTGCCGCCAAACGTGCCCCTATACTCGCTTTGAACCGAAACTACGGACTTCAGTGCGTAATAGCGGCGGACAATCCAAATTCTTGTTTCAGTGTCCCAGTTATCCATTTTTGTTAAATCTAAAAATCAGTCTGCAAAATAAAAAAAAATTAACCTGATTCATTAAATAGAAAAAAAGTTATTAAATTTTTTTTGGTAGCAGCTTTCATCAGCCTCCCTGTATATCACGCAGTTCCTTACTTGTTTTAGTTAAAATTTCTAATTTAAGGTTTCCTTGTTTGAGTGTAACTTTGCTTTTGGCACATCATCTAAAAACATAAACCTCTGCAGTGAAGGACAACCATAAATAAACAAAAAGTGCACTTGGCTCATAGTCAATTGGCCGTTCGTTCGTTCAGTCGGTCGTTTATATCGTTCGTATCGCTACCTCGAATTTGATTGCAACTGAAGTGAAAAGGACAAATGCAAATACAGGTGTGTTAGTTTGGCATTTGCTACATTTAAAGTGCCCATCGGTTGGCTGTCCTTAACGAATGGACAATAACTGATTGCTCTCCCCCAGCCAAGGATAAACAACGTATCAGTAGTAGCACCAGCACTACTACCGTCGACAGCAGGTCCTGCAGCATATGTGTAGCTGTAGTGCAAACAGCCGTTTGCTGTTCATACATATGAATATGGATTGAATGTGAAATGTTGACAAAACAGCCGGGAAATATTGAAACAAAAAGTATTTGGATTAAAAATGACTTTTCTCCCTCGTCCGACAAATGCTATTTATTTGAAGGACTCTATTTGATTGGCATATTTCGTTAATAAAATTGCCTTTGATTCACTCAATTTGGCCAATTGACTTGTTTTTGGTAGAGGTGAAAAATGGTTAGAAATTAAAGAAAGTTGTTACACCCTGACCCTAGAGGGAAGTGGTGTTTATTACGCGATACAAACCAAACGTGTAACGCATTGAAGGTGAGATCGTAGACTCTATACATGACATGTTTATTTGCAGCTCGCATTGAAACTTCTTAAGTAATTTGAACTACATTGTCTACGGACTAATTTGAACTACATTGAACTACTATTGTCTACGAAAACTTTAAAATTATTCATATGAGATATTCTTCAAACTTTGTTGTAGTCAAAATTTTGTAGGTATAATCCTAGGAAGAATATTATCCATCAGACTAAATGTATTTGAAGGAGGTTACGGAAGGCCTACGTCGCCCTTGAGAAAGCTTTAGGGACACGTTGGGGATTATCTTTTAGAACCGTCCGCTGGATATACTTAGTACTAGTTCGGCCAATACTATTGTACGGCAATGTGGCGTGGTGACCGGTGAATGATAAGCGATCTTACCTCAATCGTTATCACCCGTCAACTGATGAAGATTAAGAGAACGACCTGCCTGAGCATCAGTGAAGCTTTAAGGACCTCATCGACAGGGTCTCTACAAGTCATATTCCACCTACTGCCCGGATTGTATGCAGTTCCTGACTAGTGACCAGCTGCCATTTGTTGTCGTAAGATCACTATTTCTCAATAAGAGCTAGAGGCATGCCCACATAATCCAGTGCACCTGGTGCGTGGAGGTTAGGTTAGGTTAAGAGTGGCAGCCTGTGAAACAGACTCACTAAGATTATATATAGTCCATTGTGCTACCACAGGGGCGTAAGGGAAAACATAACCCATCCTGTTGAACCAATTTAATTGTTGTAAAAAACTCAAAAGTTGTCGGATTTTAACATCAGCCAAGTTAGCTGACTCACCCAAAGAAATGACAGCCTAAGGAAGCATGTCGACTTCTAGAGAGAGCAGGGCACATACACAGAAGGCGTTCTATTGATTCCTCTTCTTTGTCTCCATAGCTTCTGCAATAGTCATTTGAAAGACCTTCAATCTCTCTGCATACCGTCTAAAAAGGCAGAGTCCCTTCATGACAGACACGATAAGTGAGACGTCCGGTCTTGATAACTACAGCAGAACCTTGGCAAGGCCACTTCAGCCTGGATTGTATGCATTTCCTGACTAGTGACCAGCTGTCATTTGTTGTCGTAAGGGCACTATTTCTCTATAAGATCTTGCAGGTCGCTAGAGGCATGCCCACATATTTCAGTTTCCCTGGGACGTCTAAGGTATTTCATTTTCTTGCAAGTTCATTTGCTTTGCAGTTTCCTAATATGTCGCTATGGCCCGACACCCATATCAGGTGAATATTGAACTATTTAGCCATCTCGTTAAGAGATCTGCGGCAGTCGAAGGCAGTTTTCTAGTTCAGGAAATCAGGCAATGTTTTTGCAATGGATAGTTCAAATTCCTCAGAAAAGACACCAAAAGTCCACTTGGTTATTGAGTTTGGAACCATTTTAGCTCAAATTCCTCAGAAAAGACACAAAAAGTTCACTTGGTTATTGCGTTTGGAACCATCTGTATAGAAGTAAACGAATCTCCTCTGTCTAGGATATTATATTCTGATCTATCAGGTATAAGAGTGAGATACTTCGTTTCAATGAGTGGTTTAGTCCTAGTGTAATCAACAGTGCCCGGAAGGCCAGACATTTTGTCTAGAATGACAATATGTCCATACACGGAGAAAAAAAAAGTAAACAAAATATTTTTGAGAGCAAAATGTAAATAAAATATATTTTCGTGCAAATATTTGATATTTACATACCTAAAAATAAGTTTGAATATCTCTTTTATCAACATTATTTTTTTCGGGGTTTCGGTGCAAATAATCGTAAAAAAAGGGGAAATACTTTAATAAGTTACAGGAACTTTCTTCCGACTTATAGAAAAAAAGTTAATTTTCCCGAAAATAATATGTTTCTACCAAATATACCACAGAAGCGATTTTTTTCTTAGGGTAGCCATTTCCTGACCATAGTGACAGTTCACTGAGTCTAATCCCAGTACATGCGTCATATTGCACTGCTATAATATCTAAGCGGTATATATATAAATGTATAGGGTGTTCTAAGTAGAGATACTTTTTTCAATAGTCTTTTTTGACAGATCACGTGTGGGTCGTGTCATGCTGTCATGTTATTTTTGTTAAGTATTATTTGGCATTTCATCATGGAAAGACTCCATTCCAGACAGTCCATTTTTTTTAAATAAAAAAAAACTCTTTTCAGTCGACCCACGACCTTGACACCCATGATCAATATTTTAGCACCACTTCCCACACATCGCATCAACCAATGGATTTATTGAGAGAACACTGTGATCGTGTGATATCACACCGTTAGACTTTTTCCTGTGGGTATATGTAAAGTCTAAAGTTTATGTGGAAAAACCCGCTTCGATTCAGTCTTTGGATCAAAACATCACGCGTGTCATTCGCCAGTTACCAGTCGAAATGCTCGAACGAGTCATCGAAAATTGGACTCAACGGATGGACCATCTAGACGTAGCCGCGGCCAACATTTGATAGACATAATCTTCAAAAAAAAAAAAGCCAAAAAATGTTCTTTCAAATGATAATAAACATTCCCATTTCTAATTGAATTTTCTGTGTTTTTTTCGAAATGGATCTATATATTATATATGTATAACATTTATTATATACATAACCTATATTATAACATTTAGTGCCTCAGTTGGTGTCGTTCGCAGCGCACCAGTGATACATATAGTTGTCATTTGCTGAACCTTGTTCAGTATCGCGCAGAAGGTGGATTTCTACAGAACCAGATGACAATATCATTTTTGGTCTAACTATTGCCGTATACAACCAATAAACTATACGCGGGTTCAGACCACGGAGTTTTCCTATTGCCATTTTACTGGTATACAGCGCTACCACAGCCTTCTTTGATTTTTCCAGAATTTTGGGTTTGAAGTACAACTTATTATCTTGTAAAATACCTCTGTGCGCTTTCAGAGAAAGGAACTTCAATACACCCCAAGGAGACAGGTGTAAGTGGTAGTTCCTTATTTCTCCTGCTGAAAAGAACTAGTTATGTCTTCCTCGGGACCATTATTGGTAGCCCATCTTGCGATTGTATGAAGGACCTGCAGTAGGATGTATCTAAGAGTACTTGGAAACTTTACTCTAACAGCTACTGTCACGTCATCTGCATAGGCAACAACTCTGACACACATCATCTCCAGAGAAAGCAGAATATTGTTCATGGAGAGATTCCATAGCATAGGAGACAGAACATCCCCTTGGGCGTTCCCCTGCTGACAAAATCTGTGGAGGTCAGTCCTGTGGGGCTCTGATGACCTTTGCCTTATTAAATAGCTTCCTACAGCTCTTCCTCAGCATGGAGGTCATTGTTTGCCGCTTGGCTTTAGTTTGGGACATGCGACTTGTAATGAGTTTTTAGGAGTTGCTGTGACTCGTTTCACCGTTTCTTCTATATCCCGGATAGTTTGCATCTTCATTTCAGGACTTTTTGGAAGAGACCTGTTGAATATGTACCGAAATTTTTCCAATTAGCCTTGTTAATATTGGGTGTGATGACGGGTCGAAGAAGCTATGAGCATTCAAAACCGCCTATTTAATATCTCTGAGACAAGAGTGACATCAAGTACCTCCTGTATGTTTATAGAAATGAAGTAAGGTTCATGCCCTCTTTTACAAATCACAAGGTTACTACTTACAATACAGCGTGTTTTTTTAGACGTGCGATTTTCAATCTGGCAGTACTTTTTCCGGAGTTGGTCTTTATGACAGCTGTCACTTATGCTCAGTTTGGTTTGCCATTTCATAATGAATAGACTTACTCCGCAGCAACGTTTGCAAATCGTGCTAATTTATTACCGAAATAATGGTAATAAATTTTCCGATTTTCACAAGAAAATTTTGTTTAGCGATGAAGCTCACTTTTGGATGAATGAGTACGTTAATAAACAAAATTGTCGCATTTGGAGTAATGATAATCCACAAGCCATTGTTCAGACGTCGTTACATCCACAAAAAGTCACTGTTTGGTGTGCTCTATGGGCAGAGGGAATCGTTGTTCCATATTTCTTCAAAAATGAAGCCGGCCATAATGTTACAGTCAATAGGTATCGCTATAGAGCAATGATTAATGACTTTTTTCCAGCCTGAACTGGAGAATGTTGATGTGGATGACCTTTGATTCCAACAAGACGGCGTTACATGCCATACAGCCAACAGAACAATCAATTTATTGATGGAAACTTTTGGTGAGCGCATTATCTCGCGTCGTGGGCCTGTGGCGTGGCCTCCAAATTCGTGCGATTTAACACCGCTGGACTATTTTTTGGTGGGGTTATGTGAAGTCGCTTGTCTACGCAGATAAGCCCGACACGATTGAATCCTTGGAAGAGAATATTCGGCGCGTTATTGCTGGCTTACAGCCCCAAATGATGCAAAAAGTCGAAATTGGTCACTTGTTCGAAATAATATTTAAAACATAATGGCAAACCCTTATCTTTATAATAAAGCTAAATTCTTGGCCATAACATTAAACTATATGCGTTTTATTTCTTCTCGAAACCCTCACGTCTAAAAAAACACCCTTAATATTCGATAAGTAATTCACTCCTTTCATTAATGAGAGTTCTTTCCCACTTATGATGGTGTGCAGATTGGTTCAGATGAGGTGCAGCTGGGCCCGTGGTAGCACTATGAACCTCCATGGTCTAGGTGAGTCACTAGAAAATTAGTACATTTCAAGCTGACGTGGCCTAGCTTAAGCTCGAAATGCTGTCGTTATCAAGACAAGATAACGACAGTGTCTGTCATGACGGGCCACTGTCTTATGGGACGGCACGCATGAAGATATCACTTTTGCGGGAGTTGCGGCTACGTATAGCAGGGGGAATCGATAGAACACCTTTTGTGTCTGTGCTCCGCTCGCTCTAGAAGGCAACCGGCTACCCTAGGCTCATATTTCTTTGGTTCTGCAGAAATCCACCTTCTGCGCGATACTGAACAAGGTTCAGCAAATCACAACTATATGTATCACTGGTGCACTATGTATCACACTATCTGAGGCACTAAATGTTATACTACATCTAATGCCGCTAGATAAAGGGTTTTCCAACAAGAGGTGTTATTTTGGTATTCAAAGAAAAATTCCATTTTTTGAGATAAATGATCGGATATTTATTGCATAATAAAGAGGAATATATGCCGTTAATAATAAAAAAAAACATCAGCCAAATGGTCACCACGACCACGCTTACAGGACCATATCCTTTTCATGGAATTTTCCATAGCCAACTCGCAAAGTGGTTGCCCTATGTCCTCGAATTCTATCTTTGAGGTCTTGAATCGACGCTGGGCTGTTGGCGTAGACCTTATCATTCACGTGGCCCCAAAGGAAGAAGTCGCAAGGTGTTAAATCACAAGATCTCGGTGGTCAATTGTGATCACCTCTTCGAGAGACAACAAGGTCCGGAAACTTTTCCCGTAACAGAGCAATGGTTTCGTTGCTTCTGTGGCACGTAGCGCCGTCTTGCTGAAAGTAAACGTTGCCCAGAACAACGCCATCCAACTCCGACCATAAAAAATCATTAATCATCTCTCGATAGCTCAATCCATTCACGGTAACTGTTGATCCAACCTCATTTTCGAAAAAGTAAGGTCCAATGACCCCGCCGGACCATAAACTGCACCAAACAGTCACACGTTGAGGATGGAGATGCTTCTCAACAATAACTCTTGGGTTTTCCGAGCCCCAGATGCGACAATTTTGCTTGTTGACGTAGCCACCGAAGTGGAAATGGGCCTCATCAGTGAAGATGATTTTTCGATGGAATTCCGGATCATTTTCATGCATTTCAAGGACCCAATCTACAAAGACACGACGTTGTTGATGATCGGCCGACTTGAGTTCTTGTGTTAACTGAATTTTATAAGCCTTAAGACCCAAGTCTTTATGCAAGATCACGTTTGTGGAATGCCCAATTCCAAAGAACGATGAGGAATGGACAAACCTGGGTTTTCTTCAACACTTTGGGCTACAGCAGCAATATTCTCAGTTGTTCTTGAGCGACGTGCACATGTTTTATTCTTCACATCACTAACTTGTCCCAACAGCTCGAATTTTTCCACCAATTTCTGTATTGCGGTCCGACAAGGTGCTTCACGACGACCCAAAAATGCTTTAGTTTTGCGAACTGTGACTGTAAGATTTTCACCATTTTTGTAGTGAATTTTAATAATTTCAATGTGTTGTTGAATCGTGTATCGTTCCATTTTTAGTAATGGCGTAGTTTCTACTTGTCAAATGTCAAAGAATAAAAGCTTCAAAAGTGACAGCTAACGAAATACCGGGTGATTCAAAATAACACCACTTGTTGGAAAACCCTGTATTAACGTCCTCCAAAAGAATTTTGACGGATACTTGGCAATATTTCGTTAAACAAGTGCCGTAGAATGATAATCACTTATTTTTTTTTGTTTGATATTTCAATAATATTTCGTTAAATAAGCGTCGGAAATCGAAAAGGAGGAAAATTTGATTTTCCTTAGCTAAACTCAAAATGACAATGTCCGATGAGTTTCTCGAATTGAAACATATTTTGCAAAGTAAATTTGAAAAGTTAGTAAATGGTGCTTAGCCGCGAATCTATTAACAATGAATTGCCAAATTAAATTTTGAATAATAATTTTGTCACATTGAGTTTAAACAGATATGAGACAGAACAGAAAATCAATATCTCCGACATCCCCAAGTGGGGGGATGGCCTCTCATCCCGAGAATACGCTGTGAGTGAGTACAGGGCAAACAAAGTGGCGTGATTGTGATTACTAAGGTTTGAGGATTGTGAGTGGGGTGGACAAACAAACCAAAAATAAATACATACATACATACGTACCGGTGTATTTGAAGATGTGTTCATCTTCATGAAGGAACTCGCAAAAATCCATCCTTTTGACTACAATGACTACACCTCAACGGTACCAACAATACCAACAGTAACAACATCATTGTCAGTTGTCAGTAGCGGCAGCAAACATGACGAAAATTAAGCAAATATAGACAGAAAACGGTAAACACAATCAGGACACTTTAATGGAATGACAATTGACGTGAAGTAAAACGACGACATTATTTATTTGTCGTCTTCCAGTTGTTGTCGTCGTCGTCGTCGCTTTAGTCCTTGTTATTGGCGCTGTCATTGTCATGTGTATTGATGCTAATACAAATTTACACGTATGTACATACATATGTGCATGTATTAGAGTGGATTCATTTGTTTGCATTTTCCTAACATTTTCCAGGTCCAAAATCTGGAAAATCTACATAATTTTTTATGCTAACATTTATTTAATTTTTGTTTGTTTGTAAACTATGACGATCGTGATAAAATTCAGATATATAAAATTTATAAATTTATTAGGACTGAACTGATTTCTTCAAATTTGTTTCAGATGCAAAATAGGAATGTAGGGGTAATTGACTTTCATGTCAAGTGAGTCAATTTTTAAAACCAATGTTTACTGATCGGGATGAAACTAGTTGCTACACGGGGCAAAATCGCCTTTTTTGATATGTTTGAATCGAAAGAAAAGATATTTGGAACACAAATTTTTAAATATTATATATTTCTGAGCAAATAAATTTTATTTCAAAATCAATAAAATTTACTTGGAACGCATATAATAATATATTACAACAACATATATTTGCAAAGTAATTTCCCCAAATAAAAGGTGTGCTTAAATACAAATAAAATTATTTTTTAGGAATTTCTCCAAATATATTTTAATTACAAATATTTAAAAAACTTTTGTGACATTTTCGAACTGAAGTTTTATTTTTTATTTCTTGATTTCGTATTTCTTCTTCCAGTTAAAAATGCAAGATGCGGCATTAACTTCTTTCCTAGAGCACATATCGATACCTCCATTCCAAAACATGCTAAGTCGACTTAGCATAGTTTTAGGGAGATTGCATTTTTAATTTCTAAATATTCCAAATTATATTCAGTCAATATTTGGTGTTTATCGGTCAACCCAATCAAAAGTTATTCACAAAACAGTATAGGTCAATCGATTTGCATTATAAAAGAATTCCATTCAAATTTAAAAAAATCATCAAACTTTGATCGCCTCTCCTGAAAAACTACCTTTTTGCACTTAGCATAGTTTAGAAGTCATCATTTATTATCAATCCTTCAATTAATATAATTTTATCCAAGATTATCCCATAATTTATTTTTACAAACATTAAAAATTTATAAAAAAATTGAAGAAATAATAGGACCATTATTTCCGAAATTTTTATAAATATAAAAAAATTGAGGATGTAAATAAAAATTTGTTTAGAACAACATCTTCATAAATTTATAATTTTTGTGTTTAGCAAATATTATATACTTGGAGTGTACCCTAAAAATGTATGTGTTTCAAGCCGAATATATTTGAGACAATATACTACAGAGGCGATTTTTTTCAGCGTGTATGACACAAAATTTCAACTAGATCCGTTAAGGACTGTCAGAGTTGAAGGGTGTTGAATATTGACATTTTGATACAGGTTTTTCTTCGATATGTTTTGCAAATTTTTTTTGTGAAATTAAAACTTGTTTTGACATTGTTATACAGTACAGCAACTTTCAGATTATTGATTTGGGACTCAATTCTGAGTACTGGATGTGAAAGTAGCCCCAAAAAATAAGAACTTCTGCATCATTCGTATGGTCAAGTTGGCTCAATTAATAACACTGTCCAACAGCATTTTTGGAACAGAGTAGCGACCGTATAATTATTGTCAGAGTTATATAGTTGAATTTTATGAGGATCATTTTTGTGGAAGATCTTAAACCTCTATCTCAACTCTTAATGGGTCAATTAGGCCCTTGTTTGAAAAAATCAAAAAAGTCCTTTCAAAAAGGACCTTTAAGGATTAAAATATTCTACGAACATTTTTGCCGGAAAATTTCAGTGGGCGTCGCCAAAGACACCAAATTTTTAAATATAGCTATTTCCGCTTAAATAGCCAACTTATACAAATAAATAATATACTCGTAATGCAAATTCAAAGTTTTCGAGTAAAATGGAATTGGTAAATATTAAAAAGAAGAAAATAGCAATATGCTATCTACGGGTAAATATATAAGTTATTATCGATATTGTAAAAATAAGGGAAATTAAAAAAACATTTTTCATATTTTTTATTTTAGCCATATTGTTTAGGAGGTACCAAAAGGGGTAAGGCAATAAAGCCAATTTTTCGGTAGACTATGGGTACTATAAACGCATTACACTGAACAAAATTGCAAGTGTTTGTATTTCAATTTATCGCGGCTTTAAATTAACATTATAGTATTATTTGTACAGGGTGGCTTATAACTTTTTTATTTATGCGATTATTATAATTATAATTTGACCTTTTTTCGGTGTTTGTGTTATGTTTTGTGCTTTGGTGTGTTCTGACACATATAGTAAAATTTTATGCCGAACATTTTTGTAGAACATTTCATCCCCGCCCTCCCCTTTTAAGGGGTGTTTTTTACGATTTGTTAAAATGGGGCCAAAAATTACAGATATGTGGGGGAGCTAGAGGGTTAAAATGTTCCACAAAAATATTGGCCTTAATATTTTCTATAAAGTTGCTGAACATACCCTATACCAAAAAAATATATTTCTGTTACATAACAGTGAAATACTTACATTTTTGGGGTACAATGTGGTTTTTTTGAGCTATTTAGGGTATTGATATGTTCACAAAAGTTGTTCAGATTTACGTTGGCTAAAATTTTGCCAAGCATTGTTAGTGAAAAATTACGAGTCCCCGGAAGTTATGCTGAAAAAAGTGAAAAAATATTTTTTTCCGGTACTTTTTTTTGCAAAAGTAAAGGAAAAAAATATGTTTTCGCAAAAAATGTTAAGAAGCTTTGTTCAGCATATTCTTAGCTACATTATTGCCAAACATAGTTATGCGGTATCATCAAGTCTGAATTAGTTGTTGGACAAAAGCTGATGACACCTTTTTCGAGGGGCCCACTGATTTTCAGAAACTTTGGGGGCCCATAAAAAAAATTGGTCACCAATTTCGCCAAACCGAGTATAGGGTTATACTACCCTTTGATAGTATAATCGAACCTATACTGTCAAGTCCGTGTATTTTCCAAAAAGTGTTCATTTGTTGCATAGTGTTACAAAATGCTTCGTAGAATATTTTAATACTTCAATGTCCTTTCTGAAAGGACTTTTTTGATTTTTTTCGGAAAAAGAAGGGAGCTAGAGGGTTAAGGTCTTCCACAAAAAAATTCCTCATAAAATTCCACTATGTATGTGACAATTTTGATCCACTGTAAAAAAAATACTCAGACCAGCTGGACCATAAATTAATTCTACAAAAATTATCTACTCAACATGCCCTTTTAGAATTAGGAGTATAGAGTCGCTCTTCTGCTCCAATTATTCCATAGATATCACGACTTTAAATTTACATTATAGTATTTTTTTGTATAAGATGGCGTGTAATTTTGCTCATTAAGCGTAAAGAGCTATATTTACAGCTTTGGTGTCTTTGGCGACCCCCACTGAAATTTTCCCGCAAACATTTTCGTAGAATATTTTGATCCTTAAATGTCCTTTTTGAAAGCACTTTTTCTATTTTTTCGAAAAAAGAGTCAAATTGACCCATTAAGACGGGAGATAGAGGGTTAAGATCTTCCACAAAAATGATCCTCATAAAATTCTACTACGTAACTCTGACAATAAGAAATCTCTCAGACAATTACTTATAGCATTTTTTCAGTTAGTATAACGCTCCCCTCGACCAAAAATTGAAAACATTGACCCACTGTAAAAAAAAAAAACATAGACCAGCTGGACCATAAGTTTATTCTACAAAAAATATCTACTCAATAGCCCTTTCAGAATTATAGGGTCGCTATTCTGTTCCAATCAAAAAGTCTTAATTTCTTGGACAGTGTAGTTTAATGGTCATACGAAGATTTTTGCTCAATGTGGATTTATAGCACTTTTTCTATATTTTAACACGGTTATATGTCGGTATACCGCACGGAATATCTCTTTTGTATCTGAAGCAAAGTTGTAGATATTGAATAGGAGAAAAAAATGCGGAACCCCATTTTTCACCCCTTTTGCTCAATAGGTTAGGTTAAGTTAGGTTGAAAGGGACGCCCGTCGGAATACAACTGACGAGTTCACTCGGGGCCGACAATTCGGTCCATTGTGTTTCCCGTGAGCAGAATAGAAGAAATAGTTGGAGGTTGACAGACTAGGAAGAGGGAGAGATGATCTAGTGACTCGTGTTTTCGTTTGTCTTTCTGGCTTTACTAAACCAGATAGATTTTCTGATGAAATTGAGAAGGGGTTTGAGCGGTGCATCTGCTAGGTCGTCTAGGTTTTCGAAGAGCCTGTGCCCTAAAAAGGCCAAACGGTACTCTTGCAGTCCTTTGCATGAGCATAGCAGGTGCTGTACTGACTCCTCCTCTTCTTCATCCAAGCAGCTTCTACAGAAGTCTTCGTAAGGAAGCTTCATGCGTGCAGCCATATTGCCTATCACGCAGTGCCCTGTGATGACTCCACTGAGGATGCTAAGTGTGTTCTTCCTGAAGGACAGCAATTCTTCGGTACGGTTCACATCAATGGATGGCCAAAGGGTTCTTGCAGTCCTGCAGTTTTGTACGATATCCCACCTCGATCTGGTTAGTGCTGCTCCGGGTTCGTCGATTTGGTTTTTAAGTTCCACGAACGGAATTTGCACGTCCAGAGTCGCGGTTTCATTTCGTGCGCCGGATCCTATCCTGGCACATTCGTCAGCTAATTCGTTGCTATGTCCTGCCAGCAGAGCGTGATTTCGTGCGCCTGAATATGGGTTAAGGATAGAAAGCAGTCCATCGTGCAGAGTGATTTGATAGTTCTAGAGCCCAAGGCCTTGAGAGCTGCCATACTGTCGACGTAGATCTTGAATTTTTTCGGAGAAATATCCCGTTCCAAAATCTGTTTCGCGGCAATGTTAATGGTATAGATCTCTGCCTGGAAGACAGTGCATTCATCTGGAAGTCTGGCGGAGATTCTGAGATTAAGGGTATCGGAATATGCTCCTGATCCCGTGCCCGTCTCTATTTTCGATCCGTCCGCGAAGATTGATATCTCGTCGTCCTCTATGACGCTATTTGATGCCCAGTCCTCAGGCCAGGAAACGTTACATTAAAATGTTTACCTCGAATTGTTCTTGGTGCCAAGTAGTCCGTTGGCCTATTGATTTTGTCTGTTATGCCCATGCTTTCCAGGATTGAGCTATGTCCGTGTGCGGTATTGATGGCCATTCCTGATTCCCTTAGCCGAAGGGTCACTTTTGCTGCGGTACACTTTATGTATATATCGATTGGTTGAAGGTTCAGCATCGCCTCCAGTGCCATTTGTGGAGCAGATCTGAGGGCGCCAGTTTTCCCGACGCAAATCAGTCTTTGCACTTTGGCTAGATGCGAGAGATGTGATTTCTTCATTACCGATTTCCACCATACAACTGATCCGTAGGTGAGTATCGGTCTAATGATCGATGTATACATCCAGTGTATCATTTTCGGTTGAAAACCCCATTTGCGTCCAAACATTTTCTTGCAGGCATAGAGGGCGCATAGCGCTTTCTTTCCCCTTTCCTCCAAACTCCTTTTCCAGGATAGCTTAGAGTCTAGGCTTCCCCTGTAGTGTAGGGAGCTGATAGTTCGGAATTTTATTTCTTCTAGTAAAGAGGACTAGTTCCGTCTTCGCTGGGTTAACACCTAATCCATTTTTATCTGCCCAAAGTTATAATCTTTTTAGTGATCTTTCCATGATCTCGCTGACCGTAGGCATAAATTTGCCTCTAAACAAAATCACGACGTCGTCTGCATACGCTGTGATTTTAATTCCTGTATTGCTGAGATCCATTAGGATTTCGTTTATCACTAGATTCCATAATATCGGTGAGACCACCTTGCGGAGTATCTCTCGTGACTCGCTTTCTTGCCGAACCATTGCCCATGGTTGAGTTAATGATTCTGCTTTTGAGCATGTTACCTGTCCACTTGGTTATGCCTGGATGTGAGCCTATGCTGTCAAGTGCGTTGAGTATAGATGCTATCTTAACATTATTAAAAGCGCCCTCCACATCGAGGAACGCCGCCATGGTGTAATCTTTGTAATGAAGGGAGTCCTCGACAAATCCTACCACTTCATGTAAGGCCGTTTCCACAGATTTACCTTGCAGGTAGGCGTGTTGCGCCGTACTGAAGTTGTTTGGTGTCAGTTTTCCCCTCACGTTTAGATCAACTAGTCTTTTCATGGTTTTCAACAGAAACAATGATAGACTGATTGGTCTATAGTCCTTTGTCGTAATGTGGTTTATTTTTCCCGCCTTGGGGATAAATACCACCTTGACATCTCTCCATACCTTGCTCAATAACTGGATTACAAATCCACAAATATGCTGTTTTTTTCTTTATAAACTTTATTTTGCATGACAATAAAAATTCCGATGCATATTACAGCTATTCTTTCACAAAAAATATGAGATTTTTATTTGTTATCTATATGTTATCGTTGAAGTTGACGCTTGTGGTTCTGATGATCTTGTTTTCATCGTAGATTGTTCATATTCATGCCCTGAGCCTGCAACATCATCCGAGTTAGACATAATATAAGTTTTCAAGGGCCTGTTTTGTTCAGTGTATCCACCAATTTCAATGTCATCTTCATCTTCGGTGCTTTCATCTTCAAACTGCATAATTTTAGAACTCCACCAACAAACTTCCGCATTTAAAAATTGTACTGGAAATTGTACTGTTGTACTGGAATTGTGGCAGTAATGTTATGGATTATAACCAGAATTTATCCATGCGTAGCATCTGGATTCATCATGTCCAGCTAGATATTTCATCCAAATTACTTGCTTCATAAATGAAAAGTGCACACCTTTTAATGTATCCACATTATAAGGGTATTATAAAAACTTTTGCACACTGTGTTCGGCGTAAAATTAGTCCCACTTAAATCTGCATCATCAAAATAATGACAATACGCTGTTTTGAATTCCTCAGTAAACAAGTTTTTTTCGATTCTGATTGCCTATTTTTGTGAAGATATGACCACAAACGTAGCAAAAATCATCCATTTTTGGGTACTTGTTATTTTCCATATATTGCAATTTTGAGTGCTTTTTAAAATGTTTTTCACTCTAAATTATAATATAAAATTTTTACTTTTCGTGTTCGTCGGCACTTGTTGAATGACAAAAATCGATCAATGAACACCTTACTACGTATTTTTTCAATATTTTACTGACAGGTACCTATCATCATTCTTGAAATTGATCACGCACGTGTGCGTTTAAAATTGTCAAAACATTTCCAAAAAAGCTCAGACTCATAAAAGTGGGTGGAATTTGTGTAGAAAACGCATTAATTACAGGTAGCCAACACATCAATAAAAAGTCCACTTACCTTTCCTATAGAACATCGACGAAATGTCCCTACGGTATTGTAAATAGGCACTTCCAAAAAATCAGCATATTTGTGGATTTGTAATCCAGTTATTGAACAAAAAGGTTAAAAATGGGAATTTTTGCGATTTTTAAGGCACTGGATGCAGCTAGGTTTATTCCGCATTTTTTCTCCTATTCAATATCTACAACTTTGCTTCAGGCACAAAAGAGATATTCCCTACGATATGACGAGATATAACCGTGTTAAAATATACAAAAAGTTCTAAAAATCCACCTTGAGCAAAATAAATTCGTATGGCCATTAAATTATTAATTAAGCCAACTTTACTAAATGAATGATGCAGAATTTCTTATTTTTGGGGCTACTTTCACGTCCAATTCTCAGAATTCAGTCCAAAAATCGTGTGTTGTACTGTGTTATTTTTTTTTTGTTCAAACGAAAGCATAGGTCATTTCCATTAAGAACCGTATGGTCTATTAGTTGGATGGGACTTGTATATCTATCAAAATAAAGATAAACATCTAAAAAAATTGAAGTTGAACTACATATTTTAGCATATCTCGAGAACCATTTATCCCAATTGATCCAGGAAAGCTGTAAAGAATCCTAAATTAAGTAGCTTTCTAATATAATTATTTCATCCCATCAGCTCTTTAAAAGATGTCCTGTAAGATATTGCGAAAAAATGAAATTTGTTGAGAAAATTTTAATAATTTTTTTCATTAAAACCACTTAAAAACTTTTCGATGTTTTGTCGGAATTATAGTGTTTTTAGTATTTTATCGTCTGATCGATGAAAATTGATGCATAATGTAAACAATTTTTAGCTAATTTAACAAATCTACCAATCCCACAAGTTATAACACCAAGTGAAGACGGATTAAGTTCGGCCATGCCTAATCTTATATACCCTTTACCATGGATCGAATGTGAATGGTTTCGGGTACAAATAAACTCATTACACCAAATTTCAGCCCAATTCGTTGGCTATATCAAAACATGGACCTATGACAACCTTGTTCGTGTAAAGGATTGCGGGTATAAATAAACCGCAGTAACAAATTTTCATGACGTTAAGAAGTCAAATCGGGGAGATGCTGTACATGGGGGCTATATAAAAAAATGGACCGATATTGCCCATATTCAATCCCAAGTTACTTGCAGCTACATTTACCTCTCTGTACGAAATTTCATTCATCTAGCTCAATTATTGTAGACTGTAGCGTGATTATAACAGACGGACGGACATGTCCAAATCGTCGTAGAATTCTACGACGATTAAGAATATATATATTTTATGGGGTCTCAGATCAATATTTAGAGGTGTTACAAACGAGGTGACAAAATAAATATAACCCCCCATCCTATGGTGGAGGATATAAAAACAATGAAACATAACATTGTGTTAATTAAATAACATAACCTCATCATAACATCGCACTACTAAACCGAATATTCTATGATTGTAGACTTATTTAATTAGCTACAACTTTTTAAATTATGCATTAATTTTCTTCGGAATGGCCCCTTTTTATCCATGACCGATCAGGCTTTGCGACGTTTATATTTTTTTTTTGCATTTTTTTCTGCATAGAAAAGCTTTCAAGAATATTGTGTGAAAATTTGAGGTGAATCGAAGCAAAACTATCGAAGATACATCTGTCTAAGCAACCGCGCCTCATTAGTGGCTCAGTACATTAGAAAAACTTTAAAGCGTTTTTCCCACAACCCATGTTTTCAAGGACGGTGCCCCTCAAAACTCAAAAACTACTGAACTGATCCTTTTGACATCTTTACCGCTATTTACGATGTAAAGCTGTCGAGTTTTTTCTCAATTTCTTAATTTTTTTTATTATTTAACAATAACAAATTACCAGATTTTTTCTCGCAAAAATCTTATTTCTATCCCCTTACCTTAGAGAGGAGGGTATATATCATTTGCTACGAGCCAAAAGTGTAACACATCGAAGGAGTGACCTAAGACCCTAAGTATGTTCGGAGGATATCCGTTTTGGGTCATTTTAAATCGAATGAGCAATGTCCGTCCGCCTGTCTGTCTGCTGGCTGGTGCGCACGATAACTCTCGAAAGGAGTAACCGACTGACTTCAAATTTGGTATGCAGTAATATTTTCTTCTATCTCCGGCTAAGTTCGAAGATGGGCCATATTGGTCCACTCCTTCTAGTACCTCCCCCACAAAGGGTTAACATTAAGTGAAATATTGATTATTTAATAACGTCTATACTACTTATTTGAATCCTCTGAAATTCTACACATAGTATTAGTTTATTAGTCACTATTACCTCGTGAAAAATGGGCGAAGTTTCCACGCTCCTTTTGGTACCTCCCACACAAATGGACCTTTTTGTACCAAAAGTTAACAGCTTTTAACTTTGATACCAGTGCATACAAATACTTGCAATTTTATACAGTGTAATGCTTTTATAGTACCTAGAGTCCAGAGAAAAGTGACCGTTATTGGAACGCCCCTTTTGGAACCTCCTACACAAATGGACCATTTTGTACCAAAAGTAAACAGCTTTTAGCTTTAATACCAGTACATACTTTAAAGTTATTGGATGCATTTTAAATAGATAATAATTTAATTAAACAAAAAAATTTATAATTTTTTTAATATTTTTTTTGGGTCTCAAGGTGAGGGGATTTATAAGTCGGTTTACCCGACTGAACTTTTTACTTGTTCACTAAAAAGTGTTCCCAAAAATTGAAAAATATAAATTTTGAAAAAAACTCGACAGCGTTACCTGGCCATAAGAATTATTTCACAAAATAAATTTATTTGTTTAATTTCTGATGAACCGGTATCGAATTAACAATTCAACTTTTTTCGAGACGCTTCCGAATAAATGCTGTCGTTGCCATATTTTTTAATATTTGTTGAAGAGAATTTTACACAATAAACTGTGAAAGTTATACTTTAATGTACCATTGGTTAGTGAAAATATTTTAACCGTTTCGTCACAAAAAATATAAAAATGTGCCTTTTTTGCACGAATTGACTTTGATCGCCTCTTCCGAAAAACTACCTTTTTGTACTTAGTATAGTTTAGAATGGGGGTATCGATATCTTAGTAAACTAATGGCTGAGAAATGAAGATTATAAAGCGCTTACATTCTATATCGGGGTATATGTATGTCTGTATGCGGCTATTTATGAACTTACATCCTTCTAAAAAAACTCCCATCTGTCAAATTTCATAAAGATCGGATGCCAAATGCGTCGTATGTAGCGCATAGACTTCAAATCAGCTGATATATATATACAGGGACATATATGGTAGCTATATCGAGAAAGATTGACGAACGGGCATTGCTTAATGACTTAAAATGTATTTCCATTTTTGCGACTAGGGACGTTCACTATGGAAATATCGGCTCCTGTTTTGATATAGACCCTGTATAATGGTCCTCTCCGATGTCACTTCGTGAAGCACTAGATAACACATATTTCAAACCATTGGGCTAAATTTTATTCATTTATGCTTTATATTGCACTACATCGGTTCTAGTTTTTTTTATAAATATCGTATTTATTGGTTTTGCATTGAGTTTTGTGTGATCTTGAAATGTTCCTTTATTTTCAATTGTTTAAAGATAACCAATAAATACGATCTATTTAAAAAAAAAACATTGCGTTGCGATGAAAGTGAACTGTAGTGATTCCTTATTTTAATTGTATTTGAAATCCTTAACAGTTAATTTAATTCCTAAACAATAATAGAAAGATGAAATTTTAGTATGTGTTGTGTCAGTTAGAGTTCTGTAACATTATTTTTCAGATTTTTAGACCCACTACTTTGAAGAATATTCAAGGATAAAAGTTTAAAAGAACCTTTTTTTAATACACTTCGTCCTTGGAAAATTATTCCAATGGTTTTAAAGAATAGCAGGAATTCTCCCCTTTTATTTGATAGGCAGATTTATTAATTCACATTGTAATCCTTGAAATTTTAAAAGTCCAGTAGAAAGGGCAAACGATCACGAAATAAAAAACTGTTTATTCAGTTTTGCTACCTATGGTCACATGTTTCACTTGTATATAGTTTCGTTCATGGGTAAAAAGTCGTGTCGCACGGTGTAACCAATAAATACGATATATTTAAAAAAACATTGCGTTGCCATAATAGTGTATTGTGTACACCTGTAGTGATTTTTTACAAGGAATATTTTTATCAAATAAATCGCCCAAACAAATCATAAATTTCTATGACTTCATTTTCATTATTTTTGAAGGGCGATTTTCATGGGTAAGGCGGGTAAGCGGGGATGTCGTGTGTTTTGGGAGAAATACTTCTTCAATTGTCTACTTTATTTCGTTCTTTACATTTACTCAATTAGAGACAACTTTTTAAATTATGTATCGATTTTCTTTGGAATCGTCACATTTTATTCATGACCAGGGGCCTAATTACCGCATCCGTTTCGTATCGTAATTCGATTACGTCATATCTAATAACTCGAACATTTATGGGCAGATATCAATGAAATTTCAGCATATCGTTCCAAAGGTGATTCATAACTTATTTATATAAAAATCAGCGAAAAAATAATTTCCCAATTACTTGTTTTATGCTATCGAAAATTCAGATTACGATACGAAACAAATGCGGTAATTAGGCCCCAGACTTTAATATATTTTTTTAAGATTGAAGAAAAAGCTGTTGATAACTTTTACGCGATCTCGTTGAAATTTTTTGTCATAACTACTATCGATAAGACTTAACTTGGTGCAAGTTTTATCCCGATCAGAATACATCGGTTTTAACAATTGATTCACTTGACATGACATCCCCGGCATATAACTATAAATCGAACCACATTTTCATATGAACTCAAACACTCGTAATTATTTTTGTTTGTTTTCAAAACACTCTAGTGTAAAGGGTGGTTAAATTTTAAGGGCCGATGTTGATTTTGAATAAAACACAAATTATTTAGGAAATTATTGTCATTTAATTTTATTATGATAATATTGGTATGGTTCAATTATGTATGGAGCAAAATATCGGCCAAATGGCCGCCGCGACCTCGACGGCACACCTCCATCCGATGGTCCAAATTGTCGATGACGCTGAGGCATAATTGAGGTTCTATGCCGTTAATGTGCCGAATTATCTCATCCTTTAGCTCTTGAATTGTTGCTGGCTTATCGACGTACACCTTTTCTTTCAAATAACCCCAAAGAAAGAAGTCCAACGGTGTCAAATCACATGATCTTGGCGGCCAATAGACATCGCCACGACGTGAGATAGCATGGCCATTGCATTTGTTGCGCAAATTGCATTTGTGTGGCAAGTGGCACCGTGTGTGGCAAGTGGCTGATCAAAAAACATCTCGAAGTGCACGAAATGCATTTTAATTTGAACGCCCATTTTCGTAAAAGGCTTAAAAGACTTTAACGCGTTGCTCGATTGTGTATCTTTCCATGGTTTAAATTGAGTTAGTATGAAATTGAGAAATGTCAAATGAAATGCAGAAAAAAACTTGACGTTTAGGTGTGGTTCACATTCAACATCGGCCCTTACAATTTAACCACCCTTTATAATAATCCGGGTCAATAAAAAAATATATCGCGGTTGTCCGTATCTCAAATGAATATACGTTTTGTTTAGTGAATATCGCTAAAATATGTCGGCTATATCTTGAGCCGCCAGTAAGCTAGAGCGATATTACATAACCTCTAAAATTATTGTTTTTCTTACAAATATCGGACATCTTGGACTAAAGCGCGATATTTTTCGCATCTAGAGCTCGATGTTCTGCTGAAAACATTACCAATATTGTGATTCTCGCGCTGATAGAACCAAAGTTATTCTCGATTTGAAGGCGTAATTTTGCATGGAAGAAGCTGTCAGTGGGTTGTGGATATACCTTAGCAATTTTATAGCGTGATCCATTTCGAGGTTCCCTACTTTCTTAAAGAAAAAAACACAGAAAATTCAAATCGAATAGGGAATGTTTATTATCATTTGAAAGAAAATTCTTTGGCATTTATTTTTTGAATATTATGTCTATCAAATGTTGGCCGCGGATACGTCTCAGATGGTCCATCCGTTGAGTCCAATTTTCGATGACTCGTTCGAGCATTTCGACTGGTAACTGGCGAATGACACGCGTGATGTTTTGCAACAAGGCCTGAATCGAGCGGTTTTGTCCGCATAAACTTTAGACTTTACATATCCCCACAGGAAAAAGTCGAACGGTGTGATATCACACGATCTTGGTGGCCAATCGACCGGCCCAAAACGTGAAATTATCTGCTCACCGAAGTGTTCTCTCAATAAATCCATTGATTCATGCGATGTGTGGGAAGTGGCGCCGTCTTGTTGAAACCAAATGTGGCCGAGATCACGAGCTCCAATTTCAGGCATCAAATAGTCGGTTATCATGGCACGATAACGGTCGCCATTGACGGCTACGTTCTCACCGGCATCATTTTTGAAGAAATATGGACCGATGATTGCGGTACGTCGGATCGCGAATCGGTCAATGGCAAAAAGATAACTCTTAACGAGAGCTAAATATTGCTCATGGGTGTCAAGGTCGTTGGTCGACTGGAAAGTTTTTTTTTTGATTTAAAAAAAATGGATTTAGCGCAATTGGCGAACGATTATTTTGATAATAAAACTGAATATGTAAACGTTGTTCAGGCTTAAGTCTTTCCATGATGGAATGCCAAACAATACTTAACAAAAATAACTTGACAGCATGACACGACTCACACGTGATCTGTCAAAAAAAGGCTATTGAAAAAAAGTATCTCTACTTAGATCACTCTATATTTAAAAATGTGTAATAAGGCTGCCCCTGACCCCAGTAAACTTTATGCAAAGATTCATCGCGAACTGCTTAGAAATGTGAAATTATACCTAGCCAATAATCAACAATGCAAATAAATAAATGGTATTCTGTTCTTAAATAAAGTTCCTTTATAAAAAATCGTAAAATTATGCCCTCAAATCGTGAATTACTTCGGTTCTATCGGTGCGAGAATCACAATATTAGTACTGTTTTAAGCAGAATAGCGAGTTCTAGCTGTACATACGACAAATGTCGTTCAAGGTGTACGCTATTTGCAAGAAAAGCATGAACTTTAGAGGTTATGTAATATGGCTCTAAACAAAACAAGCTTTCATTTGAGATGCGGACAATCGCGATATATTTTTTGTTGATCCGCCCTAATACATATATATGTGTACACATACTCACTTATTCCTCCCTAAGTTCACAAAGGACTTCGAAATAAAATGGAATATCCCTCTCATACAGAAGGAAGTGCTCATAGAGTGACACATGAAATGCTTCGGTTGTCTACGCGTATCACTGATTTACTTAAGCTGATATTTATACAGTTGTGTCCGAGAAAAAAGCAGCTCAAACTCCAGTGGCACCTTGGCTTTTAATATACTCTTACTTTAGTGGATGAGTATATATATATGTATAATTTGCTACGGGCCAAAACGAGTAACAAGTTGCAGGAGTAACCTAAGACCATATGCAGGTTTGGCGAAAATCCGACAATGTCCATTACGTCTGTCTGTCTGGCTGTTACACATCATAATTCTCGAAAGGAGTAAATTGACTTCAAATTTGGTATTCAAATTGGACTCCACGACTTCTTCTGCAGGAACGAATTCGATGAACCCAATTTTCGAGCACTTTTCCACTAAATCAAGTCGTATGTCATGAATGGCACGTTCAATATTGACTTGTAAAGTTTGAAGAGAGTCTGGTTTATTTCGAAAGACTAATGACTTCAAATAATCCCACAAGAAATAGTCTAATGAAGGCCATTCAATATCACAATTTCTTGAAATAATCGAATATCCAAACTTTTCTCGCAACAATTCAATTGTTTCATTTGCTGTGTGGCACGTAGCCACAATTGGTCAATGGCAAAATGATAACTCTTAACGAGAGCTAAAATATTGATCATGTGTGTCAAGGTTGTAAGTCGACTGGAAAGTGTTTTTTTTTTTTGGATTTAAAAAAAATGGACTTAGCATCATTTTCAAACGTGAACGGAAAGTTTATTTTTGCTCTAGTTTCTTAACGGTACGTGGGATCGGGAATCGGTCAATGGCAAAAAGATAATGGGTGTCAAGTTCGTACGTGGACTGGAAAGTGTTTTTGTTGTTGTTTTTTTTTTTTGGATTAAAAAAATAGACTTGGACCACGAAAAGTTGCAATTGGAGAACGATTATTTTGACAATAAAACTGAACAATTTGTAAACGTTGTTCTTGAGTATATCTCTCCATGATGAAATTGTAAACACTACTGAATACAATGAACAACAAATGACAGACAATGACATATTACAAATGGCAGAAACGTCACTTCAAAATCATATCAACCCTATTGAAAACCCCGTTATATGAAATTGTCTCAAAAACATCACTGGGTTTCATGCTCATCACTGTGCTATTTAAAGATGCACGAGTGGATGGTGGTACAGTAGTAAACAAATGAATTTGCGTGTGTGAGAGATCAAGAGAGGTGTTTGGGTGGGGGAGTAACAAACGTGTTTATAGATTTGGAGCAGCGTTACTTGGCAGCCAACAAATAAAGTGAAATACGAAATGCACTCAAGTGTAGACACAATCAAAAAGCAATTCTATTGTCAATAGAATAATACGGTTGTTTATGTACGTGGAGAGCTGGAGACATCCACCCACACAAATATAAACACATACTTGTAGACGCATTCACTTGAGCAGATAGATCAACTGATTGTTACCGTTATCGCCATCGACCAATGAACACACCTATCTCTGTATACCCATACATCAGGACTCAAAGGATCTGTGCACACATACATACATATGTGCATGGACGAACATACTAATGTATAGATGTGCTTTATATTTACATGTGAACTTAATTTTGTTGTCACTACTGTCAATAAAAATGGGAAATCCATTTTACGTGTTCTCGCTCCTACTCCATTGTGTGAGTGTTGCACAGTGTCATAATTACATCAAAAATTGGAAAACATTTGATAAATGAAACAAGAAGGAAAGGAATCATGTTGCCACTTTTTACGGTATGCAACAAAATTTTGGCCGGGTCATGCTTTGTAGTAACATATTCAATGTCAGACTTACACGCAAAGAAAAAATTCGTTTTTGCGAAACGAAATATTAGACAACTACAATTCTCGTTTGCCGGAACTGAAATTTCGTCAGTTGTGACAGAAACTTATTTCGCTTAGGCGAAATTTCAGTCGTCGTAAACGAGAATTGTAGTTGTCTAATATTTCGTTTCGCATATACCGTTTCGCGTATACCGATCGACTCAGCTAGTGATTCTGAGTCGATCGGTATACTTTAAGGTGGGTCTAGCTGTGTTATTTTAATGTGTTACAAACATCTGCCGTGAAACAAACTTATAATACCCTGTACCACAGTGTGGTGTAGGGTATAAATACAGATACAAAATACAAAAGTAAAAACTATGTTCATATTACTTGTATTCCACATACATATTCATCTTAAAATTTAGAGTTTTTTCGGATGTTTTTATCTTAAACCAATAAGGAACTACTAAAGTCGTGCGCGACCAACTGAGTAATACACTTCACCATTATTTGCCAAGCAATACATCATAGCATATAGAATAAATATAATAAAATAGAATAAATAGAATAAAATAGAATAATTAGACTAAAAATTTTAAAATTTCGAAATTCCTTCATATAGGGCTTATATAAAAACGTGAACCGATATGGCAAATTTTTACATCAAATGCTGCTGGTCAAAAAAATAATAATTTGAGCCAATCGTTTGTTTAGTTTAAATGTATTATTTACAACGTCAAGAAGTCAAATTGGAAGCGATTTAAAATATGTTAGGCAATATTAAACGAAATGTGTTCTCTAGAGACCCATCTTAAGGGGCCTATATCAAAACATGGAACGATGTATCCAATTTTCACTGGGTCGATTTAATGTAATATAATTACTTGCTCCACGGCACATCAGGGGCCGCACTATGGGCGGAAACAGAAAAATGCGGCCAAATCTCAAATATGATGACACATGTAATATTGAAAAAATGGTTATGCCAATCTGTTGAGTACATATCCATTATTCGGTATGCAAAATACAAACAGAATATAAAGGGTTTTCCAACAAGAGGTGTTATTTTGGTATTCAAAGAAAAGTTAAATTTTTTGAGATAAATGATTGGATGTTTATTTCATAAAAAACAGGAAGGTATGCCGTTAACAATGAAAAACAACATCATCCAAATGGCTATCACGAACACGCTTACAGGACCATATCCCTTTCATGAAATTTTCCATAACTAAATCGCTAAGTGGCTGCCCTATGTCCTCGATAGCCTCACGAATTCTATCTTTGAGGTCTTGAATCGACGCTGGGCTGTTGGCGTAGACCTTATATTTCACGTGGCCCCAAAGGAAGAAGTCGCAAGGTGTTAAATCACAAGATCTCGGTGGCCAATTGTGATCACCACATCGAGAGATAACTCGGTCCGGAAACTTTTCTCGTAACAGAGCAATGGTTTCGTTGCTTGTGTGGCACGTAGCGCCGTCTTGTTGAAAGTAAACGTTGTCCAGATCAATACCATCCAACTCCGACCATAAAAAATCATTAATCATCTCTCGATAGCGCAATCCATTCACCGTAACTGTTGATCCAACCTCATTTTCGAAGAAGTAAGGTCCAATGACGCCGCTGGACCATAAACCGCACCAAACAGTCACACGTTGAGGACGGTGAGGCTCCTCATCAATAACTCTTGGGTTTTCCGAGCCCCAGATGCGACAATTTAGCTTGTTGACGTAGCCACCGAGGTGGAAATGGGCCTCATCTGTCAAGATGATGTTTCGATGGAATTCCGGATCATTTTCATGCATTTCAAGGACCCAATCAGCAAAGACACGACGTTGTTGATGATCGGCCGGCTTGAGTTCTTGTGTTAACTGAACTTTATAAGCCTTAAGACCCAAATCTTTATGCAAGATACGGTGTAATGAGGTTTGTGGAATTCCCAATTCCAAAGAACGACGAGGAATGGACAAACCTGGGTTTTCTTCAACACTTTGGGCTACAGCAGCAATATTCTCAGTTGTTCTTGAGCGACGTGCACGGGTTTTATTCTTCACATCACTAACTTGTCCCAACAGCTCGAATTTGTACAGCAATTTCTGTATTGCGGTTCGACAAGGTGCTTCACGACGACGACCCAAAAATGCTTTAGTTTTGCGAACTGTGACTGCAAGATTTTCACCATTTTTATAGTGAATTTGAATAATTTCAATGCGTTGTTGAATCGTGTATCGTTACATTTTTAGTAATGGCGTAGTTTCTACTTGTCAAATGTCAAAGAATAAAAGCTTCAAAAGTGACAGCTACCGAAATACCGAGTGATTCAAAATAACACCTCTTGTTGGAAAACCCTGTATTAATATTTAGATAATGAAATGCCTATCCAAATTTAGGCATATATTTGAACCTGCATTTAGATCCACATGCATTTAAATTATTAACAAATGTGTGAATGAATTAAATTCTCTAGAAAATTTGTCACACGATGTTGTTTATTTCGCGCCAACAATCAAGCACAAATTTTATCTTCGTCATCAGACGAAGAAATTTCCAACAATTCGTCGATGACATTGTTTGTTAATAAAAATGCACTAGCTTTTTTCATATTGTTTAAATTTTTTGGCGGATAAATGGCAAAATAAATGATAAACAAACAAACATTTGTCAGACAGTTGACGTTTCCATGCCTAAACTTTTGGTAGTGCATTGTGAATGTATGCTTTCATTTAGGTTTGGTTGTGAAGTCTGCTCTTTGAAATGCAACACTCTACACCGTGGTTTGAGGTGAATGTGGAAAATGTGACATTTTCGCATTTGCTCAGTGCAATAATTTTACAAACGAAATCAAAACCCATTCATACGGCTGCACCATTTTTACAAAAGAATTTAAAAATGCGGTTTCAGTGTAAAAAATTTATAAAAAGTTTTACATTTGTCATCATAAATTACTTGTCTTGCTTAAATACCTGCATCTTTTTAAATTATGCATCAATTTTCTTGGGAATGGTCTCATTTTATTCATGACCGATCAGACGTTACGATAAAATAATAAAAATGATAGTGATTGTGAATTTTTCGATTTTATATGACGCTTTTATTTAAAAATTATTTAAATTTTAATTAAAATTAAAATAAAAAAAGATAAATATTTATTTGCCTTCATTTAAAATTTCATCAAAATCTAAGCATTTTTGTATATTTTACATTTTCTCATTTCCGCCCATAGTGGGCCGTGACGTGCTGATGAAAATTAGGTACTTAATTTTGCAACGTTTTGGAAAGCTTTTTTAAATATACTTATACTTCGAGAAATTCCTAAACAATAATTTTATTTGTATGTAAACACATATTTTATTTGAAAAAATTAGTTTGCAAATATATTTTGTTGTAATATATTAATACATGCGTTCCAAATAAATTTTATTGATTTTTAAATAAAATGTATTGTTTTCAAATAAAATTTATTTGCTCGGAAATATATAAAATTAAAAAATTTGTGTTCCAAATATATTTCTTTCGATTCAAACATATCAAAAAGGCGATTTTGCTCCGTGTAGAACCTACTGACTGACAAACTAAATTTCATTCTTCTACGATTTCTGAGATATTCCCTTCTAAAGCATGCCCATTAATTTGTTCCCGGCTACATTTTTGTGAAATTGCTGATACGAACTTGAGTAACATGAATACCAAATTTGGTTCTTCCTTGATCAACAGTTTCCGAGATATTCTTTCTTTAAATAATGCCACGCCCATAATCCCTTTTGTAAAGATTAATAATATTGACTCCAATAACTTAAAACAAATTATTCTTCTGAGATACATAGTTTCCGAGATGTCTATATCTATGCCGCCCACTTTTGGTAAAAGTACTAATATTGACTCCAATAGATGGACCAGAAGCTGTAGTTTTGGGCTTTAACCCAACCAAACAAGACAAAACTGGTTTTCTTTACTAGGAAGTATAAAGTTCCAAACGGGTACCCTCTTCGGCTAAATGAACTGAGGTATTCTTTTTTAAAAGAGCACAATTTATATTTATAATCATAGATAGAAAATTGGCATTCGGACATAATGTATTGGAACAATTAAGAAAAGTTGTAGGGTCACGTTGGGGGCTCTTTCCTAAAATCGTACACCGGCAGTAGTCCGCCCATTACTGGGCGGTGACAGATAAGCAATCCATCACTAGTCCAATAATTAATTTTCAGAGAATTGCATGTCTGAGCATCTGCGGAGCTTTATGGACTACAGTATCTACGAGTACGTGTAGGGAAATGGTAACCGACCGAGTGGACTATACCAACGGGACGGAATTGGTTGACCTAAGAAAGTCAAAATATCTCCTCGCACTATAGAGAAAAGGATGTCAGTTCTGGCGGGACATTGCCTGATCGGCGAACATGCCAGAAGGTTGGGATGACGGCTGCAGAAGCTGTGGAGATAAGGAGGAAGTGAAGAGCATTGAGTAACTGCTTTGTTATTGTCCTGCATTTAGTGGGGGATCTACGAATCCTATAGTTCCCATCTATTCTCAGGATGGGGACTGGACAGTGATCCCAGATTGGATCTACAAGTCCTATAGTCCTCATCTATTCCCAGGATGGGGACTGGACTGTGATCCTAGACTGGTCACCAGTCCTAGATTTTCTGGAGTCTAACTGGTAGTATCTTCGGCTACGCAGTCTGACCTGGTACCAAGGGAGTCAGGAAAGCCCTCGGTACGCAGGTACCGGCCTGACTATTGGTGGGGACCCTGTTGGGTGCAAGGAGGTGGCTGTGGTTTAAACCAAAATCGCTGGGAGAGAACGGTCTCGGATGTGGAGTTGCAAACCAACCGGGCGCCATGACCCTAGAATGGCTGGAGTTTTAGATGGGCTCCGCTCCTAACCAAGGAGGAGGGAAAAAGTGGCCAGAATACACGGAATTGATTGGTACTCATGCACATTGTCCGTGGGGGCGTTGGTCGACGCATGTATTCACCAGACTGTTTAGAGCACGGTGGGGTTAAGCCTTAACGGCAGGAATCCACCTAAATCCAAATACTCACTGTCCTGCATTTAGTGTCCTGAATATACTGGAGTCGCCCATTCTAGGAAGTCTGACAGCTCTTGCCGGCACTTGGTCTGACAGAACTTTGTGTATTAAAAAGGTTGGTTCGAATGATGGGCAACTGGGCCAGTGGTATCACTAGGACCTCGGTCTATTGGTTTATGTGAGCTTGTAGCTCCGGCTGCCACCCTAACCTAATCTTGAAAGCTCACTTACTAGCAGTGTCTATCAAGCCAAAATAATGTCAATAGAAGTCGCCCAGTTGCTGAGTTGCAAGATTGTGACCAACACTAGCGTCGTCATTTAGTAGGACAGCCAGGCTGCCATTAAAACACTGGAGGCTTCATAGCTGAATCAGTTCAACCGTTGCACTATCTTTAACATTACGATTGATCCCGAACCTCTGAACTTTTGTCTTAGATTTCTATGCTTTCTTGGAACTCGAATAAAACTTCTATTCAAGAGTCAGGCAAATGAAAAGAACCACACAACATTGGAAATATACAGCTGGTCTCCGTCAGCCATCGCCTAATCGATCACTTCTCTGGCCATCTGTACCACACATAACATTTGTTCATCAATGGGTTGGCCACAAGACCGTAAAAAAACTTGCCAGCCAAATTCTGCAATCAATCGGACGATGATTATTCGATCCTATGCACGCGCGCACTCTACATGATCATTAAAATCACTTGGCAAACGGAAAACGAACAACGGACTACATCAGGCGAAACGACGTCTCATATGACGGAAAAAACCAATAGTGAATTCCAACCGAACAGCCAAATAAGGATTTGTCACGTGCGTTTTGTTACTTTAAATTCAGTAATCATACAATTGGCGGCATTGATTCCGACGGAGATCGGATGGAATGGACTGTAAACATTACGTAGTCGAAGCATCACCGTTCTTTGCCGCTTGCTGGGCGAACCAATGGTCCATCAAGCATCGTTGCCGTTCGCTGCCTTCGCGATGATCATACCCAGACGCCGATGAAAATAGAAGGCGTTAAATGCCGTTGCATCCAAGAGTATCGATCGGCATCGACCACCATTCGCCAGCCAGCGTTCTGAGTTAATGCGGCATTTTTGCTTTAAATCATTTATCCTATTATGGATTTGTTTGTCAGCGCATCAACGTTCGACGAATCTCGCATAAGACTCGCGTGTCAATGTTGCTACGTTCGTTTGTATGGCCGTCTTGTGGCCAGTAGGCGCCTGTTGGTAACCATATTGAAGTGACGATCCAGCGATTCCCCTGATCGATTGTTATGACCATATGGACACACTGGCCTCACTGTCATTGCCTCCTTTCGGGTGATCAGGCATATGACATTCATATCAACACTGTTTTGAATGAATGTAACCAGACATGTCTTTGGGTTTACGAGGGTCGGTGAAGAAAGTTGAGAATTGTAGAAAAAGTATTGTGATACTCGTACCACATGGACGAAAGGAAAATATTGAGACATTCCTAGTCCTTCCCGTTGAACCAATCGGATGTTATACATGCAATCTATCCTGGTCCTTCCCGTTGACTCAATCGGATTGCTATACATGCAATCTAACGATTCCTCTTCCACTTCGTCCTGCAAAAAACATTTCATGGGCTTTTAGTTTCTCTGCTTGCCGTCCAATTAGTCAGTGACCCGTCATGACAGACAGATAAGTGATATGTCGTCTCTCCATAACATCAGGGCTTTTATGGGTTCTCTCTGCTTGCCGTCCAATTAGTCAGTGACCCATCATGACAGACAGATAAGTCATACGTCGTCTCCATAACGTCAGGGCTTTTATGGGTTCTCTCTGCTTGCCGTCCAATTAGTCAGTGACCCGTCATGACTGACAGATAAGTGATATGTCGTCTCTCCATAACATCAGGGCTTTTATGGGTTCCGAACTTAGGCAGGGCCACATGTGCTTGGAATGTACACAGTTCCTGACAGCTCCTCAAAGAAAGCTTGATTGTTGCTAGATCATACCAGTTTAAGTAAGTAGTTACCAGCATTTGCATGATCATCTGCGCTACAGTTCTCTGGAATGTCAATGTGACCCTGGATCCACATCAGATCGATTTTGAACTACTCATTAAGAGATCTGCGACAGTTGAGTCATGTTCTTGAATACAGAATTATAGAATCCAGGGATATAACGACATAGGCAGAACTTTATATCTCAGGTACCTCCCAGCTAGCTACTTCCTTAATATCCAACATGTCAGCCGAGTAAACACTACTGTGATCGGGCAGTGTATGAGCTGTAGGTAGCCCCAGATCTTTCAAGTTGACTCCAGCGACAACCCTACCATTCAACCCCAGCATCAGTAATTATTTGTTACTTTCATCGTCGGCAAGGTGTTCCACCGCAAACTGCGAAGTCCAATAAAAATGGAGCATAACAAACATACATCTACATAACTTAGGACTTCTCAATCTACCGTTGTCACCCTCGTACATATGTGATGCAGGGCTTGACTGTTGGTAATACTGTAAAAGAACTTTAATTATACGTTTAGCACATTTGTCACAACCACAACAAAAAAACATGAAAGGAACAGAAACAATCAAAAAGACACGACAATCCTTTAAAAAAAATTATGCGACGTTTAATAAACATGCGATATTTCTCTGTTAATTTTAATGAAATTCCTGTCGTTATAAAGCGAAATGCTTTGCTCCTTTTTAAAGCATGAATGGCAATGTGCGGTATTTATTTATTGTCCTTTGAGTGATCGCTTGTTGGCTAGCCTTAGAGACCATTTTAATTTTTGAGAAGGTTAAAGCTGCAAGTTGCAGCCTGCAACTAGAAGGTTGAATTCTTTTTTTCCTGATACAGAACAGGGCTACAGAGAACAGAAGATGCAAGACGAAAATTTAAATAAAAATCAAATATCTCCGTTTTAATACCACGGCAGGAATTTTCTTAAAAAAGTTGGGGCTACATTTTGATGGTTTGCAAACATTTCTTTTAATATATACTTCATAAAAACAACATAGGGTGGTCAACGTGTTCATAAGAATATTGTTTATTCACTGCTGCCTTTGTCTCGTGCTGACCTGGTCTTTATCCAGGAACCATGGTTGAATGGATATATGGTTTGTGGGCTTAAGACGTAGAGCCTCTATACTTGCCAAGAACGACCACAATATCAGTCAGCCTCGAGTTAGAAAACTCTCATGTGTGGTTGGCCTCCTTTTTATTTGCCACATAACACTGAGACACCACTATGTGCAATGAAATCACTGGTAGGGCATGAACCTTCCTTCATTCCTAAAAACATACAGGAGTTACTGGATGTCACCCTGGTCTCAGAGAATTTAAGTAGGTGGTTTTGGATGTCCATAGCTTCTTCGACCATAGATATACAGTGTTTTTCAATAAGAGTGATATGATTTCTTTGAAAAAAAAAAAACACACACACTTATTGTTAAGGAAATTCAAAAGTTTTGTATTTAATGCGAAGTACAATCGATACAATTAAGTTCTAAATAAAACGTCATTCAAATGGCCTCCACGACTTCTTCTGCAGGAACGAATTCGATGAACCCAATTTTCGAGCACTTTTTCTACTAAATCAAGTCGTATGTCATGAATGGCACCTTCAATATTGACTTGCAAAGCTTGAAGAGAGTCTGGTTTATTGCGAAATACCAATGACTTCAAATAACCCCACAAGAAATAGTCTAATGGTGTTAAATCACAACTTCTTGGAGGCCATTCAATATCACAACTTCTTGAAATAATCGAATCTCCAAACTTTTCTCGCAACAATTCAATTGTTTCATTTGCTGTGTGGCTCGTAGCCACAATCGGTCAATGGCAAAAAGATAGCTCTTAACGAGAGCTAAAATATTGCTCATGGGTGTCAAGGTCGTAGGTCGACTGGAAAGTGTTTTTTTTCCTTGGATTTAACATAATTTTCAAATGGGAATTTTCAAATGCTCTAGCTCCTTAACGGTACGTCGGATCGGGAATCGGTCAAAGGCAAAAATAAATGTTGCTCATGGGTGTCAAGGTCGTAGTTCAACTGGAAAGTGTTTTTTTGGATTTAAAAAAAAAATGGACTTAGCGCACGAAAACTTGCAATTGGAGAACGATTTTTTTTTGATAATAAAACTGAATAATTTGTAAACGTTGTTCTTGCGTATATCTCTCCATGATGAAATTGTAAACACTACTGAATACAATGAAATACAAATGACAGATCATGACATATTGCAAATGGCCGAAACGTTACTTCAAAATCATATCATCCCTATTGGAAAACCCATTATAAGCTTCTGCATGAATGCGAACCCTTTGATACCGTCTTCCCTCCCAATGTTAAGAAGGCTAATGGGAAAAATTTAGGCACATATTCAACAGGTCTATTCCAAAAAGTCCTGAAATGAAAATGCAAACTATCCAGGATATAGAAGGGACGGTGGAACGGTGGAACGAGTCACTGCAACTCTTAACGACTCATTACCAGCCGCATGTCCCAAACAGAAGCCAAGGGGCAAACAACGACCGCAATGGTGGATGTCGCAATTGGTTATGCTGAGGAAGTGCTGAAGGAAGCTCTTTAATAGGGCAAAGGCCACCAGAGCATCACAGAACTGGGACCAACTCAAACGGCATAAAAAATTATTGAGAAAGAATAAATTCGTAGTGGCGTAGAAAGCTCATCCGAAGCCTCAATGTTACTGAAAATGTTAGCCTCAACACCTTGTACTATGGGGAACATCATTAAAGATGATAGCTCTTGGACTACGTCCAGTGAGTAATCGCTGGGAGAGCTCCTGGATACACATTTCCCGGGCAACTCTGAAGAGGCATTAAATACTTCAGTTGAAGGTTGCTATAATTGTTCACAGGCTACTGCCCACTTAACAGCATGCCTACAGCAAGGTCTGTTAAGGAATATAGCTTTCCAAGATATAGAGGGGCCTTCAATAACATAAATCCAGCCGCTATAATTATGGCTTAAGAAACCCTAGGGGTTGACAGCAGCATACTTTGGTTCATTCATAACCTTCTAATTAAGAGATGCATTTCAGCTAGCTTAGGGTCAACTGACCACCATCGATATGTCAGCAGGGGAACGCCCCAAGGGGGTGTTCTGTCTGCTCTGCTATTGAATCTTTCCAGAACAATATTATGCTCTCCCTGGAGATGATGGGTGTCAGAGTTGTTGCCTATGCAGATGACATGGCAATAGTTGTTAGAGAAAAGTTTCTGGATGCTCTCAGAGACATCCTACAGCAGGCCCTTCATACAACCGCAAGGATGGGCTTCCGGTAATGTTCACCCGACCATGATGGAACTAGTTTTTTTTTACCAGGAGATATAAGGTATCGCTGTTTCCCTGGGGGGTGTTGAAATCCCCTTTCCTGAAAACGGTGGTCTGGTGGACAGCTTTGTGGTCTGGTGGACAGCTTTGTAGCCACCGTCTGTGCGATAGTAAACAAGGATCAACGAATGACTGCTTTATGTACACTTGTGAGAAATTATGCGGAGTACGTTGTTTTTATCGAGGATACATGTTACATACATTTAATGCCGCTAGATATTATATCAGTGCAATATGCCGTATGTACTGCAATTAGACTCAGGGAACCGTCACTATGGTCAGGAAAAGGCTATGGACATATTGTCATTCTAGACAGAATGACTGACCTTCCGGCCACTGTTGATTACACTATGAGTGCACCACTCATTGACAAGAAGTATCTCACTCTTATACCTGATAGATCAGAATGGAATGATCGTATCCCAGGCCAGAGGAGAGTCGTTAACTTTTATTCAGACGGTTCCAAACTCGATAACCAAGTGCTATAACTTGCAAAAATACTGCCTGTAGTGTTTACCAGGCAGAAATCTTAGCTGTTGAAGAGGTAGCGGAATGGTTGACAATTTATGTGCTGAGCAAAGTCGGTATAAATATTTTCTCAGATAGTCAGGCAGCTATCAAGTCCCTGGAAACTATAGTCCTGAATTCAAAATCTGCCTGTAGACTACCTCGACTGTCGCAGATCTCTTAACGAGATGGCTGAACTGTTCAATATTCACCTGATATTGGTGCCGGGCCACCAGGGGACCTGGAAGGCATGCCTCTAGCGACCTGCAAGCTCTTCTCGAGATATAGTGCACTTACGGCAATAAATTACAGGTGGTAACTAGTCAGGAACTGCATACATTCCAGGCTGATGTGGCCTGGCCTAAACTCAAAACGCACCAAAGCACTGCTGTTGTTGTCGAGAACGGACGTCGCCCTTATCGTGGCTGTCATGACAGGTCACTCTCTTATTGGATGGCACGCAGAGAGCTTGACGGTCTTGCATAATGACTTCTGCAGAAGCTGTGGATACGAAGATGAGGAGGAATCAATAGAACACCTTCTGTGTCTGTGCCACGCTCTCTCTAGAAGGCGGCATACAATTATGGGCTTTTGTTTCTTTGAGGAGTTAGATAACTTGACTGATGTTGGAATCCGCCAACTTTTGAGCTTTTTAAAGCAGTCAAATTGGTTCAACGGGTGGGGGATATGGATAACTAACTTTTTCCCTTACGTCCCTGTGGTAACACAATGTAATGTATAGTCTAAGTGAGTCCGTTTTACAGGCTGCCACTCTTAACCTAACCGACTTCTTTGGATCGATGTTTCTCTTTTGGGAGATCTATTTTTTATACCCTCCACCATAGGATGGGGGGTATATTCATTTTGTCACTCCGTTTGGAACACCTCTAAATATTGATCTGAGACCCCATAAAGTATATATATTCTTAATCGTCGTAAAATTCTAAGACGATTTAGCCATGTCCGTCTGTCCGTCCGTCTGTTGTAATCACGATACAATCTATAATACTTGAGCTAGGTGGCTCAAATTGGGTATAGATACTTCTTATAGCTGCAGGTAACTTGGGATTGAAAATGGGCAATATCGGTCCAAATTTAGATATAGCTCCCATATATAATGAACCCAAAGATAAGTTAAAATGTACTAAACTTCAGGAAAATTCAACTTCATATGGCGCTTAAGCAATTTTTTTCGAAATCAAGTTCACATTTGTCCTTAATATTAGCAAATGTTTTGAACTTAGTTTTAGTTAATACTAACTTGAATTTAGTAAATATTCCTTTATATCTAGTTCAATTGAACTCATATTAAGGAAACATTTACTCAGTTTAAGTAAAAATTTACATGAAATTTGGAAAAAATCTAGTTAAATTTTCGCTAAAATCAGGTAAATTTTTACTTGAATTCGGGAAATTTTTACTAAAAATTCAGAAAATGTTAACTAAATCAAGTAATTTTTTTACTAAGATTAAGTTAAATTTTTACTAAATGGAAGTAATATAATTCCTCAAATCAAGTTCAATTTTACTTGAATATGCGAAAATTAAACTAAAATGTAAGAAACGTTTAACTATAAATGAGTAATTTTTGAACTTGCAACTTGTAGTTACTTCTACATTTTAGTTCTTTACTACTAATATAATTCAGCAAAATATTCTCGGGAATTTTCCAATAAATATTTTGCTCCAATGTATTTGAAACAAATTCAAAAAACCTGAAACAAAAAGAATTCTCATTCAATCTCTCAATGCTATGTCTTAAGTATTTCACATATAATCCTATATATTTGCTGCGAAGTTAAATTACTTAACTTCGCAGCTGCTGTTTGAAATGATATTTGAGCAGTTAAGGAAAGAATCTCTTGAAACGAACGGGAATTTTTTGCTTAACGAATATTCAAGGATTATTTGAAACCCGTATTATAAATTTCAGAAAATCATGAACTAGAACTAAGGAAATTCGGATATTTCTAGTTAAAATTTCCTAAAATGATTTATTTTCGAGGAGTAGTAAATGTTTCTTCGACGCTAGGAAATTCTTCCTCGGTAAAAGTCAAAATTTACCAAATAGTAGGAAATTTTTACTTTGTCGATGGAATTTTAAGTAAGTAAAATCATATCCCATTTCCGAGTATGTAACCAATTTGCTATATCTTTGAATTTAGTTCAATTTACTCATTGAAAGTAAAATTTCCCAGTTTTGAGGAAAATTTAACTAAAAATGAGTAAAAGTCTTGAACTAAACTGAGATATAGATTTTACTCACATAAACGATTGCCATTTTTCTGAGTGTAAAGAGGAAAACCTCAGTAGTCGACTGTAATTTGTATAGAGGGAGGCTTCAGTGGTCGACTCTGTATAGAGGAAGACGTCAGTAATTACCTCTTATAAAGAGGAAGACCTGAGTGGCTGACTCTTATATTGGGGGAGACCTCAATGGTCGTCTATAGTTTAGAGGAAGACCTCTGTGGTCGACTCTTATGTATACGAGTAGAATGAACTCAGTGTTCCACTCTATTATAAACGACTCATGGTATAGAGGTAGACGTCAGTGGTCGCGTCTACATCGTATAGAGGAATGCTTTCCATAGTGTAGATGAAGACTTCAGTGGTCAACTCTGAATAGTATTGATGAAAACTTCAGTGGTCAACTCTGTATACTATACAGCACGTCCTCAGTGGTCGACTATATAACCTGAAACAAAAAGAATTCTCATTCAATCTCTCAATCCTATGTCTTAAGTATTTCACATATAATCCTATATATTTGCTGCGAAGTTAAATTACTTAACTTCGCAGCTGCTGTTTGAAATGATATTTGAGCAGTTAAGGAGAGAATCTCTTGAAACGAACGGGAATTTTTTGCTTAACGAATATTCAAGGATTATTTGAAACCCGTATTATAAATTTCAGAAAATCATGAACTAGAACTAAGGAAATTCGGATATTTCTAGTTAAAATTTCCTAAAATGATTTATTTTCGAGGAATAGTAAATGTTTCTTCGACGCTAGGAAATTCTTCCTCGGTAAAAGTCAAAATTTACCAAATAGTAGGAAATTTTTACTTGGTCGATGGAATTTTAAGTAAGTAAAATCATATCCCATTTCCGAGTATGTAACCAATTTGCTATATCTTTGAATTTAGTTCAATTTACTCATTGAAAGTAAAATTTCCCAGTTTTGAGGAAAATTTAACTAAACATGAGTAAAAATCTTGAACTAAACTGAGATATAGATTTTACTCACATAAACGATTGCCATTTTTCTGAGTGTAAAGAGGAAAACCTCAGTAGTCGGCTGTAATTTGTATAGAGGGAGGCTTCAGTGGTCGACTCTATATAGAGGAAGACGTCAGTAAATACCTCTTATAAAGAGGAAGACCTGAGTGGCTGACTCTTATATTGAGGGAGACCTCAATGGTCGTCTATAGTTTAGAGGAAGACCTCCGTGGTCGACTCTTATGTATAGAATGATCTCAGTGATCCACTCTATTATAAACGACTCATGGTATAGAGGTAGACGTCAGTGGTCGCGTCTACATCGTATAGAGGAAGGCTTTCCATAGTGTAGATGAAGACTTCAGTGGTCAACTCTGAATAGTATTGATGAAAACTTCAGTGGTCAACTCTGTATACTATACAGCACGTCCTCAGTGGTCGACTATATATGGTATAGAGGAAGACTTCAGAGGTCGACTCTGTATTTTATTCGGGAGACTTCAGTGGTCAACTCTATGTAGTATAGAGGAAGACCTCAGTGGTCGACACTATAGAGATAAACATCACGTAGTATAGAGAAAGTCCTCAGTGGTCGACTGTACATGGTATGGAAGAAGACCTCAGTGGTCGACTCTACATAGTATAGAGGAAGACCTAAGGTTTAGGTTAGGGTGGCAGCCGTATTTTTTTTACAAGCTCTCATATACCAGTTTAGGTCCCTAGTGTTACCACGGGCTAAAATGCCCCTCATCGAAACCAACCTGTTTGATACACAAATTTATCGATAGTACGACTATCGGTACTGGAAAGATCGGTTAGGCTGCCTAGAAAGGCCGACCCAAGTCGTCGTTTACTCAGAGTGGGGCAGTCGCATAGCAAGTGCTCAATGCTCCCCACTTCTTCCTCATGTCCACAGCTTCTGCAGAAGTTATTGGAGTCAATATCCAATCTTTTGGCGTGTTCGCCGATCAAGCAGTGTCCCTTCAGAACTGATACTAAGGTAGACAATCTTTGCCTCTCTAGTGCGAGGAGATATTTTGATCTTCTCAGGTTATACCTTGGCCAGATTTGTCTAGCTACCCTGCAGGTGCCGATTTCTGTCCTTCTTTCGTTGGACTGCCTGATTACCACTTGCTTAAGCCAAAGCTTGCACGTGGATAGCGGCGCACCAATATATGCAAATTCTACGAGAATTTGTAATGTCGTCCCTTTCCTAGCATGTTCATCGGCTTTGCAGTTCCGCGGGATATCCCTATGTCCAGGCAACCTATATGAAGTGTATATTAAACTGCTCAGCCATCTCGTTAAGAGGAAGACCTCAGTGGTCGACACTATAGAGGTAGGCCCCACATAGTAGTCCTAAAATCGGAATCGGAAATAATCACGATGTAAAGGTTTCTAGTCCTCAGTAATGCAGATGTGTGTTCTGTCGACCACTTGGAGAAAATGCTTGTATTTTGCTGTCTTATGAACCGAGAACTTATGGAAGTTTTAGTAACGTTATATGTCATACGTTTAAAGGTTGGATGGTGCGTGATCCCGAAATGCTTTCTCCATCTTCTGGCATTTGGATTTAGGTGGATTCCTGCCGTTAGGCTTAACCTCACCGTGCTCTAAACACCCGGGTGAATACATGCGTCGACCAACGCCCCCACGCACAATGTGCATAAGTACCAAGCAATTCCGTGTTTCTGGACACTTTTTCTCTCCTCATTGGTTAGGAGCGGAGCCCATCTAAAACTCCTGCCATTCTAAGGGTCATGGCTCCCGGTTGGTTTGCAACTCCACATCCGAGAATATTCTCTCCCAGCGATTTTGGTTTCAACCACAGCCACCACGTTGCACCCAATAGGGTCCTCACAAATAGTCAGGCCGGGACCTGCGTCCCGAGGGCTTTCCTGACTCCCGTGGTACCAGATTAAGTGCTCTGGTCAGACTGCGTAGCCGAAGATACTACCAGTTAGACTCCAGAATATCTAGGACTGGTGACCAATCTGGGATCACTGTCCAGTCCCCATCCTGGGAATATATGGGGACTATAAGATTCGTGGATCCCCCTCTGTAGCGTACAGTAAAAATGAATTGAAATGCGTAAATTTACGAACTGGAAGCACTCGGAATACATCACCGACATCATTATGAACACTGCAACACAAGCCAGATGTAGCAAAAAATTGCACTTCAAATTCAAGAAAATAAAAGAAAAACTACAAAACGAAGAAGGCATTCACGAATATTGCTATTGCAACATTTAATGCCAAGCAAGTGCAACTGAAGGTAGGCAGGAGCTCATATTGTAGGTAATCGTCTGCTGCAATTCATCATGGTCATGGACAGTGTCTGTCCAGCACATCAGTCGTCGGCATGTATGTACTCGCCGTCGGTCGTCGCCGTCATCGTCAGTAAGTAACATGTGCCAAACACGCACCAACAAACATTCCACAGTCTTGTTCTTCAATGAAAAAATGCAAGAAATGCCAAAGAATGCAACTGTTCGGCGATGCTGCAGCCAAAACATTGGATCTCGGATTCGACCATCCGTACCATTTCATAACCACGTTGACGGAAGCAAAAACTCAGACTTCTTGTGGTCTGTCCGTCCTGCAGAGAATGCTGAGCAGCTGGGGCTACAAAGATGCGGCAGGTTTATTGAATAAACATTACAAAATACTTTAAGTGCAACACGCGGTAAAAACGCAACGGCACCAACACGCACAGCTCTCGCGAACTACGCACTACTGACTACAGCTCGGAGAAGAGGAAAAAAGCCCCAAAGAGCATGACTGCTGTACAGCTTCTTAACTTAACGATGCAGTACACATCTGCGCATCTACTCAAGATGCTGCAATGCCAGCAAGATGGGGCGCATGCGCATATAATTGCAAATGTTGCCGACTAACCAACCAGCCAGGCAGCGAGCCAGACCTGACGTGGTAAGCAGCCACAGAATGATTATGCGTATAGCACGCGCTGTAGAATGTTTCCTAGTTTTTTGTATTTGTCTTCTCCATCTTCCCGCCGCCAACATCCATAAGATCGCATGCGATTGCCTTGGGACGGTCGTTGTGTTTGTGGACTTATTATTCATGTATGTTTTGTGGCATATCATATTTTTTATTGCCCCACTCCTAGAATGGCTACGGGCGCATCTTAAGCATCTCCAGATAGACATCATCAACACATCATTACCACAAACAGCTAACTGAGTTAGTTGAGAGCCATGATTTGTTAAGTGACTGACCGACAGACAACGTTCGGACAGATAGACACGTTACAGTGGTTCCTAGTGCAGTGCTAAATACTATAACGCTTCATTTAAATTACTGGAAAATTGATTCGTAACTAGGACATTATCCTGGCTTTACACCATATTTGCCCCTATTATTTGTTATAGAATGCAAAGTTTTTTAAAAGAGGGTGAAGAAAATACAATTACTTGACAGCTCAGCTCCTCGTATAGCTATTTCACGGATGATACTCCGATCATTCAGCAAGGTTTTGCTGTGATTATTATTTATTTTATTATTATTTTGAAAATCTTCTTTAAGATTGGAAAAACCCCCATTGGTAGGACAGTTAAATCGAGCCCAAACACGAACGTATCGCCAGCAGTGGCAAACGAAAATAGTGAACAGATAGACGCGTGTGAGACAATTCCAAAAAGTGAGGTGGAAGTGGCCGATAACATCGCCAAATTGCCGATAACATCATCATTTTTGCAGAAAGTTCCCAGCAAAGGTGGTGATAAGGATATGAAGAGGGGCACAAAAACTCAAAACAACACCGCCTTCCAAGAAGTGGTCGATAACATTACCAAATTGCCGATAATATCACCAATTTTGCAGAATGTTCCCAGCAATAGTGGTGATAGGAATAGGTACATAAAGAATCAAAACAGAGGGAAGAGGGAACGACAACAAGTAACACCGCCTCCCAAAGAGGTCTACTTGAAGAGTGTGTAATAGGTAGTAAACGAAAGGAGAAGAAAGACTCACTACCAAATAAAGAGGCAGTGCAACCAGATAGGATAGACGACTCCCCAAGGAAACTTTTACTGGAAAAACAATGATTGAGGTCATCCAGATAAACCTCCACCGGAGCGAAACGGCATCCATTGCTCTGATGGACATAATAAATAAATGCAGGGTTCATGTTGCTTTGGTCCAGGAACCGTGGACTACTAGTAACAAAGTTACTGGATTAAACCATATGAACTACAATCTTTTCTACGCTAACACAGGTACTCGTCAAAGGACTTGTATTCTGTGTTTTCTTTTCTCTCCAGAGTTGTCAACATCGGACGCAACTGTGCTGATGCAAGGTAATGGAAGTATGTACCTGGCGTCAGTATACCTGCCATTCGATGCGCCGACATTGCCACCTACATCGGAATTACAACGTCTGGTAAGGGAATCCAAAAACACAAGTAAAGTGTTACTAGCTGGTTGTGATGCCAACTCACACCATGGGTAAAAAGCTTCTCTCCTTTCAAGGCGGCGGGACCGGACGGAATATTTCCAGCGCTTCTTCAGAATGAGATGAATCTGGTATTAACTCATCTGGTTGCAGTTTTCACTGCATGCCTAACTCATGCATATGCCCCAAAAAATTGGCAGGAATCAAGGGTAGTCTTCATACCCATGCCGGGCAAGGCGAGTTATACGATCCCAAAGGCTTATCGATCTATTAGCCTAACTTATTTCCTGTTAAAAACAATGGAGCGAATAATTGACGACATGATCAAAAGTAAGATAGCCGATGACAAGCTAAAATTCAAGCAACACGCTTATGTTAAAGGAAGATCAGTGCAAACAGCTCTACATGAGGTAGTACACCACATAGAACAGTCCTTCAGTGAAGAAATGTACACACTTGCCATTTGTATAGACATTGAGGGCGCTTTTAACAACGTTCAGACCGATACACTTATCCAGTCCTTAGACGAGTTTCAGGTTGACCGGGCGTTGATAAACTGGATTAACAATATGCTAAGGAATAGGTGGATTATTTGTGGGTCATATGACGTAAAAACCAGAGACAAGGTAAATCGTGGTAGACCTCAGGGGGGGGCATTTTATCGCCTCTCCTATGGGTTACGACGATACACAGTCTCCTTAAAGCCCTCACCAATGAAGGACTTAAACCTGTCTGTTATGCAGACGACATTGTAATACTTCTACAAGGGGCTTTTATCCAAATATATTATGTAGAAGAGCTGAGGAGGCACTTAACATAGCATATAACTGGGCACAACCAAGGGCATTAAATGTTAACCAAGACAAAACAGAAATATGTCTATTTACAAGGAAAACGAAGATCCCACGTTTTACCTGGCCTCGATTCCCGAATAAGACAATTGCTATAACTAAAAAGGTAAAATACTTGGGAGTAATCTTGGATCAGAAACTGTACTGGAAAGATCATCTTGAATAAAGAGTTACAAAGGCCCACAGATGTTGGTCGTTGTGCAGAAGAGCTTTAGGTTCAAAATGGGGACTACGTCCAAATATGACACACTGGCTTTACATGAGCGTGATTAGACCAATAATAACATCAATGGACAAAAAGTACAACGTAATACCATTGCAAAAAATTGCAACGTATGTGCTGTCTAGGCATAAGCGGGGCAATTAGAACCGCACCAACAAGAGCGTTGGAGACTATACTGCACATCCAACCAATAGATATCCGTATAAAGTATGAGGCAGCCCTCACAGCAAGACGTCTACAAGTGATGGGTGAATGGATAAATCGAGACCACAAGTCGTACCATCAGAAGACATTACAATCACTGGTCGGTCATATTCAAACAACGGAAATCTCCGACCACATTCCTGTGATTCGTTCATGCAGACAGACGCTCCTGGGAAAACGGAACACTAGCTCATGCGCCAGTGGGAACCAGCTGCTACACTGATGGGTCCAGGCTAGGAGGAAGGACGGGTCTGGGACTTTTTATTGATGAACCAGAAGTCGAACTTTACTTCCGCCTCCCAGACCATAACACAGTATTTCAAGCAGAAGTTCGAGCAATCACGGAGTGTGTTAACTGGCTTAGTAATACCACAAAGCCTAAATATGCCAACATATTCACAGATAGCCAAATGGAGATCAAAGCAATAACATCGGAAAGGGTCAAAACCAGAACAGTGTTAGACTGTAAAAGAACGATAAATACTCAGTCCGTGGTCAACTGCTTATTTTCTGGGTACCGGGACACAACGGATTGATTGGAAATGAACGAGCAAATAGCTTGGCTTTAAAGGGCAGAGAACTTCGAGTAATAAACTTGGAAAATTAGAAACCTTTCGAAGCCACGAAGGATGAGTCGAAGCACTGTGCAGTGATGGCTCACAAAACTGTGTGGAATAGAGCAACGGTAGGAGCAACTGCAAAGATACTGTGGGGTGACCCATATGAGAAGAAAACAAGTAGTTTTCTGAAACTAAACAAGATCGAGATTAGTAAGATGATGAGTCTTCTAACAGGCACATCTTCATCGCATAGGACTAGCAGAAAACGACGAGTGCAGGGCATGCAGGGAAAACATCGAAACGATGGAACATTTTCTGTGTCACTGCCCAGCTTTCACACATGCAAGATCCCGATATTTCGGTTTCGACATCTTGTCAGACTTGACTCATCTCAGAGGATATGACTGGAAGATACTGAGAAAATACGTGTCTAGTACCGATTTTTAGTAACCCGTGGGGTATAAAAATCATAAATAAGGAGCGCACAACAGGCCGAACCACTGGCATAAGTGTATGTCTAGTGTATATTCATCCTAACCTAACCTAACCTAACCTATTCGTTTGGAAGAAGCTATCTCTATTGGGGCAGGCTTTTTGACCGAATAATCACTGCTAAACCCCGCTGAATGATCGGAGTAGCATCCGTGAAATAGCTATACGGGGAGATGAGCTGTCAAGTAATTGTATTTGCTTCACCGTTTGCATTCTATTATACATAATAGAGGCAAAGATTGTCTAAAGCCAGGAGAATATCATAGTTACGAATCAATAACGGTTTAAAGACAAAAATAAATCAATCGAAAATACAGTTACTGGAAAATTTCTTCTATTCACTCAAATATTAGTTTAATGTTTGCTACGCCAAACATGGTTCATAGAGCTTTTACGGAATTGGGTGCCTTAAACCCTGTAATCTAAAATTGAACATGAGCACATGTAGCCATTTGTAAAGCAAATGATGATAACTATATTGCAGAACCCTGGATTGATAGGTTCTGGAGAATTCCAGCCTTTAAATACTGCAAGGAACTGCCTTTGCGAAAACGAAGACAAATCTGTCAAGTGAAACTGACAGAACGTATCAGACAAAGTGAAGAATCCTCCCAATGTTGAATCTGCAACTGCTATGTCAAGTGTGTTCATAATCAGATTCCTAGAACAGCAAAACTCTGCGAATACACCCAAGAATAAAAAGATCTCCCTCTCTTCCAATATTATGGATAAACCTAACCGTGATTGGTAAATTCGACCCGGTTATAGAGAAGCTGAGCAAGTCAACCAAATCACTTGTCAATTATAGGGCTTCAAATAAGAACACTCTATTGATAAGAAAGAGAAAATTTAATGTATGAAAGGGAAAGGGTCACACTCTTATATTCGATAACAAAAAAAAAACGCTACAGAGGCGATATTTGTAATATGGAAGATCCGACCCATAAGAAGGTCCACCGATTGATGTAATGAGTTGCAAGTTTGAGAGGAGCGTCTTGATTCTGCCCGACACTCTATGTCGTAGGATGTACATACAGTAAGATCACGTCAGAGCTCATACTCAACATTAAACTGTAAATTCAGAATGAGAATAATTGAAAGTCTTCAATAGGATTTCGGCGGTGCATTTTTCGTGGTAGACACTGACCCAATGACCGTGCGGTGCATTTTTCGTGGTAGACATTGACCCAATGACAGACATATCAAGACGAATGGTATAGCGATCTTCATACTCTGATCTATCATATTTCGAAATTGGCAGGGCATCCAGCAAATATAAGGAGGAATCGCCTAAAGCAGTAAACTCAGGTAGTGATCAGAAAGAGGCGGGTGATAACCTGACAATAAATGAGGTGACAGTGGTCGATAATATTTCCAACTAACCGATTATATCTTCACTTTGCTCATTCTAATATAGGCAAAAACACTATCGTAACTGATATCAGTATCATATGTTGCCAAATCTCCAAACCAATAGAGATAAGACGAAAATTTGGTCAATACAAAAATAATGGAGTGCGTCCAGGAATTCAAGGACCTGCTACCAATCGAAATAGGGAGTTGCAAGTTCGAGAAGATCATTTTGACGGTGAAACTGAAATCACAAATCGAATACCCTTGTGAAGCTTGCGTTAGGAATCTCCATTCTCAAGAACGACACTTTATGTCAACGGATGGGGCAGTAAGTTCACGACAGAGCGCGTTTGCAGAGTCATTGACAGTCAAAAAGGTTGACTTGCCGTGGAAATATAGCAAGTCTTTTACAGGAAGCAAGATCCGGATGGTAAACTCCACGTGGTATATATAACCCCGATTACGGGCATGTTAAGTTTAGGTTAGGGTGCCAGCTCTCATAGATCAGTTTAAGTCCCTAGTGATACCACGGGCTCAGATACCCCCCATCGAAAGCAACCTGTTTGATAAACAATGTTATCATTAGTACGAATATCGGTACCGAAAATATCTGTCAGACTTCCTAGAAAGGCCGACCCCAGTACATCCAGACATCGTTTACTTAATGAGGGACAGTAGCAAAGCAATTAAGCAATGCTTTCCACTTCTTTCTCTTCTGATCCTTCAGAACCGACATTAACGTTGACAGTTTTTTCCTCTCTACTTGCATGTGGTCACTGGCGCAGCAAATTCTTCGAGAATTTGTAATGTCGTCCCATTCCCAGCAAGTTCATCGACTTTGCAGTTCCCTGGGATATGATGAACTGTTCAGCCATCTCGATGCAAGATCTACTGCAGTCGAGAGCTGTTTGTGAATTTAGGGATGTTGCCTCCGGGGTATCGATGGCGGCCTGACTGTCCGAGTAAATGACGACGTCAGTGTTGGTCACTATGTTGCAACTAAGGCACTTGGCGACTTCCCTTATTACCATAATTTCACTTTAGACACTACAGGTATCTGGTAGTCTGTGAGCTGTATCAGGACTAAGTTCCTTACAGTGTACTCCGAAGCCAATCTAATCATCAAGCTTCGAACCATCTGTGTAGTGATGGAGATGGTTTCTTTTGCCAGTTATTCTACCAACCCATTCATCTCTGGCTGGTATCTTAGAGATGTAGTTCCTATCGAAGGTGTACACCTTTGGTATATAGTCCACTAGATCGGTTACCATAGCACTACACTTTGATATCCGCAAATGATCGCAGTTCTTGTGCCTCCACATTGATACGCAGTTTAATGTTAATGCCGCTCTAGTCGCAACTTCTATCGCCAAAATATTAATAGGAAGTATATGGACTGGGGCTTCTAGACACTCAGCCGCTGTAGTCCTTAAAGCTCCGCTTACGCATTGGCGGAAAGTTCTCTGAACCTTTGATAGTAAGTTGGTGATGGTTCGTTTGTCAGTTGCCTTCCACCATACCACAATGCCGTATAATAGTATTGGACGAACTACTGGTATACATATCCAATGGATGATTTTAAGAGAGTGGCCCCAACGTGACCCTATAGCTTTCCTGCGGGAATATAAGGTAACGTTGGGTTTCCGTTTCAGTGCATGAAGTCTGAAGGACAATTTACTAACGGGTTTTCCAGCAAGAGGTGTTATTTTGAATCACCAGGTATTTCGGTAGCTGTCACTTTTCAAGCTTTTATTCTTTGATATTTGACAAGTAGGAACTACGCCGTTACTAAAAATGGAACGATACATGATCATCGAACGATAAAAAACGATCAAAAAAGGATCGAACAAAAAAACGATATGAACAAGCAAAATTGTCGCATCTGGGGCTCGGAAAACCCAAGAGTTATTGTTGAAGCCTCAACGTGTGACTGTTTGGTGCGGTTTATGGTCCGGCGGGGTCATTGAACCTTTCTTTTTCGAAAGTGAGGTTGTATCAACAGTTACGGTGAATGGATTGCGCTATCGAGAGATGATTAATGATTTTTTATGACCGGAGTTGGATGGTATTGATCTTGACAACGTTTACTTTCAACAAGACGGCGCTACGTGCCACACAAGCAACGAAACCATTGCTCTGTTACGGGAAAAGTTTCCGGACCGGTTATCTCTCGAAGAGGAGATCACAATTGGCCACCGAGATCTTGTGATTTAACACCTTGCGACTTCTTCCTTTGGGGCCACGTGAAAGATAAGGTCTACGCCAACAGCCCAGCGTCGATTCAAGACCTCAAAGATAGAATTCGTGAGGCTATCGAGGACATAGTGCAGCCACTTTGCGATTTAGTTATGGAAAATTTCATGAAAAGGATATGGTCCTGTAAGCGTGGTCGTGGTGGCCATTTGGTTGATGTTGTTTTTCATTATTAAGGGCATACCTTCCCCTTTATTACGAAATAAACATCCGATCATTTATCTCAATAAAAAGATGTTTATTTAAAAAAATTGCATTTTTCTTTGTGAAAAGACCAGCTCTATTCCATTCTACATGTGGGGCCTTATTCGTCCTACTAAAGCTAACCAGTTCGGTCTTGTTTGTGTTGACGCCCAAATCGCTGCTTCTGACCCATCTAGCGACTTGTTCAGAGCTATCTGTAGGATGTCTCTCACGGCATTTTCGAATTTGCCACTTACTGCGATTGCCACGTTGTTCGCGTATGCCACGACCTTGTAGCCACAACGTTCTAGATCTAGCAAGATTTCATTCACCGCTAGGTTTCCAAACAGTACTCCTTCATGTGGGGTCCCTCTGTTTACAAACCTTGTTAGAGTTGTGGACTAAAGACTTGCTTTTATGCGACTTCCATGAGCGCGCTTTGAATTACTCGTAGTCTAATCAATTTAGAGTTGACCCTTAGATGTAACAGTGCCGCAATTTCCGCATCAGAGTGAATGTTGTTAAAAGTCCTTCACATGTCAAAAAGACTTGCCCTTGTTGTACGCATACTGGTTCCCCGACATGAGTTTTGTATCCAGGTTTTCTCTAATGAGTGAATCTGGAAGTCTTTCCAGTCTTTTATTTGGAAGGCGGATAGGCTAATTGTCGCCAAGTCCTTTGGCTTTGGGTATGAATACGACTTTGGTATTCCTCCATCGGTTGGGGATACAAGTATGAGAGCCTAATACAGCCTTCTTGACTCTCTTCCAAAAAGGAGTACCCTTTTTTCACATCTTCATACTCTGTCGCATATTTTTCGCTACTACTTGATATATGCCTGAGCTCAGATCCATATAGTATGATATTATAATATTCGATAAGGTAACATAAGAATTGCTATCGATTGGAACCCGCAAGGTAGTTGCAGAAGAGGACGCCCCAGCCACACTTGGAGGCGACAATTGGATATTGAGAAAGCTGATGCAAACAAATCGTGGAATGAGCTAAAGATATTAGCGGCAGACAAAATCGAATGGAACAAATTTATTGAGGCCCTATATCCCTAATAGGAACCAGAGGAATAAATTTATATAATTTAAGAATTTAATCTAACCTGGTATTAACCAGATGATTTTATTTATATTGCCGTAAGCATCAACTGACACACAGGGGGATTACATGAAGGTCATTAAAACGATAAAGATAATGTTTGATTAACCTATTTGCAGGGCGACAGAGTGAAAACTGCTGAAAAGTCCTGCTCTATACACATCTGGTATTTTATACCACCTAGAGGCAACTTCATTTGCAAAGACTTTCAGTGTAACTTTCGCTGCCTTAGTACCCAATGACCTCATCTCGTAACGGTCGATAAAGTCAGTTAGAAATGTGTGCTAACCTGAAATGTATTCGATAACTTTCCATTGATGTAAGCATCATCTGGTTATCAGGTGGAATTCTGTAAAATTTAATATCAGTATAATATCCGCCAAGAAGGTTATGTATATGTTTATGTTTTTTTTTATTACTAAGGGCAGGTTAATTGGGATATGAAAACCTAGAATTTGATAACCACTGAGAATTCAATGAAACCATTGAAACGTCTCATAAGTAGTTTATACTTCCATTATTTTTGTAATTTCATTTATCGTGGGACATCAGCTGCCCAGTGTCCATAGAATAAAGTCAAACATATAACTATAATCAGAACAGAAGATCTTTGTTTGGATTCTTATTGATTTATGTATGTTTGTCGGTCCTTTCATATTTACATTTCAACAACAGCTCTGATAAGAGCTGGGATGCATTTCTACAAATTCTCATTTTACAAATTCTCATTTCTACAAATTTCATTTCTACAAATTCTCCAAATTTATCCAATTAAAATGTAAGACTATCAACCTATTCCACTGATTCCACTGTACGTCTGTTGCTTTGGGGCCGTTTTCAAAATCAGATGATAAACGGAATCAGATCAGTCACAACTGCCACGCGGCGGCTGCACTTCTTATGAGCATTCATACTTATCGGTCATGTCGGTATGTGAGATGGCGAATGTGCCATGCTTTGATCCATGTCCAATTGCAACAGCGCCATCACAAAGGTGCAAAATGAATCGCGCTTCCAGCTCTAGGGACGCAAGTCAACGATAGCTTATGTGTTTGCTGCTGGCCACAACTCAAATCCCAATAGTTTACAGTGAGCATTGTGTGTATACACAATGGCATGCGCCGCACAGTGGAAGGTATTTTAAAATAAATATATATAATACCTATATACTACAATTAGATGGCTATATAAGGTATTACATATATCGGGTTTTCGAATAAAACATTACAAGACTTCATTACATCCGCATTAGACCCTATTTTTCGTCAACAAAATGATCGCCAACAGTGGAGATTTCCCAGAATTTTTTTAGACTTCACTTCGGTGATGTGTGATTCCACATGAATGGCCAAAGAATTATGGATTATATATCAACAAGCCAACCACGTTGAAGAAACTTAAGAACAAATCCTAACTCAGCCCTAAATCCGATATGGAAGACCGCTGAATACTGGTGCTATGAAACTAACCTAATTGTTTAAATGCAAATGTCCCTTAATTTTGAACATTATTGAAGTTCATGTTTCCTGCATGGTCTCAATAATTTTGTATCGGTCAGATTTGCTAAGCATATCTTATTCATTGTTAATGGAATCGTTTAAAGGTCAGGAATCCTACTTTGTGTCCACATTGCATGACTATTAGTTGAGATATAACGATCTGACAAAGGTTGAAAGCAATTTGTATGTATATACTACATATATATTTTCCTATATCCAGGCAACCATTAAATCCCTGGATTATGTATTCCTGAATTCAAGAACAGTCATCAACTGCCGCAGATTTCTCATCGAGACGGCTGAGTTGTTAAAAATCCACCGGATATGGTTGCCGGGCCACAAAACCATTTCGAGGAACTACAGTTCTGATGCTGATAAACTTGCAAAACGAGGATCTACCTTAAATACTTTAGGGGAACTGGAATATGTGGATATTCCTCTGGAAACATGCAACACTCTTATGACAAAAAACGGCAGACAGTCACTACATAGTCAGTATGCATTCCAAGCCTGGCATATCTCGAAACGCATCGACGCTTTTGTAATGAGCTGATGTATCAAGTCGCGATACTCTTTAGATTCTTTATTTTATACTTCTACTTCATAATATGCTCTAGAACTACTAAAAGAGAAAGAATAAAATTCCAATTAGTCCTACAATAGTATTATACCATCTCATCCTGGAGCTTTAAAGTAAATGTATATACAAGTAAAAGTGTTCATCTGTCGGCGTCATTCTTAATTTGCAGAGTTCAGGTATTATGTTCGGGTCAGGACGCCCATTTCAAGCAACATCTCAGCTGTGTGCTCATATTAGGGTGTCTCAATAATACCTTCTTAATTTAAATGAAGGCATTGCCTCCCTTCTGGAAAAACTTTGTACTAAGAAGTGTATCTCGGCTAATCTAGAGTCAACAAATCTGAACAGATTTGCATGTAAGGAAACACCTCATGGAGTTGTCCTCTCTCCACTACTTTGAAACCTCACCATGGATAGTATTCGGCTTTCGTTGAAGGAGGTAGGTAGGTGAAGGTTGCCGCATATTTTGAAATAATAGTTAAGATGAAGTTCACAAGTACACTCACGGACATCATTCCAACAAAAATCAGTTGGTTCCCTTTGGCAGGAATTCCTGACTACCAGCTGTAGAACCCATATTTTTAGTGACATAGAAACTCCATTGTTACTCAATGAGGGACAGTAACAAATCAGGTGATAAATGCTCTCAACAGCTTCTGCAAAAGTCATTGGAGCCTAGCAAGTATATTAGCTTTGCAGTTGCCCACGATATCCATATGCCCAGGTACATACAGGGTGGCTGATATGTATTGCAACCAACTTCAGGTTGCTATTAACGCCAGTGATGATCTAAACCGCTAGTCTAGCTGCCAGATTTATTTCAGTGACAGTTCATTTTATTGTTTACAAGCTTACAAAAGCATTTCGTGATGGAATTCAAGCATGATAGTGTGATTGCTTTATATTTGGGTGGAATAACACAATTGGCTATCGTTAGAGCCCTCCAGCATTTAAATGTGAATAAATCTTTTGTTTCTCGTACCATTGCCCGTTACCGTGATACTGGCAGTGTTGCATCGCTTCCAAAAAGTGGACGAAAAAAACGGTAACAACACCAGAAATGATCTGAAAAGTGAAGACCAGATTTGATCGAAATCCTCGCCGCAGTGGTAGAAAAATTGCTCGTGAGCTGAACATATCGGGAGAACGGATACAACACATATTAAAAAATGAGCTTGGACTAAAGCCATTGAAGTTCCAAAAAGTGCAAGAGCTCACCGATGCACGAAAAAAGTTAGACTGGAAAGAGTCAAGGAGTTGCTTCGCTTGCACGAAAGTGGCCAGTTACCGAATTTGGTTTTCTCCGATGAGAAGCCATTCCAAATTGAGCAGTTTGTGAACAAACAAAATGATCGGGTTTACTTGCCAAAAAGGTCAACTGAAAAGTTACACCTTCGATTGGCCACCAGAACTCAAGCGCCGCAGATGGTAATGGTGTGGGCCGCCGTAACGGCCGATGGTCGCTCCCCGCTCGTATTCATCGACCATGGGGTCAAAATAAATGCCTATTATTATGGGGAAAATGTCCTAAAGACAGTATTGAAGCCCTGGGCAGACAAACATTTCGGCCGCAGATCATGGACATTCCAACAGGACTCAGCACCATCGCACTCAGCACGCGTCAACCAAGAATGGCTCAAAAAGGAGGTTCCTCGCTTCATTTCTACCGCACAATGGCCACCAAGATCTCCGGATCTCAATCCGTTGGACTTTTGCGCCTGGGGCATTTTAGAGAGTAAGGTCCGCACCAAAAAATTCCAAAGTATCGATCATCTCAAGACGGCGCTTCGCCGGGAATGGGCCAAAATACCGCAGAGCCACTTTCGTGCAGCGTGTGATGGCTTTGTCGGCCGTTTGAAGGCCATAATTCGTGCCAAAGGTGGCCAATTCGAACAAATCTAAACTGTTTCTAAAATTTTATGTTATTTCTGACAATTTTTGCTTTTGAACAATAAAATTTAAAAAAAAAAATTAAAAAAAATATAGCGCTTTACTTTGTTGCATTACATATCAGCCACCCTGTATATGAGGTGTATGTTTAATTGCTCAGGCATCTCGCTGAGAGATCTGCGGCAGTCGATAGCTGTTTGTGAATTTAGGGATGTGGCCTCCAGAGAATTGATAGCAGCATGAATGTCCGAGTAAATGTTAACGCCAGTGATGATCACTATGTTGCGACTCAGTCACTTAGCGACTGCATGTTGTCATTATTTCTACTTGATAGACACTGTAGCTATATGGTAGTCAGTGAGATATATCTAGACTTAGTGCTTTAGAGTGTACTCCGAAGCCAATCTTATCAGCAAGCTTCGAACCATTCGTATTGAAGTGGAGATGGTTTATATTGTCTTTCCTCTCTGGCTGGTAGCTAAGTGGTGAAGTTCCTCTCTAAGGTATAGGTTGTTCGGTTACTATACCACTACCCTGTATGTCACCGTGAAGTAGGTCTTGTAGAGACTCTACGAATTTATTGTTCGGTGGACGACCTTGGAAAGTCTACATACGATAATAAGGTGAGTGCTGAAGCAATTCGAAGTTTAATTAATTGATTTTGGCCAATACAATAGTGCATTGTTTTGATTGCAAACGCGGCACCCATCTTGCTCACAGCTTTCTCCTCATCAAATTTTCCATCAATTTGGGATGTATAGCACTTTTTGAAATGCCTATGACTTCAGCTTGCTTAGGAACCTTCAATACCATTTTGTGGATTTTTCGTCGGTGTTCGTCTTGGCAGCTCGTACAGCCCCTTCTAAACTCTACCACCCAATATTTTATAGTTGTTAATAAAGGAGCAGACTTCATCAAAGTATAATCTAGCTCGGATTATAAACTACTGCCGGAATATATATGTCAGGTCGGCCTGAGTAAGTTCTGAAGAATGGGCAGTCTGTGAACTAATTTGCTGCCGCCGGGTATTTTTGGTAAACAATGTGCGGCAGTCTCGGAAGTACTCGGACTTCAATACTGATGGCTCCAAACCAACACTGATAGAAAAAGCTTCGTCATGACGACGAATTTGTACATCATCTCGATTATTTTTTCGTCAAAAGTCAGGTAACGTACGTAATAATGCTCTTGATGAATTTGTTCGTCATCATGACGAATCTCTGTTCCCAAAAACTTTCGTCCACAGGATGATCACATTTCATCCCCACGATGAATCGAATTCATTACCACGACGTATACCATTCATCACCACGATGAATCCCGTACTTCACCACCACGAATACCACTCATCACCACGACGAACTCCATACATCAGTACGACGAACTCCATTCATCAGTACGACGAACTCCATTCATCAGTACGACGAACTCCATTCATCAGCACGACGAACTCCATTCTTCAGTACGACGAACTCCATTCATCAGCACGACGAACTCCATTCATCAGTACGACGAACTCCATTCATCAGTACGACGAACTCCATTCATCAGCACGACGAATTCATGCCCCGACTATTTAAATTTAAAAAATTTCAATAAATACTCTTCTGGTTTTAGACCATTAAAAACGGTATGGAAAATAAGATTACTTGACTGCTCTGCCAGGTTCAGTTGTGATTATTCAGTTCGAATAACTGAAAGGCTTAAAGAAAACGAACGAGAAGTATTCATTACTTCTGATATTTTAAATAAAAAATAATCTCATCAAGTAATGTATTTGCCAACAGACGAATCCCATTCATCACCACGACGAATCCTATTCATCACCTCGACGAACTCCATTCATCACCACTACGAATCCCATGCATCATCACGACGAATCCCATTCATCACCACGACGAATGGAGTTCATCAATATTATTAGATTTTTTAAATTAAACATTTACCACAAATTACTTAACTAAGGTAATCAGAATCTAATCATATAGATCAGTACAATTAAGCACAAACTATAAATACATTTCTTCGTTTTATCATATTTTCTGCAAAATGGTCAAATAAATTTTTTCGTCGTGGGAATGAAACCTTTTCGTTTCCTCGACGAATTTCGAAACACCAAAAACATTGGTTGATGATCGTTTTCGTTCTATTGACGTACAAAAACATCGCATGTACGAAACTTTTCGTCACCAGTACGAAGATATATTGACGAAACTGATTCGTCATGGTGACAAACGGTTTTTCTATCAGTGTAAAGACAGTGTTGGTCTCGGTGTCTAATGAAAAATCCTATGCTAAATATATAGCTCTTAGACAGTTAGATCACTCTTGTGTTTAACCGGCTGTGATACTACGTTCTCCCAAAGTTTTGAATCTATTCTCCGATACCTGCATTAAATCTCTGGATTTGGTATTCCTGAATTAAAAAAAAAAGTTTGAAATGCATTTAACATGTGTGCCGGGCCAAAGTGAAATCTCGTGCAACTGTGGTGCTCTTTGGCAACACATGGCATAGGGTCAGAATATTTAATATCGACGGTCAGTATGTACAGACCGTAGACAGGTACTTAAGACATTTAATGCTGATGTGGCCCTGCCTAAACGCGCCATATTGTGTCACTTTCTTCTTGCACGACATGCAGGGAGGCTTAAAGTCTTCAGAACTAACTTTAGCTGCGGTAGGAGTAGCTCAGTGGTTAGTGTGTTCGACTTGGATTCCGAATATGCTGGGTTCGGAATCCAAGTGGTCAGAATATTCAATATCACCGGTCACTATGTACTGACCGTAGACAGGAACTTAATACATTTAAAGCTGATGTAGCCCTGCCTAAACGCGCCAACACTCTATTGTCGTTATCGAGACTGAGCGCCTAACATATTGTGTTACTGTCTTCTTGCGCGACATGCAGGGAGGCTTAAAGTCTTGAGAATTGACTTTAGCTGCGGTGAGGAAGAGTAGGAAATGACTTCGGTAGCTCAGTGGTTAGTGTGTTAGACTTCGATTGCGAATGTGCTGGGTTCGAATCCCAGCCAGGGCACTGACAAAGCTGACATCAACATTTCATGTTTTCATCATAATTCGAGTTTCTGCAGCAAAAAATAAATCACCGGACACACTACCACTACAGCAACATCTGATTGACCAAGTCAGCAAGATTGCTAACAACAATTAATTAATAAGAGTCATTCCCTGAGATTAACAGACAACTATTAATTAACATCTGGACAACATTGAAAAACAACATGAAACAACATAAGGTTCCCGCTATAATCGGTTATATGAAGGAACGAAGTCTGTAGACTTAGACTTAAGGATTATCCACTCAGAGTTTACTACAACAACAACAACGAAAAATAGAAGGAATCGAGAGAACACCTTATGTGTCTATGCCCCGCTGTCTCAAGTCGGTAACAATTTGTCCTAGGCCCACATTCCTTAGGTGAGTTGGCATACTGACCTAACCGATTATTACAAATCAATTCGATTGCTGGATTCGAGACCTCAATATCTAGATGCAGAACTGTGATTGTGAACAAATTGAAGAAGCAATATACATATGCAGAAGAGCAAGTTCACTATCTAAGACTTTGCGAAGTTTAGATGATTTATACCTCCCAAAAAAGGGTTAAACTCGTTGCAATTACAATTTCATCTATTTCTCCCACTGTATGTTTTAGATTCTCGGGAAATTCGTACATACATTTGAACATAAAATAATTTATGGAACGTATGTACGTACAACTTGGGATGAAGATTAGGCTACCGTGTACAGTAGTAGAATGCTGAATAAGTATGCCTCTAAACCATGTTCCTTCTTCATAGCGAGGACCAAAATCAACCGCACCGCAAGACGGGCGCATGCGCATTGCAGCATCTATGCCGATAGCGTTCCTTGCCTCACTCTTCAGTGTCTGGACACTGCAATATTGTTATATGGATGGATGTCTGTTTGACTGTCTCTCTATTTGTATGAATGTATGACCATAAATGGAAAATGTGCTTGGTTTACGTTTATAAACGATGCAATTCTTAAAATGACCAGTGTTCAGATTTATACATACCTACTTGTATGTACATATTTATATACGTACGTAAGTATGTATCTATGTATGTATGTACATGTGTGCATTTGTTCAGAATGAATTGTATTACATTGAATAATTTAACAATGAATTACGCACGAACATTATTGAATAATTGTTAATGTGGCAATGGCAATAAGCAACAATCAATGTTCTAGTCCAACACTACATAACTCCAGATGCACATCCACACTTGTGTGCGTATATATATATTATAGTCAAGCAACATTTCTATCTATATTCAAGCCAGTGAAGGAAGGCATGAATGGTAAGGCCTTTGCGAATGCCTTTTATTTCAAAAATGTGATGTAGCCTAATGCCTCGCAATCCACACACGAATAGAAAAATAACAGGTAAAGAAAGTCTAAAATCGGGCGGTGCTGACTATATAATACCCTACACCAACTTTTTAAAGCAGAATAACCACAAATATAATTGAGCTAAATCTGAAACGATTAACTTGAATCAATTTCTCCAATAGTAATTCATGAAATGTTGAGGTAAATCATGCCCTGGCTGGAGAAGATATATCGCAACCTAAGAGTGTAAAGGCGCTAAGTCCAATATTTAAAATTTTATAGGAGAGGCCAAATTCTTACCGTATATTTATGTTTTTATAACTGGTATATGGACTTAGCGCTTTTACGATTCAGATATTAAAGATGACAGAGCATGATTTTTTAGACTTTTTGTTTCCAAATCGATCATCTTACATTTCGCTCCAACAAAACTCTTCTCGAGAAACCAACATTCGCAAGTCTACAGAATCGGCCCTGCATGAACTGGTGGGCTCTACCGAATATTTCCTACACTTCAAGGAATTCAAGGCCGGGTTAGGCATACGTAACCGTAATTTATCTTTACCGTTGCCGTAACGTTGCCCGTTTGAGCGATTAGCCAACGTTGAGATAACGAGTCATATGGTCTGACAACAACAACACATAAGTAAACAAAAAAGCCGCGATTTCTTTTTGTTTAGGTTTATTAAAAATGAAGTTTATAAATTTGTGTGTTTTTAAATCTGTGCAGAATTTACAATTAAAGTAAATCAAGAAAATATCGTCCTATAAACAATGACTGAGTTAACTACGCCAAAGCAACGGATTAGACCGGCAGAGATATAACAATAACAATACTGTATGTCAAATATTGCTTTATCCTATGATTCCAAGTTAGGAAATATTAACATTCTATTCTTTAAAATTGTAGATATTTGGGTCACGGTTGTTCCATACAATCGATTGCATGGAGTCACAGGCTGGGGAAAACAACAATGCGAAATATTGTTTTAGAATACAGTGAAGTTTTGTGGCGATTGCTTTCTCCGATTTAATTAAGTGAACCAACTACACAGCAGTACAAACACATTGCCAATGATTTTCAACGAATGTGGGATATGCCGAATTGTGTGGGAATCTGCGATGCTAACTATACATTCATATCAGTTAATGTTGGAAGTTATGACAGCCAACACGATGGGGGTATGTCCATTAAACTTCTATTTAATTATAATCTATTTTAATACAAACAATTTCCATTTCTTAATTTAAATTAAATACAGCTATATTCCAGTACTCTCCGTTTGGCCACTTCAGTTATTTTAGGTACAGTACCTGTACCTCCTAGTAAACCATTATCGTCAGCATCCTCTGAAGCCTTTCCTCATTTTTTTTATTGGCGATGCGGCGTTTCCCCTGAGGAATATCCTTGGTCTAAGTCAACAACTATAGACGAGCTCAGAGACAACACCCAACGCGAAATTGCCAACGTTCCGGTCGAAATGTCGCTGTTGACGGGCTCGTGGTAGTCATATGACCGAAATTGAATTTCATTCTTAAAATGTAACATTTGCACTACACCTGGAATAGATTTGAACTAAATATCTTAAATATTCTGTGTTTTATTAATACTTTTACTTATGTCTATTTCCATTGAAGAGGGACTCAGCCAAATCCAATCCAATCTCTATCTATAAATAAGTCCACATTTGTAGAGACGCTTATATTGCTGTCAAATTCACCCACAATGAAGAAGATTGGCGCAATGATTGTCTCGTACTGTCGCCAAAAGCATCCTGAAGCAGATTATAAATTTAATTTTTAATGGAATCAGCCTCGGTCTTCATAAAACTCACCTGTGACGCCCAGCTCCTTGCCAATTTGCTTCCAAGCTTCTCGCTTTTTTTTCAGATATCCTATATGCTGGATTATATTTATTGTATAAATGCTCGTGCAACTGCAGCAATGAAATCAAATCTTCGTCTTTCATGTTTATTTGCACTTTTAAACAACAAATAATTAATAAATTATTTTCGTTGCTTTTCTCGGTGAACATACAATTGTAATTGTAAACAACATGTAGTATCAGCTGTTGTCAAATTGTACGTAAACGGAACGTCCAATTTTAATTTCAACAGATTCAGCCGTCCGTTTACGTTTCGTTTCCGTTGGCTAATCGTTTACACCGACTTCCATATGACAGATTGAATCAGCTGATTCGTTACGCTACGGGGGCGTTACGGTTAAGTTTGCCTAACTGGGCCTTCAGTATTGTGGCCTTTGTTGATATTGAATGCACTTATAACAACATACGCTCAGATGCGGTAATTGCGGCGCTGGCGCATCTAAGGTTGAACAATATCCTAATAGGACTAATTCAGCGTTTGCTCACCACAAGACAACAAGTCATGGGGCCACAACTCTAACAAGATATGTAAACAAAGAGACCCAATAGGGAGGGGTACTGTCTCCACTAATTTGGTATCTAACGGTAAATGAAATCCTGTTAGATCTAGATCATTGTGGTTGCAATGTGCATATGTGGCAAATTCCTCAATGTCCTCAGATAGATTATACAGGTGGTGGCTCTAAAAAAATTGAACAGATGGGCCAGAAGCAGGGTTACCATAAACTTTTTTCGGAAAGGAGGACTTTTGTGTCATAAAAGGAGGACAATTGTAACATTTACAAAGAGTGTTTGGAACTTTCGGAGGACATTTAAAAAATACAATTTCCAATGATTTGTACAACAATTTGTGTTTTATAGCGCTTAGATGCCAAATCGGAGGACTATGTATATATAAATATGAAAAAATTTTCATAAAATTTGGCTAGGTTTGTACTTGGGAGCTACATTTAAATCTTAACCGAACCGGTATGAACGAGTCCTTATTGCCAAATTTCAGCAAGATTGGAGAGAAAGTTCGACCTGAATTTAACGAACAATTATAAATGAACAGACAGACAATCGGTGTTCTTTAAAGTGGGTCTAGCTCCAGTATTTTAGGTATTAATTATAATAAATAAGTGAAGCGGATCACACACAGAAAAAACTAAATTGTTAATTCAACAATAATTTTCAAAAACTCAAATACAAAATTTTTCAAAATTCCTGTGATAAAGAAAATTTAAGTTTCATCAACGAAAATTGTGACTCGTTCATTGAATATTTTTTCCTTTTTTACTCAACAAACATATTTTCATTTCAACGACAATATTTGTAATTTGTTTGTTAAAAATAATTTTGATTTTTCCAAACAAATATATTTTCAAATCATTTATTGAAAATCTGTTGCCTTAAAATTCAACAAATATATTGTCATATTAACAAACAAATTTGTTATTTTCTCTGGAAATTAATGGATTTTATACAATGCAATTATTGAATAAAACAATATTAGATATCTTCATTTACTTTTATTTAAATATAATTTTAATAATGCTTATTATACGATTATGTACTTATTTAAAATCGTAATGCCATCTTCCTCATTAACATTTAGGCGAAGTGGGAACAGAGTCTGCAGATTCCACAATAAAGTTGACTCTAAAGAAAATTTTAGACAAAAGTACAAAAAAATAAAACATTATGTTAATGATAGATATTATACGACGGAATTACTTACATTCGTCTCTGTTTTTGAGTAAATTAAATACAAAAATTTTTGCCTCATAAAGATGTTATGCAGGTACAGCTTAATTTGTTGCAGCACTTCCTCCAAAACAGGTCCACTTCATTTGCTCTAATATTTTTGGAACGCAAATACTTTACTGCTTCCACTTAATATATCTCTGGAATTGAGTAAACGAATTTGAATTAAAAACCAGTAAGGACGTGCTAAATATACCCTATTACCCTTAAATACCTATTACCCTTATAGCGCTTAGATTCAAAATCGGAATGTAGGAAGGTATATAAATACGCGACTATATCTTAATCTGGATAAATGTTCTCACAATTAGACAACGTTCGTCTTTGGTTTAATAAACCGTTATCTGTTAAGTCTTTTAAAGATCTGCTAAGAAATGCCGATTAGATGCAAAATCGGGATATACGTATTTGCGTGGCTATATCTAAATCTGGAAAGATTTTCTTCAAATCCGTCCGTGGGTTAAACAAATTTACTCTCCCAAATTTCGGGGGAGAGTGAATATGTTTGCTAAGAGGCAAATCGGAAGCAACATGAATAAGTGGGCTAGAGGTATCTCTGTTTGGTCCAAAAGTTTTCTTTGGGTCGATTTTTATACACCATGCGCTTAGATGCCAAATCGGAAGTATATATATATGGGGACTTATTCTAAATTTGAACCGATTTTGACAGTTATTTGTGCAAAATTTCATCAAGGAGTGAAATTCCGACTTGTTCTTTTCGAACAATTTAAGATGGAGAGACGGACGGACATTGTTAAATCGAATCAGCTACTGATTCCTAGCAGATGTGCACGAAACAAACGAATAATACCCTGTACCACAGTGTCACACTTAATTTCACTTACCTCTTTATCCATAGTTATGTTGCCACTTATCACTTGTCTTTTCATGTAGGCACTCCTTTTATTCCTTTAATGTAAATTAAAACGCGTTTGTTTGCGATGGTAAGGGTACGAAAGGGTGCGACAATCAATTTTTATTTTGAAATTTATAATGACATTTTTTATGTATATCTTGTGTGTATAAATTTGAACAACAAACTCAAAATACGAAAAATATTACGAGAAATAAGTAAGAGTTTGACAAATTTATCATTTGATTAGATTCGGAATAATTTTGAAAATTATTTTCCAAATTTCATTAACAATATTTGTTGAATTTCAAAAATATTAACATACAGATACATTTGTTGAAATTTTTAAACTGTCTGTTTTTTCTGTGCATGTCAACTGTTTTTTTGATTCGTTGAAACTTGTGGTGTTTGTTGCGTTTTGATATAACCCCCATTGTGTAGGGGCTATATCCAAACGTGGACCTATGATGACCGTTGTTCGTCTGAAGGTTCTGGATATAAATACACCCAAATTACCAATTTTTAGCTTGACCAGTTGAAATTTGCAGTCTCTATGGCGCAAATAAGTCAAACCGCACCGAAGATTTTAAAAATTAATCGATATTGCTCATTTTCAATCCCAAGTTACCTGCAGCTATAAGAAGTATCTGTGCCAAATTTCAGTCATCGAGCTCAATTGTTGTAGTACTAACTTTGTGCTAAAAGTAGTTGCGAGTATAATGCATATGGAGGTTTACTGTCTGTGAAAAAGTTGAATTTGTAATAAAAGGAGGACAAATTCATCAATTTTGAAAAAGGAGGGAGGACGGGAGGACACTGGTTAAAAAGGAGGACATGTCCTCCGAAAGGAGGACGTATGGTAACCCTGGCCTGAAGCTACACTGATAGAAAAACCGTTCATCACCATGACGAATCAGTTTCGTCAATATATCTTCGTACTGGTGACGAAAAGTTTCGTACATGCGATGTTTTTCTACGTCAATAGAACGAACACGATCAACAACCAATGTTTTTGGTGATTTCGAAATTCGTCGAGAGAACGATAAGGTTTCATTTCCACGACGAAAAAATTTATTTGACCATTTTGCTGAAAATATGATAAAACGAAGTAATCAATTTATAGTTTGTGCTTAATTGTACTGTTCTATATGCGTTGATTACCTTAGTTAAGAGCTTTTCGGTAAAAGTTTAATTAAAAAATTCTAATAATGTTGATGAATGGAGTTCGTCGTGGTGATGAATGGGTTTCGTCGTGATGATGCATGGGATTCGTAGTGGTGATGAATGGAGTTCGTCGTGGTGATGAATGGTATTCGTCGTGGTGATGAATGGGATTTGTCTGTTGGCAAATACATTAATTGATAAGATTATTTTTTATTTAAAATATCAGAAGTAATGAATACTTCTCGTTCGTTTGCTTTAAGCCTTTCCTGATAAGAACTGCATTTCGAACTGAATAATCTCAACTGAACCTGGCAGAGCAGTCAAGTAGTCTTATTTTCCATACCGTTTTTAATGGTCTAAACTCAGAAGAATATTTATTGAAATTTTTAAAATTTAAATAGTCGGGGCATGAATTCGTCGCGGTCATGAATGGAGTTCGTCGTGCAGATGAATGGAGTTCGTCGTAATGATGAATGGAGTTCGTCATGGTGATGAATGGGAATCGTCGTGGTGATGAATGGGATTCGTCGTGGTAATGAACTCGTTTCATCGTGGGGATGAAATGTGATCATCCTGAGGACCAAAGTTTTTGGAAACATAGATTCGTCATGGTAACGAACAAATTCATCAAGAGGATTATTCAGTACGTTAGCTGACTTTTGACGAAAAAATAATCGTGATGATGTACAAAGTCGTCGTCATGGCGAAGCTTTTTCTATCAGTGCAGAACTTATTTTATTTACTAGGAAGTATAAGGTTCCACCTGTAGACACTTCTCGACTAAATGGAAGTAAGCTGTTATTTTCTAAAAGTGCAAACTTTCTAGTTACAATCCTAGACAGGCAATTGTCTTTTAGACATAACAGGCAAGGATGGCCAACGTTGTCTTATATTCATGTAGGAAACCTTTAGGGGCCTCTCTCCTAAATTGGTCCATTGAATATACATAGCAGTAGTTAGCCCAATACTACTGTACGACATTGTGGTGGTCGGTAACTGATAAGCGATCTATCACCAGTCAATTAATGAAGGTTCGGAGAACTGCCAGCCTAAGCATAAGCGGGGCTTTAAGGACTACAGCTTCCTACTCCATCTACTGCCAACTGATATTGTGGCTAGAAATTGTGTGGTTGTAGTCAGAGAGGCATTCAGATTAAACTGTCTATCAATGTGAAGGTACAAGAACAACGGTCACATGAGGATATTACGCAGTAACGCAATGGTTACCGACCGAGTGGACTTTGCCACTAAGATACCTGCCAGAGAGGACAGGGTTGGCAGAAATGTAAACCTTCTATACAGATCGTTCGCAGCCTGTTGAGTAGGTTGGCTTCGGATTACACAGTAAAGAAATTAGTCTTCATATAGCTCACCGACTACCAGATACTTGCAGTGTCTATCAATTCGAAATAATCGCAATAAGGGTAATTGGCACGTGGCTGAGTGGCAACATAGTGGCCAACACTGGCTTCGTCATTTACTCCGACAGCCAGGCTGCCATTAAATCTCTAGAGGATACATCCGTTAATTCACCAACAGCCTTCGTCTGCCGCTAGGGATGTCGATCGGGAAATCCCAGATTTCCCGATCCCGAAAAATTCTGAATCCCGGGATTTTTGAATATCAATCCCGAATTTTAGTAGAATGCCGTGTTATCTGTATAATTAATAATTTTCCCATCTACATCATCATATCCACTCGTTCTCAATTCGATAGATGTAATTCAAACATATTAATTTTAAGTTTATCATAAATGTATGTTGAATAAGTCGTTGTGAAGAAGTCCGCAAACATATTACTTAGTGATAGGTTATCATTTGTCGTAACAGATCCATATTTAAGGAATTCGGTAAGGCATATGATCTTCGTTTCGATTTAACAAATTTACAAAATGATTTGGGATTCTCCCTCAACCGATTTTTCATGTTTATCAAGTAATTACTATATGATCTTCTATTGATTATATTATATTCCGATCTTGCAATGCAATGTATTTACTATAATCAGTAGTGGATCCAGATTTTTTACACCTCTCATATAGTTTGTTTTTATTATTCTTTTTTTTTTTGATAATTGACTATTATTCCAAGGTGGGCCAATGGGACTCTCCTTCAAACCAGAGGGACTGACTTGTGAATACAATCATTCATTTTATTGTAAAATACTTTTATTGATTCATTAATGTCATCAGACATCAAAATTCACTCCAGTTTACAGAAGACTGTAGCAAATTAAGTTTTGAATAAACGGTTCTGAAGAAACAGTATCTTTTAAGATTTGTATTGGACTTATCAGTATTGGAATGGGATTTTGCAGTAGAAACAATCTTCAAACCTATTGGTGGATGACAACGGTCCTCGGGATACATAACAGCATTCGAAGGACACAATGATACATCAGCTGGATAGTTTGTAAATATCAAGTCTAATAATTTTCCATGTATATATGATTGGTTTGAAAAAGTCATGATTTCAATACAGATTCAATAAATTCCATAGAATGTCCACTGGAGACAACAGGAGTTAAATGATCTACGCCAGGTGAATGATTCCATATAACTGTGGGCATGTTGAAGTCACCAAAAATATCAGAAGCTTTACAGGTATGCAATATAGACTCAAAAACAGTTAAATGTGATTGATATATTTCCACAGGAGAACCAGGAGGAATGGAAATAAACAAATATATTTATTTTGTTTGCTTAAGGAAATAATATGTGTCTTAAGTCCTATAAATGAACGCAATTTCCCCATAACTTCTATAGGAATCATCTAAGTTTTCATATTTTGTATTTTAGACAAATTTTGCAATGACTGTAAACAAAACAAAATTTTTTTACGTTCCTGGTCCAACACATCGAACATTACATATTACATTACTTCAAAAGTAAGGGTATACCTTAGTCTGTTTGCTCTACCAAATGTTTTCAGTTTCTTTACGTGCTTATTTTCACAAAAAACATCCAAATATTAAGCGAAAACAAATTAACAATTTACAATTTTCTTAAGTTATTTAAACTAATTATACCCTACACCACACTGTGGTACAGGGTATTATAAGTTTGTTTCATGGCAGATGTTTGTAACACCTGAAAATAACACAGCTAGACCCACCTTAAAGTATACCGATCGACTCAGAATCACTAGCTGAGTCGATTTAAGCATGTCTGTCCGTCTGTCCGTCCGTCCGTCTGTCCATGTAAAGTTGTTCGTCGACTATAGGTCGCAGTTTAAAGTATTTCGCAGCTGTTAAGATCGATATTGAATTTGGTTGAAATCGGTTCAGATTTAGATATAGCTCCCATATATATCTTTCGTCCGATTTATCCCTTTAGTCATATAGAAGCTGTATTTTACATCCAATCGTTTTGAAATTTAGAATGGTAGAGTTTCTTGATCCATGAACCAACATTGCCGAATTTGAAGAAAATCGGTTAAGATTTAGCTATAGCTCCCATATATATGTTTCGTTCGATTTGGCCCTTTAGTCCTATAGAAGCTGTATTTTACATCCAATCATTTTGAAATTTCGAATGGTAGAGTTTCTTGATCAATGAACCAACACTACCGAATTTGAAGAATATCGGTTAAGATTTAGCTATAGCTCCCATATATATGTTTCGTCCGATTTGGCCCTTTAGTCCTATAAAAGCTGTATTTTACATCCAATCGTTTTGAAATTTAGAATGGTAGAGTTTCTTGATCCATGAACCAACACTACCGAATTTGAAGAAAATCGGTTAAGATTTAGCTATAGCTCCCATATATATGTTTCGTCCGAATTGGCCTTTTAGTTCTATAGAAGCTGTACTTTACATCCAATCGTTTTGAAATTTAGAATGGTAGAGTTTCTTGATCCATGAACCAACATTGCCGAATTTGAAGAACATCGGTTAAGATTTAACTATAGCTCCCATATATATGTTTCGTCCGATTTTGCTCTTTAGTCCTGTCGAAGCTGTATTTTACATCCAATCATTTTGAAATTCAGAATGGTAGAGTTTCTTGATCCATGAACCAACATTGCCGAATTTGAAGAAAATCGGTAAAGATTTAGCTATAGCTCCCATATATATGTTTCATCCGATTTGGCTCTTTAGATCCAATCGTTTTTATACTCTACACCACACTGTGGTACAGGGTATTATTTAAGTATAAAATGTCCCAAAAGTAAATTTATGTAAATTTATAAAATGAATTACAAAATTTATATATCAGAGTTATTCAATATTACGAGAGTGGTGTAGGGTATTATATAGTCGGCCCCGCCCGATTTTAGCCTTTCCTTCCCGGGATCTCGAAAAATCCCGGGATCTCGAAAAATCCCTGGATCACGAAAAATCCCGGGATCTCGAAATATCACCGCATCATACTTTTCTCAACCCCGTATCCCTAGATTTGCGAAACTCAGTCCCGATCGACATCCCTATCTGTCGCAGATCTCTTAACGAGATGGCAGAGCAGTTTAACATTGTATACCTAATATGAGAACGTGGACATAGGGATATCCCGGGGAACTGCAAAGCTGATGAACAAGCTAGAAAAAGGACGACATTGCAAATTCTCAGAGAATTTACATATATTGGTGCGTCATTGTCCACATGCAAGCTTTGGCTTATACAAGAGGCAATCAAGCAATCTAATGAAAGATGGTCAGAAATCGGCACCTGTAGGGTAGCTAGATAAATATGGTCAAGATATGACGTGAGAAGGTCAAAGTATCTCTTTGCGCTAGAGAGGAAAATACTGTCTACGTTAGTATTAGTCTCCAGGCTGGTTGAAAATACGCTTTCACTTCTAAACGAGGGAAGCAGATAAGTATTGAGGTTGCTTTTGAGAAGTATGCAGGATCTAAGTCTTTCACTGCCTGTATCTTGAAGCAGCTTAAACCTTTTGGTGATTCATAGGCGGCTTTTTCCTATGAATCTTTTTGATTCAGATAATTCTACTAGAGATTTGCTGTGGAATCTTCCATTAGCAAAAATCTTTGCTGGATTGTGATCGATGGCACCTTTAAGGGCCACTTAGTCTAGTAGGTTCTTTAAAATACTCGAGGCCCGCCAGATCCTTTGAATCACACCTGCATTAATTTTATACATTCATATGTATGTGGTTGTGTTGATGTGAATGTACTACATATGTATGCGTATACAAGAGAGACCTGTTTTATAATAGAACATTTTTGCGAGGAGAATATCGATTCCAATTATGTTCTTATTATTAATTAAACAAAGTGAATGCATTGATTCATTCATACATACATATGTGCATACACCCATAGCTAAATTTATTAATGAACTACAAATTCATAATGAAGTCCTATAAGGAAATGTGGAGAGTTGTGAATTATTCACAAACTTAACTTGTAATGGAATTATCTTTTCCAATAACATTGTGCAACAAATTTTGGGTCATCAAATCATTCCCGAACGAAACCACTTGGACATGATAGTACACCACTAATATATCAAAACCCCCACAGGGTTTTGCAAAGTTAGGTAGATGTTTTGTTTTATATCCCTTTGAAGTTGCGCTATTTTTAGTTAGATTTCCAGGCAAAAGTGGACTACAGCTGGCAGATGTCAAATATAATAACTCCATCACCGCCGAAGTGACCTTCAAAATGCAAAAATATGCTTAGTGGCGCGGCGGGTCCTACCCCACAGATAGGCGAAATGGTACTCACATGAAAGGAAATGTCAACAACAAATTTCGGGGCCCAATAAAGTTCCATAGAGATAAAAAAGTCCTAATATTTTTACAATGAAGTGAATCAATGCAAACATTAAATATTGGAGTTGAATATTTTAGGCCTCAAATATTTTATTTTGTTACTTTTTATTCTTTATGTGGTTTTGGACCTCCTGGGACTTTTCTTGCGGAATCCAAATTTTAAGGTCCCATATGCCACTGGATTTTCATTTCCTTTTTGGAATCCTGAGGAATTTCCTTTAATTTGGGAAATATATATGTGGGTCTTAGGTCCTTTTTGAGGTCCAAGACCCATGGGCCCGTTGCTCCACTGCGACCATTTTGCATTTTTGTGTCTTTTCGGATGTGGTGCTTTTTTTGACTTGTGTCCGCTAATGTGTACTTTCGTCCAACATTCTGGAAATGTGACTAAAAATAGCCAAATTTAATAGGGCTATAATACAAAAATCCGAGCTAAATTCGAAAAGCCCTTTGGGGGTTTTGATATTCTAGTCGTGTACTATCATGTTGGTCTCGTTCGGCAAAGATTTTCTCGTTGCACAGTGTAATGAGCGTATATTAGATTAGAACAACTATGGTACTAACATATTAATATATTTTTACAATTGGTTATTATTCGTATTTAGATAAGATACTTTTTCAATCTACCTAAAGTTGGATCTATACTTTAATTCGCATCTACGAGGTAACATGTTAGAATTTCTGGGAATTGTATAGATGAAGATAAAACGTACTTTTACTCCCATTTCAACATTGTCTTGTTAGAAATTAGCATTTAGTGAAATACAATTTTAACTTCCATATAATCTGACAGAAAATATATGATGACCTGGTTTGGTTAATACTACATATAGATTAATTCTACATATATATGTCCGAGGACGGTCCAAAATACTTTCGTGAAAAGTGACAACCTTCTAAAACATATGTTTAAAGCTTCAAGGCGCCACGTTTTTAAGAATTTTTTGAATTTCTACACATGAAACCAGTAAGGAAAGGCAGAAAGTCGGGCGGGGCCGACTACACCTCCCTAACAATGCGATAAGGGTCATTGCCATAATAATTTGGAATAATTGGTAAATGAGTAGAAACATATTACCTAATTCTGAAACGATAATCGCTAAATTAAGCAATATTCGTTCCTAAATTGAGAAACATCTTTCTGGAAAATTTTAATGATCGGAAGTAAAATACAACTTCTATAGCGGTTTGATACCAAATCAGGAGGTACATATATATGGAGCTTTAATATAAACCTGAACCGATCTTCCCTGAATACTTATTCATGTAAAAAGACCTCCTTCTGTCGAATTTCGTACTGATCGGATATAAAATACAGTCTCTACAGCGCTTACATGTCAATCGGGGGTAACATATGTATGGGAGCTATATCTAAATCAAAACCGAGTTTCTCCGAATTTGGCAGTATTCCTTCATGTAGAAAGAAACCTCGTTTTGCCGACTTTCGCACTGATCGGATATAAATTAACATTTTTACAGCGCTCACATATCAAATCGGGGGTAACGTATATATGGGGGCTATATCTAAATCTGAATCGATTTCTTCTAAATTTAACAGTGTCCATCCATATAATAAGAAACCTCTTTCTGCCGAATTTCATACTGATCGGATATAAAATACTGATCGGATATCAAACCGGGGCTAACATATATATGGGGGCTATATCTAAATCTGAACCGATTTTAACCAAATTCAATAGGGATCGTCCTTGGGCCAAAAAAAAGATATGTGTAAAGTTTCGTCGAGATCGGACCGTAATTGCGACCTGTACTTTGATTACAAGAATACATGCACAGACGGACAGACAGACGGACTGGCAGACGGACAGACAGACGGACAGACGGGCATAGCTAAATCAACTCAGAAAGTAATTCTAAGTCGATCGGTATTATAAACGATGGGTCTATTTCTTCTTCTTTTGGGTGTTACAAACAAATGCACAAAGTTATAATACCCTGTACCACAGTGTGGTGTAGGGTATAACAAATTTTGAAAGATAAATAAAAAAACTGTTTTTGCTCAAATGTGAAATTTTTTGCTCTGCAAAATGCCCGTAACTTTTAAACTAATTGGGATATCGTTACATACCGTACCTTAAATGAAATATCTCGACGTCTATTTTAAACTCATGGAAGAAGTTTTATGAATTTCCTTCCAAAAAATAATATTTAATAAAAGATAAATAAAAAAATCAGTTTTTGCTCAAATGTGCCATACCGGCTTTGTTTTTAGCCAAAAAGGGGCACATTCCGCTCATTCTATTTTTTCGGTGAGTGTAATCGACTGATTGTACAGCGCTTACATGTTAAATCGTGGGTAACGTATATATGGGGGCTATATCTAAATCTGAACCGATTTCCCTCAAATTTATCAGTGTTCATTCATATAATAAGAGACCTCTTTCTTCTGAATTTCATACTGATCGGATATAAAATAAAGTTTTTACAGCGCTTAAATGTCAAATCGGGGCTAACATATATATGGGGGCTATATCCAAATCTGAACCGATTTTAACCAAATTAAATAGGGATCGTCCTTGGGCCAAAAAAAAGATATGTGTAAAGTTTCGTCAAGATCGGGCCTGTACTTGCGACCTGTACTTTGATTACAAGAATACATCTACAGACAGACGGACAGACGGACAGACAGACGAACATAGCTAAATCGACTCAGAAAGTGATTACAAGTCGATCGTATAATAAACAATGTATCTATCTCTTCTCCTTTTGGGTGTTACAAACAAATGCACAAAGTCATAATACCCTGTACCACAGTGTGGTGTAGGGTATAACAAATGCACAAAGTCATAATACCCTGTACCACAGTGTGGTGTAGGGTATAAACATCTTTAGATTAAGGAAAATTTCGTAAAAAATATGTAAATTTTCATTATTTAAATGAAAATTGTGATTAAATTAATGTTGAGGTTGCATACTTAATTTAAGAATGTGTCGCCATTAATTTTATTACAAATTTTGTTTCAGTTTACTTTTACGACACTTTTTAACATGTGAATTATCATTTAGAGTAAAAGTGGTAAAAATGATCCATGGTTTGTCGAATTAGTGGTTCGGATTAATGATTAGAGATAGTGTAGAGTATTTACATATACAGGGTGTTTTTTTTATAGACGTGTGGTTTTCAATCTGGCAATACTGTTTTCGGAGTTGGTCTTTTTGACAGCTGTCACTTGATTTGTGCTCATTTTGGTTTGATATTTGACATTGAATAGACTTACTCCGGAACAACGTTTGCAAATCGTGCAAATTTATTAGCCAAATAATGGTTCGGTTCGCGCGCTGCGTCCAACATTCGGTCAACAAAATCGCCCAGCAGTCGGTAATTCGAACAATAATGGATCGGTTTCGCACCACGTTTACTCTACTGGATAATGCGCATCCTCAGAGACGCCGTACAGTGCGTACCGAATCCGGTACTTCAGGGTGTCGAAGAAGACCCGAATGAGTCCATACGCCAGCGCGCGCCACAATTGGCTGTGCCCATCCACTTTCTGGAATATTTTCCGTAAGGATCTTGGTTTGCGGGCTTACAAAATCCAACTCGTGCAAGAATTGAAGCCGAATGACCATCAAGCGAGTCGCACGTCGGTGAATGGTCCCAAAAGGAGATGGCCACCGATACCGAAAAATTTGTTCAGCGATGAAGCTCACCTTTGGATGAATGAGGACGTTAATAAACAAAATTGTTGCATTTGGAGTAATGAGAATTCACAAGCCTTTGTTCAGACGCCGTTACATCCACATTAAGTCACTGTTTGGTGTGCACAATGAGCAGAGGGAATCATTGGTCCATATTTCTTCAAAAATTAAGCCGGCCATAATGAAACAGTCAATGGGGAACGCTATAGAGCCATGATTAATGATTTTTTGTGCCTGAATTGGAGGATAGTGATGTGGTTCCAACAAGACGGCATGTAGCGCCGAACGAAACAATCACTCTATTGAAATAAACTTTTGGTGAGCGCATTATCTCGCATCGTGGGCCTGTGGCGTGGCCTTCAAGATCGTTCGATTTAACACCGCTGGATTTATTCGAGCCAGCCGCGTCGGCCACTTGCCCGAAATCTTTTTTAAAACATAATAGCACACCTTTATCTTTATAATAGGGCTAATTTGTTTGCCATAACATTAAATTATATGCGTTTTATTTCTTCTAGAAAACCACACGTCTAAAAATACATCCTTTATATGATAGTGTAGAGTATATACATATATATATAATCCATTTTGTATAACTTCATTTGCATGCAATTTTTGTATGCATCTGCATTGATGACGGCTTTCGCAATAATTAGAAAGTTTTTCTGCAAGCGAATACTAATTATGGGAATCACTCATGCCTTACCACGTAAAATAAAATAGTCTGCTGCCAGTAGGCAGGCACTCCATTCGTTTCATGTAAAAAAATATTAATAAAAATTTGCATATAATTTAGAAAATACATTGAAGTGGCCTAAGGGCTATTTTACACTAAATGAAATTATTACTGAACTGATAACAACCACATGCATTCTTCCATCAGAATGGGCACTACTCACTGTGCAGTTTGATGTGGAAACTTGACACCTCCCAACCAAAATTTCAATTTCAACAAATCTGGAATGCGAAGGGGATAACACGTTGATGTATACAGTAGGTCGTAGTGATTTATTTAAAACACTTTGGTAAAGCGAAAACATTTCCTTTCAAAGAGTTATCGTTGATATCCTTAAACAACAGTATTGTCTGCAGATTTACTGTTATAAGAGTTTTATATTGTCGCAGAAAAATGTCTGCAATATTTTGAATAGCAGATATACTGCTGAAATCTTTGGAGTTTGCTTAAAATATACTCGTAATAATGGACATATTCAAATTGTTATTATTTCATACAAGAACATTATGATCTATACTAAGAAATATGTAAATGAGTAGACAAAAACTAAAAAAGTTTGCTATCTCAGCAAATTTTCTGCTGTAAAAAGAGGGAAGAAGAGTATGTTCCTTGAATCAACAATTTCATGCTTGCCAAAACAGTTTTTTTTCAAGTTCTATAGGCCAAAATTAAAGACAAAATCAAATGAATCTCCAACAAAAAACATTAATTTTTTTTGGCATATTATTAATTACTTTGAAGGCCAAAACATTTTCATTATTTAGCTCAAACTTGGCCACATTTGCCAAATTAATGTATTGATTTTCCCAGGCAAAGTATTGGTTGAAAAAGGCAAAAACATTTGTATAATCTTCAATATAATTATATGAAGAATATTTTAGTGGAATATTGCTTAGACGTATCTCAAACTTTTAGAGCTCCTTTTCCCTTTTTAGGAAAAAATGGAAGTCATAGGGAACCGACAGTCTAAACTTTTAAATATCCTACATAAATGTTCCCCCCGCTCATAACAGGAATAAAATAAACCAGTAAGGAATGGCTAAAGTCGGGCGGTGCCGACTATATATTACCCTACACCACTCTCGTAATATTGAATAACTCTGATATATAAATTTTGTAATTCATGTATAAATTGTTTACATAAATTAACTTTTGGGACATTTAATATTTAAATAATACCCTGTACCACAGTGGGTATTATTTAAGGGTATAAAAACGATTGGATCTAAAGAGCTAAATCGGATGAAACATATATATGGGAGCTATAGCTAAATCTTTACCGATTTTCTTCAAATTCGGCAATGTTGGTTCATGGATCAAGAAACTCTGCCATTCTAAATTTCAAAATGATTGGATGTAAAATACAGCTTCTACAGGACTAAAGAGCAAAATCGGACGAAACATATATATGGGAGCTATAGCTAAATCTTAACCGATTTTCTTCAAATTCGGCAATGTTGGTTCATGGATCAAGAAACTGGCCAAATGGCCAAATCGGACGAAACATATATGGGAGCTATAGCTAAATCTTAACCGATTTTCTTCAAATTCGGTAGGGTTGGTTCATGGATCAAGAAACTCTACCATTCTAAATTTCAAAATGATTGGATGTAAAATACAGCTTCTACAGAACTAAAGGGCCAAATCGGACGAAAGATATATATGGGAGCTATATCTAAATCTGAAACGATTTCAACCAAATTCAATAGCGATCTTAACAGCCGCGAAATACTCTAAACTGCAAAATTTCAGAACGATCGGAGTGAAATTGCGACCTGTAGTCGACGAACAACTTTACATGGACAGACGGACGGACGGACGGACGGACAGACATCGTTAAATCGACTCAGCTAGTGATTCTGAGTCGATCGGTATACTTTAAGGTGGGTCTAGCTGTGTTATTTTCAGGTATTACAAACATCTGCCGTGAAACAAACTTATAATACCCTGTACCACAATGTGGTGTAGGGTATAAAAACCTCTAGGTTAGTTTAGCTGAGGATGGCGCCCGGCTCAATAAAAGTCAAGCGTCCACATAGACCATATTTGATCCATGGCGATTCCTCATGAATTCTTCTTCTTCGCGCTCATTTGAGTCTGGAGTTTCGATTTGATGCCTTAATAAATTGTAAAAGTCTGAGAGGGTCCAATTCTTTAAGTTCTACCAACTCCTGAAAGAAAAATGAATACTGGGTTCATTGTTTCTTCTATACGATAATGTAGGTCATTGACAAAGGAAATTAAAGGTATCCTCTACCACATCAGGGTCATGACACCACCGACACAAATCGCCATTTCTTAAGCCAATTCCGTGCATGTGCTTACCGAGTGTATTATGTCCAGTAATTATACCCACAATCAATCGTAGATGCGCTTTTTCGATACTTAGCAGTATCTCCGTGTTCCTTGGAGACCACTCGTCCCAAAGAGCCTTAGTTTGTTCACATCCGTCTACTGAGTACCATCTCTGATGCCATACATTTTTATATTTTAGTTAAAACCATAAAAGATTAACGACAGGGGTGGGTATACGTCAGCCTCGACGTTACACGGGGAATTGGCTCCAGTTTTGGAGAGTTTATCCGCAGCTTCACTACGGAATTTATCTTTATGGCCAGGTACCCAGCACAGAGTTGCATTATGCTGTTCCTCGAAAACCTTATGTTCTCTGCGGCAGCGGCTGACCACAAAAATAATACGTCACTGCATTGGTAAACACTATGTATCAAGTTGTAGACGGTATTCGAACAGAGTAATTTATGGTGAATCTAGAATTACTCCAGTTGGTTTATACGTTTGCGACCTACTTTCAAAATTTGTCCATAGAGTTGTCCAACACGATAACGAGTATGTTTCTATAATTTACGATATACGATACATTTTAACTGGTCGAATACAAATTATTTGTCACCAATCGGTTATATTAATGAAGTCCCTGCGAATTTTGATATTTCCGTCAGTATTCGACATGGATTCTATGAGAAAGCATTGTCGAATACGCACCGGGGGTAGTACGAGATGCTTAGGAATTTAATTTTAATTTTTTTTTTACTCTTTTCTTTGTTTATTTATTAGATTTTAAGTTTAAATGAGAATTTTATACTCTCAAGCCACTGTAGTCCCGGGAGCAAGGACATTTATGCACACTATTATTAATAATTTAATACTAAATTCACTATATCTGTACTATTTAAAAAGCATGGTGCTGTTTTTCATATTTATTATAGTAATTTAAGATATTACATTATAGTCTTAAGTTCTCTTTAAAATATGTAGCTAATAATAATAGAGTAATTATAACGATTTAAAAGAAGGCTCAATAAAACCTAAAACCTAAAAAAACCTAAACCTTAGACCTTATATTCGTACTCTGTAATGCCTTTAAAGCAGCCTGGCTATCGATGAAAAAGCAAATATCGCTTCTAAATACTTGCATCAACGAGATAAGTTCAGCCGCTTTGGCAATCGCATATATTTCTGCTTGGAAGATGCTGCAGTCATTATGCTAGCGAAGGGAGACCTCCAAATCAAGCTCACGACAGAAAATGTCGCATCCAGTACCATCCTCCATCTTGGAACCATCTGTAAAGAGAATAATATCAAGAAACCTAACATTCCCTTTCTGCCATTCTGTCAAAGAAGGAATTCTAACGCGTACCCCTTTGTCAACTATGTCATGGTTGATCATATAATCTGTTCCAGATCCCATTATTGATAGAGCTACTATACGAGTATGTCTCGAATTGGTACCTAGCAGAAGATTCATCTGGGCTAGCCGGGTTAGTGTTAGTTCCGCAGACAATTTTATATATCAATCGATAGGTTAAATTCCCATAATAATCTCAAGTGATCTTGAAGCGGTATAAGCGGTATAGCTGTAACATGTGCCATGTCAGAACAGGCCTTATGTCAGAACAGGCCTTAGCACAGCTGTGTACAGCCAATGAATAAGCTTCGGTTTCAAGCCCCATCTGGGGCCCATAATTTTTCTATCCAGTTCAACTTACGATCCAAAATTACACCCAGGAGTTGGACAGTTTAATAGTAATACCCTGTAGCGCTGGTAGTCCAAAGTTCGGTAATTTATTACTCCTAGTGTACAGTACCAGTTCCATTTTTGTTGGGTTTATGCTTAGGCCACAACCAATAGCCCAGGTGGATACTCTCGACAGGGCTACCTCAACGATGTCAAAGACCGACGACAAGAATTTACCTGCAGAGAGTATTACTATGTCGTCAGCATATGCACAGACCTTAATACCCGATAGCACCAGACTATGTAAGATTTCATTAACCACTAGAATCCACAAAAGAGGTGAGATGAAAAAAAACCTCTAAGAATAAAATAAATCCTTTGAAGTCACTCTTGTCCTAGTTCGGACTTGATCACATCAATTCTTGACTTGTTGGCATTTTTATACCCTACACCACATTGTGGTACAGGGTATTATAAGTTTGTTTCACGGCAGATGTTTGTAACACCTGAAAATAACACAGCTAGACCCATCTAAAAATATACCGAACGACTCCGAATCACTAGCTGAGTCGATTTAACCATGTCTGTCCGTCCGTCCGTCTGTCCATGTAAAGTTGTTCGTCGACTACAGGTCGCAATTTCACTCCGATCGTTCTGAAATTTTGCAGGTTAGAGTATTTCGCAGCTGTTAAGATCCCTATTGAATTTGGTTGAAATCGGTTCAGATTTAGATATAGCTCCCATATATATCTTTCGTCCGATTTGGCCCTTTAGTCCTATAGAAGCTGTATTTTACATCCAATCGTTTTGAAATTTAGAATGGTAGAGTTTCTTGATCCATTAATTAAGATTGCCGAATTTGAAGAATATATGTATGTTTCGTCCGATTTTGCTCTTTAGTCATGTAGAAGCTGTACTTTACATCCAATCGTTTTGATATTTAGAATGGTAGAGTTTCTTGATCCATGGACTAACATTGCCGAATTTGAAGAAAATTTATACAGGAATTACAAAATTTATATTTCAGAGTTATTCAATATTACGAGAGTGGTGTAGGGTATTATATAGTCGGCCCCGCCCGACTTTAGCCTTTCCTTACTGGTTTCATTTCATTTTTCAAAGAGGGACTTACATTATGTCTAATACGTGAATTTGTATACTGGGGGCTTACTAACTTTGTCATTCCGTTAACAACACTTGAAATATTGATATGCGACCCAAAAAAGTACATAAGTATATTCTTGATCGCCGTGAAATTCGAAGACGATTTAGCCATGTCCGTCTGTCTGTCTGTCAGTTAAAATCACAATACAGTCGGTAATAATAGTACTCGTAAATGGGCAATATCGGTCAATATTTTGATATAGCTCCCCTATATAGGTCGCTTTCAAATACGGGTTTTGAGCCATTAATACCACATTTTTAAAGCAATTTAGCTGAAACTTTGCAGTTTGTATTCTATTTCGACAAGAATTCATCACAGCAACAATTTAACATATCGGTCCATTTTTTGTTATAGTCATCCTATAGAGGTCGCTGCAAAATACGTTTATTTGAGCCATAAATAGCACATTTTCTAAACAATTTAACTAAAAATGTTGCAGTTTGTATTTTAGTTAGACAAGAATTCATCACATTAAACTTTTCTTAAAAAAGTTCATAATTTGTTATGCCCCCCTTACAGATGTCGCTCCCAAATATGCTTGTTTAAGCCATAAAAAAAACCATTTCTAAGCAATTTAGCTGAAATTTTGCAGTTTGTATTCTATTTTGACAGGAATTCATCGCAGTAAAACTTATACAAATCAGTGTATATTTTGTTTTAGTCCCCGTGTAGAGGTCGCTCTCAAATATGGTAATTTACGCCATAAATACTAAATTTTTCAAATGAATAAGATGAAGAGTTTGGCTAAAAAATTTGCAGCGTTCTTCATTTTAATAATTTGACTAAACAAAAATGATCGTTCCATGATTTGCTCCATATCGAAAGATTTTTTTATATAAAATTCGGCCCGGATGTTTTATACAGCTGTAGATGTTTTTCTTTCTTTGAAGCATTATGAAATTTCTATTAAAAGAAACATTAATAATATCAATGATTTCGAATCAATTACTAACACGCTGAAACAAAATCGCTTCAGTAGCATATTGTCCCAAACATGTTCGGTTTGAAACATATCTATGTTTAGGGTACACTCTAAACATATAATATTGGGTACACACAAAAAGTATATATTTGGAAAAATTTTATTCTTTACAAATCTTTGTTTACATCCCAATATGTTTTTATTTCGGACTATCATTTCCGAAACAAATATTCATTTGCACTTAAGAATTCAGAAAATACGTTAATTATGTTAAATTTTTTACTATTTCAAAGTTATTGTGTGTCACAAATATATTATTCCTTCGATTCAAACGTATCAAAAAAGGCGATTTTGTCCCGTGTAACAGTGATTAAAGAAATCGATAGGTTCTATTGTATATGATTGTTATCACTGGTACAGTTCTTAATTAGAAGCGCCTTACAGCATCTCCACTTTTTAAATTTTTGTCATTCCACCAGAGTAAGAGTTTTTAATAAATTATTTTAAAATTAAATTTTAGGAAAGATTTGCGTTCTATGGTGTAAAATCCAGTTGTGTGAACGAAAAATGGGGCTGTCACCTGTTCCGCCGCAAATCACTTAATCTAAAATATCCTTTAGGCCAATCCAGTGGATTTTTCTAAATCATATGTAAATTTTAATTAATATACAAACATATATTTTTAAAACATGATAGGAATCGAGCTCATGTCAGATTATTTACGGATTCATTTGGCATAGCGTGAGTGATTTGTATAATTACTTATTCGCCTGAAGCTACATTTTAATCATTGAGTAGATTGCATCGACGCAAATGCACCACCTTAAGGTGGGTGCAACACATGTTTATGTTCAAAATTTAAGATTATGTGATTCTAACTAGGATATTCTCCAGGTTTCAATACCATTTTGTTTCTATATTATTATAGAAACAAATATTTTATACATGGCGGTGTATAAATATGTATTAAAAATTGGCAGCATACATACTGGATCATGATTTCTGAGCCACGACACTCGTTATCAACAGTTCTGCTGCAGTTGTGTGGGAGATACGGAGCTCTTTAAGGCAGATTTCCACATGCCTTAAAGAGCTCCACATGAAACCTTACTTCTCCAAAATCTTTCAAAAACAACTGCTAACCAAAGTTAATATAAAACACCAGCCATGTCCAATAAGAAGCGAATTTTTTGCTCCATCAAATGGAAAATTACCACACTATGCAGAAAAGCTTTTATGTTTTTTGACTGCAATAGGTGTAGTTGTGGTGAATCAGAAGACTCACCATGTTTTGCCGAGCCATGCAATTTGTTATGTTTGCTTGCTTGACTTTATTCGGTCTGCCAATCACAGAATTCTCATTCGCTTGTGTGTAAAAATCGACCTTACCGAGCTCCGTATCTCCCATACAACTGCAGCAGAACTGTGGATAACGAGTGTCATGGCTCAAAAATCATGATCCCGTATGTGTGCTGCCAATTTTTAATATATATTTATACACCGCCATGTGTAAAGTATTTGTTTCTATAAAAATATAGAAACAAAATGGTCTTGAAGCCGGGAGAATATCCTAGTTAGAATAATAACGATTTGCAGACCGAATAAAAGCAATCAAGTAAACATAATAGTTTAAGATTAGTTGTATGATTTTTTCACCCTGAGGCAACGTACATTTTTTCAAAATATATTTTCAATATGCAAAAAAAAAAAATTCATTATTGTGACTTGGGATAATCGAATGTTATTGTGAGCCGGCATTTACTTTTTAAAGATAATTTCATTAATTCGGTCCAAGGTACAATTTTCGATACGCGTCGCTACCGGAATTACGCAAGTAATGGCTTATTGAATTCACATCATATCATATTGAAAAAAAAAGTTCCATATGTGTGACTTCACAAGTTCCAGGACTGACAGATTCATTCTAACACAACTTCCTCATAACTTTTGAAATAATCATCTAAACTGTATTTCAGACAACTTTTGACAAAGACTATGGAACGAGCAAAATGTTTCCACCTTTATGACATAACAGCGAGGATATAGCTTAGTCGGTTTACACTTTTTGCTTGTTTAACTTTAACAAAAAAAAACGATATTTTATTTTATAGGGGAATATTTCCCAATTCGCATTAATTTTTTATGACCATAGAAAATCGACCCGCCCTATTGCATATGTATGAACAATTGCATTACATGCAAATGAAAAACAGCTAAAATAGTTAAATGTGATGTTCAGATATCATCAATACAACATCATATGTTCGTCTAAATATTATGACCACGGTTGGAGTTGAATATATGTTGGGTGTTTTCAATACCCTGGGTAACGTCAAATGGGCTGTGATGGACATATATCTCCCCTACATTCGTGTGAACTATATATATATATATATATATATATATATATATATATATAATATCCTGTGGTTCCTATTAGGAACAAAGGGCAACATATCGATACCTCCTTTCTAAACTAAGTGCAAAAGGTAGATTTTCAGTAGAGGCGATCTAAGTTTGATGATTTTGCTAAATTTGTGTGAAATTCCTTTATAATGCAAATCGAATAACCTGTACTGTTTTGTGAATAACTTTTGATTGGATTGACGGATAAACACCAAATTTTGACTGAATATAATTTGGAATATTTAGAAATTAAACATGCAATCTCCCTAAAAACATGCTAAGTCGACTAAGCATGTTTTAGAATGGAGGTATCGATATGGATATATTTAAACAAACTATACAACAAAAACTAACGCGGTCTTTGGGCTCTGAATCCAAACCGGGTTTATCCAATAGAGCGGGTTTATCCAGCTGTCTGACTGTCCGTCCGTGGGTCTTTGCTCAAGCCGACCTTACAAAACGTATAGGAACAGTAAAAAAGTAAAGGAAGAGCAGACACAACGAGCAGCGAATAGCGCACAAAGTTTGACGAAGTTGAGACATGTTGAGGTTTCGACTCTTACCGACAAGCAAAATGAGTCACTTACCTGGGCCAATCAGTCGGCTGATAGATCCACAACTTCGGCTGTATTAATGTCGGGTAATAATGCCAAAAGAATCAGATAACCTGATGAACCGTAACCGTCAACAGTATCCTCAACAACCCCTTCAGTTATGTAGCGAAGGAGAGTCTAGTGATGGCCGTTATAGGCATAAGCGATGTGGATGGCTCCATCCCTAAGCTCAAATGGAGACATGTGACATCGTCCACTATGGCCCAATGCCTCGCTATTCTAAGTGGCATCCTGGAAGATTAAAGCTATTGGATTACGATGATTTCAGATCACCAAACCTGTATATGATTCCTCTAAATCGAATGGGTGAGGTCTGGCCGTGAGCCCAGTTGGATGTTGTCAAGAAAACCGGCATCCCTAGTCGCCCGAGCGCTTACCAGACATTCGCGAAATGCTCAGAGCTTGCAATCCTGGTTTTCCACCCACAATTGGAGAATTGGCAATATTGGTGAGGTGGATAGTCAAAAGCGGCAGATCAACTTGATCCTTAATGCTGAATGCATACCTCACATACAACGGGTAAATGGGACCATGCGACATTGTTGCGGGACTATAGTTCTGAAGGTATACAAGCAGAATGTACCCCCACTGCATAAGGCGAGGTATCAAACATGGTTACCACCCAGCCGCCTGAAATAGCCAACAACCTTGCTAGCCAACAATTTCTGAAGCCTCTAACTCTAACACAAAGGCGGTACCATCTGTTTCCTACGACTAATGCTTGCTTTCGGACACTGAGGGGCTGAGATGAGTCTCCGGACTGTTCCATGCATTTTATGGGTATATGCTACTAGATGATACATATGAGGAGTTCGGCAATACCCTTGTTGGGGTGGAGGTTAATCTGTCAAAGCTACCAATGATGGTAAGAATTCTACTCCATCACGCAAAAGAAGCCTCAGCGGCTCTATTGCTGCTCCTGTCCACAGATGTAGTAGACGTTGTCCTGATGCAGGAACCGTACGTAGTACGAGGAAAGGTATGTGGTCTGGCCACAGTACCTGAAGGTACTCCGAGAACCTGCATTTTGGCCAGAAAATATCATCACATTTTCTCTTATCTAACATCAGTGGTGAGGACCAAACAGCTGTCAGTCTAGGGATAGGTAATCCGAGATACTGGATAGACTCCAGTTATTTGCATTCTGAAGAAGTGGTAGTACGGTCAACTGTCTTCAAGAAGCAACCTGATAATAGCGGCAGACGTTAATAGGTAATAGTAATAATAATAGCGGCAGGGATAGGTAATCCGAGATACTGGATATAGCGGCAGGGATAGGTAATCCGAGATACTGGATAGACTCCAGTTATTTGCATTCTGAAGAAGTGGTAGTACGGTCAACTGTCTTCAAGAAGCAACCTGATAATAGCGGCAGACGTTAACGCTCATCATCCTATGTGGGTTACTATGGATACAGACAATAGGGGTGACTTTTTTTAACTATTTACCAACCTAACCATTTGTAACAAATGCAATAAACCGAACTTTACAAATAAAGACAGACAGGAAGTATTCGACGTCCCTACTGACTTGCTGTCAGACAAAATTATTGTATGGAATGTACTGGACGACGACTCATTCTCAGATAACCATTATATAGAGTACAAACTTGCTGAAAAAGTATCTAAACCTGCCGTCCGCAGAAATGTAGGGAAGATAAAACGGCACCTGTATGAGAAAAATTAAAAAAAAATATTCAATTCACGAACCGAATGACAGAGTCGGTCTGGACAATTTAGTCGATCACATCACTACTTCATTCAGTAGATCATTAAAAGAAGTCTGTCCAAAGCCAAGTTACAGGGGTAAAACTAAAACAGAATGGTGGACTTTTGAGCTAAAGGCTAGGAGCTAAAGGCTTTGAGCTAAAGGCTAGAAGAAGAATTGCAATAAGCAATTGATCAAGACCAAATCTACTGGGGTCACCAATAACTGGGATGCCTATAAAGAGTAACTTAAAATCTATAAGAAGGAGCTTAGAAAAGCGCAAAGGAGTTCTTGGCACCCGTTCTGTGGAGAAGTGGGAAAGATCTCAGATGGAGCAAGGCTGCTTAAGATGTTAGTGGGTTATTTGCAAACTGGACAAAAACGAGCGAGCAGTCGTAAAATTTACTGCTCGACACACATTTCCCAGGGAACTCACCAACAAAACCCGAGAATAAGCAGGATCAACAAGAGAGCGAGTGGACTGCTAGCGTCGTTAGCTTGTTGACTGAGAAATCCAGAATAAGCAGGCGATTAACGGCTTTGAGCCCTTCAAATCGGGGCTGTTAACAACATTCACTCAGATGCGGTAATTGCAGCGCTGTCGCATCTAAGAGCAAACTCTTGCTTGATTAGACTAATTCAATGCCTGATCAACAAAAAACGCATAACAGCAAGCATCGAGATTCGTAAACAGGGGAATTCCACAGGGAGTTGTTCAATCTCCACTAATTTGGAATCTAGCAGTGTATGGAATCCTATTAGATTTGATACGTTGTGGTTGCAAAGTGACCTTGCCGTCGCAGTATCCGGCAAATTCCCCAACGTCCTCAGAGACATAATACAGGTGGCTCTGAATAAATTGGCTAGATGAGCCATGAAGCAGCGGCTTGACAGAATTGGTTTTCTACTAGGAAGTTTTAAAATGTGAACCCTCCTCGACTAATATGATCCTAGATAGGAAATTGTCTTTCAGACTTAATGTATTGGAACGGGTAAGGAAGGCCAACGTCGCATTTTATACCTGTGGGAAAGCTGTAGGGCCACGCTGGGGCCTCTGTCCTGAAATCGTCCATTGGATATATTTACATAGTCGTATATAGCCATTGTGTTGTGATGGAGGTAGGGCAACTGATAAGCAAACCATCACCAGACAATTAATGAAGGTTCAGAGAACTGCTTGCCTAAGCATAAGCTGGGCTTTAAGGACTACAGCGACAGAGTCTTTACAGGTCCTAATCCATCTACTGCCGATTGATATTGGGGCTAGAGAAGTTGCAACCAGAGCAGCATTAATATTAATCTGCCTAACATCCACATGAGGATGTCACGTTATAGTTCAATGGTAACCGACCGAGTCGTCGTGTATATGCCAACGGTGTACGCCTTTGAGAGGGTCTTTACCACTAAGATAGTAACCAATATTGGCGTTGTCATTTACTCGGATAGCCAGGCTGCCATCAATTCTCTGGATGCAACATCCCTGAATTCACAAACAGCCCTCGACTGCCGCAGATCTCTTAACGAGATGGCTGAGCAGTTTAATATACACCTCATATCTCATATGGGTGCCTGGGCATAGGGATATCCTGCGAAACTGCAAAGCTGATGAACTTGCTAGGAAAGGAACGACATAATTCTCGAAGAATTTGCATATACTGGTGCGCCACTATCCACGTGCATGCTTTGGCTTAGGCAAGCAGGCAGTCCAACGAAACATGGACAGAAATCGGCACCTGCAGAGTAGCTAGACAAATCTGGCCAAGGTATGACCTGAGAAGATCAAAATATCTCCTCGCACTAGAGAGGCAAAGATTGTCTACGTTAGTATCAGTTCTGACGGGACACTGCTTGATCGGCGAACACGCCAAAAGATTGGGTATTGACTTCAATGACTTCTGCAGAAGCTGTGGAGATGACGAAGAAGTGGAGAGCATTGAGCACTTGCTATGCGACTGCCCCGCTCTGAGCAAAGGACGACTGGACATACTGGGGTCGACCTTTCTAGGCAGCTTAACAGATCTTTCCAGTATTCGTTTCCGATATTCGTATTATCGGTAAATATGTATATCAAACAGGTTGGTTTCGATGAGGGGCATTTCAGCCCGTGGTAACACTAGGGACCTAAACTGGTCTATGTGAGCTTGTAAAAAAAATCCGGCTGCCACTCTAACCTTACCACTAACATGCCTCCGCGAGAGGAATGGGTTGGCAGAATACCTGGAACTAGGAACTATCTCCACTTCAACATGTTACCGTGTATATTCATGTTTATTCATCCATATTAATGCATAGCTCAATTTACTTGAATGAATATGAACAATTAGCATGTGCTCATCATTACTTGCAAACTCGTAGATGAGCTGCACTGCTCGTTCCCTATTTTAAGTTAATAAGTATGACTCTAAAACAGATTTATAATTACACCGACCCAACACACAGACAGACTCACATACAAAGTATGTATATCTAAGACCGATATGGCAACCGCATTTAAAGGGCCTGAGTGGATAATTAGAACATTGGCCCCATCATTCTATATACGTATGTATTTCCACATCACAAACACGTGTCAATAATTGCGGTGGCTTCCTCCATTCATTCACTCATTCATATCCATCCATCCATCCACCTGCCAACCTGCCAATTATTTAAACCTACCGTCTGTCTGTCCAGCCCTCCGTCCGTCCGTGTCTCTGTCTATCCGTGAACTACCTTCATTTACTTTTATAGGCCCATATCATATCGTGGTAATTATAATATGGATGGATGGAGGGAAGATATGTACATGGAATGGATGGCATGGCTGGTTGGGTGGATTGTGATTATGTCGATGGTAGTATGCAAAGCGAAACTGGAGGAGTACATTGACTGCACTTCATCCAACAATGATTGAGATTGGCTTGCTTGCTGCAAATCAATGTGGGTTAGATTTTGTTACACATCATGAATTATATACATGAGGATAATGTGCCTAACGCCTACCAACCAACCAAACAACCAATGTTCCAATATTTGTACTTACCTATAATTACACCAAAAGGTAGAACAAATAGTCGGAACCACCGGAATAATTAAACTCGTACAATAAAAGTATATTCATGTCATTAGCTGCACTGGAATGCAATGCATATCTCCTCTGCATCTATGAGAGACCAATACTTGATGCACTTGGTCTGAAGAACATGTGTCAATTTTGACAACACACATAAGTTGACAAAACCTATTTCCGTTTCCGGCACGAGAAAATAACTGACATTGTATGTGTTAAAAATTGTAAAGTCAGTTGTAATTAAACTCTCTATTTACAAATATTTATAGGCTGTAGTCGAGATGCTTCATTTAATTCTGAAATTACATACATTGGGGGGAACGAACGTTAGTGTTATCAGCAGTTGTTCCGAAACTCTACGAACATAAAGTCAATGTTTATGATATGAAATGACCGTGAGTGGGATATATTTTATATACGATTCACCGTGGAAAATATCACGCTGTATTATGGGTAGAGTGGAGAAGAAGTGTCATTATTACATTAGCTCCCTTTAACTTTATGTTTAGGTTAGAGTGGCAGCCGCTTTTATCAGCTCACATAGACCAATTTAGGTTTCTAGTGTTACCCCGGGTTCAGATGCCCCTCGTCGAAACCAACCTGTTTGATTTACAAAGTTATCAATACGAATATCTGTACCGGAAAAATCTGTCAAACATCCTGGAAAGGCCAACCCCAGTATGCAGGACAGTTGCAAAGCAAGTGCTCAATGCTTTCCACTTCTTCCTTATCACCACAGCACCTGCAGTAGTCATTGGAGCCAATGCCCGACCTTCTGGTGTGTTCGCCGATCAGGCAATGTCCCTACAGAACTAAACTGTCAGATCCATTACCTACCAATTATCAAAGGTTCAGAGAACTGCCTGTTAATACATAAGCGTATCTTAAGGGACTATAGCGACAGATTATATACAAGTCCTACCCAATCGACGTTGCTACCATTTATATTAAATTGCCTAGCACAGCAGAGGTACAAAAAATACGACCACATGAGGATATCACATCACAGATATCAACATAAGACCGAGCGTACTATGTACCAACGGTGTACGCCTTGGAAAGATACTTTAGATGCAACTAAGACATCCGCCAAGGAGGAATGGGTTGGTAGAATATCAGAGGAAATAATAATGGTATCCACCTCTGTACAGATGGTTCGAAGTTTTGATATAGCTCAAAGACTAGCAGATACTTGCAGTGTCTATCAAAACGCCAGATGGCTGGGCCATAACATTGTGACAATTGCGTCGTCAATTATTCGGACAGCCAGGCTGCCATTAAATCTCTGTGGGCTACTTCAATAAATTCACCAACAGCCCTCGACTGTCGCAAATCTCTTAAAGAGATGTCGGAGCAGTTTATCATATACCTCCATAAGGCCAAAAACCTACTTTCGCTAGGGAGGAACGAACACGTCAGGAGGTTGGAGATTTTGAAGATTATGTCTATCAAATGTTGGCCGCGGCTACGTCTCAGATGGTCCATCCGTTGAGTCCAATTTTCGATGACTCGTTCGAGCATTTCGACTGGTAACTGGCGAATGACACGCGTGATGTTTTGCTCCAAGGCCTGAATCGAAGCGGGTTTGTCCGCATAAACTTTAGACTTTACATATTCCCACAGGAAAAAGTCTAACGGTTGGATATCACACGATCTTGGTGGCCAATCGACCGACCCAAAACGTGAAATTATCTGATCACCGAAGTGTTCTCTCAATAAATCCATTGATTGATGCGATGTGCGGGAAGTGGCGCCGTCTTGTTGAAACCAAATGTCGCCGAGATCACGAGCTTAAATTTCAGGCATCAAATAGTCGGTTATCATGGCACAATACCGGTCGCCATTGGCGGTTACGTTCTCACCGGCATCATTTTTGAAGATATATGGACCGATGATTCCGGTACGTCGGATCGGGAATCGGTCAATGGCAAAAAGATAGCTCTTAGCGAGAGCTAAAATAGTGCTCATGGGTGTCAAGGTCGTGGGTCGACTGGAAAGTGGTTTTTTTTGATTTAAAAAAAATTTACTTAGCGCAATTGGCGAACTGTTATTTTGATAATAAAACTGAATAATTTGTAAACGTTGTTCAGGCGTAAGTCTTTCCATGATGAAATGCCAAACAATACTTATCAAAAATAACATGACTGCATGACACGACTCACACGTGATCTGTCAAAAAAAGGCTATTGAAAAAAGTATCTCTGCTTAGATCACCCGTTACATTCTTTATTATTTTTGTTACTGCGCTTTTATTTTTCAAAGTGTAGAGAGTAAATTGAAAAAAGGCGGGGTTTCCCCCTAAATTACTTCAATAATCGGGACTCTGGAAATACGCGAAAAATCGGGAAAATCCGACCGTCTGGCAACCCTGGTTCCGCATCGAGTAATCTACTTTTGAATATGCTGGAGTCGGCTTCTTATTATTGATAACATACGATGAGGGGCAACTGAGCCCGTGGTAGCACTAGATACCTCAATTGGTCTATGTGAGCTGTTGACCCCGGCTGTCACTCCAACTTAATCATAAAGCTGTATTTTTTATGACTGAAAAACTTTGGCTCTGCTCATGGATTATGTTTGTTTGATGTCTATTCTTTTTTCGTCAAGAAAATTATGTCGGTTAATTTGCCACGGCCAGATAGCATTTTTTACTACTTTTGACAGAGCTTTAGACGATGGGTCTTGCAAATTTTATTTTTTGGGGCTTCAAGAGTCTGGGGTTTGTTGACTCGTGACTTCAAGAAAACCGGCCAGTGCATATCACTGAAACGAGAGATAGGCGACGACAAAAATTCAGCCTTCAGAATGCGCAGATGCTCCATCCTGTTGGATCTACATGTTCTCCAGCGTTTGGCCTAAGTCGAGTTGTGAAAGATTTCAATTTTCGCCCTAATAATCGTCCCACCCGACAGGCTGTACCTGCTAAAGTGAATACATTCGAATCCAAATGTTCACTTTTGGATGTTCCGGCGCCAAAGAGACGCCGTACCGCTCGAATCGACGAAAATATCGCAGCCGTAAGTGTATCCGTTCAAAATGAGCCAAATCAGTCGATTCCACGTCGTTCTCAGGAATTGGGCATGTCTCAAACTACACTGTGTCGTATTTTGCGAAAAGATCTTGCCCTTCATCCTTATAAGATCAAACTGACTCAAGAACTAAAGCCACGTGATCATTTGAAACGCCGAAACTTCTCCGATTGGGCTCTGGCAAAGTTAATGTTATGTCTTTAATTCATTCTGCCGACTACTGTCGACACTGTGAGAATGAGGAGGAACTGGAGACACCTTCTCTGTCAATGTCCTACTCTATCAAGACGAAGACATCGCTGCCTAGGTGATTACACGATACAAAATCTAGAATCTCTATCATCCCACGATATTGATATAATCATGGGCTTCATAGGTTGCTTGAGATGGATGGTTTGACATCAACTCATCTAAACATCTCCTAAAAAGCCATCTCTCCTCTCTTGTATCTATACTCATCACCTCCTTCATCTTCTTCGACCTCTCCCTCTTCTTTTACTCATCTTTTCAGGACGAACACAATGGACCAAATGGTCTCCGAGTGAAGTGGTGCACGCCAGCAATGGGTGTGTGCCGCGCGTCCTTAACCTAACCTATGTCCTTAATGGAAAACCCGTAATACTTTATATTTACGTAAAATCGCATTTCTCTGTTTTTTAAACACATCGATTGAAAAATATGGCTTGTGCTGCACTTAAGTAGATATAAAATCGGAGGTACATAGACTCGTATATAAGGCGGCTATATCTAAATCTGATCCGATTATGACCAATTCAATAGGCTTCATCGCCGATGTGATAGGAGTAAGATTGCGATCTACTTTTCGACAATGAATCAGCAAAATGGTTCTACCGTTTTGGCATCTCCCATACAATGTACCAAATTTCCATTTTATTTCTCTGAACACGACTGAGATTTTATTGTTGATTCCCTATGAGGGGTTTGATCTGTTATTGCTGTTATTTTCTGTTTCTCTCACTCTGGAGTTGAGCTGAAGATCAAAGGGTTTTTGATCTTCAGCTCAATCACTATGGGACTTAGTGATAGTGCACTATCATCTACTGGTCCTACGTAAGAACCACCATCCCGGGACCGCTTTCGCATTACTTCGGAGTGGGTTCATATATATGCTTTGTTTTTGTTAGCCTCTTCCTTCTCCTATTCCCCCCGTCCTAGTACATATTTTGTATTAGATTAGGGGTTCGGAGTATTCATGTCTTGGAACAATTTCTTCGACCTTATTATTGTCTCCATTAAATTCGCACATTTCGTCCATTGTTCGTTAAGGTAAGTACAGACGATTTGCAGATCGGACAACATTGCCAGAAAAATGTCGGAAAAATGCAACCCTGTGAATTTACAACCGTGTGAACATACAATTTTTGTTATGCAACGTTAGCAGAAAAGTCATTGCGAGATAATTTGCTGATTGTTATATGTTCGAAGTTTATGCATGTGACAACGGCGCCATTGCCAAAAAATCATTTTATTTGCAACACTGTCTATAATGTAGTTTTATTGGCAATCCTGCATATAAATATTTACAAAATATATTGTAAATATATGAAATTGTAATGTTTTCTTGCAATCGTCTGAACTGTCAATTCACCTTTGCCTAACAATCTGACATTGCCCGTATATTTGCAGCACTTTAACAGGGTTGATAACGTTTGCCGATCTGGCAATCGTCTATACTCAGCTTTACTCTTAAGCATCTCATCTACTAAGTTTTCCGGTGTTATTGTAACTCGTAAATATTCATTTAGGGTGTTACGCAGATCTGTCCAATAACTACATACAAAGATTGTGTGTTCGACAGTATCATCCATTCTGCGACACATATCACACCTGGCGCTGTCTCTAATTTTAAATCTTGAAAGATACGCACCAAAATTTCCGTGTCCACTCATTACTTGTGTGAGATAGAAATTTAGTTCGCCGTGTTTTCTTTCTAACCACTTCTCCACATTAGGGATTAACCTAGCCTTCGGTAGCTTAGTGGTTAGTGCGTTAGACTTGGATCCCGAAGGTGCTGGGTTCAACTCCCAGCCATGGCACCGGAAAAATTTAACATTAACATTTCATGTTTTCATCATAATTCGAGTTTCTGCAGCTAAAAATAACTCACCGGGCGCACTACCACTACAACAACATCTGATCACACAAGTCAACAGGGAAGCTAAAAATAGACATAACACCATGACGACTATTAACAGATATGCAGCGCTTCTAGTGGAGAATAGAAACGGCAACACTCAAAATAACATCGATTCCCTGATATTAACAGACGAATGTTAATTTACAACCGGACAACATTGAGTGGATGAAAACAACATAAGGTTCCCGCGATAATCGGATATATGCCGGAACGAAGTCTGTAATAGAAATAGACTTAAGGATTATCAACTCAGCATCTCCAAGCTGCTACAACAACAACAACAACAACCTATGTGTCCATCTTCCCTTGTCGACATTGTTCCATTTGTGTTGCCAGCTTTGATATAGACGAAGTCTTGCTTGCCTTTTAATGTTGTTTATATCACTTTTGTTATGTTCTTCTAACATCTTCTTTTCACTGTAGATCTCCTTAATTTCTCTTAATGCAAGGTGAGCTGGAGGGATACCGCTGAGTATGGATGCCGCAGATGTTGATACGGTGCGATACGCCGATGTGACCCTTAGGGTTGACATTCTGTGTACTTGGTCCATTCTTTTTAATAGAGTCATATTTGTTCGCACGCTATCGCTGAAAACCGGAGCGCCATAGAACAACTGGGCATATGCAACGCTAGCTATCAATTTTCGAGTTGTTTGACCAGGTCCTCGTATGTTTGGCATAATCTGCGCTAGTTTCGTGGCTGTTTTCAGTGACTTATCCGTAACGAGTTTCACGTGCTCACTGAAAGACATCCGCCTGTCCAGTTCTAGTCCTAGATATCGCAGACTCCTACTAAACCTTACCTCATGTCCGTCTACCTTCAATTTTGGGAATATGAATGAGCGTTTACCTGTTACAAGTATAGCCTCTGTCTTTTCAGCTGCCAGCTTTAGGTGTTTGGGTTTCAACCATGAACTTATTCGACTGAGGCAATCGTTCGTTTTAATTTCAGCTACGGCTGCCGATGATTGTGTCACGACTAGGGCTACGCCGTCTGCATATCCTACTAGTTTGCAGTTGTCGGGAAGCTGCAAGTTCAGGAGACCATCATACATGAGGTTCCACAAGAAAGGTCCCAATATTGACCCTTGACCTACAGACCCCAGCAGATACTTCATGATGTTGCATACCTTCGTCAGTTTCGTATTCTAGTACTCTATCTTGTAAATAATTATCAATTATTCGAATGAGGTAGCTCGGCAAGTGTTTTTCTCTTGTCGCATGTTTTATAACCTCCCAGCTAGCCGTATTAAACGCAGTTTTTATATCCAGTGTCACAATCACGCAGAATTCTTTGTTAGATCTGCATTCCTCCACAGTTCTTACTACTTCAAAGATTGCATCTAAGGTTGACTTCTTTTTAACAAACCCAAACTGCATCGACGAAAAACCTCCTTTTTCGCTCAGCTCACCTTCCAGTCTGTTCAGAATAAGTTTCTCCAGAAGTTTTCCCACAGTATCGAGCAAACAGAGTGGTCTGTAAGACGATGCATTGTCCAGAGGCTTGTCACCTCTTTAAGTGAAGGAACGTATTTGAATAGTCAAGTGAAAATGAAAACGACTTTGAAACCCAACACCAACCACTGCATTACGTTTCACTGGTGGTCAATCAGATCTACGGATGCATTAGTGTGGTTTTTGTTTGGTCTGCGGTCTACATCTTGTCTACTGAGTTGTTGACTTGTTTTGTACGCATCTTTTTGAAATTTTGTAATTAATTATTTTATTAAACTTTTGCTTTTATTTATTTCCAGGTGAGTGCAAAATAATACATACTTTATTTCAAGGTAGGATTTATAATTTTGTCATATATCTTATGACTGACTTGTCATAAATACAAATCATTTTTTTATGTTTTCATCCTAAATATGCCAAATCAGAATAGGTAATACTCTTTTGTTGGAGGAAAGTTTGTTTAGCAAATGATAACCTCGATGAATACCATAAATGTGAAACAAACGCGACTCTCTTTACGTACAAATGTTTCACACTTATACAGTTTCACACTAATAATAGGTCATAAAATTTATATATAATTTATCAATCAGTATGCCAATGTAACTTTTGTTGCATCCGATCTTGATAACGATAGCGGTATGTAGAACTGCATCAAATTTAGACAGGACCACATATATGTGGAATGTATGAAGTTCCACCGATCAATTATTGTTCATACGCTTTATCTCGTAGTATCAGATTGAATGTCCCCAAAGGCATTGTCACTGAGGCATTCTACCTCTACAATATCCAAGTTTTCGGTATGATAGACTACGTGCTGTAAATAGTCCTAAGACTTTGAAGTACACCCAAATTACACCCGATAATCGTATTTATGATTGGAAACGTCAGTAGACGCAAAGAAAAGTATTCGTTTATGCGAAACGAAATTTTAGACAACTACAATGCAGGAACTGAAATTTCGTTTGTTGTGACAGAAGAAATTGAAGTCCTCGTAAACGAGAACTGTAGTTGTCTAAAATTTCGTTTCACAGAAACAATTTTTTTCTTTGCGTGTACATATATAAAAACACAGATCTCGTACAGCTAGGATTACAGTTGAGGTGTTCTAGTATCTAGTATCCCCACGGAGAAACACCTCATCTTTCTATTCTGCTAGTTTGTTTCAACATGTTTATGTGCTATTGCAAAGTTTTTTAAGATACCTGTTTTTCTAAAAATGTTGTTTATTTTTTATTTAGCCGAAATATTTTTGGAACCTTTAAAAGGCAAAATGAGCTTTCAGTTTAGATGGTAAGAACCATACCACATTTTTGGTCATACGAACAAACCAACCCACTCTAATATACATGTCTCCTTGTTTAGTTTTTGAGGTACCACTACTTATTTAATAACTCTTGACGTTATAAATATAAACAATTTGAAAATTCTTTTCTATGCCATGAACTATCAATAAGCCAATACTTATCCTTCATATTGAATGGAACTTATTGAAAAAAACTTTCACAATTTGGCTCTCGGATAAAATATCATATTACATTGCTATTCTATTCCTGTCAGATTTGGTGCTTCAAAATGCTGGATATTTCCTTAAGGAATTTTTAAGCACATGTCCTTTTTTACCAATCCGAAATCCGAAATCGGCAAACGAAAAAAGATTTTGCCGTCAACATTAAAGCGCAAAACAAAAGACGCAAAGAAATTTACGCATTTTTTGATTGCTCTGTCAAGAATCTCCCCACTCAATAAATATTTGCCAAAAAATAATAATAAAAAACGTATCCTTATGTCGGACCCTATATTTCGCAGTTCGGGATGATGTGTCCTTATTATTTCCTTTGATTCACATTTTATTTGTTTTCGTTGTGATTATTTGCTGTTGTTGTTGTACTCTGGTGGGCATTGTTTGTGTGCGGAAATATACTCGTGTCATTCGATTTCCGGTTCAGAATTGTGATTTTGTTCTTCGTGTGTTAACATTTCACAAAAATCAACATTGAAGGAAATACATACATATGCCCTTAACGCATGCTTGAGAGGCAGGACTATACGAATTGTATAGAAAACAAAACATATAAACGAAGTGAAAACATCTGCAGTTGGGCGTGATCGTTGATTGGTTGCTTGCGTTCCCAATAGAGCGGACGGACGGACGGACAATCTGCCTATAATTATTTTATTTCGCAACCATTAATTGTTCACTCGGCTTGTAATGGTTTACATCTCAATGCACAGTAATTTTTGAGTTGAATTAAATGTGGAGGAGCAAAAGGGATTGAAGTCAAGTGAGTGGGACATCTTTGAAATGCGACTTTTATGTGAATCTCTTACAACTTGTATTACACAAACTGATCTGATTGGAATACATTTCATTAAAAAGATAAAAACAATGATATTTGTCATAGTATTTATGTCACATAACATTCAGATTAGGTTGGGTTTTCTTTGAGGCGCAAAAAGACCGCCTGATCACTGTAGTGTTTACCAGGCTGAAATCTTAGCTATTAACCGGGTAGCAGAATTGCTGAAAATTAATTTTCTGACCAAAGACGTTATTAATATTCTCTCTAATAGTGAGGCTGCTGTCAGGTCCCTGGAAACTATATTCCTAAATTCAAAAACTGCCCTCGAATGTCTCAGATCTCTTAACGATATAGCGGAACAGTTAAATATTCACCTGATATGGGTGCCCAGGGTTACCATACGTCCTCCTTTGGGAGGACATGTCCTCCTTTTTAACCAGTGTCCTCCCTCCTTTTTCAAAAATGATGGATTTGTCCTCCTTTTGTTACAAATTAAAATTTTTCACAAATAGTAAACCTCCACATGAATTATACTCGCAACTACTTTTAGTACAAAGTTAGTACTACAATAATTGAGCTATGTAGATGACTGAAATTTGGTACAGATACTTCTTATAGCTGCAGGTAACTTGGGATTGAAAATAAGTAATATCGATCAATTTTTAGCATCTTCTGTCCGATTTGACTTATTAAAGCCATAGAAACTGCAAATTTCAACTGGTCGAACTGACATTGGTAATTTGGGAGTATGTATATCCAGAACCCTTCAGACGAACAATGGTCATCATAGGTCCATGTTTTGATATAGCCCCCACACAAAGGTACCTCAAGATTTTACTTCTTAACGCAACAAATTTCAAAGAATCAAAAAACAGTTGACATGCAATCTATGGTGTAGGGTATGCAAAATTCGGCTTGTCAGATCTTAACGCCACTTTACTTATTTATTATAATTAACACCTAAACTAAACTGGAGCTAGACCCACTTTAAAGTACACCGATTGTCTGTCTGTCTATTTAAAATTGCTCCTTAAGTACAGGTCGCACTTTCATTCCGATCTTGCTGAAATTTGACAATAAGGGCTATTTCATACCTGGGAAGAAATTGGTCAAAGTCGGTTCAGATTTAGATATAGGCCCTATATAAATTTTCTTTCCGATTTGGCCTTTTAGCGCCACAGAAACTTTTTCATATCCAATCACTTTGAAATTAAGCAGTATGGAATCTCTTGATCCAAGGGAACACATTGTCGAATTTGGTGTAAATCAGCTCAGATTTAAATGTAGCACCCAAGAAACCTTGCCAAATTTGAAGAAAATTTGTTCAGATTTAGATATAGTCCTCCGATTTGGCATCTAAACGCTACAAAATACAAATTGTTGTACAAATCATTATCATAGGAAATTGTATTATTTTAATGTCCTCCGAAAGTTTCAAACTCTCTTTGTAAATGTTACAAATGTCCTCCTTTTCTGACACAAAAGTCCTCCTTTCCGAAAAAAGGTTATGGTAACCCTGCGGGTGCCGGGCCATAGGGACATACTAGGGAACTGTAAACCAGATAAATTTGCAAGACTAGGGACCTACCTTACACGTCTAGGGTAACTGGAATATGTGGGCATGCCTCTACCGACCTGCAAGATCTTCTTGAGAGGTGGTCACTAGTCAGTGGCCCTGCATAAGCTCTAAATGCGCCAACGCACTGTTGTCGTTATCGAATGTCTCACTTATCGTGTCAGTTCTTTTTGAGCCAGACCACTCTACGTGAGTCTGAGATACAGGCTACCACTACACTCAACTGCAGCAGATATATTGACGTGTCGGCTGAGCAGTTCACCATCAATCTGATATGGGTGAGGATTCACAAGGACATTCCAGAGACCCGAAGTGCAGATGAGCATGCAACTACTAAGAACTAAAGGGTGATTCATCGTGGGATTTGATTTATAATGTAAAATAAAACACATAAATTTGAAAGTGAACTTAAAACGTCTGAGGTGGTCCATTCGGAAGGTCAATTTTTTGGCGACTCGTTCGAGCATAGCGACTGACACCTCGCGAATAACACGAGTAATATTGGCTTCCAAAGCGTCAATCGTACGTAGCTGGCTTATTCCTGAAGACCTCAGACTTTACATATCCCTAGAGAAAATCATCAAAAGGCAAAACGTGAAATTAAGTGCTCACCAAAATGATTTCTCAACAAGGTTATTATTTCACTCGCTGCATGGCTCGTAGCGCCGTCTTGTTGAAACCACAGCTCACCGAGACCATGCGCTTGAATTTCAGGAAGCACATAGTCCGTTAACATGGTGCTATAAAGGTTACCATTGACGGTAATATTCTGATTTTCCTAATTTTTGAAGAAATATGGACCAATGATTCAACCGCCCCATAAACCATACCACACCGTTGTTTTTAATGAATGTAATCGTAGCTCTTGGTACTCTTCGGGTTGCTCATCAGACCAAATACGGCAATTTTGTTTACTAATGTATCCATTGAGCAAGAAATGTGCTTCATCACTGAACAAAACTTCACATTAAAACACCAGATTTTCATTGAATTTTTCCAGAGCCCATTCACTGAAAATGAGACGCAAATTTAAGTCGCTTGTCTTTCCATGATGACTTGCCAAACGATACTGAACAAAAATGACAAAGCAGTTTGATATGAGTCACGCGTGATCTGTAAAAAAAGCATATTGAAAATCAACCCTCTCGATGAATCATCCGTTATATGGGAACTATAAGGAAATCCGAACCGATTTTCTTCAAACTCCCGCTATCAAGAAAATCCACCCAGCTTAATTTCAAAATGATTGTATGTGAAATACAGCTTCTATGGCGCAAAAAGGCCAAATCGGAAGGAAAATATCTAAATCTGAGCTGATTTTACGCAAATTCGGCAATGACGATCCTTGGAAGAAGAAACTCTAGCCTGCTAAATTTCTAATTATTGGATGCAAAATACAGCTTCTGTAGCGCTAAAAGGTAAAACGGAAGGAACATATATATGGGGGTTATATCTAATTCTTAACCGGTTTTGATCAATTTCAATAATGTTCTTCCCAGGTGTGAAATAGTACTTATTGTCAAATATCAGTAAGATCGGAGTGAAAATGCGACCTGCGACGAACTCCATAAGATGGATAGATGGATGGACGGACAGACATGGTGTTACAAACATCTACCATGAAACAAACTTATAATACCCTCTACTACAGTGTGATGTAGGGTGATGTATAATTAATATATACATAGGGTGATCCAAGTAGAGATACTTTTTTCAATAGCCTTTTTTTGACAGATCACGTGTGAGTCGTGTCATGCGGTCATGTTATTTTTGTTAAGTATTGTTTGGCATTTCATCATGGAAAGACTTACGCCTGAACAACGTTTACAAATTATTCAGTTTTATTATCAAAATAATCGTTCGCCAATTGCGCTAAGTCCATTTTTTATTAAATCCAAAAAAAAAATACTTTCCAGTAGACCCACGACCTTGACACACATGAGCAATATTTTAGCTCTCGTTAAGAGCTATCTTTTTGCCATTGACCGATTCCCGATCCGACGTACCGGAATCATCGGTCCATATTTCTTCAAAAATGATGCCGGTGAGAACGTAACCGTCAATGGCGACCGTTATCCTGCCATGATAACCGACTATTTGATGCCGGAATTGAAGCTCGTGATCTCGGCGAGATTTGGTTTCAACAAGACGGCGCCACTTCCCACACATCGCATCAATCAATGGATTTATTGAGAGAACACTTCGGTGAGCAGATAATTTCACGTTTTGGGCCGGTCGGTTGGCCACCAAGATCGTGTGATATCACACCGTTAGACTTTTTCCTGTGGGGATATGTAAAGTCTAAAGTTAATGCGGACAAACCCGCTTCGATTCAGGTCTTGGAGCAAAACATCACGCGTGACATTCGCCAGTTACCAGTCGAAATGCTCGAACGAGTCATCGAAAATTGACTCAACGGATGGACCATCTGAGACGTAGCCGCGACCAACGATAGACATAATCTTCAAAAAATAAATGCCAAAGAATGTTCTTTCAAATGATAATAAACATTCCCCATTCAATTTGAATTTTCTGTGTTTTTTCTTTAAAAAAGTAGGGAACCTCGAAATGGAACACACTATATTTACGACCTGCACTTTGATAACAAGAATACATGCACACACAGACAGAAGGAGATGGCTAAATCGTTTCATAAACTGATTCTATGCCGATCTGTAAAATAAACTATGGGTCTATCTCTTTGTTTTTTAAAGGGTAGAATCAAATGCACAAAGTCATAACACTCTGTACTACAGTGTGGAAAAATATTTTATTGTGAATTTTTATACCGTCGGGTAAAATATTTTTGCGATTTTTTTTATTTTCTTGAGAGGATTGAAGAAAACTATCGAAAATAAGTAATTAGTTATATGGATGGAAAAAAGGGCCGATCGACCAAATTGGAAAATTCAATACCCTCCAACTCGAACAGTTCTTAACTGATCTCGTTGAAATTTAGTGTCGCAACAACTATCCAATAGGACTAAACTTGGTGCAAGTTTCATTACGATCAGAAAACATCGCGTTTAAAATTTTACTCACTTGACATGAAATCCACCATAGTGAATTATCGCCATCGTTAATAACATTATGCAACAAAAAAAATTTTTTTTTGTCCTACACCTAAAAATTTTTTTTTGTGTAGATTATGGCATACTGTTATATAATATCAGAACCAAACATTTTTTTATGTATAAATTTATTTTCTAAAAAAAAAATTTATTAAATATGCTATTCTCGTCGAATGTACCCTTAGTATTTGCACTTTAATTTTGGAGTATATGCCCGATCAGGTCGACTTATACGTTAAATTGAAGCTATTAATGTGGGCTACCACTGCTCACTTTGAAACAGTGGTTTAGTAACAGTCATTCAACAAATTGGAAAAAGTAGATTTTTTTCCAAAAAAAATTCCTGGGACGAAAAAAAAACATCAAAAATAGAAAAAAAGCCGAAAAAATATTTTATTTTATTTTTTAATAGTTTGCATCCTAGCGAAGAAAATAATGACTATTTGAAAAAAATCTATGGATAAATGTAGAAATTATTGCCCTTTTGCTAGAGGTAAGAGAATTTCAAAAAATCTTTTTTTTTAAATTTCTGTTTAAATAGCGATTTTATTTGTTACTTTTATTTATATTATGTACATTTGAGTTTATTTACATGAACAAGTTTCATTAGAAGTAATTGTGAGTTCTTTGTTGACGTTTGTAGATGTCGGAATCGGTTTCTCTAATGAGGAACCAAATATAATCTTCCATCATTCTTTCATCCCAGTGTCCTTGGTAACGCCGCTCGATGGACTTAAATTCTTGGTGAAACCTTTCTCCATGTTCGTCACTGACGTCGCCAAGATTCTCGGGGAAAAAGTTTAAATGAGAATGCAAGAAATGAATTTTGAGGGACATATTTACACATGTTGGAATACATAAAGCGAAAAATAAGTTAGAAGAATACATATATATGTATGTGTTACATATATATATAAATAAAGAAAAATATATTTCTTACCAATTTTTTTCATAATTATACCCTCACTTTAGTGTGACGAGGGTATATATCATTTGCTACGGAAAAAAGTGTAACACATCGAAGGAGTGATCTAAGACCCTATGTATGTTCGGAGGAAATCCGTTTTGGGTAATTTTAAGTCGAATGAGCAATGTCCGTCCGTCTGTCTGTCTGTCTGCTGGCTGGTGCGCACGATAACTCTCGAAAGGAGTAACCGATTGACTTCAAATTTGGTATGTGGTAATATTTTTTTCTATCTCCGGCTAAGTTCGAAGATGGGCCATATTGGTCCACTCCTTCTAGTACCTCCCCCACAAAGGGTTAAAATGTTGTGAAATATTGATTCTTTAATAAGAACTATACTACTTATTCGAATCTTCTGAAATTCCACACATAGTATTAGTTTATTAGTCGCTATCAACTCGAGAAAAATGGGCGAAGTTGCCACGTCCCTTTAGGTACCACCCACACAAATGCACCGTTTTGCACCAAAAATTAACAGCTTATAACATTAATAACGGTGTATAAAAATACTTGAAATTTTGCACAGTGTTATGCTTTTATATTGCCTACAGTCCAGAGAAAAATGGGCGTTGTTGCCACGCCCCTTTTGGTACCCCCCACACAAAGGTACCATTTTGCACCAAAAGTTAACAGCTTATAACATTAATACAAGTGTATAATAATACTTGAAATTTTGTACAGTGTAATGTTTTTATAGTGCCTATAGCCCTGTGAAAAATGGGCGTTATCGCCACGCCCCTTTTTGTACCTCCCACACAAAATTGCCAAATCATACCACAATTTAATATCTCATAACGTTTATACCAGTGCACATAAATGCTTATAAGTCGGCACAGTGCAATGAATTTAAAGTATCTAATGTTCAGCGAAAAAAAGGTGTATTTGATAAACCCCTTCTGGTACCTCCCACACAAATTGGCAGAATAATTCGAGTAATATTCAATATTACATTACTCACAAAGTGAGGGTATACCTTAGTCGGTTTACCCGACTGAAACTTCCTTACTTGTTTTTTAACAAATCATTATTTCATATTGCGGGCTTTTATTGGATCCAAAGAAATTTGAAACCACAAGCTTAAACGACTCTATGCTGCAATTTCATCCGACGTCAAAAATGATTAAAAATTTACATCATCAGTGTCATTACTTTAGGCCCATCAAAAACGCCTTCTTCGATTTTTTGAAAAGAAAGACTGTAAATAAACTTTTTAAATATGAGAGTGAATTGCCATCTTTCTTTAAGGTTTTTAAAAAATGTTTAATATGCAGTGTTAGCAAAATAATGTTTTCTTTTTGGACGAGAGGTGTGTATTTTATGTTGTTTTCATTACATTCATTATGTTGTTTTCTTGTTGTCCATTTCTTTCTTCTGTAATGACCTTCGCGAGCTCGGCTATCCCAGAGGCATAAAAAACAGAAATATTTTGTATATCCGCCTTTCATTCCACATAACATCCCAACTACTTTTAAATCGCAACAAATTTTCCAGTCATGTTGTTCATATTTTATGTATTTTATCAATTTAGCCATTGTTTCGTATGATTCCTTAGTGTTGACAGCATGAGCAATGGGAATCGACGGTTTCTGATTTCCGTTGTGCAAAAGTACTGTTTTCAAACATTCTTTGCTGCTGTCAACAAATAACCGCCATTCCTTTGAATTGTATGTATGTTTAAGTTCCTCGAACAATCCGGGAATGTCCTTGCAAAAGCATGTTGAATAAAATTGTTTGTAATGTATATCACGGACTCTGTAATATGATATGTTAACATCTGGGGCCAAAATATTGTACTGTTTCATCCGACATGCAAGTAGTTCTGCCTTTTCTTTGGTCAGTTTCAAATCTCTCACTAGATCATTGAGTTGAAACTGAGTTAAAAGCAATGACATCTGACTCAGACTTGAATCGCTCAGAGTTGAGTACTCAGTTGAACTTGATGATGTTTCCGTAATTAGGCTGTTAGCTATACTTTGACACTTGGGAATTGGTATTGTTTCCGAATGTGCAACTGGCAAAGTGACAGATTTTACTTCAGCGTAATTCCAGCGAATACTCCCTCCTACTCCAATCTGTTTTCTTAGACAAAAATAGCAGTCCGTATCGTGAATGAATAGTTGTCTCCAAATCATTGGCATTCCAAATTGCAATTTTTCTAAACGCACGTCGATTTTTTTGTCGGGATCATATACGCATTGAAAAGTTCTTTGCCTTTTACTCATACTTCGAAATATAACTTTATAATATTTTTCAGAAAATCGACTTATCTCTTTAAGGCGCCGAATTATACTAATTTATTAATAAGAAATTTCATTCATAAATTCCGGTTTTAAGGTACATAAGTTGCAGTACCTATAGCTGACATATAGTTTGCTTCGAACGTAGAAACCCAATATTTTCAAGACTGCCGCGTACTACTTTGTATTGCGTACATATAATTTTACTACCTGTATGTATATAAGACTGGGATGTTCATGCCCCTAAAAGGCGTAACTGAAGGGAAACCTCATAAATAAAAAACCACAAATATTGTTGAATGACCCTCTATCTGAGCGGATCTCATCCAATATAGCTCTCACATTGCATATCATGTTTTATGGAGGGTTACGAACGGCCATAAAACCTTGTCCTCCCTATAATTTTATAATGTCTGACATCAATCCTCATAAAATAAAATGCAAGTGCAATGTCTCTTATATGACTCTCTCACATATGGCGAATTCAATATAAGCAAAAACATCATTTAAAAACGGAAAAATATGAAACAATATTTTTTTGAATTTCCCTAACATTTACAAAATGGCCCATAACTTTTACATCTATCCATAGATTTTTTCAAATAGACAGTGTTTGCTCCGTTAGCATGCTGGTTTTTTAAAAATATTTTTTTTCGACATTTTTTCTATTTTTTATGATATTTTTTGTACCAGGAAAAAGTATTTTTTCAAAAAAAAATAATTTTGTTCTCATATTTTTAACGACTGTTACTAAACCAAAGATTCTATGTGAAAGTGATATTTGCAGCATATGTAGCTCTCACAATTCCCTTTAATTTGACGCATAACAAGGCTCAATCAGACTTATACTTGATGAGGTATGGTCCAAATACTAAATGTACTTACCATGAAAGTTGGAATTTAAAAAAAAATTGTTAAAAAAAAAATTACTAATTTTATTAGATTTATTGAAAGTTTTCACATTCGAATTGTTCAGCTTTTTCGATCAACTCTTCCTTTCGAAAGAGAGGTTTTTTTGTGGTGTATTGGAAAAGATAAGACACTGCGCTTTGAAAGCCATGTAAACACATACCCTTATACGTATTTCAATCCTGTGCGGGTATATCATCAGAGGGTCTTATATGTACATGACACAGTGTGAGCTTGTAATTGTGGCGATCATCACTTGTATATATACCAATCTACAAAATTTACCATAAACATTTTTTTAAATATTTTTTTCGTGTTTGTGACACCAAAATACACCAGAAACTGTTATCCACATCCCTTGGACAAAATTTTTGATGCATAGTGTAATAAAGCTTTTGTAATAGTTTTGACACCACTGTGCTGCCAGCTTAAGATAACAGAGTCATAAAGTCCTATGACAATAAAGCAGAATCGTTCAAAGACAATACAAAGCCGATGTGAATCACACAACTAAGCGTGATATTTTCATATCCTTTTCCGTGATTACTGGAATTTCGTTTGTATCCTTTTTTGTCTGGTATGCGTGGCAAAGAGCAAAAGATTCAGCGAATAATGGAGGAAATGATGACAACGGATCATTAATAAGATGCATCCATATGCATCGAAATATAACAAAGAATAAGAAGAAATGGCAGATAACAGCAGCGTATGGAATGCTTGTATAACATTAAGAGAGATTAAATGCAAAGTGTCTTATTTACGAAACTTCTGTACCAAAATATGTGTGTCGATAAAATTTCTTACGAAGGGTCATAATAGTGTAGCTTTGCCGTCTGTATCCTTCCCTTCCGATTTGAATTTTTGAAGCAAGGTACACTACTGATTTAACTTCTAAAGACAATTTTTTAATTAATACATAGTTCTTGTGCAGTTTTGCTTTTTAGCTGATATAAAGGTTTATTGGGTTGGAATTGCTGTACTCAACGGAAGTCTGTTAAAGGTGCAAACGAACTTCCGTAGAAATCAATGCATACACATAAACATTCTCGCACACATCAGTATGTAAACAAGGAGAGGGGACATGTCCTTAATATGCTCCCTATGTGTTGGTGGATGGGATGTCTTGGCACGCTTTGACATCGGATTTAAATGCAGATTCTGTCTTCAACATTGTCCTCTTGTTTGCTTCGCGTAATCATTTCGCTTTTTTTATTTGTGCGCCTCGCCTCTTTGACTGAGTTTCTTGTGGAAAGGTGCGTTTGTTTGACTACAAAGACAACGAACGAACGGTTTGGCTCCTGGCTGAATAATCAGCTCGAGTATCTCAAGGATGTTGGAGCCAGGATGTATTTTTAATTGACAACTGATTGAAGACAACAATCATTGTCAATCATTTATCAAGCCAAGGCTAATTTGGAGTTTTTCTATGGGTTCAGTGCGGACTACGGTATGAGTATTTTATAATTTCCATAAATATCTCAATGTGTTTTATTTCCAAAGAATTTGAACTAAAATAAATAAATTTGAATTACCCTTGTTTGAATCGAATCTAATTACCTTGGTTGAAGAACAGAAATCAATATAGCGATGTAATCTATCTGCCCTTAACCACTGGACTGATAGATTTTCTCTTCAAAAACTACCTATCGATTTTCTGTTTTTCTTCATTTTCGAAGAAGTCGAACGGTCGGTTATTTTTTCAATTCAGTTTATTCGATTTTTTTCAATTCAGTTTATTCGATTTTCCGGCAAGGAAAGATTAAAATCGAGCGCAGCAGACTGTAGAAGAATCAATATAGTTGATCGAGATCAGAAACTATGAACTTCTATAGCGCATAAGCTCTGAATCTTGCTAAAATCCTGCCTTTGCTGATACACGGACGCCTCAGCAACGACTCAATACTTGTCACGTTTTTGGAGCCTATGACGTGATAGACCTAACCGCCCTCACATCCCTGGGGCATATTTGAACCCTTTAAACAAACAAAAACGGACATACTACAACAATTAACCTATACGACTGCGAATACTAAAACTGATAACGATACAAGTACAACGAAAACGACGACTACAACTAATACACGAGGATCTAAACTGATAACAAGACTAGTGATCCGCAGATCTCTTCTAAGGCGGCAGCATTACTTTCAAAGCGGAATTTGAGAGACTTGAGAACGACGACACTGGATCTCTGACCAACAAGCAGAGAGAATCCCTAATGTCGACACGGAGAATTTCTGAAGAACAGGATACGGCATCAACTATTAAAAGTCTGCGCTTTCCGCGGTCATCACCTGGGCATATAAAGACGGCAACAACCCCAGGAGCAAGTGAAGTGATATAGAGTACGCACTTTTCTCTGGTTTTTCGGTATTCTCGAGGTGCTGTCGAAGTAGGCTGGTATCGGGGCCGCATAGAACTAATACGGTTTAGTAATATGCGCTATGTTGAGTGCCACCGCTATGCTTTGAAGAAGATTGGAGATATCTGGCCGGGTGCGTCACTGGAGGATATCCTGTCTCGGACCAGGCCGCATGCATAGATTCCGGCTATACCTGTCGATGTGGAATCCGTCACGAAGATGCTGAAGGTTTGCAACTGGATGGTCGGTCGATTGGATGGGCTTTAGAGGTATTTATACTGAATGCCGGGTTTCTATCACACAAAGTCCGATGGAGTGGTATCATATGGATTATGGTTAACATGAAATATGGTTTGTGTGCTAAGGACGCCAGGGTTTAAGCTGCTTCAAAACTCGGGCAATGGAAGACGTGGAGCCTTGACATATACCTTCTTCCTTCTTTGGGTAGTAAAGACACAGTTGCAGCCAGCCTTGAGTTTAAAAAACTGTTTGGTTGGCCTCCGTTTATATGGCACATGGCACTGAGACGCCTCCCTGTGTACTGAAATCACTGGTAGGAGCGGCAAATGAAAATCACAAAGACCGAAATGTGTGTGGGGATGTCAATGTAGGCGCAGTGAAATAACCCCCTAGTGAAAAAAAAACCCAAGCCGAAAATGAAATAACACCCAAAAAAAGATTGAAAATTGGGTTTGGGTGAAATTTCATTAACTTTGGGTTTTATTTCATTTTTTCAATTTTATTTTTTAAATTTTTTTTACTACGACCAAAATGAAATAAAACCCAAAATAAAATGAATATGGGATTTATTTCATTCATTTTGGGTTTTGGGGATTTTTTCATTGTTTGGGATTTATTTCATTTTCATCGAAATCTAATTTTTCTTGGGTCATATTTCATTTTATTTGGGGATTATTTCATTGACATTCAAAATGAAATTTAGGAAAGTTTTTAATAATAAAATTGTTAGATATCGCTTCCTTGTCGTTAGGCGGTTAGAATCGAATGAACATATTGAACGGGGTAATTTTAGGGTGGGCCTTGAGAGTAGTAATCAGTTCTTAATTGTGCTTCAGAGAAGAATATTTGCAAATTTTAAATTATAAAAAATAGGAAAATTATAAAAAACAGAAAACATACCAGATGGTAAGATTGCATTATATCATGAAATTAATAAGCTTTAAATGTTTGGAAATGGTAAGTAAAATAAGATTTGCCACTATTTTGCTAGAGAGCCGATCAGTAACGGAACTGATTGGGTTTGTTCCCTTTTAATAATTTACGAATGAATACTGCTGTAAGAGAAAAATTGAAGAAAAGATAAAGCAAGTGAAAGAGAGAGACAAAAATCGCGGCGATTTTTGGCATATTTGTCGTCTGCTTTACTATATCTTCATGTCAGAAAATTTTATGGAAATATGTTGGAAGAGAAAACACGAATAGGAATTAATGGAGACGAAAAATAGGTAAAAAATCGCCGCGATTTTTAACCTATTTTTCGTCTCCATTAATTCCTATTCGTGTTTTCTCTTTCAACATATTTCACACACGAAGTTTCAGTTCTCTTCCAACAGTTTTCAAAAATGAAGAAATAGTAATGCAGATGAAAAATGGGTTAAAAAATCGCCGCGATTTTTTTACCTATTTTTCATCTGAATTACTATTTCTTCATGTTTGAAAACTGTTGGAAGAGAACTGAAATTCATATGTGAAATAGTTTGGAAGAGAATTCTCTTCCAAAAGTTTTCATGAATTCTCATGTATTATATTCCTGAAGTTTTCAAACGTCAAGAAATAGTAATGCATTACAAAAAATAGTTCAGAAACATTTTTTTAATCTTTCGTCAGGATTACTATTTTCTTAGGTTTTCTGTTACAACATTCAGTTGCAAAGCATAAAAACCATTGCAAAGCAGTTGAAACGTTGTTTCTACGTCCATTAATAAATATCAATTTGCAATTTGCAGGTATTCCCATTAGTTTGTATTCTAATTTGTTTCGTCGGCCTATTGGGGATTCCATACAAGCGTTTCTGTAAATACTACAAACAGTTTTTGGGAAAAATTATGTATATTGCACAAAAAAATATTTGTCTAGACGAATAAATTTAATTTGGAGTTTATTTCATTTGTTTGGGGTTTTTTTCATTGGGGGTTATTTCACTTTTTTTTGGGTGAATTATTTACTTTTAATTTATCTAATATTTTTTGGGGGTTGTTTCATTTATTATTTGGCTATTTTTTCATTTAATTTGGATTTTATTTCACATTTAATCTTTGGGCGTTATTTCATTTCATTTGGGTCATATTTCATTGGGGGTTATTTCATTTTCGGCTTGGGTGTTATTTCACTTGGGGGTTATTTCGTGGCGCCGTCAATGTACACCATCATATATGGGGAAGTACTGACATCAACAAAAGGGGCGAATTATCGAATATATTATAAGTAGTAACCTTGTGATTTGTAATAGTGGGCATGAACCTACCTTCGTTACAAGAAACAGGCAGCAGGTGCTCGATGTGACCCTTGTCTCCGAGAATGCAAGTGGAAGGATTTCTGATTGGAAATTTCTGGAAGTTCACAGCTTCTCCGACCACAGATATATTAGGTTCAGCATGAATGCGAAGCCTCCTAATACCGTCTTCCCACCCAATATTAGGAAGGCTAATTGGGGAAAATGTAGGTACATAAGCAACAGATCTCTTCCATAAAGACCTGAAATAAAGATGCAAACTATCCGGGATATAAAAGAAACGGTGAAACGAGTCACTGCAACTCTTAATGACTCGTTACAAGCCGCGAGTCCCAACCTAAAGCTTCGACAGCTCCCAAGGGGCAAACAAAGTAATTTCTCCTTAAAAACCATTAATTATTGATTTATAGATTATTACCTTGAGACTAGAGTCGTTGCCTATCAGTCGTAGTGAACGGACGTGTTTATTACACAGCGGATAATTAAAACCTATTACGCAATCTGTACAAAGTCTGGAAGGCTTACATCGTAGTACCTATTACGGGCTAAAACAGACAAAGAAATAAATAAATTATCTTGACGGGAATGCCTCCATGTTCCGTTGGAGCGGGGTTCTCCAATCGTCCGACTGTCCGTCCGTTGGTCTTGGCCAAAGCCAACCACACCAAAAATGGTGAAAATTTCCCCCAGTACTCACAACAGGTGGTACGGTGAGGGGAAAACGTCATGTCCGACTGTCGAAACGAAAGCGCAATGAGCACCGAATAGCGAATAGAGTTTTGACGAAATTGGAGGCTGTTGAGGTTTCAGCTCTTACCGAAAAACAAAAAGAGTCACTTATCTGGGCTACATGCTTCTAAAGCCAATGAGTCGGCTGAAAGAGCCACAAATTCAGCTGTGTTAACGGCTAATAAAGTCAAAAGAATCAGATCACCTGATCAACTGCTGCCAGCGAAAAAGGCTAGAGGACCTAATGTCACCATCAACAGGACACTCACCAAGCCCTTCAATGATGTGGCGAATGAGAGTCTAGTGATGGCTGTTATAGACAGACATACATAGTGAGGAATGATCAATCCTCAAGGACAAATGGAGCCATCTGCAATCAGCCATTATGGCTCATTACCTCGATGTCCGTAGAGAAATACCGGGCAAACCACCAATCTGCAACGAGGCAGGATGGCATCAGGGGAGAGTAAAGCTCTTATACTTCCAATCATGGTCTGCCGACCCATAGTTGTAGAATAAGCAAGGTGGGTGAGGCGGGTCGTAAAAAGCGGCAGGTCAATTTGATCATTAACGCTGAATACACCTCCCATATACAACGTGCAAGTGCAACCTTGCAAGATGGTTTCGAGACTATAGTCTTGAAGGTATACAAGCAGGAAATAGCTCCCACTGCGGAAGGTGAATCGTCCACAGTTATTGATACACGGTTTTCTGGAAGTGCAGAGGGAACCACTCCCATTATTTCTGGTGACTCCAACTCTAACAGAAGATTTGTAACGTTCTTCGCTGAGGACGAAAGCTCTACATAGCTTTCTTTCGCTAATGATTGGGATGCCTATAAAGAGCAACTCAAGATCTATAAGAAGGAGCTTAGAAAAGCGCAAAGGCGCTCTTGGTATACCTTCTGTGGTGAAGTGGAAAAGGTCTCCGACGCCGCTAGGCTGAGGAAGATATTATCTGCTTCACCCTGTACAGTGGGATATTTACAGGATGAGGCAAATAACTGGACCAAAAACAGCGAGCAGTCGCTCAATGTACTGCTCGACTCACATTTCCCGGGGAACTCTATAACAGAACCCGAGGATCAGCAGGACCAACAAGAGTGCGAGTGGACTGCGAGCGTCGCTAGCTTCTTGACTGAGAGATCCAGAATAAGCTGGGCTATTAACAGATTTGAGCCCTTCAAGTCACCTGGACCAGATGGCATCACTCCAGCAGAAATGCAGAAAATGTTAAAGTACATTATCCCCTGGCTGGAGAAAATTTATGTAGGCTGTATCAGGCTTTCATACGTCCCGAATCGATGGAGAGATACCAAAGTGGTATTCATACCTAAAGCGGGAAAGATATTACACACTAGGCCAAAAGACTTCAGACCAATTAGCCTATCCTCATTCCTATTGAAAGGTCTGGAAAGACTTTTAGATCATTTCATTAGGGAAAACCTGGATACAAAACTCCTGTCGGGGAACCAACATGCTTACAATAAGGGCAAGTCTACAGAATCAGCCCTGCACGAACTTGTGAGCACTATCGAATCGTCCTGCATTTCAAGGAATTCACCATGGTGGCATTTCTTGACATAGAAGGGGCTTTTAACAACATTCACTCAGATGCGGTAATTGCGGCACTCTCACATCTAAAAGTTAACACTAGTTTGATTAGACTAATTCAAAGTCTGCTCACCAGAAGACGCATAACAGCATGTCTAGGGTCCACATCTCTAACAAGGTATGTAAACAGAGGGACCCCGCAAGGAGGAGTACTGTCTCCACTAATTTGGAACCTAGCGGTGAATGAAATCCTGCTAGATCTAGAACGTTGTGGCTGCAAGGTCGTGGCATATGCGGACGACGTGGCAATCGCAGTGAGTGGCAAATTCGTAAACGTCCTCAGAGACATCCTACAGGTGGCTCTGAACAAGTTGGCTAGATGGGCCAGAAGCAGCGGTTTGGGCGTTAACCCCAACAATACAGAATTGGTTCTCTTTACTAGGATGAATAATGTCCCACATGTGGACCCTCCACCTCGGATAAATGGAACAGATCTAGTCTTCTCTGAAAGTGCAAAATTTTTAGGAATAATTCTAGATAGGAAAATTTTATTTAGACTTAACGTATTGGAACGTGTAAGGAAGGCCAACGTCGCCTTATATTCCTGCAAAAAGGCTGTAGGGTCGCGGTGGGGACTCTCTCCTAAAATCGTTCACTGGATATATATAGCAGTAGTTCGTCCAATACTGTTATACGGTATTGTGGTATGGTGGACGCAACTGACAAACTAACCATCACCAACCTACTAACAAAGGTTCAGAGAACTGCCTGCCTGAGCATAAGCGGAGCCTTAAGGACTACAGCGACCGAGTCTCTACAAGCCCTACTCCATATACTGCCGATTAATATTGTGGCGAGAGAAGTTGCAACCAAAGCGGCAATAAGATTAAACTGCCTATCAATGTGGAGGTACAAGAACTATGGTCACATGAGGATATCAAAGTGTAGTGCTATGGTAACCGACCGAGTGGACTATATACCAACTGTGTACACCTTCGAGAGAAATTACATCACTATGATTCCCGCCAGAGATGAATGGGTCGGCAGAATACGAGGTAATAGAAACCATCTACACTTTTACACGGATGGTTCGAAGCTTGATGAAAAGGTTGGCTTCGGAGTACACTGTGAAGAACTTAGTCTGGATATAGCTCAAAGACTACCAGATACCTGCAGTGTCTATCAAGCCGAAATAATGGCAATATGGGAAGTCGCCAAGTGGCTGAGTCGCAACATAGTAACCAACACTGGCGTTGTCATTTACTCGGACAGCCAGGCTGCCATCAATTCTCTGGAGGCAACATCCCTAAATTCACAAACAGCCCTCGACTGCCGCAGATCTCTTAACGAGATGGCTGAGCAGTTTAATATACACCTCATATGGGTGCCTGGGCATAGGGATATCCCGGGGAACTGCAAAGGCGATGAACTTGCTAGGAAAGGGACGACATTACAAATTCTCGAAGAATTTTCATATATTGGTGCGCCACTATCCACGTGCAAGCTTTGGCTTAGGCAAGAGGCAATCAGGCAGTCCAACGAAAGATGGACAGAAATCGGCACCTGCAGGGTAGCTAGACAAATCTGGCCAAGGTATGACCTGAGAAGGTCAAAATATCTCCTCGCACTAGAGAGGAAACGATTGTCTACGTTAGTACAGGTTCTGACGGGACACTGCTTGATCGGCGAACACGCCAAAAGATTGGGTATTGACTCCAATGACTTCTGCCGAAGCTGTGGAGATGAGGAAGAAGTGGAGAGCATTGAGCACTTGCTTTGCGACTGTCCCGCTTTGAGTAAACGACGACTGGACATACTGGGGTCGGCCTTTTTAGGCAGCCTAACAGATCTTTCCAGTACTGATATTCGTACTATCGATAAATTTATATATCAAACAGGTTGGTTTCGATGAGGGGCATTTCAGCCCGTGGTAACACTAGGGACCTAAACTGGTCTATGTGAGCTTGTAAAAAAATACGGCTGCCACCCTAACCTAGGTACATATAGAGGTGGCCTTCAATAACAAAAATCCAGTCGTTATAATTACGGCTCAACAAGCTTAGATTCAACTGACTCCCATAGATTTGTCAGCATGAGAACGCCTAAAGGGATTCTCTGTTTCTCTGGAGAGGATAAGTGTTAAGCTTATTGCCTGTGTAGATTATCTGACAATAGCGGTTATAGGGAAGTTTCCGAATACTCTTAGATACATCCTATAGCAGGCGCTTCAATAAAACAATGGCGTATACGGATATACCCTATTGCAATATAAGAATCTACGCAATCGATTCTGTATCTGGTAAAAATTTGGTGGAATTCTACTTCCTCAAAGTGGGTCAAATGTTCATTTGAAAAAATAGTGTATATTTTTTAAATGGTACTTTGACTTTTAGACTAATAGAATATCATCAGCCAGATTATTTCACCACATATTAAAATGACAAGAAATTTAAAGCATCGATTCTCTTCTAAAATATAGATACGAGTATTTATCTTCCAAGAAGTCTAATTTCACAAAAACTTCAAACGTGATTTTCTCGAAACTACAAAAAAACCAGTAAGGGAAGGCTACACCACTCTCGTAATATTGAATAACTCTGAAATATATATCAGCAATATGGGAGTGAAATTGCGACCTGTAGTCGACGAACAACTTAAGATGGACAGACGGACAGACAGACGGACGGACAGACATGGTTAAATCGACTTAGCTAGTGATTCTGAGTCGATCGGTATACTTTAAGGTGGGTCTAGCTATAGTATTTTCAGGTGCTACAAACATTTGCCATGAAACAAACTTATAATACCCTGTACCACAGTGTGGCGTAGGGTATAAAACCGATTGGATGTATAATACAGCTTCTACAGGAGCCAAATCGGATGAAACATATATATGGGAGCTATATCTAAATATTAACCGATTTTCTTCAAATTCGGCAATGTTGGTTCACGGATCAAGAAACTCTACCATTCTAAATTTCAAAACGATTGGATGTAAAATACAGCTTCTATAGGACTAAAGGGCCAAATCGGACGAAAGATATATATGGGAGCTATATCTAAATCTGAACCGATTTCAACCAAATTCTAAACTGCAAAATTTCAGAACGATCGGAGTGAAATTGCGACCTGTAGTCGACGAACAACTTTACATGGACAGACGGACGGACGGACAGACATGGTTAAATCGACTCAGCTGCTAGTGATTCTGAGTCGATCGGTATACTTTAAGGTGGGTCTAGCTGTGTTATTTTCAGGTGTTACAAACATCTGCCGTGAAGCAAACTTATAATACCCTGTACCACAGTGTGGTGTAGGTATAATTATGCACTATTATTTTATTGAGGGGACGATATGTTTAATACTACATATGTAGATAGAACGTTAAACTTCAAACTCAACATTTTGGAAGAAGCTTAGAAGACGATGCACAGTGGGCTAAAATAGAAAAAAATGGACATAATTCTGCCATTTCAAACCCACTTATCGTATGGCGATGAAATTTTAGGTGTGTATACAAGAGGTGTTAGAGAGTTTAAGTTCGGAACTTGGGCCCCCTATCTCATACAGGGGCGGAGCAACAGGGCCCTAAAGTGGACCACCTAGGGTATACAAAATGTTCATCGGCTTCTAACTTTTGAATGGAGTGTCCGGTTTTAGTGGCGTTTTTTCTGTGGATACTCCTAGACCAGACCTACGACAAACATTTTATAGGTTGAAGATATCTTGAATAGTTTCCGAGATATGTGGATTTTAAATTTGAATTTTTCATTTATTCCCCGACTTTGCCTTGGAATTTAGCCAATATCTCAGTCAAAAGTTTACCGATTTTATTCGCGTGTTTTTTTATGGATTGCCAATAAAATTTACAATATCCCTCAATTCCCAAAAAATACATCAAAAATCCCCAAAAATGGAATTTGTACTTTTAGTCCTATATCTTCGATATGAAAAGCCGCGCTCGGGATTCCCTTTGCAGTCGATTTTGTTACACCCTAATACAAATAAATAAAAAGAAAAATGTAACGATTTAGCTTTGCGATTAGAGAAAATCGATCAAACTTTTAAAATTTATGTAAAAAAAGGTCCAAATCGGAGAAGGGAGGCAACCGGATTTTCGGATTTTCTCTAGCAGATTCTGTGAAACGTCTCCTTTAAAATGAGTATAAATTTGATATACTTTGTGTAACAAACTTTTTCTACAAGACCTAAATACGAATTGGACTTTTTTCGCCAAAAAATCTCCAAAAATGAAATTTTTTCAAAAATTTTTATAGGGCCATAGCTTTCTTATTTCTTCACATATCTTATCGATTCTTTTTTTCATGATATTGTGAAACTTTTCAAGAAACTTTTCAAGATATCTTCAATCTATAAAATGCTTATTGTAGGCCTGGTCTAGGAGTATCCACAGGAAAAAACCGGACACTCCATTCAAAAGTTAGAAGGCGATGAAAATTTTGTGTACCCGAGGTGGCCAACTTTAGGGCCCTGTAGATCCGCCCCTGTATGAGATAGGGGCCCATTTTCCGAACTTAAACTCTCTAACCTAAAATTTCATCGCCATACGATAAGTGGTTTTGAAATGGCAGAATTATGTCCTTTTTTCCATTTTAGCCCACTGTGCGATGGTAGCGGTAAAAGGGCAATAGTGAAACGCTGGGTTCTGAACCCGCGTATGGTTTATTGGTTGTATACGTCATACCGATAATGCTGTACGGCATTGTCGTCTAGTGGACAGCCTTTCAGAAATCCACAATCTGCGCGATACTAAACAAAGTTCAGCGAATGGCTGCTATATGTATCAGTGGCAGAATGATCTATAGCCCAATAAATAAGAGATTCGTTAAGTTATCTACAGACGGTTATAAACTCAACAACCTTGTGGGATTTGTTTTCTTTTCTAAGAAACTTGGGCTATCTATTGCAAAAAGACTTCCTAATCGCTGATGGCTGAAAATTGATGTTCTGACCAAAGTCGGTACGAAATATTTTTCTGATAGTCAGGCTGTTATCAAGTCCCTGGAAACTACTTATATATTCCTGAATTCAAACACTGCCCATGACTGTCGCAGATCTCTTAACGATATGGCTGAACTGCAGGTTTAATATTCACCTGATATGGTAGCCGGGCCACGGAGACATTCCAAGGGACTGCAAAGCAGATGAACTTTTAACACTAGGAAGTATCTAATACAGGAACTGAAATATATGGGCATGCCTCTAGCGACCTGCAAGCCCTTCTTAAAAGATAGTGCTTTACGGCAACAAGTGACAGGTGGTCACTAGTTAGGAACTACATACATTACAGGATGATGTGGCCCTGTCTAAACTCTGAACGCAACAACGTACTACTGTCGTTATAGTCTCTACAAGCCCTACTCCGAGAGAGAAGTCGCAAGCAGATCGGCATTAAGAATAAATTGTCAATGTGGAGGTACAAAAACTACGCCACATCAGTATTACGGCCAGATAAACCAGGCAATAGAAACCATATCCACTTCTATACGGATGGTTCGAAGCTTGGTGATAAGGTTGGTTTCGGAGTACATTGTAAAGAACTCAGTCTTGATAGAGCTCACTGAGTACAAGATAACTGCAGTGGCTATCAAGCCGAAATAATGACAATATGGGAAGTCGCGAAGTGGCCTGAGTCGCAACATAGTGACCAACACTGGCGTTGTCATTTACTCGGACAACTCTCTGGAGGACACATCCCTAAATTCACAAACAGCCCTCGACTGCCGTAGATCTCTTGAGAAGATGGCTGAGCAGTTAAACTTACACTTCATATGGGTGCCTGGACATAGAGATATCCCGGGGAACTGCAAAGCCGATGAACTTGCTAGGACTTCTGGTCATACTGGGGTCGGCTTTTCTAGGTAGTTGAACAGATTTTTAAGTTACCGTCGCCAATTCGTACTATCAATAACTTTGTTTGGTTTTGATGAGGGCCATTTCAGCCAGTGGTAACTCTAGGGACCTAAACTGGTATACGTGAGCTGGTAAAAAACGGCTGTCACCCTAACCTGAGCCTATTGAACGGTACGCAGAGAGATTGAAGGTATTTTTTAAAGCATTTTGCAGAAGCTGCGAAGACAAAGAAAAGGAGGAATCCATAGAAAACTTCAGAGTCTGTGCCCCGCTACCTCTAGAAGCGAGAAGATGGCATGTAATTGGTTCAACGGGTTACATCCCTATGGTAACGCAATGGACTGTATAGTCTAAGTGAGTCTGCAACTTTGATTGATTGTAGGATTTATACGATGATAAAATAACTTCGGTAAGCAGATGTATAGAATTTGCTTACGAAATGACAATGTGTGCCGCTGGTGTATTGACCCTGACGCTGTGGAAGATACCTTCCATTTCCTTCCACAATGTGAAAGTTTATCCTTTAAAAGAATCAAGATGCTAGGTTCGTTTCTTTCAGGTATTAAACCAGAGGATTGGATCCACACATACTTTTAATTTTCATAACGCCTGAAGTCTCAACAGACTCTTTGGAGAAGAAAAAAAACATGAAGAAACACTCATTAATGGTTTCACTCTGGATATAAATCCTTTTTCTTTGATGAATATATTGTTTGAGAATTCACTTCCCAAATACATACACACCCCCCCAACCCCCATTCCTATAGTCTGTAATATTGAAGATTCTGTAAATAACTCTAATGACTTTTTTAGGAATTCATTGTAATGAATTTTAAATTGTTTTTATTTTTATTCCGCAATAGAGTGCGGTAAATGTACCCCTTCAAAAAGGGAGCTACACCCATTTTGCTACTGTCTTTTTTTGCTGTGAAAGATTAACAATGTCGGGATTACTATTCGTTTGGTACTTACTGCCACTAATGACTTAAATCAACACATTTTTCATCAAGGACACCTAGTCCATACCCAGTCGCTTTTTGGCTTTCATCTTCGGCGGCATTCGTGGTGCGTACCCTTTTGATCATGAATAATTACAATGCACGAAAAATGACCACCAGCCACTCATTACACTTTCTTGTTCTCTCTCTCTCTCTCTCTTAGGAAGGAACTTCTTGTTTCTTTGCATCCTTTAGGGGGAAGGGTTTGATTGTAATTATCCCGGTGTCTAATGATGAGTTTCCAAATGATTAATTTTTCTACTGGGCAAACTTTCCCATACTCTTGAGGGTTTTTGGTTTGGTGGCTACCATTGTTTGTCAGGTGAAAGCGGGGAAGCACAACTGCCGACAGGAACCAAGCGACAAATTACATTTTAAATACCAACAAGTAGTATTTCTTGTAATTATTTTCTCTTTTTCCGACAGGTACCTAAGGACATAGTAAGTACAAGTATAAACTACCCATCATTTTCAATCAATCCAATGGTATACAATGAAGAAATGATGTGTTATAATTCAATTCGGAACATCAAACTTTAAAGGTATTTCCAATTGGGGAGATTTTTTTGTGGCCATGTTCTTTTGATGTCTGTTTTTTATTTTTCACTTGTTGATGCCAGAATGATAATGTCTAGTTACACGACTAAGCGGCCATTGTGATACCACAGGGACAGGATCTAATGCTGATTGTGTATGTGCAAAAAAATGTAAGATTTTTTCTACATTTTACACTGAAACCGAATTTTTAGTTCGTTTGTAAAAATGGTGCAGCCGTATGAACGGGGTTTTGATTTCGTTTGTAAAATAATTGCACTCCGCAAATGTGAAAATATCGCATTTTCCACTCTCAGCCCAGTCTACGGTGTGGAGTGTTGCACCGTAAAAAGCAGACTTCAGAACCAAACCTAAATGAACGCGTACATTCTTAATGCACTACCAACCACTGCGCAATAATGTAGGTATGGGTTTTACTCACCGCACGATTTTTGTTCGATTGTGCGCATGCAAAATGCGAAATTAGCAGAGGGAGCAGAGGAATTTTTAAAATGTCGCTACATGTGGTGGCATTATTTTCCAGAAACGAAATCACCATAAAAAAATAAAAAACAAGAAAGTTCAGTCGGGTAAACCGACTTAAGAATCCCCTCACCTTCAGTCCCAAAAAATATCGTAAATTAATTAGTGCCAATGACTCTGGACTCTAGGCGCTATAAAAGCATTACACTGTACAATATTTCAAGTATTTGTATACACTGCACTAAAAAAAATTTGAATTTAAATTAAAAACAAGTTTGCCTTTAGATCATAAATATAATCTGTCTTTGTTTAAATAACAAATTTCTTTAAATTCAAGAAATTTTACTTGATTTCAAAGAAATGTTTATTCGTTTAAAGTAAAATTCCTTACTTCTATGATAAGATGTCCATAACACTATGTCATGTTGACTTTAACGTTACGTCATAAAATTAAAGAAATAATAATTGATTGTAGTAGAACTGTCATTAACTCAAGTATAAATTTTAATAGTTTGTAAGTATAAATTAAATAGTTAATAATTTGTAAGATTTTTTCCTAATATTGTAGAAATTCTCATGTCATGGTTTAAAGACAATATACCCTTAATTTTCAGTTATATTTTTTGGTATTTTTGAATTAACGATCTTCTAAATTAAGAGATCGTTTTTATCTGCGAGAGGACAATTTAGACTGAGAGTTACAATGAAGTTTGTTTGACATTTTTTGGAATCAGTTCTTGTTGTCTGGGAACATCGATTGGCTCATACGACGTTTAGACAAAAAGGGGTAGATTACAAATTGTGAGTTGTTTTGAGTTGTTATCCTTTTGTTGAACATGTGGTATATGTACATTTTATTATTATTCCTTTTGGTAAATTCTATACACTAAGATTGCTTTTTAAATTCTGTCGTTTTCAGATATTGCAATTTTCAGAAATTTTACGTATTTATCAAATATAAAAAATATACGAATTACGTCTAAATTGTGAAAAAGGCTTCTTAAAGGCTGCAGATTTTAATTCATTCAAACTCCTGTATCGATTTAAAAAATTGAGGACTAAGCAAAAGTTAAATTTCGAATTTAAATATTATATTTAGATATTAATATATTTTTAAATTTCTTTGTAACCGGTCCCGATGGAATGTGTTTATGCAAATTGGAGGAATAAAAATTATCCTCCGCAAAAATATTCGAACGAGGATGTCATTGGATTTTATGTCTAAGTAAAGTTATTGTAATGTAAATATATGTATCTTAATTTTTGTAACTCTTATTGTACTTTCGTTTGTTTTATTCTGGTCTTTAAATCGTTATTTATTTGTAACTAGGATATTCTCCAGCATAAGAACATCTTTGTCTCTATAATAGTGTTGAATTCAAACTTTTTACAAAAAGGTATGGCAAATACAATTACTTGACAGCTCAGCTCCTTGTATTGCGAGTTTGTGGTTGCTAAACCAATAATTCAGGTTCAGGTTTAAAACACCAGCTCTAAGAGGCCTAGCTTCTCACAAACGAATAAGAAGTATTCCTTACCTCTTGTAGTTCAACTCAAAAATAATCTCGTCAAGTAATGTAGTTGCTACCGCAGCTCATACAAAGAGAACTATTCGTTTCAGGAAATGTTTTGCAAAATATCATTTAATTAGAATAAATCCTCATATTCCCTCTAATATCAAGAAAACTAGACCAAACACAATGGCTACTGAATAAACTGTTTATCGAAATCAAATGATTAAAAAAATAATAATTTAATAAAGAAAATAATAGAAATTCCCACGAATGTTTAAACAAATAATTAAATATTTTGTACACTTGTGGGAAGTTCAGAATGTGTTTGGTTTAATTAAATAAGGTACTTAATCTAAAGTAATTTTATGTAAGCACAAGCCGTAATAAATTTAAAAATGTGATGTCTTTCATAATTTTTCTCTCAAAGATGTTTGATGTCCAAACTTAAAGATGATTAATGACTTTAATTGTCGTACAAGATGTACTTATTTTAAAAGTCTTTGTCTTTGGAGCCAAATCAAAGTTAATAAAATTTCAATGATTTTCAGTACATTTTTCTTTCAGTGTGGTCTTAAAGTAACAACATGTTAACTTTTGGTGCAAAATGGTCAAAAGGGGCGTGTTAATAACGCCCATTTTTCTTAAGGTGTAAGCGACTAATAAAGTAATACTACGAGGGTTGCTATATATATGTCTGACATTTCCATTGGAAAGTTTGACATTTTTATACCCTACACCACACTGTGGTACAGGGTATTATAAGTTTGTTTCACGGCAGATGTTTGTAACACCTGAAAATAACACAGCTAGACCCACCTTAAAGTATACCGATCGACTCAGAATCACTAGCTGAGTCGGTTTAACGGCTGTTAAGATCGCTATTGAATTTGGTTGAAATCGGTTCAGATTTAGATATAGCTCCCATATATATCTTTTGTCCGATTTGGCCCTTTAGTCCTATAGAAGCTGTATTTTACATCCAATCGTTTTGAAATTTAGAATGGTAGAGTTTCTTGATCCATGAACCAACATTGCCGAATTTGAAGAAAATCGGTTAAGATTTAGCTATAGCTCCCATATATATGTTTCGTCCGATTTGGCCATTTAGTCCTATAAAAGCTGTATTTTACATCCAATCGTTTTGAAATTTAGAATGGTAGAGTTTCTTGGTCCATGAACCAACATTGCCGAATTTGAAGAAAATCGGTTAAGATTTAGCTATAGCTCCCATATATATGTTTCGTCCGATATTGCTCTTTACCCCTGAAGAAGCTGTATTTTACATCCAATCATTTTGAAATTTAGAATGGTAGAGTTTCTTGATCCATGAACCAACACTACCGAATTTGAAGAAAATCGGTTAAGATTTAGTTATAGCTCCCATATATATGTTTCGTCCGATTTGGCCCTTTAGTTCTATAGAAGCTGTATTTTACATCCAATCATTTTGAAATTTAGAATGGTAGAGTTTCTTGATCCATGAACCAACACTACCGAATTTGAAGAAAATCGGTTAAGATTTAGCTATAGCTCCCATATATATGTTTCGTCCGATTTGGCCCTTTAGTCCTATAAAAGCTGTATTTTACATCCAATCGTTTTGAAATTTAGAATGGTAGAGTTTCTTGATCCATGAACCAACACTACCGAATTTGAAGAAAATCGGTTAAGATTTAGCTATAGCTCCCATATATATGTTTCGTCCGATTTGGCCCTTTAGTTCTATAGAAGCTATATTTTACATCCAATCGTTTTGAAATTTAGAATGGTAGAGTTTCTTGATTCATGAACCAACATTGCCGAATTTGAAGAAAATCGGTAAAGATTTAGCTATAGCTCCCATATATATGAAAGTTGTTCGTGGAAGAAGCACTTCGAAGCAAATGGTCGCCTGTTTCTTCGGCAAAACTGGTCATGTGGCGACTGTTCCCCCTGAGCAACGTAGGACGGTCAATTCTGAGTGGTACACCACAATTTGTTTGCCTGAAGTCTTCGGAGAAATTCGAAAAACGAACAAGAGAAGACGAATCATTGTGCACCATGACAGCTCTCACACATCGGCTCAAAACAGCGCCTTTTTGGCCGGCCAAAGCGTCGAATTGATGGGTCATCCGCCGCACAACCCTGACATGACACCCAATACTTCTTTTTATTCCCGCACATCAAGAAAAAAATACGTGGTCAACGATTTTCGTCGCCAGAAGATGCTGTTGAAGCGTTCAAAAACCATGTTTTGGAGGTGTCTCAATCGGAGTGGAAAAGTGCTTCGACATTTAGTTTGAGCGCATGCAAAATTGTATAATTATTATACCCTACACCACACTGTGGTACAGGGTATTATGACTTTGTGCATTTGTTTGTAACACCCAAAAGGAGAAGAGATAGACCCATTGTTTATTATACCGATCGACTTGTAATCACTTTCTGAGTCGATTTAGCTATGTCCGTCTGTCTGTCTGTCTGTAGATGTATACTTGTAATCAAAGTACATGTCGAAATTATGGTCCGATCTCAACGAAACTTTGCACATATCTTTTTTTAGGAACAAGGACGATCCCTATTGAATTTGGTTAAAATCGGTTCAGATTTACATATAGCTCCCATTTATATGTACCTCCGATTTGGCATATATGCACTGTATAAGCAACATTTTGTAACCGATTGTACAAAAATTGACAGAGAGTAGTCTCGTGATACACTTAGATACAATACAAAATTTGGGGGAAATCGGTTCAGATTTAGATATAGCCCCCATATATATGTTGCACCCGATTTGACATGTAAGCGCTGTAGAAACTGTATTTTATATCCAATCAGTACGAAATTCGGCACAAAGAGGTTTCTTATTACATGAAGGAATACTGCCAAATTCGGAGAAAATCGGTTCAGATTTAGATATAGCCCCCATATATATGTTACCCCCGATTTGAAATTCAATAGCTGTAGAAACTGTATTTTATATCCGATCACAGCGAAATTCGGCAGAAAGAGGTTTCTTATTACACGAAGGAATACTGCCAAATTTGGAGAAAATCGGTTCAGATTTAGATATAGCCCCCATATATATGTGAGCACCGATTTGACATTCAAGCGCTGTAGAGACTGTATTTTATATCCGATCAGTACGAAATTCGACAGAAAGAGGTTTCTATTTTACATGAATGAGTATTCAGGGAAAATCGATTCAGATTTATATATAAGCTCCATATATATGTTCCTCCTGATTTGGTTACAAAGCGCTATAGAAGTTGTACTTTACTTCCGATCATTACAAAATTCTCCAGAAAGATGTTTCTCAATTTAGGAACGAATATTGCTTAATTTAGCGATTATCGGTTCAGAATTAGGTATATCCGCATATATATATTCTTACCCATTTACCAATTATTCCAAATTATTATCGCAATAACCCTTATCGCATTGTTAGGGAGGTGTAGGGTATTATATAGTAAAATGACCCAAATCGAATTTCCGCCAAACACACTTGGAGTCTTAGGTCACTCCTCCTCTCTAAGGTGAGGGGATAATAAATAGATTTCTTCTATGTTTACAGTTTGGTTTGAATATACTCGTATGTCTTAAAATAATTGTATATAAATATATAAGAATTGGAGCGCCCCAGTAGGCGAGTTGGTAGCGTACTCGCCTATGGGTTTGGGGGTCGTGGGTTCGTTTCCCACCAGAGGCTCTGGTCTGTCGCTGCAAACATTTAGCCATATGGTTTTTGTAACCCGGCCTTTTCCTGGACCGTAAAATTAGAATATAAATTTACTTTGTATTGTAATTCATATAAATAAATAAAATAAATAAAAAATATATAAGAACAAACTACACATTTCGTAACTTCACAAAGCGGGATCCCCGGAACGTTTACAAAAACTTCCGCTTTCCCGGGAATCGAAAAAGTCCGGGAAATAAAAAACTCTAGGGATAATTAATACCTTGTCAGCCCTTTCACTAATTATTTTGTACACTTCTCTGTTACTTCATATTGGAATCGGTTCAAATAAACTTCTAACCTTTTTTCTGTCTTTAAAATTAGTGGGTTTGGGCAACTTCCGTTTATTCAATGGCGGTATCTATCGAAAGCAAAAATTCTCGTAGTTCATTTATACGGTTTCCGTGGTAACAAACGTGACATAGTTTCCTTGGAAATTCATAATCGATTATGTCATAATGCCAGGAAGAATGTATGTACGAGTGTTTTTCGTGTTGTTCACTCTTTTTTTATCGTTAATCATATACATTTTCCAGGTCACTGTGAAAGCTAACAGCAATTAGATTCTTAAAACTTAAAGGTGATTTTGTTTGTGCAAAAAAATTTACAATTTTTCTACATTTTACACTGAAACCGCATTTTTAGGTTCGTTTGTAAAAATGGTGCTGCCGTATGAACGGGTTTTGATTTCGTTTGTAAAATTATTACACTCCGCAAATGCGAAAATATCGCATTTTCCACACTCAGCCCAGTCCACGGTGTGGAGTGTTGCACCGTCAAAAAGCAAACTTCAGAACCAAACCTAATTTAAAGCGTACATTCTTAATGCACTATCACATGGTTGCGCCATAATGTAGGTATAAGTTTTCTCATCGCACGATTTTTGTTCGATTGTCCCCATGCAAAATGCGAAATTAGCAGTGGGTGCAGGGGGATTTTTTAAAATGTCGCAACATGATGTGGTGATACTATTTTTCAGAAACGAAATCACCATTAGTTAATCTTTAACTCTGCTCCAACTGATACTCGAAACACGAAAACATAAAATTTCTGTTATTTTTTGACTTTAATATAACTTTGTAGCAATGTGCAAGACTGTGAATTCGGAGATTTATACCGTAGATTCTCACAAAGTTCTTTTTCTCGACCCCTTACAACGGCTCAACAAAGGCTCAATTCACCCCACCCTAATTTGTAGAATAGTACTACAACATTATCCACAAGTTCACTTCAAATTCCTTATCCAAACCATAGGCGGGTAGCACGAATTTCCCTGCAGATATGTTCGCTTTAAGTCAAACTGATTCAGATTCTAAATGTCGGAAAGTGTAACTAATGATTAGAAATAATGGATCGATATATCTGTGGTTTATTCTATTCAGAAGTTTTCGTCTATTGCAGACATTTTCTTTTTCGTCCAACAGACTACATGGCACCAAGATAAATTAGCGATAAAAAGTTTAAAGTAATGTAGCTATCATTGCTTTAAGCCGTGAAGATTGAGCGTCAAGGAAGCCGATGAAATCTAAATCTTCACGAATGGATTAAAAATGAAGGCAGGCACGCGATCAGGAATATAATCTGAACCTCTAAATCTCAGAGTCTCCACCAGAATTCCAGATGAATGTACGGTCTTCCGGCAGAAATGTATATCATTAACAATGCCGTAAACGAGATTTTGAAACAGGATGTAGGTTTAGGTTAGGGTGACAGCCGTTTTATTTTTTTTCTTCAGCTCACATAGACCAGTTTAGGTCCCTAGTGGTACCACGGGCTAAAATGCCCTTCATCGAAACCAACCTGTTTGATATACAAATGTATCGATTGCACGAATATTGGTAATGGAAAGATCTGTTAGGCTGCCTAGAAAGGCCGACCCCAGTAGGTCCAGTCGTCGTTTACTCAAAGCGGGACAGTCGCATAGCAACTGCTCAATGCTCTCCACTTCTTCCTCATCTCCACAGCTTCTGCAGAAGTCATTGGAGTTAATATCCAATCTTCTGGCGTGTTCGCCGATCAGGCAGTGTCCCGTCAGAACTGATACTAACGTAGACAATATTTTCCTTTCTAGTGCGAGGAGATATTTTGACCTTCTCAGGTCACACCTTGGCCAGATTTGTCTAGCTACCCTACAGGTGCCGATTTGTGTCGATCTTTCGTTGGACTGCCTGATTGCCTCTTGCCTAAGCCAAAGCTTGTACGTGGATAGTGGCGCACCAATATATTCAAATTCTTCGAGAATTTGTAAAGTCGTCCCTTTTCTAGCAAGTTCATCGGCTTTGCAGTTCCCCGGGATATCCCTGTGCCCAGGCACCCATATGAGGTGTACATTCAACTGTTCAGCCATCTCGTTAAGAGATCTGCGGCAGTCGAGGGCTATTTGTGAATATAGGGATGTGGCCTCCAGAGAATTGATGGCAGCCTGGCTGTCCGAGTAAAGGACAACGCCAGTGTTGGTTACTATGTTCCGACTCAGCCACTTGGCGACTTCCCATATTGCCATTATTTCGGCTTGACTGCAGGTATCGGGTAGTCTGTGAGCTATATCCAAATTAAGTTCTTCACAGTGTACTCCGAAGCCAACCTTTTCATCAAGCTTCAAACCATCCGTATAGAAGTGGAGATGTTTTCTATTTCCGGGTATTCTGCCATCCCATTCATCCCTGGGTGGTATCATAGTGATGTAGTTCCTCTCAAAGGTGCGCACCGTTGATATATAGTCCACTAGGTCGGTTACCATAGCACTACACTTTGATATCCTCATGTGACCGTAGTTCTTGTACTTCCACATTGATAGGCAGTTTAATCTTAGTGCAGCTTTGGTTGCAACTTCTCTCGCCACTACATTAGTCGGCAGTATATGGAGAAGGGCTTGTAGAGACTCAGTTGCTGTAGTCCTTAACGCTCCGCTTATGCACAGGCAGGCAGTTCTCTGAACCCTTGATAGCAGGCTTGTGATGGTTAGTTTGTCAGTTGCCGTCCACCATACCATAATGCCGTATAACAGTATTGGACGAAAAACAGGATGTATCTCCAGCAAAATCTACGTCAGCAGTAGGGCAGAACTCAAGTAGGACAAATCACGTTGTATTATGAACTGCTTCTTATACATAACCCAAATTCAGGTGTTCAAAATCAAGCTCTGTTGGGTATTTGGGATTTCGTGTGCAAGAAGAAACAGCGACCCTGAAGGGCAAATTGCGTTCGTGCAACTGAAATCAGTACAAAACTGCAGGGTAGCTCAATATCTTTGACTAGTTTTGGTCCCTCGCAAAGAACGCCATACGAGGGCTATTGTAGAATCTGTTTAGATGAAGAAGATTAGAAGTCAGTGCAGAACTTGCTATGTCCATGTAAAAGACTGCAAGAGGCCCTCCGAAGACCTCAACTACCACTTAAACCACTCGTCAAATTCATTAAGAAATCTCTCGAATTCAGTAAAGTCCGTGTGCACACACACAATACAGTTTGGTTGCCTCAACCGAATTATTTGCCAACCGAAGTTTGGTAGTTCTGTCTACTATCATGCGATTCCATCAGGACAACCAACATTTTAGATGTGGTATACTTCTGCTTCTATTTTTATAATAATCATATTTGGTTGCGCCAACTACGAAAATGGTTGCAAAAATTATCTGTTGTATGTTGTCACAACTAACTGTTTTTAAAAATTGGTTGTTCTGACAATTTGTCAGTCATATACTACCGACAATTAATTCAAAACAGTTTTCATTAATTTTTATTTTATTTATTGAACAAAAAACCAGACAATTCATAACAAAATTAACCAGTAAGGAAAGGCTAAAGTCGGGCGGTGCCGACTATATAATACCCTACACCACTCTCGTAATATTGAATAACTCTGATATATAAATTTTGTAATTCATGTATAAATTGTTTACATAAATTTACTTTTGGGACATTTTATACTTAAATAATACCCTGTACCACAGTTTTCATTAATTTTTATTTTATTTATTGAACAAAAAACCTGACAATTCATAACAAAATTAACCAGTAAGGAAAGGCTAAAGTCGGGCGGTGCCGACTATATAATACCCTACACCACTCTCGTAATATTGAATAACTCTGATTATAAATTTTGTAATTCATGTATAAATTGTTTACATAAATTTACTTTTGGGACATTTTATACTTAAATAATACCCTGTACTTAAATAATACCCTGTACCACAGTTTTATACCCTACAGTGTAGGGTATAAAAAATATGGGATTTAAAGAGCCAAATCGGATGAAACATATATATGGGAGCTATAGCTAAATCTTTACCGATTTTCTTCAAATTCGGCAATGTTGGTTCATGAATCAAGAAACTCTACTATTCTAAATTTCAAAACGATTGGATGTAAAATATAGCTTCTATAGAACTAACTATAGCTAAATCTTAACCGATTTTCTTCAAATTCGGTAGTGTTGGTTCATGGATCAAGAAACTCTACCATTCTAAATTTCAAAACGATTGGATGTAAAATACAGATTTTATAGGTCAAAATGGCCAAATCGGACGAAACATATATATGGGAGCTATAGCTAAATCTTAACCGATTTTCTTCAAATTCGGTAGTGTCGGTTCATGGATCAAGAAACTCTACCGTTCTAAATTTCAAAACGATCGCCAAAGAAAGGGCCAAATCGGACGAATGATATATATGGGAGCTATATCTAAAACTGAACCGATTTCAACCAAATTCAATAGCGATCCTAACAGCCGCGAAATACTCTAAACTGCAAAATTTCAGAACGATCGGAGTGAAATTGCGGCCTGTAGTCGACGAACAACTTTACATGGACAGACGGACGGACAGACATGGTTAAATCGACTCAGCTAGTGATTCTGAGTCGATCGGTATACTTTAAGGTGGGTCTAGCTGTGTTATTTTCTGGTGTTACAAACATCTGCCGTGAAACAAACTTATAATACCCTGTACCACAGTGTGGTGTACGGTATAAAAATTCCATATTACAAATTCATCACTATTATGTGATGTGAAAATATTTGTACACGAGAGTACAAAACTTGCATGCAAATATCGCTTAACCCTGTGCTTAGAAAAAAATAGAAAAAAAAAAAATCGAAAAAATATTTTATCACATTTTTAAAAAGCCAGCATGCTAACGAAGAAAACTCTGTCTATTTGAAAAAATCTATCGATAGATGTAAAAGTTATGAGCCATTTTGTAAATTTTATGGAAATTCAAAAAAATCTTTTTTCATATTTTTCCGTTTTTAAATGATGTTTTTGCTTATATTAAATTCGCCATATGTATGTGAAATAGTCATATAAGAGACATTGCACTTGCATTTTATTTTATGAGGATTCATGTCAGACATTATAAAATTATAGAGAGGACGAGGACCGTTCGTAACCCTCCAGAAAACATGATATGCAATGTGAGAGCTATATTGGATGAGATCCGAGCAGATAGAGGGTCATTCAACAATATTTGTGGTTTTTTATTTATGAGGTTTCCATTCAGGTACGCCTTTTAGGGGCATCGACATCCCAGTCGTATATACAGATAATAAAATTATATGTACGAAATACAAAGTAGTACGCGGCAGTCTTGAAAATATTGGGTGTCTACTTTCGAAGCAAACTATATGTCAGCTACTGCAACTTATGAACCTTACACCCGGAATTTATGAATGAAATTTCTTATTAATAGTTCAGCGCCTTAAAGAGATAAGTCGATTTTCTGAAAAAAATTACATAGTTATTCGAAGTATGAGTAAAAGGCAAAGAACTTTTCAATATGTAAATGATCCCGACAATTTCTGCTAGATCTGCGGAAAATATGTAATTAAAAAAATCGACGTGCGTTTAGTAAAATAATAGAAGAAATATATGTGTAATATTTTGGTATACGAGTTAAAAATATGAACAAACCGTGGACACCTAGTATTTTGTGTAATTCGTGCCATGTAAATCTTACTCGATGGACTAGTTTAAGAATGCGGTAAGTACTTTCAAATTAATGTATTACAATGTTTTGTGGAATAAAACGTTATAATTTTAGACTTCACGTGCAATTTGGAATGTCAATGATTTGGAGACAACCATTCATTCACGATACGGACTGCTATTTTTGTCTAAGTTAATAGATTTGAGTAGGAAGTGTCCAAGTATAGCTAACAGCCTAATAACGGAAAAATCATCAAGTTCAACTGAGTACTCAACTCTGAGCGATTCAAGTTTGAGTCAGAAGTCATCGCTTTTAACTCTGTTTCAACTCATTGATCTAGTGAAAAAATTTGAACTGACCAAAGATAAGGCAGAACTACTTGCATCTGGTTTGAAACAGTACAATATTATGGCCCCAGATGTTAACATATCATATTATAGAGTCCGTGATATACCTTACAAACAATTTTATACAACTGTGGATAACAGATGCTTTTGCAAGGACATTCCCGGATTGTTCGAGGAACTTAATCAAACATGCAATTCAAAGGAAAGGCGGTTACTTGTTGACAGCAGTAAAGAAAATTTGAAAGCAGTACTTTTACACAACGGAAATCAGAAACCGTCGATTCCCATTGCTCATGCTGTCAACGCTAAGGAATCATACCAAACAATGGCTAAATTGATAAAATACATAAAATATGAACATGACTGGAAAATTTGTTGCGATTTAAAAGTAGTTGGTATGTTATGCCTCTGGGATAGCCGGTATTTTAGTCCATCGAGCGGCGTTACCAAGATCGTGGGTCTATTGGAAAGTGTTTTTTTTTTGGATTTAAAAAAAATGGACTTAGCGCAATTGGCGAACGATTATTTTGATAATAAAACTGAATAATTTGTAAACGTTGTTCAGGCGTAAGTCTTTTCATGATGAAATGCCAAACAATACTTAACAAAAATAACATGACAGCATGACACGACTCACACGTGATCTGTCAAAAAAAGGCTATTGAAAAAAGTTTCTCTACTTAGATCACCCTTTAGTGTTGATGCCTGTGATTTTATATTTAAATATACTAGGTTGCTTCCTCAATGCACATCCTGAATCTGTTACTATCTTTAAAGTCTTGTTAATAGCGAAAATAAACGCTACGTGTATTTTAAGAATGAATAAAGAAAAATTTTGCAATTTACCAATTGGAAAATAATGTAATTGCCAGATCAATAATTTCACAACTTCCGGTTTAAAAAAGCACACATTTTTGTATGGTCGACCTTAGCAAATACACCTCTGTACTCTTGACACTAGCGGTGGCCAAAAAACCAGCCCTTCCTTCTCTCTCGCTCACGTCTCTCTCATTGTTAGACCTCGGATTTTTGCATATCTTTAAATTTTCATCCGATTTGAACCAAAATTTGTATTTAGACGTTTCATCACTCAAATTTAAATAATTTGAGTGCATATCAAAAATATGCAAAAAATGTGCAAAAAAAATATGAATAATATGTGCACAAAATATCCAAAAATATACAAAATACGTTAATTTTTTGGGATTTTATTAAATTATTTTTTTTCTTTGTGTTTTGGTAAAGATTTTCAGTTATTATAATGTAACTTCTCAAACAAAGTTGTGCCCTCTCAAAAATGTACACCATCGGTAGAGTACATATGGACCATTTTTTATAAAAAATTTAAGGAAAAATATTAGATCGATTCAAATATATCTCAATTTATATTATTAATTTCCGTGAAAAGTGACCGAAATAAACTGTTTTAGATAAAATTAATATTTTTTTAAAAGCGCTTCAAGAAATTATATTTTCTATTTTTAATTTCTTATGCTTTGTAGCATTAAAATGAACTTAAAAATCCATTTCAGATGAAAAAATCAATTGTTTTAACTTTGACCTCGAATTTTACAGAATTTCCATGAGTAGTATATAAGTTATAAGAGTTTTAACATGCCCAAAAATGTTAACCGTATGTGAGGGAGGTACCACAAAGAGTAGGCCAATATGGTTGTCCATCAATAAAATATTACCACGTACGGATTTTAATAAAATATTACCACGTACGAAGTTTTAAGTCATTCGGTCACTCCTTTCCAGGGTTATCGGTAGCACCTTTCATGATAATACAGGATAATGGACATTTTCGTCCTTTTGATGTCCTTAATACACAAAATCTCGTTACTGAATTTATAATTCTTAGAGAGGATGTTAAAATCTTTCAAATGGTACTTACAGTATCGGACAATTCATACTCGGATTCAACTGACTTCATACTTCTGTTCAATCGCCAAAATCTGAAAACTATTAATGATATATTTAAAAAAATTTACCTATTATCTAAGAAATTGCATCAATTTACCAAAAAATGGCAACTTGGCTGCTTAAATTATTTGAAATTAAAATGTATTTCACAAAAAACAAAAAGGTCGAAAATTCGCACAACAAAACTTTTTGGACTATGCAATTCTACTAAGATTTTGTGGAAAAAACATTTATTATCAAGGACGGCGTTGCTTCTTCTTGCACGGAATCAATAAGATTGCTTGTTATCTTTGTATATATGGAGTTCCAAGCATCAGTTCCCTTCCTTTCTAACTCAATCATTGAATCATTTCGCGGTATTATTCGGGTGGTTGTCGTGTTGAAATTGCCGTAATAGAGCAACATTCCACTCAGCATAGGGAAACATGGCATTCTCTAAGATTTCGCAGTAAATAAACCTGTTCCAATATTTTATATCATCAAATCTGATATTCCGTTAAAAAATTATGTTGACTTCAAAATAACTGAACTTGTAAAAAAAATTTTAGATGACCAATTTGGCACCCTATAAAATCTAAACTGCATTGAATTTGGTAATAATTCCGTATAGTCTTGTAGTATAAGCGTGGAAAATTATATTCAAATCAAAATTCATAAATATTCAGAGTGGTTCGGTTTCCTTTTGATTATTATTTTGTAAAAAAAGGTGGTTAAATTTTAAGGGCCGATGTTGATTTTGAATAAAACACAAATTATTTAGGAAATTATTGTCATTTCTTTTTATTATGATAATATTGGTGTGGTTCAATTATGTATGGAACAAAATATCGGCAAAATGGCCGCTGCGACCTCGGCGGCACACCTCCATCGGATGGTCCAAATTTTCGATGACGCTAAGGCATAATTGAGGTTCTATGCCGTTAATGCGCCGAATTATCTCATCCTTTAGCTCTTGAATTGTTGCTGGCTTATCGACGTACACCTTTTCTTTCAAATAACCCCAAAGAAAGACGTTCAACGGTGTCAAATCACATGATCTTGGCGGCCAATTGACTTCGCCACGACGTGAGATAACACGGCCATTGAATCTGTTGCGCAAAAGAGCCATAGTTTCGTTAGCTGTGTGGCAAGTGGCACCGTCCTGTTGAAACCACATATTGTCCACATCCATATCTTAAAATTCGGGCCATAAAAATTTCGTTATCATCTAACGATAGCGAACACCATTCACAGTAACTGCCTGACCGGCCTCATTTCGAAGAAGTATGGCCCGATGACGTCGCCAGCCCATAAGCCGCACCAAAAAATTAGGCGAGCATGCACAGGTGTTTCTCACATCACAGACCCGGTTTGCTGAAATTTGCGCACAATTCTCCCAATTGTGGACATATTTGGTCGATTATGCTGATCAAAAAAACATCACGAAGTGCACGAAATGCATTTTGATTTGAACGCCCATTTTCGTAAAAGTCTTAAAAAACTTTAACGCGTTGCCCGATTGTGTATCTTTCCATGGTTCACATTGAGTTAGTCTGAAATTGAGAAATGTCAAATGAAATGCAGAAAAAAAACTTGACGGTTAGGTGTGGTCCACATTTAACATCGGTCCTTATAATTTAACCACTCTTTAGTATTGACATCGTTCTAAAATGTCGCAATTTGATTCATATATCGCAATTTTTTGCATATTTTTTTGCATATGTTTTCATATCACAAATATGCACAAAAAATGAAAATTATGCACCTGTTTTTCGATTCCTTTTTCTGTGAAACGAATTTTGGTCCAATAAGAATTTTTCTATCAATCTGCAAAAAAAATGCAATTGCATATAATCCGAGGTCTACTCATTATGCACTGATATTTTTTTTCCCATCTTAGCGAGCTGCCAATGTTGACTTCTTTATGCTTAAATATGTATACATATGTAAACAATTTTATTATTATTTAACTGTTTTTACCATAATTATATTAATATCTACTTAGTTTAGCTTTTAATAACGTTTTTGGCATTGTTCCTATCAGTCGACAAATAAAGCGAGATCCATTTCGAGGTTCCCTACTTTTTTAAAGAAAAAAACACAGAAAATTCAAATTGAATGGGGAATGTTTATTATCATTTGAAATAACATTCTTTTGCATCTATTTTTTGAAGATTATGTCTATCAAATGTTGGCCGTGGCAACGTCTCAGATGGTCCATCCGTTGAGTCCAATTTTCGATGACTCGTTCGAGCATTTCGACTGGTAACTGGCGAATGACACGCGTGATGTTTTGCTCCAAGGCCTGAATCGAAGTGGGTTTGTCCGCATAAACTTTAGACTTTACATATCTCCACAGGAAAAAGTCTAACGGTGTGATATCACACTATCTTGGTGGCCAATCGACCGGTCCAAAACGTGAAATTATCTGCTCACCGAAGTGTTCTCTCAATAAATCCATTGATTCCGAGATCCAAATGTCGCCGAGATCACGAGCTTCAATTTCAGGCATCAAATAGTCGGTTATCATGGCACGATAACGGTCGCCATTTACGGTTACGTTCTCACCGGCATAATTTTTCAAGAAATATGGACCGATGATTCCACCGGCCCACAAACCACACCAAACCGTTGTTTTTATGGATGAAGTGGCAGCTCTTGAATCTCTTCAGGTTGCTCTTCGTCCCTAATGCGGCAATTTTGCTTGTTTACATACCCATTTAGCCAGAAATGGGCCTCATCGCTGAACAAAATTTGGCTCGAAAACGTCGGATCTTCTTGGAACTTTTTAAGAGCCCATAGAGCGAAGTGATGTCGCTTGGGAAGCTCGGGCGGCTTCAGTTCTTGCACAAGCTGTATTTTGTATGCTTTCAATTTAAGATCTCGACGTAAAATGCGCCAATACGTTCCATACGTCAAGCCGAGTTGCTGCAAACGGCGCCGAATCGACTATCCACGGTCTTCGTGTACACTCCCAGCTACGGTCGCTACATTTTCTTCACTACGTATAATGTGTGCTGGGTCTCAATATGGGTGATGGTGTTGCGAATAGTACGCTCAGTAAGCCGATTATGTTGACCATAAGTTGACCCAAGTGCATGAAACACATTCCTCACAGAACGTGAATTTTCGTAATAAAGTTGAACGATTTGTAAACTTTATTCAGGCGTAAGTCTTTCCATGATGAAATGCCAACCAATACTTAACAAAAATAACATGACAGCATGACACGACTCACACGTGATCTGTCATTTGTGTTCGCCCCAATGACAGAAAATAGATTACGTTTTTTTACGAGTTCATTATCGTTCGACTTGTCGTTGTGATGATTGTTAGTGAAACCCAAATCAGCTGTTTGTCGTCTGGAACAGAAACAGGCTGTAAAGCTGAGTGTAGACGATTGCCAGATCGGCAAACGTTATCAACCCTGTTAAAGTGCTGCAAATATACGGACAATGACAGATTGTTAGGCAAAGGTGAATTGACAGTTCAGACGATTGCAACGATATCGTTACAATTTCATATATTTACAATATATTTTGTAAATATTTATATGCTGGATTGCCAATAAAAATACATTATAGACAGTGTTGCCAATAAAATGTTTTTCTGGCAATGGCGCTGTTGTCACATGCATAAACTTTGCACATATAACAATCTGCAAATTATCTCGCAATGACTTTTCTGCTAACGTTGCAAAACAAAAATTGTATGTTCACACGGTTGTAAATTCACAGGGTTGCTTGCATTTTCCGCAATTTTTCTGGCAATGTTGTCCGATCTGCAAATCGTGTGTACTTACCTTTAGATTTATATGTAACCGAATTTTTCGCAGACTGACAAAATTTTTTCTACAACTAAAAAATTATCAAAAGCTTTGTTAATATATGTACACATATAGAAATTTTTGAATAAAGGTGTTTATTCAGAATGCAGTCAATTTCTCAAATTGTAGGTATATTGAAAGTATTAAACAAAAATTTTCTGGTTATTTTATGTTGTGAAGGCCATGGTTTCTTGGTCTTAATAGTCCGTTAACACCCAAAATGACGTCACGTCGTGTGTACGTGTCTTTTTTTTGTGTTTTTGTTTTCTGACATAAAACACCCCACCGAGCGTTATTATTCATATGCGTCGTATTCATCGGGGCACACGAAAGGAGCAGAGAAGGATACAAAACACCTTTGCAAAACTGAATTTGGTTAAATGGCCTGACTGCCTAGGAACATATTAGCACTTAGTGGGCCACATAAATGGCAAGAAAAGGTGACTTTGTTGTCGTCTTGGTCAGAGTAGGAGTAGGAAGGAGTATGAATAGCAGATTGGATGGATGACATTTTTCAGCTTTGAGGAAATTGTGCGTGACACAAACAAATGATAAACAAACAAACACCCAACGAAAGAAAACAAGAAACAACAGAGAATGGAATAAACAGAAATTAAACATTTGATTTGTGCCGATTTGAACAGTCAAGTCAGCTCGAAAGAAAAACCTCTCCTTTCTGGAAAATTGGACGAAAATCATTCTTCCAATTTCGAGTTTGCTTTAGTTATGTTGTTTTTGCAAAAAAAAAAAAGAAAAACGATGATAGCCCACGACGGCCGGACGGACGGACTGACCTCTATTATCGCAGTAGCCGAGTGAATGAAAAGTGAATGGTGAATGTGTGCGGTAAATTTGGTCGTTGCCGGCCGGACGAGCGGTGACACTGAACTCGGCGGCGGTAGTCGTCGTTGTTTGTGATTGTTGTTGTGGTGTGGCGGTAATTGGAATTGCGGTCTTGGCCTTTGATCCTGCACTAATTGTCTGTTGAGCGTTCATTATTGTGTCGGGAGTTCGTTTTGAAAATTGCCGAAATCCATTTTCATTCATAAATTTCACAAACATCAGAAATAATCTGGAAAAACACAGTTTTTCGCTTTGGCCTTACCTATGATGTTTTGTTCGAATTGTTGGCAATACAGATTACTTTGCAACCATTGTTCGCCATTAACAATTTAATTCCAGGGAATTGTGTCCAATATGAGGAAGTAGATGTCATGATTACAATAACAACAAAGAACAATTTGTCCAGCGGAAGTTATTGTAAATAATATCAAATTATTGTGAATTGGCCCTTTTAAGCTTTTTAGGGATACGAAATTTTGCAACTGTTTAAGATGGAAGAAAAAGGTCAATGATGGAAATGCAAATGATTGCAAACTAGAACTAGGTTAGTTTTGTCCCGATCAGAGAAGCAAGCCGAGGTCTAATTGCTTAAAAATCATGTTTATACATTCCACCAGGTACAGGGTAATAAATAGACACATCGTTTATTATACCGATCGACTTAGAAACACTAGAACACTTAGATCGACTTCTGAATTGATTTAGCTATGTCCGCCTGTCTGTGCATGTATTCTTGTAATCAAAGCACAGGTCGCAATTATAGTCCGATCTTAACGATACTATGGCTCGTAGCGCCGTCTTGTTGAAACCAGAGCTCAACGAGACCATGCGCCTAAATTTCAGGAAGCAAATAGTCCGTTAACTTGGTGCGTTGACGGTTACTATTGACGGTAACATTCGGATTTTCCTCATTTTTGAAGAATGAGGATTCCACCGTTGTTTTTAATGGATGTAATGTCAGCTTTTGGTACTCTTCGGGTTGCTCATCAGCCCAAATTCGAAAATTTTGTTTATTATTGTTGAGCCAGAAAACGAAAGCTAATTTTCGTAATACAGCTGAAAAAATTTGAGACGCTGCACAGTGGGAGGAATTCCAAAAAAGGGAAATAATTCTGCCGTTTCTTAACCAGACAACCGATTGCGACCAAACTTAACATTTTTGTAGAAGAGGTATTAGAGAAGTTAAGTTCTTAGTTTTGGCCCCTTGTGATATATTCCGGTGGCGTAGCTGCAGGGCCATAAAGTTGGCAACCTCATCTTTTTCGTGCGATTCATGAGTTCTACACCTTTCTGCACCTAACAGTTATCTCGTATAGTTACCAATATATCTGCATTTGAAAATTTAATTTTTTCCCCGACCCTGTGCAATTATTTTGTAGATATCGAAGCAGAATATGCACCAATTTTATCCGCTTAAACACGCCTAGATTGGCAACAAAATTGGTTCGATATACCCAATAGTAACCAACACTGGCGTTGTAATATACTCGGACAGCCAGGCTGCCATCAATTCTCTAGAGGCAACATCCCTAAATTCACAAACAGCCCTCGACTGCCGCAGATCTCTTAACGAGATGGCTGAGCAGTTTAACATACACCTCATATGGGTGCCTGGGCATAGGGATATCCCGGGGAACTGCAAAGCCGATGAACTTGCTAGGAAAGGGACGACATTACAAATTCTCGAAGAATTTGCATATATTGGTGCGCCCTATCCACGTACAAGCTTTGGCTTAGGCAAGAGGCAATCAGGCAGTCCAACGAAAGATGGACAGAAATCGGCACCTGCAGAGTAGCTAGACAAATCTGGCCAAGGTATGACCTGAAAAGATCAAAATATCTCCTCACACTAGAGAGGCAAAGATTTTCTACGTTAGTATCAGTTCTGACGTGACACTGCTTGATCGGCGAACACGCCAAAAGATTGGGTATTGACTCTAATGACTTCTGCAGAAGCTGTGGAGATGAGGAAGAAGTGGAGAGCATTGAGTAAACGACGACTGGACATACTGGAGTCGGCTTTTCTAGGCAGCCTAACAGATCTTTCCAGTACCGATATTCGTACTATCGACAAATTTGTATATCAAACAGGTTGGTTTCGATGAGGGGCTTTTCAGCCCGTGGTAACACTAGGGACCTAAACTGGTCTATGTGAGCTTGTATAAAAAATACGGCTGCCACCCTAACCTAAACCTAAACCTACCCAACAGGACAAAAGATATGGCCACTTGAAGTTATAATGGGTGATCTAAGAAGAGATACTTTTTTCAATAGCCTTTTTTTGACAGATCACGTGTGAGTCGTGTCATGCTGTCATGTTATTGTTGTTAGGTATTGTTTGGCATTTCATCATGGAAAGACTTACGCCTGAACAACGTTTACAAATTCTTCAGTTTTATTATCAAAATAATCGTTCGCCAATTGCGCTAAGTCCATTTTTTTTAAATAAAAAAAAAAACATTTTCCAGTCGACCCACGACCTTGACACCCATGAGCAATATTTTAGCTCTCGTTAAGAGCTATCTATCTTTTTGACATTTGACCGATTCCCGATCCGACGTATCGGAATCATCGGTGCCATGATAACCGACTATTTGATGCCTGAAATTGAAGCACGTGATCTCGGCGACATTTGGTTTCAACAAGACGGCACCACTTCCCACACATTGCATCAATCAATGGATTTATTGAGAGAACACTTGGGTGAGCAGATAATTTCACGATTTGGGCCGGTCGATTGGCCACCAAGGTCGTGTGATATCACACCGTTAGACTTTTTCCTGTGGGGATTTGTAAAGTCTAAAGTTTATGCGGACAAACCCGCTTCGATTCAGACGTTGGAGCAAAACATCACGCGTGTCATTCGCCAGTTACCAGTCGAAATGCTCGAACGAGTCATCGAAAAATGGACTCAACGGATGGACCATCTGAGACGTAGCCGCGGCCAACATTTAATAGACATAATCTTCAAAAAATAAATGCCAAAGAATGATCTTTCAAATGATAACATTCCCCATTCAATTTGAATTTTCCCTACTTTTTTCTTTAAAAAAGTAGGGAACCTCAAAAAGGATCACCCTATATTAAAAAAAATTGATTTTTTTTGTCATTTTTTATGTCGTATTTTCGAGTTTTAGAAGAAGTTAGTTAAAAAAGGTAAAACATATTTAGTATCATCTTAAAGGAAACTTTCCAGAGAATGTTCTCAAAGAAAGAACGGGTAAAAAATATTCACGGGTATTGTTACCAAGCTTTTCCAATTTACAACATTTTTTACACAAATTTCAAAAGTAAGCCACATTTTCTCCAATCGCAAAGCTAAAATGTTAAAACTTTTGCCATATTTATGTGTGGAAAGGTGCTGTATGTTGAACTGCAAATGGGAATCTGAAACCCGGCTTGTAGTATAGTAGATACAGGGGAAAATCCAAAAAATCCCATTTTTGGGGATTTGTAAAATTATTTTGGGAATTGTAGGATTGACTTTTGGAAATATAATGATTCGCGAATTATATTCGATTTGTGATATAAAGACCTACAAACTGCAAAATATTTCATTGAAATATGTTAATTATTAAAATTTTTTTTGTATTTTTTACATTTCTGTCTGCATTTGAGAAGTGATTTTTTCACCCTTTTCCTGACCCTGTCGTAGAATTTGCTTACTATCAGTGCAGAATATAAACCGATTTCTCTCACATCAACTTCTCTAAATTGACAACAAAATTAGCTATATAATGTAAAAAATTCCAATCAAATGTGCCCACTTATACAATCGTTATGTCCATATCAATTTATATTTTCAAAATATACGCAATTTTTGTATTTTATTGCGGAAAGGTATATGTAGTATTTGGAGATACAGAGGGATTTAAAACCAGAAATTAAAGCATATTTATATTAATCTTAAAGGACACTTCCTGGAGAATATTTTCGAGGAAAGAACGAGTCAGAGATTTGTATTAAAAGTGTTGACACGCTTCTCCAAATTACACAATTGGTAACATTTTCGACAATCGCAAAGCTTGGATATGAAAACCTTTACAATTTTTATATGTATTTATGTGTTATACGATAAACTGCAAAAGGAATTTTGAGCCGGGATTTTAGTATAACAGATTTTGGAGAAAACCCCAAAAATTCATTTTTTGGGGATTTTCGAATTTATTTTCGGAATTGTGGGATTTATATTTACAAATATAAAAATATTATAATTAGCCTCTATTTCTTGTGTCAAGACGTACAAATTACAAAAAAATAATTGAGATCTATTAATTTTTAAAGATTTTATGAAATTATAGAATTTCCTTTGAAAAAAAATTTTATTTGCAGTAAAAACGAAAAGAAATGGTAAGTGTCCTTAATTACAAAAAAGTATAAATATGTACATAAATTCAATTTCGTGAGCAATTCATTAATTTTTACAAAATATGTATATATCGGATGAAAGCATATTTTTTACTTACTTTAAAATGTTTAAATTCAACGTTGCAAAAAAATCTTTTAAGAAAATCTATGAAGAAAGTACAATTTTTCTAGTTTTTGCAATGATCGTCCTTGCGCGACCTTAAGAAAATTTTTAAGATTTTTTTCCTTTTGGTACAAAACTGTTGGCGTCATTACACAACTTTTGTGTGCTACTCAAAAGTGATTAAAAATGATTTTTTGCCTTTCAATCCGGCCTATTGAGGATTTTAGAAAATACTGGGACAAACCTGTTATAAAGATTTAATTATTTCTCGAAAAAGACAAAAAAGGCTATCGTGGAACATGGCTATATTGAAGAGGACAATTTGGCCTAAAATACAAAAAACTAATTTAAAAATAAAAAGGGGATTTTTTTTTTAAATTAATTTTAATAATTAAAAAAAATGTTTTTAAATTTATTTTCTATTTTTCATTAAGCAAAAAGTCCCATATTATTAGCTTTTGATATAAAAAGATATAACTCAGTATTCCTCAACATTCAACATCTTCATAGCAGACCTGTTTTTTTTTGCAAAATTAATTACCAAGTTTTATCAAAATCCGTTTCTTGACCCAAAAATACTGTGATCACTTAACATTGAAATGCTCATTTGTATGAAAACTTATTACGTACTAATAAATATGTAAATACAAATCGAAAAAATTTGTTACATATATTATTAGTATATAGCGCACTAATCGTGTTCAATATAGTTCTCCCTAAAATTCGTCTAAATAATTACTACGTGTTTGTGTCATCAATTTAAATAATTATGTTGCCGCGAAAAACTTAGTACCCCCCTTTATTCACGATCATAAACTGTACGGAAAGACAACATACATATTTGGTGCTTTAGTACCACAATTGCCATCACTGAGACTCTAATGAAAATATGCAGTTGTTCGTACATTTTCGTTCTGAGCGGCGGTGTTTTCTCTCATCGACGATTTGGATCGCGGTTGTTTTAATGAATGGGATAAAATTTTGGTTTCAATTCCAAATCCTTTTGTAACTAAATCGATTTGTTTGTGCTCCTCTGAATTTATGAATGTGAATTTCAATCAAAGTGTTTCGAATATCAATCTCAAAACTGAGCTGAGCGTCATCGTATGTAAGTGAGTGCGTGATTATGTTATTTGTAGTGTTTAGTGTTTATTGTTGTCATCGCATTGCTTGTTTGTGTTTTGTTTTTGTTGCCCATCAGCTACCGGCTACTTATTGAATGAACAACTACGTTTGGCCGTTAGATTTGTTTTTGTTGTTGTTGCCTTACTACTCGCGTAACTTAAGGTGGATTATGAGAAGTGTCTCTTTGCGGAGAGCGAGTGTTTGATAGAGTGAGAGAAGGGGTAAATTGCATTTCATTGATTCTTTTTTGGCGTTATCTTTGTAGAGTTGCCAATGTTGGTTTGTCTTTTGAGGGAAATTTGTGGATTGTGTTAACATAATTGGGATATTCACACTGGATGGCGTACCACTGAAATTTCAAATACATTTTTGTCATAAGATTTTTTATTTAAAAAAATATTCACAAGACAACATTAGGATAGACAAATGGTTTTTGCAACATTAAAAAAAAGTAAAATTAATGTTTGACCATGAGATGAGATTTTGACGAGAAAAATATTGTCAGCATGATAAACTCGTCAAAAAACTGACTCACAAAATGCAATTATGTTTTAAATTTCAAATCCACATACAAATGAACTGTTTTTTTTTAAAGTGGCGTACACGTAATTTTTACATAAATAGAGTTAAGGATGGATTTGGCATAAGACTTATAAAAAAGAATTTTCTCAAAAAAGTCAAAGGAGACTTAGATTTAAAAAAATCGGAATTTCGGTAGGAAACAAAATTAAAACATATGTAGTTTGTTTTGAAAGTGGCGTAACGTCAATTACCGAGGATATTCAAACAAACCGTGGATAGTATTGCAGAGTTAATGATTTATTATTAAAATATATTATTTATTATTACAATTTAATGCAGTCTTGAAATTATAGAGTTTATATAAAACGCAGTTTCGTCTTAAAAAACAGTACATATGGTACCAACATTTTTTATTAAACATCGATGGCTGACATATACATTAACATTAAATAATACATACTTAGGACCATTAACAATTAAAAAATGAACTAGGGTTAAAAACTAACTACCGGTTATAGCTGTCGAATTTAATACAATTTAAATTTCGTTATTTCCGAAAATAAAATGTATAGCCTAAATTGTGTTGAAATTCCGAACACAAATGTTGGACACATCTGTAACTATTTTTATCGTTTCTGTTTTTAAATATTATATTAATTTAAACAATATATTAATTGTTATAAAATTTTTTAATAAATTGACACGGCGAGGCGAAATAAAAAATTCGGCTAATACTGCGTTAACTTCTCCTGGAATGTCTCGATGAATATTCAGAGAAAGCCAATACATTTAAACGATTTTCAGTCATGTAATTTTTTAGCCGACGCAAACCACACTGCAAAAAAAATGTCAGGCAAAATTTATGAATATTTTTTAAATAATTGTTTACAACTTTCCTCATTTAGTATTGTCCTTTTAGTTGGAAAAATACATTGGAAATTTGACAGAATTTCAAGGTGATTCAGAAAGCGATCTTCGAGATGAGCGATGAATAAATCTAGGTATGGAATATAGGTCGAAATCTTATAATATTCTTCAATACATGTTGCATCAACATTACAACGATGACTTTGTCGGGCCGAACTACTAGGTTTCTTGTTTGGACTGTCTTGTTCTTCCCAAAATATTTTAACAGACGAAAAATCGCACTAAAATGGAGAGTACAATTTTCGCGTATGTCCATCAATTCCCTTCTCGTATTTTCAGCCAAATGGACGGCTTAAGCTAAATCTTGATTTTCACTTTGAAGACCGCGACGTAATAATAATGCCATGCAGTGAACTGAATGAACTACATGGACCGAAACTTGAAAATCCAACGTTTTTATAGCCAGCAATAACTGAAATGCTGATGCTGTAGTTTACTGATCGGACCAGGTGGAATGAATTTTTTCCAAATAACGGCTACTTGTAGATGAAGATATATAATATATATACTTATATACTTATATAAACAGACCCATGTTATTCTACCCATCGAGTTCGCAATACCACTTTAATCTTTGCTTTTTATCACCACGGAAATTCCTGTTATTAGAAATTGCTTCTTGGAGACGTATTTGCCTTTTAGGATATTGAAAAAAGTGGTATATGGTTTGAATGGTGCCGAGATAATTTCTTACTGAGACTACTTTGCGTGCGTAACTTAAGCTATGTACAGACGATTGTCAGATCGGACAACGTTATCAACCCTGTTAAAGTGTTGCCAATGTACGGACAATGGCAGATTGTTAGGCAAAGGTGAATTGACATTTCAGACGATTGCAAGAAACCCTTACAATTTCATATAGAAGTATTTACAATATATTTTGTAAATATTTATATGCAGGATTGGCAATAAATATTTTTTTAGACAGTGCTGCCAATATGATATTTCTCTGACAATGGCGCCATTGTCAGATGCATAAACATAAACTAAACAATCAATACCAGATGTTCCGCGAAAAATTTAGAATAATTTCAGCCAACACGATTGTCTGTTCGGACAACGATATCAAACCTGTTAGAGTGCTGCAAATGTATGGACAATGACATGTTGTTAGGCAAAGGTGAATTGTCAGTTCAGACGATTGCAAGAGTTGCCAATAAAATGTTTCTCTGACAATGGCGACATTGTCACATGCATAAACTTCGCACAGCTGACAATCAAAAGTATCTGCAAATTATCTCGCAATGGCAACGTTGTGTGTTTACATTACTTCAAGATGTCTACCAATATTATTGTCTTCCAATAACTTTTCTGCCAACGTTGCAAGACAAAAAGTGTATGTTCACACGGTTGCAAGTTTACAGCGTTACATTTTTCCTGACAATATTGTTAGATCTGACAATCGTGTGTACAGAGCATGACAAATACTATTAATTTCATTTTGAACACGATATAAGTAAGCACATATCGATGGCTTAATAAAAAAAGGGGGTATCTTGATTTTTGTCATAATTGCGTTTTCCGTCTATTGTGGTCGAAAGTGTCAAATGCACCTTAATTTTTTTTCAAATTTTTGGTGGCTAGGTTGCAAATAAGGGATTTATAGGGATTGTAAAAACCCCATAAGTATAGTCAAAGAATTTGCTTGGTTTTTATTTGGTTTTTCGTGCCCCTGCTACGGAAAAACAAAATCGAGATACGCTCTTTTTACAATCCAACAAGAGGTGTTTTTTTGAATCACCCGGTATTTTGGTAGCTATCACTTTTGAAGCTTTTATTCTTTGACATTTGACAAGTAGAAACTACGCCGTTACTAAAAATGGAACGATACACGATTCAACAACGCATTGAAATTATTAAAATTCGAAAAATCGAAAAATTATCTTGACTGATGAGGGTCATTTCCACCTCGGTGGCTACGTCAACAAGCAAAATTGTGGCATCTGGGGCAAGAGTTATTGTTGAGAAGCCTCTCCATCCACAACGTGTGACTGTTTGGTGCGGTTTATGGTCCGGCGGGGTCATTGGACCTTACTTTTTCGAAAATGAGGTTGGATCAACAGTTACGGTGAATGGATTGCGCTGTCGAGAGATGATTAATGATTTTTTATGGTCGGAGTTGGATGGTATTGATCTGGACAACGTTTACAAGACGGCGCTACGTGTCACACAAGCAACGAAACCATTGCTCTGTTACGGGAAAAGTTTCCGGACCGTGTTATCTCTCGAAGAGGTGATCACAATTGGCCACCGAGATCTTGTGATTTAACACCCTGCGACTTCTTCCTTTGGGGCCACGTGAAAGATAAGGTCTACGCCAACAACGCAGCGTCAATTCAAGACCTCAAAGATAGAATTCGTGAGGCTATCGAGGACATAGGGCAGCCACTTTGCGATTTGGTTATGGAAAATTTCATGAAAAGGATATGGTCCTGTTAGCGTGGTCGTGGTGGCCATTTGGCTGATGTTGTTCTTCATTATTAACGGCATACCTTCCTCTTTATTATGAAATAAACATCCGATCATTTATCTCAAGAAATGAAATTTTTCTTTGAATACCAAAATAACACCTCTTGTTGGAAAACCCTTTAGTGCAAACGCACTTGAAGCAAGTTATTCGGATCAGTTTTTGTTGTTAGTCAATTTGAGTTCTCTCGGAGGATGCTCGGGAATCAAGAAATAAATGCTACAACCAACCACGTCGCTTTCATTCCAGAATATGCTCGAGATATTCTACCGCTGATGACGTTTTTAACTGCTTATTGTACTCGTCAGATCTATATACTTGTATATCATCCTTAAGGAATAAATATAGCAAATATGTCAATACACTGAATGACGATGTTATAAAACTACAAAAAACAAGTAAGAAAGTTCAGTCGGCTAAACCGACTTATGAATCCCCTCACCTTGAGTCCTAAAAACAATTCGTAAATTTATTTTTTGTTGTTTTAATTAATTTATAATCAATTTAAATTGCATTTAATAACTTTAAAGTATGTACTGGTATTCAAGTTAAAAGCTAAACATTAATGTTAAAAGCTAAACAAATGTTCCATTTGTGTGGGAGGCACCAAAGGTGGCGTGCCAATAACGGTAATTTCTCTCTGGACGCTAGATACAATAATAGCATTACACCGTACAAAATTTCATGTATTTATATTCACTGGTGTCAAAGTTAAAATCTGTTAACTTTTGGTACAAAATGGTCCATTTGTGTGGGAGGTAGCAAAAGGTGCGTGCCAATAACGCCCAATTTGCTGTAGACTCTAGGTACTATAAAAGCATTACCCTGTACACAATTTCAAGTACTTATATGCACTGGTATTAAGGTTATAAGCTGTTAACTTTTGTTGTAAAATAGTCCATTTGTGTGGGAGGTAACAAAAGGAGCGTGCCATTAACGGCCACTTTTCTCTAGATTCTAGATACTATAAAAGCAGAATACTGTACGAAATTTCAAGTATTTGTATGCACTGGTATTAAAGTTAAAAGCTGTTAACTTTTGGTACAAAAAGGACCATTTGTATGGGAGGTACCAAAACGGGCGTGCCACTAACGCCCATTTTTCTCTGGGCTCTATGTACTATAAAAGCATTATACTGTATAAAAATTTCAAGTAAAGGGTGATCTAAGTAGAGATACTTTTTTCAATAGCCTTTTTTGACAGATCACGTGTGAGTCGTGTCATGCTGTCATTTTATTTTTGTTAAGTATTGTTTGTCATTTCATCATGGAAAGACTTACGCCTGAACAACGTTTACAAATTAGTCAGTTTTATTATCAAAATAATCGTTCGCCAATTGCGCTCAGTCCATTTTTTTTTTAAATCCACAAAAAACCACTTTCCAGTCGACCCACGACCTTGACACCCAGAGCTATCTTTTTGCCATTGACCGATTCCCGATCCGACGTACTGGAATCCTTGGTCCATATTTCTTTAAAAATGATGCCGGTGAGAACGTAACCGTCAATGGCGACCGTTGTCGTGCCATGATAACCGACTATTTGATGCCTGAAATTGAAGCTCGTGATCTCGGCGACATTTGGTTTCAACAAGACGGCACCACTTCCCACAATCACGATTTGGGCCCGACGATTGCCAACCAAGATCGTGTGATATCACACCGTTAGCTTTTTCCTGTGGGGATATGTAAAGTCTAAAGTTTATGCGGACAAACCCGTTTCGATTCAGGCCTTGGAGCAAAACATCACACGTGTCATTCGCCAGTTACCAGTCGAAATGCTCGAACGAGTCATCGAAAATTGGGCTCGACGGATGGACCATCTGAGACGTAGCCGCGGCCAACATTTGATTGACATAATCTTCAAAAAATAAAACAAGACGGTTTTGTAAAAAATTAAAAAAATTCAATCATGACAAATGTGAATTTTTAGCTGTTACAAATATTAGGCCAAACCAAACTTATTAAACCCTATACCTCGGTGTGGCGACGTGTGGGGCATAATTACAAAATAGCAGGGTTCGGGTTTTAATATTCTTGTAATTCGCAAAAAAGTCTAATCAGTTTTCATGACATAAGTTTAATGAAGTAAATAAATACATAAGTACATATTCATGCGAAAAGTAAAAGTTGACAAAAAAGATTTTTATATTTTATTACTCATAGAAGTCTCGTCAACAGGAAATGGATGAAATTTGTCTTGGACGAGTAGATTTTACATTCATTAGAAAGAAGTTCGTTCGTTCATTCATTCATTCATCATTCATTCGTCTGCAGCTGACATTACAGTCGTTGTGTTGCAAAGTCTGTCGGTCGGTCGGCGATGAAACGGCTTTATGTCACACAAATTTCTGTTCAGTTTAGTTCGTTTGCTTTAATTAAGAATAATTCTCATTTTCCTGCAAGTTTTTTTCTTTTTTGGTTGTGTGATTATTTTCAAAGCTGTTTAATTGCTAAAAATCTGCGTAGGTTGAAGTTAGTAGACTGAGGAAACTCGTAACTTACGAGTCACGAGAGTTTTATGATCGCATTTCATAATTTACGGGCGTGAATGCCTACGACCGTCACTTAGTCGTCATAAAGTCATAAATTACCAGAACATTAAGACACAATTAATTGATTCAGAATGAACGAGTCCAGCGCCAGTGAGTGGTTAGGGGCACTAGCGTTTCAGCTTCTAGTAAGAACTTCCAGAGATTTATATTGATTGCTCTGATTTGTAATAGGCGAAACCATAAATGGTCACTATTAAGTCGTCAATGGTTTTTGTAATCACAGCTCATATATCATGAAATCGATTAATATAACGGCATTATTTTAGGAGCTTAGAAAAGCTAGCAGTTAATTCGTTCTAGCTATTAAATTACTCTACATATTTTACAGTAGTCACTTTGTTCTTACTGAGCGAGAAAGAATGAAAATCTTGATTGATTCACAAAATTAATAAAACAGTGTAAAATGTCTGTCGGAGCTGACGGTTCCTTCGACAAATTTTAGATTTAGGTGAGTATAATAAACACTTTCTACATGCAGAAAAAAAAATCTGTTTATTTGAGAGAAGATATACAGAAAAAATTAATAACTTTAAAAGAGACAGTGCCAATGATTTCGATCAAAGGTAGTGATGTCAAACGGGAAATCCCTATTCCAAATACCCTGAATTTTTTAAAAAAATTGCTTCACCGTTTTTAAAAAACGTTGCTTTCTACATATAGAGGCATAGATAATACATAATAGAGGCAAAGATGGTCTAAAGCCAGGAGAATATCAGAGTGACAAATCAATTTAAATGAATCCCGGGATATTTTAATAATACTACGAGGGTTGCTATATATATTTCAAAAAGCATGAACACCTGGCCGTAAAAAAGATTTGTTCTCGTTGGATCCCGCACAATTTGACAATCGCTCAAAAAAAGGCTCGTGTCGATTGGTGCAAAGAAATTTTGAAAAAATACGATAGCGTTGCTTCTAAAGACGTTTATAAGGTCGTCACAGGTGACGAATCTTGGATCTATGCGTATGAGCCCGAAACAAAACATCAATCGACCGTGTGGGTCTTCGAAGACGAGCCAAATCCAACGAAAGTTTTTCGTGGAAGAAGCACTTCGAAGCAAATGGTCGCCTGTTTCTTCGGCAAAACTGGTCAAGTGGCGACTGTTCCGCTTGAGCAACGTAGGACGGTCAATTCTGAGTGGTACACCACAATTTGTTTGCCTGAAGTCTTCGAAGAAATTCGAAAAACGAACAAGAGAAGACGAATCATTGTGCACCATGACAATGCGAGCTCTCACACATCGGCTCAAACCAGCGCCCTTGGATCGGCCAAAACGTCGAATTGATGGGTCATACGCCGTACAGCCATGACTTGGAACCTAATACTTATTTTTATTCCCGCACATCAAGAAAAAAATGCGTGGTCAACGTTTTACGACGCCCGAAGCAGCTGTTAAAGCGTTCAAAAACCATGTTTTGGAGGTGAATTTTCTCACACACTGAAAACAATTCGCGCTCAAATGATATATCGTTCTGAGTGAAGTTATGCTAAAACCAGTAAGGAAAGGCTAAAGTCGGGCGGGGCCGACTATATAATACCCTACACCACTCTCGTAATATTGAATAACTCTGTTATAAAAAATTGTTTACATAAATTTACTTTTGGGACATTTTATTCTTAAATAATACCCTGTACCACAGTGTGGTGTAGGGTATAAAAACGATTGGATCTAAAGAGCCAAATCGGATAAAACATATATATGGGAGCTATAGCTAAATCGTAACCGATTTTCTTTAAATTCGGTAGTGTTGGTTCATGGATCAAGAAACTCTACCATTCTGAATTTCAAAATGATTGGGTGTAAAATACAGCTTCTATAGAACTAAAGGGCCAAATCGGACGAAACATATATATGGCAGCTATAGCTAAATCTTAACCGATTTTCTTCAAATTCGGCAATGTTGGTTCATGGATCAAGAAACTCTACCATTCTAAATTTCAAAACGATTGGATGTAAAATACAGCTTCTATAGAACTAAAGGGCCAAATCGGACGAAACATATATATGGCAGGTATAGCTAAATCTTAACCGATTTTCTTCAAATTCGGTAGTGTTGGTTCATGGATCAAGAAACTCTACCATTCTAAATTTCAAAATGATTGGATGTAAAGTACAGCTTCTACAGGACTAAAGAGCAAAATCGGACGAAACATATATATGGGAGATATAACTAAATCTTAACCGATTTTCTTCAAATTCGGCAATGTTGGTTCATGGATCAAGAAACTCTACCATTCTAAATTTCAAAACGATTGGATGTAAAATACAGCTTCTATAGAACTAAAGGGCCAAATCGGACGAAACATATATATGGGAGCTATAGCTAAATCTTAACCGATTTTCTTCAAATTCGGTAGTGTTGGTGCATGGATCAAGAAACTCTACCACTCTAAATTTCAAAATGATTGGGTGTAAAATACAGCTTCTATAGAACTAAAGAGCAAAATCGGACGAAACATATATATGGGAGCTATAGCTAAATCTTAACCGATTTTCTTCAAATTCGGTAGTGTTGGTGCATGGATCAAGAAACTCTACCACTCTAAATTTCAAAATGATTGGGTGTAAAATACAGTTTCTACAGGACTAAAGAGCAAAATAGGACGAAACATATATATGGGAGCTATAGCTAAATCTTAACCAATTTTCTTCAAATTCGGTAGTGTTGGTTCATGGATCAAGAAACTCTACCATTCTAAATTTCAAAACGATTGGATGTAAAATACAGCTTCTATAGCACTAAAAGGCCAACTCGGACGAAAGATATATATGAGAGCTATAGCTAAATCTTAACCGATTTTCTTCAAATTCGGTAGTGTTGGTTCATGAATCAAGAAACTCTACCATTCTAAATTTCAAAACGATTGGATGTAAAATACAGCTTCTATAGGACTAAAGGGCCAACTCGGACGAAAGATATATATGGGAGCTATATCTAAATCTGAACCGATTTTAACCAAATTCAATAGGGATCTTTACAGCTGCGAAATACTCTAAACTGCAAAATTTCAGAACGATCGGAGTGAAATTGCGACCTGTAGTCGACGAACAACTTTACATGGACAGACGGACGGACGGACAGACATGGTTAAATCGACTCAGCTAGTGATTCTGAGTCGATCGGTATACTTTAAGGTGGGTCTAGCTGTGATATTTTCAGGTGTTACAAACATCTGCCGTGAAACAAACTTATAATACCCTGTACCACAGTGTGGTGTAGGGTATAAAAATGTCATACTTTCCAATGGAAGTTCCAGTTCTCATCTGGCAATACTAGTATTGCCAGGTACCGAAATATATATAGCAACCAAGTGTGAGTGATAGCTAGATACACTTTGTAGAAAATGTAATCAAATGAAGTAATTTGTTAACATCAAGAAACGTTGACATAATCTGGTGAAATAGATTATAGTCTGTAGGTCACAAAAAAATGTGGGGCCTTGTTGCGAAGGAATCCCGAATTCGCCATGAAAACGGTAACTGGTCAAAAAGCAAACTACCTTGAGTCCAGTGTAACGGTCCGTGATAGATAATATAATTCCTTGAATAATCTATCCGCCAGTGATAGATGATATAATTCCTCGCCCAATCTATCAGCCTGTGATATATGATACTCGTATACTTCCTCGCCCAATCTATCCGGCCGTGATAGACGACATAATTCCTCGCCCAATCTATCCGCCCGCGAAATATATAACGGGTTTTCCAATAGGGATGATATGATTTTGAAGTGACGTTTCGGCCATTTGTAATATATCATGATCTGTCATTTGTTTTTCATTGTATTCAGTAGTGTTTACAATTTCATCATGGAGAGATATACGCAAGAACAACGTTTACAAATTATTCAGTTTTATTATCAAAATAATCGTTCTTCAATTGCAACTTTTCGTGCGCTAAGTCCATTTTTTTAAAATCCAAAAAAAAAAACACTTTCCAGTCGACCTACGACCTTGACACCCATGAGCTCTCGTTAAGAGCTATCTTTTTAGCATTGACCGATTCCCGATCCGACGTACCGTTAAGGAGCCAGATCAAAAATAAACTTTCCGTCCACATTTGAAAATGATGATAAGTCCATTTTTTTAAATCCAAAAAAAAAAAACACTTTCCAGTCGACCAACGACCTTGATACCCATGAGCAATATTTTAGCTCTCGTTAAGAGCTATCTTTTTGCCATTGACCGATTGTGGCTACGTGCCACACAGCAAATTAAAAATTTGAATTGTTGCGAGAAAAGTTTGGAGATTCGATTATTTCAAGAAATTGTGATATTGAATGGCCTCCAAGAAGTTGTGATTTAACACCATTTGACTATTTCTTGTGCGGTTATTTGATGTCATTGGTATTTCGCAATAAACCAGACTCTCTTCAAGCTTTACAAGTCAATATTGAACGTGCCATTCATGACATACGACTTGATTTAGTGGAAAAAGTGCTCGAAAATTGGGTTCATCGTATTCGTTCCTGCAGAAGAAGTCGTGGAGGCCATTTGAATGACGTTTTATTTAGAACTTAATTGTATCGATTGTGCAGGTTTTTCCAACAAGAGGTGTTATTTTGAATCACCCGGTATTTTGGTAGCTGTCACTTTTGAAGCTTTTATTATTTGACATTTGACAAGTAGAAACAGCGTCATTACTAAAAAGGGAACGATTCGCGTTCATCGAACGATACAAAACGATAAAAAAAGCGATCGAACAAAAAACGATACGAACGATACAAGTCATCTTGACTGATGAGGCCCATTTCCACCTCGGTGGCTACGTCAACAAGCAAAATTGTCGCATCTGGGGCTCGGAAAACCCAAGAGTTATTGTTAAGAAGCCATCCTCAACGTGTGACTGTTTGGTGCGGTTTATGGTCCGGCGGGGTCATTGGACCTTACTTTTTCGAAAATGAGGTTGGATCAACAGTTACGGTGAATGGATTGCGCTATCGAGAGATGATTAATGATTTTTATGGTCGGAGTTGGATGGCATTGATCTGGACAACGTTTACTTTCAACAAGACGGCGCTACGTGCCACACAAGCAACGAAACCATTGCTCTGTTACGGGAAAAGTTTCCGGACCGTGTTATCTCTCGAAGAGGTGATCACAATTGGCCACCGAGATCTTGTGATTTAACACCTTGCGACTTCTTCCTTTGGGGCCACGTGAAAGATATGGTCTACGACAACAGCCCAGCGTCGATTCAAGACCTCAAAGATAGAATTCGTGAGGCTATCGAGGACATAGGGCAGCCACTTTGCGATTTCGTTATGGAAAATTTCATGAAAATGATATGGTCCTGTATTTGCCATTTGGCTGATGTTGTTTATCATTATTAACGGCATACCTTCCTCTTTATTATGAAATAACCTTCCGATCATTTATCTCAAAAAATGGCATTTTCCTTTGAATACCAAAATAACACCTCTTGTTGGAAACCCCTTTACTTCACATTAAATAAAAAACTTTTGAATTTCCTTAACAATAAGTGTGTTTTTTCTCGGGGCAATCTTTCGCCCAATCTATCCATCCAGGATAAATGATTTAATTCCTCGCCCAACCTATCAGCCCGTGATAGATAATATAATTCCTAGCCCAATCAAGCTTACAATGAAGGATGTTGGAAAATCTGTCAAAGATCTAAGTTAAAGAAATCGCCCGGAGTAGATGGTATAACAGCGAAAATGATAAAAGAGCTTCCGTTCTCAGCCATGAGAATGGTGTTATTTTTATGCAATGCTATTCTGCGTTTAGGTTACTTCCCCCTATTTTGAAAGAGGTCAGAAATCGTGCTGATACCGAAACTCAACTCAAGTTAAATCCTATCGCCATATAAGCCTACTATCGATATTATCAAAAATGTTTGAGCCTATTTTTCTGAAGAAAATCACACCTCATATTATTTCTAACAATAGTCTACCTGAACATCAATTTGGTCATAATACAATAAAACAGGTATACCGTATCGTAACCTATATCAGAAGAGCTTTTGAGAAAAATTACTACTGTTCGGCGATATTCATAGATATTTCGCAAGAATTTGACCAAGTCTGGCGCGAAGGACTTTTGTACAAAATATGCGACATTCTGCCAATAAACACTCACAAACAGTTCAAGAGTTATTTGACTAACCGGCCTTTCCAAGTTAAATCAAATGACATTTTTCTAGCCCTAAGAAAATAAATGCCGCTGTCCCACAGGGGAGCATTCTTGGCCCTATACTGTACGTTATTTGTATGGGCAGATTTGCCCATAACCAACTTTACGCACACGTCTACCTTTGCGGACGTTACTGCTTTCGCCAGTACTCACAAAAGCCCTGCAGTCTCATGTCCGAATCCTAGAAGAATGGTTAAAAAATTGAGAATAATGGTGAATGCTTCAAAGTGTACTCATGTTACTTTTACCCTACGATGGAATACATGCCCTCCAATTTCTATTTTCAATTCACTTATTCCTCAAAAGGATCATGTAAAATATCTTGGAATCCATTTACATCGTCGCGTCGTTTGACGTGGTCGCATTACATGGACTCTAAAGTTATCAGCCAAAGATCTGCCCTAGATCCAGAGCATAAAGTTCTTTTCTAAAGGGTGGTCTAAAGGGCCGATGTTGAATGTGAACCCCACCTAAACGTCAAGTTTTTTCTTGTGATGTTTTTTTGTCAGCATAATCGACCAAATGTGTCTACAATCGGGAGAATTGTGAGCAAATTTCAGCAAACCGGGTCTGTAGGAGATGTGAAAACACCTGTGCATGCTCGCCCAGTTTGTTTGGTGCGGCTTATGGGCTGGCGACGTCATCGGGCCATACTTCTTCGAAATGAGGCCGGTCAGGCAGTTACTGTGAATGGTGTTCGCTATCGTGAGATGATAACGAACCTTTTATGGCCCGAATTGGAAGATATGGATGTGGACAATATGTGGTTTCAACAGGACGGTGCCACTTGCCACAAGCTAACGAAACAATGGCTCTTTTGCGCAACAAATTCAAAGGCCGTGTTATCTGATTTGACACCGTTGGACTTCTTTCTTTGGGTTATTTGAAAGAAAAGGTGTACGTCGATAAACCAGCAACAATTCAACAGCTAAAGGAGGAAACAATTCGGCACATTAACGGCATAGAACCTCAATTATGCCTCAGCGTCATCGAAAATTTGGATCATCGGATGGAGGTGTGCCGCTGAGGTCGCGGCGGCCATTTGTTCCATACATAATTGAACCATACCAATATTATCATAATAAAAAGAAATGACAATAATTTCCTAAATAATTTGTGTTTCATTCTAAATCAACATCGGGCCTTAAAATTTAAAAAATTACAAAGAGGACAAATTACAGAGAAGACAATCGAATATTCTTCGTTTGATTATAGGTCCACTTTGGTATATAAGAAACGCTAACATCCAGGATCTCAACATGCCAACAATAAAAGATGAAATTGAAAAATATTTCCAGTGTTACGTGGGCAAACTATTGAATCATCCAAACATCCTGGCTCGAGAACTACTAAATTTTGAAGGTCATACACGCCTTAGACGCTTAAAACTAAACAAAAATTAAATTATGAATTCTTAAATTTGATATGTTAGCCCAGAGAATAGTATACTAGGTTAAGATTTGTTCACTTATTGTCATTTTCATTGTTCAATAATGAAAGATTCAATAATAAATGTAATCAATTGGAAAAAAATCCGGTGAAAAAATCGAAATTTGGAAAAGAATTACAAAATATATCATAAATTTAATTATAAACAAGTTGTCTAAAATCTAAATTTTAGACAATAATTTTGTTAATTTGTAATTGTTTAATTAATTTAAAATGTCAAAAAAAAAACTAATATACATTTTTTAAAAATTATGTATATGAATTTAACTGATATCTCTACATAAAAAATATTAAGAAAACTATTGTGAATTAATTGTAAAATTTTGTATTATTTTGAATTATTGCAACTTGACATTAATTTGTCTATAACCTGCAACCTACATTCTGTGTAATACTGAATTGGTACAGAGGTTTCATTTTTGTAAAAGGTCAAGATATCTGCCACTTGGATTTTGAATTCTCATAGAAATTACATAAATATTCACAAGGGTTATTACTCTTAACATTAAGCTGAATTATTTCTCATTATTAATCGATTGATTAATCTCAGCTCAATCGTTTGGTGTAATAACACTCAAACCCCTTCTAGCTTACAAATAGTGCTCTCAATTCCTCTCAATTAAAGAAGACATCAGCTTCGTTCACAAGTAAACTTAAAACAGGTTTGTTTGGAGTTTGTGTCCCACAAAACGAAGAACATTGTATTGCATTCCTTCAAATTAAGAAGTCCTAATATAAAATCTGATTTGGAACGACACATCGTTGTGGTTTTCATAAAAAGTATTGGTGATTTCGTTTCTGAAAAATAATGTCACCACATCATGTTCCGACATTTTAAACATTACCCCTGCACCCTCTGCTAATTTCGCACTTTGCATGCGAACAATCGAACAAAAATCGTGCGGTGAGTAAAACCCATACTTACATTTTTGCACAACCATAAGATGACGAATTTTGTAAGGCCTAATAACACTGTGACACAAAATCTAACTTTCCGAATGGGATGAGACCAATTGCAAATGAAAGTTGACATTATCCATAACAAAACCTTCAAGGGTTTTTTCAGTTCAGTGCGAGATTTCTTTTTACACGCATTTGAAGTTGGTGATTTTGGAACGCTGTCTAACAAGAAAAGATCATTGAAAATTTGATAAAACAATGCTCAAATCAAAATTAAATAGCTCTAATATTGGTACATATACCAGTGCTTATTTACATTGCCCCCAAAGTGATAGTATATCTTAATCGTTTCACCCGACTGAAATTTCTTACTTGTTTTTTAAACTTTTTATTCACAAATAAAATTCATAGGTTAATATTAAAAATTCTGGCAGAAATATGACGTTTTATATTTTTAAGGATTCTTAGTACAAATATACTAAATTCGTCAACGATTTCACGCAAACCCTCACAATAGTACCTGTAGAAATTATTTCTGAGAAACTTATTGTTACGGTTGTATGTATAACTATTATTATTCCAGTGCAAAATCATAAGTATTATTTGGAATTATTTTTCAATGAAATTTTTCACTTATCTGACAAATGAAGCTTTTTGCTTCTTCCGCATACGGACTCACAAGCCAGCCTGGTTAAGGAGCCGCCGCCATTGATTGGGGCTAGGCTTTGTTCTTTTTCGGCGACGCGAATTTGTAGCTTAATAAAATGCTATAATTCAAGTGTATTTATTTAATAGGTGCTTATTGGGAATGTCTTCAGCAAATTTTGCAGCAAGTGTAGTGTAATTTAATTAATTTATATTTAAACGTCAATTTTCCCCTCATTTGCAACCTCCGACCGTCCGTCTGTCCGTCCTACAGACCGAATAAAAGCTCATGCAACTCTTTCACTTATTTGTGGCAACAATTTAAGATAAAATTTAATTTGCAAAGGTTAAAGGCATACAAATAGTTAACAAAACAAAGTCATGTAAAACTCTGCACTTCCATTAAACGAGACGGACGGACAGACACTTTGACATGGCATCGCTGTGAACCAAGAAACAAGAGCTAACGCTCCAAGCCAGAACCTTTTTAACGCTATTTTCCCCTTCATTCATTTCATAACTATGACTTTTGCCTTTCTTAGGCTCTTTTTTTAAACATTGTCAGGAGAAGAGGGAGGAGTAGTAGTAGAAGGAGACGAAGAAGAACCCTTGTGAAAATTGCAACAATTAAAAGTGGCAAAGTAAAATGCAAACACACGAACGCACACACATAAATTACACAATTTAATTGTTGACCTCTTCAGAAAACGGGTGAAAATATACCCTCAAATGTAACCGGAAAATATGCGAGGGAATAAACGAACACACACGTTATGGAATGCAGACACTGGCGTAGTTTACATTTGGGAGAACGTTATCTCAATATCATAATTTCAACTGGGATCTTCCTTTAGGCTTTGCATCATAACAGATGACGCCTCTGGAATTTCATTTAATCAAATGCAAAATGCATATTTCTTTTCTTTTTTGCTCTTGTGTTCCAAAGAAAATAGTTGTTTCCAGCATAACAAACCTGCTAGAGCGACCGAACACTACAAAGGGTTCGGTAAATAACGTGCACAGTGGGCTTTTGTCGGAATTTGTTTGGGCTGTAGCTAGAGTTATTTAACAATTTTAATTCGCTTCTCCGGTGATGGGAGTTGTGTCCATAATATTTTTATTATTTCATGTATTTCTTTCATATGTAACTTTTTCTGTGTGCTGATTTTTCCCATACAGGACGGGCAGAACAAGATCTGATGGGGTCAACTTATAGTCTAATAAAATCATACATATCAAATTTCATGAAGATCGGAAGGATTTTCCTATGGATATTCTAATCCATAAGAGGGATACATATACATATTCTATTTATCCGAGGAGGGTCCACATGTGAGACCTTATACTTCCTAGTAAAGACAACCAATTCTGTCTTATTTAGGTTAACTCCCAAACCGCTGCTTCTGGCCCATCTAGCCAATTTGATCAGAGACGCCAGTAGGAAGTCTCTGAGGATTCTGCCACGATTTTTCAGCTACAACGTTGTAGATATAACAGGATTCCATTCGTCGCTAGGTTTCAAATTAGTGAAGACAGTACTTCTCCTTGTGGAGTCCCTCTGTTTAGAAACCTTGTTAGAGTTATGGACCCAAGACATGGTGTTATGTGTCTTCTGTTGAGCCGGCTTTGAATGTGTCAAGCTATGCTAGAGTTCACCTTTAGATGTGACAATGCCGCAATTACCGCATCTGAGTGAATTTTGTTAAAAGTCCCTTCTGTGGCAAAAATTCCACCATGGTGAAATCCTTGGAATGTAGAATTCTGTAGACTTTGCCTATTGTAAGCATGTTGGTTCCTTGACTGGAGTTTTGTATCCAGGTCTTTCCCGCTTTGGTATCCCTCCATCGATTCGGGATGTATGAAAGCCTGATACAGCCTACATAAATTTTCTCCAGCCAGGGGGTAATGTACTTAAACAGTTTTTGCATTTCTGCTGGAGTGATGTCGTCTGGTCCAGGTGATTTGAAGGGCTCAAAGCTGTTAATAGCCCAGCTTATACTGGATCTCTCAGTCAACAAGCTAGCGACGCTCGCAGTCTACTCGCACTCTTGGTGGTCCTGCTGATGCTCGGGTTCTGTTGGTGAGTTCCCCGAGAAATGTGTGTCGAGCAGTACATTTAGCGACTGCTCGCTGTTTTTGTCCAGTTTTTTTGCAAATAACACACTGTACAGGGACCGGTGGATAATAGCTTACGCAGCCTTACGTCGAGAACTTTTCCACTTGCATTCCATTCAAAAATTTTATCTGACAGCCGGTCAGTAGCAAACGTTACGCCGAGTACTTCCAGTCTGTCTTTAATTATGTCACAACTGGTTAGGTTGGTAATTAAAATAAAGTCAAGAAGCTACTAAACCCTTATTGTTTTTATCCGTGCTACCGCAGATAGGATGATGAGCGTTTGTCTCTGCGCCAATTATCACCCCGACGACTAAGTATATGCGATTACCAATCTCTAGAACAGGGAGTTGTTAAGAGAAAAATACTTTGATCTTTTCTGGCCAAATTTCAGGTTCTTGGAGTACCTTCACAGCTACCCAGCAGCAACTTAAAGTTGGGTATCGTGGTACCACACACCTTTCATTCTACTACGCAAAGCTTCTGTATCGGGACGATGTTTACTGCACCTGTTGACAGGCGTAGCAAAAGAGCCGCTGAGGCTGATTTAGCGTGATGGAGGTTAGTCTGCAGAATACTTACCATAGGTAACCGACAGTATAACCTTCACCCCAACAAGAGTGTTACCGAACTCCTCGTCCGTATCATCGAGGATCATGTTGCATCAAAGAGTCCAGAATCTATCCTCAGCTACTCACAGACCTAAGTCGTGCTCTTGTCCGTAGATAAGGTGTTGCAGCCTTGGTGTTAGTCTTTGCGGCTCCAGAAATTATGGGCGTGGGTGACTCCGCACTTTCACAGTGCTGGGTGTCAACCATGGTGCGTACCTCACCTTCCGCAGTGGGAACTATATTCTGCTTGTATACCTTCAAAACTGTAGATTCCAAACCATATCGCAGGGTTCTATTTATCCGTTGTAAGAGGGGTGTGGGTACAGCATTAAGGAGCAGGTTGATCTGCCGCTTGTTATGAGGTGGTTCCAAAATTAGCCGACCTGACATATAGATGGCGGTAGTAGTTTGAAAAAAATACTTTCGTGAATAGTGGTAACCTTCTAAAACATATGTTTTATGTTTCAAAGCGCCACGTCGTTTAGTTTTTTTTTGAGAACTCAAGTGAATTTCTAAATATGGATAAAATTGGTCACCGATATGTAATACAATACATACTTTCATTTGAAAGGTCTCAGACCAACCAATATTAAATCCGAGCTAGATTCTACTTAGTCTGCTCCTTCGTTTACAACTATAAAATATTGCGTGGTAGAGTTTAAACGGGGCCGTTCGAGCTGCCAAAGGAACACCGTAGTGGTCGACCAATTGAGGTGTCCACACCAAAAATGGTTAAAAAATCCAAAAAACAAGTAAAAAGTTCAGTCGGGTAAACCGACTTATGAATCCCCTCACCTTGAGTCCCAAAAAATATTAGTATATTTATTAATTTTTTTGTTTAAATTAAATTATTATCAATTTAAATTGCATTTAATAATTTTAAAGTATGCACTGATATTAAAGTTATAAGTTGTTAACTTTTGGTGCAGAGCAGTCCATTTGTGTGGGAGGTACCAAAAGGGGCAGGGCAATAGTGCACAACTTTCATCGAACTGTAGGCACTATAAAAGCATTACACTGTACAAAATTTCAAGTATTTATATGCACTGGTATTAAAGTTAAAAGCTGTTAACTTTTGGTACAAAAAGGTCCATTTGTGGGAGGTACCAAAAGGGCGTGTCAATAACGTACATTTTTCTCTGGACTCTAGGTACTATAAAAGCAATACACTGTAAGAAATTTCAAGTATTTGTATGCACTGGTATTAATGTAAAAAGCTGTTTACTTTTGGTATAAAATGGTCCATTTGTGTTGGAGGTACCAAACGGGCGTGTCAATAACGTAAATTTTTTCTGGACTCTAGGTACTATAAAAGCAATACACTGCAAGAAATTTCAAGTATTTGTATGCACTGGTATTAATGTTAAAAGCTGTTAACTTTTGGTACAAAATGGTCCATTTGTGCCAAAAGAGGCGTGCCAATAACGCCCGCTTTTCTCTGGACTCTAGGTACTATAAAAGCATTATACTGTACAAAATGTCAAGTATTTGTATGGACTGGTATTAAAGTTATATGCTGGTAACTTTTGGTACAAAATGGTCCATTTGTGTGGGAGGTACCAAAAGGAGCGTGGCAATAATGCCCTTTTTATACCCTCACTTTAGTGTGACGAGGGTATATATCATTTGCTACGGAAAAATGTGTAACACGTCGAAGGAGTGACCTAAGACCCCAAGTATGTTCGGAGGAAATCCGTTTTGGGTCATTTTAAGTCGAATGAGCAATGTCCGTCCGTCTGTCTGTCTGTCTGTCCGTCTGTCTGTCTGTCTGTCTGTCTGTCTGTCTGCTGGCTGGTGCGCACGATAACTCTCGAAAGGAGTAACCGATTGACCTTAAATTTGGTATGTGGTAATATTTTTTTCTATATCCGGCTAAGTTCGAAGATGGGCCATATTGGTCCACTCCTTCTAGTACCTCCCCCACAAAGGGTTAAAATGTTGTGATATATTGTTTCTTTAATAACTGCTATACTACTTATTCGAATCTTATGAAATTCCACACATAGTATTAGCTTATTAGTCGATATCAACTCGAGAAAAATGGGCGAAGTCGCCACGTCCCTTTTGGTACCTCCCACACAAATGCACCATTTTGCACCAAAAGTTAACAGCTTATAACATTAATAACAGTGTATAAAAATACTTGAAATTTTGTACAGTGTAATGTTTTTATAGTGTCTATAGCCCTGTGAAAAATGGGCGTTATTGCCACGCCCCTCTTTGTACCTCCCACACAAAATGCCCAAATCATACCAATTTAATGTCTCATAACGTTTATACCAGTGCACATAAATGCTTATAAGTCGGCACAGTGCAATGAATTTAAAGTATCTAATGTTCAGCAAAAAAAAAAAGGTGTATTTGATAAACCCCTTCTGGTACCTCCCACACAAATTGACAGAATATTTCGAGTAATATTCAATATTACGTTACTCACAAAGTGAGGGTATACCTTAGTCGGTTTACCCGACTGAAACTTTCTTACTGGTTTCACTGCATTTTAGGTTCTATTAAACCATTACACTGTACACAATTGCAAGTCTTTGTACGCTCTGGTAATAAAGTTATACGCTTTTATCTTTTGGTTCAAAATTTTCCATTTGTGTGGGAGGTACCAAAATTGGCGTGGCAACTTCGCCCATTTTTCTCCAGGTAATAGTGACTATGTGAATCCTCTGAAATGTGTAGAATTTCAGAGGATTCACATAAGTAGTATAGTAGTCAATCGGTTAATCCTTTCGAGAGTTATCGTGCGCACCAGCCAGCAGACAGACGGACGGACGGACGTTGCTCATTCGACTTAAAATGACCCAAAACTGATATCCGCCGAACATAGTTAGGATCTTAGGTCACTCCTTCGATGTGTTACACTTTTGGCTCGTAACAAATGATATATACCCTCCTCTCTAAGGTGAGGGGATAAAAAAAATGGTATTGGATGACGGTCGGTTGTAGGTTCTTCAGCTAGTTGAAGTCACGGGCATTTCAAAAAACGCTTTAGGTCGCATATTGACGGAAAATTTGATGAAGAGAAAGCTGCGTGGCTGTAGAGCTCACTAATATGGGGTCTTCCAAAAGGGCCTTCCGAAATTTGACAGTGGCCATATGCTAAAGCTACATCTGTCGAATTGGCTGTCAATTATAATTAATGTTCCACGAATGGGTACGTCAACAAACAGAATTGTCGAGTATGGGACGATACCAATCCACATGAGATTCAAGAGCGTCCAATGCATCCCGAAAAAGTCATTGTTTGTCTTGAATTTGGTACTGGCGGCATCATCGGTAGATATTTCTCTTGGAACGACGTTGGCCGCCAGGCCATCATCGTCCATGGAGATTGGAATGCTGAATAAAGTCTGGCGGTCAGCATTAATTTCTAAGCGTAGTGTAAAATACGTTGTTTTGTACGGGTGCGAAACATGGCACGCTGCTACTAAAGAAATAAACGCTCTCCAACTGCTTATAAACCGGTATCTACGGAAAATCTTTCGCATATTCTGGCCTAACTCTATATCAAACTCCATATTGTGGGCAACAACAGACCAACAGCCAATAAAAACCGAAATTCGACGACGTAAATGGAATTGGATTGGGGACACTTTGAGGAAGACCCCAAACAACATCACTCGAACGGTGCTTAATTGGATCCAAATACAGGGTTTTCCAACAAGAGGTGTTATTTTGAATCACCCGGCATTTCGGTAGCTGTCACTTTTGAAGCTTTTATTCTTTGACATTTGACAAGTAAAAACTACGCCATTACTAAAAATGGAACAATACACGATTCAACAACGCACTGAAATTATTAAAATTCACTACAAACATTGTGAAAATCTTTCAGTCACAGTTCGCAAAACTAAAGCAAAAATCATCCACCTCAGTGGCTACGTCAACAAGCAAAATTGTCGCATCTGGGGCTCGGAAAACCCAAGAGTTATTGTTGAGAAGCCGCTCCATCCTCAACGTGTGACTGTTTGGAGCGGTTTATGGTCCGGCGGGGTCATTGGACCTTACTTTTTCGAAAATGAGGTTGGATCAACAGTTACGGTGAATGGATTGCGCTATCGAGAGATGATTAATGATTTTTTATGGTGGGAGTTGGATGGTATTGATCTGGACAACGTTTACTTTCAACAAGACGGCGCTACGTGCCACACAAGCAACGAAACCATTGCTCTGTTACGGGAAAAGTTTCCAGACCGTGTTATCTCTCGAAGAGGTGATCACAATTGGCCACCGAGATCTTGTGATTTAACACCTTGCGACTTCTTCCTTTGGGGCCACGTGAAAGATAAGGTCTACGCCAACAGCCCAGCGTCGATTCAAGGCATAAAAGATAGAATTCGTGAGGCTATCGAGGACATAGGGCAGCCACTTTGCGATTCGGTTATGGAAAATTTCATGAAAGGATATGGTCCTGTAAGCGTGGTCGTGGTGGCCATTTGGCTGATGTTGTTTTTCATTATTAACGGCATACCTTCCTCTTTATTATGAAATAAACATCCGATCATTTATCTCAAAAATTGCATTTTTTTTCATACCAAAATATCACCTCTTGTTTGAAAACCCTTTAGTATCGGAAGAAAATGAAGTCTTCTAACACATGGAGGAGACTAGTTGAATCTAAGGCACTATTACTGGACGTTCATGACGTGAAATAAAAACGTTAGTTAAACGTTAGGTAAACCAAATTTTTTGAGGCCCTATGTTCCACCTAGGTACTATTCCTTAACCTTCGGAAGGAATTTCACCACTAAGATACCTACCAGAAAGGAATGGGTTGGCAGAACACTAGGAAATAGAAAACATCACCACTTCTACACAGATGGGCGAAGCTTGATGATAAGTTTGGCTTCGGAGTGCACTATATATATCTTAGTCTTAATATAGTTCATAGACTACGAGATACATGTGGCGTTCATCAAGCCGAACTTATGGCGCAAAGGAAAGTCCAATGACTTCTGTAGGAGCTATGGTGATGAGGATGAAGTGGAGAGCATTGAGCACCTGCTTTGCTACACTCCCTCATTAAGTAAACATCTGAATATATCGGGTTCGGCCTTTGTAGGAATTCTGACAGATCTTTCCGGTACTGATATTCGTACTATTGATAAGTGTGTTTATCAAACAGATTGGTTTGGGTGAGGGGCATCTGTGAGTGTGGTACTAACTGGGGAACTAACTTGGTCTTTTATTTGAGCTGACAAAGCTGGCTTCCGCCCTATCCTAATCCCTAAACCTTCTGCACGAGCAATTTGAACTGCCCGCGGAGATCGTGCAATTTGACCCCATAAGCCTTTTTTAGGTGGCGTTTTCATAAGTCGCAGGTCTATGCGAATAAGCCACAAACCACAGCAGTCCTCATAGCCATCTTAACCCGAGCCATCAATCAAATTTAGCATGAATTCTGCGCCAGGGTCATGGAGAATTGGACATTTATGCGCCACCCAGCGAAGCCGAGGTGAACATTTGCATAATTTCATATGTAATGTCATCGATAGGTCTTTTAAAGGAAAGAAATAGAGTTCGATTATATATCACACATACTTTGTTTTAATTAAATTTAAAAATGGGAAGCGCTAAATAATAGTCCCTTTATATGTACAAAATGTAAATAATGCCAATTAAAAAGTAAAATTCACATTTTTTCAAATCTAAATTTAAAAAAAGGAAGATTTGGTTATTTTTATATTATGGACCTGTTCTAAAGGCATTGTTTATCCAACCTCTAATTGAAGTATTTTGCCCACTGTACCTCGGTGGTTATGTGAAGGCATATGAGAGCATGTATTTATGCAGAATGATTGCATGATTTCAAGATGTTTTCAGGAGCATATAAAATAAAATATCGTAGAGACCACCACTTCAGTCACAGGTAACCTAGGGTTGGGAGGGAGGGGTTTTTATGCGTCGGTATGTGAATAAAAATATGTTGTAGGCAACAATACATAGGACAAGTGTAAATACAAATGTACTCACAGACGAAGGGTTAAAAGCCCATGTCTAAAATATTTGCGTGTTGTGTTTTTTGTTTGTTTTTTTCTTGGCCTAAACATTTCTAATTGGCCTCTCTCTCTCTTGGTGCAGGGTGGAGAGTTATGACACAGTGATGTATGTGGGAATTTTCCGCAGGTTTTCCCTTTTTTCCGTGGAAAACTCTTGGTGTACCAAGAAGAATGCCAACCATCCATCCATCCATCCGACCATCTAGTTAGCCCCAACAATTAGAAATTACATACGTACTCGTTCGTATATTTTATGGTATTTTATTATTGTTTTGTTTATTGTGTAAATTATATAAATATTTTAGCATTTTAACATTTTGGGATTTAATGGAGATTTTTCTCTCGGTTTCTGTTTCTGTTGCAGATGAGTGGTAAGCGCACACGAAGCTTCAAGTGCGCCGTTCATCATCGCGACCGTGAAGTCTGTTCTGAGAATGATTTCCAGTTGGTGCTAGAGGAGCCGCCGTTCTTCAAGAGAATGGTTCACGTCATTGCTATGGAAGTGCTGCCCGAGGAGCGCGATCGCAAATATTATGCCGATCGCTATTCGTGTTGTCCGCCGCCTTGGTTCATTGTATGCATAACCATTATCGAGGTAAGTAAATCATATTCGTGGACATTGAAAAGGAGTCTGAGAAACAAAAAATGCTCAAACTATTTTTTGTACCTCTTCTGATGTGTCTGTCATAAATACATACATGTCTAATGTACTCAAGAAATATTCATTTCTAATTAAGTGTGGTTTCTATGTACGAGTATGTGCTATACGGTGGATCACAGGTGATTTCAATTAATTCCATAGAGAAATAATGCAAAAATGGGACTATTTTCGCCGCTATTCTGTTGAGAAATGCATCTTAGATGCCTAATAAAAACGTAGATGTGCTCAATTCTGAGATAACCTGCTTACTTGCTGCCCTTGTGCATTTAAATTAGGAAAAATAAAATATATTCCACTGTAATATTTACTTTATTACAAAACTTTGTGGTTTCTTTGCAGCTACTAAAATATTTTTTTCAAAAATTTATTTTTTATGTAAAAAAATTCCTACAAACGTGTTCAAACGTCATTCCCCTGGCTGTCCCTAACACTAATTTCTCTTGAATTTTTTTTTAACAAAAAGAACAAAAAGGTAAATATTTAGTAATTACAATCACCCAGCAAAAACTCTCATTACCAGGTAACGTGGCGGGTAAGTAAAATTCAATAGAAATAATGACTTACCATTTAGCCACCCTTCAGATTATTTTTACATGGGCATGACATTGGAGGAAAGTACTTCCATGCAAGCATCCGATGAGTTAACAAATAACTACTTACCCCCACGCTTACGAATATCCAACATATAAAGGGTTTTTTAAACAGGGACGCTACAAAAGTTGACCGACAGGGACAGCAAACGACGCCATATTTTTTGCCGCTCTTTTGACATCTCTCTTCAGTAAGGTTTGCCATTTCATGATGGAAAGATATACGAGCCAACAACGAGTCGAAATTATTAAAATTTACTACCGAAATTCGGAGTCAGTGGCCTCAACGTTAAGAGCGTGAAAAATCGAAAAATCATCTTCAGCGATGAGGCTCATTTCTGGCTGAATGGCTTCGTCAATAAACAGAATATGCGTTATTGGTCAGACAGCAATCCACACGTACTCCATGATTCATCATTGCATCCCGAAAAAAATACGGTGGGCCGTACTTCTTCCGTGATGATCAAGACCGGCACGTTACTGTGAATGGGAATCGCTACCGTTCAATGATAACCGAATATTTTTGGCCCCAATTGGATGATATGGACTTGGAGGACATGTGGTTCCAACAGGACGGCGCCACAAGCCACACAGCGAATGCCACAATCAATTTATTGGAAACCAAGGTTGGAGAACGTGTTATCTCACGAAATGGTCCAGTCGATTGGTCGCCTCGGACGTGCGATTTGACGCAGTTAGACTATTTCCTGTGGGGCTACGTCAAGTCTATGGTCTATGCCAACAAGCCAGCGACGATTGATGAACTTCGTACGAATATCGAACGTGAAATTGGAGCAGTATCGGCCGATTTATGCTTGAAAACCGTCGAAAATTGGGTTCAGCGTCTGGACTTCTGTAAGCGTGCCCGTGGTGGCCGTGCAAAAGAAATCGAGTTCCATACATGGCATCGAACGTACTTTCACAGGAATAAAGAATTTCATTGATATCCAAACCCGTTTTTGTTTTATTTAAAAAAAACTTTTGTAGCGCTCTTATTGAAATTGCAGCAGTATCGGCCGATTTATGCTTGAAAACCGTCGAAAATTGGGTTCAGCGTCTGGACTTCTGCAAGCGTGCCCGTGGTGGCCGTGCAAAAGAAATCGAGTTCCATACATAATGGCATCGAATGTACTTTCACAGGAATAAAGAATTACATTAATATCCAAAACCGTTTTTGTTTTATTTAAAAAAACTTTTGTAGCGCTCTTATTGAAAAAGTACTTACAGGGTTGCCCATATTCGACGGACCCACGGACTCGTTGGGCCCATTCCAATCGACGAGGCTTGTCCGCAGGCAACAATCTTAGCGTCAATTGAATTTTGTACGGGAACAAATGCAAATCAACGCGAATAATCCGTTGTAAAGTGGACCGAGCCATGCCCAACTGCTGAGAACGGCGTTTTTGGGATGTTCTTGGGGACCTCTCAACACTGGCTCGTACGGCAGCGATATTCTCGGCCGATCGCCTTGGTCGACTTTTATTTGGCCTCTTCGGATTAGAAAGAGCCTCACCAGTCGAAAATTTTTCGTATAAACGCTTAATGGTGTTCTTAGAAGGCGCACTTCTCACATTTTTTAATATTTTAAAAGCACGTTGACTTGACTTCTTCTGTTGAATGTAAATTTCAACTATTTCAGAGCGCTCGCGTGGCGTGGTAAAAATCTGCTTGTACTGACGCTTCAAACGCGGTATGTCATTAAGCGATCTGACATCTCTGTCAAAAGTTATGGCGTTGCCAGATGGGTCCGTCGAATATGGGAGACCCTGTATTATTGTCATTTTAATAAGGGGTTGAATAACACCTTACCAATAATGATTTTCATATGTGTATATCGATGGCTTAATATAAAAGGGCGTATCTCGAAATTTTTGTTCCTTAACAGGGGCACGAAAAACGAATAAAAACCAAACAAATTCTGTGACTAGACTTATGGATTTTTTACAATACCTATAAATCCTTTATTTGCAACTATAACCCCCAAAAATTAAAAAAATATAAGGTGTATTTGACAGATTTTGACCAGAATAAAAAGAAAACGTAACTATGACAAAAATCAAGATACGACCTTTTTATATTAAGCCATCGATATATACATAATATATAATTAATTATGACGAGATTTTTTTACTCAAAATTTTACTAAGTTTCTAAATCAAATAAAGGGTTGTTTAATAAAAATTGGTGTTGTCGCATACTTTACAATACCCGACTTAAAATAACTTACAAATAATTACATATTTATGTGAATATAAGTAAGTCATTCTTTGTTGACTGCATGTAATGCAGAGGGTAATTATATGTCATTACCTGGTAATGCAAGTGGTAATGACATGTACTTACCACGTTTTTGCTGGGCAGTTCAAAGTAAAATATAATATTAAAGTATTTTTCTTTTAAAATTTATAAACTTTTTAATAATAAATATTTTATGATGATTATTTTTGTCCAACAATTTAAAGTTTACCAAATGTTATAGTCGTCTATTTTTCTTTTGGTATAATGAGGTCATTTTACCTAGAAAAATCGATATCGATTGCTAAAAAAAAATTTTTTACTTTTTATTATTACCTCCTCACCTTAGAGAGGAGGGGATATATTATTTGCTGCGAGCCACATGTGTAACACATCGAAGTAGTGACCTAAGATCCCAAGTATTTTTAGCGGAAATTCGATTTGGGTTATCTTAAGTCATTTGAGCAATGTCCGTCCGTCTGTCTGTCTGCTGGCTGGTGCGAACGATAACTCTCGAAATAATTAACCGGTTAACTTAAAATTTAGTATGCGGTAACATTTTTCTCCATCTCCTGCTAAGTTGGAATATGGGCCATATTGGTCCACTCCTTCTAGCACCTCCCCCACAAAGGGTTAACATTTAGTGAAATATTGATTCTTTAGTAACTTCTGCACTATGTATCAGATGCTACCAACAAAATTGTAACACATCGATGGAATGACCTAAGAGATGACAAAAATATTTGGCGGAAATCAATTTTGGGCCATTTTAAGTCATTTTAGCAATGTCCGTCTGTCTGTCTGGTTGGTGCGCACGATAACTTTCGACAGGATTAACCGATTGACTAACAAGTAAGAAAGTTCAGTCGGGTAAACCGACTAATGAATCCCCTTACCTTGAGTCTCAAAACAATATTAGTAAATTTATTTATTATTTTGTTTTAACGGGACGCCCCAAAAGGTTCGTCCCAATAACGATCACTTTTCTCTGGACTCTAGGTACTATAAAAGCATTACCCTGTACAAGATTTCAGGTATTTATATGCACTGGTATTAAAATTATATGCTGTCAACTTTTGGTGTAAAATGGTCCATTTGTGTGGAAAGTACCAAAAGGGGCGTGCCAATTACGGCCACTTTTCTCTGTACTCTAGGTACTATAAAAGCATTGCACTGTACGCAATTTCAAGTATTTGTAGGCACTGGTATTAAATTTATAAGCTAGTAACTTTGGGTACAAAATGGTGCATTTGTGTGGGAGGTACCAAAAGGAGCTTGGCAATAATGCCAATTTTTCACTGTATTGTAGGTACTATTAAACCAGTACACTATAAAAAATTTCAAGTCTTTGTAGGCACTGGTAATAAATTTATAAGCCATTAACTTTTGGTTCAAAATTGTCCATTTGTGTGGGAGGTACCAAAAGGGGCGTGGCAACTTCGTCCAATTTTCTCGAGGCAATAGTGACTAATAACCGAATACTATGTGCAGAATTTCAGAGGATTCAAATAAGTAGTATAGAAGTTATTAAGTAATCAATATTTCACTAAATGTTAACCCTTTGTGGTGGAGGTACTAGAAGGAGTGGGCCAATATGGCCCATCTTCGAACTTAGCCGGAGATAGAAGAAAATATTAGCACATGCCAAATTTGGAGTCAATTTGTTACTCCTTTCGAGAGTTATCTTGCGCACCAGCCATCAGACAGACAGAAACGGACGGACATTGCTCATTCGACTTAAAATTACCCAAAACGGATATCCGCCAAACATACTTAGGGTCTTGGGTCACTCCTTCGATGTGTTACACTTTTAGTTCGTAGCAAATGATATCTACCCTCCTCTCTAAGGTGAGGGGATACAAATTTGGTATGTGTCAATATATTTTGTTATCTCAGGCTAAGGTCATAGATGTACTATGTTGGTCCACTCCTTCGAGTACCTTCCCCACGAAAGGTCAAAATTTGGTGAAATATTGATTATCCCATATGTCATATTATCCCATATGTACTACTACCCAGAATTTTTCACAATTCCACACCTAGTATTAGTTTATTAATCGCTATCATCTTTAGAAAATTGGCCGTTATTGCCACGCCGCTTTTGGTACCTCCCATACAAATAGACCATTGTGCACAAAAAGATTACGGCTTATAACTTGGATGTATGGGCGAAATTTTGTTATCACTAATTGTTGGACAAAATTTAGCAAAACTTAAAATGCAAATATCTCGTTAAATAAGTCCCGTAGAAGGAAAAGGGCGAAATATTGTTATCACTAATTTTTGGCCAAATTTAGCAAAACTTAAAAAGCAAATATATCGTTAAATAAGCCCCTAGAAGGAAAAGGGCGAAATTTTGTTATCACTAATTTTTGGTTAAAAATGGCATATGTGGCATTAATTTTTGTTAAAAGAACCAATTTTTAATTTCTAAATATTCTAAGTTATCTTTTGTTGTCAATTTATCGTTATTCAAGATTATACGATTTAAATTATAAAGGACTTTTGAGAACAAGAACTTCTTTCTTAAAAGGTGACTTGAATAAATGAAAAACTTAAAACAACAAACGAAATTTTACTAATTAAATTTTATAATTAAACTAGCCGGACCCGGTCCACTTCGTTGCCCCATATTTCCGATACCGTCCATTTTTGGACCGCTGACGTAGACTGCCAGCATATATATATCCATCTGTCCACCAAATTTCAAGAAAATCGGTTCAGTAGTTTATTCGTTATGCTGGAACAAACACATAAACAGACAGACAAACACACGATTTGCCACGCCCAAATTTTCCCCGCCCACTTTTTGCAAAAATTGTTTTTCCAAAACCATCTCAGACAAAATAGCTTTCAAACAAAAGATAAAAGTTTAAAATCGGTCCAGTAGTTTAAGCGTCTATAAAACAAATACATACATACAAACATTTTTCCATTTTTATATATATAGATGGATTACTGAAAAACTTTAAACTTGGCATACAATCGATATACGAATATTTTCTTAATTTTTGAATGCAAATAAATCTTTGTTTCGGAAATAATAGTCCCAAATAAAAAAAATATTAAGACGGAAACAAGGATATGCTTAGAACATCAACTTCCCACTTATATATATAAATGTATGTGTTCCAAATATTATATATTTCAAATGTATCCTAAACATATATATATTTCAAGCAGAATATATTTGGGACACTATACTACAGATGCCATTTTTTTAGCGTGTAAAGGTATCAGGTGAACCACCATCAAAAACCTCTGTAAATCGCTGGTACCAAGAGTTCAATCTCCGACGCCGGAGCCGTTGGCTCCAGGTTGAAGGTCGTCCAATATCGGTCTTTTTCCATCGAGTTATATTTGCTTTAAAGATTGCATTAACCCTATCAAAAATGCATTCTGTAGTAAATAGATTTGCCATAAACTCTTGGGAAATTAAAATTTGTATAAGGCAACCCGAACAGAAATTCCCAAGAAATAATATTGATAAAAGAGCTACTCAGCCTTTTTCGTCGGTATGTAAATATGTATAACATATTGAAACACAAACATATTTTTTTAAATTTTGCTCTCAAACATATTTTGTTTAATGTTTTTGTCTCTGTGAATGACTGCATAAATTAAGCTGTGACCCACTGTATATTTACAAACTACGAAAATTGGGTGTGGTATTATGTTGTGATTTCAACAATCGGTCATATGCATACAAAATATTTCTAAAGTTATTATTATTATTTATTTGATTTAATGAAATTCCATCGTGTGAAGATTTAGATGAATTTGGTCGATAAAACTGTCGAACAAATCAATAAGTGTGAACATGGATTTAAATGTTTGTGTGAGACATGAAAATGGAGCGGCGGAGGTACATATTTTTACCCTTTGAAGGTACATTGGTACCTATCGATCCAAACTGCGTTTACAATTTTTAAATTTATTGTAAAGGTCTCACATTCTTAGAGTATCAATTCAAAAAAGTAATGTCCGACGGAACCGATATATACGGGTAAATACAATATTTTTAAAACCAGTAAGGAAAGACAAAAGTCGGACGGAACCGACTACACCATCTTGTTGAGCAGAATAAGCACGTTTATACATGATCTAAATTTGAAACGAATACCTTGAAACTCTTACTACACTATACAAATTTTTTTGTGTCCGTGACCTACAAACTTTTTGTTTGTATAGATTGAGGCATACTATATCAAAAATAATAATTAATAAGATATGTCATCCCGGAGCGAGTTAGTTGTCAGTTACGAACGAATAGAAATTTCAACGAGTAGGACTTCAAAGAGTGAGTTTTTCCGCGGATTTCGGACCGATTTTCCCGAATTTTTTGTAATTGTCACTATTAAAAAATTAATATTAATTGATTATTGCAAAAAAGTTCAAAATATGTTCGCGGAAACCTGTTTTTTCGCGTGTGACATTTCATTCCTATTCGTTCGTAACTGATAGATTTTGACGTTTTGTCCGGACGGAACATCTGTATAATTTAAGGTCTGTGTACTATATTATGAAACCAAAACTAAATTCTTTTTTATGGAAGTTTTTTTTTAGTTTTTTATTCTAGAATTCCAATTTTTATGGATGGTACTTTTAGTATTTGAACCATATAATTAAAGGATACAATTTGAATTAAAAGAAATTATGAGGGCTAAAAATGCCGAAAACATAACTTTCATGTAGAAACTGCAGTTTAGTAACTGTCTTTAAACCATTTAGAAAAAAACGATTTTTTTCCAAAACATAGTTTTTTGCCGGCACGAAAAAAAACATAAAGAAATAGAAAAAAATCGCAAAAAAATTTGTTTGTTCCATTGTTAAAAGTTAGCATCCTAACGAAGATTATCAAACGTAGCTGATAATCAAATTAAACAGCTGATTTTTAAAAATTTGCCTATCATTGAATTTAACCGTTAAATGTAAATGTTTAAATATTAATTAAAATATGTTTTTGTTAAATCGGATTAGAATTGTTATTCAAATAAACGCTTGTTGGCGGTAAAGTAAATAGTTGTAAAGTGTTTAACGATTATGTGTTTGCATGTATATAATATAAATATTTATGTTCGTGGTATGTGACGTTTATGGCGATATTAAAAAACTAGTATTGAATTATTTTTTGTTAATGCAACTTTGATGACGGTATTAAATATTAATGCTATACTTAAAAAAGAAGAGAAAAAAACGGGAAAAAGTTATTAATGCTACATGTAAATATGGCCAACATTAAAACAAATATTTACGAAACATTTGCCACAACTATTTATCCGAGTTTTATTGCGTTTTGTTTATTATTTTTATAATTCGCATAAATCATATTAATGCAGAACTTAGTATTGTCGGGGGATTAGCAAATAGAATTAACAGTTTTTGTGTTTATTATATTATATTTATTAATATAATAAACACACACACACACACAACATGTCGTCGTCGTTGTTAATGTTCATTAATAGTTTATTAAAAAATCTCATAAAATAATTTGTTTACACAACAACAACAATGGCAGCAACAACGAACCTCACACCGAGTTCGTAACTCGAAAGAAAAAAAAACGGAATCAAATACCCACACTTTTGATTCCGAAGTTGAAAGTGGGAAAGCCGCCTTTGGGGGACTGGCTCATTACCCCATAGCTGGGGAATTATCCAGTGCGCCTTGTGTTTGTTGAAGTGTGTTTCTGTGTGTATTTTATTTCTGGTCACAGGCGAGTTTTGAATATTAATTTAAACTGCACTCGAAAAATGTATATTAATTCTAACGTTTTTTTTTTTGCTTTTCGGCTTTTTGTTGCCCACATCGTTCAAATTTTTTCCCAGCAAATTTACTCATAAATCATTCATTTAATTGGGTTTATTAATATTATAGAACAAACAGATCGTAAAATGTGTAATTAAATAAACAATGTTAGGTTTTGCGACATGACCTGAAATACAAAAATGTTCATTTTCTTTCCTCGATGAAATTGGGGTAAATATTTTCAAAGCACTTCAAAGATAAAAGTGCTTTGATATCCCTCACAGGCTTCGGGCACCAACGATGAATTCCCAACATTATTGTTTGACTATCATTAAAGACATAATTGATGGATGGATGAACAGTATGATATGGTCTAACACAAGATCGAGATATACTATTTAATAATTTGCTAAATTTGTATTCAATACATTTTGTTAAATTGTTCATAAATTATTTCATAGTTTTTGAACAAATCAAATTAGGTTAGGTTAATTACACTATGCAACAAATGAACACTTTTTGCAAAATACTCAATAAACCAAATACTACTATACTCGGTTTGGCGAAATTGGTGACCAATTTTTTTTATGGGCCTCCAAAGTTTCTGAAAATCAGTGGGCCCCTCGAAAAAGGTGTCATCAGCTTTGGTGATACCGCTTAACTATATTTGACAATAATGTAGCTAAGAATATGCTGAACAAAGTTTCATAGCATTTTTTTCCGATACTTTTTTTTGAAAAAGTGTAGGAAAAAAATAATTTTTTTCACTTTTTTCAGCATAACTTTCAGGGACACGTAATTATACCCTACACCACACTGTGATACAGGGTATTATAAGTTTGTTTCATGGCAGATGTTTGTAACACCTGAAAATAACACAGCTAGACCCACCTTAAAGTATACCGATCGACTCAGAATCACTAGCTGAGTCGATTTAACGATGTCTGTCCGTCCGTCTGTTCATGTAAAGTTGTTCGTCGACTACAGGTCGCAATTTCACTCCGATCGTTCTGAAATTTTGCAGTTTAGAGTATTTCGCAGCTGTTAAGATCGCTATTGAAATTGGATGATATCGGTTCAGATTTAGATATAGCTCCCATATATATCTTTCGTCCGATTTGGCCCTTTAGTCCTATAGAAGCTGTATTTTACATCCAATCGTTTTGAAATTTAGAATGGTAGAGTTTCTTGATCCATGAACCAACATTGCTGAATTTGAAGAAAATCGGTTAAGATTTAGCTATAGCTCCCATATATATGTTTCGTCCGATTTTGCCCTTTAGTCCTACAGACGCTGTATTTTACATCCAATTATTTTGAAATTTAGAATTGTAGAGTTTCTTGATCCATGAACCAACATTGCCGAATTTGAAGAATATCGGTTAAGATTTAGCTATAGCTCCCATATATATGTTTCGTCCGATTTGGCCCTTTAGTCCTATAAAAGCTGTATTTTACATCCAATCGTTTTGAAATTTAGAATGGTAGAGTTTCTTGATCCATGAACCAACATTGCCGAATTTGAAGAAAATCGGTTAAGATTTAACTATAGCTCCCATATATATGTTTCGTCACCCAACAGTGATACATCTGAAATCTATCCACCCGTGATAGATATAATTCCTCGCCCACACTATCCGCCCGTGATAAACGACACAATTCCTCGCCCAATCTATCCGCCCGTGATAGATGATACAATTTCTCACACAATCTATCCGCCCGGGATAAATGACTCAATTCCTCTCCCAATGTATCAGCCCGTGATAGATGACATAACTTCTCGCCCAATCTATCCGCCCGTGATAGACGATATAACTCCACGCCCAATCTATCCGCCCGTGATAGATGATTTAATTCGTCGCCCAATCTATCAGCCCGTGATAGATGATATAATTCCTGGCCCAATCAAGCTTAGAATAAAGGATGTTGAAAAATCTGTCAAAGAACTAAAATTTAAGAAATCGCCCGGAGGAGATGGTATAACAGCGAAAATGATTAAAGAACTTCCCTTTTCAGCCTTGAAAATTGTGTTATTTTTATTCAATGCAATTCTACGTGTAGGTTACTTCCCCCTATCTTGGAAGAGGTCTGAAATCGTGATGATACCGAAACCAGGCAAAGATCCAACTCAAGTCAAATCCTATCGCCCTATAAGCTTACTATCGATACTTTCAAAAATGTTTGAGTCCATTCTCATGAAGAAAATCACACCTCACATAATTTCTCACAATATTATACCTGACCACCAATTTGGTTTTAGAAAAAGTCACAATACTATAGAACAGGTACACCGTATCGTAACCTGCATCAGAAGAGCTTTTGAGAATAAAGAATACTGTTCGGCGTTATTCATAGATATTTCCCAAGCATTTGACAAAGTCTGGCACGAAGGACTTTTGTACAAAATATGTGACCTTCTGCCAATCAACACGCATAAACTGTTCAGGAGCTATTTGACTAACCGGTCTTTTCAAGTTAAATCAAATGGCATTTTTTCTAGCCCTAAGAAAATAAATGCCGGTGTCCCACAGGGGAGCATTCTTGGCCCTATACTGTACGTTATTTTTACGGCAGATATGCCCATAACCAACTGTACGCTCACGTCTACTTTTGCGGACGATACTGCTTTCGTCAGTACTCACAAAAACCCTTCAGTTGCGTCCGATCACCTGCAGTCGCATGTCCGAATCCTAGAAGAATGGTTAAAAAAATGGAGAATAATGGTGAATGCCTCAAAGTGTACTCATGTTACTTTTACCCTGCGAAGGGATGCAAGTCCTTCAATTTCTATTTTCAACTCACAGATTCCCCAAAAGGATCATGTAAAATACCTTGGAATCCACTTAGATCGGCGTTTGACGTGGTCGCGCCACATAGACTCTAAAGTAACCCAAATAAAACTCAAAACTAATCAACTTCAGTGGCTTATCAGCCAAAGATCTGCCCTAGATCCAGAGTATAAAGTTCTTTTATACAAAACGGTATTGAAGCCGATTTGGACATATGGTATCCAGCTCTGGGGTACAGCGTGCGCTTCAAATGTATGCAAATTACAAAGAAGACAATCGAATATTCTTCGTTTAATTACAGGTGCACCATGGTATATAAGAAACGCTAACATCCATAAGGATCTCAACATGCCAACAGTAAAAGAGGAAATTGAAAAATATTGCCGGTGTTACGTGGGTAAACTATTCAATCATCCAAACATCCTGGCTCGAGAACTACTAAATTTTGAAGGTCATGACCGCCTTAGAAGGAGAGATACGCTGGACATGATATAAATTAAAACAAATCCTAATCAAAATCCAAATCCTAATCAAAATCTAAAACAAAAAAATGAAATGAAATTATGAATTCCTAAATTTGAAATGTTAACCTTTTGTTTAAGTAAAAAAATCGTGTAAAGTCTCAATGGTTTGTTCGCAATGGCAACAACCCAGAGAATAGTATTTTAGGTTAAGATTTGTCCACTTATTGTTATTTTCATTGTATAATAATGAAAGATTCAATAAAAAATGTAATGAATTGGAAAAAAAAAAAAAAAAAAAAAAAATTTTGAAATTTAGAATGGTAGAGTTTCTTGATCCATGAACCAACACTACCGAATTTGATGAAAATCGGTTAAGATTTAGCTATAGCTCCCATATATATGTTTCGTCCGATTTGGCCCTTTAGTCCTATAGAAGCTGTATTTTACATCCAATTATTTTGAAATTTAGAATTGTAGAGTTTCTTGATCCATGAACCAACATTGCCGAATTTGAAGAAAATCGGTTAAGATTTAACTATAGCTTCCATATATATGTTTCGTTCGATTTTGCTCTTTAGTCCTGTAGAAGCTGTATTTTACATCCAATCGTTTTGAAATTTAGAATGGTAGAGTTTCTTGATCCATGAACCAACATTGCCGAATTTGAAGAAAATCGGTTAAGATTTAACTATAGCTCCCATATATATGTTTTGTTCGATTTTGCTCTTTAGTCCTGTAGAAGCTGTATTTTACATCCAATCATTTTAAAATTTAGAATGGTAGAGTTTCTTGATCCATGAACCAACACTACCGAATTTGATGAAAATCGGTTAAGATTTAGCTATAGCTCCCATATATATGTTTCGTCCGATTTGGCCCTTTAGTTCTATAGAAGCTATATTTTACATCCAATCGTGTTGAAATTTAGAATGGTAGAGTTTCTTGATCCATGAACCAACATTGCCGAATTTGAAGAAAATCGGTAAAGAGTTAGCTATAGCTCCCATATATATGTTTCATCCGATTTGGCTCTTTTGATCCAATCGTTTTTATACCCTACACCACACTGTGGTACAGGATATTATTTAAGTATAAAATGTCCCAAAAGTAAATTTATGTAAACAATTTATACATGAATTACAAAATTTATATATCAGAGTTATTCAATATTACTAGAGTGGTGTAGGGTATTATATAGTCGGCCCCGCCCGCCTTTAGCCTTTCCTTACTGGTTTTCACTAACAGTGTTTGACAAAATTGTAGCCAACGTAAATCTGAATAACTTTTGTGAACATAACAATACAATGTGAACGTGGCTAGGTACCCTAAATACCTCAAAAAACCACATTGTACCCCAAAAATGTTAATATTTCACTATTATGTAACAAAAATATTTTTTTTTTGGTATAGGGTATGTTCAGCAACTTTATAGAAAATATTAAGACCATTATTTTTGTGGAACATAGTAACCCTCTAGCTCCCCCTCATAACTGTAATTTTTGGCTCCATTTTAACAAATCGTAAAAACACTCCTTAAAATGGGGATGGCGGGGATGAAATGTTCTACAAAAATATTGGCAATAAAATTTTACTATATGTGTCAGAACACACCAAAGCGCAAAACATAACACAAAAACCAAAAAACGGCCATAGCACATTCTTAGCTACATTATTGCCAAATATAGTTAAGCGGTATCACCAAGTCTGAATTAGTTGTTGGACAGAAGCTGATGACACCTTTTTCGAGGGGCCCACTGATTTTCAGAAACTTTGGAGGCCCACAAAAAAAAATTGGTCACCAAATTCGCCAAACCGAGTATAGGGATATACTACCCTTTGATAGTAGAATCGAACCTATACGATCAATTCCGTGTATTTTTTTCACTGTTGCACAGTGTTACTGGTACCTTAAATAAAACAGGCAAATTTTCGAAAGAAAAAAAAATTTCGAGGAATTTCGAAAAATATGACATAAATCTGCCGTTTATTAATCAGTCAAGAGTATTGACGAGCTTAATTAAAACGTTTTTGGGTTTAACCCATTCAGCAAAATACATCTTAAGGTGTACAAGAGCGATAAGGAAGAGGATTCGAAAAATATTCTACTAGATAACAGTGGTGTAGTATGTGAAGATGAACCTCCCTCTTCGCAGCAAGTGTCCCTGCTGCATATGCCGGAGTCTAGCGATGCGCTTGTTTGTGTAGAAGGATCTGAAGAATCCTGTAGAGATGAATTCTGTGAGTATGAGTTTCTAGCGAGCACTGAGCTAGATGCAAATATAAAAGTGGTGACGAAACCTGGACATGATCCGACCTCTACAGATCTTTATCTGTAGAGGCCGGATATCTCCACCACTGTAAGGCTGCATCCACCGCCCTCCTAATGCAAGGAGAGAATGTACTATGGTAGCTTTCCTAGATATAAAGGGGCATTCAATAACCTAAATCCAGCCGCTTTGATTACGGCTCTGACAACCCAGGGTGTTGACAACAATATAGTTGATTCATAACCTTCTGCTTAAGAGGCGCATTTCAACTAGCTTAGGGGCAACTGACCTCCTTATATTTGTCAGCTGGGGATCGCCCTAAGGGGATGCTCTGTCACCTCTGCTAAAGCTATGTACACAAGGTTGTCAGATCTTAGAATATTGTCAGGGAAACGATGAAAAAATGCAACTTAAAATTTTTGTCCTGCAACGTTAGCGGAAAAGTCGTCGTCAATAAATTGTAAGACACTGTAAGATGTGCGAAGTTCATGCATCTGACAAGGGCGCCATTGTCAGAGAAACATTTTATTGGCAACACTGTCTATAAAATATTTTTATTGGCAATCCTGAATATAGGTACTCACAAAATAATGGGTGATTTTTTTGGCAAACTGTCTTTTTGACAACACTGTTTTTGGCAACTCAGCTGTTTTAGTGTAACATGTTACTCTCAAGCATGCTCAGTTTGGTCTATAATTTAACCATGAGTCGTCTTGCAAACGAACAACGCTTGCAGATTATTGAATTTTATTATCAACATTCATGCTCGGTTAAGAAAGTGCATCGTTCACTTCGTTGTGTTCAGCGACGAAGCTCATTTCTGCCTGAATGGATACGTGAGCAAACAAAATTGCCGTATTTAATGTGAAAAGCAGCCAGAAGCATTGCAAGAACTGCCAATGCTTTCCGAAAAATGCACGGTTTGCTGGCCCAATTGAGAGGCGAGTTCGGTGAACAGTTTATTTCACGTTTGCTGCCGGTTAGTTGGAGGCCTAGATCGCGCGATTTAAAGCCATTAGTTTATTTTTTTGTGGGGTGATGTTAAGGCTCATGTCTATAGGGACAAGCCGACTACGGTTGACGCACTGGAAGCCAATATTGAAGAATTTATTCGGGAGATACCGGCCGATATGTTGGACAGAGTATGCCAAAATTGGACCCAGCGTATGAACCATTTGGGGCGCAGCCGTTGTCAACATTTACATGAAATCATCTTTAAACATTGAATTATATGGACCGTTCTATCGACTGAAATAAAGATGTCATACATTTCTCAAATGTTATGTGGTTTTTTAAATCAAATCCGAAAGCTCTTAAAAAATCACTCGTTATATTGTACATATATGAAATTGTAAGGTTTACTTGCAATCGTCTGACCTGTTAAATCACCTTTGCCTAACAATCTGTCATTGTCCATACATAGGCAGCACTTTATGTCAGGCTTGCCAGTTTTTTTTAGTGCCGAATCCCCAAATTTTTATTTTTTATCCCCTAAATCCCCAAAAAAAGATTTCTCATCCCCAAAAAAATCCCCAGAAAATATTTTGACTTATGTGAATGATGTATTTTACAATTCAATGGAGTTTGTACTAGAATTCATTTTGTTTGTACAAAATGTACGTTGCCAAGTTGTCAAATTATCAAATATTAAATATATCTGATTCAAAATCTTCCATCTCATCTACATCATCTATTTTTTTTGTACACGTTTTTAGTATTAAAAGTTTGATCATTTCTGCCAATGGACTAAATAAAGCGTGTTTTCGATACACCAAAGGTCCTTAATTAGTATGGGGAGCTTAGCACTTTTAAGCATTATTAGTTCCCGATAATGTTTGGTGCTTGTGTTCCTGTCTTAATCGAGTATGGTGTTGCCAGATTGGGCATCCTATATTTCGCAATATGGCATCTCATTTTTGGAGAGATTATTGTAAATTATTGTGAATTAACGGGAAGAAGAAGAACAAAAATGGGAAATTATTTTAATATTTGCAAAAAGTGTGTAAACAATTGAACATAAAGTAGTAAATATATGTTTTATAAATCTTTTCACGAATTTTTTGTCTGTTTCGCACTGTTCTTTCTTCGCAACTCATGACACCATTGCTACCAGATTGTGAAAATCCGCCACTTATTGCTTATGTGCCACTTAGTGGAAGTCAGTTGTTTTCGTTGCAAAGTGCTAAACTAAAATTGCTAGCTTGTAACGTAAACATGCCTTGATAAAGTACATCAAAGAGTTAATACCAGCGATTCCAGTTCTTTAAAATCGAGTTGGACCAGCGGAATCCTGTTACTAGTAAAATTTACTCCAAAATTAGCTTAAATTGTTCGTAATGTCGTCTGGGAAGCATATTATAAACCGAATTTGGATTCAATTGATTTATAAACATCTATAGAAATACGTATTGGCACTGAGGGAAAAAAGACGTTGCAAAATAAACACCGTTTGGTACCAAATTATAAACGTAACATGCATGAAAAATCGCCACCGATTCGTTCATTAATTATCAAGGAAACGGGGGTGATTTTTTGACCGGCGTTGCGTTATGTATTGTCGCCGTAAGGTTGATGATTATTTGTTCGGCTTTGTGTTGTTCATTGGATTTGTTATTGTCAGTTCTTAGAAGAAGAAACCACGAGGATTTATAAAGACGTGGAAAATGAAAATTAATGACGAAGAAATAGAATTTAATGACCTGTTTGATATTGTGGATTATTCTCTGGGCTATGGAATGAGAAGGATAAGGTGATTGCAAAATCTAGTGACATCTTCCTATTGCAGAAATTTCTAGATTGGAAAGTTATCCCAGCGCGTGCTTTATTCGTCCTCAGCAAGTGCTTTAGTCGTCCCCCGCATGTTCTATAGTTGTCCCCAACACTTGATTTAAATTATCCCCAGTTGGTATACATTTTGCAACGAAGCGTTGTTGATTTTTGATGCTTTATTCATGCACCGCCTTGCTTGAATTCGTAACATACGGGGTTGGTTCATTATCATAAACGAATTTGCAAAGATTAAGCACGTATGTGCTTTGTTTTTCGCTGGGTATACAGGTTGTCTATTTAAGTCGTACTCTAATACACTGCGAGACAAGCTACTTTTTGTAGGAACTTTCGACACAATTTTTACGGACGCATTTTCTAAAAAAAATATAGATTTAACAGAAAATACAAAGTTTAACATAAATAAAGACATGTAATTATAAAAAATTTCAATCCCAGCCAAATCCCCGGATCCCCAAACCAAAAAATATATCCCCATTCGCGAAGAAAAATCCCCAAATTGGGGATAAATCCCCTAAACTGGCAGTCCTGCTTTATGTATCACAGGGTTGATAACGTTGCCCGATCTGACAATCCTGTGTACATATCTTAAGGAATCTCTACAAGAACAATATTCTGCATCAGCTGCTTTAAAAGCACTTTTGAAGCAAGGAGGGGCTGACCTGGTCCGAACCCAGGAACCATGGTGCCTGGGTTTGGACGCCAGGGTTTAAGCTGCTTCGAGGTACAGGTAATGGAAGACAAAGAGTCGGTATATGTACTTGCCAAGTACGACCTTAATACCTTCTTTCATCATTTAGTCATAGTAGACTAAAGACATAGTAGCAGCCAGCCTTTAGTCAGAAGCTCGCATGTTTGGTTGGCATCAATTTATATGGCACATAACACTGAGACGCCACCCTGTGCTTTGAAATTGGCAGGAGCCGAGAACAAAAAGAACAAAGACCTAATAGTGTGTAGTGACGTCAATGCACACCATCATATGTAAGGTAGTACTGAGATCAACGAAAGGGGCGAATTACTGAACTAATATACATATTATAAGTAGTGATCAATCTCGTTTAATTTATTTTGTAATAGATTTTTGATGTACTAGAAATTATGTATTTTCAACTCTGCAAATTCTGTTTGTGAATTTGGCACTATTGTTATCTTTAAATCCCTTTGTGCTCCGGCACGAGTTATAAAGAACTCAAACCCCTTCGGTCATTTTGAGCACCCTGTACTGTGGTAGATGTTCTAAGGGGCTTTTAGTGACATAAATCCAGCCACTATAATTACGGCTCTAGCAATCCTGGAAGTTAGTAGCAGTATACGTAGGTTCATTCATAACATTCTGAGACGCATTGCAGCTAGCTTAGGATCAACTAATTTCCACAGATTTGTTAGCAGGGCAACGACCCAAAGGGTGTTTTGTCTCCTCCACTATGGAATCTCTCCATGAACAATATTTTGTTTGCTCTGAAGGTGATGGGCGCTAGCGTTGTTGGCTATGCAGATGACGTGGCAATATCTGTCAGAGGGCAGTTTCCGAGAGACATTCCACAAAAGGCCCTTCATACCGCCGCAAGATTGGCTTTCGATAATGGTCTTGATGTGAATACATAACTACTTCTTTTCGACAGGAGATATAAGTCTCCTTGGAAGGTATTGACATTCCCTTCTCTGCAAGCGAAAAATACTAAGATATTTTTACTATATAAGTAGTTAAACTTCAAAAACTACATTCAAAAACAGCAAACAATTGCAATAGGAAAACGATGGGCTCTGAACTCGCGTATTGTTTGTTTGTTGAACATGGCAGTAGTTGGACTGATAATTCTATACGGCATTGTCGACTGGTGGACTGCTCTGCAGATACTAAACAAAGTTCTGCGAATGGCTGCTATGTGTGTGAGTACTGCATCAAAAGTGGCACTTAATGTTCTACTATATTTAATGCCGCTAGAAATTATAGAAGTCAATACTCGTATGTCGCATGTACTTATATTAGACTTAGGGAATTGTCAGCCTGGTCAGAAAATGGCTACGGACATAGTGTCAATCTGGACAAAATGTCAAGCATTTTCCGGCATTGTTGATTAGTTGGTTTGAACCTTTTTTTGACAAGAAGCTTCTCATTCTTATATATACCTGATAGATCAGAATGGAATAGTCGTATCTCTGAATTGTATGCATGGATTCGACTGTATTCCTGAATTCAAAAACTGCCCTCGACTGTCGCAGATCTCTTAATGAAATGGCTGAACAGTTAAATATTCAGCTGATATAGGTGACGGGTCACAGCGACATACCAGGAAACCACAAGGCAGATGAACTTGCAAGATTAGGGACTACCTTACACGCTCCAGGGGAACTGGAATATATGGACATGCCTCTAACAATCTGCAAGCTCTTCTTGAGAGATAGTGCCCTAACGGCAACAAATGGCTGGTGGTCATTAGTGAGAAACTGCATACATTCCAGGCTGATTTGGCCCTGTATAAACTTTAAACGCACCAACGATCTGCTGTCGTTATCGAGACTGGTCGTCTCGGTTATCAGTGCCTTCTTGAACGGCACGCAGAGAGATTGAAGGTCTTGGGAAACGTCTTTTGCAGAAGCTGTAGAGACAAAGTGGGTGATGAATCAATAGAACACCTTCTGTGTCTGTGCCCCGCTCTTTCTAGAAGGCTGCATGCTAACCTGGGCCCTCATTTCTTTGCGGAGTTATATATCATCGCTGATGTTGAAATATTTTTTTTGTTTTGTAATAAAAATGTGTACACCCAAAGCAAAATGTTCATGGTTTTTAAAGCACTGTAGAAAAATGTTTTGAAATTTTAGGGGTAGAAAGTGCAGTAAAGTGAAGTCTTCATTACAAAAATACATTGTACATCAGCAACGTCTATGAGGCAAAAGTTGTACTTGTCGAGACCAACACAAACAAATTGAGCCGATACCGCGGGATCGGAAAAAATTTAAAAAATATTTTTGCAACTGTCGAGGTAATTTTTCATATTCCGCCTGGCATGTGGTAACTTTTTTTTGACCCGGTCTACTGTATGTGTGCTTATTATTGTAGGGTATCATATGGTCGGCTCAGCCCGAGGTTAGCCTTTCATTACTGTTTTGTTGTTAGCATGTAGGTATATAAAACTACTTGTGAAATCAAGCAGATTATAAACCCGAAATTGATTTGAGATTTGCACAGTGTTTTGATCTATCATGGTCTTGAAGGGTACCTTATAGCCGGCTCCATCTACATATATGTCTTTGCCAATTTATTTGTATAGCTTCGGATGTTTTTGAATAATTTTCTGAATATATAAGTTTCTTCGGCTCTAAGTGAAATTTTGAATTATAATATATAATTTCTTCTTTCGTCTATGTCCGTACTTTGTCCTTATGTGCCTATGTCCTTAATCGTTTGTAATATTGTCCTTAGAACACTCTCGAATTAAAGTGATTTTATGTACAATATTTGCTATGTCTGTAACATAATCCCATTTAAATCCCATACTGTCTGCAGTTGACTTTCAATGAAGGTTTGTGCCTTATTTCTGTCAGTTTCTATGGCACAAGAGTGGGACTCTAAATGGCACAAACTCCAAAAAGTATGTCTCTCAACTCAAGGGTCAAAAAACCGAAACAATCTTAAGACAAAAGTAGGGATGCACAATGCGAACTATTGCAGTGTAGAAATGAGAGCAGCATTTTAATAATGTCGTCTATACCCTCTTGTACTGCTGAAGTTTTTATGGTCAGAATCGAAAACAAAAATGCAAAAAACTAGCCTTTTAACTCCCTGCAAAAAATCAAAAAACAAAGAATACTCTACGGCGCCGCCTAAATAAAGCATCTGCCCATACTTCATAAGAAAAAAGCACGCACGTACACACGCGGGTATTTAGGATATTTGCTCGACGCTGAAAAAACATCTGTTTTGTAGGGCAGCCTCCACCCCTTCGATTAAATACAGGGCTGAAATGTTGCATTTTTGCACCGTGAAGCATTTTTTTTTAAAGGAAAACTAAAAGGCATATCTGCGGCAAAACGCAGAAAAAATTTAGCATTTTTTGGCACAAAAGAAAACACCATTAGTCTAGTATATTAATTGTATATGGTGTCAGATCTGTGGCACATTGTGTAGAACGTAAAACTCTGCTAACTTAACGAATTCAATTTCGCGTATTAGAAGTTTTAAAAAACATTTTTTAACATTTCTCTAAACTTTGTCTTGGGAAAATGTTGAACCAAATTTGCAAAACTTGTTTGACATCCCTGATCAAAGGAATTTAAATCGTTATGCGTCATCATGATTTGAAATGTCTTCATCCATTATTTAAACTTCTTACAGAATGGCCATTAGCGTGAATCGTATTTGCCAATGTACGTAAAGTCTTAATATATGTACATTTCCGTAATGAAGACATATCGTAACACATGCTTCATATATTGAAAATATATGGCGATATGGGCGTGGCTCTAATTACACGCACTTTTTTTGGTATATCTAGAAAAGCATTCAGATTTCAGGTTAATTTACCGTATAATACCACTAATACAGGTGTCGACGCTAGAATTGTTATCAACTTCACGTGCTATTGGGGCAACCAAAACATATATTTTTTGGACAAGCGTCAGTCTGTTATGTTATTCACAAGCCTACAGAAGCGTATCGTTATCGAAGAATATATGAAACGCATCAGTGCTATTGCTATGCGTTTGGCTAGGGAAACGCAGCCAGCCATTGTTAATGAGGTGCGACATTTACGTGTGAACAGCATTAAAAAATGTCATGTACATACATCCATCAACAGAAAAATCAGATATGGTTCGATAGGTTAAGGTCAGAATTTAACGTAAGCCCCGACAACGCAATTAATTTGGCGAAAAATTAAAGTTTTTCTTAAATTTAAATTGAACGAAATAGAAAAATATTAAGATTTTACACCTAGGGGCCGTTCAAGTATTACGTAAGCACAATAGGGGGGTGGGGGGTCTTTGCTTTGCTTATTTTTGATGACATTGGGGGGGGGGGGGGTGTTGGAGATGGTGATTACGTCAGCAGTAGTTCTTTACTTTTTTCCACATATGACAACCCACACAGATTGTGATTACTTCAGCAGTAGTTATTTACTTTTTTACACATATGGTAACCCACACAATGTCTATGCTCGAAAACAAAACCCATATTCGGGGATTCCCATAAATAATGAGTACATTTAGGTACTCGCTTAGAATTTCTTCAATCAGTTTCGTTTCGGTACGATTGACGATTTGACGTGGTGTAAGCAAAGCAAAGCAAGTAAATATTTGTGTTACCGTTGATCCACTTTCGCCAAAGTGGAATTGTTTAAGATGTCGTTTCAAATAGACAAATCCAAGTTATACCAACAATTGTTTGAAAGTTTTAAAAAATCTCATACAAATACAAAACTACAAAAAGTACAGAAGTTAGTTAACGAAGTGTGGCGTAATTATAAGTTACAAGCAAAATCGGACAAGGAACTTGATATTATTGTCTCTAAGAGAATTGAAGAAGAATTGCAAGCAGCGACTAAGAATAAATCCAATCTACTACGATTTTTTTCCAAGGTGAGTGATGAAGTTAATGTAAATTAAACAATCACCCCTATCGCAGAAAAAATTTCACGTGAAATGTTTTGATCCCTAGAAAATACAAAGTAGAAATTGAAGTCTATAGGTATAACTACTCGTCTTAAAAGTCTATTCAAGTGGAATTATTTTCACTTTCCATTTTGATTATATCCCTTCAATTTTTCTGGGGAGCAAAACTTTTCACATGGAATTTTATTCACGATAGTGGTGAATATTAAATGTACTCACTATAGTGTGTATGTATTAATAAGACAAACATTAGCAGTACCTATAAAATGTTTTAATTTTTAGGCAACGAATACCTGTAAGCCTGCAGAAAAACCACAAATTATACAGCCAGCTTCAAATTCTAAAGAACAAAAAGACGACATAAAGTGGAATCACAACAGCAATGCGAAAACACAGAAAATACAGATAAACAGCCGAGAGCAAAACCTTCGCAGGAAGCTATGAAAAATAAGATTGCTCTACTCGAAAAAAATCTGAATGCTTTGTATTCTGCCAGAGATAGTATGCCAAGCCGTGTTGAAGTTGATAAACAAATCAATAAGTTGCGCGAAGAATTAAAAACAGCGAAAATGTCTTTAAACAGGAAGATTCAAAACGAAGTTGCCCAGAAGAAACACAGAGATGGTATGAAAAGAAAGTTAGAAGATATTTCTCATGCAAATCCAGAAATAAAAAAAAACTATCCATGAGGGATTCAGTGGGACGGCCTAGCCTAGAAAATGATCAACCATTATTATTGAAAACAATTGCGGATATTGCTTTATTTGGCAGTGCAGCAGATGATAGAAGACGAACAGAATCTATTCGCAGTATAAAAACTCTTGACGAATTAACACAAGAATTACGAAAAATAGGATTTGACATTAGTCGAAGTGGGACATATCTTCGTTTGATTCCCAGAAAATCAAATTCTGCAGAGGGACGAAGACATGTATCGACAGTCCCTGTAAAGCTCACTCGGGCTCAGACTGATCAGCACAAAAGCCACTTAGATAGCAATTTCGCTGAAACATCAATCCATTATTTGGAGAACACAGCATCCATACTTGGACCAGATCAAGTATTTTTCATATCTCAAGATGATAAAGCTCGGGTCCCTATTGGTGTCACTGCGGCAAATAAACAAGCACCTCTTCTAATGCACATGGAATATAGAATCAAATTGCCTGATCACGACTGGGTAATCGCTGAGCGGCATAAATTAATACCATCAGTTTATGCTGGTATCAAAATCACTTCCAGTATGCTAGGACAACCGCAAGCCGTTGGATATTCTGGACCAACATACATCGCTATTCGAAGTGGAAAGCATAGTTCATCTACTGCAAATACTCATGCTCATGATTTCGAAACGCTTCTCGAACTTGAAGAGTTTCAAGCATTAGCTAAAACTGACCATGGGTTGGTAAAACCAGTAGTAATCATGACGGTTGATGGAGGGCCAGATGAAAATCCGCGTTATACAAAAGTTATAGGGTTTGCTATTAAACACTTTAAGCGACATGATCTCGATGCATTGTTTTTAGCTACCAATGTTCCTGGCAGAAGTGCGTATAACAGAGTAGAGCGCAGAATGGCTCCTCTTAGTCGGGAACTGGCTGGTTTGATATTGCCTCATGACCATTTTGGGTCACATTTGGATGCACGTGGTGTTACAATTAATGAACATTTAGAAAGATCCAATTTCGAGTTTGCAGGAAATGTGTTAGCTGAGATATGGAGTTCAATGGAAATTGATGGCTATCATGTTACTGCACAATATGTTGGGCCGGGCGAACAAGATCTGCCTGATTTGCCAGATATTGAATGGTATTCAGAACATGTGCGTGAAAGCCAATACTTACTTCAAATTGTAAAATGTAGAAACATAGAATGCTGTCGTCCAAGAAGTGGCCTATTTAGATTACTAGACAACAGGTTTCTTCCACCACCAGTAAAAGTAAAACAAACAGTTGATGACTTGGTTTTGGATGATGGAGGGCAATTTCTCAATCTTCCAGTCAATTTAGCTCTACGCTTAAATTCTTCACTCAAAGATTTCCTTCAAATGCCATACGATTATTTTTGTCCGACGGTAAAATTGAAGCTATTAAGTCGAACATGCAAAACGTGTGGTCTTTATCATACTCCCGTCAAGTCACTAAATCGTCACATCGAGAAGATCCATAAAAAAGTAAACACGCACACTGATATGAAAGTTAGGCCTTTAAGAGTGGTTGCTCGTCGTGCTAATGAACTGATGTGCATTATTCAAAATTTAGAGCACCAAGATGTTGAATGGCTCGATGAAAACGACGTAGACATTCCAAAATCGAATGAAAGTGAGCAGACACACAACATTGAGCAGCAAACATCCAATGTCATCGAAAACTTAGAATCATGGATTCGGGTGTCATGGACTGAAGACTGTTAATTGGAATTAATATGTACACCAAAAATTTAAAAGAATTTTGTTTAGTTCGTAATATTACTTAATAAGATTATAATATTTGTACTTTACTCTATGTTGAATACCGTATCAATAAAGTTTGTTTAAATGAATATTATGTGCGTTAAAGTCCTCTATCCTAAGCCTATTTTCTTATTTCTAGAATTTTAACTGCTGCTCATGAATGAATAACAAAAATAGAATACATTAATTAAAAAAATGCATATAACAATGTTTACGTAAGCATGGGGGGGGATAAGAGCTTTGCTTACTTTTGATGACAAGGGGGAGGGGGGGGGGGTAAATAATTGCAATAAATCTGCTTACGTAATACTTGAACGGCCCCCTGCACAAAACGTAGTTCTCCTAGCCGTCCTTTGGATACTTTGCAAGAAAAGGGACGAAAAGGGACAGTGGCGTACGAATATATAAAATTCTCGAAGAATTTGTATATATTCGTACGCCACTGTCCTATCAGAGATGCACAGAAATCGATACCTGTAGGTAGGTAGCCAAGATACGAACTGAGAAGGTCAAAATACCTTCTCGCATCAGAGAGGAACAAAATTTCAGTTGTGACAGGGCACTGTCTGATCGGCGAACGAGCCTTTAGGTTGGGAATTGAGTCTAATTACATATGTAGAGGCTGTGGAGATGAGGAAGAAGTGGAGAGCTTTAAGCACCTGTATACAACGCACAGTGTCGTAATATCTATGTACAGTTAGTCAAAAATGGAAGGAGTAGATGTATGACAATGAAATTTTGCACAAGCAGTTTTTATAAGCTAGTCCGTCAAAGGACACGCCTACATTCCACATATCATGAAATGAAAAAATACAATATTTTCTGAAACTGCACAGCGAATTCAACTAACATTTGCTCAATATACTTCTAATGTGTTTTAAATTAAAATATGGAATCGCTGAAATTACAACAAGGATTTAAAAACTATAAGCCGCTAACTTTTTATGCAAAATGGTCCATTTGTATGGGAGGTACCAAAATCGGCGTGGAAACATCTCCCATTTTTGTCAAGGTGATAGGACTAAAAAACTAATACTGCGTTTGAAATTGCCGAAGATTCCGATAAGTAGTATAGAAGTAAAACATAAATATGTCACTAAATTTTAACCCTCTATGGGGGAGTTATTCGAAACAGAGGACTAACAGGGTTCATCTTTAATCTTAGCCGGAGATAGAAAAAATATTACGATTTTATTGACATTTTCTTACTTTTACCAAAAGGGCTATAATTTGCTATCCATAGATTTTAAATAAGCATTGTTTTCTTCGTTAGGATGCTAGCTTTAAAAAAATTAAACGTAAAAAAATAACAACAGTTACTGAACTTCTGTTTCTATATGAAAGGATATTTTCAGCATTTGTAATAATAATTTCATAATTTCCTTTCATTTAAATGGCTACCAGCCTTATCAGGCTTTTACTTAAAAAATATGGTCCAAATACTAACGGCAAATTCCAAGAAAATCGGAATAAAAAAAATTTTTCCATAATTTGTTTTAAATTTTTTTGTATTTAGGACACAATATTGCGCCAGAAATTGTTATGAACAGCCCTTAGCCCTTAGACTGTGCAACGCTCAAGGTATCTAAAAAATATTTTAAGTGCTTTCTAATCCAGCTGCTTATCATCGATTTGTGCAAAAAAAAAATTAAGCCATTCTAACATCGCCTCTAGCCATTTTTGGCCAAGCTCACAACACTGTGCGGCCTCGGCCACCTCGCGAGGACCTCTTTTCGGCGACCTGGACCTTTAGCATCATTAGGGCTGGTGGGACCACAATGGAAATCAGTAAACCCTTTTTTATTGATATTGATGGTGCAGAGTCACCATAGTATTTATTTATTTAATATTTATAATGTTTAATCTACACACGAACTTCACTTCTTTCCATTTTCCCCTCAAATCACGCGGTATTCTGCCATCAATGGCTGTGAAACACTCACTTAATGTCGCAGCTTATTAAAATTTTGACAAGATAGCTGCCTCAACTGTCAGGATCGGTGTTAAGAGGAGGGAAATTCAAAAAGTCCAGACTTATTGATCCACTTTTTGGTTTAATCGTCTCTAGTGAAAATCGGACACATCACCGAGATCGGTTAATGACTGTCTGAGTTGAAGGGTGCTGAATTTTGACGTTTTGGTCAAACGGCCCAGGTCGCTTCATATTCGCGACCTGCACATTGAGCACAAGAATGCATTAACAGACACATGGACGGACATGGCTAAATCGACCATAGGTGATGCTGTGCCGTTCGGTACGTAGGAAAATCGCCATTTTTGATATGCTTGAATTGGAGATGTTTTGGTTTTCGAGATCCCAAAATTTTTCGGGATAAATCGCAATTTTCATTCTTAATAATGTGAAATTTCGAAATGGAAAACAAACATTTCAGTTCAGTTTTAATTTAATACGAATAAGGATAAAAACAGCTAAAGCATAAATTACCTTTTGTTAAAAATGCTAACTTTTACTAAAATATGTAGTTCACAACAGTTTAGCTATAGAATTATTTTGGTCCAACTTCAGTTCGTCGTCTGAATTATTATTGACGTTATAATTTTCTATCATAAAACCACGAAAAATATTTTTTTCAACTTGAGAAATCAGTTTGACTAATTCCGTTTTTATGAGAACCAAATCGATATGTCGATCCAAATCAAATTTTATATTAGGATTTTTTCATAAATTTGAAAGGATAGAATACAATGTTCTTTGTTTTGTGGGACACGAACTCCATTTGTGGTTTTGTTTTAAGTTTACTTGTTTATAATCAAATTTATGATATATGTATTTTGTAATTCTTCTCCAAATTTCTAATTTGTTCACCGGATTTTGTCAATGTTTTTGATTTTAACAATTTGCTTCATTAGTTTACATTTTTGACAGAGTCTATCTATCTATATTTCACTTAATATTTTATACGAGACAGATTCATATATTATTATTAAAATATCCAGGAATTCATTTTTAAAAATCCCGGAATTCGGTATTTTTCGGGATCGGGATTTTCCGGGATTTTCGGGACGTTTGACATCACTAGTTTGTATTGAAAGAAAATATATTTGGAACCAACATTTTTAAATAATATTTATGTTATGTAATCAGTCAAACGACGTAGACTAGAACGGTTCAGCCGTTTAAGAGCTATTGCAAATTTCGTAAAAAAAATAATAGCGACATCTTATTTTTTCCATTTAGCAACTTTTTATAAAGTTTTTAGGCAAAAATAAATTTCATAGGTTAATATTAAAAATTCTGACCCCCTAATAAATTGAAAGAAGCGATCTGCCTGAAATTAAAGCCTCTATATTTTATTTTGTCAAGTACCGCTCCTTGTAAAAATTTGTTCATGTTTTGATGATCCGAGACGACTTTGACTTCTTCGAGGTGTAGATGCCACATTTTACAACCGATGTGCCTGGGTTTAGAAATTTCTACTCTACTTAACCTCTAACAATAATGGTTTTATATAGTTCCTACAAAGTCCTCCATGTATTGCTTGGCAAATACTGGTGGAGGGTATTATACAGTCGACTCTGTCCGGCTTTAGTCTTCCGTTACTGGTTTTAATTCGTGAAAGTTTCATGACGATTTTATATGAATTCGTATAGCACTACACCCTATTATACAACTATCAAATATTTATGAATGCAAATTATGATTTATATGTGTGTATGTATGTATGTATGTACTTTATAGCTTTGTATTATACATGTGTGTGTGTGACAGAATTTCTGAGTGAAATTCAGACGCGACACAATGTCTCGTCACAGGCGGTGTCGGAAACAGAAACAGAAAAAAACGACGAAGACATTTGCCAAGAAAACTTTCTGGACGTGACGACAAAGTTTTGTGCCAAAGTGCCATCTGATTTCCAGAGGTGTAGACAATGACGATGACATCGACAACGTCGACAACAAATGACGACGACGAGTTTTAAGTTTTAACAATTAATGTCTCTGAGTTTTGCTTCTGTTTCGCCCGTCTCAATGTTAAATATTTAATTTAATGATTTCCTCTGTTCCTTTGCAGTTAACATTGTTCACGTATCACACAGTGAATGCTGGAGGCGAAGCGGATCCTGTGGGTCCTGTGCCCATTGACTCGCTGCTCATTTACCGTCCGGATAAGCGCCATGAGTTATGGCGCTTCATGTCGTACATGTTCCTGCACGCCGGCTGGTTTCATCTGGGCTTTAATCTGCTGATACAACTGGTGTTCGGACTACCATTGGAGATGGTACACGGCTCCGGTCGTTTGGCGTGTATATATTTTTCTGGTGTTTTGGCCGGTTCATTAGGTAAGTTCATTCGAATTCGATTTGGCATTCAGTGAAATGAATCACTTGAGTTTCGTCTATCTTGGTTTTCGTTTTCGTTTTTTCGAGTATCATTTATAAATTGCTAATACGCCTCAATGTACACATACACAAGTAGTACCACATGCACATTGGGATAGCGTCTTCAAAATGCTGCTTATTACTTATGGTGTGGCTTGCAGGTTTACAGATTAAATGTAAATTGTAGCATATGTACGTATATTGGCAAGAAAATTAAAATCCATAGGCAGAATTTGCTATGGAAGTTAAGACATTTCTTTGAAACACCATCTCTCTTAGTCTCCCTTTGGTAGCACAATGGACTATATTTTTTTTGCTACCACAGAAACGTAAGGTTAAACATAAATTATCTGTAGTACCTCCCGTTGAACTAATTTGTGATTGCTTTCAAAAGCTCAGAAGATGGCTACTTTTAACATCAGCCAAGTTAGCTAACTTCCCAAAGAACTAAGAGCCTAAAAGGTGTTGTATTGATTCCTACTCTTCGTCTCCACAGCTTCTGCACAAGTCATTATGCAAGACCTTCAATCTCTATGTGTGTTGTCCAATAAGGCAATGACCCGTCAAGACAGACACAATAAGTGAGACGTCCTGTCTCGATAACGGTAGCAGTGCGTTGGTGCGTTTGTAGTTTTGGCAGGTCCTCCTCAGCCTGGAATGTATGCTTTTTCTGACTAGGGACTAGAGTGATCAAAAAAACGGTTTTGTTTGAAAAAATAAAAAACCGGTGGATGGTTTATTTAAGTTATAAAAAAAACCGGTGGACGGTTTTTTTCTTCGAAGAAAACCGGGGAAACCGGTAGAACCGGGTTTTTTCTGCATAACAAAACAGTATGAAAATTGCCGTTTTCCTTTTCAATAACAAAAAAGGCGATTTTTTAATATTAAATTTTTAAAAGCGATGTCCTCTGATCAGGAATCTTGCACGAAATTTAGTCCTGTTGGATAGTAGTTATGAGTTGGATTCTGATGAATTTTGTCATTTGAGTCAAACGGTCCTTTTATCTCATACTTATAACTAATTAGCTATTGTATTTAGATAGTCTTTTCTTCAACCTTTTAAAAAAATTAGCAAATATATTTTCATTACTTTTTTGCAAAATTAAACTTTTTTGAGATTTTGGTAAAAACCTATGTTTTAATTTTTGATTTTTTTGCTCAAAAGAAAGCTTAGATAATTTCCTTTAAAAGCTTTGTGACCTATTAATGGGATGGGACCTGTTGATCTATCAAAATAAATATAAACCTCTGAAAAAAATTAACGTTCAACCAAACATTTTAGCATTTCAGATGGGAAAAACAACCGTTTGACAAAAATGTCAATATTTGACACCCTCCAACTCGGAAAGTCCTTAACCGATTTCGTTGGAATTGTGTCTCATAACTACTATCTGATAGGGCTACTTGGTGCAATTTTCATCCCGACAGAAGACATCCCTTTTAAAAATTAACTCACTTGACATGAAATTCCCCTTATGTAGTTCAGTCAAGAAAATATTCATATTTCGGGATATTAAATAGAATATTTAATAGAGGTATTAAATCTTTATACATATATATTTTATATACACACTTTAGTGCAGGTGGGTATATACGAGTATACATATAAATATATAAGAGTATACACTAGTCGGTTTACCCAAATGAAATTTTCTTTCTTGTTTTTCTTTCGGTTTGGAAGTGGGAGAATGCGTTTACTTTTCACATAACTTCTGCGCGTATGAATCATTTATTTTCTTTAAATTTTTGTAATTTCTATAGAAATTGGTGAATGGCTTTGGATTCTAGCAAAGTTGCCGAGTCTTTTTAGGCCATATAAGGAGATATTTCATATTATTATCTTAATTTGTGATATTTTGTATATAAAGTTGTAAATAATTTTTAATATTTTAGTGATAATAAAAAACCGGAAAACCGGTGGAAACAAACGAAAAAAACCGGTTGCACCGGTTGTTCGAAATTCATGATTTTAAGAAAAACCGGGGACGGTGGAAGCAATAAACCGGTGGGCCGGTTTATCTTAAACCGGTTTTGATCACTCTACTAGGGACCACTTGTCATTTGTTGCCGGAAGGGCACTATCTCTCAACAAGAGCTTGCAGGTGGCGACCGGAATGTGGGCCCCAGGAAAATGCTCTCCAAATTGAAAATGAAGGTGAACCACAAATGTTTAAGACTTTCTCCTATGGACAGGATCCTTTTAAATCAATAGATGAACATGGTCCCCAAGAAGCTGTCACAATTAGCCTCCAAAAAGTTGTTGTTGTATTATACGTCATTTTTGGGACCCACATTCATACAAATATTGGGGTGTATTTTCATGGGGCCCATCTTCAAGGGCGGAATGCCCTTGCAGGCCTCTAAAGACATGTCCACATATTCTAATTTCTCTGTAGCGTGTGAGGTAGTTCCTATTCTTGCAAGTTCATCTGCTTTGCAGTTCCCTAGTATGTCCCTGTAGCCCGGCCCTTATTGAAATGTTCAGAAACCTCGTTAAGAGATCTGCGACAGTCGAGTGCAATTTTTAAATTCAGGAATATGATTTCCAAGAACTTGATAGCAGCCTGACTATCAGATAAAATAATGATACCGACTTTGGTTTGATACCGATCAGTAATATTCTGCCATCCGCTATCTCCTTAATAGTTTATGATGATTTCGTTTGTACAAAAAAAATTAAAATTTTTCCACATTTTACACTGAAACTGCATTTTTAGGTTAGTTTGTAAAAATGGTGCAGCCGTATGAACGGGGTTTGATTTCGTTTGTAAAATTATTACACTCCCAAATGAAAAAATATCGCATTTTCCACACTCAGCCAATTCCACGGTGTGGAGTGTTGCATCGTCAAACAGCAGACTTCAGAACCAAACCTAAATAAAAGCGTACATTCTTAATGCACTACCAAATGGTTGCACCATAATGACAGTATGGGTGTTACTCACCGCACGATTTTTGTTCGAGTGTTCGCATGCAAAATTCGAAACTAGCAGAGCGTGCAGGGGGAATTTTTAAAATGTCGCAACATGATGTGGTGACATTATTTTTCAGAAACGAAATCACCATAAGTTTTCTGCCTATTAAACACTACAGTGATCAGGTCATGATGATCAGTCATAGTTTAATCAACAATGCCCAAACGCTCAGGTTTTGTGTCTAGAATGACACTATGTACGTAGTCTTTCCTGACCATAGTGACGGTTCCCTAAGTCTAATAGCAGTACATGCGGCATATTCTATTGCTGTAATATCTAGCGAAATTAAATATACTAAACTTATAGTGCCTCATTTGGTGTCGTTCACAACGTAACCAGTAATACATGTAGCAGCCATTCGCGGAACTTTATTTAGTATCGGGCAGAAGGTGGATTTTGGGCAGAGCTGTCTACCCGACGGCAATGTCATACAGCATTATCTGTCTGACTAATACCGTATACAACTAATAAACTATACTTGGATTCAGACACCAGCGTTTTCCGATTACTCTTTATTTTTGCTACTCGACCTTCTCTTTTATATAGCTTTCTTTGGAATGTTTGCTTTCCAGAATGTTGGGTTTGAAGTTGAATTTGTATACCCTACACCACACTGTGGTACAGGGTATTATAACTTTGTGCATTTGTTTGTAACACCCAAAAGGAGAAGAAATAGACCCATCGTTTATTATACCGATCGACTTAGAATCACTTTCTGAGTTGATTTAGCTATGTCCGTCTGTCTGTCTGTGCATGTATTCTTGTAATCAAAGTAGAGGTCGCAATTATGGTCCGATCTCGACGAAACTTAACATATATGATTTTTTTGGCCCAAGGACGACCCCCCCCGATTTGACATGTAAGCGCTGTAGAAACTGTATTTTACAACCGATCAGTACGAAATTCGGCAGAAAGAGGTTTCTTATTACATGAAGGAATACTGCCAAATTCGGAGAAAATAGGTTCAGATTTAGACACAGCCCCCATATATATGTTACCCCCGATTTGATATGTAAGCGCTGTTAAAACTGTATTTTATATCCGATCAGTATGAAATTCGGCAGAAAGAGGTTTCCTATTATATGAATGAACACTTTTAAATTTGAAAGAAATCGGTTCAGATTTAGATATAGCCCCTATATATACGTTACCCCCGATTCGATATGTAAGCGCTGTAAAAATGTTATTTTACATCCCATCAGTGCGAAATTCGGCAGAAACAGGTTTCTTATTACATGAAGGAATACTGCCAAATTCGGAGAAAATCGGTTCAGATTTAGATATAGCCCCCATATATATGTTACCCCAGATTTGACATGTAAGCGCTGTAGAGACTGTATTTTATATCCGATCACTACGAAATTCTACAGAAGGAGGTATTTTTACATAAATGAGTGTTTTGGGCAAATCTGTTCAGATTTATATATAACCTCAGTATATATATGTTCCTCCTGATTTGGTATCAAAATGGTACAGAAGTTGTACTTTACTTCTGATCATTACAAAATTTTCCAGAAAGATGTTTCTCAATTTAGGAACGAATATGGCTTAATTAAGCGATTATCGGTTTTGAATCAGATATGGCCTCATATATATGTTCCTACCCATTTACCAATTATTCAAAATTATTATCGCAATGACCCTTATCGTTTTGTTAGGGAGGTGTAGGGTATTATATAGTCGGCCCCGCCCGACTTTCTGCCTTTCCTTACTGGTTTTGTACTAAAATACAGAAGTATTTTGCGCTGTCAGAGAAGGTAACATCAATACCACCCAAAGAGGTAGGTGCAACTGCAGTGACCCTTTATCTCCTGCTGAAATTACATATTCCGCCTTGGTCGGCTTCATACCAAAAAAATTATCGCAAGCACATCTTACGGTCGTATGAAGGGCCTGTCTTTTTTCTAAGAGTACTCGGAAACATCCCTCTAACATCTATTATCACGTTATCTGCGTAGATAATACCATAGCATATTTCTAAAAGAGATAGATCCTTCAATAAAGCTGACTAGATCATGGAGCGGTTTCGGTGGATTTGCCCTTGTCACTATACTCACTATACTGTTGTTTTGACGTCCCTTTCGTATCAAATTCAACGGATTCGCAGTTCCTCGGTATATCTCTATGGCCAGGATCTGTGGCAGTCGAGGGCTGTTTGTGAATTTTGGGATTTGGCCTCAAGAGAATTAATGGCATCCTCTAACAATCCGAGTAAATGACGGCAGTGTAGTTTACTATGCTGCGACTCAGCCATTTAGCGACATTCCATATTGACTTTATTATGGCTTGATAGTCACTGCAGGTATCTGGTAGTCTGCGAGCTATATCATGACTGAGTTCCTTACAGTCTACTCCGAAGCCAACCTTTGTCATCAAGCTTCGAACCATCTATTTAGAAGTGGAGATAATTTCTGTTTCCTGGTCTTCTCCCAGCCTATTCCTCTGTTGCAGTTATCTTAGTTATTGTTCTGGAAGTATTAGTGTTTTGTTGTGCATTAGGTGTTTTTTGATTTGCCTTGTGTTATGTGTGCTGATGTTCATATAGGTTTCCAGGCCACCTTCATTGGCCAATTCCTTCATTCACTGGTCCAAAGTGACCTGGGAACAAATTGAGTAGGTTTGGTGGGGCAGTTGAGCAGATGTAGTGTGGTCCTGGGTTGCATGTGGGACAGGTGTTCGGTGTGTTGCCATTTATTCTCGCCCAATACGAATGAAGGCGGCTACACCAGCCAGATGTCAGTTGAGCCAGACCTACTCTTGACTGTCGTTTTAGTTCTGTTTCCTCCGAAGCCACTGATGGAGGGTGATTTCCTAACATGACATTCACTCTCTATGTCATTGAGACCTGCCTGGTATGCTCTTTGATCTAGAGGTTCCCTCCTGTAGCGTTAGACCTCGGGCTCTAGATCATGAAGATCTTTCCTGATCTGTGTGGGCGGGGGTTGCCTATTCGCTCCATCTGCTGGGGAAATTATGTCATATCTCAGGTAGTCGACTAGCAGGGATAAAGCAAGCAGCTGTTGCGTTGATGATGTCTTAGAATTTCTTCTCAGCTACCGGACATCTGAGAGGATGAGTAGTTCACTTAAGCTGCGTTTGGTGAATTCTCTGAACCAGTTCCAGTCGGCTTTCCTTTGATTCATGAATGTGCGGCATTCAGAGATGATGAAAGCCGTGCCCCTCTGGCCATTAACTAGGGGAGAATGCCAATGCTGGTGATGGGAATTAAATATTCCTAGCACTACGCGGTTATTTACCTGGAGTAACGGACTAACGTCCGTCGGCAAATAAAGCTGAAAGTAGCTAACAATCGGCGGTACATATACAAACGTTATACAGCTCTATCTCGGCAGTACCAGACTCAACTGCTACGCCCATACATTATATGTATGAGTCTCTGGAGTCCATCTCAGACGTGATAGGTCTGTATTGCACAAAATGGCTTAACAGGAAAGCCAGTCCACCACCTCCACTTCTGGTGTCACACTGTGGGATACGGAGGCACAGCAAGTTGCAACATAATCCGTTGAGCGATACTCCTTAGTCTAACCTCCACTCCATACATAGGATACACCTTAGTGATGTCGAACGGTGATGGATACGGTTCCCGCAGACAGAGCAGAAAAATTGTTCTGGTCCGGGATTTGGTTCGGTCCTGGCACTGGCCAAAATAATTCGGAGCAGACACTACGGAATGTGCCTCTCTCAAGCGGAAAAAATGAAGGAACATAAAGCACGTAGTATTGATGTGAAAGCCCCTGGCCGAAGAATTGCTGCTTCCGGTCAATCCGGTACATTGAACCGGCTGCCGTGGAATTATATCTTAGTGGTAAAGTTCTTCGCGAAGGTGTACACCGTTGGTATATAGTCCCCTCAATCGGTTACCCTAGTTCTTGTACCTCCACACTGATATACCATTTGATAATAGTTTAGCTAAGTATTTGCAAAAAGTTAGTGCATTATATATTTGGCCCAGACTCGACTATAAACTTTCCTTACTTGACATTTATTTTAGCCATATACTCCCACTGTGATCACATGTTCCCCATATTTATGTACGTATTTGCTTTTTGGCATATTTCTGTTGCAGGCACCAGTATAATTGATCCGGAAGTGTATTTGGTAGGCGCCAGCGGTGGTGTTTACGCTTTACTAGCTGCCCATTTGGCCAACGTTATGATAAACTATCATCAGATGCGTTACGGACTTCTACGTTTGGCAGCCATTCTATTTTTCGGTAAGCGAATGAACGAACGAATTATCTATGTTCTCATTATTTCCGCCCAAGGGCTGTTAAACTTCTTGGGATACCTATATGTATATGTAGGTATGTGTTATACCCAATGATGTTGCACTGCAACTGGAAGGAAAATGAAAAAATGGAAAATATGGAAAATAACTACTAACTAAAGTGATTGTTTTGTGTGGGTGTTTGTGTGTCTGTTTTTCTCTGTTATCCTTGCAGCTTCCTTTGATGTGGGTTTTGCCGTTTATGCTCGTTTTGTCGACGATCATGACTCCGTCTCATTTATTGCCCATTTGGCCGGAGCTCTGGCGGGTCTGACCATCGGTGTTCTCGTCCTGAAGAATTTCGAACAGAAGCTGCACGAACAACTCCTGTGGTGGATTGCCCTGGGCATTTATGCGGCATGCATTATATTCGCCATTATCTTCAACCTACTGAACAGTTCTGTGTGGCTGCGTCTCATGGGTCGCCCTCTTTATGCCACAGAGACAGTTTACAATCATTTCCAAGTCTGATATTTACCTTCAGTAAATACTCGTCGTAGTAGTATAGAACCCCTAACATTTATATATATACACATACGTACATATTTATTTATTTATAGTCTGATTTAGTTTTTCTTTTCAAGTTTATTTCTCTAGTTTTTGTTGACGTTCGTTTAACTCTCTATTCTCTATGCAAAAGTGAATTCAATTTATTGGTTTAATTTAATTTATTTGTTTATTTTTGTCACACATTGAAAGTTGAAGTTTTCTTTTATTTCCTGTTACAGACAATTTAGTAGTGACAAATTAAATGTACATACGAGAACACATATATATATATATATATACATATGTATATGACTAACAATAAATGTGCAGGACACCATTTCCAGAGAATATTATATCGTATCTTTGTTTATGTTTCTTTCTAAGTTACTTCGATTTTGAAATAACTGCAATATTATTTTTCAGAATTTAAATAAAATGAAATTAATATGATATATTATATAAATCATATTTTTGGGAAAACAAAAAAAAATCTCATGTTTTTATTTTTCCTAAAATATACAATTACAAATTCAATCGCTAATACCAAATAATCCTATCCAAGTTACGCGATTGAGCAGCTTTTAATCATCGCTCCTGTTCTGGTACTCACCTCACATTCTTCGCACACCCACTTTACCTGACGAATAACGAGGTGTGTGGCAACTGCAGGGAATATTGGCTGACGAACTTCTGCTTAAATAATGCAAAACATGTGATTTGTCTGCCAAGCCTTATGGTTGGCAGACGGACTTGATACCGACTTGTAGAACCCCTCAATCTTTAGACATTTCACGTGAGATGCTCCAAGTGAGGCCAGAACATACCCGAATAATAATAATTCATTCTCGGTAATATGAAGCTATTTAGAGGCATTCTTAGATTGGGGATTAGACATTTCTATTCAAAATGGGGCATATTGGTCCATGTTTCGATATATTCCCCATAAAAGTGTCCCCACCTATGTCACATTGACGCTCTGGAGAACACAGTTTTCCATTGATATGGCTGAAATTTAAGCATATATACTTTATATTGCACATAAGCGTCCCTAGTACAAATGGAACACATCATGTCCCACATAATGGACCCTTCCGATTTGACTTCTTCAATTTATCATCTTTAGGCTAAATTATCTTCATCAGGCTAAAATTTTGGCATTTATACATAACCGTCCCCAGTGAAAATGGGGCAGATCGGTCCAAGTTTTAGCTACCTTGACGCATTTTAGCATCTACATATCTGGCTGAAGTTTAAGCATTTAAGTCGGACGCCTGCAGTCGTAGAGGCGGACGTGTTATCGCAGATCGAATTGTTTGCACCTATTACGCAGTGCCTATTTGGAACCGTATGTTATCGAATCTCCTATGTCCTAAGATACGACCATTCCACTCTGATCTAAGAGTGAGTTACTTGTCAAAAGTGGTCCAGTCATAGTGTAATCAATAATGCCCAGAAGGTCAGGCATTGCGTGTAGAATGACACCATGTCCGTTGTCATTTCCCGACCAGAGTGACGGTTTCCTAAGTATAGCGTGATCCACTTCGAGGTTCCCTACTCTTTTAAAGAAAAAAACACAGAAAATTCAAATTGAATGGGGAATGTTTATTATCATTTGAAAGAACCTTCTTTGGCATTTATTTTTTGAAGATCATGTTTATCAAATGTTGGCCGCGGCTACGTCTCAGATGGTCCAACCGTTGAGTCCAATTTTCTATGACTCGTTTGAGCATTTCGACTGGTAACTGGCGAATGACACGCGTGATGTTTTGCTCCAACGCAGAATCGAAGCGGGTCGAAGCATAAACTTTAGACTTTACATATGCATAGAGGAAAAAGTCACAAGATCTTGGTGGCCAATCGACCTGCCCAAAACGTGAAATTATCTGCTCACCGAAGAGTTCTCTCAATAAATCCATTGATTGATGCGATGTGTGGGAAGTGGCGCCGTCTTGTTGAAACCAAATGTCGCCGAGATCACGAGCTTCAATTTCAGGCATCAAATAGACGGTTATCATGGCACGATAACGGTCGCCATTGACGGTTACGTTCTCATCGGCATAATTTTTGAAGAAATATGGACCGATGATTCCGGTACGGTCGTGGAAAGTGTTTTTTTGGATTTAAAAAATAAAAAATAATATAAAAGCATGACACGACTCACACGTGATCTGTCAAAAAAAGGCTATTGAAAAAACATCTCTACTTAGATCACCCTATATAATAGCAGTACATGAGGCAAATTGCATTGATATAATGTCTAGTGGCAGTAACAGTAATATAACATTTAGTGTCTCAGTTGGTGTCGTTCTCAGCGCACCAGTGATTCATATAGCAGCCATTCCGTGAACTTTGTTTTTAATCGCACATAAGGTGTATTTCTTCAGAGTTGTCCACCAGCATTATCGGTTTGACTACTGCCATGTACAATCAATAAACTCTACTGGTTCAGATCCCAGCGTTTTCCTATTGTCCTTTTACAGGTACGAGTATGTAGCGCTACTACAGCCTTCTTTGCTCTTTCCAGAATGTTGGGTTTGAAGTTCAACATTATGTCTAATAAATACCTAAAATTTTATCGCTTTCAGAGAAAGGAATTTCAATACAGGTGACAGGTGCAACTGGTATATCTTCTGCTGAATAGAACTGGTTGTGTCATGATCGGGTTCGTACCAAGACTCTAAGCTGTGAGATGTCCCTAAGAGTACTTGGAAACTTCCCTCTAACAGTTATTGTCACGTCATCTGCAAAGGCAATAAAAATAAAACTCATCATATCCAGAGAAAGCTGAATATTCTTCATAGCATAGGATTGAGGACGCCCTCTTCGGGCGTTACCCTGCTGACAAATCTATGGAGGTCAGCTAAGCTAGCTAAAATGTGTCTCTTGATCAGAAGGTTATGAAGGAACCTACGTACGAATTCTACTATCAATCGCTAGGGTGGCTAGAATCGTAATTATAGCGCCTGGATTTATGTTGTCATATCTAAGAAAGATTCCGTAGTTTATTCCTTAACAGAGAGGGAGATCCTTCAATAAAGTTGACTAGATCAGGCAGGGCGGTTTTGGTGGACTTGTCTTGGGCGTAGGCATGCTGTTGGGTCGACAGTAGCCTTTGAGAATTATACATAGTCCTTAGATAAGGATTAATATTTAATCTCTCCAGGGTTTTAAGGAGAAACCGCAACAGATTAATCAGCCGGACTAATGACACTAACGTAGACACGACCAGCAAGACAGGTCGTGTCTTGGTCAGATTTGTCTAGCTACCCTACATGAGTCGATTTCTATTCATCTCTCGTTGAAGTTCCTGACTGTTTTTTTTTTGCCAAATCTTGCATGTGGACAGTGGCCCACCAATATATGCAAATTCTTTGAGAATTTGCAATGTCGTCCGTTTCCTAGCAAGTTCTACGGCTTCGCAGTTCCCCGGGATATCCCTATGCACAGGATCTGCAGCACTCCGAAGCCAACCTTCTCATCAAGCTTTGAACCATATGTATAGAAGTGGAGTTAGTTTATATTTCCTAGTATATTTCCGCCAACACAGTCCTCTCTGGAAGGTATCTTAGTGGTAAAGTTCCTTTCGAAGGTGTACATACACCATTGGTATACGTATAGACCACCCGGTCGGTTACCATAGCACTAGATTGTGATACCTCCACATTGATAGACAGTTTAATCTTAATGCCGCTCAGTTGACAACTTCTCTAGCTACAATATCAATCGCCAGTAGATGGGTTAGGACTTGTAGCCGCCTGGTCCATGGGATTTAAATAGTTTTTAATCACCCAGCTAATTCTGAGTTGCTCAGTCAACAACATAGCGACGCTTGCAGTCAATTCGCTCTCCTGTTGGTTCTGCTGTTCCTCAAGTTCTGGTGGTGAGCTCCCCGGGAAATGTGTATCGAGCACTGCTTTAAGCGACTACACGCTGTTTTTTATCCATTTGTTGCGTTTTAATTCGATAGGATACCAAATAACAGCGCTGCAAATCAATCCTATTTGGGAGGTATTTAGGGTGCACGGATCAAAAAAATTGTTGTTGTACTGAAATTGACTTTGAATAATCCTTAAACGTAGGGGGTGACAGACAATGAAGCCGACCAAAATTATCGGCGGCGGCGGCGCATTGAAAAATACCGATCGGCGGCGGCGGCTGATCAGCTTAGCCGATCAAATTTCAACAACCGGCTGAGCCGACAAAGTTCCACAAACGATGGCGCACGAATGTCAATCTCAGGCAAAAATGGCGCTTTAAGATATTTACAATTAGATGACAAAACCTAAAATTAACACAAAAATTTAAGAAAAGTTAAGGAAGTTTTGATTTAATGTCGAAAATCAGTTCAATAAATGTCTACTTATTAGTCTTTGTTGTGAAAGAGAATTTATTGTGAATGACATAACGCCCTATTGTATTTTCCGTAAAACCAAAACACGCATTTCTTTAAATAAATGATAGCGAGATTAATTTAGAAACTTTTTATAAATTTGTATGCAAAAATGAACTTTATTGAAATTTCGGACCCTATTGTATTACTTAGTAGTCACTTTCTCAATTTTCATGGTTGCATAAAATAAATCGATTTAACTCACTAAATAATGTTCGGCGGCTGAGTTTCAGCCGATGTGAGCCGCTGAAATCGGCGGCGGCGTTGGCTTCATACCCTGGGGGTGACCGCCTCAACTTTTTTGTATGTGGGGACCGACCCATACTAGTGTTCATTCTTGGATCAATAAACTCATTTGTGCTATATTTAGTAATGGTCGCAAGTAATATACGAATACTGTAGAGAACAGACGCCAAATCGGAGGTAAATATCCCCATATATGGGGATATATCCCCTATGATATAGAGGGAATAAAATAAGTAGTACAGAAGTTATTAAATAATCAATATTTTACTAAATGTTAACCCTTTGTGGAGGAGGAACTAGAAGGAGTGGACCAATATGGCCGCTCTTTGAACTTAGCCGTATTTGAAGTCAATCGGTTAATCCCTTCGAGAGTTATCGGGCGCAGCAGCCAGCAGATAGACGGATGGACGGACATTGCTCAAATGAGTGAATGAATGATCCAAATCGAATTTCCGCCAAACATTTTTGGGGTCTTAAGTCACTCCTTCGATGTGTTGTACTTTTGGCTCGTACCAAATGATATATACGCTCCCCTCTAAGGTGAAGGGATAAAAATGTCGTATCAAAAGTAAATATGGGTAGTCAGCATGTGAATCAAGATTCGATACAGTTCGTCATAGTGAAGTGCATATTTTATTGCAAGTAAGCAAGGAGTTATTTATCTTACGTATCCTACAAAAGTAGCATATGCTTGCAGGTTGTGTGGGAATGAAAGCGAGCCGCATCGAATAAGAATAATGGTTTGATATAGCTTCCATATAGAGGTCGCTTCCAAATAGGTTAGGTTAGGTTAAGGACGCGCGGCACACAACCAGTGCTGGCGTGCACCACTTCACTCGGAGACCATGGTCCATTGTGTTCGTCCTGAGAAGATGAGTAAAAAAGAGGAAGATGTGGAAGAAAGTGAAGGAGGTGATAAATATAGATAAGAGATTGGGGGGATGGCTTTTCAGGAGAGGGGGAGTACTAAAACCTCGCCTGTTGATGCAGATGTATGAGTTGATGTCAAACCATCCATCTCAAGCAACCTACGAAGCCCATAACTCTATCAATATCGTGGGATGACAGACATTCAAGATTTTGTATCGTGTAATCATCTAGGTAGCGATGTCTTCGTCTTGATAGAGAAGGACATTGACAGATAAGGTGTTCGATTGTCTCCAGTTCCTACTCATTCTCACAGAGTCGACTGTAGTCGGCAGAATCACTCTGCTCTGATGTTAAAGATCTAACATTACAGTGGCCAGTCAGCGTGCCTATCATTAAAGGAATGTCCCTCTTTGTGAGCTTAAGAAGATCTTTTGTTCTAGATTTTGATATGGCTGCCAAAAGAGAGGTCTTTGTAGAAAGGACTTTGTACTTAGAAACACTCTATGTTGCTGAAGAATTCGCATAAGGGGGGATATAGTGATGGCTCAATACTTGCAGCGTCCATCGCTGATCCATTTCGCGCGATTTCGTCAGCCTTCTCGTTCCTCACAATATCACAGTGTCCGGTGACCAGAGTTAGGAGCCGAGCGGCGAAAATCGGAGCCTCGTCGCCGCAGTCCTTTCATTCAATAATTGCGCCGCCGCCGAGACAAATGGCGCAAATCGCTAATCGACAAGGAATATTCTCCCATATATCGAAATCCCTCACTTTGACACTTAACATTTTTTTTTAGAATTCTATGAAATGTTACGATTTACAATTTCATTTCTTAACAGTGATACAAAAGAACATTACCAATTTCTTCACCAAGAATAATAATATTGGAGTCTTCTGATTTTGAAGAAACTATGATTGATGCCACGGGTGACATAGATTGCTACCTAGGTTTATTGTCCAAGAAAATTCTGGAATTAAAGCAGCTAAAATACTTTATTTTATATCCGATCAGTATGAAATTCGGCAGAAAGAGGTTTCCTTTTATATGAATGAACACTTTTAAATTTTGAAGAAATCGGTTCAGATTTAGATATAGCCCCTATATATACGTTACACCCGATTTGACATGTAAGCGCTGTGGAGAATGTATTTTATATCCGATCAGTACGAAATTCGACAGAAAGAGGTCTTTTTACATGAATGAGTATTCAGGGAAAATCGGTTCAGATTTATATATAACCTCCATATATATGTTCCTCCTGATTTGGTATCAAAGCGCTATAGAAGTTGTACTTTACTTCCGATAATTAAAATTTTCCAGAAAGATGTCTCAATTTAGGAACGAATATTGCTTAATTTAGCGATTATCGTTTCAGAATTAGATAATATGTTCCTACCCATTTACCAATTATTACAAATTATTATCACAATGACCCTTATCGCATTGTAGGGTATTATATAGGCGGCCCCGCCCGACTTTCTGCCTTTCCTTACTGGTTATACCTGTCAATGATTAAGGGTTTCTTAGAAATAGTGCCACAAAACAATATTTTCTGAAAGGTAAATCTTATTAAATTTTATTATTGTTTGATAAAAACATGTGGTCTACAAGAAATCAGTGCATATTGACTGATATAATAACTAATAAGTCCAAGAAGGTAGGGAAAAACCAGTAAGGAAAGGCTAAAGTCGGGCGGGGCCGACTATATAATACCCTACACCACTCTCGTAATATTGAATAACTCTGATATATAAATTTTGTAATTCATGTATAAATTGTTTACATAAATTTACTTTTGGGACATTTTATACTTAAATAATACCCTGTGCCACAGTGTGGTGTAGGGTATAAAAACGATTGGATCTAAAGAGCCAAATCGGACGAAACACATATATATGAGCTATAGCTAAATCTTTACCGATTTTCTTCAAATTCGGCAATGTTGGTTCATGAATAAAGAAACTCTACCATTCTAAATTTCAAAACGATTGGGTGTAAAATACAGCTTTTATAGGACTAAAGGGCCAAATCGGACGAAACATATATATGGGAGCTATAGCTAAATCTTAACCGATTTTCTTCAAATTCGGCAATGTTGGTTCGTGGATCAAGAAACTCTACCATTCTAAATTTCAAAACGATTGGATGTAAAATACAGCTTTTATAGGACTAAATGGCCAAATCGGACGAAACATATATATGGGAGCTATAGCTAAATCTTAACCGATTTTCTTCAAATTCGGTAGTGTTGGTTCATGGATCAAGAAACTCTACCATTCTAAATTTCAAAATGATTGGATGTAAAATACAGCTTCTACAGGACTAAAGAGAAAAATCGGACGAAACATATATATGGGAGCTATAGCTAAATCTTAACCGATTTTCTTCAAATTCGGCAATGTTGGTTCATGGATCAAGAAATTCTACCATTCTAAATTTCAAAACGATTGGATGTAAAATACAGCTTTTATAGGACTAAATGGCCAAATCGGACGAAACATATATATGGGAGCTATAGCTAAATCTTAACCGATTTTCTTCAAATTCGGTAGTGTTGGTTCATGGATCAAGAAACTCTACCATTCTAAATTTCAAAATGATTGGATGTAAAATACAGCTTCTACAGGACTAAAGAGCAAAATCGGACGAAACATATATATGGGAGCTATAGCTAAATCTTAACCGATTTTCTTCAAATTCGGCAATGTTGGTTCATGGATCAAGAAACACTACCATTCTAAATTTCAAAACGATCGGATGTAAAATACAGCTTCTATAGGACTAAAGGACCAAATCGGACGAAAGATATATATCGTCGGCTTAATGCTATTTTGTTCCATACGCCATTTTTTATGAACGGAGAAAAACGCAATTTATTGTTTGAGTAAAAACGGGACTGACGAGTTACACACTTTTTATTTCATAGGGTTCCCAACAGTGTTTGAATGATTCTCATGCATTTCTATGCCATTACATCCAAAAATAAGCAAGTTACAACAATTTTTGTACTTGGCATTTTGGTCCATATCCACTTTTATTTTAATATTTTTTCGTATTTGTATTACATGGACCACAAAAAGGGTCGGTATGGATGGACACTAATTTACATATTGTGATCGAAAGAACGTAAAATACTGAGTGAAAAATATAGGGAGATAGAAAAATTGAGACATAGAACAAAAATATCGAAATTATTTCCCGTTATTCAGAGTAAAACAAATTTACCCTACCAATATCTCGAAAACTAGGCGAGATAGGAAAAAAATGATTGCAGATTCTGAAAGAGCATGCTTGGAACCCATATTATCAACTCCTAACTCAAAAAACACAAAAATGGCGTATGGACCAAAATAGCATTAAGCCGACTATATGGGAGCTATATCTAAATCTGAACCGATTTTCTTCAAATTCGGCAATGTTGGTTCATGGATCAAGAAACTCTACCATTCTAAATTTCAAAATGATCGGATGTAAAATACAGCTTCTATAGGACTAAAGGGCCAAATCGGACGAAAGATATATATGGGAGCTATATCTAATTCTGAACCGATTTCAACCAAATTCAATAGCGATCTTAACAGCCGCGAAATACTCTAAACAGCAAAATTTCAGAACGATCGGAGTGAAATTGCGACCTGTAGTCGACGAACAACTTTACATGGACAGACGGACGGACGGACGGACAGACATCGTTAAATCGACTCAGCTAGTGATTCTGAGTCGATCGGTGTACTTTAAGGTGGGTCTAGCTGTGTTATTTTCAGGTGTTACAAACATCTGCCGTGAAACAAACTTATAATACCCTGTACCACAGTGTGGTGTAGGGTATAATTAAAAAAAAAGATTTGCATATAGACAGAAACGTAAATACGGCATAAAATTCTTAAAAATGTATATATTTCGATGAATTTTTTTTAAAGTTAGTTATTTTGATAATAGAAATAATAATCAAACGCAACAAGTGGAAATTTCTAATGGAAAATCCCTCAATTCCCAAAAAAAACATCAAAAATCCCCAAAAATGGGATTTTTTACTTTTAGTCCTATATCCTCGATATGAAAAGCCGCGCTCGGAATTCCCTTTGCAGTCGATTTTGTTACACCCTAATACAAATAAATGAAAAGAAAAATTTAACAATTTAGCTTTGCGATTGGAGAAAATCGACCAAACTTTTGAAATTTATGTAAAAAACGGTCCAAATCGGAGAAGGGTGGCAACCAGACCAATTAAAATTTTGGCTTCGGATTTTCTCTAACAGATTCTGTAAAACGCCTCCTTTAAAATGAGTATAAATTTGATATACTTTGTGTAACAAACTTTTTCTACAAGACCTAAATACGAATTGGACTTTTTTCGCCAAAAAATCTCCAAAAATGAATTTTTTTCTAAAATTTGACTTTATAGGGCCATAACTTTCTTATTTCTTGACATATCTTATCGATTCTTTTTTCATGATCGAACAAAATCGGTAAACTTTTGACTGAGATATTGGCTAAACTCCAAGGCAAAGTCGGCGAAAAAATGAAAAATTCAAATTTAAAATCCACATATCTCGGAAACTATTCAAGATATCTTCAACCTATAAAATGTTTATTGTAGGTCTGGTCTAGGAGTATTCACCCCACTAAAATCGTAAACTCCATTCAAAAGTTAGAAGCCGATGAAAATTTTGTATACCCGAAGTGGTCAACTTTAGGGCCGTGTAGCTCCGCCCCTGTATGAGATAGGGGGCCCATGTTCCGAACTTAAACTCTCTAACACCTCTTGTAGACATACCTAAAATTTCATCGCCATACGATAAGTGGTTTTGAAATGGCAGAATTATGTCAATTTTTCTTTTATTTTAGCCCACTGTGCAACGCTGGTCGTTTTTGCTATAACCAAAAAAGTAGCTCCGACGCCGCCGATCATTTTGTCTCGGCTCCAAACTCTGCCCGGGACCGAGTACAGTCTGATTCTGTCTGCCAATAGCTGTAGTTACAATCGACGATCATTAACAAAACCTTTGACTTAATAGTGGTTGAGTGGCTTAGTAGTGGTTCTTCAAGCGATAAAGTCCAACATGTCTAATCAATTTAGCTGAAACATTGCAATTTGGCTTCTATTTTGGCTAGAATTCATCGCAACAAAAATTTCCCAAATTTGTTCCTATGTAGAGTTAGCTCTCAAATATGGTTATTTAAGCGATTTTCCCGGCGATTAGGCTGAAATTTTGCATTTGTGTTTCATATCTACTTAAATTCTGCAAAATATACAAAGCGAAGATAGTTATCCTATATGTGTCAGAGACGTGTACGAGGTGTGTTCAAACAATATCGCGGATTTTGTATTTTTTCAAAAAAATATTTATTTATTCACGAATATCTATTTTGTCCCCTTCAAAGTAATTCTCCTCGGATATAATACACTTCTGCCAAAAGTTTTTTCCAATCTTATTCAGCTCCTCTTCGATGCCGTCTTTATCTCCTCAATCGTGGCGTAGCGTCGTCCTTATATGGGCCTTTTCAGTTTTGGGAACAAAAAAAGTCACAGGGGGCTAGGTAAGGGGAATACGGTGGCTGCGGCGCCATTACTGTGTTGTTTTTGGCCAAATATTCGCGCACAAGCAACGATGTGTGTGCAGGGGCGTTATCATGGTGCAAAAGTCAGTTTGCGCATAACTTGCAGGTAATATTCTTTATTGACCGTACTACCCTGTGGCAAGAATTCATAATGCACCACGCCCCTTCAATCAAAGAAAACTGTGAGCTCGGGCGTCCGGCACGCTGTTCGTCCTTCGCATCTTCTCGGCCATTTAAGAACATTTTGTACCACCGATAAACGTTGCTCTGGTCCAAGGTTGCTTCTCCATATGCCACAGTCAACATTCGGAATGCGTCAGCGCACTTTATTTTGTTTTTAACACAAAATTTGATGCAGATTCTTTGATCCATTTTCTGAAATAGATAAAAATCGAAGACAAGTTAAAACACATCCTACATCGCTACAAAAATATCAAAAATCAAATACACGTAGCCCACGGAAATTGAAAATTCGCGATATTTTTTGAACATACCTCGTACGTCACATTTTGGGCTGAAACTAACGAGTGATTTTTTTAAGAGCTTTCGGATTTGATTTAAAAAAGGATACAATTTAGAGAAATGCAGAAATCTTTACTTGAGTCAATAAAACGGTCTATATAATTCAATGTTTAAAAATGATTTCATGTTGACCGCGGTTGCGCGTCAAATGGTTCATACGCTGGGTCCAATTTTGGCATACTCTCTCCAATATATCGGCCGGTATCTCTAGAATTAATTCTTCAATATTGGCTTCCAGTGCGTCAACCGCTGCGGGCTTGTCCCTATAGACATTAGCATTAACATAGGCCCACAAAAATGATTTAAAGAGTCTAAGTCTAGGCCGCGAATTGACCGGCCACAAACGTGAAATAAACTGTTCACCAAACTCAAAATTCAATAAAAATAAATAAAATTCAGTAATCTGCAAGCGTTGTTCGTTTAAAGGCCGACTCATGGTTAAATTATAGACCAGACTGAGCATGTTTGACAGTAACATGTTACACGAAAACAGCTGAGCTGGCAAAAAAAAATTTGCAAAAAATCAACCTTTATGAAGTTTGAATTTTTGTTTGACAAAATAGAAGCAGTCCTTATTGATGTAGTCCTTAGACGTTCTCAAAATTGCTTTTTATGACATAAAGACATGATTCTCCTGCCAATTCCAGTCCGAAAAATTTCAGTTTGTGTTTTATTTTAAAAAATTCTGCACAACTTAGATTTACAATATCGGTCCGTTTTGATATAATCCACTTAGATTTAGGTCATTCTTAAATCGTTATGACATAAAGACATGATTCTCCTGCCAATTCCAGTCTGGAAAATTTCAGTTTGTGTTTTATTTATACAAAATTCTGCACATCGAAAATTTACCATATCGGTCTGTTTTGATATAGTCCCCATATAGAGGTCAATCTTAGATATCTCTATTTAAGCCACATATGCCACGTTTTCTAAACTTTTCTTTGCTAAAAAAAGAAGAACCGTATAGTTCCATGATTTGCAATTTTTTCCGTATTAAAACTGTTTATTTAACTTTTCCCGAAATGGTGTCTTTAAACTCAACGAAAAACTTGCGCAATTGAAAACTAAAAATAATAATAACTATTGAATATATTTAAATTCAGTAACATATATAAAAAAAGGGAACACATTTTGTTATTAAAGCTATAATCTATTAAAACATAATAAAAAATAAAACATTTACTAATAACATAAAATGATAAAAAAAACGCAAACCTAAAATCTGTATTAATTTTAATTAAACTGTACATTTTACTTAGGTATTATCTCGAACATACACACACACACTGCCATTTTTTCTATTCTTTGTTATGAAAATGAATAAATTATTGTTTTTCCTTTTTATGAAACTGTCTGTTATTTTATGTTTGTGTTTTATTGAGTTTCTCCTGTTTTCCTGATTTTAGGAAAACTTAAAAAAACAACAACACTAAAACAAAACATGAATGTAGTCATGCCATTCACATTCTTGTGCAATATTAAATTTAAAAAGAAGAAAAAAATGCATTTATTTATTTAGAAAGAAAATGAAAACTAATAAAAACGTACTCTGTATTAAGTTATTTGTAAATATTTTAAAATATAATCGCTTCATGTTATAAAAAGCTTTTAAGCCATTTTTGCTATAAATAATATGAAGGTAAACATTTTAAATTTAGAAAGTTTATTTTTATTATTATTGCGTTAAGTGTAGAGATACCCAGCAAAAACTCTCATTACCAGGTAAGTCAAATTCAAAAGAAATGATGACTTACCATTTAGCCGCCCTTCAGATTATTTCTACATGGGCATGATATTGAAGGAAAGTACTTCCATGCAAGCATACAAAGAGTTAACAAATAACTACTTACCCCCACGCTTACGAATATCTCACATATAAGTAATTATTGTTGAGGGGCTGAATAACACCTTTCGAATAATGATTTCCGTAACGTCATGTACATCATCATTTCCGTTTAAATCCTAGCGGAACATAGGGCCTCTCGTTACCAGGTAACCTGGTGGGTAAGCCAAATTGAAAAGAACTAACCACTTAATGTGTAGCCACCCTTCAGATTATTTTTACAGGGGCAAGAGTTAACAAATAACTACTTACCCCTACGCAACGTCTGACGAGCTCGAGCTGATTATTGGCTCAGACACGAACGCTCATCATACTATCTGGGTAGTACGGATATAAACAATAGGGGTGATTCGCTTCTTGACTTTATTCTAACTACCAACCTAACTATTTGTAACGTCGGTTGCCCGTTATTATTTCGGTCTGTAATCGTTATGATTTAAACTGAGATACTCTCTCGGCTACAGACCAACTTGCTTCTATACAGTGATAGAAAGCAAGTATTTTACATGGCAAAATATATTGCAAGTATTTCATTGCGTGCCCACAGACTATATCATGATTTCTGGGGCGTGACCCCCGTCATCAATAGTCTACATGGTCGGCTTTTCAAAAAATATTTTTAACATTGGCAATAAACCGACCTTTACAATTAAAGACAGACAAGAAGTACTAGACTTAACGTTTGCTACTGACCGGGTGTCAGACAAAATTATTGGGTGGAATGTACTGGACGACCACTCATTCTCGGATCACCATTATATAGAGTTCAAACTCGCCGAAAAAATGCCTAAACCTGCTGTCCACAGAAATGTGAGGAAGAAAATGTGGCACCTGTATGAGAAGAATTTTAAAAAGGTCCTCAACTCTAAACTTTTTTATGAACCGAATGACAAAGCCGGTCGGGATAATCTGGTCGAGCATATCACCACATCATTCAATAGTTCCCTTGAAGAAGCCTGTATAAAAACAAGGTACAAGGGTAAAACTAAACCCCAATGGTGGACTTCTAAGGAAAAAGACCTGCAACAAGCTATTCAACAAGGAGCCTTCAATGATTGGGATGCATATAAAGGGCAACTCAAGATCTATAAGAAGGAGCTTAGGCAGGCGCAAATACGCTCTTGGTATTCCTTCTATGGCGAAGTGGAAAAAGTCTCCGACGACGCAAGGCTGAGGAAGGTACTATCCGCGTGTCCTTGTACAGTGGGGTATTTGCAGGATGAGGCAAACAACTGGACAAAAAACAGCGAGCAATCACTAAGTGTACTGCTCGACACACATTTCCCGGGGAACTCTTCAACAGAGCCCGAGGATCAACAGGACCAACAAGAGTGCGAGCATCGCTAGCTTGTTGACTGAGAGATCTAGAATAAGCTGGGCTATAAACAGCTTTGAGCCCTTCAAGTCACCTGGACCAGATGGCATCACTCCAGCAGAAATGCAGAAAATTTTAAAGTATATTATCCCCTGGCTGCAGACAATTTATGTAGGCTGTATTAGACTTTCATACATCCCGAATCGATGGAGGGATATCAAAGTGGTATTCATACCCAAAGCGGGGAAGATATCGCACACTAGGCCAAAAGACTTCAGACTAATTAGCCTATCCTCTTTCCTATTGAAAAGTCTGGAAAGACTTTTAGATGATTTCATTAGGCAAACCTGGATACAAAACTCCTGTCGGGGAACCAACATGCTTACAATAAGGGAATGTCTACAGAATCAGCCCTGCACGAACTTGTGAGCACTATCGAATCGTCCCTACATTTCAAAGAATTCACCATGGTGGCATTTCTTGACATAGAAGGGGCTTTTAACAACATTCACCCAGATGCACTAATCGCGGCATTGTCGCATCTAAAGGTGAACTCTAGCTTGATTAGACTAATTCAAAGACTACTCAACAGAAGACGTATAACAGCATGTCTAGGGTCCACAACTCTAACAAGGTTTGTAAACAGAGGGACCTCACAAGGAGGAGTACTGTCTCCACTAATTTGGAACCTAGCGGTGAATGAAATCCTGCTAGATCTAGAACGTTGTGGCTGCAAGGTCGTGGCATATGCGGACGACCTGGCAATCGCAGTGAGTGGCATATTTGAAAACATCCTCCGAGATATTCTACAGGTGCCTCTGAACAAGTTGGCTAGATGGGCCAGAAGCAGCGGTTTGGGTGTTAACCCAAACAAGACAGAATTGGTTCTCTTTACTAGGATGAATAATGTCCCTCATGTGTCGTATAAATGGAACAGATCTACACCATTTTCAATTGTAATTCGAAAAAAGTCAATTGAAATTCGAAGATTCCATTTGAAATTCGAAAAATATCAATTGAAATTCGAATATTCAATTTGAAATTCGAAAAAGGTCAATTGAAATTCGAAAAACATCACTTGATATTCGAAGAACATCAATTGAAATTCGAAAAACATCAATTGAAATTCGAAACACATCAATTGAAATTCGAAACACATCATTTGAAATTCGTAAAATTGCAATTGAAACTCGGAATACGTCAATTGAAATTCGAATTTTTCCATTTGAAATTCGTAATACACCAAATTGAAATTCGGAAAACATCAATTGAAATTCGAAATTCATCATTTGAAATTCGAAAAATGTAAACAAAATCAATGCTGTATATTAGATGGGGTAGCATTTAAGTGATACAATTTGTCTGTGTAAAACCTTTAATATTAAAATATTTAAATATGTTTTTTTTCAACTAATTTTGAATAAATATTCATAAAAGATAAGATCATCATATTATATGTTAAGATTTAGTCAGCAAATGTGTTTAAATAAATTCTACCCAATCTAATGTGCAGATTTGTTTACATTTTCGAATTTCAATTGGTGTATTTCGAATATCAATTGATGTTTTTCGAATTTCAATTGGTGTATTACGAATTTCAAATGGACAAATTCGAATTTCAATTGATGTATTTCGAATTTCAATTGATGTATTTCGAATATCAATTGATGTTTTTCGAATTTCAATTGATGTGTTTCGAATTTCAATTGATGTATTTCGAATTTCAATTGATGTGTTTCGAAATTCAATTGATGTGTTTCGAATTTCAATTGATTTTTTTCGAATTTCAATTGATTTTTTTCGAATTTCAAATGGAATCTTCGAATTTCAATTGACCTTTTTCGAATATCAAATGGAATCTTTGAATTTCAATTGATCTTTTTCGAATATCAAATGGAATCTTCGAATTTCAATTGATCTTATTCGAAATTGGATTGATTTTTTTCGAATTACTGTTGAAAATGCTGTAGTCTTTTCTGAAAGTGCACAATTTTTAGGAATAATTTTGGAAGGAAACTGTCATTCAGACTAAACGTACAACAAAGTTTCTTTATTAAAAATTTATGTTGTCGCATATTTTACAATATCCGATTTAATTAACTTACAAATAAGTACTTTTTTTTTTTTTTTTAGAAATTTTAGTTTTATTCATAGATTTGTTTATACAATATATCTTTAGAGCCCCAGCGCCTTATAGGCTTTATAGAGGCAAAACTGGCAACATTAACAAAATATCTATAATATTAAACAATATCTCAAAAATAAAAAAATAAAATAATTATGAATGTACATAAATTATAATTCGAAATTGAAAATAATTCTAAATTTTATGTTAGAAGTGTTTCTAAATTCTCTAAAAGGTGTTGTTTTACCATTTTTTTAAAAGTTGATATTACCGATATATTCTTCAAATCATCAGCCAAGTCATTATATTCACTTGGTCCAGCAAAACCAATACGTTGTTTAGTTAAATCAAGTCGGCATCTTGAAACTTCCAAATTATTTGCTTGTCTGGTATTTCTACCAGTTCTCATTCGATTTTCTCCAAATGTCATAGTTGTTGCACCTCTTGTCGACTTGAACATGTACATTAGGATTTGATGTTTGTATAAACCTCTGATTGGTAACACATTTTTAGTTTTATATTTATACAAATTTAGTGTGTGATATCTGATTGGTAGGTTGTGTACAATTTTTAGAGCCTTATTTTGAGCAGATTGTAAGGATTTTAATGGAGTACTCACTTTACATCCATATATTATCGGAAGATACGTTAAATGGGAGTGTACAAGGGTTTGATAGATCAGTTCTTTCGTTTCAGTGTTTAACTTGTTCTTGAATTTGTATAAGATTCCTGTAGCTGAAGATATTTTTGCTTTTACATCTTCTATATGAGAATCCCACAACAGATTATGACTAAAAGTAACTCCCAAGTATTTTACTGTTCTTGATTCAGCAACAAGAGCACCATTTATGTGAACAAACATATCACCGTCACTACGATTAACATGGGGCTTGAATCGTATGAATTTCGTTTTACCAGAATTTAAAACCAATTTATTAAAACGGGCAAATTCAGCTAGAATAGCAGCATCATACTCAATCTGCGTTTTGAGGACCTTTTCGTGACTATATTTATAAAACAAACAAACATCATCCGCAAACATGTAAAGCTTTCCATAAAAATTTATATTTTTAAGATCATCAATGTAGATTTTGAACAATAGGGGGCCCAAAACACTCCCTTGAGGAACACCATGTTGAACAGGTAACATACTACTTCTGGAATCCCCAAATTGAACATACTGATACCTTTTACTAAGATAATCCTTAAATAGTGCCAAAGTATCATTAGACAACCCTATATTTTTAAGCTTCCTCACTAAAATGTCATGTTGAACCAAGTCAAACGCCTTTGAAAAGTCAAAGAAGACACCTGCAACTCCTTTAGACCCATCATCAATTTCACTACAAATATACTCTACTACATTTATAACTGCTTCTTCAGTGCCAGATCCCTTTCTGAAACCATATTGTCTCTCAAACAAAATGTCATTAACAAGAAGATATTTAGACAACTGATCAAATATAAGTTTTTCCAAAACTTTGTCTATAATTGATAGTACGGATATGGGCCTAAAGTCAACAATATTGCTCGATTGAGCTTTTTTGGGTATCGGTAAAATTTTATGAATTTTCAAGGATTCAGGGTATTTTTTATCTACAATCATGTTGTTAAATATTTTTGCTAAAATATCTATTATTAACTGTTTTTTAATAAATAGCATCTTCGGCGTAATGTTGTCATAACCAGGGCTTTTCTTAACTCTTAAATCATCCAGAATATTCTCAACTTGCGATGCATCAACTCGATTAAGATGGAAATTTGTGGACTCAGGAATTAGGGTTCTAAACATATTGACGTCATCATTATAATAGTGATGAATATTATCATTGAGCTCAATTACAGAATCACAAAAATATCTATTAAAAGCAAAGGCTTTATCAGCATCATTTAAGATAGATGCACCATCAACTGTAAAAATTTCTTTATTCAATTTGTTGGTACGACCTAGTTGCTTATTCAAAAATTGCCATGTTTTTTTCACATTTCCTTTGTACGAACTCAAGGTTCGTGAGTAAAAATCTTGCATTAGGTTTTTATTGCAAATTTTAATTATTTTGCTTATACGCCACAGTTGCAGTTTAACATTGTTATTATCTTTATTTTTACGCCTTTGTTTTAACAATTTTTTCTTCAAATTTATCAGAGAAAGTAAATTATCGTTCATCCAAGGAGTAAGTTTAGAGCGAAAATCAACAGATCTGGAAGTAATCCTCGTACATTGAGATATAGCGGAAGTAAAGACATGAATAAGATCTCCACACAGTTCGGATGAGTCCAAATCATTATGCAGAGCGGGAAGTGCAACATCCAAAATTTCGGAAAATTTCTCAAAATCTAAAATTTTTTTCTGTTTCAAGATTCGGTCACTTGATACAAAATCTAAAAGAACACAGCAACATAACATGTTGTGATCAGACAAATTGTTCTCAATGCTATGAACAAGAACATCTTCGGGTAGATTACTAAAAACACAGTCAATTGAGGTTTTACTCTGCGGTCTAGTAATGAGCTTATGGCAAGAAAGCATACTGAATTCGTTAAATAAATTGTTCAAACATTGATAATTCCGATTATTAAGAAACAAATCTTCATTCACGTCTCCTACAATCAAGGTAGGATAAACACCGAAGTTTTGAAGAACATTTTCCATTTTTGTCAAAAACAAGTTTAACTTACAACGCTGCGATCTATAAACGGACATAACAATCAATTTAGAGTTTTTCACCTTAACATCCGGCAACTCAATTGCAACAACATCCAAACTATCTTCGCTCTTCCTTAAAATAACTTTAAATTTGATGTTAGATTTAACATATATTGTAGTACCTCCATAACCATCAGACCTCGCACAATGAATCGCATCATATCCACCAATCGAATACAAATTCAAATATTGGCCGCTGAACCAAGTTTCTTGTACGGCTATGATTTCAGGTAACTTAGAGAATTTGTTGATTTCATTTTTAAAACGGTTAAATTTTCCAATTGAAGATACACTTCTAGCATTAAAGGATATAACGTTGATAAAATTTCGATCTTGACCAGTAATATACGAGTTAAACAAATTTATGTTATTGAAATAATTAGACTCCATAAAAAATAATAAGAAAATTTATAAATTCATACATTTAAAATTTACTTGAATTGGTAAATATATTAATTCGGAGACAAAAACCCATCTTCATCATCGTCATCATCTTCTTCATCCTCAGTTTCATCTTCAATCTCATCATCATCGTTATCATTTCCAGCACGGCGGCCAGAAACTTTAGCAGTCTTCGAAACGGAAGATTTCAACAACTGATCCACGTCATCCAATTCCTTCAAAAGTATTTGTCTTGTATTGACATCTTTTTTAGCATATATTTTCCCGGCATGGGCGTAAACAAATTTGAAACCAACAGCTTTCAACGATTTTGCATAATTTAAAAGTTCCAGACAATCTTTAGACAAAAAATCATTCACATACACTGATTTCATCTCAGCTACCTCTTTGAGCTTTTTCTTCTCCTTCATAAAAACAGATTTGCTCTTCTTATTTATAAACCTAACAACAACAGACGATTTGTTTGTTTGTTTGTTGCGGTTTAAAATATAAGCATCCTCAATTTCATCCTCGCATATGTCTGCTCCAGTCGTTTTAGCAACATCGAGCACCACATCTACTGCTTTCGAACCAGGGTCGGTTTTAATTCCATTAATGATGCAGTCATTCTGAACTCTTACACCATTTAAAAAAGCTACATTGGATTTTAGCTTTTTCACATCATCGCGCAGAGATTTATTTTCTTTCTGTAGTTTTTTTATTGTTGTTGTGTTCTTCTTAACGCCCTTCAAAATAGAATCATATTGACATGACATAAACTGCATTGTCTCCTTCATTTCTCTCATCTCTTTCAATATTGTTTTTATTTCAGCTTTGTTGTCATTCTCCGGTTCGCAGAAATGACACTTGAATTCAAGAGATGGATTTTCAACCAATCTCTCAATTGCAACTTTATCTAGTTGAGTGCACAGTGAGTGGAGAGTTCTCTTACAAATGTCACACTCCATTGCGTCATCGTTTTCCAACACTACTGTTTTGCATTGAATGCATACAATTTTTGCTTTTTTGTTATTGACACTTCTTCGTGGTTGTTTAGGCATATTTCATAATATTCAGAGAGAGCAGTTCACACTCTCTATACACAATATCACTTTGTATTTTAAAACAGTCTGTTTTCCACGTAATTACGCTCTTTTAATTACAAACGTTCGCGCTCACAAAATATGACGTCTAGTCGCACACAGTGTTGCCAGACACCAAAATTTATGTCAATATCATTAAGCCGTTATTTGTTGAATAAATGTAATGCAGAGGGTAAGGATATGTCATTACTTGGTAATGCAAGTGGTAATGGCATGTACTTACCAAGTTTTTGCTGGGTATTTGAGTGCAGGATCGGTTTTTTATTTTTGCTATCTAGTTTTATCTTAACCATCCAATTAAATATTTTAGATAATTTTTGCAATGATATAGCCCTGTCAAAAAATAATCACTGATATTGTCTGTTTTGTTATTTCTGTGTATGCCTACACATATCTAATGAGAAAGTCTAAGACGATATATTTATTTATATATATATTTTAAAGAATTCTCTAATAAAACTTATCATTTATTACTTTCACATGTTTCATTAAACATGGTAGACCTCATACACATACCATAAATATACCATTAATAATTATATTGAATCATTGGTTGGCTTTTTTGGAAAAATAAAGAACGAATGAACAAACAAAAATTTCAAGTACAAATTGCAATTGGATAAACATTATTTATTTGTAAAAACCACATAATTTTTATTGACAAATGTTTTATTTCGAATAAAAAACCAAAACCACTTTAGAGATATTAATAGTATATGCAAATTTTGTAAAACTTGTAAATTGAATTTATTTATAAAAAACAAACTTTTATATATGAACAAATGCAATAACATTAGTACTTAAGAATATTTATATTGTAAAAGCAAATGAAAACAAATACAAAGAGAATACATCACAATAAAACAAAAATTACTTATTTTTTATTAGAGTTGTTTAATTTATTGCCAGCAACAAATATGGGAGTAATTCCTACGGAATCACATTTGAAGTACTTAAAAAAGGTATTTCTGACTTTTTGAGCAGTGGCGATGCAAATATTATTAAATTTAAAAGTATTTAAATATTGAAATTTTTTTTATTGAAAATTGAATTTTTAAAATTTAATACACGGGGGAAAATCGCAATTTTTGGTATGTTTGAATTGAAAAAGAAAATATATTTGTGATGGAATTTTTTAAATATTATTTATTTGTTAAGAAATAAATTTTATTTGAAAATTAAGAAATTTTCTTTGGAACTCATATATTAATATATTATAACATAATATATTTGCAAACAGACTTTCACAAATAAAATATATGTTTACAAACAAACAAAGTTACTGTTTAAGAAGTTTTCCAAATATACGAGGTATGTTCAAAAAACATGGGGAATTTTTAATTTCCGCGGGCTACGTGTATTCGATTTTTGATATTTTTGTAGCGTTATGTTGGTACTCATGTCCCTTACTTATGCTGACAAGGTCGGCCATTTTTAATGTTTAGTTAATTTTTGACAGCTGTTGTGCTTGGATGTGTTTTAAAATGTCTTCGATTTTTATCTATTTCAGAAAATGGATCAAGGAATCTGCATCAAATTTTGTGTGAAAAACAAAATAAAGTGCGCTGACACATTCCGAATGTTGACTGTGGCATATGGTGAAGCTACCTTGGACCAAAGCAACGTTTATCGGTGGTACAAAATGGTCTTAAATGGCCGAGAAGATGCGAAGGACGAACAGCGTGCCGGCCGCCCGAGCTCACAGTTTTCTTTGATTGCAGGGGCGTGGTGCATTATGTGTTCTTGCCACAGGGTAGTACGGTCAATAAAGAATATTACCTGCAAGTTATGCGCATATTGCGCGAAGAAATCCGCCAAAAACGCCCGGATTTGTGGAAGAACAAAAACTGGCTTTTGCACCATGATAACGCCCCTGCACACACATCGTTGCTTGTGCGCGAATATTTGGCCAAAAACAACACAGTAATGGTGCCGCAGCCACCGTATTCCCCTGGCCTAGCCCCCTGTGACTATTTTTTGTTCCCAAAACTAAAAATGCCCATGAAAGGACGACGCTACGCCCCGATTGAGGAGATAAAGACGGCATCGAAGGAGGAGCTGAACAAGATCACAAAAAATGATTATTTGAAGTGCTTCGAGGATTGGAAAAAACTTTTGGCAGAAGTGTATTATATCCGAGGGGAATTACTTTGAAGGGGACCAAATAGATATTCATGAATAAATAAATACTTTTTGGAAAAAAAAATACAAAATTCGCAAATTTTTTTGAACATACTGTGTATTTTATTTAAAAACGATCTTTAAAATTTTGCTGACATTTTCAAGTTTTAGTTAGTTTTTCCTAGATTTCGTGTTAAACTTTATAGTTAAAGATGTCTTTAGCAGCATTAGCTTTTGTTCTACATCAATAATTTTGAATTTATAAATATTTCAATTCATCACATTTTGTCAATCACGAAAGATCATACTATTTAAGTTTTAATTGAACTTTACAAACATATAAAATTTATAAAAAAAATGCATTTTGAACTTATAAAAAACAGAAAACTTGTCTTTAAATTAAGGCATTAACACATTGCCAAAATACCTAAATACAAATTTATCTTTGGTTCGGAAATATTAGTTCCAAATAAAAAACATTGGAATGGGAACAAATTTTTGTTTAAAACAATATCCTCCCAAAAACATAACATTTCTGGGTGTTAAATATTATATATTTGGAGTGTATCCTAAACATATGCATATTTCAAGCAGGATATGTTTGGGACAATGTACTACAGAAGCGATTTTTTTCTTCAGCGTGTACGTTTGAAAATATATTAAAACAGGTAAGAAAGTTTAGTCGAGTAAACCAACTAGTGAATCCCCTCACCAGGAGTCTCAAAAAAATTTTAGTAAATTTATTTATTTTTTTGTTTTATTTAAATAATTATCAATTTAAATTGCATTTAATAACTTTAAAGTATAGGGTGATCCATTTGGAGGTTCCCTACTTTTTTAAAGAACAAAATACAGAAAATTCAAATTGAGTGGGGAATTTTTATTATCATTTGAAAGAACATTCTTTGGCATTTATTTTTTGAAGATTATGTCTATGAAATGTTGGCCGCGGCTACGTCTCAGATGGTCCATCCGTTGAGTCCAATTTTCGATGACTCGTTCGAGCATTTCGACTGGTAACTGGCGAATGACACGCGTGATGTTTTGCTCCAACGCAGAATCGAAGTGGGTTTGTCTGCATAAACTTTAGACTTTACATATACATAGAGGAAAAAGTCACAAGATCTTGGTGGCCAATCGACCTGCCCAAAACGTGAAATTATCTGCTCACCGAAGAGTTCTCTCAATAAATCCATTGATTGATGCGATGTGTGGGAAGTGGCGCCGTCTTGTTGAAACCATATGTCGCCGAGATGACGAGCTTCAATTTCAGGCATCAAATAGTCGGTTATCATGGCACGATAACGGTCGTCATTGACGGTTACGTTCTCACCGACATCATTTTTGAAGAAATATGGACAGATGATTCCACCGGCCCACAAACCACACCAAACCGTTGTTTTTTCTGGATGAAGTGGCAGCTCTTGAATCTCTTCAGGTTGCTCTTCGTCCCAAATGAGGCAATTTTGCTTGTTTACATACCCATTGAGCCAGAAATGGGCCTCATCGCTTAACAAAATTTGACTCGAAAATGTCGGATCTTCTTGGAACTTTTCAAGAGCCCATAGAGCGAAGCGATGTCGTTTAGAAAGGTCGGGCGGCTTCAGTTCTTGCACAAGCTGTATTTTGTATGCTTTCAATTTAAGATCTCGACGTAAAATGCACCCAGTCGTTCCATACGACAGTCCGAGTTGCTGCTAACGGCGCCGAATCGACTCTCCACGGCCTTCGTATACACTCTCAGCTACGGCCGCTACAATTTCTTCAATGAGTGCTGCACATAGTTTTTTCGGTCGAATATTATCCAATAATGAATGCTGGGTCTCAAGATGGGTGATGGTGTTGCGAATAGTACGCTCAGTAGGTCGATTATGTTGACCATATGTTGAGCTAAGTGCACGAAACACATTCCTCACAGAACGTGAATTTTCTTAATAAAGTTGAACGATTTGTAAACTTTGTTCAGGCGTAAGTCTTTCCATGATGAAATGCCAAATAATACTTAACAAAAATAACATGACAGCATGACACTTACATAAAAAAAGGCTATTGAAAAAAGTATCTCTACTTGGATCACCCGTTATGTACTGGTATTAAAGTTAAAAGCTGTTTACTTTTGGTACAAAATGGTCCTAATAACGGTCACTTTTCTCTGGACTCTAGGTACTATAAAAGCATTACACTGTACAACATTTCAAGTATTTAAATACTGAGCTCCATCTCCTTATCAAGGCTTATTCCAAGGAGGAGTTGACGATGTTGATCCTAATAAACCAGATCTGAAACAAAAATCTGAAATGCTCAGTATTCTTTCATAGATCAAGAATCGGAAGGAACAAATTGATGGGGCTATACACAATCGTTCCATTTTTAGTAATGGCGTAGTTTCTACTTGTGAAATGTCAAAGAATAAAAGCTTCAAAAGTGACAGCTACCGAAATACCGGGTGATTCAAAATAACACCTCTTGTTGGAAAACCCTGTATATGCACTGGTATTACAGTTATAAGCTGTTAACTTTTGGTGTAAAATGGTCCATTTGTGTGGGATGTACCAAAAGGGGCTGCCACTTACGGCCACTTTTTTCTAGACTCTAGGTGCTATAAAAGCATTGCACTGTACGAAATTTTTAGTATTTGTATGCACTGGTATTAAAGTTATAAGCTGGTAACTTTTGGTAAAAAATGGTCCATTTGTGTGGGAGGTACCAAAAGGAGCGTGCCAATAGTGTCCATTTTTCACTGTATTTTAGGTACATACTATTAAACCAGCACACCGTACAAAATTTCAAGTCTTTATATGCGCTAGTATTAAAGTTATAAGCTGGTAACTTTTGGATCAAAATTGTCCATTTGTGTGGGAGGTAACAAAAGGGCCGTGGCAACTTCGCCCATTTTTCTCGAGGTAATAATGACAAATAAACTAATTCTGTGTATAGAATTTCAGATGATTCAAATAAGTAGTATATAAGTTATTAAATAATCAATATTTCACTAAATGTTAACCCTTTATGGGGGAGGTACTAGAAGGAGTGGACCAATATGGCTCATCTTCGAACTTAGCCGGAGATAGAGGAATATATTACCACATACCAAAGTGGAAGTCAATCGGTTACTCCTTTTGAGAGTTATCGTGCGCACCAGCCAGCTGATAGACAGACAGACGGACGGACATTGCTCATTCGAAATGACCCAAAACGGATAGCCGCCGAACATTCTTAGGGTCTTAGGTCACTCCTTCGATGTGTTACACTTTTGGGTCGTAGCAAATGATATATAACATCCTCTCTAAGGTGAGGGGATAAAAATTTCTATTGTTCGCTGCAACATTCAAATAGAGTAACGTACTCGTACTATCACATGGGAATGGCAAACCTGTGACCGGTACGTGATACCTTGTCAACAAATCCTCTTCCTACACAGAGCAAAATCGACTTTTTTTATAAAGGGTTTTCCAACAAGAGGTGTTATTTTGGTATTCAAAGAAAAATTCAATTTTTTGAGATAAATGATCGGATGTTTATTTCATAATATAGAGTATGCCGTTAATAATGATAAACAACATCAGCCAAATGGCCACCACGACCACGCTTTCAGGACCATATCCTTTTCATAAAATTTTCCATAACCAAATCGCAAAGTGGCTGCCCTGAGTCCGTAGACCTTATCTTTCACGTGGCCCCAAAGGAAGAAGTCGCAAGGTGTTAAATCACAAGATCTTGGTGGCCAATTGTGATCACCTCTTCGAGAGATAACACGGTCCGGAAACTTTTCCCGTAAAAGAGCAATAGTTTCGTTGCTTGTGTGGCACGTAGTGCCGTCTTGTTGAAAGTAAACGTTGTCCAGATCAATACCATCCAACTGCGACCATAAAAAATCATTAATCATCTCTCGATAACGCAATCCATTCACCGTAACTGTTGATCCAACCTCATTTTCGAAAAAGTAAAGTCCAATGACCCCACCGGACCATAAACCGCACCAAACAGTCACACGTTGAGGATGGAGAGGCGTCTCAACAACAACTCTTGGGTTTTTCGAGCCCCAGATGCGACAATTTTGCTTGTTGACGTGGCCACCGAGGTGGAAATGGGCCTCGTCAGTCAAGATGATTTTTCGATGGAATTCCGGATCATTTTCATGCATTCCAAGGACCCAATCAGCAAAGACACGACGTTGTTGATGATCGACCGGCTTGAGTTCTTGTGTTAACTGAACTTTATAAGCCTTAAAACCCAAGTCTTTATGTAATGTAATGACGTTTGTGGAATGCCCAATTCCAAAGTACGACGAGGAATGGACAAACCTGGGTTTTCTTCAACACTTTGGGGTACAGCAGAAATATTCTCAGTTGTTCTTGAGCGACGTGCACGGGTTTTATTCTTCACATCACTAACTTGTCCCAACATCTCGAATTTTTCCACCAATGTCTTTATTGCGGTTCGACAAGGTGCTTCACGTGTATCGATCCATTTTTAGTAATGGCGTAGTTTCTACTTGTCAAATGTCAAAGAATAAAAGCTTCAAAAGTGGCAGTTACCGAAATACCGGGTGATTCAAAATAACACCTCTTGTTGGAAAACCCTGTATGTTTGAATAGAAAAAAAATATATTTGGATGACAAATTTTTAAATATTATATATTTCTGAGGAAATGAATTTAATTTGAAAATCATTAAAATGTATTTGGAACATATATTAATATATTACAACAAAATGTATTTGCAAACTAATTTTCTGAAGTAAAATATGTGTTTATATACTAATAAAATTATTGTTTAGGATTTTCTCCAAATATATTTTGTTTAAAAAAATTTTCGAAACGATGTAGATTTTTTGAATTTCATTTTTAAATTTTCATTGATTTCGAGTTATACCTACCAATTAAAAGGACATATGTAACAATAACATCTGTTTTAAATCGCTATGTTTTTAATTTATATTTATTTCAAGCCTTCAAGTGTTGTCAACGCTCAAGCAGGAATTTTATGAACATTTAAAATTTCTGAAAATAATTAACGTTGAATTACTGATAAAACGCAAAATTTGTCTTAAAATTAAGGTGTTGATATATTTTCTGAATACATATGTAAATGCAAATAAATATTTGTTTCGTAAACAATAATGTCAAATAACATATATTAGGTCGGAATAAAGGATATGTTTAGAACATCTTCCCTAATTTGTAATATTTGTATGTGACAAATATGAGTGTACCCTAAACATTTGTATATTTCAAGCAAAATGTGGTTGGGACAACATATTAAAGAAGTGTTTTTTTTCAGCGTGTAAGCAAAAGGTGACGTCGTACTATGGGCGGAGATGGAAATTTTTTTTTTTTAATTTTAAAATTTTTATAATCGCCCCTATTCCAGATGGCGTCGTCGACGTCGATTCTTAGTCGGCACTGTTTAGATTGGCGACTTCATAAATTTTGAATTTTTTTTAAATACTTTTAAGTTATAAAAAGCGTTTTTGTTAGTTCATGGATACCAAAAACATTCGTTTTGGCGTAAAGATGCCAAAGCTAGAACTTCATAGATATGACGAAAATGATGTGACGACGTCGACGACGCCAATTGGAATAAGGGCGAATTCGTAAAAACATCGCAACATGAAGAATCATTACATTTTTATTATTTTATCGTTAAGTCTGATCGGTCATGAATAAAATAAAATCATTCCAAAGAAAATCGATGCATAATTTAAAAAGTTGTAGCTAATTTAGCAAGCCAACTCACCTCACGTAGGTGAAATTTTTGCAGAATATTGTAGAACACCTCAACGAGACTCTAAAAAAAAATTATGTAGTGATGCCTCGTGACGTTTTCTGGTTATAAGCAACGTAATGTAAAATAAAATAAAAATTTTCTGCCAACAAAAGGACTGTATTTCCATGTAAATTTTAACAACGAAAACAAATAAATAGTTCAAGCATATATATATGATTTCATACCTCATAAAGCATGCCTTAATTTGATGTGTATTTTGGTCGAATTTGTTCAACAATTTGGTCAACAGATTGGCATAACCATTTTTTCAATATTACATGTGTCATAAAATTTGAATTTTGGCCACAATTTTCGATTTCCGCCCATAGTGCGTCGATCGAAATCATCGCTCGACATCGACATAGTGCGTCGATCAAAATCATCGCTCGACATCGGATTGAACATTGGTGGCTTTGAGCCGCTCACCTTAACACCTGGAAATAATGCGCCAAATAGATCAAATTTGTAGTACACATATAGGCTAAACCCGTCAAAGATTGAATAAGTATATATTCAATCTTTGGTACCTGTAATATTAAAAAATATTTTTTGTTGCCTAATAATATTTCTGAGAAATATCATTTTGAATCATTTTGAGGAAAAATTCGAATCATATACTCTGCTCCGCCATGCTTTCAACTTTGCCTACCAGTTTTTATACCCTCCACCATAGGATGGGGGATATATTCATTTTGTCACTCCGTTTGTAACACCTCTAAATATTGATAAATTCTAAGACGATTTAGCCATGTCCGTCTGTCCGTCCGTCCGTCCGTCTGTGGTAATCACGCTACAGTCCGCAATAATAGAGCTAGGTTGATCAAATTTGGTACAAATACTTCTTCTAGTTGCAGGTTGTTTGGGATTGCAAATGGGCCATATCGGTCCATTAGATATAGATCCCATATATAGCATCTAACTTGTTGTGATTGCTACTGTTCTCATCTACTATATTTTTTGTGTTTTCGGTGTTATTTTCTTTAGGTTTGAGTTATTTTGCGAGGTCACATGCTATCCATGGTGGAGGGTATATAAGATTCGGCATGGCCGAACTTAACGCTTTTACTTGTTACTGTATATTATTCTTGTTATACCAAGCAGGCCTCATAACATACAAACTGAGAGAAACCAAGGTTGTTTTCATTTCAAAATCCTATTTATTGTTTTTTCTCCTTAAACCCCTTGAAACAATAGTCAAGGCGGCGCATGGGAAAATACCGATAGGCGGCGGCGGCTGAGCCGATCAGCTTTCAACAATCGGCTGAGCCGATAAAGTTCCAATAAACGATGGCGCAAAGATGGCGCTTTAAGATATTTACAATTACATAGATGAAAAGAGAGATTTAAGAGAAGTTATGGGAGTTTTGATGTAATTTCGAAAATCGGTTCAGCAAGTCTCTACTTATTAGTCTTTGTTGTGAAAGATATTTTATTGTGAATGACATAGGGCCTGTTGTATGCTCCTTAAAAAGACGTAGACCTTGTAAAAATTGTAATTTCCGTAAAAACCAAAAACGCATTTATCAATTTCAAATCCCATAATTTTTTTGGATTTTTTTGAATAAATGATAGCGAGCTTCATTTATAAACATTTATACATGTTTACGCAAAAATGAACTTCATTAAAAATGCTGACCCTATTGTATTACTTAGTAGTCAATTTGTTAATTTTCATGGTTGCATAAAATAAATCTTTTTGACTCACTAAATAAAATTCGGTTGCTGAGTTTCAACCGACGTGAGCCGCTAAAATCGGCCGAATCGCGCCGTGTCGGCATCATAGCCTGGTTTGGGGGTCGTGGGTTCAATTCCCACCAGAGGCTCTGATCTGTCGCTGCAAACATCTAGCCACATGTTCTTTGTAACCTGGCCTTTTCCTGGACCGTAAAATTAGAATATAAATTTAGTGTGTATTGTAATTCATATTAATAATGACGCACAGTGGGATGACTTTATACATTTTTGGGGAAAACATATCAGGAGTGGTCCTAGATTTTTGAAAGATTTTGATTTAAAATCGATTTTTTCTCAAAAAATGCATAATCCTCTTTCAGAAAATTTATAAGTTTGTTCAACGAAATGTGAATGACGGTGAATTGTTTTTTAAATTTTAGGATTGAAAATATTAACCTACTCCTGTGTGATGTGGCAATAGCGGTTAGAATGAAGGTTCGAGTAATCTAAGAAACATCCTACAACAAGCCCTTCATACAATCGCAAGGTGGGCTTCCGATAATGGTCTTGGTGTTAACCGACCAAGATGGAACTAGATGTTTTCAGCAGGAGATATAAGGTACCAACAGTTGCACCCGTCTCCTTGGGTTTCTCCCTTATCAGAAATTGCAAAATACTTAGGTATTTTGCTAGATGGAATTTGAAATTCAAAAGTGATAGAGCTATACTGAACCGACGTATACTTATAGTTTATTGGCTTAATACGACAGAAGTCACACCGATAATGCACGATACTGGTTCCCTGTGAACTACACCGACTGATGTTATTTAAATTGAACAACTTTTTGAGAAGCTGCATCTCACTCTTATCAGAATGAAATCGTCGTATCCCAAGACATAGGAGATTCGTGAATTTCGATATTGCAGGATCCAAATTCAACATCCATATGGGATTTGGTGTACTTTCTAAAGAACTTGAGTTATTCACTTCAAAAATACTACCTAATGACTGTGTTGATTACTTGGCAGAAATCTAGAGAGAATGACTAAAAATGTATCTTCTGATTAAAGTCGGTGTCAATATTTTCTCGGATAATCTGGTGGCTTGAATTCCTGAAATCATTCCAATCATCAAAACTGCCACGCTCCTGTCATGTGATCGAAATCTATACTTTGTTGAGTAAGCACGCATTCATTTCCGATACGCACAATTTTCTTGTCAAAATTGTGTTTGGTATTTGATATTCATTGAAGTGAATTGTAACAAAAAGAAATTATGGAATTTGGAGAACAAGGCATGCAAGGCATTAATTTTAATGAATAAAACATATAGCTATAATGATTATTTAGTATTCTCATTAATCCAAAATTATATGCTAGAAAATTTCCGAATTTTTTGTATGATATTTTTACAAATAAGTATTTTTGTAATGGTTCAGAGAGAATCGGCTTATATTTTATTTCCACATCTTTCCCCTACTTAAAATAAGGTACTTTGAGTTACACATGAAGAACCAGTTGCAGTTCAACAAAATCACCATTGTGAACGAGGGTATATGAGGGCGGTCTCAAAATTAGCCGACCTAACAAAGAAAACACAACAAAAATTTTTCTTTATTAACATTATTAACATAATCTCCTTTTAGCTCGATACACTGATTCCAGCGATTTTCAATAGCTTCGATACCCTGTTTATAGTAACAACTTTCTATCTCCCGCAACTTCCACCTCTTCATTGCTGGCAAACCATTATCCACCCATCTATTTTTTCAAGTTTGGAAACAAAAAAAAAATCCGATGGTGCTAAATCTGGCGAATAAGGTGCGTGCTGAAGCAAATTCATACTTTAATTCATTGGTTTTGGCCATTGCAATAGTTGATGTGTAAATTGGTGCATTGTCTTGATTGTGAGCAAACGCGGCACCCATCTTGTGCACAGCTTCCACATCATTAAATATTCCGCCAATTTTTAATTAACGCAATTTTTAACATGCTAGCTCACGAACCTTCAACCAACGGTCATCCAAACCCATTTTCTGGATTTTTTAACCATTTCTGGCGAGGATACCTCAGATAGTCCACCACTACGGTGTTCGTCTTGGCAGCTCGTATGGCCCTGCCACCCAATATTTTATAGTTGTAAACGAAAGAGCAGACTCCCTTAATATTGGTTGTACTGATACCTTTCAAATAAAAGAATTGTATTACATATCGGTGATCATTTTTTTCCATATTATCAAATTCTCTTAAATCGTTTACTTTTGAGTGCTCCAAAAAAACCTAAACAACCCACATAGGGGTATTTTAACGATCTATGCGGCAAAAATTATTTGTGTGCTTATTTCGATTCGACTTATACATGATATAAATAATAAAACAAAGACTCTTTTTTTATATTTATAGATAAAAGGAGATATTTATGGAAAAAGATAAAAAAAATTAATCAAAAGTCATTTTTAAACTATTCGTCATACGAGATCTGCTCCTCTTCGCTATCTAAAGAACTCTCTAAGAGATTTTCAGACATAATAGTAATTGTTTCTGGCAAAAAAAAAAAAAACAATTAGTTTTTTTTCTTTTTATAGGCCTCATGCTACTCAACAAAGGATCTGAACTCAATAGTAGTCTATTAAAAATGTCTTCATTGCACCTTTATCTTGAAAATGTTCTTGCAAAGTCTTGGCGGTAAGACCTGAAATTTTTATTACGCGCTTCTGCTGCCTCCTCAGAAAGCTGCCAAATTGGTAGCAATGCATTTTTTAGTATAACTGACTCCTATGCATTGTAGGAGTCATAGGATGCCAAAGGAGCAAACTGACATACAAGCGGGCTATTTCCAAATATGCCAGAGCATATTTGTCGTATTTTTCGGGATCAATTATATGTCCGCTTGAATTTGCTTCAAGTATGAGTTTTAATCTGTAAATTACATCATAATTAATTACTGTTATTTCCGAAGCTAATTTCACGTCTTCAAAAAATCTTCTACTTGTATTGTCATCATTGGTGTTTCCAAAGTTAGCTTTCGGGACATCCCCCAATAAAACCATTTCTTTACGAAACGTTTCTTGAATTAGTCGTTTTCGCTCTTTTTCGATTTCTTTTTCTGAATCTGTTTTTCTTTTTCTTCATTTTTGTGTCTGAAGTTTATATGATAAATTCAGAATGCCCTCAAATAATCGTATTCTGGCATGTAAAACTGAGATACTGAATTCAATAGCTTTGGGGTTTGCTTTTCCGTTTCCTCTAATTGGTTAAATTCTTTAGAAGTTGAGCCACAAATGTAGCATTGGCTTGTGGAGGTCGTACCAGTAGCAGCATTGCAGATTTTGCCGTCTACCATTGTCATGATAAATACATGTGTGACAAGAAACTGTTTTCCATTTATATCAACCCTTGTTTCGACTAGAGACTTTAAGGAATTGTTATGTGAATTTTGTTTTTCCTCTGTAACGTCAGTGCTCTCTTTCACAAAACGGAATCTTATTGGCCGACAGTATCTGAGAGAAGAAGGTGTCAGATTTTCCCATAATATTTATTCATGTTCTCTGCCACAAACTAATCGAAGAGGCACGAAGCAGCTCTGAAATATGTTCGCATCTGAATCGGCATAATTTTCTGTTTTTTGTTTGAATTGAGATTATTTGGATCTATCGCATCCCAATTTAAAATAATCTTTAAATTATCTCGTTCATTGGACGTCAATGTTAATAGGACATCTGTCAGAAATTCAGATAAACGTCTAACAATAAGAGCAATCAATGCTCTTGGACTTGAAACTTAGAATATATTTATATATTAGAAAGTAGCCACTTTTCACGAAATTATTTTTTTTTCAACTACTACCGCCGTCTATATGTCAGTTCTTCTGCTTTGGGGCCGCCCTCGTACAAACAAACTAGAAACACACATTATCTTTAATAGACATAGGTAGAAGATAGTTTGAAAAAAATATATATAGAGAACCAAGCACCAAGTGTCTTGAAATTGCGTGTGAATGTATTCGATACACACAGTTTACAGTTTGGTTGCCTCAACCGAATTTTGGTAGTTCTGTCTACTATCATGCGATTCCATCAGGACAACCAACATTTTGGTTGTGATATACTTCGGCTTCCATGTTGACAACAATCATATTTGGTTGCGCCAACTACGAAAATGGTGGCTAAAATTATCTGTTGTATGTTGCCACAGTCAACTGTTTTAAAAAATTGGTTGTTCTGACAATTTGTCACGAAAAAAAAACACAAAACTTTTATGCAAAAAAACGATTATTTATTAATATTTTTTCGGTTGTAGTAACCAATTATTTGTTGCAATAATAATCTTTGGTCTATTGATACAATTTCTGTTGTAAATAATAAAACATTGGTTGTCACAACCAAAAATCGATCATATGGTACTATAATGACAGTTTAAAATTGTTTACCACAACTAACCGAGTGTCAATGAAAAAACAATCTTATATCGATTGATACAACCATCGATTTAGTTGCAAGCATTTTAATCTGATCGTAGCCATGTTATTATTGTTAATCGCGGTATAAATTTTCAGACCGGAGTCAGTTTAAAGGTGTGTTATATGCAGAATCATTGATGATGATACGGGTAAATCCAAAGTATACCAAAAATTGAAAAAATATGCCTGGTGTGAAGTCAAATCAATTATTTGCGGTCCATTCTAATGATCCCACTATTGAAATTACAACTACAGATTGGGCTTTAAAATATAAAATAATACAGCATTAAATTAAATTGTCCACAAAATATTGTAGTTTTAACGTACTAAACATGTTGCGTAACGACCGAAACATACGCATATAAAATTTTTGATTATAACAACAAATGATTTATTATGATAATAGTTATTTTAAAATCCTTAAATATACCTCTGCTTCGATTTATCTGATCACTATCCAAAATTAGCCTAAAAAAGTGGCAAATTCAAGTTAACCTCCAAACTCCTACTTTCATTTCTTATAACGTCCGCAACGGCACTTTCGCCACGAACATCGCATTCCTCAAAAATATTTAGGTAAATGTATTTAAATGTCATTTCGAAGTATTCTCAAATAATTGTTGTTGCTGAAGGTTATATGAAAATATTGCATTCAGAACCCCAACGGGATTAATATTAGTAAAAAATGCGTACGAATGTAGCGTTCGCAACACAGAATTCCGGCAAATATTGATCACAATTATATGCCGGAAGAATTATACTGAATCAATACGGGTCCAATCGAATTATTGATTGCGCCGGTCATTTTCATACTCATCCAACCGTCCTTATCCTGTATTAATTGAATAATGTAGGGTATCACATAGTCGGCTGCGCCCAAATTTATCTTTTCTTCACTGGCCTTCTTTTGCGAAACCATTTAAAGTGATTGTATCTATTACCATGTCACAGGGTTACGAACTTCCTCCAGTATTTCTATTGCCGTATTTATTCCGTGGAAAACTGTTATCCAATAGTAGGTGGTTTTGTTAATATTTGCCACCCGTTTGACATTTGATGGCTGAAATGTTATCTCTCACACGTTCGTAGCGTCGGTGGAGTGGCACCGACAAATGGCGAAAAAGTCAATGTTTGCGTGAGTGCCAAACATATTTCAGCAATAGTCCTGGCACTAGAGGAGGATAGAGAGCCAACAGAGCATATACGAGTAAGCTACCAAACACACATGAATAAATCGGAAGACAACCTCATATGGAATACAAACACATGGGAAAAACACAACTATCAAACCTGAAAGCATAACGAGCGTCCTTTAATCTCTGAGCTGAACTGTTGCCTTAACGAATCAAAAACTCGCAATTCAATGACATTGATTAATGAAGTTAGTCGCTTGTTTAAGGATAGTTTATTTTCTAGCGTTTTTCCAACGCGAATGTGGATTTTTGCTGATCACAATTTCACAGTTTCGTATGAGAAACGAACGACTGATTGACTGACTTTTCATGTTCAGTCCGGATGTACATAATGTCATAGGTGAAATGAAAAAAAAAGAATGAAATAAACAACCACAAATCGTTATTAGTTTTGAATTTGAATTGAATGCATCTCACTTTTTATCGGAAATTTTTAAAACAAACTTTTACAAAAAAAAAAAATTAAATTTTACAAAAGAAAACCTCACAACGAATCAACCATTTTGGCCTAAAGGTGTGACCAATTTTTTTTAATGATTCTGATTTCTAAAAAAGTTAACTTCCACATAAACTCACATTTAAGGGCTACAAAAGCTCCCTTGATTTAAAACATTTTAAACTACAAAATCGGGTCGCCAATAGAGAACTAAGTTAAATACAAATTGTCTTCGAGGGCGCCTGAAAGGCGGCCGGATGGAAGAGAGTGTCACTTCACTACGAGCAATGAACACATTTTAATGAAAAGTAATTAAAATCCTATTAATATTACAAAATCGTTTGATCGGATTTTCTTGAAACTTGGTGAAGAACAAATAACCCATATACCCGGAAATTAAAATAGGCTACTTTAATTTTCGATTTTTTGCCAAGTGATTTTTGACCACTGATGCTTCTGTTAGAGCTAGAAAGCTGACGTTTTGCACACGCATAGACAGAAGTGTTTTATAAACCACTGGTTACTCATGTAGTCATTTTTTCCAGTGGTCAGTTCTAACGCTATCGAAATCTTGAGTATTGTGTTTGTCCTTTCAGAAGATTCTTAAAAGATAAAGAAATTTTAAACTTTGTAAATTTGAAGTACTATACTCCACAAATATAAGCGCGAAAATAGTTTTCAATTCTCAGATTGTGGTCAGTGTAGCAGTGACCAAAAACAATTTTCATTATTTCACTGCTTTTAAAATTGCCTTAGGAGCTAACAATTTAACAATACAGGGTGGCTGATATGTAATGCAACAAAGTAAAGCGCTATATTTTTTATTTGTTTTTAAATTTTATTGTTCAAAAGCAAAAAAATATCGGAAATAACATAAAAGTTTAGAAACAGTTTAGATTTGTTCGAATTGGCCACCTTTGGCACGAATTATGGCCTTCAAACGGCCGACAAAGCCATCACACGCTGCACGAATGTGGCTCTGCGGTATTTTGGCCCATTCCCGGCGAAGCGCCGTCTTGAGATGATCGATACTTTGGTATTTTTTAGTGCGAACCTTACTCTTTAAAATGCCCCAGGCGCAAAAGTCCAACGGATTGAGATCCGGAGATCTTGGTGGCCATTGTGCGGTAGAAATGAAGCGAGGAACCTCCTTTTTAAGACATTCTTGGTTGACGCGTGCTGAGTGCGATGGTGCTGAGTCCTGTTGGAATGTCCATGGTCTGCGGCCGAAATGTTTGTCTGCCCAGGGCTTCAATACTGTCTTTAGTACATTTTCCCAATAATATTCGGCATTTATTTTGACCCCATGGTCGATGAATACGAGCGGGGGGCGACCATCGGCCGTTACGGCGGCCCACACCATTACCATCGGCGGCGCTTGAGTTCTGGTGGCCAATCGAAGGTGTACATTTTTAGCTGACCTCTTTGGCAAGTAAACCCGATCATTTTGTTTGTTCACAAACTGCTCAATTTGGAATGGCTTCTCATCGGAGAAAACCAAATTCGGTAACTGGCCACTTTCGTGCAAGCGAATCAACTGCTTGGCTCTTACCAGTCTAACTTTCTATTGTGCATCGGTGAGCTCTTGCACTTTTTGGAACTTCAGTGGCTTTAGTCCAAGCTCATTTTTATACCCTACACCACACTGTGGTACAGGGTATTATAAGTTTGTTTCACGGCAGATGTTTGTAACACCTGAAACTAACACAGCTAGACCCACCTTAAAGTATACCGATCGACTCAGAATCACTAGCTGAGTCGATTTAAGCATGTCTGTCCGTCCGTCTGTCCATGTAAAGTTGTTCGTCGACTACATGTCGCAATTTCACTCCGATCGTTCTGAAATTTTGCAGTTTAGAGTATTTCGCAGCTGTTAATATCGCTATTGAATTTGGTTGAAATCGGTTAAGATTTAGCTATAGCTCCCATATATATGTTTCGTCCGATTTGGCCCTTTAGTCCTATAGAAGCTGTATTTTACATCCATTCGTTTTGAAATTTAAAATGGTAGAGTTTCTTGATCCATGAACCAACATTGCCGAATTTGAAGAAAATCGGTTAAGATTTAGCTATAGCTCCCATATATAAGTTTCGTCCGATTTTGCTCTTTAGTCCTGTAGAAGCTGTATTTTACATCCAATCATTATACCCTACATCACACTGTGGTACAGGGTATTATAACTTTGTGCATTTGTTTGTAACACCCAAAAGGAGAGAAAATAGACCCATCGTTTATTATACCGATCGACTTAGAATCACTTTCTGAGTTGATTTAGCTATGTCCGTCTGTCCGTCTGTGCATGTATTCTTGTAATCAAAGTACAGGTCGCAATTATCGTCCGATATCTACGAAACTTTACACATATCATTTGTTTGGCCCAGGGACGATCCCTATTGAATTTGGTTAAAATCGGTTCAGATTTAGATATAGCCCCCATATATATGTTAGCCCCAATTTGACATGTAAGTGCTGTAAAAACTTTATTTTATATCCGATTATAATAAAGTATGAAATTCGGCAGAAAGAGGTTTCTTATTACATGAAGGAATACTGATAAATTCGGAGAAAATCGGTTCAGATTTAGATATAGCCCCCATATATATGTTACCCCCGATTTGATATGTAAGCGCTGTAAAAACTGCATTTTATATCCGATAAGTATGAAATTCGGCAGAAAAAGGTTTCCTATTATATGAATGAACACTTTTAAATTTGGAAGAAATCGGTTCAGATTTAGATATAGCCCCCATATATAAGCTACCCCGATTTGACATGTAAGCCCTGTAAAAATGTTATTTTATATCCGATCAGTGACTGTATTTTATATCCGATTAGAACAAAATCCGACAGAAAGAGGTATGTTTACATGAATGAGTATTCAGGGAAATCGGTTCAGATTTATATATAACCTCCATATATATGTTCCTCCTGATTTGGTATCAAAGCACTATATAAGTTGTACTTTACTTCCAATCATTTAAATTTTCCAGAAAGATGTTTCTTAAGTTAGGAACGAATATTGCTAAATTTAGCGATTATCGGTTTAGAATCAGATAATATGTTCCAACCCATTTACCAATTATTCCAAATAATTATCGCAATGACCCTTATCGCATTGTTAGGGAGGTGTAGGGTATTATATAGTCGGCCCCGCCCGACTTTCTGCCTTTCCTTACTGGTTTTGAAATTTAGAATGGTAGAGTTTCTTGATCCATGAACCAACACTACCCAATTTGAAGAAAATCGGTTAAGATTTAGCTATAGCTCCCATAAATATGTTTCGTCCGATTTGGCCCTTTAGTCCTATAAAAGCTGTATTTTACATCCAATCGTTTTGAAATTTAGAATGGTAGAGTTTCTTGATCCATGAACCAACATTGCCGAATTTGAAGAAAATCGGTTAATATTTAGATATAGCTCCCATACATATCTTTCGTCCGATTTGACCCTTTAGTCCTATAGATGCTGTAGTTTACATCCAATCGTTTTGAAATTTAGAATGGTAGAGTTTCTTGATCCATGGACAAACATTGCCGAATTTGAAGAAAATTTATACATGAATTACAAAATTTATATTTCAGAGTTATTCAATATTACGAGAGTGGTTTAGGGTATTATATAGTCGGCCCCGCCCGACTTTAGCCTTTCCTTACTGGTTTTTATTTTACCATCGTCTCAACCTCCTAAAATATGACAATGGGCTAGAAAACGTTATTGACAAAGTTTTAGCTCAATCTGAAAATAATAACACGTGCCCCATTGAGGGTCAAGATTAGAAAAAAGGCTATTTTTTTTTAAAAAATTCTTAGTTTTTCGACCATAAATTAAAAACTAATTGGGTAGAAGTCTGACAAGTCTTATTTGAATGACAATTTAATTTTAAAAAATTTTGGTCTAAATCATTGCTATGTCTTATTGTTATAACTAGTATTTGGCATTTATCAGGTAAGGGTCAAATGTTAGCCCCAAATGTGAATTTCCGCGCCCAAGTATTAAAACGATCAGCTACATTTAATTCCATTACATTTCATTTATTTACATATATACATTTTTTTTTACAAAAATTTAGAAAAATTAATTGGGCAAAGGCTTATTTAAAGTGGTTTTTGAAGAGTCCGGAAAATTTTTCCTGCATGCGGATACTACTTGTAAAAGAAACTGTCTTTGTTCCTCGTCTTTTGTTAATGATGAATGAATTATAATCTTTTAATCATTTTACTCCTCTCTCCGCTGTATCATCGACAACTCTTAAGCCATTTACTATCTTTTTAGCGTTTAAATAACATTGATTTTCGCACCATATATCGGGATCAGTGTTAAAAAATTCTGTATTTATTTCAAATCTTTTAAAAAAATTTGAGTTTGTGAAGATACAAAGTAATCGACTTGCTTGTCTAAAAAAGAATCAATTTCTTGACAACAAATTTTTGCTTTTACAATCGTATCTTCTGAATTATATGCATCGTCATCTACTTCTGATGTTAACTTTTCAACCATGCTTGTTTGAAACATGAAAACGCAACTTGCTCCGAATTGAGATACCATAGATGATTAATTATTTTACGCAACGCCTTGTCTGAAATGTCTTTATCAATATGTCTATATTGAACTAACGATTTTAATAACTGTAGGTCTTCATTGGGGGCAAGAATGGGCTTGTCAGAATTAAACCATGCATTTGCATAAATATTGATTATAAATAAACATATATCTTCAATACCATTTGTCTCTGATTCAGTTAGAGAAACTTGATCTCTGAAAAGATAACTTTTAAGACAATAAATTGTCTTCACCCATCCACCTGGCATGATGAATAGCTTCTTGTAGTCCGAATGCAATTTCTTCCGATTGAAAGAGTCCTAAATAAATCAGACAAAGTTGAATAAATTCTTTGTAGTCATCACTGGGCTGGTGGTTTTTTTATTCTTCAAGAATAAAAATGGAAATTTGGCCTGCATTGATTATTTTATTTCTAATACGTTCATCTACTAAACCCGTTCTGTATTTAGTTTTGTCTACACTCATCCTGAAATTTTCGGAAAATATCCGGCTGGGGAGCTACAGTTCTGCTCATTTTGCAAGTGAAGACTTCCTTTAACATAAGTTCTAGAATATGGTGGCGACATGCTAAATAAAGAAGGTCTTTTTGTAATAATTGTTCTATGATAATGCTTGTTGTCTGCGGAGTCGTATGGCGCTTCTACTTATGATAAAATGTTGTGGATTATGACCTAGCGCTTCTGCTGTAGTTGTTATAATTCGAAAAGCATCTCTATCAGTAATGTTACATCTGTCTAATAATACAGATAATTTTTCTGTGATGATTTCTTCGGTATCTCTGCAATATTTCCCCTTTTTTATTTCTAGTTCCTCTTGATGGGAAAAATTGTAATCTGCATCGTTCCAGTTCTACATATTCTTCACTTTCTGTCAGTTTAAAGTCAGTGAATAATCTTAATAATTAATAAATAGGAAAAGGTGAACTTACCTATATTTATTCTTGATTTTTCGAGTCTTGTCATCTCAGCTGCTTGCCTAGATTCTTTTCGCTGTTCTGCAACAAAAACTGTTTGTCCACTTCAGATGTATTGGTCAGAGCATACTGATGAGCAACTTCAAATAAGTTGTCAAAAGTTGACCAGAAATCATCCTTCTTTTTAATTTGTGCTACGCTTGCTGATCTCGAAGAGTGTTTTTGAAGTTTTCTCCACTCTTCATAAAGTCTCTCCAGCTTTGAGACACAATGTTGAATATCCTTGGTTGGTATCTTTGTTTTTCCCAAAAAAAGAACAACCTCTTTTATAGTAAGGGTCGCTGCTTCTCGTTTATTTAATTTTGGACTTGGCAATTTGATGGCAACTTACTGCCATTAATTTGATGAGACATGTGACCAATTAAATACACTTTATCCTTTTCCCTTGAACTCATGCTCATTGATTCTCTGGAGATTTGCGGTCGATCTATTCTTAGTTTCAAGTAATATGTAGAAATCTATTTTATTTTTAATCCAAAATTAACGCTGCAGTAAAGTTTAAATAGATGGATTATTTTAATGTTTAACGTAATGTAATTAATGAAATATATTTATATATTTAAATTAAATGCAGTTGATTGTGTTAATATTTTCAGGCTTGAGCACGAAATCCATATTCGGGGCTATACATTTGATCCTTACCTGATGAATGCCAAATACTACTATAACGATAAGGCTTAGCAAAATTATGATTTAAGAATTCAATTTTTATCAAATAAAACTTGAGTCAGACTTCTGCACAAAATAGTTTTTAAATTATGGTCAAAAAACTAAGAATTTTTAAAAAATCGCCTTTTTGCAAACTTGACCCTCAATGGGGCACGTGTTATTATTTTCAGATTGAGCTAAAACTTTGTCAATAACGTTTTCTAGCACATTTTTCATTACTCCTTGTGACCACCCTAGTGTAGCAGTGACCAAAGCAATTTTCACTATTTCTGAACTTTAAAAGTCTCTTATAAGCTGTGATCCTACTAATTTATGTGTATATACTGATCTACGACGGATGCTATTTTACACCAAGCTACTTTTGACCGCTACAGCTCCTATAAGAGGTAGAAATCTAGAAATTTTACATATGTATAGACTCGAATGTTGTATAACCCACTTTTATGTGGTCAGTTTAGCAGCGACCAAAGCAATTTTCATTCATTCGCTAATTTCAAAATTCTTATAAGTTTTTTTGATCATTCCAATGCTTTAAAAATCCCATAAATAGCTACGCAGCAAAAAAAGAGCATCCAAAGAAGCTATAAAAATCCCAAACTTATGATGCGGAAGTTGTTCTAATTTGGATTTTAAAAAACGAATTTAACAAGGGTTTGTTGCGCCGGGGAAGTACTTTTTTGTCACCACTTTTGCACCACTCCTATAAAAGCACTGTAAGATTTCCTTTTTTGGTGTTGTATTAATTTGATGAATGTATGTCGTTCTTATTAACATCATTGGGTGCAGTGATAATTCTTCTGATAATTCTTTTAAATTAATAGAATAACCAGTAAGGAAAGGCTAAAGTCGGGCGGGGCCGACTATATAATACCCTACACCACTCTCTGGATCAAGAAACTCTACCATTCTAAATTTCAAAACGATTGGATGTAAAATACAGCTTCTGTAGAACTAAAGGGCCAAATCGGACGAAACATATATATGGGAGCTATAGCTAAATCTTAACCGATTTTCTTCAAATTCGGTAGTGTTGGTTCATGGATCAAGAAACTCTACCATTCTAAATTTCAAAACGATTGGATGTAAAATACAGCTTCTATCGGACTAAAGGGCCAAATCAGACGAAAGATATATATGGGAGCTATATCTTAATCTGAACCGATTTCAACCAAATAAGGATCTTTACAGCTGTGAAATACTCTAAACTGCAAAATTTCAAAACGATCGGAGTGAAATTGCAACCTGTAGTCGACGAACCACTTTAAATGGACAGACGGACAGACATGGTTAAATCGACTGAGCTAGTGATTCTGAGTCGATCGGTATACTTTATGGTGGGTCTAGCTGTGTTATTTTCAGGTGTTACAAACATCTGCCGTGAATCAAACTTATAATACCCTGTACCACAGTGTGGTGTAGGGTATAAAAATATATATATTGTTGCTCTAAATCTAAAATAAATAACACAGTACAACACATGATAACAAATGTTCTAACGGGACATTCAAGCTTGCAAGCACATGCAGGGCATGTAGGGAAACGATAGAACATTTTCTATGCCAATGCCCGGCTTTCACACATGCATGATCCCGATATTTCGAGTCTGGCTTGACTCATCTCAGAGGATATGTCTGCACCCAGGAAAATAATTGGTTGGAATTCGATTGTAACAATAAACCAGTAAGGAAAGGCTAAAGTCGGGCGGTGCCGACTATATAATACCCTACACCACTCTCGTAATATTGAATAACTCTGATATATAAATTTTGTAATTCATGTATAAATTGTTTACATAAATTTACTTTTGGGACATTTTATACTTAAATAATACCCTGTACCACAGTGTGGTGTAGGGTATAAAAACGATTGGATCTAAAGAGCCAAATCGGACGAAACATATAGATGGGAGCTATAGCTAAATCTTAACCGATTTTCTTCAAATTCTGTAGTGTTGGTTCATGGATCAAGAAACTCTACCATTCTAAATTTCAAAACGATTGGATGTAAAATACAGCTTTTATAGGACTAAAGGGCTAAATTGGATGTAAAATACAGCTTCTATAGAACTAAAGGGCCAAATCGGACGAAACATATATATGGGAGCTATAGCTAAATCTTAACCGATCAATCGAATTAAGAATTAAGTGTATCAATCGAATTAAGATTGTTTTTTTCATTGACACTCGGTTAGTTGTGGTAACCGATTTTAAATTTTTAAACAACCAATATTTTATTCTTGACAACAGAAATTGTATCAATAGACCAAAGATTATTATTGCAACGAATAATTGGTTACAACAACAGAAAACATTTTAATAAATAATCGTTTATTGGTTATCCCAATCATTTCCCAAATTTAGAGTAATTAAATGTATTTTGGGAAATACAACCGAAAGATTGGTAGCTGTTCTTTTTCTGATACATGACAACCATAAAATAAAATCGACATAAAAAAATCTTCAACATTTTGTTGAAGAACGGTATACATAGGTAATCAAAAATAATCTCGTGTGGATAATAATGTGTGGAATGCAGAATATGTTGTGCAAAATGTTTTACATTAATAAAAAATAAAAGCAACAATCATGAAATTGAAAACACAGGGTTAAGCGATATTTACATAAAAGTTTTGTGTTTTTTTGTCGTGTACTAAAATGTGTGTCAAATATTTCCACATCTCATAATTGGGATGAATTTGTAATATAGGAATTTTAACTTATTATAAATTGTTTTGTTTTTGTTCAATAAGTAAAATTAAAATCAATGAAAACTCTTTTTAATTAATTGTCATAGTATATGACTGACAAATTGTCAGAACAACCAATTTTTTTTAAAACAGTTGGTTGTGGCAACTGCAACAGATAATTTAAGCCACCATTTTCGTAGTTGGCGCAACCAAATATGATTGTTGTCAACATGGAAGCTGAAGCATACCACAACCAAAATATTGGTTGTCCTGATGGAATCGCTTGATAGTAGACAGAAGTACCAAATCCGGTTGGCAAATAATTCGGTTGAGGCAACCAAACTGTATTCTGTGCGTGGGACGTACTGAGAAAATTCGTGTCTAGTACCGATTTTCTGCGCAAGCAGGCGGAGCCACTGGCTTAAGTGTAGTCCATGGACATGAGACGTTGAAACGTCTCCTCTCTTCAACCTAACCTAAAAGCGAAATTCGTTGGTTAAAATTTTCTAAATACAATAGGTAAGTTATACGGATGGGAAAAAAGGGCCGTTTGACCAAAATGTCATTATTCAACACCCTCCAACTCGGACAATCCTTCACCGATATCGTTGAAATGTTGGGTCATAACTACTATACAATAGACATGGCATTTAAAAATTTACTCACTTGACATTAAATCCCCCTATATATATTTCCCGAGATTTAATCTTAACTTTACAGAACCCAGATTTTGCTAATAAATCCTAAATAGAGAAAAAATACATTTTTATTACGTTCATTTATTTAATCATGATTATCATTTCAAAATAGTTACAGATTTCATTCATTTCTTCGCTTTTGACACAGTTCCATAACTTCATTTCGAGTTATTTTGCCCGATGCTGTTTGAGGTAATCGGTCGAAGAAATAAACTCCACCATGAAGACGCTCAAAATGCTGCATCCGATCAGCGACATATTGATATATATCGGATTCCTTGATCTGGGCCTCAGGACGTTTAATGACAGCTGCTGTGGGCAAAAAGTCATAAGTACTGTCGGGGATTCCAACCACACAGACCTCAGCAACATCGGCTATTTCAGAAATAACCTTCTCAATAGCGGTGGGAGAGAAATGGAAATTATTATATTTCAAAATATCCTCACGACGATCCACTATATGCAATTGGCCGTCATTGTCAAAATAGCCCATGTCACCACTGCGAACCCAACCATCTTCGACGTAGACAGCTTTAGTAGCTTCGGGATTATTCAGATATCCACTGCCTGGAAATTTTGTACGTATCATAATTTCCCCAATCTCATTGGGTCCTAAATTTTTTGAATGATCGTTTAATATTTTCACTTCTGAATTCACCATCAATTGTCCAACCGAGTTATTTCGATCGATTATCGCCGACGTGATTGGGCCACAAAGTTCAGTCATGCCATAATAGGTTCTAAATATGCAATTAGTAGCAACATTTTTGAATTTTTCTATCAAAGCATGCGGCATAGATTTTCCACTTATTATCATAAGTCGCAGACTAGATAGGTCACTGGTGGCCAATTTATCCGATGCCAAACATAACGGTATATGTGCGGGAGAATGTGCCGAAATATTCACTCGGTAATGCTGGACAATGTCAAAGAAGTCTTCGGCTGAAAATGGGTTTTCCGAAATAATCCGGGTTATGCAGTGTGTCGCACTTTTAATGAGTAAGAAGATACCCAGAGCCCAATACAGACTGCTGAAGCTGATTATGCGGTCAGAGAAATTCAGTCCACTGAAAGGACAGAATAGAAAAATTATAAATTATGTAAAAAGTTGCAAATCACGTTTGTTCTGAAGAAGTTCAGACTTACAGAGTTGTGACATTAAGAAGAGCAGTATGTGAGAGTTTCACCCCCTTTGGCAAACCCGTGGATCCGGATGTACATAAAACCATGGCCATCTGGCCAGAACCGTGCATCAGCGATGGTACTCTATATGGGAAAAAACGAAACAAGAGAAAATACGATCAGTGGCATTGGACAGGGTGTTTTTTAGAGTAACAGAACTTTAAATTAAAATAAAGCAAAATAAATTATTATCCCCTCACCTTAGAGAGGAGGGTATATATCATTTGCTACGAACCAAAAGTGTAACACACCGAAGGAGTGACCTAAGACCCTAAGTATGTTCGGCGGATATCCGTTTTGTGTGCGCACGATAACTCTCGAAAGGAGTAACAGATTGACTTCAAATTTGGTATGTGGTAATATATTCTTCTATCTCTATCTATACGAGTATTATATGGGGTTGAGATCCGGGCTGCAGGTTGGCCAATTTTGAACAAAAAACACTCCATAGTTGTACGTGAGTTATGGATTGGAGCATTATCCTGCTGAAGAACTAAGTACGGCCCATTAGATTTTCACCGTGCTCTATCAAAGATATTTCCAAATATCTTTCGGAATTAATTTTTGGAGAAATCCACGCCAAAGGAACCTTTGCATTGAATGAAATGGCTCCCCAAATCCATACACTAGGTTTAAGTTAGGGCAGCCGTTGTTTACCAGCTCACATAGACTAGTTAAGGTCCCTAGTGTTACCACGGGCTGAAATGCCACTCATCGATATCATCATACAAAATTATCGATACTACGAACCGGAACCGGAAGGATCTGTTAGACCGCATAGAAAAGCCGACCCCAGTATGTCCAGACGTCGTTTACTCCAAGCGGGACATAGCAAGTGCACAATGCTCTCCACTTCTTCCGCATCTGCATAGTCATAAGTCATTGGAGTCAATACCCATCCTTCTGGCGTGTTCGCCGATTTGGCAGTGTCCCGTTACAACTGACACTAGTTTTCTTCAGTTTTTTTCCTCTCTACTACGAGGAGACATTTTGACCTATTCGTATCTTGGCCAGATTTGTCTAGCTACCCTACAGTTGCCGATTTCTGTCCATCTTTCGTTAGACTGCCTGATTGCCTCTTGCCAAAGCTTGTATGTATGTGGACTGTGACGCATCCCTTTCCTAGCAAGATCATGAGCTTTGCAGTTGCCCGGGATATCCCTATGCCCAGGTACCCATATGAGGTGTACGAGTATGTTAAACCTCTCAGCCATGTCGTTAAGAGATCTGTGTCAGTCGAGGGCTTTGTATGAATTTCGTGTTGTGGCCTCCAGAGAATTAATGGTAGCCTGACTGTCCAAGTAAATGACAACGCCAGTGTTGGTGACTTCCATTATTACCATAATTTCGGCTTGATAGAGACTGCATATATCTGGTAGTATTTGAGCTATATCAAGACTGAGTTCCTCCCAGTGTACTCCGACGCCAAACTTATCATCAAGCTTCTAACAATCGGTGTATAAGTGGATATTGTTTCTGGTTGCTGGTATTCTGCCAACCCATTCCTCTCTGGCAGGTATCTTAGTGGTGTGAATTCTTCTCGAATGTGTACACAGTTAGTACTTATATTCAGTCCACCCGATCGGTTATTAAACTGTCATATTGATAGACAGTTTAATCGTATTGCCGGTCTTGTGGCAACTCTCTCGCCACAATATCAATGGGCAGTAGATGGAGTAGGACTTGCAGAGACTCAGTCGCTGTAGTTCTTAAAGCTCCGCTTATGCATAGGTAATCAGTTATCTAAATCGTTGATACTTGGTTGGTAATGAATCGTTTATCACTTGCCATCAACCACACCACAACACCGTACAACAGTATTGAGCGAACTAATGCTATACAGGGTTGCCCATATTCGCCGTATTTACGCCACTGAAAATCCTCAGGAGATTCAAGAATTGCCTCTTCATGACGAAAAAGTCACAGTTTGGTGCGGCGTTAGTGCGAAAACGGTCATTGGGCCGTTTTTCTTCCAAAACGAAAATGGCCATGCTGTTACCATCAACCAGGAGCGTTATCGCGACATGATGACCAATTTTGTGATGCCAATTATTCGTCGAACACCGCACACAAGTCGCATAACAATCGATTTTCTGAAGAATTTGTTTCCGGGCCGTTTGATGTCGAAAAGTGGTGATTTGGACTGGCCACCGCGTTCGCCCGATTTGACGCCGCCTGACTTCTTCTTGTGGGGATATTTGAAGTCAAAAGTTTACGTTAACAAGCCAAGGACCGTAGAAGAGCTCAAGGACAACATTCGTGAAGAAATAGCCGCTATTCCGGCCGAAATGTTGGCGAAAACGATGGAAAATGCTGCAAAAAGGGCACAATACGCCATCAACGCCAGAGGCGGCCATTTGAGAGATATCATATTCAAAAATTGATGTAAACAAATCTACTTGGAACAAATTAAATGATTAAGATTGCCAACCGCCAAATTTTTATTTTTTTCTTTGATTTTTTTTAAAAAAAACATGGGTCCGTCGAATATGGGCAACCCTGTATATGTATATATCCAATGGAGGATTTAAGGTGAGAGTCCCCAACGCAACAGTACAACTTTCCTGCAGGAATATAAGGCGACGCTGGAGGAGGATTAGTAGGTTGGTGATGGTTAGTCCTTCAAAACTATAGTTTCGAAGCCATATCGCTGGGTTTCAATTGCCGTTGTATGTGGCGTGTGCATTCAGCATTAAGGATCAAATTGACCTGCTACCTTGTACCATTCGCCTTAACAATCTTTTCTGTAACCCAAGTGAGGACTCTGGGTGGCTGGGTATAATCTTATAATCTTTTTAATGTGCGATGTTAACGCTATCTACCAGTTAACAGAAAAACTTCCAAGAGATACGTTTTGCGATCTAACGATTTTGTTGTATTCCTTGAGCTTTATGTGGTAAGGGTCCCAGTATGCAGATAATTTTTTATGTCGAGCTCTGTTGTAAAGTCTGCGGTCATTTTTCACAATCGAGCGAACCGCGAATTTCTTATGATTCGAATGACTTTCCTACAGCCTCCGTAAACTATTTCTCATTGATATTGAAAAATATAGTAGAGCGCAATACATTGAATTCTATATGAATATATTCTATAATATCAAGTTCATGGAAATTACGAGGACGGCCCAAAACTAGCCGACCTGACCTGATAAAGATGGCGGTAGTAGTTTGAAAAAAATAAATAAATAAAAGGGCAACTTTCTAAAACATATGTTTTAAGTTTCACGTTTTTTAGTTCTTTTTTTGAACACTAAAAAGTAAACGATCTCAGTGAATTTGTAGACATGAAAAAATTGGTCTCCGATATGTAATAGAATACTTTTATTTGAAAGGTCTCAGTGCAACCAATATTAAAACCCAGCTAGATTCTATTTTGCGGCAGTATGCTCCTTCATTTACAACTATTAAATATTGGGTGGCAGAGTTTAAACTGCGACCTACGAACTGCCAAGACGAATACCGTAGTGCTCGACCAATTGAGGTGTCCACGCAAGAAATGGTTAAAAAAATCCAAAAAATTTTATTGGTGACCTTCGATTGAAGGTCCGTTAGCTAGCTAAAGTCATATGCATTTCAAAAAGTGCTATACATCGTATATTGGCGGAATATTTGGTTATGTGAAAGCTATGCGCAAAATGGGTGCCGCGTTTGCTCACAATCAAGACAATGCACCACTTCACACTTCCAATCAATAAATCAAACTTCGAATTGCTTCAGCACGCACCTTATTCGCCAGATTTAGCTCCCTCGGATTATTTTTGTTTCCGAAAGTGTATTTAGCTAATAGGAGATTATGTTGTGAATGTAGAACAGTTTTCCCTAATTTGTTGTGTTTCTTCGTTAGGTCGGCTAATTTTGGGTGCGCCCACGTATATTCCTGAATTCAAAACTGGCTGTCAGCCAGAGATGGCTGAACTTGATATGGGTGCCGGGTCACCTGGACATACCAGAGAACTTCAAAGCAGATAAACTTGCAAGACGGGAACTACCTTACACGCTCCAGGGGAACTGGAATATGTAAGCTTGTCTCTAGCGACCTACAAGCTCTTGTTGAGTGATATTGCTTTGCGGTAACAAATGACAGTTGGCCACTTGCAAGGAACTGCACACATTCCAGACTGATGTGGTTCGGCCTAAACTCAATACGCATCAACGCACTTCTGTCGTTATCGAAATCGGACGGCTCACTAATCGTGTATGTCATGACAGGTCGCAGTATTACTAGACGGCTCACAGAGAGATTGAAAGTTTTGCGTACTGACGCTGTGGAGAAGAAGATAAGGAGGAATCAATAGAACTCCACCTGTGTCTGTGATCCGCTCGCTCTAAAAGGTTGCATGCCATCTTAGGCTCTCATTTCTTTGCAGACTTAGTTAACTTTTGAGCTTTTTAAGCAATCAAATTGGTTCAAAGGAGAGGCTAGGGAATGAATTATGTTTTCCCTTACATTCCTGTGGTAGTAAAATGAACTATCTAGCTCTAGTGTAAGTGAGTTTATTACAGTCTGCCACTCTTAACCTAACCTAACATTTAATTCAGGTCTTCACCTATCGAACCATTTCTGACCATTGCATTGCATTTTATCGTTTAATGGTTCAAAGCACAAACAATTTGTTCACATATTAATATTATTCCTTATCAATGGCCGGCTACGATTCCAAGAAGCAATAAAACTGTTGATAACTTTTTAACTGTTTCGATAAACGATATGCTTCTGAGGCTTGTAAACAACATAATATACTGATTGGCGAAAATTCCAATCAGCATGTCATAAAATTATGCTATCGTAGATATTAAAACTATTGGTATACAATAAAATAGTTTCCCTCTTTATTGGGTGCAATTTTTGTATTTTAAAATCATTAACCACTTTTGATTTCGATATTAATTTTTGAGGAAGTATTGGACTAACTCTTGCGTACCATTGGTTAGGTTGCAAATGAAGATATGTCGTTACAAAAATTAATATTTAACACTGTTAATTGGCTGCATTCACCTACTGTACGATCTCTTCAAAGGGTTAGGTTGATGACAGGAGACGTTTAAACGTCTCATGTCCATGGACATACACTTAAACCAGTGGTTCGGTCTGTTGTGCGCTCCTCATTTCTATGATCTTTTTCTACGAGTTACAGAAAATCGGCACTAGACACTAATTTTCTCAGTATCTTCCAGTCATATCCTCTGAGATGAGTCAAGTCTGGTAATATGTCGGACCCGAAATACATATTGGGATCTTGCATGTGTGAAAGCCGGGCTGTGACACAGAAAATGTTCCATCGTTTCGATGTTTCTCTGCATTCTTCGTTTTCTGCTAGTCCTATGCGATGAAGATGTGCTTGTAAGCTTGAGAGTCAAGTTAGAACACTCATCATCTTACTAATCTCGACCTTGTTTAGTTCCAGAAAACTTCTTGTTTTCTCTTCATTTGGGTCACCCCACAGTATCCTAGCAGTTGCTACTACACAGTTTTGTGAGACATCACTGCACAGTGCTTTAACTCATCCTTCGTGGCTTCGAAAGGTTTCCAATTTTAAAAGTTTATTACTTGAAGTTCTGTGTCCTTTAAAGCCAAGCTGTTAGGCTGCCTAGAAAAGCCGACCCCAGTATGTCCAGTCGTCGTTTACTCAGAGCGGGGCAGTCGCAAAGCAAGTGCTTCTGCAGAAGTCATTGGAGTCAATACCCAATCTTTTGGCGTGTTCGCCGATCAAGCAGTGTCCCGTTAGAACTGATACTAACGTAGACAATCTTTGCCTCTCTAGTGCGAGGAGATATTTTGATCTTCTCAGGTCCTACCTTGGCCAGATTTGTCTAGCTACCATGCACGTGCCGATTTCTGTCCATCTTTCGTTGAACTGCCTGATTGACTCTTGCCTAAGCCAAATCTTGCACGTGGATAGTGGCGCACCAATATATGCAAATTCTTAGAGAATTTGTACTGTCGTCCCTTTCCTAGCAAGTTCATCGGCTTTGCAATTTCCCGGGATATACCTATGCCCAGGCACCCATTGAGGTGTATATTAAACTGCTCAGCCATCTCGTTAAGAGATCTGCGGCAGTCGAGGGCTGTTTGTGAATTTAGGGATGTTGCCTCCAGAGAATTGATGACAGCCTGGCTGTCCGAGTAAATGACAACGCCAGTGTTGGTTACTATGTTGCGACTCAGCCACTTGGCTATTTCCCACATTGCCATTGTTTCGGCTTGATAGACACTGCAGGTATCTGGTAGTCTGTGAGCTATATCCAAACTAAGTTCTGCACAGTGTACTCCGAAGCCAACCTTTTCATCAAGCTTCGAAACATCCGTGAAAAAGTGGAGATGGTTTCTATTACCTGGTATTCTTCCAACCCATTCATCTCTTGCGGGAATCATAGTGATGTAATTTCTCTCGAAGGTGTACACAGTTGGTATATAGTCCACTCGGTCGCTGACCGTAGTTTTTGTACCTCCACATTGATAGGCAGTTTAATCTTATTGGCGCTTTGGTTGCAACTTCTCTCGCCACAATATTAATCGGCAGTATATGGAGTAGGGCTTGTAGAGACTCGGTCGCTGTAGTCCTTAAGGCTCCGCTTATGCTCAGGCAGGCTGTTCTTTGAAGTTTTGTTAGTAGGTTGATGATGGTTAGTTTGTCAGATGCCGTCCACCATACCACAATGTCGTATAGGACGAACTACTGCTATATATATCCAGTGGACGATTTTTGGAGAGAGGCCCCAACGACCCTACAGCCTTATTGCTTGAATATAAGGCGACGTTGGCCTTCCTTACACGTTCCAATACGTTAAGTCTAAATAACAGTTTCCTATCTAGAATTATTCCTAAAAATTTTGCACTTTCAGAAAAGACTAGATATGTTCCATTTATCCGAGGAAGAGGGTCCACATGAGGGACTTTATTCATCCTAGTAAGGAGAACCAATTCTGTCTTGTTTGGGTTTACGTCCAAACCGTTGCTTCTGGCCCATCTAGCCAATTTGTTCAGAGCCCCTGTAGAATGTCTAGGAGGACGTTTTCGAATTTGCCACTCACTGCGATTGCCAGGTCGTCCGCATATGCCACGACCGTGCAGCCACAACGTTCTAGATCTAGGATCAGGATTTCATTCACATTACTGCATCTGAGTGAATGTAGTCAAAAGCCCCTTCTATGTCAAGAAATGCCACCATGGTGAATTCCTTGAAATGCAGGGACGATTCGATAGTGCTCACAAGTTCGTGCAGGGCTGATTCTGTAGACTTCTCCTTACTGTAAGCATGTTGGTTCACCGTCAGGAGTTTTGTATCCAGGTTTTCCCTAATGAAATAATCTAAAAGTCTTTCCAGACCTTGCAATAGAAAGGAGGATAGGCTAATTGGTCTGAAGTCTTTTGGACTAGTGTATGATATCTTCCTCGCTTTAGGTATGAATACCACTTTGGTATCCCTCCATCGATTCGGGATGTATGAAAGCCTGATACAGCCTACATAAATTTTCTCCAGCCTGCATTTCTGCTGGAGCAATGCCGCCTGGTCCAGGTGACTTGAATATGTTCGACCAGATTATCCAGACCGTCTTTGTCATTCGGTTCGTACAGAAGTTTGGAGTTGAGGACTTTCTTGAAATTCTTCTCATACAGGTGCGACTTTGTCTTCTCACATTTCTGTGGACGGCAGGTTCAGGCGCTTTTTCAGCGAGTTTGAACTGAATGTAATGGTGTAGTTAGAGTAAAGCCAAGAAGCGAACCACCCCAGATAGTATGATGAGCATTCGTGTCTGCGCCAATAATCAGCTCGACCTCGTCAGACGTTGCTTCTTCTACTACTTCCCTGAATATAGCAGTCGGTACTACAGCTTCATAAGGCAAGTAACTGGAGACCACCCAATATATGCGATTACCGATCTCCAGACTAGCAGATGTTTAGTCTTTACCACATAAATTAGCCAGGAGAAAAATACTTAGATCTGTCCGCACACCCATCCTCCCACTGCGTAGGGCTTCTGTATCAGGACGATGTCTACTGCACCTGTGGACAGGCGCAGCAATAGAGCCGCTGAGGCTGCTTTAGCTTGATGGAGGTTAATCTGTAGAATTCTTACCATCATTGGTAATTGACAGATTAACATCCACCCCTACAAGGGTGTTATCGAACTCTTCGTCCGTGTCATCAAGAAGCGTGTCCCCGCCTGATGCGTCAAAGAGTCCGGAGACTCCCCTCAGCCCCTCTGTTTCAGAAGTAGAGCATTCGTCCACAGTTTTTATACCCTACACCACACTGTGGGTATTATGACTTTGTGCATTTGTTTTTAACTCCCAAAAAGAGAAGTAATAGAACCATAGTTTATTATACCGATCGACATAGAATCACTTTTTGAGTCGATTTAGCCATGTCCGTCTGTCCATGTATTCTTGTGATCAAAGTGCAGGTCGTATTTATGATCCGGTTGTGATGAAATTTAGCACTGTGCTCTTTTTTGGCCCAAGGACGATCCCTATTGAAATTGGTCAAAATCGTTTCAAATTTATATATAGCTCCCATATATATGTTTCACCCGATTTGATATGTAAGCGATGTAGAAACCGTGTTTTATATCCAATCAGTACGAACTTTGGCAGAGAGAGTTTTCTTATTACGTGAATGAGCACTACCAAATTCGGAGAAAATCCGTTCAGATTTAGATATAGCCCCCATATATATGTTTCACTAGATTTGACATGTACTCGTAAGGGATGTGTTTTATACCCGATAAGTACGCAATTCGGCAGATGAAGTTTTCATATAAATGCCAAATTCTTATCGCAATGCCCATTTTTGCATTGCTAGGGTATTATACAGTCAGCCCCGTTTGACGTTCTGTCTTTCCTTACTGTTTTTTTTTTTTGAAGCAGACTATTGTATACATACCTAAACCCATTATCATCGCCATCTTCTGCAAAAAACTCCTCAATGTTTGGAATTCCTTCAATATGATTTCTTACAGTATAAATGCGACATGACGAGAGACCACATTCATCGAACACTTCTCTGATTAGCTTGTAATTTTCACCATCACAAAACATCAACTTTGGCCTGGTCATGGAGTAGACGTGTTTCAGCCCGTTGGCATTGAAACTGGGATCCGTTGTACTTAGACTGAGACCACAAAACATTGCCCCGAAGAAGAGCGGTGCCACAAAATCACTGTTAGCCACACATAGACCCACCATGTCACATTGTTCCATTTCCAGTTTCTTAAAGTGTCGAGCCGCTTTTATCGAAAGTTGCATCATCTCGCGGTTAGTAATTTGTTTGCCACTTTGGTAACAAATCTGTCAGAAATTCAATGATGACAATTATTTCCGAGGATTTTTTTTGCATAATTACCTGAATTATGTGATCAGGATATTGCCGCATAGCTTCCAGTGCTGCGGAACCAATTGAAACCTCCTCTCCAAATTTGGGTTCTACAACTGAGCCGTGCCATGTTTTGGTGTCTTCGTTGTAAAATGTTTCGACAACATCCCACACGGAAGCGCTGCTAGTCATTTTGATGTTTGTTGTGGTATAGAGAAGTTAGTAATAACTTTCGTTATATGCTGGAGTTCAGTATTTATAGCAAAAGATAAATATTGTTTGCAATGAACCTTTTCAAAATTTGATATTATTGTAATCGAAAACTGATTAGAAACGTATCACACAGCAATTACCATATACCCATAAATCATAGTAAAAAAATAAAGACTTTTTATTTAACGACGTACAGCGGAGACATTTCAAAGGTTAGGTTAGGTTAGGGGAGGCAGCCTGTATAACTGAACTCACTTAGACTGTATAGTCCATTGTGTTACAGCAGGGACGCCCAGGGAAAACATAAGTTATAACTAGCCCCTCCCGTTGAACCAATTTGATTGCTTTAAAAAAGCGCAAATGTGGCGGATTCCCACGTCAGCCAATTTAATTAAATCCCAAAGAAATGAGACTCTAAGGTTGTATCCCTCCTTCTAGAGAGAGCGGGCCACAGACACATAAGGTGTTCTGTTGATTCCTCCTCCTCTTCGTTTCCATAGCTTCTGCAAAAGTAATTATGCATGACCTTCAATCTCTCTGTGTACCGTCCAATAAGGCAGTGTCCCGTCATGACAGACACGATAAGTGAGACGTTCGGTCTCGACGACAACAGCAGTGCGTTGGTGCGTTTTGAGTCCAGGCCGGGCCACATCAGCCTGGAATGTATGCAGTTCCTGACTAGTGATCACCTGTCTTTTGTTGCCGTACGTCCGCTATCTCTCATGAAGAGCTTGCAGGATAGTTCCTGGACTTGCAAGTTCATCTGCCTTGTAGTTCCCTAGTATGAACCTGTGGCCCGGCACCAATATCAGGTGAATATTGAACTATTCAGTAATCACGTTAAGAGATCAGCGACAGCGAGGGCAGTTTTTGAATTCAGGAATATAGTTTCCAGGGACTTGTTGGCAGCCTGACTATCAGAGAAAATATTTATACCGACTTTGATCAGAACATTAATTTTCAGCCATTCCGCTAACACTTTATTAGCTAAGATGTCTGCCTGATAAACACTAGAGTGATCAGGCAGCCTTTTTGCAATGGATAGCTCAAGCTGCTCGGAAAATACACCAAAGCGCAATTAGTTGTTCAGTTTGGAACCGTCTGTATAGAAGAAATGGGATATGATCATTCCATTCTGAATTATCACGTAAAATAATGAGATACTTTTTGTCAAAAAGTGGTTGAGTCACATCAACAAATCCCTGAAGGTCAGGCATTCTGTCTAGAATGACACTATGTCTGCAGTCATTTCCTGACCATAGTGACAGTTCCCTGAGTCTAATCGCAGTACATGTGGCATATTGGATTGTTAAAATATCTAGCGACATTAAATGCACTATTACATTTAGAGCCGCAGTTGGTGTCGTTCTCAGCGCACCAGTGATACATATAGCAGCCATTCGATGAACCTTGTTTAGTATCGCACATATGGTGGGTTTCTGCAGAGCACCAGACGACAATGCGGTACAATGTAATCGGTCTGAATACTGCCGTATACAATCAATAAAGTAATGCGCGGCTTGTTCGTGGATAGATTCCATAGGCGTGGAAAGAGGACACCCCCTTGGGTAGTTCCCCTGCTGATAAATCCATGGAGGTCAGTTGCCCCCACGCTAGCTGAAATGCGTCTCGTAATCAGAAGATTATTAATGAACTTATGTATACTGCTATCAACCCCCAGGGTTGCAAAAGCCTTAATTATAGCGGCTGGATTTTTTTTATTATTGAAGGCACCCCCTATATCTAAGAAAGCTACTATAGTATATTCCTTAACAGAGTGGAGACGGAGCCAGGTAGCATCTGAATCAGTCACTGCCTGAAGCTCCGTCGGCGAGACTTTGTCTGGTCCTGGCGTATTAAAAGGTTTAAAGCTTTTGATAGTCTAAAGATTTCTAGATTATGTTACAACTACCTTTAACCCGGCGCGCTTCGCAGCCCCCATCTTTTATTTATTTTCTGTTTAGGGTTCTGTAAAATATTTATACCTCGTTCTTTCAAAATGACATGATTATTACATACGGTGCAAAATGAAGAAGATTTGATTACTTTTTTATATAAAATACGAACCCTCGTTTCATTTCTAGTTTATGTTCCAAGAGTTACCCTGACATCATGGTACAATATTTATCCCTTTTCCCACAGTACCTCTGGACGCTGAAAAACTATTTTTTTTGATTCATACGTTAGCAACTTTCCCCTTGTTTATGTTCCAATACCTACATTCACACCCTGGTACAATTTAAAACCATGTTTGTCCCACATTTTCTACCCACTGTACTAAATGTACGCTTTTTTCCCACTGTGCTATATTTAACCTTTTGGGTCCACTGAATCAAATTTAACACCTTTTTGTCCTACTATATTTTGTCCACTATATTTAACCATTTTTGCCCCACTGTACCATTGTTAACACCTTTTTGCCCCACTGTTCCATAGTAAACGCTTTTTGCCCCACTGTACCATAATTAACCCATTTTGTTCCACGTTACCATAATTTACTATTTGTGCCCACTGTAACCATTTTTTTCATACCATTCTAACCATTCTAACACATTTTTTCCCCCACTGTTCCATAGTTAAAGCTTTTTGCCCCACTGTACCATATTTAACCCATTTTGTCCCACGTTCCCATATTCAACTAATTGTGCCCCACTGTACCATAGTTAACCCTTTTTGCCCCACTGTGTCATATTAAACGCTTTGTCTCACTTTACCATATTTAACAGTTTTTGCCCCACTGTACCATATTTAACCCATTTTGTCCCACGTTACCACATTCAACTAATTGTGCCCCACTGTACCACAGTTAACCCTTTTTGCCCCACTGTGTCATATTAAACGCTTTGTCTCACTGTACCATATTTAACAGTTTTTGCCCCACTGTACCATATTTAACCCTCTGTGCTCCACTGTACAATATTTAACACAGTTATGCCCCACTGTACTGTATAGTTAACCATTTTTGTCACACTGTACCATACTTAACCTTTTTTGCCCCACTGTATCATAGTAAATAAATGTTTGCCCCACTGTTCCATAGTTAACGCTTTTTGCCCCAATGTACCATTTTTAACCCATTTTGTTAGACGTTACCATATTTTACTTTTTGTGCACACTGTAACCATTTTTGTCATACTGTACCATATTTAACCATTTGTGTCCCACTGTACCATAGCTAACACATTTTTTCCCGCTGTTCCATTGTTAAATCTTTTTGCCCCACAGTACCATATTTAACCCATTTTGTCCCACGTTACCATATTCAACTAATTGTGCCCCACTGTACCATAGTTAACCCATTTTGCCCCACTGTGTCATATTAAACGCTTTGTCTCACTGTACCATATTTAACAGTTTTTGCCCCACTGTACCATATTTAACCCTCTGTGCTCCACTATACAATATTTAACACAGTTATGCCCCACTGTAATGTATAGTTACCCATTTTTGTCACACTGTACCATATTTAACCCTTTTCGCCCCACTGTATCACATTAAATAAATGTTTCCCCCACTGTTCAATAGTTAACGCTTTTTGCCCCACTGTACCATTTTTAACCCATTTTTAACCCACTTTACCATATACATATAACTATTTTAACCCCACTGTAACCCTTTTTGCACAACTGTGCCCCATTCAACTGTACCATATTTAATCATATTTTCTCCACTCCACTATTTAACCGTTTTTGACCGCAGTGCTCCTAAAACCATATAAACTCTTCATATCTTATGTTTAAGTTCCAATTTTGGCAGATTGTTCCCTTTTTCCCCATGCTCCATAATTAACCCGTCGTGTCACACTGTGCCTCTTAAAGTTAGAATTACTAAAAATCACTTCCAATCTCCAGTTTATGTTCCAAAAGTTACCCTGGAACCATTGATCCATGTTTGACATTTTTAAGCCACTGTACTATATTTTACACTTTTTGCCCCACTGTGCCCCGAAAACTACGAATACAAAAAAAAAACGTAATACCCCGATCAGTTGTCATAAAGACACCCCTCGCTTCAACTTTCAACATTCTAATATTAGGCTTTAAATTTGGCGGTGGTACCATATTTATACCTTTCTGTCCCACTGTGCCTCTAAATTTTTAAAAAAAATCACTCCTTGTTCTTGTTTACGTCCTAAGAGCTACTCTCACACCAAATTTCACGATTCTAGGTCTTGCCATTTGGATTTGGCTGTTGTACCACATTTTTCCCTTTTTACCCCACTGTGTACGTAAATGTTCGAATTTCAAAAAATCCTGTCAATTTCAGAGTCTACCTCATAAGAGCTACCATCACACAATATTTCACGTTTCTAGCTCTTGCCATTTGAATTTGGCTGTTGTACTACATTTATCCCATTTTTCCCTTTTTACCCCACTGTGTACGTAAATGTTCGAATTACGAAAAATCCTGCCAATTTCAGAGTCTACCTCATAAGGGCTACCATCACACAATATTTCACGATTCTAGCTCTTGCCATTTGGATTTGGCTGATGTACCACATTTATCACTTTTTACCCCACTGTGTGCGTAAATGTTCGAATTTCGAAAAATCCTGCCAATTTCTGAGTGTACGTCCTAAGGGCTACTCTCATACCAAATTTCAAAATGCTAGCTCATTTCGTTTAGATTTGGCGGTGGTACCATATTTATCCCTTTTTGCCCCATTGTGCGGCTAATAGTACGAATTTCGAAAAATCCCGCCTTATTGCTCGTCTACGTTCCAAAGACTACCCTCCCACCAAATTTCATGATTCTAGCTTCAGCCGTTTGGCCTGGGCGATGATCAGTCAGTCAATCAGTCAGTCAGTCAGCCAGTCAGTCAGTCAGTCAGTCAGTCAGCCAGTCACGAAACAATTTTATATATATAGATATCGCTGTCGACCTCTTATGGCTGCACTTCAAAGGGAATCTCCAAATATGTATCCCCTGGAAAAGTGTACCCAGTAGCACTGCCAGCGATTCCTCACTGCAGTTAGTCCAAGCACTATCATCTCTACTAATGTATTTTCTTGTACCGCTTTAGTTCTTCCTTATATGTGTTCATGTCTTGGGGGGTTTCTGTTGGCATTTGCGATATTAAAGTGTTTCCTACAGAACTTTCTTTGCATAACAATTTGAGACGACGACAATGGAGATCGTTGTTTGTCCCTAGGCTTTAGTTTGGGACATGTTCAACAGAACGCAAATTACTAAACCGTATTAGTTTAATGCGGCCCTGATGCCAGCCTGCGTCGACCAGGCAATGAAACCGACCAAAATCATCGGCGGCGGCGGCTGATCAACTGAGCCGATCAAATTTCAACAATCGGCTGAGCCGATCAAGTTCCAATAATCGATCAGCGCACAAGTGCTATTCTCCGGCTAAGGTTGCGCTTTGAGATATTTACAATTACAGGAAAAAACTTGAAACTAACATAAACATTGTAGAATCGTTATGGAAGTTTTGTTGCAATGTTGAAAATCGGTTCAACAAATATGGGCCTTCTTTATGTAATTTAGTCCAATTAAAAATTGACCCTTTGTATAATTTATGCATTGCAGTATCAGCTCTTCAATAAGCTCTTACAACCATTTTTCTTTGTTATTTATTGAAGATTCGTCGTCATTTTTTAGTTTTCTTAAATTGGTCAAGGCTGCGATAGAAAGCAAAATTAGGAAATGGAAGAAGCATTATACAATTCTGTATTGAAAAACATTATTTTCTTCCTTAAAGGAAATTTGTTATCATGGAAGCTACAATCTACCATAAAAAATTTGTTCTCGCAGATTCTGTTCGTCGTAAGTATCGCATAGCCCTTACAAAGTTCCTTTTGGTAACATTCTATTGTTTTTCGGAAATGTCGATATTTACGACATTTACTCATGACGGAATTTTTCACATTTGGAAAGAAACTTCCTATATTTAATACTTTATGAATATGCAAAGTGGACGTTTTGCAGTCTCAATAAATAATCTTCGCGGCTGAGTTTCAGCCGATAAAATCGGCGGCGGCGCGTCGTAACAATCAATATCCGGACTCGGCAGTTTCTCAAGAACATAGAAGAAAACATAGCACAGTGCGTATTCGATCTTACTCCACTTGCTCTGGGATGATGCCGTGTTCCTCTCCCCTGTTGATGACAGCCAGTATCAAGCCGGCTGTTCATCTGGAGAGCGCATCCCTTAAAAAGGCTGCTGCATGCAGTATTCTGTTCTTCAGAAATACTTCGTGTCCACTATAGAGTTTCTCTCGGATTGTTGGTTACAGTTGCAAAGTCGGTTTTCTCAAGTTTCTCACGGATCTTGAGAGCTATGCGCCGATCATTAAACACCTTCTTTGAAGGATGGGTATGCTTGCCATAGGAAACCGAAAAGTCCCACGTAATGCTACCGCCTTAGAAGAGGTCTTTGGTTCTCTAGGCTTGTGGCCGGGCCAAGGATTAGATCCTCGTATAATTATTGTAGTAGTCGTCGTATTTGTTGTAGTTGTATCGTTAACAGTTCCATTAATCGTAGTAGCTTCGTTCTGCTGGTTGCAATGTTAATAGATTGAGGCATACTATATTACTAAACGGTATTAGTCTTATGCGGCCCTAATACCAGAATGCGTCGACACAATCAGTATCCGGACTCGGCAGCTTCTCAAGAACATGGAAGAAAACATAGCTCAGTGCGTACTAGAGTGATCAAAACCGGTTTAAAATAAACCGGCCCACCGGTTTTTTGCTTCCACCGTCCCCGGTTTTTCTCAAAATCATGAATTTCGAACAACCGGTGCAACCGGTTTTTTTCGTTTGTTTCCACCGGTTTTCCGGTTTTTTTATTATCACTAAAATATTAAAAATTATTTACAACTTTATATACAAAATATCACAAATTAAGATAATAATATGAAAGATCTCCTTATATGGCCTAAAAAGACTCGGCAACTTTGCTAGAATCCGAAGCCATTCAAAAATTTCTATACAAATTACAAAAATTTAAAGAAAATAAATGATTCATACGCGCAGAAGTTATGTGAAAAGTAAACGCATTCTCCCACTTCCAAACCGAAAGAAAAACAAGTAAGAAAATATCATTTGGGTAAACCGACTAGTGTATACTCTTACATATTTATATGTATACTCGTATATACCCACCTGCCCTAAAGTGTGTATATAAAATATATATGTATAAAGATTTAATACCTCTATTAAATATTCTATTTAATATCCCGAAATATTCATATTTTCTTGACTGGACTACATAAGGGGAATTTCTTGTCAAGTGAGTTAATTTTTAATAGGGATGTCTTCTGTCGGAATGAAAATTGCACCAAGTAGCCCTATCAGATAGTAGTTATGAGACACAATTCCAACGAAATCGGTTAAGGACTTTCCGAGTTGGAGGGTGTCAAATATTGTTTGGTTGAACGTTAATTTTTTTTCAGAGGTTTATATTTATTTTGATAGATCAACAGGTCTTATCCCATTAATAGGTCACAAAGCTTTTAAAGAAAATTATCTAAGCTTTCTTTTGAGCAAAAAATCAAAAATTAAAACATAAGTTTTTACCAAAATTTCAAAAAAGTTTAATTTTGCAAAAAAGTAATGAAAATATATTTGCAAATTTTTTTAAAAGGTTGAAGAAAAGACTATCGATAACACTTTTGGAAAATGTTTCTAAATACAATAGCTAATTAGTTATAAGTATGAGATAAAAGGACCGTTTGACTCAAATGACAATATTCATTCATTCATAACTACTATCCAACAGGACTAAATTTGGTGCAAGATTCCTGATCAGAAGACATCGCTTTTAAAATCGCTTTTTTTTATTAAAAAGGAAAATGTTTTTCAAACGGCAATTTTCATACTGTTTTGTTATGCAGCAAAAAACCGGTTCTACCGGTTATCTTCGAAGAAAAAAACCGTCCACCGGTTTTTTTATAACTTAAATAAACTATCCACCGGTTTTTTTATTTTTTCAAAAAAACCGGTTTTTTGATCACTCTAGTGCGTACTCGATCTTACTCCACTTGCCCCTGGGAATGATGCCGTCTTCCTCTCCCCTGTTGGTGACCACCAGTATCAATCCGGCGGTTCATTTGGAGAGCGCAGCCTTTAATGCGCCTTTGCTGTATGGAAGTTGATGCAGTATCTTGTCCATCAGAAATGCTGCATGTTCACTTCAGGGATTCTCTCTGCTTGTTGGTCAGAGATGCAGAATCGACTTTCTTAAGTCTCTCAAGGGACCTGGGAGCCATGCGCCGGTCATTAAACTTCCCCTTTGAAGGACTGGTATGTTTGCCATAGGAAACTGAAGTCCCAGGTAATGCTGCCGCCTTAGAAGAGGTCTTTGGATCACTTGGCTTGCTTCCAAGCCCAGGCTTATATCATTATGTATTTGTCGTAGTCGTCTTCATATTTGTTGTAGTTATACCGTTACAGTTCTAGTATTCGTAGTCGTATCGCTTGGTTGTCGTAGTGTGTCCGTTTTTGTTAGTTTAAAGGGTTTCATATAGGTCTCACGAATGGAATATGGTAGGTTCACCACGTCATAGCCCCTTAAAACGTGGCAATGATTGAGTCGTAGCTGAGGCGTCCTGGTATCAGCAAAGGCAGCCGTCAAAACACAGTCCACCATCTATGATATTAAACAACTATAGGGTTTTTCAATAAGAGTGAAATTCAAAAGTTTTTTATTTAATGTGAAGTACAATCGATACAATTAAGTTGTAAATAAAACGCCATTCAAATGGCCTCCACGACTTCTTTTGCAGGAACGAATTCGATTAAGCCAATTTTCGAGCACTTTTTCCACTAAATCAAGTCGTATGTCATGTTGTTGAAGAGAGACTGGATTGTTTCGAAAGACCAATGACTTCAAATAATCCCACAAGAAATAGTCTAATGGTGTTAAATCACAACTTCTTGGAGGTCATTTAATATCACAATTTCTTGAAATAATCGAATCTCCAAAGTTTTCTGGTTAAAATTTGGGAATTTATTCTTTATATTTCGACCTCCGATTTTTGCATATTGGTAATTTTTATCCGATTGGAACAAACTTTGCACTTAGACGTGTTATCGTTAAAATATAGAACATTTTACTGCATATCGAAAAAATGCAAAAAATATATTTAAACGTTAAAAACATGTAAATGCAAAGTTTGGTTTCAATCGGATGAAAAATAATTAGTCACTATTGCAGTAGTAAAAAGTAAAAATAGGGCTCCCTGGAAATCGAATATAAAAACCTCCTGTGTTGCTTCTTCTTCACAATATAGAAAACATATTTTTTAATGTATCTGGCTGAAATTTAAGAATTTATACTTTATACTGGACCTAATTGCCCTTATTAAAGCTCCTATTTAAGGTTCCTTCCGATTAGACTTCTTGATGTGCTAGGCGACGTATTTATTAACCCATCAAGCTGAAATTTATGCATTTGTACCTCACATTTCATTAAATCATCTGTAGTGAAAATGGAGTATATCGGTCAACGTTTTGATAAGAAGATCACGTTTTTTAACCTACATATATGCCTGGAATTTTTATTATTCTAGTGTTAAGCCTAAATAGATAAAAAATATTATTAAGCTGTGAAATTTCTTCTTTTAATTATGGTTTTTGTACTTCAAAATGGATACTAAATTCATTTATGCAGCTAAAGTTCTCCAATTGCCTTTCATCGATTTCTACACAGTTCCATAACTTCGTTTCGATTTATTTTGCCCGAAGCTGTTTGAGGTAATCGATTGAAGAAATAAACACCACCATGAAGGCGCTCAAAATGCTGCATCCGATCAGCGACATGTTGATATATATCGGATTCCTTGATCTGGGCCTCAGGACGTTTAATGACAGCTGCTGTGGGCAAAAAGTCATAAGTACTATCGGGGATTCCAACAACACAGACCTCAGCCACATCGGCGATTTCAGAAATAACCATTTCAATAGCGGTGGGAGAGAAATGGAAATTATTATATTTCAAGATATCTCCACGACGATCGACAATATGCAATTGGCCGTCACTGTCAAAGTATCCAATGTCACCACTGCGAACCCAACCATCCTCAAGGTAGACAGCTTTATTAGCTTCAGGATTGTTTAGATATCCACTGCCAGGAAATCGTTTACGTATCACAATTTCCCCCGTCTCATTGGGTCCTAAATGTTCTGAATGGTCGTTTAATATTTTCACTTCTGAATTCACGAGCAATCGTCCAACCGAGTTATTTCGATCCATTATCGTCGATGTGATTGGGCCACAAACTTCAGTCATGCCATAAAAGTTTCTAAATATGCAATTAGTGGCAAAACGTTGGAATTTCTCTATCAAAGCATACGGCATAGATTTTCCAGTTATTAGCATATGCCGCAAACTAGACAGATCACTGGTAGCCAATTTATCCGATGCCAAACATAACGGTATATGTGAGGGAGAATTTGCTGAACTATTCACTCGGTAATGCTTGACAATATCACAGAAGTCTTCGGCTGAAAAGGGATTTTCCGAGATAATCCGGGTTAGACAATGTGTCGCACTTCGAATGAGTAGGACAATACCCAGAGCCCAATAAAGACTGCTGAAGCTGACTACGCGATCAGAGAAATTCAGTCCTCTGAAAGGAAAAAATATATGTTATATAAATAGTTGCACATAACTTTTTTTCTTCAAAACTTCATACTTACGGAGCTGTAACATTAAGAAGAGCAGGATGTGAGAGTTTCACGCCCTTCGGCAATCCCGTGGATCCCGATGTACATAAAATCATGGCCACCTGGTTAGAACCGTGCTTCAGCGATGGTAGTCTATGTGGGAAAAAACGAAAGAGGGAAAATTCGATAGGTGGCACTTTACAGCTAGTTCTTTAGAGTTACGAGTACAGAATTGTAAATAAAAACAAAGCAAAGAAAAATATTTTGAATATCAATTAAACTGGCTTTATCTGATAGATAATTTTATGCCATTAAACATGATTTGGGTCATATGGCCGCCTCGGCTGGAGCGTACTTGGCGCAATCTATAATTCCAATTTCCACACACATTTCGCAGAATTTGCGATGCATAACATTTTGTTTCAGCAAAAGCTTCTTTTAGTGAATAAATTGTATCGTTCGTTCTGTGGAATTTGCCGGACACCCCCAAAAATCTTGACACATTTGCGCATGTTACTTAGTTTATTATCAACCGACACTTATGTATATTCCTAAATTTTTAAATAAACATTATATACATCGTTCGAACGGTCTATGTTTGTTCTTTTCAAATCCGTTTAGAGATTGAAAATCGGTTGACAATTAACGAAGTTATAGGCGTCACCTACGGATTTTTACCCGTAAGTCATGATTTTAGGGGTGTCTGGGGAATTTCAAAAACAGATTCTTGTTTTACTCGAGAAGACCTGCAAGAAAAATAATATCCCCAGGGGTTTCAACTTCATGTTTTTTGTCTCACTGTGTTATCTTCCCTTCAAATGCGACAATGATACTTATTTACGAACCCATTCAACCAAAAATTTGCTTTATCGCTGAACAAAATGTTGTATGGTGTTCAGGCCAAATAGCTGAATGGATGTAGCTAGAGAAGATGGAGGTGTCCGGAGATAGCTAAGACCTGATGGAACAGAAAATCGTGGAACTCTCTTGAGCAAAAACAAATCAAATGAATGTGTGTTCGTTTGATTTGTGGCTCACAGCATAAGTGGAGAAAAAGAAAACAAACACATAATAAAACTAAGGATTGGATTTGGATATATATTTATTCAGTGGATGCGAACTTACAAGTAGGTTTGCACAGTTGAAGCGTTCAGGAAAGACAAGATAGAGTTTCGGAAACGAAGGTTGCAATATGGCCGAAAATAATCACGGATAAAATAAAATGTCATTAAAAGTACCTAGATTACTTTATGTCATTTCTTTAGCGTTATTACACGAGGATAAACGGGAAGAAAGTTGGGGATTTTCTTAAGGAAATTCGGCCATTATTATAGAGCTTTGCGTTTTGGCGCAAACATTGCCGCCCGCCTTGCAGTATAACTGTAACAAAAGAGATGAATGGGCCAATATTGCAAGAAAAATACAAATGATGAAATACAAAAAATTTTATGAGAACAGAGGATAGTATCTTCATTGTAGAGTAGAATTCAGATATATAATTTAGAGTTAAATTGATCACTTAATACTAATTTAAGCTTGAAGTATTAAAATTCATAAAATTTAGATATCTTTTATATAATTCAAGAGTGTATATATAGCGAGATATTTGAGGCAAAGTAATTCAAAGGGACCATACAAAAATAAATGTAAACTAAAAACCATTTAGTGATTAGATGAGGTAGCGAATGTACCATACAATACGATACCAAATATAGTATTTTGTGCGGTAGGAAGACCGGCACGAACAAAAAGGCCATCTAAAATAATTTTAGAGTAAATATCTACTCCTAGGATGATGTCTATGGATGATGATTTGTAAAAGGTTTGGTCTGCCAGAACGAGATTTTTGAATGATGTTTTTATGGACTCTGGGATCGTTTCCTTCGGTGTTAGAGTGGTGATACGGTTGTTAACCCTCAAAGTCGCCTCAATTTTGTGCTTGGAGTCCACGCATGACCGCAACGTGATGGGGCAAATGGTTTCATCGTCAAGTTCCAAGGACGTCAAGCCCAGCTTCTCTACGAATCGCTTAGAGATACTACTCATTCTCGATCCGGAATCTAACAAACACCTGGCGTAATGTTTTCCATTCTTGCCATCAATTTTTACCAAAGCAGTGGGAAGGAGAGTTGACACGTTCTGTTGGAGTATCGCTGTCAAGGATTTGATGTTGGTGTTACTTCCTGAAGTTGTAGTTGCGGTAGGAGACTTCTGTGTCACTGTTGCAGCGGATTTTTGCGATGACCGAAGAGCTGATGATGTTGTTGGTCGATCGGATACTTTCTCGGTCGTAGTGGAGGATGAGTCCTTTAGTCTTGAGTGGATGTGGAGTAAGGAATGATGTCGTCCATGACAGTATCCACAGCCAGTCCTCGTGAAACACGTACCCTGTGAATGTGAGTGCGCGAGACAGTTGGAACAGTACCCGTACTTCTTCACTGCTTCTCTCCTGTCCAGAGTATTCATATCGCGGAATCGGCGGCATGATTTCAAGGAGTGTACCTTTCGGCAGAGGCGACATACAAATACATGCTGGTGCGTTTGGTATTTGTTCACGGAAGACATTTTCTCGTTAAGTCAATTCTGTAATATATTGGAAAATATGGTATGAGGTTGATAAATGAATCAAAAAAGGAAAAGTAATAGGACAATGGGAGAAGGAAAAGGATAAGAAATGCGTAAAAAGACCCTGTTGCTGAGTATTGTTCAAGAGGACCACCAGCTTCGTAATTGGCCTGGTAATAACTCCTTTTTGTGTTATTATATCGGCAACACGGACTCTAGCATCACTGCCGTGATATACTTTCGTTATTCTGCCAAGCCGCCAACAATTTGGTGGCAGATTTTCCTCACGAATGACAACGAGCATATTCTCCTTTACGTCGGATTCTGGCTTCTTCCACTTATGTCGTTTTTGTAGCTCCTTTAAATACTCATTTTTCCATCGGTTGCAAAAATGCTGGTTAATGGCCTTGAGTCGTTGCCAGCGATTTTGGATTGACAAGGGTTCCTGGCTATTCTCAGGATCCACTGGAACTAGGATGGGAGACCCAATCAGGAAATGACCTGGAGTCAAAGCGGTTAAGTCATCCGAATTTTGTGAATTTGGACATATCGGTCTGGAATTGAGGCAAGCTTCGATTTTGGACAATAATGTCTGGAATTCTTCAAAGGTATATTTTGCGAAACCAGCTGACTTCTTGAAATGTTGTTTAAAGCTTTTGACACCAGCTTCCCAAAGTCCGCCCATATGGGGAGCTCCAGGTGGTATGAAGTGCCATGACAGATTCTGATGGGAATAGTTGGAAGTTAGTACCTGCTGGGATGTTTGGATAAATTCTTTCGCCATGGTTCGGGAAGCTCCAACAAAGGTGGTTCCGTTGTCAGGAATGCTGCAAGGAAAGCGTTAGTGGACAAATCGGTAGTAGCCTCTAGGTGTATCGCCTTGGTCGAAAAACAAACGAATAGGCACACGTATCCTTTTGTAATCCGGCAGCATCGTCCAGCGAAACTCTTGATGTCAAAAGGACCTGCGAAGTCTAGTCCAGTATGAGTGAATGGACGTGAAAAAGAAGACCGTTCAGGGGGTAGCGCAGCCATCAGTTGGCTTTGACATTTCCGTTTGTACAATAGACACTGTTTACAATTATGGATCGTGGTTTTAATAAGATTCTGTACCTTTGGAATCCAGTACTGCGTTCGAATCAATCGGAGAATCAACTGGTTTCCTCCATGGATACTGATCTGGTGTACAAACCTGACTAACAGTCGGGAATACTGACAATCGTATGGAAGTATGATTGGATGTCTTTCATTATAGGATAAATCCGGAGACAATTCTAGGCGGCCACAGACTCTCATCACTCCTTCTGGATCAAGAAATGGATTCAAAGTTAACAATGGACTTGATGATGAGATGGATTTGTTTGTGGTTAGTTCCATGTATTCGTTTGGATAGACAGCTTTCTGGGACATAATTATCAGATAGATATATGCAATCACCCTTAGGGCTCTCGGAAACGACGAAAATCTATCTAGGATATCGCTGAAGTCTTGGAAAAAAGAAAAGTGTACCTTCACCGATTTTCTCTCCATCTCAGTCTCTTCGATCGATTGGGTAACAGAGTTTGGCCACGTGTTCGAAGACTGTGATAACCATGTGGGACCGAACCACCAAAGGTCATTGTCACGCAATTCCTGCGGAGATGATCCTCTACTAGCAACATCTGCAGGATTGGAAGTCGTATCGACATGGAACCACTTGGAGGGATCGATTACTTGGACAATCTTTGAGACCCGGTTTGCCACAAAGGTATTCCAACAGCAAGGTGGTTTGGATAGCCAAGATAAAACGATGGTAGAGTCCGTCCAGCAGAACAACGAATAATTTTTAACATCAAATTGGGGAACCACGCTATCTATCATTTCCGCCAGAAGTGCTGCTCCACAGAGCTCCAGTCTTGGGATCGACAATGTTTTCAGTGGAGCTACTTTAGTTTTGGATGTTATTAAATGCGTGTGATAGGAATTTGGATAAATAACCCGGAAATAAATGGCTGCAGCGTAAACTTTCTCTGAGGCATCTGAGAATCCTGTGGAATTGAATTTCTGCCTGAGGACATACATCAATCCATCTGGGAATTTTAATTGTGTTTATATATGGATAATTGGACTGAAAGGACTTCCACAGTCGAACTGAATCAGACGAAATCTCGGAATCCCATTCCGTGCCTCCCATCCATATCCTTTGCATAATAATTTTCGCCTGAATTATTATCGGAGCCAACCAACCAGCTGGATCAAATAATTTTGAAATTTGGGATAAAACTTCTCTTTTAGTATAAGTACAACTTTCTGGGAGTTGTGCGGTTGAAAAATAAAATGAGTCGGAAAGCGCGTTCCAGCGAATTCCTAATGTTTTTGTAGAACTATGGTCATCAAAATCCAAAAAATCCGCATGAAAGCGATGATCAGCTGGAATACCAGCTAATATCTTTTTGGAATTTGATGTCCATTTCCTCATTGCAAAACCTGCACTGGCTAGAGCTTGGGATAGCTCATCTCTTGCTTTTATAGCCATCTGAATTGAATGAGCCCCCACTAATGCATCGTCTACATACATGGAGTTCTTTAAAATATCGCTTGCTAATGGGTATTTCCCTTGGATATCATTTGCTAGCTGGAGCATGGTTCGGATTGCTAAATATGGCGCGCAATTGACTCCAAATGTTACAGTCTTTAGTTCAAAGTCTTGTATTGGATCGTCTGGACTAGTACGGAATAGTACTCGTTGGAATTTTGTTTGAGATGGATTTACGAGAATCTGCCTATACATTTTTTGTATGTCCCCGTTAAAAACATACCGATAGAAACGCCATTTTAGGATAAGAACCGTTAAATCATTTTGCAACACGGGGCCTGTATGTAAAACGTCATTTAAACTCACACCATTTGAGGTAGAACACGATGCATTGAATACTACACGAACCTTTGTCGTCGTACTCTCAGGCTTGATTACCGCATGATGTGGTAAGTAATAATACGATGGATCTTCGGAAAAACTAGGAGATGCAATAGGAACCATATGATTCAACGTGAGGTATTCTTGCAGGATGTTATCATATTCTTCCTTAAACTGTGGATTTCGAAGCAGACGCGCTTCATTACGGAAAAACTGTGCCATAGAATTTTTCCTGGATTGACCTAAAACGAGGGATTCAGGAAATTCCTCTTTGAATGGAAGTGATACAATGTATCTCCCTTCGGCATTCCTTTTTGTGGTTCTTTGATACAATTCTTCACAAAATGCATCAGAGTGGGACAAGAATCTTTTCTGTGGAATATTCTCCACCTCCCAAAACCGTGAAATCTCTTTATCCAAAGAGATTTCACAAAAGTATGACACACATGTGGAATAGGAATGCATTGTAGGAACAGGACCTGTCAGTATCCATCCGAAAACTGTCTCTTGTGCTACCAAAGATCCACAGATTTCACGCTGACATCCTGATAGCATTATAGACGGAAACACGTCACCACCCAGAAGAAGATCTACTTTTGAGCTTTCGTAGAATCGGGGATCGGCTAGTTCTATCTGTGGGAGATTTGAGATAGCGCAGATATCTATGGTCTTTGATGGTAAGTTATTGGAGAGATGGGGGACAACGAGGGCAGAAACTTTAAGCTCGAAATCGTCAGACATATTGGAACCCAAAACAAAGTGACATTCCTTCTGAACATCAGCCGATACTGTGTTATTCAGACCGGAAATTCGTGCTGACGTTCGTTTGGAAGGAAGCCTCAATAAATTGGAAAGTTTTTCTGAAATAAATGTACCTTCTGACCCTGAATCGAGTAGAGCACGTGCTTTATAAACCGTACCCATATGTATTATCCTGACAATAGCCGTGCCAAGTAAAACGCCTGTGGAACTGGATGAAAAACATGTCTGTATCACACCACTAGAGGAGTGAGGAGACCGTAGTTGTGGCGAAGGGACAAATGGCGCCGGAAGTGCACTAGGGCTTGTAGGATGTGTGTTACTAGAAGATGGAGAAGTATTCACGGTAGTTTTTGGTGGATCAGAGTCCTTATGAAGCATCGTATTGTGTCGTCGGTTGCATTTAAAACAAGAGTGCTTGCTCTTGCAACTTTTGACACCAAGAGCGCTCGAGAAACAGTTCAGACATAAATTACTACCTTTGATTTCCGCCAATCTCTGGTTGTAATCCATGCTGATAAACCTTGGACATTTTCTAATTATGTGGAACTCCTTAGTACAAAGGTGACATTTTGTTTTACTTATGTTAGTTTGGAATGTGTTTACTTTAGATGAACCATTCCTGGAATGAGGAATAGTCTTAGACTTAGAACCCTGAGATTTGGAGTCACCGGAATTCCTAGTTTCTGACACAGACTCGAGAGTCCGATACCTATTGGTTAAAAAAGTTTTTCTGAAATAAATGTACCTTCTGACCCTGAATCGAGTAGAGCACGTGCTTTATAAACCGTACCCATATGTATTATCCCGACAATAGCCGTGCCAAGTAAAACGCCTGTGGAACTGGATGAAAAACATGTCTGTATCACACCACTAGAGGAGTGAGGAGACCGTAGTTGTGGCGAAGGGACAAATGGCGCCGGAAGTGCACTAGGGCTTGTAGGATGTGTGTTACTAGAAGATGGAGAAGTATTCACGGTAGTTTTTGGTGGATCAGGGTCCTTATGAAGCATCGTATTGTGTCGTCGGTTGCATTTAAAACAAGAGTGCTTGCTCTTGCAACTTTTGACACCAAGAGCGCTCGAGAAACAGTTCAGACATAATTACTACCTTTGATTTCCGCCAATCTCTGGTTGTAATCCATGCTGATAAACCTTGGACATTTTCTAATTATGTGGAACTCCTTAGTACAAAGGTGACATTTTGGTTTACTTATGTTAGTTTGGAATGTGTTTACTATGAACCATTCCTGGAATGAGGAATAGTCTTAGACTTAGAACCCTGAGATTTGGAGTCACCGGAATTCCTAGTTTCTGACACAGACTCGAGAGTCCGATACCTATTGGTTAAAAAGGCGTCGAAATCAGACCATGTAGGGATACTGGTCTTGTCGTTCAATGTGTGTTCCCATAAAGTTAACGTCGAATCGGGCAAGCAGTTTGAACATAGAAATACAAATATCGGATTCCAACTTTCTGTATCAACTTTGTATAATTGGAGGGTGGATATGCATGAATTTATGTCTCTTTGCAATTTCTTAAGAGAACTTGCAGTTTCAGAACTGATTACTTGGAGATTAAATAACGTCTTCAGCTGACCGTTGATCAGAACCCTTTTATTTTCAAAACGAGCACATAAATTTGTCCAAGCAGAAACGAAGCCATCATTAGTTAGAGGACTCTTTGAAACAATGTCATGAGCCTCGCCTTTTGTTTTCTGGTTGAGGTAAAAAAGTCTCTCAACTGGACTTAATTTGGAATTTTTTATACATAGCGCTGTAAACATGTCCCTAAAAGTTGGCCAGGACTTATAGTCACCATGAAATGTGCATAGATCAATTGGAGGAAGATTGAAACTTTGACTATGACTTGGAGTGACCACAGGGGATTTGTAAGAGAGACTTGCAATAGAATCACTTAATTTAGAAATGCACCGACAGTAAGTCGAGTACGAGTTTTTGTATTTTCCCTTGACAGTCTCGATCTCACTTGCCTCATCTTGCCCGGTTTTGTCCTCCTGATCTTCCTCGTTGGCCAGATCTGCAAGACACTGTTCGTATATCTCCTTTAGTCGAGTCCATGTTGATTTGACCTCTTCCACGTGAGTCTCAAGGAGACAAACGGAGCTGACTTGTAACTCATTACCATTCAATTCGGCCTCAAATTCGACCAAACTATCTGCCAAACGGATAAATCTGTCTAACGACATGGTTGGATTAGGTGAATCGGAAATTCTAACCCTAGGAGTCTCAGATCATAAGATGATGGCACAAGTGAAATGAAAACAAAGTATTTACTGATACCTGACGTAATGGAAATTGGAAAAAAAAATGTGCTTTCAACATGTATTTCTTCCCCAATAATTGTAAACCAAATTCTTGCACAAACCAATAATAAATGGGAATAAGCTGATTTAAGACGGACCGTATAATAGAAAAGAGCAGATCAAAATTAACAATAATCGGAAAACTCAGATGTACATAGGTTTAATTTAATAATGTCACCAACTGTGTCCCAAATAGTTATAAAATCAATGGGTTTAAACTATCAAGGATGAAAAATAGAATGGTATAAAGTGGACTGTAAAGCGAACAATAGACAGCAGAATGGTGTAATATAAGATATTAAAATATCAAATACCAACGAAAAAAAATATGAAAATAGTGCAATAATTAAGTATCATATACTCTATGAACCACTGTGCACAAAATGTAACTTGGAACACTGTAAAGTGTATCTCATGAACTAATTGTCTGTAGATTCAATATCTAAGATACAAAAAATGTATGTCATTGGAAAGTATAACATTCTTGTTTTGTAAAAGATATCAGAGAGTCATTCACCTTTGGAAGACTTGGAAACTTTGAAACAAATGGAACTTTATTCTAGTCTCTCTTTCTCTTTTGTGTTATAATTCCCCTCCAACGATGTAGAGAACGGTGGCGATTGGAAAAAATCAGAGGAATGATATTTCACTCAATAAACTAATGGCACAACGGGAGCGTAAAAGAATTGGGGTATCAGTGAGCAAGATTGAGTGATAGCAAGAGCAATAACAGCGTCTCCTGTACTCCCCCTACTACACACAATGAAATTGTGTGGAACAGCAGTGAGTTAGACGATCGCAGAGAGATCTTCCTGAGCGGACATGCGCAGTGTGATTACTTGTGTGAGAGTGATAAGACCTATGCAAGAGCGATTAGTGTAAGAGCGGTTAGTGTAAGAGCAGTTAGTGTAAGAGCAGTTAGTGCAGAGGTATCATTCTGAGCGGACATGCGCAGTAACACTATTTGGGAGTAGGGACAAATATAGTGAATGTAGGAGCGGAGAGTGTAAGCTCTCTGCAGTGTGGTGATGACAGAGCAGGGAGTTAAAAAAAATGTTAACTGTAAGAGCGAAAAAAATAAGAGCACTTAGGTAATTGTGCAACAAAGAGTTATTTAGAGCTCTGATATTAATAGAGAGGGAGAAGAGCCGTAATCTCAGAAATTTTAAATGTTTCTGAGCGCGAGATTGCAAGAACGGGATTAAAATAATGTGTGGAAAAAGTGTTTAAGATGAGTGATATTAATGGAGAGGGAGGGAAATGGAACGTCGGAAATCTGGAATATTTATATGCGCCTGATTGTGAGAACGGGAACAAGTAAATATGTGGACTGTAAAGTGTGACTGATACAACAGAAGGGAATGTGATGTTGGAATTTAGTTAGAAAAAAACACAGACTTCTGTTAAATACCCATCACTGTAAATTAACTATTTGAATTTAATTCTTGGATACCAAAAATAATGTTATTAACAACTCGCAACGAATTTGCACATTAGAAAAGAACACAGTATTTGGAAACCGAAAATATTAAAATTTCTTCTCGAGATAATATTTTTGTTTTTTTTGTTTTTAAACAATATAGCAGATCAAAGAGCATTTAAAAACTCACGGTTTCCGCCTTTACTTCTTTCGGCTGGCCAGTTACCCAAGATCCATTTATGCAAAACCTGCTTTGGTGACTTTAAGAGTTGGCATTCCATCCGCCATTCAAAGCTGTCAACGAAATCTGGCCTTTCTTCAATCTTCCGTTGCCAATTTTCAGGAAACTTCGGCTTCCAATTCCTCCTGATTTGATGTTTTTTCCGCCACTTTACTTAAGGCAATCTCTAGCTTTGTTTCCTTTCCTTTATTTATAGCACTTTTTTTAGTTATTTTATCAAACTTTAATTTATTCAATCTTTGAAATTACACGTGTTGCTTTATATAAAATTTACTGACAATATTCCGTCGCTTTATTTATTTATTTATGGTGTCTTTGACACTCTTACACACAATAAATTGAGAGACAACCAACAATAGTGACGTACCTACTTGAAAGTACCAAAATGCGTGAGCTGAAAATCCCAGAGAGTTTACCGTTGATCCGGCTCGATGAGGATCAAAATGTTCAGGCCAAATAGCTGAATGGATGTAGCTAGAGAAGATGGAGGTGTCCGGAGATAGCTAAGACCTGATGGAACAGAAAATCGTGGAACTCTCTTGAGCAAAAACAAATCAAATGAATGTGTGTTCGTTTGATTTGTGGCTCACAGCATAAGTGGAGAAAAAGAAAACAAACACATAATAAAACAGTTTGAAGTAGGATTGGATTTGGATATATATGTATTTATTCAGTGGATGCGAACTTACAAGTAGGTTTGCACAGTTGAAGCGTTCAGGAAAGACAAGATAGAGTTTCGGAAACGAAGGTTGCAATATGGCCGAAAATAATCACGGATAAAATAAAATGTCATTAAAAGTACCTAGATTACTTTATGTCATTTCTTTAGCGTTATTACACGAGGATAAACGGGAAGAAAGTTGGGGATTTTCTTAAGGAAATTCGGCCATTATTATAGAGCTTTGCGTTTTGGCGCAAACATATGGAAAATCAAAAATAATATCAATCTATGCTTAAAATGTCGATAGGCTTTAATTCTGTCACAAGTTGAATCTTTAAAGCTCGTACATTAAGATCCTTTCATAAAATATACCATAAAGTGGATGGACACATTCCCCATTATCTAGTGATCCAAAGACCTCTTCTAAGGTGGCAGCATTACCTGACACTTCGGTTTCCTATGGCAAGCATACCCGTCCTTCACAGAGGAATTTTAACGGTTGGCGCATGACTCTCATGATCCTTGAGGGGCTTCAGAAAGTTGACCCTGCATCTCTGACCAACAAGCAGAGAGAATCACCAAAGTGGACTCGGAATATTTCTGAAGAACAGGATAACGCAGCAGCCTATTAAAAGGCTGCGCTCTCCGGATGAACTGCCGGTATCCAAAAGGACTGGCGGTCATCAACAGGGGAGAGGAAGACGGCAACATCCCCAGTAGTAAGTGGAGTGGGATCGAGTGCGCACTAAGCTCCGTTTTCTTCGATGTTCTGGAGGAGCTGCCGTGTCCGACTCCCGATTGTGTCGACGCAGGTTGTATCAGGGCCGCATAAAGCTAATACCGTTTAGTAAAATGCGCTCTGTTGAATGCTAACACTGAGCTTTGAAAAAGATTGGTGAAATCTGGCTGGGTACGGCACTGGATGTTGTCAACCAGGAGTACAACCCTTCTCGGCCCAGGGCACATGCACGGATTCTGGCTATACCAGCCGATGTGGAACCGTCACTGAAATGCTGAAGGTTTGCCATCCCGGTCTTCCAACTGGCAACTGGAAGGTCGGTCGATTGGATGGGCGGATAGGCTTCGGAGACACGCAGTATTTATACTGAATGTCTAGTCTCTATCCCACCTCGTCGTGTTCGATGGAATGGTATCATATGGATTAAGCAAACTCCGCCTTAAGGTGTACAAAAGCGATAAGGGAAGAAATTCGAAAAATACTCTTCCAGATAACAATGAAGTAGTAGGGGCTAGAGACAACTTATGTTTGGCATTGTTGATTACACTATGACTGAACCATTTTTTGAGAAGAAGTATCTCACTCCTATACCCGATAGATCAGAGTGGAATGGTCGAATACCAGGCCATAGGGGATTCGTCAGCTTCTATATAGACGTTCCCAATTTCAACAACCAAGTGAGGTTTTACATCCTTTCTGAGGAACTTGAGCTATCCATTGCAAAAATAATGCGTGATCGCTATAGTGTTTACCAGGGAATCTTAGCTATTAAATAGGTAGCGACATAGCTGAAAATTAATATTCTGACCAAAGTCGGTATCAATATTTTCTTTTCTTTCCAAATTCCTGAATTCAAAATCTGCCCTCGACTGTCGCAGATCTCTTAATGAGATGGCTGAACAGTTCAATATTCACCTGATATGGGTGCCGGGCCATAGGGATATACCAGGGAACTGCTAGGCAGTTGAACGTGCAAACTAGGAATTACCTTACACGCTCCAGGGGACTTGCAGCATGCGGGCATGCCTCTAGCAAACTGCAAGCTCCTCTTGAGAGATAGTGCACTTACGGCAACAAATGACAAGTGGTCACGAGTCATGTACTGAATACATTCCATACTCAAAAGGCCCTGCGTAAACTGTAAACGCACTGCTGTCGTTATCGAGATTTATCGTTTCTTTCGTGACAGGTGACAACCTTACTGGACACACACAGAAGCTGTGGAGGCGAAGAGGAGTATGAATCTATAGAACACCTTCTGTGTCTGTGCACCTGTCTCTGCAGAAGGCGACATGCAAAGTACGAGTAAGGCTCTCATTTCTTTGGCTATTGATAAAATCCGCCAACTTTTGATATTTTTAAAGCAATCTAATTGGTTCTGTGGTAGCTCAATGGACTATGCAGTATGAGGAAATCTGTTATACAGGCTGCTATTCTTAACCTAACCTATCCTAACCTTAAATTCTGGCCTTCACCGTACGAATCATTTCTGACCAGCACAAACATTTTGTTCATACGTTAATGTCGTAGCTCCTTATCAATGGCCAGCTACGTGTTGAAGTCACAACAGCTGATAATCGGTTTCATAACAGACAATTTAAGGTTTAGACACCCCAGTGTGTTTGCACATATTTACCACAAGATGGGGGAAAAATCAATTTCGCGTACATTTTTATGCGAGTGGCCATCTAGAGTTTGCAGATGCGAATGTACTTCTGCCAAGGCATTTGGTCTAAATAGTATTTGGATTCATAGCCACATGCATCAGATTTGGAGCCGTTTATTGGCTGGCTAAGTGTTGAAGTCCCATCAAATTTGGAGCCGTTCGTTAAACTACAACGCCGCAGAACTCGCTAAGTGATGGCAATGCTGTTAGTGTTGCATTACTTTAGTTCAAGACTCACACCGAAAAAGATAAAGATCGTACGTCGCCAAATAAAATTATAGCTTTAATAAAATAAAGTATTAATTTCTGTTTTATTTTCTTTTTTTCAAGTCGCTCTGTCCTGAACACTACGATTTTCCACAGAAATAAAAAACAATTACACTGTTGTATTTGAATTCCATTTCAATAACTTTTTCAGCTGTTACGATAAACGATATGCATCTGAGGATTGTACATAGCAGACTGATTGCGAAAAATTCCCAATCAGCCTGTTGTGCTATTTATCAACATGCTACATTAGTTTCTCGTTATTATGGCGTTTAGAATTTATCGATTGATCCGCTAGTCATAAAATTATGCTATCGTAAATACTGAGCAAAATAGTTTCACTATTTTTTGTGTGTACGTTTCTTACTAAATATTGTAAAATCTTTACAACCCCTTTTGATTTCGATATAAATTTTGATAAAGCATTGGACAAACTTCCACGAACAATTGGTGAGATTTTACGCTCAATGAATATTTATTATTGGTAATTGGCTGCATGCACCACCCTACACGTAGTCGATCCCTCAAAAAGCAAGATAAAGGTTGATTGGTGTATGCAAATCCACTATTCAACTCCCCGAGGGATACGCGGACATCCACCATACTCTGGAGCAGTACAGACGTCAATAAACAAAGGTTACTTGCCGACGTTCTGTTTTGAAACATTTTATTGATGCAAACCTTGTAACTAGTAGTGAAACGATAAAAGTCTCCGGTTCAAGGATCTAAACAGAGTGCTTTTCGGGTCACTTCTAAGGGGACATCGTTGCTGATCAGTCGTAGTGAACGGACGTGTTTATCACAGAGCTGATAGTTAAAACCTATTACGCAATCGCAAAATATCTGTACAAAGTCTGGAAGGCCTACATCGTAGTACCTATTACGGGCTAAAACAGAAAAAGAAATAAATAAATTCTCTTGTAGCGGATGCCTTCATGTTCCGATGGAGCGGGGTTCCCCAATCGTCCGACTTTCCGTCCGTTGGTCCTGGCCATAGCCGACCACACCAAAAATGGTGAAAATTTCCCCTCAGGTGGTGCTGTGAGGGGAAAACGTCATAGCAGACCGTCGAAACGGAAGCACAATGAGCACCGGCTGTTGAGGTTTCGGCTCTTAGAGAAAACCAAAACCATCTATGACACCTGGGCTAAAGGCGTCATAGATGCTTCTAAGGCCAATCAGAGCCACAAATTCAGCTGTGTTAACGGCTATTAAAATCAAAAAAATCAGATCGCCTGATGAACCCCTGCCTTCGAAAAAGGCAAGAGGCCCTAATGTCACCATCAACAGGACACTCACCAAGCCCTTCAATGAAGTGGAAAGTCTAGTGATGGTTGTTATAAACAGAAGTAGTGAGGATGGATCCATCCTCAAGGACAAATGGAGCCATGTGCAATCCGCCATAATGGCTCATTACCTCGATGACCGTAGAAAAATGCCGGGCAAACCACCAATCTGCAATGATGCAGGATGGCATCAGGGGAGAGTAAAGCTCTTATATTTCGGTGATGCCAAATCAGTAGACCTGTTTAATGCTGCTCTGATTCGAGCGGATGAGGTGTGGCCGGGCGCCCTGGATGTTGTCGAAAAAACAACATCCCTAGTCACCCTAGAGCCATCACCTGGGTACAGAAGACATATTAGAAATAACTCGGCTGACATATTAGAAATAATAAAAGATTTCAGTCTTGGTCTGCCGACCCATAATTGGAGAATTAGCAAGGTGGGGGAGGCGGATGGCAAAAAGCGCCAGGCCAATTTGATCCTTAACGCTGAATCCCCTCCCATATACAACGTGCAAGTGCAACCCTGCAATATGGTTTCGAGACTATAGTTTTGAAGGTATACAACCAGGATATAGCTCCCACTGCGGAAGGCGAGTCGTCCACCGTGGCACTTTCTGGAAGTGCGGAGTTACCCACGCCTATTATTTCTGGTGACTCCAACTCTAACAGAAGATCTGTAACGTCCTCCTCTGAGGACAAAAGCTCTACTTCGGACACAGAGAGGCTGAGGGGAGTCTCCGGACTCTTTGACGCATCTGGCGGGGACATGCTTCTCGACGATACGGACGAAGAGTTCGATAACACCCTTGTCGGGGTGGATGTTAATCTGTCAATTACCAATGATGGTAAGAATTCTACAGATTAAACTCCATCACGCTAAAGCAGCCTCAGCGGCTCTATTGCTGCGCCTGTCCACAGGCGCAGTAGACATCGTCCTGATACAGGAGCCCTGCGTAGTGGGAGGAAGGGTGTGCTGCTTGTGGCCAACTGTGAAGGCACTCCAAGAACCTGCATGTTGGCCAGGAAAGATCTAAGTATCTTTCTCCTGACTAATTTAAGTGGTAAAGACCAAACAGCTGCTAGCCTGGAGATCGTTTATCGCATATATTGGGTGGTCTCCAGCTACTTGCCTTATGAATCTGTAGTACCGACTGCTCTATTCAGGGAAGTAGTAGAAGAAGCAACGTCTGACGAGCTCGAGCTGATTATTGGCGCAGACACGAACGCTCATCATACTATCTGGGGTAGTACGGATATAAACAATAGGGGTGATTCGCTTCTTGACTTTATTCTAACTACCAACCTTAGTATTTGTAACATAGGTAATAAAGCGACCTTTACAATTAAAGACAGACAAGAAGTACTCGACGTAACGTTTGCTACTGACCGGCTGTCAGACAAAATTATTGGGTGGAATGTACTGGACGACCACTCATTCTCAGATCACCATTATATTGAGTTCAAACTCGCCGAAAAAGCGCCTAAACCTGCCGTCCACAGAAATGTAAGGAAGACAAAGTGGCACCTGTATGAGAAGAATTTCAAGAAAGTCCTCAACTCTAAACTTCTGTACGAACCGAATGACAAAGCCGGTCTGGATAATCTGGTCGATCATATCACTATATCATTCAATAGATCCCTTGAAGAAGCCTGACCAAAAACAAGGTACAAGGGTAAAACTAAACCCCAATGGTGGACTTCTGAGCTAACGGCTATGAAAAAGACCTGCAACAAGCTATTCAATAAGGCTAAATCTACTGGCGTCGCTAATGATTGGGATGCCTATAAAGAGCAACTCAATATCTATAAGAAGGAGCTTAGAAAGGCGCAAAGGCGTTCTTGGTATACCTTCTGTGGTGAAGTGGAAAAGGTCTCCGACGCCGCTAGGCTAGGGAAGATATTATCTGCTTCACCCTGTACAGTGGGATATTTACAGGATGAGGCAAATAACTGGACCAAAAACAGCGAGCAGTCGCTCAATGTACTGCTCGACACACATTTCCCGGAGAACTCTGTAACAGAACCCGAGGATCAGCAGGACCAACAAGAGTGCGAGTGGACTGAGAGCGTCGCTAGCTTCTTGACTGAGAGATCCAGAATAAGCTGGGCTATTAATAGCTTTGAGCCCTTCAAGTCACATGGACCAGATGGCATCACTCCAGCTGAAATGCAGAAAATGTTAAAGTACATTATCCCCTGGCTGGAGAAAATTTATGTAGGCTGTATCAGGCTTTCATACGTCCCGAATCGATGGAGGAATAACAAAGTGGTATTCATACCTAAAGCGGGAAAGATATCACACACTAGGCCAAAAGACTTCAGACCAATTAGCCTATCCTCCTTCCTATTGAAAGGTCTGGAAAGTCTTTTAGATCATTTCATTAGGGAAAACCTGAATACAAAACTCCTGTCGGGGAACCAACATGCTTACAATAAGGGCAAGTCTACAGAATCAGCCCTGCACGAACTTGTGAGCACTATCGAATCGTCCCTGCATTTCAAGGAATTCACCATGGTGGCGTTTCTTGACATAGAAGGGGCTTTTAACAACATTCACTCAGATGCGGTAATTGCGGCACTCTCACATCTAAAAGTTAACACTAGTTTGATTAGACTAATTCAAAGTCTGCTCACCAGAAGACGCATAACAGCATGTCTAGGGTCCACAACTCAAACAAGGTTGGTAAACAGAGGGACCCCGCAAGGAGGAGTACTGTCTCCACTAATTTGGAACCTAGCGGTGAATGAAATCCTGCTAGATCTAGAACGTTGTGGCTGCAAGGTCGTGGCATATGCGGACGACGTGGCAATCGCAGTGAGTGGCAAATTCGTAAACGTCCTCAGAGACATCCTATAGGTGGCTCTGAACAAGTTGGCTAGATGGGCCGGAAGCAGCGGTTTGGGCGTTAACCCCAACAAGACAGAACTTGTTCTCTTTACTAGGATGAATAATGTCCCACATGTGGACCCTTCACCTCGGATAAATGGAACAGATCTAGTCTTTTCTGAAAGTGCAAAATTTTTAGGAATAATTCTAGATAGGAAAATGTTATTTAGACTTAACGTATTGGAACGCGTAAGGAAGGCCAACGTCGCCTTATATTCCTGCAAAAAGGCTGTAGGGTCGCGGTGGGGACTCTCTCCTAAAATCGTCCACTGGATATATATAGCAGTAGTTCGTCCAATACTATTATACGGTATTGTGGTATGGTGGACGGCAACTGACAAACTAACCATCACCAACATACTAACAAAGGTTCAGAGAACTGCCTGCCTGAGCATAAGCGGAGCCTTAAGGACTACAGCGACCGAGTCTCTACAAGCCCTACTCCATATACTGCCGATTAATATTGTGGCGAGAGAAGTTGCAATCAAAGCGGCAATAAGATTAAACTGTCTATCAATGTGGAGGTACAAGAACTATGGTCACATGAGGATATCAAAGTGTAGTGCTATGGTAACCGACCGAGTGGACTATATACTAACTGTGTACACCTTCGAGATGATTCCCGCCAGAGATGAATGGGTCGGCAGAATACGAGGTAATAGAAACCATCTCCACTTTTACACGGATGGTTCGAAGCTTGATGAAAAGGTTGGCTTCGGAGTACACTGTGAAGAACTTAGTCTGGATATAGCACACAGACTACCAGATACCTGCAGTGTCTATCAAGCCGAAATAATGGCAATATGGGAAGTCGCCAAGTGGCTGAGTCGCAACATAGTAACCAACACTGGCGTTGCCATTTACTCGGACAGCCAGGCTGTCATCAATTCTCTGGAGGCAACATCCCTAAATTCACAAACAGCCCTCGACTGCTGCAGATCTCTTAACGAGATGGCTGAGCAGTTTAATATACACCTCATGTGGGTGCCTGGGCATAGGGATATCCCGGGGAACTGCAAAGCCGATGAACTTGCTAGGAAAGGGACGACATTACAAATTCTCGAAGAATTTGCATATATTGGTGCGCCACTATCCACGTGCAAGCTTTGGTTTAGGCAAGAGGCAATCAGGCAGTCCAACGAAAGATGGACAGAAATCGGCACCTGCAGGGTAGCTAGAAAAATCTGGCCAAGGTATGTCCTGAGAAGGTCAAAATATCTCCTCGCACTAGAGAGAAAACGATTGTCAACGTTAGTACAGGCTCTGACGGGACACTGATTGATCGGCGAACACGCCAAAAGATCGGGTATTGACTCCAATGACTTCTGCCGAAGCTGTGGAGATGAGGAAGAAGTGGAGAGCATTGAGCACTTGCTTTGCGACTGTCCCGCTTTGATTAATCGACGACTGGACACACTGGGGTCGGCCTTTTTAGGCAGCCTAACAGATCTTTCCAGTACTGATATTCGTACTGTCGATAAATTTATAAATCAAACAGGTTGGTTTCGATGAGGGGCATTTCAGCCCGTGGTAACACTAGGGACCTAAACTGGTCTATGTGAGCTTGTAAAAAATACGGCTGCCACCCTAACCTAAAACCGTCACCAACCTCTTAACAAAGGTTCAGAGAATAACCGAGTCTCTACAAGCCCTACTGTATATACTGCCGATTAATATTGCGGCGAGAGAAGTTGCAACCAAAGCGGCAATAAGATTAAACTGCCTATCAATGTGGAGGTACAAGAACTACGGTCACATGAGAATATCAAAGTGTAGTGCTATGGTAACCGACCGAGTGGCCTATATACCATCTGTGTACGCCATCGAGAGAAATTACATCACTATGATTCCCGCCAGAGATTAATGGGTTGGCAAAATACCATGTAATAGAAACCATCTCCACTTTTACACGGATGGTTCGAAGCTTGATGAAAAGGTTGGCTTCAGAGTACACTGTGACGAACTTAGTTTGGATATAGCTCACAGGATACCAGATACATGCAGTGTCTATCAAGCCGAAATAATGGCAATATGGGAAGTCGCCAAGTGGCTGAGTCGCAACATAGTAACCAACACTGCCGTTTCATTTACTCGGACAGCCAGGTTGCCATCTGGAGGCAACATCCCTTCGCTTTGCATAACATCTACAGAGAATACAACGTTGAACTTTAGGAACCCCATTTTTTGAACATCTATGAGGAAATTGAAGTAATGGATGAAATTGATTATGATGTGGGAGATACTGCTCAAAGAAGTCTGTTCAACGCAGGTATTTTCATAAGGGACAGTATAGCAAACCAAATTAATTAATTTCTAAAATAAATATTATTTATTTTGTTTGTTGTTTCTTTTTAGTTTCAGGGTTGCGTTTTCTCATATTTTTTATTCTTTTTTTTGCTTTATGATTGCTTTATGGGGTACAACACTTCTAAGATCAAAAGTATTAACATTTTCGTACGAAAAGTATTTGAAATAGTTTTTTTTGTTTGAAATTAATTGTAATATTATTTATTCTTAATCATTAGAATAAGTTTGTTTTTTTACTTTTCGGAGTTTAAATTACTAAAAATATTAATTCCACTTCAGATTTTGTGAAAGTTTTAAAACGAAATTTATTTTTCGGTCTACGTTTTTTGTAGAAGCTAAAAACGTTTTTGATTTCAAAAACGTAAATTCTTGTACGATTTTCACTCTGCGACATGCCTGTATACACACAAATTACTTCACAATTTTAAATGAATATACAACTATTCCATTCTTAAGCTATTTTTAAAATTTTTGGAAAAGAGTATACTTCGAATGACCACTTTTAATAAAAATTTCATCTTTATAATGAGTCATTAAAGTAGTCTAATTATTGATGAAACATTGGCTGGTTCGAAGCTGCTATAATATCACCACTCTTAGTTCCCTTAACTTTCTTTTCTTCTTCTATTCTATTAAAAAAAATAAATTGTGTAATCGGTCATCCGAGATCCCTCCCTAAATTCAAAGAGCTAGACCGGAGACTTTTCCGGACGACGTTTTCGTTACAGGAGTTAGCTAACTTGGCTGATGTCAAAATCCGCCCTGTTGTTGCACAACGGATTATATAGTCTGAGTGAATCTGTTATACAGGCTCCCTCACTTAACCTAGCCTAACTTTTAATTTTGGCCTTCACCTATCGAATCATTTCTGACAAGCTTGCTGATTTTGAAAGTACTCCTCCAGAGTATTTGCTAAAGCTACCAGTATCAGTGGTCCGAAGCACAAATCTTCACACGTTAATGTCGTAGTTTCTTAAGCTATGTAAACACGATTGTCAGATCTAACAATATTGTCAGGAAAACGCAACCCTGTGAACTTACAACCGTGTGAACATACAATTTACATTTTTTTCAGTGTACGCGTTAAAGTCACAGCAGCTGATAGTCGACTTCCTCGCCACCTGCATCAGATTTGGAGCCGTTCATTGGCTGGCTACGGTTTGAAGTCCCAACAGCTGATAGTCGACTTTGAAGCCGTTCGTTTAACTACAACGCCGCAGAATTAGCTAAGTGATGGCAACGCCGTTAGTTTTGCATTACTTTAGTTCACGACTCACACCGAAATATTAAGGATGAAACGGGGCCAAATAATTTCAATAATTTTATATTTTAATTAAAAAAAGTTTTATTTCTGTTTTATTTTCTTCTTTTAGGTCTCACAGACTTTAACACTACGATTTTCCAGACAAATAAAAAAACAATAACACTGTTGCCTTTGAATTCCATTTTGATAACTTTTTTAACTGTTACGATAAACGATATGCTTCTGAGGATTGTATATAGCAGACTAATTGGGAAAAATTACCAATCACCTCGTTATGCTATTTACCAGCAAGCTGCACTAGTTTCTCGTTATTATGGCGTTTACGATTTATCGATTGATCCGCTAGTCATAAAATTATGCTATCGTAAATACTGATAACATGCTAGCAAAATAGTTTCTCTATTTTTTGTGTGTACGTTTCTTACTAAATATTTTAAAATCTTTACAACCACTTTTGATTTTGATATTAATTTCCGCTATAAATTGGTTAGATTTCAATCTTTATCTTAGCCAGAAACGCTCTAAATAATAATAACTCGTTACAACAATAAATATTCAACATTGGTAATTAGCTGCATATACCCACCCTACACGTAGTCGATCCCTCAAAAAGCAAGATATAGACTGATTGGTGTATGCAAATCCACTATTCAACTCCCCGAGAGATACGCGAACATCCGCCATACTCTGGAGCAGTACAGACGTCAATAAATAAAGGTTACTTGCCGAAGTTCTGTAACAAGACCTGGAAACATGTTATTGATGTAAACCTTGTAACTAGTAGTGAAACGATAAAAGTCTCCAATTCAAGGATCTAAACGGAGTGCTTTCGGATCACTTCTAAGGGTAAACCGAAACTGATGCTGTCATTACCAAATCCAGAGGAAATGTTTGTACATATACGTGTACTGGAAATGCAGTACTTCGATTATTAATAGTTTTAACAGAATCCTGTCCTGCGCCAACCAATCCTGGAGGACTTAGAAGATGAAGTTTCTCTGAAAAGAGCAATTCGGGCCCCCCCGAAATGTTTTAAACATAGGCGTAAACTGTTTACAATTTTCAAAATCACTCAAAAAAAAATCAATACAAAAGCGTAAAAAATGGTAACAGTAAAAGTAATAACAACTAAAAATAAGAAAAGTGCATGGTTTCCTCGCTAAAACTTTTTAAATTATGCATCGATTTTCTTCGGAATGGTCTCAATTTATTCATAACCTTTCAGCGTTTACGATAAAATCACAAAAATATGACAATTATGCGTTTCTAGATGTTTTTATGAGGCTTTTATTTAAAAATTATTAAACATTCTCAAAAAATATGATTTTTTGCAATACTTTGTAAGATATCGTCGAAACCGCTGAACGGATGGAAAATTGTATTGTGCGAAGTTGAAGGCTACTTCTGAAGTTTGTAAAGCTTACCAGAACCAATTCGGATAAATGGTTCTCTAGTTATGCCATAATATGTGGTTCAACCTCTCTTTTTTCTTAGCCTAAAGGTTTATCTCTTTAAATTCTCGCGATAAGCTGTGATATGGAAAGAAATTAGTGGTTGAACCACATATAGTGGCATAACTCGGGAACCATTTATCCGATTTGGTTGAGGAAAGTTTTAAAGAATTAAATATTAACTTCAACTTCATATAATACCATTTTCCATCCGTTCCGCGGTTTCGACGATATACGAGTATTACAAAATATTGCAAAAAAATGTGATTTTTTGATAGGTTAGGTTAGGTTGAGGTTAGGTTGAAGAGAGGAGACGTTTAAACGTCTCATGTCCATGGACATACACTTAAGCCAGTTGTTCGGCCTGTTGTGCGCTCCTTATTTATGATCTTTTTAAACCTCACGAGTTACAGAAAATCGGTACTAGACACGAATATTCTCAGTATCTTCCAGTCATATTCTCTGAGATGAGTCAAGTCTGGTACCAGACTTGATTTTTTGATAAAATTTTAATATTTTTAAAATAAAACTCCCATAAAACAATCTAAAAATGAACAAATGTTATATTTTTATGATTTTATCGTAAAGTCTGTTCGGTCATGAATTAAACGAGCCCATTTCGAGCCCCCATCGATGCTTAATTTAAAAAGTTATAGCTAATTTAGTAAGGTTTTAACTTTAAAACTTTCTTATCGATGTAAATTTACAAAAACAAACTTTAAAAGCTAAGATTGGAGATTTTGAAAGGAGATTAAAAATTACATTTATGATTTCTTATCTATCTAGTTTTTTAACAAGTAGGTTGCAGTGATGGAATGAGTTTGCACAACCGTGTAGGTAAATTTGACTTTATATTGGGTGTGGTAATAAGTAGTACGGTTTTGGCCATTACACAGAACTTATCACGGTATTTGCAAACGATTAACCTAGATATAATAAAGGCTTACGAAATATAATTGGCAACGACTAAATTAAGTGACATGCGTAGAAATTCAGATGCGGAGTTTGATAAACTGTTTGAAGAATCCACAGAACTTGCAAGAAGTTTTGGAATAGAAGCTACCTAGAAGAGTAGGCACTGAAAAGTATAGGGCTAATATTCCTGGTTCAGATGCCAAGGCGTATTTTAGGACAACATTGTTCATACCATATCTGGACGAAGTAATATCACATTCAAATAATAGATTTTCCGAACATACAATTACAAGTCTGTTTAATATCGTTCCGATACGAGTTGTAAATCTAATAAAGAAAGATTTCGAAGAAGTCACACTTCTTTACAAAAACGATTTAAAAAATTCAGCAAAATCTGTTTTAGCTGAAATAAGTATATGGATTGATTATTGGAAGCAGAAGAATGATAAGCCATCAAATGCATTAGATGCTATTTCAGTTTGTGATGAGGACATGTTTCCAAGCGTTTTTACCCTTTTGCAGATACTGGCCACAATACCTTTGACAACGGCATCTGCTGAGCGAAGTTTCTCGACGTTAAGAAAAATAAAAACTTATCTCCGGAACAGAATGGACGGAGATCGGCTATCTTATCTGGCTTTGATGTCTATATACAAAGATAAAGTCAAAATCGATGAATTAATTGATATATTTCTTTCAAAAAATCGAAGATTACATTTTTAACTCTTACGTATTTTATTATAAAAAGTTTTACTGATCTCGTACTTAAGTACACATTTATATTTAGGAATAAAATTCGAATAAAAAACTAAGGAACTTAACTTCCATTACGTACACAATAAACGCAATTTTTTAATTGTTTATCTTTGTTATGTTGTTATGGGAAAAAAAAGGTTGGGCCCCCTCCGAACCAAGATCCTGGATACGTTCCTGGCTTTATGACAAATGTTTCCAAATTTTCAAAAAGGACTTAAAGTGTACCCAGAGGAAGAAACCAGTAAGGAAAGGCTAAAGTCGGGCGGACCGACTATATAATACCCTACACCACATTTGTAATATTGAATAACTCTGATATATAAATTTTGTAATTCATGTATAAATTGTTTACATAAATTTACTTTTGGGACATTTCATACTTAAATAATACCCTGTATGGTATAAAAACGATTGGATCTAAAGAGCCAAATCGGATGAAACATATATATGGGAGCTATAGCTAAATCTTAACCGATTTTCTTCAAATTCGGCAATGTTGGTTCATGGATCAAGAAACTCTACCATTCTAAATTTCAAAATGATTGGATGTAAAATACAGCTTCTACAGGACTAAAGAGCAAAATCGGACGAAACATATATATGGGAGCTATAGCTAAATCTCAACCGATTTTCTTCAAATTCGGTAGTGTTGATTCATGGATCAAGAAACTCTACCATTCTAAATTTCAAAACGATTGGATGTAAAATACAGCTTCTATAGGACTAAAGGGCCAAATCGGACGAAAGATATATATGAGAGCTATATCTAAATCTGAACCGATTTCAACCAAATTCAATAGGGATCTTTACAGCTGCGAAATACTCTAAACTGCAAAATTTCAGAACGATCGGAGTAAAATTGCGACCTGTAGTCGACGAACAACTTTACATGGACAGACGGACGGACGGACGGACAGACATGGTTAAATCGACTCAGTTAGTGATTCTGAGTCGATCGGTGTACTTTAAGGTGGGTCTAGCTGTGTTATTTTCAGGTGTTACAAACATTTGCCCTGAAACAAACTTATAATACCTTTTCCACAGTGTGGTATAGGGTATAAAAATGTGGTAGATGCAACAATGTTTTTTTTGAAGCAGTCTATTGTATACATACCTAAACCCACTATCATCGCCATCTTCTGCAAAAAACTCCTCAATGTTTGGAATTCCTTCAATATGATTTCTTACAGTGTAAATTCGACATGACGAGAGACCACATTCATCGAACACTTCTCTGATTAGCTGGTAATTTTCACCATCACAAAACATCAACTTTGGCCTGGTCATGGAGTAGACGTGTTTCAGCCCGTTGGCATTGAAACTGGGATCCGTTGTACTTAGACTAAGACCACAAAACATTGCCCCGAAGAAGAGCGGTGCCACAAAATCACTGTTAGCCACACATAGACCCACCATGTCACATTGTTCCAATTCCAGTTTCTTAAAGTGTCGAGCCGCTTTTATCGAAAGTTGCATCATCTCGCGGTTAGTAATTTGTTTGCCACTTTGGTAACAAATCTGTCAGAAATTCAATGATGACAATTATTTCCGAGGATTTCTTTTTGGCATAATTACCTGAATTATGTGATCAGGATATTGCCGCATAGCTTCCAGTGCTGCGGAACCAATTGAAACCTGCTCTCCAAATCTGGGTTCTACAATTGGGCCGTTCCATGTTTTGGTATCTTCATTATAAAATGTTTCGACAACTTCCCACGCGGATGCGCTGCTCAGCATTTCGATGTTTGTTGTGGTCTAGTAATATGTTAGTAATAACTTTCGTTATATGCTAGAGTTCGGTATTTATAGAAAAAGATAAATATTGTTTGCAATGAACGTTTTAAAAATTTGATATTTTTATTCCAATTGAAAACTGATTAGAAACATATCACACTATAATTAACATCTAGCCATAAATCGTAGTGAAAACCAAATACAGATTTTTTATTTTACCACCACACAGTGGGGACATTTCGAAAAAATTGAAATAAATCGACCATAAATACCTATCCAGCCAGAAAAATACCATCCTCAAACAACGCTCTTGAAACGATTTAAAAACAAAATTCATGACGCTTTTCCGATGGTTTTAAATAAATATTTAGAAATCAATAAATCAAATGAAATACATACATATATATGTACATACGAGGGTTGGTATATATATTTCTGGCCTAGGCAACACTAAGTATTGCCTGGCGCCATCTGACATTTCCATTGGAAAGTGTGACATTTTTTAGCATAAACTTACTCAGAACGTTTTGTTTACAGTGACATGAAAAAAAAATTGATTTGACAAAAAAATGGAATTAACTCGTGAACATTTTCGTACGATCATTTTTCACAACTTTTGACCTGGATTATCACGACAAGAGTGCATCGATGAACTTAAATCTTTGTACGGCGATGAAGCACCATCTTATAGCACTGTGAAAAACTGGTTTAATGAATTCAATCGTGGCCGACGCTCGCTCAAAGACGAGAGTCATGGTTTGAGCGCATGCAAAAGTGTATAAATCATGCTGGATAATACTTTGAAAAACAATAAAACCATTTTTGATGATAAATATTCGCATTTTCATTATAACGCCAGAAATATACATAGCAACCTCGTAGTTACAAAAATGCAAACAATTTTATTGGATGACAGTCGGTTGAAGGTTGGTGAGCTAGCTGAAGCATTGGCATTTCAAAAAGTACTAAGTACTATACTTTTGCCCCCTCGAATTATTTTTTGTTTGCAAACTTAAAAAAATGGCTCTATGAAGAGCTGGAGGTTGCGGTTGATGGATATTTTCAGGAGCAAGGCAATTTCTACTAGGTTATTGAAGCTACTGAAAATTGCTGAAAAAATGTATCGAGCTAAACGGATATTGTTGAGAAATAAAGAACAAATTTGTTGTGTTTTCTTTTTTATGTCGGCTAATTTTCGGACCGCCCTCGTATATGAATATATTTATTAAAACCTTTGTCAGCAAATAATATATCAGCTGCTACACCGATAATATTAAAACTGTCAATCTGGTAAACGCTATAGTAATTAGGTAGCTATAGATTGGACTTCCGAGTAGACCCCGATGCTAACCTTACTATTATGATTGAAATCATTAGTGTAGCAGTTCACACATCTCAGTTCACATCCCTCCCTGGTATAAGTGTGTGATACTTCCTGTTAATAGGAGAACGGTCAGTAATAACTGAAATTTCAGGCACCCTGGTGGGGATTACACCATATACGCAATTATTTTCTGACCATTGCGATAGTTCCCTCAAACGTCTAGCCGTCTCAGACAATATAGGTAACACATGTATTATTACATTTAGTGCATAAAGGTGATTATAGCGCCGGTGATGCACAGACTGGTCTTTCTTTGGGCCTTCTTCAGTATACATATTACAGAAGATAGACTTTTGGTGTGTCGTCAAACAAACTATAAATCAGTGTAGCATTAACAACCATGGTATAACTACCCAGGAAGCTATTTTGCACAATCAGAAAAAAAGAAATTCGCTGCCGTCTAAAGGCAGTTGTTCTATAGCTGATGGGAAGACTTTTCTGATGTAGGTTTGGAGACCAGCATAGTATCCCTCCAAAATTTTCTAAATTTTGTTTCCATGCTTAGATAATATATAAAAATGTCATATTTTCCAAACAAGAAGTTTGGGGATGTATTAAGGTTGAGAAATACTGTCTGCAATGTTTTGGAGATATGGGACTTTGTAGTCAGTTCTCAATTATTTCATATTGAGCTGCTCTCATATTGTGCCAATTATTGACAGGGTATTTTGTCCAAGGTGCCGATGAGGTTGCTTGGTAGCTTCTGAAACGATATCGTCCACCAACCAGTGACCACCCTTAATACATCTCACACATTTCTTATTCTTCTTTTTTAAAGAAGGTTTGTTTTTCTGTTTAACAGAAAACAAAAACAACGATCTCGAACTCAATAGTCAAAAACAAAACTATGTGTAAGAATAGCTATAAACTGAATCGGAATTTTTTTTAAGGCAAAAAAGAAAAAAAAACAGAATGCGAGGGCTGCTATATATTCTTCTGGCCTAATAATGAAAATACAAAAATTTATCATCAAAAATGGTTTTATTGTTTTTCAAAGTATTCTCCAGCATGATTTATACACTTTTGCATGCGCTCAAACCAATTGTCGAAGCACTTTTTCCACTCCGATTGAGACACCTCCACAACATGGTTTTTGAACGCTTCAACAGCATCTTCAGGCGTCTAAAAACTTGACCAAGCAGTTTTTTCTTGATGTGAGTGAATAAGAAGAAGTCATTGGGTGTCAAATCAGGGCTGTACGGCGGATGACCCATCGATTCGACGTTTTGGCCGGTCAAAAAGGCGCTGGTTTGAGTCGATGTGTGAGAGCTTGCATTGTCATGGTGCACAATGATTCGTGTTCTCTTGTTCGTTTTTCGAATTTCTCCGAAGACTTCAGGCAAACAAATTGTGGGGTACCACTCAGAATTGACCGTCCTACGTTGCTCAAGCGGAACAGTCGCCACATGACCAGTTTTGCCGAAGAAACTGGCGACCATTTGCTTCGAAGTGCTTCTTCCACGAACAACTTTCGTTGGATTTGGCTCGTCTTCGAAGACCCACACGGTCGATTGCTGTTTTGTTTCGGGCTCATACGCATAGATCCAAGATTCGTCACCTGTGACGATCTTATAAACGTCTTTTGAAGCACCGCGATCGTATTTTTTTTAAAATTTCTTTGCACCAATCGACGCGAGCCTTTTTTTGAGCGATTGTCAAATTGTGCGGGATCCAACGAGAACAAACCTTTTTTACGGCCCCGTGTTCGTGCAATATCGAATGTATGCTGGTGGAAGGATCCCTCTATCTCACGGCATGTCACATGACGATCTTGCATTATCAGTTCACGCACGGCATCAATGGTCTCTGGCACAACGGCCGTTTTTGAACGACCTTCGTTTTTGAGCGAGCGTCAGCCACGATTGAATTCATTAAACCAATTTTTCACAGTGCTATAGGGTGGTGCTTCATCGCCATATAAAGTTCATCGATGCACACTTGTCGTGATAATCCACGTCGAAAGTTGTGAAAAATGATCGCACTAAAATGTTCACTAGTTAATTAAATTTTTTTGCCAAATTGATTTTTTCAAGTCACTGTAAACAACACACATGATGGTCGTACGTCAAAACGTCTTATTAATATTGATCTTCTGAAACTAAACAAGATCGATATTAGTAAGACGATGAGTGTTCTAACGGGACACTTCATCGCATAGGACTAGCAGGAAACGACGAATGCAGGGCATGCAGAGAAAACATCGAAAAGATGGAACATTTTCTGTGTCACTGCCCGGCTTTCACACGTGCAAGATCCCAACATTTCGGGTCCGACATATTACCAGACTTGACTCATCTCAGAGAATATGACTGGAAGATACTGAGAAAATTCGTGTCTAGTACCGATTTTCTGTAACTTGTGAGGTATAAAAAGATCATAAATAAGGAGCGCACAACAGGCCGAACCACTGGCTTAAGTGTATGTCCATGGACATGAGATGTTTAAACGCCTCCTCTCTTCAACCTAACCTAACGTCAAAACGTTCTGAGTACGTTTATGCTAAAAAATGTTAAACTTTCCAATGGAAATGTCAGATGGCACCAGGCAACACCTAGAGTTGCCTAGGCAGACATATATATAGCAACCCTCGTATTTGTGAATTTGTAATCCAGTTATTGAGCAAAAAAATGAAAAATGGGGAAAAATTGGTATTTTTGTGATTTTTAAGGCACTGGATGCATTTTTTTCTCCTATTCAATATATATAACTTTGCTTCAGACACAAAAGAGATATTCCGTACGGTTTACAGAGCTATAACCTTGAGCAAAATAAATCGTATGTCCATTAAATTACACTGTGTGTAATTTTTGAAGTCATGGAAATATAACCGTATACGGCCACTACTACGTGATAAAGGACCAAAAAAGAGACTCGGTGTCATTTTGCAAAAAAGTGATAATTTTCTCAGGCTCATATCTTGCAAACCGTTCGGAAAAAGAGGAAGGTATGCCGTTAATAATGAACCAGTAAGGAAAGGCAGAAAGTCGGGCGGGGCCGACTATATAATACCCTACACCTCCCTAACAATGCGATAAGGGTCATTGCGATAATAATTTGGAATAATTGGTAAACAGGTAGGAACACATTATCTAATTCTAAACCGATAATCGCTAAATTTGGCGATATTCGTTCCTAAATTGGGAAACATCTTTCTTGAAAATTTAAATGATCGGAAGTAAAGTACAACTTATATAGCGCTTTGACACCAAATCAGGAGGAACATATATATGGAGGTTATATTTAAATCTGAACCGATTTCCCTGAATACTCATTCATGTAAACAGACCTCTTTCTGTCGAATTTCGTTCTGATCAGATATAAAATACAGACACTGATCGGATATAAAATAACATTTTTACAGGGCTTACATGTCAAATCGGGGTAACTTATATATGGGGGCTATATCTAAATCTGAACCGATTTCTTCCAAATTTAAAAGTGTTCATTCATATAATATGAAACCTTTTTCTGCCGAATTTCATACTGATCGGATATAAAATGCAGTTTTTACAGCGCTTACATATCAAATCGGGGGTAACATATATATGGGGGCTATATCTAAATCTGAACTGATTTTCTCCAATTTTGTCTGTATTCCTTCACGTAATAAAAGACCTCTTTCTGCCGAATTTCGCACTGAACGGATATAAAATACAGTTTCTACAGCGCTTACATGTCAAATCGGGGGTTACATATATATGGGGGCTATATCTAAATCTGAACCGATTTTAACCAAATTTAATAGGGATCGTCCTTGGGCCAAACAAATGATATGTGTAAAGTTTCGTCGCGATCGGACCATAATTGCGACCTGTACTTTGATTACAAAAATACATGCACAGACGGACAGACAGACAGACAGACAGACAGACGGACAGACAGACAGACAGACAGACAGACAGACAGACAGACAGACGGACATAGCTAAATCAACTCAGAAAGTGATTCTAAGTCGATCGGTATAATAAACGATGGGTCTATTTCTTATCCTTTTGGGTGTTACAAACAAATGCACGAAGTTATAATACCCTGTACCACAGTGTGGTGTAGGGTATAAAAACAACATCAGCCAAATGGCCACTACGACCACGCTTACAGGACCATATCATTTTCATGAAATTTTCCATAACCAAATCGCAAAGTGGCTGCCCTATGTCCTCGATAGCCTCACGAATTCTATCTTTGGGGTCTTGAATCGACGCTGGGCTGTTGGCGTAGACCTTATCTTTCACGTGGCCCCAAAGGAAGAAATCGCAAGGTATTAAATCACAAGATCTCGGTGGCCAATTGTGATCACCTCTTCGAGAGATAACACGGTCCGGAAACTTTTCCCGTAACAGAGCAATGGTTTTGTTGCTTGTGTGGCACGTAGCGCCGTCTTGTTGAAGGTAAACGTTGTCCAGATCAATACCATCCAACACCGACCATAAAAAATCATTAATCATCTCTCGATAGCGCAATTCATTCACCGTAACTGCGGTGTAATGACTTTTGTGGAATGCCCAATTCCAAAGAACGACGAGGAATGGACAATCCTGGGTTTTCTTCAACACTTTGGGCTACAGCAGCAATATTCTCGGTTGTTCTTGTGCGACGTGCACGGGTTTTATTCTTTACATCACTAACTTGTCCCAACAGCTCGAATTTTTCCACCAATTTCTGTATTGCGGTCCGACAAGGTGCTTCACGACGACCCAAAAATGCTTTAGTTTTGCGAACTGTGACTGCAAGATTTTCACCATTTTTGTAGAGAATTTTAATAATTTCAATGCGTTGTTGAATCGTGTATCGTTCCATTGTCAAATGTCAAAGAATGAAAGCTTCAAAAGTGACAGCTACCGAAATACCGTGTGATTCAAAATAACACCTCTTGTTAGAAAACCCTGTATACTCGTAGTTACCGACATATCTGTATTTGAAAACCTTTCGTAAATATCGAAGCAGAATATGCACCGATTTTAACCACTTAAACACGTCTTCATTGCCAAATAATTTCCTATATGCTGAAAAATTTAGTTCGATATTCCCAATAGGACAAAAGTTATGGCCATTTGAAGTAATATTTTCAAAAAAATCAGATTTTCTGTCATTTTTGTAGGAAAAAAGTATGTCGTATTTTCGAGTTTTAGAAGAAAGAAAGGGTTAAAAATATTCACGGGTTTTGTTACCAAGCTTCTACAATTCACACCATTTTTTAAACAAATTTCAAAAGTAAGCCGCGTTTTCTCCAATCGCAAAGCTAAAATGTTAAAACTTTTGGCATATTTATATGTGGTATGGCGTTGTAAGTTGAACTGCAAAGGGAATCTGAAACCCGGCTTTTAGTACATATAGTGGATATCCTAAAATCCCATTCTTTGGGATTTTCAAAATTACTTTGGGAATTGTGGGATTGACTTTTGGAAATATAATAATTCGCGAATTACATTCGATTTGTGATATCAAGACCTACAAACTACAAAATATTTCATTGAAATATGTCCATATTTAAAAATTTTATGACGTTTTTACATTTCTGTCTGCATTGATTGAAAAGTGATTTTTTCACTTTTTTCCTAACCCTGTCCTAGCATTTGCTTAATATCAGTGCACAATATAAGCCGATTTCTCTCACATCAACTTCTCTGAATTGACAACAAAATTTGTTATATAATGTAAAAAATGTCGGTCAAATGTGCCCACTTATATAGCGGGATCCATTTCGAGGTTCCCTACTTTTTTAAAGAAAAAACCAGTAAGGAAAGGCTAAAGTCGGGCGGGGCCGACTATATAATACCCTACACCACTCTCGTAATATTGAATAACACTGAAATATAAATTTTGCAATTTTATTTATCTCTAAACTCTACCATTCTAAATTTCAAAACGATTGAACGTAAAATATAGCTTCTATAGGACTAAAGGGCCAAATCGGACGAAAGGTATATATGGGAGCTATATCTAAATCAGAACCGAAAGAATCCAAACTACAAAATTGCAGAGCGATTGGAGTGAAATTGCGACCTGTAGTCGACGAACAACTTAAGATGGACAGACGGACGGACAGACATGGTTAAATCGACTCTGTTAGTGATTCTGGGTCGATCGTTATACTTTAAGGTGGGTGTAGCTGTAGCATTTTTAGGAGTTACAAACATCGGCCATGAAACAAACTTATAATACCCTGTACCACAGTGTGGTGTAGGGTATAAACACAGAAAATTCAAATTGAATGGGGAAAGTTTATTATCATTTGAAAGAACATTCTTTGGCATTTATTTTTTGAAGATTATGTCTATCAAATGTTGGCCGTGACTACGTCTCAGATGGTCCATCCATTGAGTCAAATTTTCGATGACTCGTTCGAGCATTTCGACTGGTAACTGACGAATGACACGCGTGATGTTTTGCTCCAAGGCCTGAATCGAAGCGGGTTTGTCCGCATAAACTTTAGACTTTACATATCCCCACAGGAAAAAGTCTAACGGTGTGATATCACACGATCTTGGTGGCCAATTGACCGGCCCAAAACGTGAAATTATCTGCTCACCGAAGTGTTCTCTCAAAAAATCCTTGATTGATGCGATGTGTGGGAACTGGTGCCGTCTTGTTGAAACCAAATGTCGCCGAGATCACGAGCTTCAATTTCAGGCATCAAATAGTCGGTTATCATGACACGATAACGGTCGCCATTGACGTTCTCACCGGCATCATTTTTGAAGAAATATGGACCGATGATTCCTGTACGTCGGATCGGGAATCGGTCAATGGCAAAAAAGATAGCTCTTAACGAGAGCTAAATTATTGCTCATGGTTTAAAGGTCGTGGGTCGACTCGAAAGTGTTTTTTTTTTGGATTTAAAAAAAATGGACTTAGCGCAATTGGCGAACGATTATTTTGATAATAAAACTGAATAATTTGTAAACGTTGTTCAGGCGTAAGTCTTTCCATGATGAAATGCCAAACAATACTTAACAAAAATAACATGACAGCAAGACACGACTCACACGCGATCTGTCAAAGTAAGGCTATTGAAAAAAGTATCTCTTCGTATATTTATATTCGTATTAAAGGACACTTCCTAGAGAATATTATAATTAGTTCCTCTTTTGGTATTCCTCCCACTGTGAGGCGTTGGCCTTCCTTACAAGTACCAGTACGTTAAGTCTGAATAACAGTTTCCTATCTTGAATTATACCTAAAAATTTTGCACTTTCAGACTAGATCTGTTCCATTTATCCGAGAACAAGAGAACCAATTCTGTCTTGTTTGGGTTTACGCCCAAACCACTGCTTCTGGCATATCTAGCCGCTTTGTTCAGAGTTTACGAATTTGCCACTCACTGCGAATGCCACGTCGTCCGCTTATGACACAACCTTGCAGTCACAACGTTCTAGATCTAGCAGGATTTCATTCACCGCTAGGTTCCAAATTAGTGGAGACAGTACTCCTCCTTGTGGGGTCCCTCTGTTTACAAACCTTGTTAGATTTGTGGACCCAAGAAATGCTGTTATGCGTCTTCTGTTGAGCAGGCTTTGAATTAGTCTAATCAAACTAGAGTTAACTTTTAGATGTGACAGTGCCGCAATTACCCCATCTGAGTGAATGTGTTTAAAATCTGATTATAATAGAGCCCACACTGTGGTACAGGTTTGTAACGCTTAAAAAAAGATAGTTTATATACTGATCAGCATAGAATCACTTTCTGAGTCGATTTAGCCATGTCCGTCTGCTGTCTGTCAATGTATTTTTGTTATCAAATTGCAGGTCGTAAATATTAAGCAATATTTACAAAAATTGGTACAGAGGCATTTCTTAGACTAGGTACGATTCCTATTGAAAATGGGACATATCGGTCCATGTTTTGATATAGACCCCATATAAAGGTACCACTCCTTGACGCTCTAGGGAAAATATTTTTCAATTGATCTGGCAGAAATTTAGGAATTTATACTTTAATCGTCCCAAGCAAAAATGGGGTACATCGGTCGATGTTTCGGTATAGCCTCCTATATAAAGGTCCCACCTGATGCCCCTTCTTGACGCGCTAATGAACATATTTTACAATTTATCTGGCTGTAATTTATGAATTTATACTTTATATTTGTCCTAGTCGTCTCTAGTAAGAATGGGGTACATCGGTTCTTGTTTTGGCATAGCCCCCATATAAAGGTCCCCTCCGATGTAATTTCTTGACCCTCTAGAGAACAGATTTTTCAATTTATCTGCCTGAAATTTAAAGAGGGTATACTTTATATTGCACCTAATCCTCCCATCAATGAGAGAAAAGCGGCAGAAGATTAAAAAGGTGGCATATTTTATATTTTTGAAAAGTGTAACATTAAGTATAACAAAAGGAAAGGGGCGCAAATTATCACGGCTGAAATAAGGGTCAAAAGTTCTCCTCAAGTCACTCAACGGTAACACTGCGTATAAGTCTTGTAAACATGGATTTAACCTATAAACAACCGCAGTAATTCTAACTGCGAAACCATGTTTACCGGACCCGTTGAGTAGATCATTTTTGTAGAATAAACATCTGCTCTGAGTTCTTTTTTACAATGCGTCAAGTTTTCTTTTTTTGGTCTGAGGGAGCATTATACCAAATGAGATAAGTTAATATCTGAGAGATTTCTCATTGTCAGAGTTATATAGTGGAATTTTATGAGAATCATTTTTGTGCAAGATCTTAACCATACCTTCTAACGAGACCCTTTTTCGAAAAAATCAAAAAGTCCTTTCAAAAAGGACTATGTTGGTTCACTCCTTCCAGTACCTCCCCCCACGAAGAGTCAACATTTAGTTAAATATTGATTATCTCATAACTTCTATACTACTACCCAGAATATTTCACAATTCCACACATAGTATTAGATTCCCCTTTTGGTACCAGTGGACCATTTTGCACAAAAAGTTAACGGCTTATAACATTGATTCTAGTCCATACAAATACTTATCATTTTGTGGAGTGTAATGCCTTTACAGTACCTACAGTCCCGTAAAAAATGGGTGTTATTGTCACGCCACTTTAGGTACTTTCAAAACAAAATTTCCAAAATAAAAATATGGGAAAATATTTTTTTGAATTTCCCTATTTTTACAATATGGGTAATAATTTATACCTTTATCCATAGACCTTCTGGAAATAGGCATTGAGTTCTTCGTTAGGATGCTAGCATTCAAAAATGAAAAAAAAACAATTTTTTTCTATTTTTTCACGACAGTTATTCAATTTTCGTTTCCACGTGATGTTGGTGTTTACAGCATTTCTAGCCCTCACAATTTCCTTTACTTTAAATGATATCCTGGCGTTATCGAGCTTATTCTTGAAAAAACATCAAATACGAAAGGTACCTTCCATGAAAATTTTAAATTTAGAAAAAAAATTTTCAAAAAAACTATACAAAAAAAGTTTTTAGGTTTCGGACACATAAAATTGTTTTTTGTTGCATAGTGTAAGTGGTTTTTAATGGTTTATTTATTAGTTGCCGTCCACCACATAGTATCCAATGGACGATTTTAGGAGAGAAGCCCCATCGCGACCCTACAGCTTTCCTGTAATATAATGCGACGTTGGCTTTCCTTACACGTTCCAGTACGTAAAGTCTGCATAACAATTTCCTATCTAGCATTAAGCTATGTACACACGACTGTGAGATCGGACAATATTGTCAGGAAAATGAGTGTAAAATACAACCCTGTGAACTTCCAACCGTGTGAACATAAAATTTTTGTCTTGCAACGTTGGCAGAAAAATCGTTGTGAAAATCATTTGATGTTTGCATTTTATAATTTATTGTATTATTAACATTTACTATGCATCGTTATTTTACCCTTGAATAAACTGTATAAATTATATAAACAGACAATGGGGGTCATATTTAATTGGGACATGTACTGCCAATGAAAAAAAAAAACAAATTAAACCTAGTTTTATAAAAACTCAGTAAAAAAGAAAATCGATACTTGCACCTGCATTTGTTAGATTGCAATTGCAGGGATGCCAACTTAGTGCTTTTCGCACCAGATTTAGTGATTTTCAGACAACTTAATTCGAGAAAAGTTGTCAGTTAGTGCCAAATGAAAAAAAAAACACTAACTGTACGCTTTTCACATTTGTATACCCTACACCACACTGTGGTACAGGGTATTATAAGTTTGTTTCACGGCAGATGTTTGTAACACCTGAAAATAACACATCTAGACCCACCTTAAAGTATATCGATCGACTCAGAATCACTAGCTGAGTCGATTTAACGATGTCTATCTGTCCGTCCGTCCGTCTGTCCATGTAAAGTTGTTCGTCGACTACAGGTCGCAATTTCACTCCGATCGTTCTGAAGTTTTGCAGTTTAGAGTATTTCGCAGCTGTAAAGATGGTTGAAATCGGTTAAGATTTCGCTATAGCTCCCATATATATGTTTCGTCCGATTTGGCCCTTTAGTTCTATAGAAGATGTATTGTACATCCAATCGTTTTGAAATTTGGAATGGTAGAGTTTCTTGATCCATGAACCAACATTGCCGTCTTTGAAGAAAATCGGTTAAGATTTAGCTATATATATGTTTCGTCCCATTTGGCCCTTTAGTTCTATAGAAGCTGTAGTTTACATCCAATCGTTTTGAAATTTAGAATGGTAGAGTTTCTTGATCCATGAACCAACACTACCGAATTTGAAGAAAATCAGTTAAGATTTAGCTATAGCTCCCATATATATGTTTCGTCCGATTTGACCCTTTAGTTCTATAGAAGCTATATTTTACATCCAATCGTTTTGAAATTTAGAATGGTAGAGTTTCTTGATCCATGAACCAACACTTCCGAATTTGAAGAAAATCGGTAAAGATTTAGCTATAGCTCCCATATATATGTTTCATCCGATTTGGCTCTTTAGATCCAATCGTTTTTATACCCTACACCACACTGTGGTACAGGGTATTATTTAAGTATAAAATGTCCCAAAAGTAAATTTATGTAAACAATTTATACATGAATTACAAAATTTATATATCAGAGTTATTCAATATTACGAGAGTGGTGTAGGGTAATATATAGTCGGCCCCGCCCGACATTAGCCTTTCCTTACTGGTTGTTAGTGCTTTTGACGCTTTTCGTACATTTGTCAGAACAAATCTGGTAACATAAAGAAATTTGACTATTTTGCTACTCCATATGTATCTAATTCAAGATTTGCCATCACACGCCACAATTTGCATCAAATCTTTACGACATTTGGTATAGAAAAGTTGATGGAGCCAATAATAAACTCTGGCAAATTTTATGAAATTTGATGTACGCTAAGAAGATATATCGCTCATACATATATACTGATATACCGATTTTGGGTCTAAGTGCCAAAGAATACCCATTTCTCATCAGATCTACATATGTACAATTTAGCATATAACGTTTCCTTCAACCAGAAATGGACAAATCAAATTTAAAGAAAATTTTTTCAGATTTAGATATAGACTCCATAACATGTATTTCCCAATATTGAATGAAGACGCTTCAGATGTACGTATGTCCCCTGCATATTTCTATATCCTGATTTTCAATCTAAGCGTCATAAAATAAAAAAAATTGAACATATTATTCTCATTAAGAAAACAACCTTGATAAAATTTAAAAAAAACGTTTTATTCTGCTCTGATGGGGGCGGATATAATGTTGTCGTCTTTCCCGACTATAGTAATATTATAGTTTAGAGCCTTTTGACGCTTTTTCAATTTTTCATTACGCTTTTGCTTCGGAAAAAGTTGGCATCACTGTGCAATTGTTAATTCCGAAATATACCTATTTACAGTTAGCAGCAAAAAAGTCCAATCTGTGAGAGAATTTCGAAAAAAATGTAATATATTTACGTGTTTGAACCAGACAACCAATTGCAATGAAACCTCGCACACATATATCGATACTTCCATTCTAAACAATGAATATAATTTGGAATATTTATAAAACTATGTTAAGTCGACATAGCATGTTTTAGAATGGAGGTATCGATATATAAAGGGTGGTTAAATTGTAAGGGCCGATGTTGAATGTGAACCTCATTCGTCAAGTTTTTTTCTGCATTTCATTTGAAATTTCACAATTTCAGACTAACTCAATTTGAACCATGGGAAGATACACAATTGAGCAACGCGTTAATGTTTTTTAAGCCTTTTACGAAAATGGGCGTTCAAATCAAAATGCATTTCGTGCACTTCGTGATGTTTTTTTGATCAGCATAATCGACCAAAAGTGTTCACAATCGGGAGAATTGTGCGCAACTTTCAGCAAACCGCGTCTGTAGGAGATGTGAAAACACCTGTGCATGCTCGCCCAGTTCGTTCGGTGCGGCTTATGGGTTGGCGACGTCATCGGGCCATACTTCTTCGAAATGAGGACGGTCAGGCAGTTACTGTGAATGGTGTTCGCTATCGTGAGATGATAACGAACTTTTTATGGCCCGAATTGGAAGATATGGATGTGGACAATACGAGTATGTGGTTTCAACAGGACGGTGCCACTTGTCACACAGCTAACGAAACAATGGCTCTTTTGCGCAACAAATTCAATGGCCGTGTTATCTCACGTCGTGGCGATGGCAATTGGCCGCCAATATCATGTGATTTGACACCGTTGGACTTTTTTTGAGGTTATTTGAAAGAAAAGGTGTACGTCGATAAGCCAGCAATAATTCAAGAGCTAAAGGATGAGATAATTCGGCACATTAACGGCATAGAACCTCAATTATGCCTCAGCATCATCGGAAATTTGGACCGTCGGATGGAGGTGTAACGCCGAGGTCGCGGCGGCTATTTGGCCGATATTTTGTTCCATTCATAATTGAAGCATACCAATATAATCATAATAAAAAGAAATGACAATAATGTCCTAAATAATTTGTGTTTTATTCAAAAATAAAAGAATTACACTGTACAAAATTTGAAGTATTTATAGGCACTGGTATTAAAGTTGTAAGATGTTAACTGTTTGTAGAAAATGGTCTCTCTGTGTGGGGTGTACCAAAAGGGGGGTGGCAATAACGCCCATTTTTCATTGGACTGAAGACACTATAGAAGCATTACACTGCACAAAATGTCAAGTATTTGTATGCACTGGTATATGGTGGGAGGTACCAAAAGGCGCGGAGCCACTTCGCCTATTTTTCTCAAACTGATAGCGACTGATAAAATATTACTGTGTGTGGAATTACTGAATTATTAGATCATCAATATTTCACTAAATTTTAACCATTTGTGGGGGAGGTACTACAAGGAGTGGACCAATATAGTCCACCTTCGAACATAGCCTGAGACAGAAACAAGTATTATCACATACAAAAGTCAGTTCCGTTAATCCTTTCGAGAGTTATAGTGCGCACCAGCCAGCTAGAAAAACTGACAGACAGACGGACATTGCTCAAATTACTGAAGATGTCCTAAAACGAATTTCCGCCGAATATATTTATGGTCTTAGGTCACTTATTCGATGTGTTACTTTTTTGTCCTAGCAAATTATATATACCCTCCTCCACTAAAGTGAGGGTATAACAAGTAAAGGCCCAACTATGATATACATAAGCAATGCCGTACGGAATGTTCCTTTAAGTTTCGCATCTTGCTTAAACAAATGGGAACGGAGAGAGCTGAGAGAACTCAACAAAAAGTTCACTTAAGTACAGGGTGTTATTTTGAATCACCCGGTATTTCGGTAGCTGTCACTTTTGAAGCTTTTATTCTTTGACATTTGACAAGTAGAAGCTACGCCATTACTAAAAATGGAACGATACACGATTCAACAACGCATTGAAATTATTAAAATTCGAAAAATCGTAAATCATCGAAAAATCATCTTGACTGATGAGGCACATTTCCATCTCGGTGGCTACGTCAGCAAGCAAAATTGTCGCATCTGGGGCTCGGAAGGTTGGATCAACAGTTACGGTGAATGGATTGCGCTATCGAGAGATGATTAATGATTTTTATGGTCGGAGTTGGATGGTATTGATCTGGAAATGTTTACTTTCAAGAAGACGGCGCTACGTGCTACACAAGCAACGAAACCATTGCTCTGTTTCCGGACCGTGTTATCTCTCCGAGAGGTGATCACAATTGGCTACCGAGATCTTGTGATTGAACACCTTGCGACTTCTTCCTTTGGGGCCACGTGAAAGATAAGGTCTACGCCAACAGCCCAGCGTCGATTCAAGACCTCAAAGATAGAATTCGTGAGACTATCGAGGACTTTGCGATTTGGTTATGGAAAATTTCATGGTTATGGTTATTCAGGATATGGTCCTGTAAGCGTGGTCGTGGTGGCCATTTGACTAATGTTGTTCTTCATTATTAACGGCATACCTTCCTCTTTATTATGAAATAAACATCCGATCATTTATCTCAAAAATGTAATTTTTCTTTGAATACCAAGATAACACCTCTTGTTGGAAAACCCTTTACATTATAGTTTGGCAAATACGATTTACATGTATTCACACAGCTTCTTAAGCTAGCTTATGCATATTATAGTTGGGTCTTAAGAATTCATTCGGATAATCCAAATTACGAATCCTCCCCAAAAATATTCTTAAATTTATTTATTTTTCTTTAACTAAATTATTATTAATTTAAATTGCATTTAACAATTAACTGGCCTTAAAGCTATCGGGTCCCTCAATAAGAGCGCTACAAAAGTTTTTTTTTAAATAAAACAAAAACGGTTTTGGATATCAATGAAATTCTTTATTCCTGTGAAACTACGTTCGATGCCATTATGTATGGAACTCGATTTCTTTTGCATGGCCACCACGGGCACGCTTGCAGAAGTCCAGACGCTGAACCCAATTTTCGACGGTTTTCAAGCATAAATCGGCCGATACTGCTGCAATTTCACGTTCGATATTCGTACGAAGTTCATCAATCGTCGCTGGTTTGTTGGCATAGACCATAGACTTGACGTAGCACCACAGGAAATAGTCTAACGGCGTCAAATCGCACGACCGAGGCGGCCAATCGACTGGACCATTTCGTGAGATAACACGTTCTCCAAACTTGGTTTCCAATAAATTGATTGTGGCATTCGCTGTGTGGCTTGTGGCGCCGTCCTGTTGGAACCACATGTCCTCCAAGTCCAGGTTATCATTGAACGGTAGCGATCCCCATTCACAGTAACATGCCGGTCTTGATCATCACGGAAGAAGTACGGCCCAATGACGCCGCCAGCCCATAAACCGCACCAAACCATAATTTTTTCGGGATGCAATGATGACTCATGGAGTACGTGTGGATTGCTGTCTGACCAATAACGCATATTTTGTTTATTGATGAAGCCATTCAGCCAGAAATGAGTCTCATCGCTGATGATGATTTTTCGATTTTCGCGCTCTTAACGTTGAGGCCACTGACTCCGAATTTCGGTAGTAAAATTTCGACTCGTTGTTGGCTCGTATATCTTTCCATCATGAAATGGCAAACCTTACTGAAGAGAAATTTCAAAAGAGCGGCAAAAAATATGGCGTCGTTTGCTGTCCCTGTCGGTCTACTTTTGTAGCGTCCCTGTTGAAAAACCCTTTATAAGCATTTAACTTTTGGTGCAAAATGGTACATTTTTGTGATAGGTACCAAAAGGTGCGAGGTAATAACGGCCACTTTTCACTGGACTCTAGGTACTATAAAAGCTTTACACTGTACAACATTTTAAGTATTTGTATGAACTGATATTAAATCTAGAAGCAGTTAACTTTTGGTGCAGAATGGCCCATTTGTGTGGGAGGTCCAAAAGGGTTGGGGAAATAATGTCAATTTTTTACCGAACTGTAGGTACTAAAAAAGCATTACACTACACAAAATTTCAAATATTTTTATGTACTGGTTTTAAAAATATAAGCAGTTACATTTTGGTACAAAATATTCCCTTTGTGTAGGAGGTCTCAAGAGGGGTGGCGACACTTCGCCAATTTGTCTCAAGGTGATAACGACGGATAAACTATTACCATCTGAGGGATTACAAATGATTCGGGTAAGTAGCATAGTAGTTATTACAGAATCAATATTTCACTAAATTTTACCCTTTGTGAGGGAAAGATAAAAATGGTAGCAAGTTTTAGTAGCTTGGTAGAATTGACTGCAGTTTCGACAGACACCACTCTATCATCTTCAGAATTCAATAGCAATAATGTATGTCTTTAGCTTATATCAGCTTGAAATACTGAGTTATTTTTTAAGAGTTTTCAAAACAATATACATTTTATAGAAATGTTTGAAATCTTTATTTTTGTCGATAAAACGGACTATGTATATAGAGATCAATGTTTAAAGATGTAAAACAATGTTTAAAGATGAAAACACTAAAACAGCTAATCTGCCAAAAAAGGTGTTGTAAAAAAATCACCCATTAATAAATTATTACATTAAAATATCGTGTACATACTATCTAGCGAGAGTAAGAGTAGGGATATTTCGTATGGATGGCTTGGAGGAGTACAAGAGATAGAGGCAAAACTGGAGAGATAGTAACAGTGGAAGCGGTAGCGCCTACACAATCTAAAATTAAACCAGTAATGAAAGACTAAAGTCGGTCGGGGTCGACTGTATAATACCTTCCATCATGATTTGCCAACAAATGTACGGACAACCATTGTTACTATGAACAGTGCCAGGTTAAATAGAATAGATTTCTAAATTCCAGGCACATGTGTTAAAAAACGTGGCCTACCTCTCTATAGCGTCAAGAAGTGACATCGGTGGGGACCTTTATATGAGGGCTATACCAAAACATGGAGCAATGCGTCCCACTTTTACTAGGGACCATTAGGTTCAATATAAAGTATAAATTCTACAATTTCAGCCAGATCAATTGTAAAATATGTTCTCTAGAGCGTTAAGAAGAGACATCGGTGGGGACCTTTATATGGAGGCTATATCAAGACATAAACCGATATGCCCCATTTGCAATAGGGATCCTTAGTCTAAGAAATGCCTCTGTACCAATTTTCGTAAAGATCCTTCATATTTGCGACCTTCACTTTTATAACAGGAAGACATGGACAGACAGACGGACAGACAGACGGGCATGGCTAAATCACCTCAAAAAGAGATTCTATGCCGATCGGTATAATAATTAATGGGTCTATCTTTTTGTTTTTTAGGCGTTACAAACAAATGCACAAAGTCATAGTACCCTATACCAAACATAGTGTGGTGTCGGGTATAAAAATTGAAAATATTGTCGAGTCGAGTACTATTGCACCAAGAGTCTCGAAATTTGGTATGGGATGAATTAACACCAGTTCGTGTGTTGGACCCAAAAACTGACGAAATATTAATAGTAGATGTGGCGCCTCCCATACATACTCAGATTTCAAAATTCAATATATCGATTACACTATGCAACAAATGAATTCTTTTTGAAAAAAACGGACTTGAAACCCTAAACTCGGTTTGGCAAAATTGGTGACCAATTTTTTTTTTGGACATCCAAATTTTCCGAAAATCAGTGGGCCCCTCGAAAAAGTTGCCACCGCTTTTGTCTAACAACTTGTTCAGACTTGGTGATACCGCTTAATTATATTTGGTAATAATGTAGCTAAGAATATGCTGAACAAATCTCATTTACCGTTTTATGGGAAAACAAATTTCCCGCACTTTTTTTTGAAAAAGTGAAGGAAAAAATATTTTTTTTTCATTTTTTTAGCATAATTTTCAGGGACTCGTAATTTTTGACTAACAATATTTGGCAAAATTGTAGACAAGATAAATCTAAACAACTGTTGTGAAAATATCAATACAATCTGAACGTGTCTATGCTCAAAAAGACCACAAAAATGTTAGTATTTCACTATTATGTAACAAAAATATTTTTTTGGTGTAGGGTATGTTCAGCAAGTTTATGGAAAATATTAAGGCCAATATTTTTATGGAACATATAAACCCTCTAGCTATAATTTTTGGCCCCATGTTAACACATCGTCAAAAACTCCCCTTAAAATGGGCAGGGCGGGGATGAAATGTTCTACAAAAATGTTGGCCATAAAATTGTACTATATGTGTCAGAACACACCAAAGCCCAAAACTTAACACCAAAACAAAAAAAAAAACCCATACAATTCCAGTCAAAATCGATCTTTACTGGTATCTTTATTGCTTCGAACACCACGATCGACCGCCATTGCTGCACGAACAGGCCAAGGACGGTTTTTGGCTGGAATTTGACCTTTTTTTGGTGTTTGTGTTAGGTTTTGTGCTTTGGTGTGTTCTGACACATATAGCTAAATTTTATGGTTTTTTACGATTTGTTAAAATAGGGCCAAAAGATTACAGTTATGTGGGGGAGCTGGAGGGTTAATATGTTCCAGAAAAATATTGGCCTTAATATTTTTATCCCCTCGCCTCGGAGAGGAGGGTATATATCATTTGCTACGAGCCAAAAGTGTAACACATCGAAGGAGTGGCCTAAGACCCTAAGTATGTTCGGCGGATATACGTTTTGGGTTATATGAGCAATGTCCGTCCGTCTGTCTGTCTGTCTGTCTGCTGGCTGGTGTGCACGATAAGTCTCGAAAGGAGTAACCGATTGGGTTCAAATTTGGTAAGTGGTATTATTTTCTTCTATATTCGGCTAAGTTCGAGATGGGCCGTATTGGCCCACTCCTTCTAGTACCTCCCCCACAAAGGGTTAACATTTAGTGAAATATTAATTATTTAATAACTTCTATATTACTTATTTGAATCCTCTGAAATTCTACACATAGTATTGGTTTATTAGTCACTATTTCCTCGAGAAAAATGGGTGAAGTTGCAACGACCCTTTTGGTACCTCCCACACAAATGGACAATTTTAAACCAAAAGTTATAGCTTATAACATTATTACCAGTGCATACAAAGACTTGAAATTTTGTATAGTGTAATGGTTTAATAGTACCTCCAATACAGTGAAAAATGGACATTATTGCCACGCTCCTTTTGGTACCTCCCACACAAATGGACCAAAAGTTACCAGCTAATAACTTTAATACCAGTGCATACAAATACTTGAAATTTCGTACAGTGTAATGCTTCTACAGTACCTATAGTTCCAAGAAAAATGGGCGTTATTGGCACGTCCCTTTTGGTACCTCCCACACAAATGGACCATTTTGTACCAAAAGTTAACAGCTTTTAACTTTAATACCAGTGCATACATATACTTGAAATTTTGTACAGTGTAATGCTTTTATAGCACCAGGAGTCTAGAGAAAAATGGGCGTTATTGCTACGCCCCTTTTGGACCAAATGGACCATTTTACACCAAAAGTTAACAGCTTATAACTTTAATACCTGTACATACTTTAAAGTTATTAAATGCAATTTAAATGGATAATTATATAGTTAATACAAAAAAAAAATAATTAATTTATTAAAATTTTTTTTTGGAACTCAAGGTGAGGGGATTTATAAGTCGGTTTACCCGACTGAACTTTCTTACTTGTTTTTTTATAAAGTTGCTGAACATACTAACTCCAAAAAAATATTTGCGTTACATACGAGCTATGTTCAAAAAATATCGCGAATTTTGTATTTTTTCAAAGTGTATTTATTTATTCATGAATATCTATTTTGTCCCCTTCAAAGTAATTCCCCTCGGATATAATACACTTCTGCAAACGTTTTTTCCAATCCTCGAAGCACTTCAAATAATCATTTTTTGTGTTCTTGTTCAGCTCCTCCTTCGATGCCGTCTTTATCTCCTCAATCGTGGCGTAGCGTCGTCCTTTCATGTGCCTTTTCAGTTTTGGGAACAAAAAATAGTCACAGGGGGCTAGGTCAGGGGAATACGGCACCATTACTGTGTTGTTTTTGGCCAAATATTCGCGCACAAGCAACGATGTGTGTACAGGGGCGTTATCATGGTGCAAAAGCCAGTTTTTGTTCTTCCACAAATCCGGGCGTTTTTGGCGGATTGTTCCGCGCAATTTGCGCATAACTTGCAGATAATATTCTTTATTGACCGTACTACCCTGTGGCAAGAACTCATAATGCACCACGTCCCTGCAATCAAAGAAAACTGTGAGCTCGGGCGTCCAGCACGCTGTTCGTCCTTCGCATCTTCTCGGCCCTCTAAGAACATTTTGTACCACCGATAAACGTTGCTTTGGTCCAAGGTAGCTTCACCATATGCCACAGTCAACATTCGCAATGCGTCAGCGCACTTTATTTTGTTTTTCACACAAAATTTGATGCAGATTCTTTGATCCATTATCTGTAATAGATAAAAATCGAAGACAAGTTAAAACACATCCAAGCACAACAGCTGTCAAAAATTAACTAAACATTCAAAATGGCCGACCTTGTCGCATAAGTAAGGGACATGAGTACCAACATAACGCTACAAAAATATCAAAAATCAAATACACGTATGTTTCGAACATACCTCGTATCGCGTGGAACGAGACGGCTGACGAACTCGCGCGAAATGGATCAGCGATGGACGCTGTAAGTGTTTAGAAGTTTGACATGTCTGATCTTGGTACCGGCACGGTACCTTTATCTACCTATAAATGTCGATAAGGAATTGAGTAATTTATGCAGTATATAGATCAAAAATATGATCCCATGTTTACTAATTTCAATATGAATCGCTCTTGACCCGAAGCAATCTGTCAAAAACAGCACCGCAATGTTTAAACTAAAAACTGTGGCAAAAATAATAGGAACTTGTGAAATGGTTACCTTATAGACATGAACTCGCTCAAGAACCAAATCCATCCTTGCAACACATACTAGTATGTATTTCATTCGAGATTATTAAATTGTAATAAATTTGCACCTTTAAAAAGCTTTGCGAGCAACGCAATCTGCACACTTTTGGAACAATAAAACTCTGCAGTACAAATTAAAACAAAAGTTACGGCCAACAAACCGTATTGTCCGTCGGACACATGACTTCAGAGTAAGATTTGTACGTTGCCGTAGATATGAATAATTCCATAAGGACTAAAGTGGAGAAAAAGGAATAAATTTGTAAAAAGTTTGAATATATGTATCCGTACAATTGCAGGTTTGCCATACCTCAATGTATACCCTAAATTGACTGCGAATTGCTACATGAACAAAGGTTGAACATTTTGTTTTTAGAGGATCGATTTTGTGGACAATTACAAAAACGGATGCATATCGTATTTCCAGGTGTTCAATAACTTCAATCATCTAAATATTTTTATACTTTATATTTGAGACAATGTTTGACTATAAACGTTTCTGGCTCCCACATAAAGTACAACAACATTCCATCACTCACAAAGTGGTAGTCCGTTTAATCGCCTGAAATTTTTGAAAAACTGATCAAAACTGATTTATTTTAAAATCGTTAAAATCCGGAAATGTAGTCCATAGGAATAAGTAACTGAATGTTGTAGTAAAAGCCCTCTTTTTAGGCATAGGGTGCCAAACTATGGCGACTATAATCGCAGACGTACTTAAATACGTTTTCCGCAAAAACACTCCAAATATAAACTGCAAACGAAATTCACAACTAGGACATTGGACTGCTGACAGCTTCGAAGTAATAAATGAAGCAGTTAAGTTAACATGGAAGTGGAAGTGGAAAGAAATTAACCGAACAAACCAGGACTAACAACCACAGCCACTTTTGCTACTGCAACTCGCTCGCAACTATGACTATAGCTGCCACGTCCAAAGGACACACATCCTTAGAATAGAGATTCACACAAACGCATTTGCTCATACAAACATTCATAGACATCCTCCTAACTCGTACTCGTATATTGGTAAAGTTATGGAATAGTTGTGCGGTTGCCGAAAGACGAGATAAATTTCAATTTATGATTTTAAGATGACATAAAAAAAATAGACCGGCACCAAATAAAGTTGTGCTCCAGTTCATGTGTCCACATTTAGTCCTGCGAGTTTACTTTGGTTTGGTTGCCTGGTTTCTCGTGTTTTTTTTTCTCCAAAGGACAAATGCTTTGTTCGCATTATGCGGTAAATACGAACCACATAGCGAAAGAATCATAGGAAAAAGTCATCATGGCCCCGGGTATGAATACGCGGATATAACATAATTAATTGGCCGAGGAACGACGAATTAAAAACAACCGTAGTTGCGGTGCTGCCGCCACTAAACCATATGAAATATAATTAAGCATTTCATTACGGAAGTGTGTCCATTTGCGGAATAGAGAGATTACCATAGTTTTGCTTGTGGTCATTAATTTTTTCCGTTTAGTTCTCAGGTTGGATTTCACAGGAAAAACCGATATTTATCTAACAACACTAGTCCAATTTCCCCCACAATTGAATAAACTTTTAATTTACAAAATTTAATAAAAATATAGAACTTTATAAACATTCCGTTTGTCGGAAATGTGTCATATCCAAACTGTCGCTCCTGTGGAAATAACTTGTATCCCCTCACCTTAGAGAGGAGGGTATATATCATTTTCTAGGAGCCAAAAGTGTAAAACATCGAAGGAGTGACCTAAGACCCCAAGCATGTTTGGTGGAAATTCGATTTGGGTCATTTTAAGTCATTTGAGCAATGTCCGTACGTCCGTCCGCACGCCTCTCTGTCTGGCAGTCTGCTGGCTGGTGCGCACGATAACTCGCGAACCAATTAACCGATTGTCTTCAAATTTGGTATTAATTTTGGCGATAATATTTTGCTCTATTTCCGGCTAAGTTTGAAGCTGCGCCATATTGGTCCAATCCTTCTAGAACCTCCCCCGCAAAGGGGGAGGTACTACAACTTTTGGATCAAAATGGTCCATTTGTGTGGGAGGTACCAAAAGGAGCTTGGCAATAATGCCCACTTTTCACTGTACTTTAGGCACTATTAAACCATTACACTGTACAAAATTTGAAGTCGTTGTATGCACTGGTATTATAGTTATAAGCTGGTAACTTTTGGTTCGAAATTGTCCATTTGTGTGGGAGGTACCAAAAGGGGCGTGACAACTTCGCCCATTTTTCTCGAGGTAATAATATCTAATAAACTAATACTATGTGCATAATTTCGAAGGATTCAAATAAATAGTATAGAAGTTATTAAATAATCAATATTTCAATAAATGTTAACCCTTTGTGGGGGAGGTACTAGAAGGAGTGGACCAATATGGCCCATCTTCGAACATAGCCGGAGATAGAAGAAAATATTACCACATACCAAATTTGAATTTCGAGAGTTATCGTGCGCACCAGCCCGCAGACAGACAGACAGACGGACGGACATTTAAATGACCCAAAACGGATATCCGCCGAACATACTTAGGGTCTTAGGTCACTCCTTCGATGTATTACACTTTTGGCTCGTAGCAAATGAATTATACCCTCCTCTCTAAGGTGAGGGGATACAAATACTTGACACACATTTTGGGACTCCCACACAAATGAACTATTTTTCACCTATCAGGTTTTAACTTTAATAAAAGTGCATACTTTGAAGTTATTAAATGCAATTTAAATTGATAATAATTAAGTTAAAAAAAATGAAAAATTTAAGAATATTGACATTGCGATAATAATTTGTAATAATTGGTTTCTTTTCAGTTAACAAAGTACTTAGCTCCACCTCCTCATCAAAGCTTAATCCAAGGAGGAGTTGATGATGTTGATCATAATAAACTAGATCTAAAACGGTAATCTTAAAATGCGCAGTATTCTTTCATACTCGTAGATCAAGAATCGGAAGGAACAAATAGATAGATAAACCTAACGAAATAATCAATGTATACCCTATACCACACTGCGGCCCCGGGTATTATGAGTTTGTGCATTTGTTTGTAACACCCAGAAGGAAAAGAGATAGACCCATCGACTTGGAATCACTTCCTGAGTCAATTTAACCATGTCTTTCCGTCCGTCCATCTGTAGATATATCGCTGTAATCAAATACGACCTGCACGTATTTATGGTCCGATTGTGATGAAATTTACCACAGTTCTCTTTTTTGGCCCAAGGACGGTCCCTTTCGAAATTGGTCAAAATCATTGAGTTTGGCCATCGTAATAGTGGATGTGTGATGCGTAGGTAGGTAGTTCTCTGAACCTTCGTTATTTGAATTGTGATGGATCGCTTATCAGTTGCCGTCCAACACGCCACAATCCCGCACAATAGTCTTGAGCGAACTACTGCTATGCAGATCCAATGGACGATTTTGTGAGAGTGGGCCCAAGGTGCCCCTACAGCTTTCCTACAAAAATATAACGCTTCCTTTGTCTTCCATACCCAGTTCAATACTTCAAATCTGAAGTACAATTCCCTGTCTAGGATTTTACCTAGAAATTTTGCACTTTCCGAAAAGACTAGCTCAGTTTAATTTAGCCAAGGAAGGTCCCCATGTGGAACCTTACACTTTCTAGTAAATAGAACCAATTCTGTCTTGTTTGGGTTAAAGCTCAAACCACTGCTCTGGCCCAACTGGCCAATTCGTTCAGAATCAGGAATGAAAAAAACAGAAATAATTCTGTCTTTTATTAACCAGACAACCGATTGCAACCAAACTTAGCATGTTTGTAGGAGAGGTATTAGAAAAGTTAAGTTATGAGTTTAAGCCCCACGTGGTATGCAGAGGCGGAGCTGCAGGGCCTCAAAATTGGCCATCTCGGGTGAACAAAATGTTTAAGCGCTCTTCGTCCGATTCTTAAAATCGTTTTTGTGTGTATTCTAGTAACCGAGGTTTAAAAAAGGATTTGTGCACCTTACAGTTATCTTCTATAGTTATCGAGATATCTGCATTTGAAAATTTAATAATTTTTTCCCCAACCCTGTGCTGGTATTACGTAAATGTCGAAGCAGAATATGCACCGATTTTGTCCACTTCAACACGTCTGTCTTAATAAAACAATAAAATTTTGCTATATAAAAAAAAATTGGTTCGATGTACCTCATAGAACAAAAGTTATGGCCACTTATGTTAGTTTAAATTTTTTTAGAAAAAAAGTATATCCCGCATTTTCGAGTTTTAGAAGATGTTAGTTAAAAAAAATATAATATATTTACTATCATCTTAAAGAAAACTTTCCAGAGAATGTTCTCAGAGAAAGAACGGGTTAAAAATATCCACTGGTATTGTTTGGACCAAATTATAAGGCAATATATACATATACTTATATATATACTCGGGGCAAAATCGCCTTTTTTGATATGTTTGAATCGGAAGAAAATATATTTGGAACCCAAATTTTTAAATATTTTATATTTCTGAGCAAATAAATTTTATTTGAATATCAATAACATTTATTTAGAAGGCATATGTTAATATATTACAACAAAATATATTTGCAAACTAATTTTCTCAAATAAAATATGTGTTTATATAAAAATAAAATTATTGTTTAGCAATTTTTTCTATTACATTTAGATTAAAAAAGATTTTAAAAATGTTGCGGATTTTTCGAATTTTATTTTTCAGTGATTTGCAGTTATACCTTATTACTGAAAAACATTTATTATTACCGAAAACATAAAACTTGTCATAAAATTGAGGTATTGATATATTAGCTGAATACATAAATGCAAATAAATATTTGTTTCGTAATTAATAGTCCCAAATTTAACATATTAGAACAACATCTTTCTAAATGTATAATTTGTATGTGTGCTAAATATTATATGTTTAGAGTGTACCCTAAACATTTATATATTTCAAGCAGAATATGTTTGGGACAATATACTACAGAAGCGATTTTACCGTTTATAAAGGAAACGATACAAAAATTGGACCAAATGGGCCTAATCTAACAGCATGTTTAATTATGAAGTACTTATGAAGCAATTATGAACACGAAATCAAGGAAAAATTTAAACTAAAATTAAAACCAGTAAGGAAAGGCAGAAAGTCGGGCGGGGCCGACTATATAATACCCTACACCTCCCTAATAATGCGATAAGGGTCATTGCGATAATAATTTGGAATAATTGGTAAATAAGTAGGAACATATTATCTAATTCTGAACCGATAATCGCTAAATTAAGCAATATTCGTTCCTAAATTGAGAAACATATTTCTGGAAAATTTTAATGATCGGAAGTAAAGTACAACTTCTATAGCGCTTTGATACCAAATCAGGAGGAACATATGTACGGATGTTATATATAAATCTGAACCGATTTTCCCTGAATACTCATTCATGTAAAAAGACATCTTTCTGTCGAATTTCGTACTGATCGGATATAAAATACAATCTCTACAGCGCTTACATGTCGAATCGGGGGTAACATATATATGGGGCTATATCTAAATCTGAACCGATTTTCTCCGAATTTGGCAGTATTTCTTCATGTAGAAGGAAACCTCTTTTTGCCGAAATTCGCACTGATCGGATATAAAATAACATTTTTACAGCGCTTACATGTGAAATCGGGGGTAACGTTTATATGGGGGCTATATCTGAATCTGAACCGATTTCTTCCAAATTTAACAGTTTTCATTCAAATAATAGGAAACATCTTTCTGCCGAATTTCATACTGATCGGATATAAAATAACATATTTACAGCGCTTACATGTGAAATCGGGGGTAACGTTTATATGGGGGCTATATCTAAATCTGAACCGATTTCTTCCAAATTTAACAGTGTTCATTCATATTATAAGCAACCTCTTTCTGCCGAATTTCATGCTGATCGGATATAAAATAACATTTTTACAGCGCTTACACTTCAAATCGGGGGTAACGTATATATGGGGGCTATATCTAAATCTGAACCGATTTATTCCAAATTTAACAGTGTTCATTCATATGATAAGAAACCTCTTTCTGCCGAATTTCAGACTGATCGGATATAAAATAAAGTTTTTACAGCGCTTACATGTCAAATCTGGGGTAACATATATATGGGGGCTATATCTAAATCTGAACCGATTTAAACCAAATTCAATAGGTATCGTCCTTGGGCCAAATAAAACATATGTGTAAAGTTTCGTCGAGATCGGACCATAATTGCGACCTGTACTTTGATTACAAGAATACATGCACAGACAGACAGACGGACAGACGGACAGACGGACAGACGGACAGACAGACGGACAGACAGACGGACAGACGGACAGACGGACATAGCTAAATCAACTCAGAAAGTAATTCTAAGTCGATCGGTATAATAAACGGGTCTATTTCTTCTCCTTTTGGCTGTTACAAACAAATGCACAAAGTTATAATACCCTGTACCACAGTGTGGTGTAGGGTATATAAAGGGAAGGGCGTTACTAACAAACGTACAAAGGATTTTATATATAGGGTGATCCATTTCGAGGTTCCCTACTTTTTTAAAGAAAAAACACAGACAATTCAAATTGAATGGGGAATGTTTATTATCATTTGAAAGAACATTCTTTGGCATTTATTTTTTGAAGATTATGTCTATCAAATGTTGGCCGCGGCTACGTCTCAGATGGTCCATTCGTTGAGTCTAATTTTCGATGACTCGTTCGAGCATTTCGACTGGTTCAGGCGTAAGTCTTTCCATGATGAAATGCCAATCAATACTTAACAAAAATAACATGACACGACTCACACACGATCTGTCAAAAAAAGGCTATTGAAAAAAGTATCTCTACTTAGATCACCCTATATAAAGAAGATAATGTTTCCATCTAATTTTGAACAAATTTGTTGTTTCTTTTTTTCTCGATCATTTTCTACGAATCGGAATATATTAATATATAATTTGTTGTCGGGGTACTGTAAAAAAATGTTTGTTGTGGGGGTACTGTAAAGCTGATATACAGGGTTTTCCAAAAAGAGACATATGATTTCTTTGAAAAAAAAACACACACTTATTGTTAAGGACATTCAAAAGTTGTTTATTTAATATGAAGAACAATCCATACAATTAAGTTCTAAATAAAACGTCATTCAAATAGCCTCCACGACTTCTTCTGCAGGATCGAATTCGATGAACCCAATTTTCGAGCACTTTTTCCACTAAATCAAGTCGCATGTCATGAATGGCACGTTCAATATTGACTTGTAAAGCTTGAAGAGAGTCTGGTTTATTTCGAAAGACCAATGTCTTCAAATAACCCCACAAGATGGTGTTAAATCACAACTTCTTAGAGGCCATTCAATATGACAATTTCTTGAAATAATCGAATCTCCAAACTTTTCTCGCAACAATTCAATTGTTTCATTTGCTGTGTCGCACGTAGCCCCGTCTTGTTGGAACCAAATCTTGTCAAGATCAACTTCTTCCAATTTCGGCCATAAAAAGTTGGTTATCATCGATCTATACCGCTCTCCATTGACAGTAACAGTGTTACCAGCTTTATTTCGAAAGAAGTACGGACCGATGATTCCACCTGAACAAAAACCACACCAAACTGTCAATTTATTTAGGTGAATGTAATGTTTTTTCGTGAATAATTTGTGGATTCTCTTCGCACCAGAATCGACAGTTTTGTTTATTTACCGCACCACTCAGATGAAAGTGAGCCTCATCAGAGATGATGATTTGCAATTGAAGTTACAATTGGAGAACAATTATTTTGATAATAAAACTGAATAATTTATAAACGTTGTTCTTGCGTATATCTCTTCATGATGAAATTGTAAACACTCCTGAATACAATGAAAAACAAATGACAGATCATGACATATTACAAAAGGCCGAAACGTCACATCAAAATCATATCATCTCTATTGGAAAACCTGCTACTTATTAGACAAGAGGCGACATTACAAATTCTGGAAAATTTTGTATATATGGGTGAGCCAGTGTCAATATACAAAGCTTTGGCTTAGGCTAGAGGCAACCAGGTAGTCCAATAAAATATGGACAGAAATTACCACCTTTAGTGCATTTAGATAAATCTGACCAAGATTTTACCTCAGAAGGTCAAAATATCTCCTCGCACTAGAGAGGAAAAGACAGCTTACGTTAGTGTCAGTTCTGATGGGACTCTGCCTGATAGGCGAACACGACAGAAGGTTGGATATTGAGGCCAATGACATCTGCAGAAACTTTGTTGATGAAGGTTGAGTATTGAGCACCTGTTTTGTTACTGTTCCGCATTGAGTAAACGAGGTCTGGATATGACTGTCATAGTGACCAACACTGGCGTGTGGTCATAACTCAGACGATGCACAGTGGGCTAAAATGGACAAAAATGGACATAATTCTGCCATTTCAAAACCACTTATCGTATGGCGATGAAATTTTAGGTGTGTATACAAGAGGTGTTAGAGAGTTTTAGTTCTCATACAGGGGCGGAGCTGCAGGGACCTAAATCTGACCACTTCGGGTATACAAAATTTTCATCGGCTTCTAACTTTTGAATGGAGTGTCCGGTTTTAGTGGCGTTGAAGATATCTTGAATAGTTTCCGAGATATGTGGATTTTAAATTTGAATTTTTCATTTTTTCGCAGACTTTGCCTTGGATAAAATTTACAATATCATGAAAAAAGAATCGATAAGATATGTGAAGAAATAAGATAGTTATGGCACTATAAATTCAAATTTTTGAAAAAATTTCTTTTTTGGAGATTTTTTGGCGAAAAAAGTCCAATTCGTATTTAGGTCTTTTTTGGGAATTGAGGGATTTTCCATTTGAAATTTCCACATGTTTCGTTTAATTATTATTTCTAATATGAAAATAAAGTACTTAAAAAAAATTCATCAAAATATATACATTTTTAAGAATTTTATGCCGTATTTACGTTTCTGTCTATATGCAAAATATTTTATTTAATTATACCATACAACACACTGTGGTGCAGGGTATTATAACTTTGTGCATTTGTTTGTAACACCCAATAGGAGCCGAAATAGACCCATCGTTTATTATACCGATCGACTCAGAATCATTTTCTGAGTTGATTTAGCTATGTCCGTCTGTCTGTCTGTCCGTCTGTCTGTGAATGTATTCTTGTAATCAAAGTACAGTTCGCAATTATGGTCCGATCTCGACGAAACTTTACACATATTTTTTTTGGCCCAAGGACGATCCCTATTGAATTTGGTTAAAATCGGTTCAGATTTAGATATAGCCCCCACATACATGTTAGCCCCGAATTGACATGTAAGCGCTGTAAAAACTTTATTTTATATCCGATCAGTATGAAATTCGGCAGAAAGAGGTTTCATATTATATGAATGCACAATGTTAAATTCGGAGAAAATCGGTTCAGATTTAGATATAGCCCCCATATACCCTCGTATATGTTACCCCCGATTTGATATGTAAGCGCTCTAAAAACTGTATTTTATATCCGATCAGTATGAAATTCGGAAGAAAGAGGTTTCCTTCTATATGAATGAACACTTTTAAATTTGGAAGAAATCGATTCTGATTTAGATATATCCCCCATATATACGTTACTCCCGATTTGACATGTAAGCGCTGTAAAAATGTTATTTTATATCCGATCAGTGCGAAATTCGCAAAAAGAGGTTTCTTTCTACATGAATGCTGCCAAATTCGGAGAAAATCGGTTCAGATTTAGATATAGCCCCCATATATATGTTACCCCCGATTTGACATGTAAGCGCTGTGGAGACTGTATTTTATATCCGATCAGTATGAAATTCGACAGAAAGAGGTCTTTTTACATGAATGAGTATTCAGGGAAAATTGGTTCAGATTTATATATAACCTCCATACATATGTTCCTCCTGATTTGGATTCACAGCGCTATAGAAGTTGTACTTTACTTCCGATAATTAAAATTTTCCAGAAAGATGTCTCAATTTAGGAACGAATATTGCTTAATTTAGCGATTATCGTTTCAGAATTAGGTAATATGTCCCTATTCATTTACCAATTATTACAAATTATTATCGCAATGACCCTTATCGCTTTGTTAGGGAGGTGTGGGGTATTATATAGTCGGCCCCGCCCGACTTTCTGCCTTTCCTTACTGGTTATACCTGTCAATAATTAAGGGTTTCCTAGAAATAGTGCCACAAAACAATGTTTTCTGAATGGTAAATCTTACTAAATTTTATTATTGTTTGATAGAAACATGTGATCTACAAGAAATCAGTACATATTGACTGATATAATAACTAATAAGTACAAGAAAGTAGGGAAAAATTAAAAAAAAAAATACATATAGACAGAAACGTAATTACGGCATAAAATTCCTAAAAATGTATATATTTCGATGAATTTTTGTTTTAAAGTTATTTATTTTGATATTAGAAATAATAATCAAACGCAACATTTGGAAATTTCTAATGGAAAATCCCTCAATTCCCAAAAAATACATCAAAAATCCCCAAAAATGGGATTTTTTACTATTAGTCCTATATCTTCGATACGAAAAGCCGCGCTCGGGATTCCCTTTGCAGTCGATTTTGTTACACCCTAATACAAGTAAATAAAAAGAAAAATTTAACATTTTAGCTTTGCGGTTGGAGAAAATCGATCAAACTTTTAAAATTTATGTAAAAAAAGTCCAAATCGGAGAAGGGTGGCAACCACACCAATTAAAATTTTAACTTCGGATTTTCTCTAACAGATTCTGTGAAACGTCTCCTTTAAAATGAGTATAAATTTGATATACTATGTGTAACAAACTTTTTCTACAAGACCTAAATACGAATTGGACATTTTTCGCCAAAAAATCTCCAAAAATTACATATTTTCAAAAATTAGACTTTATAGGGCCATAGCTTTCTTATTTCTTCACATATCTTATCGATTCTTTCTCATGATATTGTAAATTTTATGGATTGCTAAAGTCGGCGAAAAAATGAAAAATTTAAATTTAAAATCCACATATCTGGGAAACTATTCAAGATATCTTCACCCTATAAAATGTTTATTGTACATACAGAAAAAAACGCCACTAAAACCGGACACTCCATTCAAAAGTTAGAAGCCGATGAAAATGTTGTATACCCGAGGTGGTCAACTTTAGGGCCCTGTAGCTCCGCCCCTGTATGAGACAGGGGGCACAAGTTCCGAACTTAAGCTCTCTAACACCTCTTGTATACACACCTAAAATTTCATCGCCATACGATAAGTGGTTTTGAAATGGCAGAATTATGTTAAATTTTTTTCCATGTCAGCCCACTGTGCGATGTCATAACATGTCTTGAGGCTACATCCTTAAATTTACAAACAGAACTCGACTACCATAGATCCCTTAAAGTGACGACTTATTTGTTGCCACTACGAGTATTTATTACCAACATCTTCACAGATAGCCAAATGTCGATCAAAGCAATAACTTCGGAAAAGGTCAAATCCAGAACAGTGTTAGACTGTAAAAGAACGATAAATAATTACTCAGTCCATGGTCAATTGCGTATTTTGTGGGTACCGGGACACAACGGAGTGATTGGAAATGAACGAGCAAACAGCTTGGCTTCAAAGGGTAGAAAACTTCGAGTAATAAACATAGAAAATTGGAAACCTTTCGAAGCCACGAAGGATGAGTTATATAGAGTGGAATAGAGCAACTGCAAAGATACTGTGGGGTGACCCAAGTGAGAAGAAAGCAAGTAGTTTTCTGAAACTAAACAAGATCGAGATTAGTAAGATGATGAGTGTTCTAACGGGACACTCAAGCTTACAGGCAAATCTTCATCGCATAGGACTAGCAGAAAACAACGAGTGCAGGGCATGCAGGGAAAACATCGAAACAATGGAACATTTTCTGTGTCACTGCCCAGCTTTCACACATGCAATATCCCGATATTTCGGTTCCGACATATTGCCAGACTTGACTCATCTCAGAGGATATGACTGTAAGATACTGAGAAAATTCGTGTCTAGTACCAATTTTCTGTAACCCGTTGGGTATAAAAATCATAAATAAGGAGCGCACAACAGGCCGAACCACTGGCTTACGTGTATGTCCATGGACATGAGACGTTTAAACGTCTCCTCTATTCAACCTCACCCAACTAGTATTTATGTACAATATGTAGAAAATGTTTACCCCCATTTGACCACTATAAAAGTAAGTCAATAAGGGAGATGATGGATAAAATGCTCAGATACTGACAAATAACACCTACATACGTATATATTCAACAATTTATTTGTGATTTTTATTTTAAGTATACTCATATGTCAATTCTTTCCATTTCTTCCATTCAATCTGTAGTAAACGAGTATTGGACTTTAAAATTTTCTTGAATTATTGTTTGTGGCAATTGAAATTTATCTATCAGCCAGTTGCAACTATTATGAGCTAAAAATAATACCTAAATATACACATACATATTTCATTTAATTTATTTATTTTCCATTATCGAAAAACGAATAACTCGTCCAAGTGTAGTTTTTGTACACTTCACTTTATAATGACTTAGTGTTGTGTTGTTATCCTATCCCTATTCCCTTTGTTATTTCAATATATTTGAATTTAGTTTATTTTACCAATTTATTTATGGTTTATCAACTCATTTGCGTGTATATGTACAATTTTTATTTTATTTTCATAGATGTGCATGTATATAGAAGTGCACTGAGAAGAAAAGCCGCCTCTACGGTATTCTTTTGCAGAGTAATCGATATTTGAAACAATTTTCAGTGATTTGATAAAAACGTTTAAAAGCCGAAGCACAGCATTTTTCTTTTTTTTTATTCTTATTCATAAAAGTTATGAGAATTGTATATAACTGATTTTTCATGTAATAACATATTTTAAACTAGTATAAATTATTATTAATTATAATTTCGTCCCGTATAAACTTTGTACGTATAAAAATATTAATTAGACCACACATTTTGTATGAGTATATGGCATTTAAAAAAAATAATCAACAATTTTTTTTTCAATTCTAACAAAACAGTTTTCGGTACATTTTTCGTTTCGGACGGAGAGATACTAATTTAAAATCATATTTAAAATGATTAACTATTAATTCGCGGCATTCCTTAACGGCGATTTTAAACCAATAAATTGGCACCCTACTCAAATATACTAAATCGATACAATTGAATTCGGTATGAAGTATGTGGAAACATTCTTGTGTAACACAAATTTAAAATAAAATTATTGCGCGGCAACAGTGTCCAAAATTTGAGTTGTTAAAATGTAACCAAATGTTAATATTCAAAAAGATGTATATATTAAGAAACTACTTCCAAGTCTCGTATATATGTGTCGTATGTACGGGGCGAAAAGAAAGCAGTTAATAAGCATTTAATCTCTTTGGATTTCTCATAACTATGAAAACATAACTTTAACGATTTTCTCTGTGTGCAGAGCAAATCCTAGATAAATGTACATTTGTATATTAGGGCGGACCAAATATATGGGGTACAGAGTATTATGACTTTGTGCACACTCCAGCAGAAATGCAGAAACTATTAAAGTACATTATCCCCTGGCTGCAGAAAATTTTTGTAGGCTGTGTTAGGCGTTCATACATCCCGAATCAATGGAGGGATACTAAAGTGGTATTCATACCCAAAGCGGGGAAGATATCGCACACTAGGCCAAAAGACTTCAGACCAATTAGCCTATCCTCTTTCCTATTGAAAAGTCCGGAAAGACTTTTAGATTATTTCATTAGGCAAAACCTGAATACAAAACTCCAGTCGGGGAACCAACATGCTTACAAAAAGGGAAAGTCTACAGAATCAGATCTGCACGAACTTGTGAGTACTATCGAATCGTCCCTACATTTCAAAGAATTCACCATGGTGGCGTTTCTTGACATAGAAGGGGCTTTTAACAACATACACACAGATGCGGTAATCGCGGCATTGTCACATCTAAAGGTGAACTCTAACTTGATTAGACTAATTCAAAGACTACTCAACAGAAGACGCATAACAGCATGTCTAGAGTCCACAATCCTCTAACAAAGTTTGTAAACAGAGGGTGAATGAAATCCTGCTAGATCTAGAACGTTGTGGCTGCAAGGTCGTGGCATATGCGGACGACCTGGCAATAGCAGTGAGTGACAAATTCGAAAACATCCTCCGAGATATTCTACAGGTGGCTCTGAACAAGTTGGCTAGATGGGCCAGAAGCAGCGGTTTGGGTGTTAACCCTCTTACTAGGTTCTCTTTACTAGGATGAATAATGTCCCTCATGTGGACCCTCCTCCTCGGATAAATGGGACAGATCTAGTCTTTTCTGAAAGTGCAAAATTTGTAGGAATAATTTCGTAAACTGTCATTCAGACTAAACGTAATGGAACGTGTAAAGAAGGCCAACATCGCCTTATATTCCTCCAGGAAGGCTGTAGGGTCGCGCTGGGGCCTCTCTCCTAATATTGTCCATTGGATATATATAGCAGTGGTTCGTCCAATACTGTTATACGGCATTGTGGTATGGTGGACGGCAACTGACAAACTAACCATCACAAACCGGCTATCAAGGGTTCAGAGAACTGCCTGCCTGTGCATAAGCGGAGCGTTAATGACTACAGCGACTGAGTCTCTACAAGCCCTTCTCCATATCCTGTCGATTAATCTTGTGGCGAGAGAAGTTGCAACCAAAGCGGCACTAAGATTAAACTGCCTATCAATGTTGAGGTACAAGAACTACGGTCACATGAGAATATCAAAGCGTAGTGCTATGTTAACCGACCGAGTGGACTATATATCAACGGTGCGCACCTTTGAGAGGAACTACATTGCTATGGTACCAGCCAGGCATGAATGGGATGGCAGAATACCCGGAAATATAAACCATCTCCACTTCTATACGGATGGTTCGAAGCTTGATGAAAAGGTTGGCTTCGGAGTACACTGTGAAGAGCTTAATTTGGATATAGCTCACAGACTACCAGATACCTGCGGTGTCTATCAAGCCGAAATAATGGCAATATGGGAAGTCGCCAAGTGGCTGAGTCGGAACATAGTAACCAACACTGGCGTTGTCATTTACTCGGACAGCCAGGCTGACATCAATTCTCTGGAGGCCACATCCCTAAATTCACAAATAGCCCTCGACTGCCGCAGATCTCTTAACGAGATGGCTGAGCAGTTTAATATACACCCCATATGGGTGCCTGGGCATAGGGATATCCCGGGGAACTGCAAAGCCGATGAACTTGCTAGGAAAGCGACGACTTTACAAATGATTGGGTATAAACTCCAATGACTTCTGCAGAAGAAGCTGTAGAGATGAGGAAAAAGTGGAGAGCATTGAGCACTTGCTAAGCGAGTGTCCCGCTTTGAGTAAACGACGACTGGACCTACTAGGGTCGGCCTTTCTAAGCAGCCTAACAGATCTTTCCAGTGCCACTATTTGTGCTATCGATACATTTGTAACGGGTGATCCAAGTAGAGATTCTCTTTTCAATAGCCTTTTTTTGACAGATCACGTGTGAGTCGTGTCATGCTGTCATATTATTTTTGTTAAGTATTGTTTGGCATTTCATCATGGAAAGACTTACGCCTGAACAATGTTTAAAAATCGTTCAACTTTATTACCAAAATTCACGTTCTGTGAGGAATGTGTTTCGTGCACTTCGCTCAACCTTTGTTAACATAATCGGCCTACTGAGCGTACTATTCGCAACTCCATCACCCATCTTGAGACCCAGCATTCATTATTGGATAATATTCGACCGAATAGACCACGTCCAGCACGCAGTGAAGAAAATGTAGCTGAGAGTGTACACGAAGACCGTGGAGAGTCGATTCGGCGCCGTTCGCAGGAACTCGGACTGACGTATGGAACGACTTGGCGCATTTTACGTCGAGATCTTAAATTGAAAGCATACAAAATACAGCTTGTGCAAGAACTGAAGCCGCCGGACCTTCCCAAGCGACTTCGCTTCGCTCTTTGGGCTCCTGAAAAGTTCCAAGAAGATCCGACGTTTTCGAGCCAAATTTTGTTCAGCGATGAGGCCCATTTCTGGCTCAATGGGTATGTGAACAAGCAAAATTGCCGCATTTGAGACGAAGGGCAACCTGAAGAGATTCAAGAGCTGCCACTTCATCCAGAAAAAACAACGGTTTGGTGTGGTTTGTGGGCCGGTGGAATCATCGGTCCATATTTCTTCAAAAATGAAAAATGAAATGATGACGTTATCGTGCCATGATAACCGACTATTTAATGCCGGAAATTGAAGCTCGTGATCTCGGCGACATTTGGTTTCAACAAGACGGAGCCACTTCCCACACATCGCATCAATCAATGGATTTATTGAGAGAACACTTCGGTGAGCAGATAATTTCACGTTTTGGGTCGGTCGATGGTCCATATTTCATCGGTCCATATTTCTTCAAAAATGAAAAATGAAATGATGACGTTATCGTGCCATGATAACCGACTATTTGATTCCTGAAATTGAAGCACGTGATCTCGGCGACATTTGGTTTCAACAAGACGGCGCCACTTCCCACACATCGCATCAATCAATGGATTTATTGAGAGAACACTTCGGTGAGCAGATAATTTCACGTTTTGGGCCGGTCGATGGTCACCAAGATCGTGTGATATCACACCGTTAGATTTATGCGGACAAACCCGCTTCGATTCAGGCCTTGGAGCAAAACATCACGCGTGTCATTCGCCAGTTACCAGTCGAAATGCTCGAACAAGTCATCGAAAATTGGACTCAACGGATGGACCTTCTGAGACGTAGCCGCGGCCAACATTTGATAGACATAATCTTCAAAAAATAAATGCCAAAGAATGTTCTTTCAAATGATAATAAACATTCCCCATTCAATTTGAATTTTCTGTGTTTTTTTCTTTAAAAAAATAGGGAACCTCGAAATGGATCACGCTTTATATCAAACAGGTTGGTTTCGATGAAGGGCATTTTAGCCCGTGGTACCACTAGGGACCTAAACTGGTCTATGTGACTGAAGAAAAAAAAGAAAACGGCTGCCACCCTAACCTAAACCTAAAAACCTAATGACTTTGTGCATTTGTTGTAATGCCCAAAAAGAGAAGAAATAGAACCATAATATATTATTATTCCGATCGACATAAAATTTCTTTTTGAGACGATTTAGCCATGTCCGTCTGTCTGTCCATGTATTATTGTGATCCAAGTGCAGGTCGTATTTATGGTCCGATTGTGAAGAGCACAGTGCTCTTTTTTGGCCCAAGGACAATCCCTATTGAAATTGGTCAAAATCGGTTCAGATTTAGATATAGCCCCCATATATATGTTACCCCGATTTGACATGTAAGCGCTGTAGAAACTGTATTTTAAATCAGATCAGTACGAAATTTGGCAGAGAGAGTTTCTTATTACACGAATGAACACTGCCAAATTCGACAAAGAACAAGTGTCAATAATACAAAGAACCGCTCGAAGTAATGCAAATATTGCTGACGTTCAGGCAAGTGTTGCTGAAGACCACAATTTGTCGATTCCAAGACGTTCTCAGTAATTGGTACTGTCTCAAACCACAACCTGGCGGATTTTGAGAAAGGATTTGGGTTTGCATCCGTATAAAATTGTTCTCACTCAAGAACTGAAGCCATTGGACCACCGAAAATGTCATGAATTTGTTGATTTTGCCTTGGAACAACTTGAAAACGATAACGATTTTTTTAAGAAAATCATCTTCTCCGATGAAGCTCACTTTTATCTGAGTGGTGCGGTAAATAAACAAAACTGTCGATTCTGGTGCGAAGAAAATCCACACACTATTCATGAAAAACCATTACATTCACCTAAATAAATTGACAGTTTGGTGTGGTTTTTGGTCAGGTGGAATCATCGGTCCGTACTTCTTTCGAAATAAAGCTGGCAACACCGTTACTGTCAATGGAGAGCGGTATAGATCGATGATAAACAACTTTTAATGGCCGAAATTGGAAAAAGTTGAACTTGACAAGATTTGGTTCCAACAAGACGGGGCTACGTGCCACACAGCAAATGAAACAATTGAATTGTTGCGAGAAAAGTTTGGAGATTCGATTATTTCAAGAAATTGTGATATTGAATGGCCTCCAAGAAGTTGTGATTTAATACTATTAGACTATTTCGTGTGGGGTTATTTCAAGACATTGGTCTTTCGAAATAAACCAGACTCTCTTCAAGCTTTACAAGTCAGTGTTGAACGTGCCATTCATGACATACGACTTGATTTAGTGGAAAAAGTGCTCGAAAATTGGGTTCATCAAATTCGTTCCTGCAGAAGAAGTCGTGGAGGCCAATTGAATGACGTTTTATTTAGAACTTAATTGCATCGATTTTACTTCACCTTAAATAAAAAACTTTTGAATTTTCTGAACAATAAGTGTGTTTTTTTCAAAGAAATCAATCATATCACTCTTATTGGAAAGTATAGTTCAAATATGGTGTAACAAAACTTTCGAAATTAAATTAGCTTCAATTTGTTTTTTCATTAGGAAAAAAATTTTAAGCAAAGGGCGCAATATGCCAAAAAATTAAAAAAATGCATGAACGAGCAATCAGTGCCCGATTATGATGTAGAACTATTCAACATCCTTAAATCTCTACGTGGAGGATGTTTCACGGGCTTTTTAAAGGTACGTATAAATGCAATTTATTGGTGGTATGTATATATGTCGATTTCTCCATTCTAAACTATGCTAAGTGCAAAAAGGTAGTTTTTCAGGAGAGGCCATCAAAGATTGATGAATTTTATAAATTTGTACAAGTACAGTGTGACAAAAATGGTTAACTTACAGTACAGTGGAGCAAAGAGGGTTAAATATGGTACAGTGGGGCAAAAACTGTTAAATATGGTACTGTGAGACAAAGGGTTTGATATGACACAGTGGGGAAAAGAGGGTTAACTATGGTACAATGGGGCACAATTAGTTGAATAAGGCAACGTGGGACAAAATGCGTTTAATATGGTACAGTGGGGCACAATTAGTTGAATAAGGTAACGTGGGACAAAATGGGTTAAATATGGTACTGTGGGTCAAAAAGCTTTAACTATGGAACAGTGGGACAAAAATGTGTTAACTATGGTACAGTGGGACACAAATGGTTAAATATGGTACAGTATGACAAAAATGGTTACAGTGGCCACAAACAGTAAAATATGGTACCGTGGAACAAAACGGGTTAAGTATGGTACAGTGGCGCAAAAAGCGTTATCTATGGAACAGTGGGGCAAAAATGTGTTAACTATGGTGCAGTGTGGCAAAAATGATTAAATATAGTAGGACAAAAAGGTGTTAAATATGATTCAGTGGATCCAAAAGGGTTAAATATGGTACAGTGGGTTAAAAAGCGTACATTTAGTACAGTGGGCAAAAATATGGATGCAGGGAGAGAGGGTAACTTAAATATGAAATAAGATTTTTTTTTCAAAATGTATGCTTTTGGTAGCACTGTGTTGCAAAAATGTTATAATTATGATGAAGTTGGGGCAAGCAAAAATTGTTCACTATGTTCCAGAGGGGCGAATATGTGTTAAATATGGTTTAGTGGAGCAAAAAGGATTAAACGGTGAAGCAGAAAAAGTTAAATACGGTAAAATGGTTACATGTGGCAAGTGAGCGAAAAAAGGGGAACAATAGTCCCAGATGTAAAAAAAATCGTACTCTAATAACAAGTGTTTAATATGGAACAGTGGTGCATAAAGTGTTGAATGTCTTCCCAGGGTGATCCCAGAGCTAAGAAATTGTTTTTTTTTAAACCGTGGGGAAAAACAAGTTAAATAAATGGCACATATAGGGGAAAAATTGTTGAAATACGGCCTAAGGTTGCGATTTCGATCTTGAAATATCAATGATTTGTAAATATTGTACAATCGTGCAAAATTTGTTAATTACGACACAGAAAGGGTTAAATGTGGCACAATGGAGCGATTCACTTTAGCTTTTAAAATTCTTACCTTTATAGATACAGTGGGACAAATATGGCTTTATATTGTACCAGGGTTTAAATTTAGCTACATAAACTAGGGGAAAGTTGCTAACGTATGATCAAAAAAATAGTTTTTCAACGTTCAGAGGTGCAGTGTGGAAAGGGATAAATATTGTTCCATGATGTCAGGGCAACTCTTGGAACACAAACTAGAAATGTAACGAGGGTTCGTATTTTATAGAATAAAGGTAATCAAATCATCTTAATTTTGCACCATATATAATAATCATGTCATTTTGAAAGAAAGAGGTGCAACTATTTTACAGTATCCTAAACAGAAAATAAATAAAAGATGGGGGCTGCGAAGCGCAACGGGTTAAAGCTAGTTTGCAATAAAATGCCAATGATTTTCCTTTACAAACTATGATGAATATTGAAATTACAAAACAGAGAGAATCATTTCAATAAAAAATAATTTCCATTTCTGACATTTTTAAGTAAAAATGCTATTATATAGGTTGAAGAGGTACTAGACACGAATTTTCTCAGTATCTTCCAGTCATATCCTCTGAGTTGAGTCGAATCTGGTAATAAGTCTGACCCGAAATGTTGGGATCTTGCATGTGTATAAGCCGGGCAGTGACACAGACAATGTTCCATAGTTTCGATATTTTCCCTGCATGCCCTGCATTCGTCGTTTCCTGCTAGTCCTATGCGATGAAGATGTGCTTGTAAGCTTGAGTGTCCCGTGATAACACTCATCATCTTACTAATCTCGATCTTGTTTGGTTTCAGAAAACTTTTTGTTTTCTTTTCATTTGGTCACCCAACAGTATCTTTGCAGTTGCTCCTACTGCTGCGCTATTCCACACAGTTTTGTGAGCCATCACTGCCCAGTGCTTCAACTCATCCTTCATGGCTTCGAAAGGTTTCCAATTTTCCATGTTTATTACTCGAAGTTTTCTGTTGTTTGAAGCCAAGCTGTTTGCCCGTTCATTTCCAATCACTCCGTTGTGTCCTGGTACCCAGAAAATACGCAGTTGACCATGATGGGCTGAGTAATCATTTATCGTTCTTTGTCAGTCTAACACAGTTCGCGATTTGACCCTTTCCGATGTTGTTGCTTAAATCGCCATTTGGCTATCTGTGAAGATGTTGCCAAATTTAGGCTTTGTGGTGTTACTGTGCCAGTTCACACACTCCGTGATTGCTCGAACTTCTGCTTAAAATACCGTGTTATGGTCAGGGAGGCGGAAGTGAAGTTCGGCTTCTGGTTCGTCAATAAAAAGTCCCAGATCCGTCCTTCCTCCTCGCTTGGACCCATCCGTGTAGCAGCTGGTTCCCAGTAATCACAGATAGCTGTAAGCCGCACTTCAGGAATGCGGTCGGCGATTTCTGGCGTTTGAATGTGACCAACTAGAGATTCTAAAATCTTCTGATGGTACGACTTGTGGTCTCGATATATCCATTCACCCATCACTTGTAGACGTCTTGCTGTGAGGGCTGCCTCATACTTTATACGGATGACTATTGGTTGGATGTGCAGTATAGTCTCCAACGCTTTTGTTGGTGCAGTTCTAAATGCCCCGCTTATACCTAGACAGCACATACTTACGTTGAATTTTTTGCAAAGGTATTATATAGAAACTGAAGAAAACACCAGATTAAATTTTGCAAGATCTGCTCAGATAACATTGGGCTCCATGCCAATATATATTTCTCATATCTATGTTGGTGTTTTCCTGGGCCAGTATGCAAATTAAAATTTAAGAGGAAAAATAAATAACGATATATACAACAAGTAAGTAAGTTAAGTCGGACAATTCGACTAATGAATACCCTCACCTTGAGTCTCAAAAAAATATTAGAAAATTTATTTATTTTTTGGTTTTATTTAAATTATTATCAATTTAAATTGCATTTAATAACTTTAAAGTACTGGTTTTAAAGTTAGAAAATGTTTACTTTTGGTAGAAAATGGTCCATCTGTGTGAGAGGTACCAAAACGGGCGTCCCACTAACGGTCACTTTTCTCTGGACTCTAGGTACTATAAAAGCATAACACTGTACCAAATTGCATGTATTTGTAAACTCTGGTATTAAAGTTAAAATCTGGTAACTTTTGGTACAAAATGGTCCATTTGTGTGGGAGGTACCAAAAGCAGTGTGGCAATAATGCCAATTTTTCACTGTATTGTGGGTACAATTAAACCATTACACTGTACACAATTTTAAGTCTTTGTTTGCACTGGTAATAAAGTTATAAGCTATTAACTTTTGGTTCAAAATTGTTCATTTGTGTGGGAGCTGCCAAAAGGGGCGCGGAAACTTCGCCCATTTTTCTTGAGTTAATAGAGACTAACAAACTAATACTATGTGTAGAATTTCAGAGGATTCAAATAAGTAGTATTGATGTTATTAAATAACCAATATTACACTAAATGTTAACCCTTTGTGGGGGAGGTACTAGAAGGAGTGGACCAAAATGGCCCATCTTCGAAATTACCCGGAGATAGAAGAAAATATTACCACATGCCAAATTTGGAGTAAATCGGTTACTCCCTGCGAGAGTTATCGTGCGCACCAGCCAGCAGACAGACAGCCAGACAGACGGACATTGCTCATTCGACTTTAAATGACCCAAAACGGATATCCGCCGAACATACTTAGGGTCTTAGGTCACTCCTTCGATGTGTTACACTTTTGGTTCGTAGCATATGATATATACCCTCGTCACACTAAACTGAGGGTATAAAAATAACGGGGCTGAACACCATATTAAAATGTTCAGTGTTCATTTAGAATATATGGGGCTACATAACTTTATTTTTCACAGAATTGTAAGTTGGTGTCATTGATATTTACAATGCAAATTAAATTTGCAGATGCATCGGATGCACTCAAAAACGTTAACGACGCGAACATAAATTCCTGGTATGAAAAATAGAACTTACGGCCTTTAAAATGAGTTTTTTTTTGCAAAAATCCGTCCACGCGTCCGAAAATACAGAACTCGAAATGTACGCCCATTGAGAAATTTATATTGTACTAGCTGACCCCAGCAGACGTTGTCCTGCCCGTCCTGTTTGGAACGTATTGGTTTGTTATTTATTGATATTTCATTCAAAAATGCATACATCCCGTATTTCAGGAAAAAATCATCAAAAACATTTTTATTGACCATATGTCCACTACAGCGCCATCTACCGGTTAGAATCTTATATACAGACTTTTATCAAGACAAACCACACATACATTTTAAATTTCATTCAAATCAATCTGGAAATGCGAATTTTGCAAATAACTTGACCATTCCGCAATTTATCGCGGTATAAATAATTCTAAAACACAAATGACCCCAAACTGAATATATTGTTCAATTTTCAGCCCATTCGCTTTTCTGGTTTCGGAGATCATGCGTTACTAACAAACGTACAAAGGATTTTATATATAAAGATATACGAAATGTACGCCCATTTGAAAATTGGTTAAATACTCGTAAGTTTAAATGTAAGTTCTTCTTCAACTCCTCCATGATGAAAGAAATCGCTTCTGCAGTATATTGCCCCAAACCTATTGTGCTTGAAACAGACATATGTTTAGGATACACTCCAATAATATAATAATTGAAAATTTTCGGGGATATAGTTGCAAATAAAGGATGTATAGGTATTGTAAAACCCCAGCAAACCTAAGCAATCGAAATATTATTTGTTTGGGAGAATGTTGTTCGAAACAAAAGTATTTTTTTTCATCCAATATTTTTTTATTTCAAACCATTATTTCCAAAATAAAGATTAATTTGTGTTTAAGTATTTTGGTAATGTATTAATGCCTTAATTTAAAGGCAAGTTTTCTGTTTTTCAGAAGTTCAAATTGAATTTTTTTAGAAATTATATATGTTTGTAAAGTTCGATTACAAATTTAAGCCGTATAATATTCCATAACTATAAAAAGTGATGAATTGGAATATTTATAAATTAAGAAAATAGTCCTGCAAAACAAAACCTAATGCTACTTATGACATTTTTAACTATAAAGTATAATACGAAATCTATGAAAAATTTATGATATAATTCGAGAAACTCAGCAAAGATTCGAAAAAGTCAGAAAATGTTTATCCTTTTTTAATAAAAAATATATGTAAACCTTTTTAAACGATAACTTTGTTTGTGTTTAAATAGATATGTATTTCATTTGCGAAAGTCAGTTCGCAAATATATTTTGTTTTAATATATTTTATTAATATATGCGTTCCAAATATAATTTCTTGATTTTCAAATAAAATTTTTTCACGAATAATATTTAACAATTTTGTTTTCAAATTTATTTTCTTTGAACTCAAACATATGAAAAATTTCGATTTTCTCTCGTGTAGAAACAAGCGATCCGTATAAAATTAGGTGGTTTGCATTTTATTTCAAAACGGACCATATCGAAACAAATATTAATTTCAATTTATGGTCTTCAACCACATTTAGCTACCAATCCTGCTGAAATTTTCCAATTTGATTTTTTTTTGGCTTGAAATAATTTATTTGTATAATTAATTGTATATAAATTAGTGTTTCAAAATTCTCATAACTCAGCGCATACGTTAAAAACTTTATGTTTACATCATTCGCATCAAACATATAACGGGTTTTCCAATAAGAGTGATATGATTTCTTTGAAAAAAAAACACTTATTGTTAAGGAAATTAAAAAGTTTTTTTGTTTAATAAGAAGTACAATCGATACAATTAAGTTATAAAATAAAATAAATAAATAAAACGTCATTGAAATAGCCTCCACGACTTCTTCTGCAGGAACGAATTCGATGAACCCAATTTTCGAGCACTTTTTCCACTAAATCAAGTCGTATGTCATGAATGGCACGTTCAATATTGACTTGTAAAGCTTGAAGAGAGTCTGGTTTATTTCGAAAGACCAATGACTTCAAATAACCCCACAAGAAATAGTCTAATAGTGTTAAATCACAACTTCTTAGAGGCCATGCAATATCACAATTTCTTGAAATAATCGAATCTCCAAACTTTTCTCGCAACAATTCAATTGTTTCATTTGCTGTGTGACACGGAACCACAATCGGTCAATGGCAAAAAGATAGCTCTTAACGAGAGCTAAAATATTGCTATTAGGTGTCAAGGTCGCATGTCGAATGGAAAGTGTTTCTTTTTGGATTTTTAAAAAATGGACTTAGCATAATTTTTAAATATGAACGGAAAGTTTATTTTTGCTCTAGCTCCTTAACGGTACGTCGGATCGGGAATCGGCCAATGGAAAAAAGATAGCTCTTAACGAGAGCTAAAGTATTGAATGTCAAGGTCGTAGGTCGACTGGAAAGTGTTTTTTTGGATTTAAAAATAATGGACTTAGCGCACGAAAAGTTGAAATTGGAGAACGATTATTTTGATAATACAACTGAATAATTTGTAAAGGTTGTTCTTGCGTATGTATATCTCTCCATGATGAAATTGTAAACACTACTGAATACAATGGAAAACAAATGACAGATCATGACATGTTACAAATGGCCGAAACGTCACTTCAAAATCATATCATCCCTATTGGAAATTCCGTTATATTGTAATACTGGTGTAGGGTATTATGCATCGTCTAGCATTGCACAGAAAAGAGTAGAATTCGTAGAATTTTGTAAATGGTTCTTCCTCATGAAAATATACTGTATGTCAGCTCTAAGTTTTGGTCGATATTTTTTGCCCGACAAATTTCCTCCACCCTAGTGTACATATGTATGTCGAAAGAAATTCAGTTCTTTGTTATTTGTGAGATCATGTTTTTGTTAATATGACAACACTTTTGTTTCCCTAATGAATATTAATGCAGTTCTGTTGCAAAACATAACCAAATAAAATTGAATTATGACCAAACCCTATAAGACAACAACTTTGCCATTTGTCCTTTATTCAATTAATACGAGAAGAAATCTATATATATATAAATGAAACGGTCCATCTGTGTAATGGCATCACGTCAGAACGGCTGGTGCGATTTGGATGATTTTTTTTTATTCGATTCTAAATTTTCACGAGATGGTTTGTATAGAAAAAAAACATTAATTGGACAAAGGGGCGTGGTACCTCCCATACAAATCGCAGGTTAAAAATCCGATATTTCTGCTCCAATTATAGGTATAGTGCTGAAATTTTGTTTGTATGCATTTAATGGCAGATTATGTGAATTTTCAAAAAATGGGCGGAATCGGACCAATGGGCGTGGCCCCGCCCATATAAGCCAAATTTTGAAATTGAGATATTTTGCACAATTTGTTAGCGAGAGTGCTGGAATTTTGTGTATATGTAAACGGTGGCAGTCTACGTGATTGGTCCAAAAATGGGCGGGATCGGACCAATGGGCGTGGCCCCGCCCACATAGACAAAATTTTGATATCTTGCACAATTTGCTAGCGGGAGTGCTGCAATGTTGCGTATATGTATCTGGTGGCATTCTACGTAATTGGTGAAAAAATGGGCGGGACCGGACCAATGGGCGTGGCCCCGCCCATATAAGCCAAATTTAAAAAATGTGATATCTTGCACAATTTGTTAGCGAGAGACCTGGAATTTTGTGTATATATATCGATCTACGTGATTGGTCCAAAAATGGGCGGGTTCGGACCAATAGGCGTGGCCCCGCCCACAATGACCAAATTTTGAAATTTTTATATCTTGCACAATTTGCTATCGGGAGTGCTGCAATGTTGTGTATATATATCTGGTGGCATTCTACGTAATTGGTCAGAAAATGGGCGGGATCGGACCAATGGGCGTGGCCCCGCCCTTATAAGCCAAATTTTGAAATTGATATAACTTGCACAATTTTTTATCTAGAGTGCTGTCATGTTGTAGATATGTATCTGGTGACACTCCACGCGATTGGTCCAAAAATTGGCGGGATCTGACCAATGGGCGGGCCACCGCCCATATAAGCCAAATTTTGAAATTGAATTATCTTGCTCATTTTGTTAGCGAGAGTGTTGAAATTTTGGGTATATGTATCTGGTAGCAGTCTACGTGATTTGCTTTCAAATGGGCGGAATAGGACCAGTGGGCGTGGCCCAGCCCATATTTTGATATATCTTGCATGTATTATATAGGAAATACATGAACAAAAATGCTCGGTATGCGATAATTACAGCTGCTCACTCCAATACAATCGCAATATGATAATGTGATGCAATATCAATGAAACAAGAATTTGGAAATTTTATTAGTATACATTTCTATTTTCTGGACTTTCCACTGAATTCGGTATTTTTTCATTCAGTGAATTTATTACTAATACCAGTAAGGAAAGGCAGAAAGTCGGGCGGGGCCGACTATATAATACCCTACACCTCCCTAACAATGCGATAAGGGTCATTGCGATAATAATTTGGAATAATTGGTAAATGTATTTTGAACCGATAATCGCAAAATTAAGCAATATTCGTTCCTAAATTGAGAAAAATCTTTCTGGAGAACTTTGTAATGATCGGAAGTAAAGTACAACTTCTATAGCGCTTTGTAACCAAACATATATATGGAGGTTATATATAAATCTGAATCGATTTTCCTACAATACTCATTCATGTAAAATAGAAACCTGTTTCTGTTGAATTTCGTACTGATCGGATATAAAATACAGTCTCTACAGCGCTTACATGTCAAATTGGGGGTAACATATATATATGGGGGCTATATCTAAATCTGAACTGATTTTCTCCGAATTTTGCGGCATTCCTTCATGTAATAAGAAACCTCTTTCTGCCGAATTTCTTACTGATCGGATATAAAATACAGTTTCTACAGCGCTTGAATTTCAAATCGGGGGCAACATATATATGGGGACTATATCTAAATCTGAACCGATTTTCTCCGAATTTGGCAGTATTCCTTCATGTAATAACAAACCTCTTTCTGCCGAATTTCATACTGATCGGATATAAAATACAGTTTCTACAGCGCGAATTTTGACATGGGCAGCGAAGCGCACCGGGCTCAGCTAGTATAGTAATAAATAATGGTTACATAAGTAAAATAACTTCAATATTTGTAATGAGGACATGGCTTGTTCAAATTGAAATTGAATGCAGTACATTAGGCCAGATAACGGTTTGACACAACTGATTTTTATTCTATTGAAATATGTGTGAATTTATCCACAAAGAACCACTGATATTCAAATTAGGTATAATCCAGGAGATTGTTGACCCGATTATATAATGTCAGAAAGGAAATATATGTCTATTTTATTTTGAGAAAAAATCATAACTATTAAAGAAAAACCAAACTTAGTTCATATTTTGTTATAGTCTCCATAAACACTCTATTCGCCCAGCTTAGTATGGATTTATCGGTTAACAATTCTTGTTGGTTCAGGTGGTTCTCGAGTTCTGTCAGGGAGTTCCCGGGAAGTTAGTGTTTTTATCCTCGTCCTGCAGTTAACCAACGGTACAGATTGAAGCGGACAGTATCTTTCGCAGCCTTGCGGCGTCTGAGAACTTTTCCACAGAAGTTTTTGCGCTTTCCTAAGCTCCGCATAAATTATGAGTTGCTCTATATATGTAGGCATCCCCGTCATTTGTGACCCTAGTAGATTTAGCCTTGTTGAATAGACTAGGGATGTAACGAAAGTTACTTTAGCGAAAGCGAATACTGAAATCTATTTCATGCGAATGCGAAAACGAATAGTGAAATATGCATTTTTGCGAAAGCGTAAGGAAAGGCTAAAGTCGGGCGGGGCCGACTATATAATACCCTACACCACTCTCGTAATATTGAATAACTCTGATATATAAATTTTGTAATTCATGTATAAATTGTTTACATAAATTTACTTTTGGGACATTTTATACTTAAATAATACCTTGTACCACAGTGTGGTGTAGGGTATAAAAACGATTGGATCTAAAGAGCCAAATCGGACGAAACATATATATGGGAGCTATAGCTAAATCTTAACCGATTTTCTTCAAATTCGGTAGTGTAGGTTCATGGATCAAGAAACTCTACCATTCTAAATTTCAAAATGATTGGATGTAAAAAACAGCTTCTACAGGACTAAAGAGCAAAATCGGACGAAACATATATATGGGAGCTATAGATAAATCTTAACCGATTTTCTTCAAATTCAGCAATGTTGGTTCATGGATCAAGAAACTCTACCATTCTAAATTTCAAAATGATTGGATGTAAAATACAGCTTCTATAGGACTAAAGGGCCAAATCGGACGAAACATATATATGGGACCTATAGCTAAATCTTAACCGATTTTCTTCAAATTCGGCAATGTTGGTTCATGGATCAAGAAACTCTTCCATTCTAAATTTCAAAACGAGTGGATGTAAAATACAGCTTCTATAGGACTAAAGGGCCAAATCGGACGAAAGATATATATGGGAGCTATATCTAAATCTGAACCGATTTCAACCAAATTCAATAGCGATCTTAACAGCTGCGAAATACTCTAATCTGCAAAATTTCAGAACGATCGGAGTGAAATTGCGACCTGTAGTCGACGAACAACTTTACATGCACAGACGGACGGCCGGACGGACATGCTTAAATCGACTCAGCTAGTGATTCTGAGTCGATCGGTATACTTTAAGGTGGGTCTACCTGTGTTATTTTCAGGTGTTACAAACATCTGCCGTGAAACAAACTTATAATACCCTGTACCACAGTGTGGTGTAGGGTATAAATATCTTCAAATTGTGTCAAGGGAATAAGGAGATTTAACACTTTTAACAAATGGAAGCGAATACTGAAATATATTTTTGCGAAAGCGAATAATCCAAAGATGGTTTTTGCGAATGCGAATGTTAAAATGATGCGAATAATTCGCGTTCGCATATGTGAATATTCGTTACATCCCTGGAATAGATTATTACAAGTATTTTTCCTAGCCTGTAGCTCCGAAGTCCACCATTGCGGATTAGTTTTACTGATGTAGTGATGTGGTCGACCAGACTATCCAGATCGATTTTGTCCTTCGGTTCGAACAGACGTTTTGAATTGAGGACTTTCTAAAAAAATGTCTCTCATACAAGTGTCACATCCTCACATTTTTGTGAACGGCAGATTTGATTATTTTTTCACCGAGTTCGTACTCTTTATAATGGTGATATGAGAACGAGTGGTTTTCCAGTACATTCCACGCAATAATTTTTTGTGACAGTGGGTCAATAGCGAACGTGATATCGGATACTTCCTGACCTTCTTTATTTGAAAAGATCGGTTTATTGCCTTTGTTACAAATATATAGGTTGCTAGTTAGAATAATGTCAAAAAGTGACCCTATCCCTATTGTTTGCATACGTACTAACCGAAATACTCGTAGGATGGTGAGCGTTAACGCCTTCGCCAATTATCATCTGACACTCATCAGAGGTTGCTTCTTCTACTACTCTTCTAAAGACAGCTGACGGTAATACCACATCTTTATAAGGCAAGTAACTGGAGACCACCCAGTATATGCGATTAACTATAGCCTATTTTGGTCTTTACCATTGAAATTAGTCTTAAAAAAGGCTTCGGTCTTTCCTGGCCAAAATGCAGGTTCTTGGCGTACCTTCACAGCTGGCCAGAAGCAACTTAAATTTAGGTGTTCTGATACCACACACCTTTCCTTCTACTACGTAAGGTTCCTGTATCTGGACTATGTCTACTGCACCAAATGGCTCGCGCAGCAATAGAGCCGATGGGGCTGTTTTTACATGATGGAGTTTATTCTGTAGAATTCTTACCATCATTTAAAGTCGACAGATTAACCTACACCTCAACAAGGTTTTTATCAAAATCCGCGTCCGTATGATTGAGTAGCATGTCAAATGCATGTCTTCAGAAGCATCATGGAGTCCAGAAACTTTCCTCAGGCCCTCAGTGTCCAATACTGAGGGCCAATCATTGTCAGAAATAGATAGCACCGACTTTGTGTTAGAGCCTGAGGCTCTAGAAAATATGGGCGTGGATGGTTCCGCACTTTCAGACGGCAGGTTGGTAACCACATTTTATACCTCACCTGCTTGTATACCTTCAGAAATATTGTCCCGAAACCATATCGCGTGTTTCCATTAGCCAGTTGTAAGTGAGGTATGGATATCGCAGGGTTCCATTAGCCAGTTGTAAGTGAGGGATGGATTCAGCATCGTGAATCAAGTTGAACTTCCGCTTTTGCGAGAATGGGCAAGTCGGATGGTTCTTCTGTAACTCAGGTGAGGGTTCTGGAGCGACAAGGGAAGTTGATTTCCTGCACAAAATCCAACTTGGTGCCCGGCCAGACCTCACTCACTCGACTCAGAGCAACCTTTAAAATCTACCGATCTGGCATCACCGAAAGCTATGAGCTTTACTCTCCCCAGATGTCTCGCTGCATTCGTTGCAGATTGGTGTTGTGTCTGTCATTTCTCTAAGAACAGCGAGGCATTGGTCCATAGTGGCCGATCACATGTCTCCACTTCTTCTCAGGGACTCCTATATCAATTCACTGAAGGATTTGGTGAGTGTCCTGCTGACGGTGACGTTAAGACTTCCAGCTTTTTTAGAAAGAAGGTTCATCGGGTGATCTGATTATGTTTGCATTATTGTCAGCCGTTAGCACAGCCGAAGTTGTGGCCCTATCAGCCGACTCAGTGGCTTTAGAAGCATCAATGACATTCTTAGCCCAGGTAAGTGACCCTTTTTTGCTTCTCGGTAAGAGTACAAACTTCAGCACCCTTCAACTTCGTCAGAACTCTGAGCGCTATCCCCTGCTCTTTGTTCCTATATTTGACGGTAGGACATAATTTTCCTTTTTATACCCTCACTTTAGTGGTACAAGGGTATATATCGTTTGCTACGGGTCAAATGTGTAACACATCGAAGGAGTGACATTTTGGGTCATTTTAAGTCGAATGAGCAATGTCCGTCCGATTGAAATTTGGTAAGTGATAATATTTTTTTCTATCTCCGGCTAAGTTCGAAAATGGGCTATATTGGTCCACTCCTTCTAGTACCTCCCCCACAAAGGTTAACATTTAGTGAATTATTGATTATTTAACAAGTAAGAAAGTTTCAGTCGGGTAAACCGACTAAGGTATACCCTCACTTTGTGAGTAATGTAATATTGAATATTCCACGAATTATTCTGTTAGATTGTATGGTAGGTACCAGAACGGGTTTAACAAATACATCCATTTTTCGCTGAATAGTGGATACTTTAAATACATTGCACTGCGCCGAATTATAAGCGTTTATTTGCACTGGTTTATTAACGTTATGAGATATTAAATTTTGGTATGATTTGGACATTTTGTGTGGGAGGTACAAAAAGGGGCGTGGTGATAACGGCCATTTTTTACAGGCCCCTTTTGGTACCTCCCACACAAATGTAATATTTTGCACCAAAAGTTAACAGGTTATAACTTGAATACCAGTGCATACAAAGGCCTGAAATTTTGTACAGTGTAATGGTTTTATAGTACCTACGATCCAGTGAAAAATGGGCGTTATAGCCAAGACCCTATTGTACCTCCCACACAAATGGACCTTTTTGTAACAAAAGTTAACAGCTTTTTACTTTTATACTAGTGCCTAAAAATACTTAAAATTTTGTACAGTGTAATGCTTTTATAGTACCTAAAGTCTGTCGAACGGACGGACTGTGTGACAATTTAAGAAACCCGTCCCCCCACTGGTGGATGAAGGTTTCTACTGAATGCGGTTGGATTCAGAGCCTAGAGACCGCACATAGCTCGCGGTACTGTGGCTAGACTGAGAAGACCCCTGATATTTTCTGAGCGGCCCACGAACGAGGATCACCAAGTCTCTGTATAAATACAGTCGATTACCACTGACTGCAAACCATACACCGATGGGCACGAGGTTGCATTGCGCGCCGGATGTAGGGCAGCTCGTTTTAAATGGAACCTTGGTAGACCATTGACAGTTACCCAGGGTGCACTACGTGAAAGTGGTCTACCGTTACACTGTTTAATTTGTACTTAAATTCTGCAAACTGAAATACACCATTTCAGCCTCTGTTTTGATACTTTCCCCATATAGAGGTCGCTCTTAAATATCTTTGGTAAAGCCATCGATGTGGATGATACATACGAGCACCGTTCTTATTTATACCCTACACCACACTGTGGTACAGGGTATTATTAGTTTGTTTCACGGCAGATGTTTGTAACACCTGAAAATAACACAGCTAGACCCACCTTAAAGTATACCGATCGACTCAGAATCACTAGCTGAGTTGATTTAACCATGTCTTTCCGTCCGTCCGTCTGTCCATGTAAAGTTGTTCGTCGACTACAGGTCGCAATTTCACTCCGATCGTTCTAAAATTTTGCAGTTTAGAGTATTTCGCAGCTGTAAAGATCCATATTGAATTTGGTTGAAATCGGTTCAGATTTAGATATAGCTCCCATATATATGTTTCGTCCGATTTGGCCCTTTAGTCCTATAAAAGCTGTATTTTACATCCAATCGTTTTGAAATTTAGAATGGTAGAGTTTCTTGATCCATGAACCAACATTGCCGAATTTGAAGAAAATCGGTTAAGATTTAGCTATAGCTCCCATATATATGTTTCGTCCGATTTTGCTCTAGTCCTGTAGAAGCTGTATTTTACATCCAATTGATCCATGAACCAACACTACCGAATAAGATTTAGCTATAACTCCAATATATATGTTTTATCCGATTTGGCTCTTTAGTCCTGTAGAAGCTGTACTTATTTATTTATGTATATGGTATTATTTAAGTATAAAATGTGCCAAAAGTAAATTTATGTAAACAATTTATACATGAATTACAAAATTTATATTTCAGAGTTATTCAATATTAAGAGAGTGGTGTAGGGTATTATATAGTCGGCCCCGCCCGACTTTAGCCTTTCCTTACTGGCTGTTTTTTCTTTTGTTATGGCAACAATCTATAGGCTGTTTTTTTAGAATTGTGGTTTTCAACCTGGCAATACTTTTTTCGGTGTTGGTCTTTTTGACAGCTGTCACTTGATTTCTGCTCAGTTTGGTTTGCCATCTGATAATGAATGGACTTACTCCGGGACAACGTTTGCAAATCGTGCAAATTTATTACAAAAAACCAGTAAGGAAAGGCTAAAGTCGGGCGGGGCCGACTATATAATACCCTACACCACTCTCGTAATATTGAATAACTGTGATATATAAATTTTGTAATTCATGTATAAATTGTTTACATAAATTTACTTTTGGGACATTTTATACTTAAATAATACCCTGTGCAACAGTGCGGTGTAGGGTATAAAAACGATTGGATCTAAAGAGCCAAATCGGATGAAACATATATATGGGAGCTATAGCTAAATCTTAACCGATTTTCTTCAAATTCGGCAATGTTGGTTCATGGATCAAGAAACTCTACCAAAATACAGCTACTATAGAACTAAAGGGCCAAATCGGACGAAACATATATATGGGAGCTATAGCTAAATCTTAACCGATTTTCTTCAAATTCGGCAATGTAGGTCCATGGATCAAGAAAGTCTACCATTCTAAATTTCAAAACGATTGGATGTAAAATACAGCTTCTACAGGACTAAAGAGCAAAATCGGACGAAACATATATATGGGAGCTATAGCTAAATCTTAACCGATTTTCTTCAAATTCGGCAATGTTGGTTCATGGATCAAGAAACTCTACCATTCTAAATTTCAAAACGATTGGATGTAAAATACAGCTTTTATAGGACTAAAGGGCCAAATCGGACGAAACATATATATGGGAGCTATAGCTAAATCTTAACCGATTTTCTTCAAATTCGGTAGTGTTGGTTCATGGATCAAGAAACTCTACCATTCTACATTTCAAAATGAGTGGATGTAAAATACTGCTTCTACAGGACTAAAGAGCAAAATCGGACGAAACATATATATGGGAGCTATAGCTAAATCTTAACCGATTTTCTTCAAATTCGACAATGTTGGTTCATGGATCAAGAAACTCTACCATTCTAAATTTCGAAACTATTGGATGTAAAATACAGCTTCTATAGGATTAAAGGGCCAAATCGGACGAAACATATATATGGGAGCTATAGCTAAATCTTAACCGATTTTCTTCAAATTCGGTAGTGTTGGTTCATGGATCAAGAAACTCTACCATTCTACATTTCAAAATGAGTGGATGTAAAATACTGCTTCTACAGGACTAAAGAGCAAAATCGGACGAAACATATATATGGGAGCTATAGCTAAATCTTAACCGATTTTCTTCAAATTCGACAATGTTGGTTCATGGATCAAGAAACTCTACCATTCTAAATTTCAAAACTATTGGATGTAAAATACAGCTTCTATAGGATTAAAGGGCCAAATCGGACGAAAGATATATATGGGAGCTATATCTAAATCTGAACCGATTTCAACCAAATTCAATAGCGATCTTAACAGCTGCGAAATACTCTAAACTGCAAAATTTCAGAACGATCGGAGTGAAATTGCGACCTGTAGTCGACGAACAACTTTACATGGACAGACGGACGGACGGACAGACATCGTTAAATCGACTCAGCTAGTGATTCTGAGTCGATCGGTATACTTTAAGGTGGGGTTAGCTGTGTTATTTTCAGGTGTTACAAACATCTGCCGTGAAACAAACTTATAATACCCTGTGCCACAGTGTGTAGGGTATAATAATGGGTCGATTCGCGCGACGCATCGCGCAAGTAAACAAGAACATTTTATTCAGCGATGAAGCTCACTTTTGGATGAATGGGTACGTTAATAAACAAAATTGTTGCATTTGGAGTAATGATAATCCTTAAGCCAATGTTCAGACGCCGTTACATCCACAAAAAGTCACTGTTTGGTGTGCTCTATGGGTCCATATTTCTTCAAAAATGAAGCCGGCCATAATGATACAGTCAATGGGGAACGCTATGATTAATGACTTTTCCGTGCCTGAATGGGAGGATGTTAATGTGGACGACCTTTGGTTCCAACAAGATGGCGCTACGTGCCATACAGCCAAAGAAACAATCAATTTATTGAAGGAAGCTTTTTGTGAGCGAAGGAAGGAAGCTCGTGTCGTGGCCTCCAAGATCGTGCAATTTAACACCGCTGGACTATTTTTTGTGGGGTTATGTGAAGTCGCTTGTCTACGCAGATAAGCCGACATGATTGACGCCTTCGAAGAGAATATTCGGCGCGTTACTGCTGACATACAGCCCCAAATGCTGCAAAACGGGGTCGAAAATTGTGCGTCTCGGCTGGAATATATTCCAGTCAGCCGCGGCGGCCACTAGGCCGAAATTATTAAATATAAAACTAAATTCTGGGCCATAACATTAAATTATATGCGTTTTATTTCTTCTTGAAAACTGCACGTCTAAATAGAACACCCTGTATTTTTTTTTATCAAATTTATAGCGACGACGAAACAGTTCCTGAGTGTGACATCTCAAATGATTCGGTGAACAAATTTAAAGTTATACGATATTTGACCGGTTCATTAATATGATAAAATATTAAATACCGTTTGTTCTGACAGATACATAGATTAAAATGTTGTCATAAAATTAAAGAATGGCGCCAAAGACGACCTTTGTCTTTAAAATAAGTGATTTTTTTACTTAAAATATAGATACTTTAATTAATATTAGTAAATTTTTTCAATTTTAAGTACAAAACGTACTTATTTCAAAGACTAAGGACATCTGATGACCAAATTTTTTTCTGTGTATGTGATAGGCGATTTGGTACTATTGACTAGATCTATCTGTAGCTTAACAGTAGATGGTGAATATCACTGTAATGTACTTTTTTTCTTGGTAATATTACATAGAGAAGAAAGTGTGATAAATTCACAAATACTCATAATTATTAGACCTATCAACAAACAATAAATTTATGAAAGAATAAAAACGAATACTTGTATGACAGAATTTCATAACTTTGTAGTACAGAACTTTGTAGTAACATGTATCCAAAGTTTTATTTGCTAAACTAAAATGTCGAATTTCTTTGCAAATTTTCATTCCCATCATATTCAATCTAACAATACTGCAAAATGCCTCCAATAAAAGTTTGATGACATCAACAAACTATGTACTATGATATGCCAGGACAAATGTCCTCGCTCCTACTCGCTCTCTCTCAGTGTCATCGGTGTGAAACTTTTTCGAATTATCAAATGTGACTATTTTGGGGACAATAATTGATACGACTACTAATATAACGCCTCATACTGCATGTCATAAATGTGGGCATCTCACATTCTATTAGTTAGTATTTTTCACGGCCCGTCAGTCATGCAAAATGACAACATCATATCCGGAGTGGGGGATAGACATAATACATAATGTAACGCAAAGTATGAAAGCAATCTTGGCTAAGTTTGCTCTTTTCCCTTAGTCGCACACGAATGTTTCAAATACACGCATTGCCATAGTTATGTGACTCAAGTGTCCTTGACTAACAGTCAGGCAATGTGCCGTGGAGTATCTCTGTTCAAATCCCCCTTAAAGTGTCGTCCTTGTATGAAGTGGAATGACTTTAAGGACTAAAATTGCTTTGGGCCGCTCTAAGAATGAACCTTAGACAATTATTGTTCTGCCGCCGTGCCTTTAAGCCATTTCGGGAGCAATTCCATAAAGGTTCATAGGCCTACTTTCTTGTATGTGTATTGTTAGCGAAATCATAGCAGAGCAGAAAATTATTTAAAGATTTATGTACCCAAACTTTTCAGCAGGAGAGTATATTGCATTTGCTACGGCCAAGAGTGACCGAATGTAATCTTTGTGTCGAGTAAATCGGCACTTGGTGAATAATGTGATTAATAATAGATTAACATTTTGTTCAATCCATAATTATCCATAATCATTGCACAACTTGTCTAAAATACAGAATATGAAAACATTTAGATGATTGTTACACAAGTTATATTTCGGGACCGAGACATTACCAAATCTGTCTCATCTCAGATGATATGACTGGACGATACTGAGGAAATTCGTATCTTTACTGATTTTCTATAACTCTTTGGTCTTAAAATGTATCATACAAATGGAGAGTACAACAGGCCGATACATTGCACATTAGGCATATGACTTTAGCAACATTTAAAAATACATGGTCATACGCGATAGGTTTTTGATAGAAAATAATAAAAATGGAATCGGTTTGACAACATTTTTCAAATACCTGCCACCCAAAATATTAAAAAGTTGCATGAAATATATAATTTCGAAGCGGTTCCTATTTGGAGGTTTCTAAATTTGCAATAATTTGGAAACCTAGATAATAGCTGATTTTTGAAAAAATTATTTTTGTGACAAATTCATTAATACGTAGTATGTTCATAAAATATCGCGAATTTTGTATTTTTTCAAAAAGTATTTATTTATTCATGAATATCTATTTTGTCCCCTTCAAAGTAATTCCCCTCGCATATAATACACTTCTGCCAACGTTTTTTTCCAATCCTCGAAGCACTCCAAATAATCATTTTTTGTGATCTTGTTCAGCTCATCCTTCGATGCCGTCTTTATCTCCTCAATCGTGGCGTAGCGTCGTACTTTCATGGGCCTTTTCAGTTTTGAGAACAAAAACCAGTAAGGAAGGACAGAAAGTCGGGCGGGGCCGACTATTTAATACCCTACACCTCCCTAACAAAGCGATAAGGGTCATTGCGATCATAATTTGGAATAATTGTTAATTGGGAAGGAACATATTATCTAATTTTGAACCGATAATCGCTAAATTAGGCAATATTCGTTCCTTAATAACATCTTTCTGGAAAATTTCGCACTGATCGGATATAAAATACAGTTTCTACAGCGCTTACATGTCAAATCTGGGGTGTCATATATATGGGGGCTATATCTAAATTTGAACCGTTTCCCTCAAATTTGGCGGTGTAAATTCATGTGATAAGGAACCTCTTTCAGCAAAATTGTTTACTGATCGGATATAAAATACAGTTTCTACAGCGCTTACATGTCAAATCGGGGATAACATAGATATGTGGGCTATATCTAAATCTGAACTGATTTCCCTCAAATTAGGCAATGTTAATTCATGTAATAAGAAACCTCTTTCTGTCGAATTCCGTACTGATCGGATTAAAAATATACTTTTTACAGCGCTTACATGTAAAATCGGGGGTAACATATATATGGAGGCTATATCTAAATCTGAACCGATTTTCCCCAAATTTTGTATTATCTCTAAGTGTATCAAGACTACTCTCTGTCAATTTTTGTACAAATCGGTTCAAAAATGTTGCTTATACAGTGCATATATGCCAAATCGGAGGTACATATATATGGGAGCTATATGTAAATCTGAACGGATTTTAACCAAATTATGGATAGTCCTTGAGCCAAAAGAAAGATATGTGCAAGGTTTAGGTTAGGGTGGCAGCCGTATTTTTTTACAAGCTCACATAGACCAGTTTAGGTCCCTAGTGTTACCACGGGCTGAAATGCCCCTCATCGAAACCAACCTGTTTGATATATAAATTTATCGATAGTACGAATATCAGTACTAGAAAGATCTGTCAGGCTGCCTAAAAAGGCCGACCCCAGTATGTCCAGTCGTCGTTTACTCAAAGCGGGACAGTCGCAAAGCAAGTGCTCAATGCTCTCCACTTCTTCCTCATCTCCACAGCTTCGGCAGAAGTCATTGGAGTCAATACCCAATCTTTTGGCGTGTTCTCCGATCAAGCAGTGTCCCGTCAGAACCTGTACTAACGTAGACAATCGTTTCCTCTCTAGTGCGAGAAGATATTTTGACCTTCTCAGGTCATACCTTGGCCAGATTTGTCTAGCTACCCTGCAGGTGCCGATTTCTGTCCATCTTTCTTTGGACTGCCTGATTGCCTCTTGCCTAAGCCAAAGCTTGCACGTGGATAGTGGCGCACCAATATATGCAAATTCTTCGAGAATTTGTAATGTCGTCCCTTTCCTAGCAAGTTCATCGGCTTTGCAGTTCCCCGGGATATCCCTATGCCCAGGCACCCATATGAGGTGTATATTAAACTGCTCAGCCATCTCGTTAAGAGATCTGCGGCAGTCGAGGGCTGTTTGTGAATTTAGGGATGTTGCCTCCAGAGAATTGATGGCAGCCTGGCTGTCTGAGTAAATGACAACGCCAGTGTTGGTTACTATGTTGCGACTCAGCCACTTGGCGACTTCCCATATTGCCATTATTTCGGCTTGATAGACACTGCAGGTATCTGGTAGTCTGTGAGCTATATCCAGACTAAGTTCTTCACAGTGTACTCCGAAGCCAACCTTTTCATCAAGCTTCGAACCATCCGTGTAAAAGTGGAGATTTCTATTACCAGGTATTCTGCCGACCCACTCGTCTCTGGCGGGAATCATAGTGATGTAATTTCTCTCGAAGGTGTACACAGTTGGTATATAGTCCACTCGGTCTGTTACCATAGCACTACACTTTGATATCCTCATGTGACCATAGTTCTTGTACCTCCACATTGATAGGCAGTTTAATCTTATTGCCGCTTTGGTTGCAACTTCTCTCGCCACAATATTAATCGGCAGTATATGGAGTAGGGCTTAGAGACTCGGTCGCTGTAGTCCTTAAGGCTCCGCTTATGCTCAGGCAGGCAGTTCTCTGAACCTTTGTTAGTAGGTTGTAATGGTTAGTTTGTCAGTTGCCGTCCACCATACCACAATACCGTATAACAGTATTGGACGAACTACTGCTATATATATCCAGTGGACGATTTTAGGAGAGAGTCCCCACCGCGACCCTACAGCCTTTTTGCAGGAATATAAGGCGACGTTGGCCTTCCTTACACGTTCCAATACGTTAAGTCTAAATAACATTTTCCTATCTAGAATTATTCCTAAAAATTTTGCACTTTCAGAAAAGACTAGATCTGTTCCATTTATCCGAGGTGGAGGGTCCACATGTGGGACATTATTCATACTAGTAAAGAGAACCAATTCTGTCTTGTTGGGGTTAACGCCCAAACCGCTGCTTCTGGCCCATCTAACCAACTTGTTCAGAGCCACCTGTAGGATGTCTCTGAGGACGTTTACGAATTTGCCACTCACTGCGATTGCCACGTCGTCCGCATATGCCACGACCTTGCAGCCACAACGTTCTAGATCTAGCAGGATTTCATTCACCGCTAGGTTCCAAATTAGTGGAGACAGTACTCCTCCTTGCGGGGTCCCTCTGTTTACATACCTTGTTAGAGTTGTGGACCCTAGACATGCTGTTATGCGTCTTCTGGTGAGCAGACTTTGAATTAGTCTAATCAAACTATTGTTAACTTTTAGATGTGAGAGTGCCGCAATTACCGCATCTGAGTGAATGTTGTTAAAAGCCCCTTCTATGTCAAGAAATGCCACCATGGTGAATTCCTTGAAATGCAGGGACGATTCGATAGTGCTCACAAGTTCGTGCAGGGCTGATTCTGTAGACTTGCCCTTATTGTAGGCATGTTGGTTCCCCGACAGGAGTTTTGTATCCAGGTTTTCCCTAATGAAATGATCTAAAAGTCTTTCCAGACCTTTCAATAGGAAGGAGGATAGGCTAATTGGTCTGAAGTCTTTTGGCCTAGTGTGTGATATCTTTCCCGCTTTAGGTATGAATACCACTTTGGTATCCCTCCACCGATTAGGGACGTATGAAAGCCTGATACAGCCTACATACATTTTCTCCAGCCAGGGGATAATGTACTTTAACATTTTCTGCATTTCTGCTGGAGTGATGCCATCTGGTCCAGATGATTTTAAGGGCTCAAAGCTGTTAATAGCCCAGCTTATTCTGGATCTCTCAGTCAAGAAGCTAGCGACGCTCGCAGTCCACTCGCACTCTTGTTGGTCCTGCTGATCCTCGGGTTCTGTTACAGAGTTGCCCGGGAAATGTGTGTCGAGCAGTACATTGAGCGACTGCTCGCTGTTTTTGGTCCAGTTATTTGCCTCATCCTGTAAATATCCCACTGTACAGGGTGAAGCAGATAATATCTTCCTCAGCCTAGCGGCGTCGGAGACCTTTTCCACTTCACCACAGAAGGTATACCAAGAGCGCCTTTGCGCCTTTCTAAGCTCCTTCTTATAGATCTTGAGTTGCTCTTTATAGGCATCCCAGTCATTAGCGACCCCAGTAGATTTAGCCTTATTGAATAGCTTGTTGCAGGTCTTTTTCATAGCCGTTAGCTCAGAAGTCCACCATTGGGGTTTAGTTTTACCCTTGTACCTTGTTTTCGGACAGGCTTCTTCAAGGGAACTATTGAATGATGTGGTGACATGATCGACCAGATTATCCAGACCGGCTTTGTCATTCGGTTCGTACAGAAGTTTAGAGTTGAGGACTTTCTTGAAATTCTTCTCATACAGGTGCCACTTTGTCTTCCTTACATTTCTGTGGACGGCAGGTTTAGGCGCTTTTTCCGCGAGTTTGAACTCAATATAATGGTGATCTGAGAATGAGTGGTCGTCCAGTACATTCCACCCAATAATTTTGTCTGACAGCCGGTCAGTAGCAAACGTTACGTCGAGTACCTCCTGTCTGTCTTTAATTGTAAAGGTCGGTTTATTACCTATGTTACAAATACTAAGGTTGGTAGTTAGAATAAAGTCAAGAAGCGAATCACCCCTATTGTTTATATCCGTACTACCCCAGATAGTATGATGAGCGTTCGTGTCTGCGGCAATAATCAGCTCGATCTCGTCAGACGTTGCTTCTTCCACTACTTCCCTGAATAGAGCAGTCGGTACTACAGATTCATAAGGCAAGTAGCTGGAGACCACCCAATATATGCGATTACCGATCTCCAGGCTAGCAGCTGTTTGGTCTTTACCACTTAAGTTAGTCAGGAGAAAGATACTTAGATCTTTCCTGGCCAAAATGCAGGTTCTTGGAGTGCCTTCACAGTTGGCCACAAGCAGTTTAAAGTTGGGTGTCCTAATACCGCACACCCTTCCTCCCACTACGTAGGGCTCCTGTATCAGGACGATGTCTACTGCGCCTGTGGACAGGCGCCGCTGAGGCTGCTTTAGCGTGATGGAGGTTAATCTGTAGAATTCTTACCATCATTGGTAATTGACAGATTAACATCCACCCCGACAAGGGTGTTATCGAACTCTTCGTCCGTATCGTCGAGAAGCATGTCCCCGCCAGATGCGTCAAAGAGTCCGGAGACTCCCCTCAGCCCCTCTGTGTCCGAAGTAGAGCTTTTGTCCTCAGAGAAGGACGTTACAGATCTTCTGTTAGAGTTGGAGTCACCAGAAATAATAGGCGTGGGTACCTCCGCACTTCCAGGAAGTGCCACGGTGGACGACTCACCTTCTGCAGTGGGAGCTATATCCTGCTTGTATATCTTCAAGACTATAGTCTCGAAGCCATATTGTAGGGTTGCACTCGCACCTTGTATATGGGAGGTGGATTCAGCGTTTAGGATAAGATTGACCTGCCGCTTTTTACCATCCGCCTCACCCACCTTGCTGATTCTCCAATTATGGGCCGGCAGACCAGGATTGGAATCTTTTATTATTTCTAAGATGTCAGCCGGGTTGGAGGGCTCTTCTGTAACCCAGGTGATGGCTCTAGGGTGACTAGGGATGTTGTTTTTTCGACAACATCCAACTGGGCACCCGGCCACACCTCACCCGCTCGACTCAGAGCAGCCTTATACAGGTTTACTGATCTGGCATCACCGAAATATAAGAGCTTTACTCTCCCCTGATGCCATCCTGCATCGTTGCAGATTGGTGGTTTGCCCGGCATTTCTCTACGGACATCGAGGTAGTGAGCCATAATGGCTGATTGTACATGACTCCATTTGTCCTTGAGGATGGATCCATCCTCACTACTTCTGTCTATAACAGCCATCACTAGACTCTCCTTCGCCACTTCATTGAAGGGCTTGGTGAGTGTCCTGTTGATGGTGACATTAGGGCCTCTTGCCTTTTTCGAAGGCAGGGGTTCATCAGGTGATCTGATTCGTTTTACTTTATTAGCCGTTAACACAGCTGAATTTGTGGCTCTTTCAGCCGACTCATTGGCCTTAGAAGCATCTATGACGCCTTTAGCCCAGGTAAGTGACTCTTTTTGTTTTTCGGTAAGAGCCGAAACCTCAACAGCCTCCACAGACGGACAGACAGACGGACATAGCTAAATCGACTCAAAAACTGATTACAAGTCGATCGGTATAATAAACAATGGGTCTATCTCTTATCCTTTTGGGTGTTACAAACAACTTGGCGCGCTTTTTCGGTCTTGGTTCCTGCGGCAGCTTCCATTGGGATGATTGAGCTTTAGTTTCCACGTCGTTACCATAAACCCATGATTCGTCACCAGTTATGACCCTCTGGAGCAAATTTGGGTCGTCACGGATCGAGTTTAACATCTCCTGAGCAATGTTAATGCGATGCTGTTTTTGGTCCAAATTGAGCAATTTTGGCACGAATTTAGCGGCGACCCGACTCATGCCCAAATCATTGGTTAAAATCGAATGGCAGGAGCCAATAGATATGTTTAACTTCAACTTCTCTAATCATAATTCGTCGATTGGCCAATATTATTTTATTCACTTTATCAATGTTTTAGTCTGTTGTTGACGTCTCTAAGAACATTTTGTACCACCGATAAACGTCGCTTTGGTCTAAGGTAGCTTCACCATATACCACAGTCAACATTCGGAATGCGTCAGCGCACTTTATTTTGTTTTTCACACAACATTTGATGCAGATTCTTTGATCCATTTTCTGAAATAGATAAAAATCGAAGACAAGTTAAAACACATCCAAGCACAACAGCTGTCAAAAATTAACTAAACATTCAAAATGGCCGACCTTGTCAGCATAAGTAAGGGACATGAGTACCTGCATAACGCTACAAAAATATAAAAATCAAATACACGAAGCCCGCGGAAATTAAAAATTCCCGATATTTTTTGAACATAATCATCAGCCCTGCACGAACTTGTAAACAATATGGAATCGTCCCTACATTTCAAGGAATTCACCATGGTGACATTTCTTGATATAGAAGGAGCTTTTAACAATATTCACTCAGATGCGGTAATTGCGGCACTGTCACATCTAAAGGTGAACTCTAGCTTGATTAGACTAATCAAGCTAGAAGACGCATAACTGCGTGTTTTAGGTACATAACTCTAACATGGTTTGTAAAGAGAAGGACCGCACAAGGAAGAGTACTGTCTCCCCTAAATTGGAACCTAGCTGTGAATAAAATCCTGCTAGAACAGAGCTTCTCACCATGTTTTGTGTCACGGCCCACTTCCAAGACCATGAAGGCTTCGTGCACCCCCAGATAACCACAAATTAAATGCATTGAAAATAATGTAAATAACCATAAGGTATTATTACAAAAAATTATTTAAAAAATTGTCTTTTTTTGACGAATTACTACAAAAGCAACTACAAAATGTAAAGATTTGGCTCTTAAAAATAAGCGAATTTCACATTTCGTTTTTCCATTTTTTTGTTATGTTGGTAAAAAGTCCCCATCATATGTTGACCTTATGAGCCATTTTTTTTTTTTGATAAATATTTAAAAAGGTTAAGCGTCTTGTCTGTGGACCTTTTACATGTTTTAAGTCGAAATAATGTAGTCCCTAGAATTTAACTTAACTCAAATTTTCAAACTTCAAAACTGTGTTAGAAAAGTGCAGTTTTCAGACAAAGGGCAAAAAAATGCTGCTCTTTTTCCAGAATCGAAATCGCCATAAGTTTGTTCAAAAAAAGATCAATGGGTTCAGAACTGCCTTTCACTTTTTTCTGCTACAAAAACTGAAAATGCTATAATACCTCAAGACCACACCAAAAATCGCATGCCAGAAGTGTTTGCGGACACAGTTTATATTCAAATAAACAAACAAATAATAAAATTGTTTGATTATTAAATTAAATAAGAATGAACAAATCAACCCACTGAGGGTTTATTGCAGTTCCGATACGAAAGAAATGCTTCCAATTTGTCCAATTGTTTCGAACTATATTTTCCGAATTCAATTAATTTGCTTCAATTAAAAAAATCTCCATGTTGATTTTTTTAATCAAAAAATTTAAAGTGCATAATTTTCATCAAGGCGTCACGGCCCCCTTATTTGCTGCTACAGACCCCAGTGGGCCGCCGACCACCATTTGTGAAGCTCTGCTTTAGAACGTTGTGGCTGCAAGGTCGTGGCATATGCGGACGACGTGGCAATCGCATTGAGTAGCAAATTCGAAAACGTCCTCAGAGACATCCTACAGGTGGCTCTAAACGAGTTGGCTAGATGGGCCAGAAGCAGCGATTTGGGCGTTAACTTAAACAAGACAGAATTGGAAATGCTTAGTTGTGGATTATCAAATTTAAAATATGTGGAAAAATCAATTTTATGGTAACTAAAACAATATTTTTTGCTTATTTTAGATGCTTTTAGTTCTTTTTTAAAGTTTTAAAATTTTTAAAATTATTATCCAACAAAAAAAATGTTTTCTTAATTTTGTTTTTCAAATTTCTGGAACCATATCTTTTTTACCTCTAGGAGCTAAACCTTAAGAATTATGTAAAGGAATAATCAAAGAATATACATATTTATACCCTACACCACACTGTGGTACAGGGTATTATAAGTTTGTTTCACGGCAGATGTTTGTAACACCTGAAAATAACACAGCTAGACCCACCTTAAAGTATACCGATCGACTCAGAATCACTAGCTGAGTCGATTTAACGATGTCCGTCCGTCCGTCTGTCCATGTAAAGTTGTTCGTCGACTACAGGTCGCAATTTCACTCCGATCGTTCTGAAATTTTGCAGCTTATAGTATTTCGCGGTTTGGTTGAAATCGGTCCAGATTTAGATATAGCTCCCATATATATCTTTCGTCCGATTTGGCCCTTTAGTCCTATAAAAGCTGTATTTTACATCCAATCGTTTTGAAATTTAGAATGGTAGAGTTCTTGATCCATGAACCAACATTGCCGAATTTGAAGAAAATCGGTTAAGATTTAGCTATAGCTCCCATATATATGTTTCGTCCGATTTGGCCCTTTTAGTTCTATAGAAGCTATATTTTACATCCAATCGTTTTGAAATTTAGAATGGTATAGTTTCTTGATTCGTGAACCAACATTGCCGAATTTGAAGAAAATCGGTAAAGATTTAGCTATAGCTCCTATATATATAAAAATGTATACAAAATGTATACATTTTTAAAATATAATGGTTTCATAGCATATCTCAGTTGTTTTCATGAGAAAATTTGCCTAAAAACTGAAAAATTTTATTTTTTTTCCATTTTAAGCTACTTTTACATACATTTTTATATTTAATTATTTTACATATAAAAACATATGATATGCTTGCACTCTTTCTACAAAATTTCTCTATTACAATCAATTAAGAAGAGAAAAATGCAAGGAGACCAAAAAAAGTTCGATTAACGATTAATTTAACGGTTAAAACACATGGAAAAATCTTGAAATTTGAAAAAAATTAGCCAATTAGAAAAAAAACCAATAGAGATTATTGTGTAAATACTCGATAGAAAGCTACATTAATCCTCAAATAAGACAAGGAGGAGTACTGCCTCCACTAATTTGGAACCTAGCGGTGAATAAAATCCTGCTAGATTTAGAACGTTGTGGCTGCAAGGTCGTGGCATATGCGGACGACGCACAGTGGGCTAAAATGAAAAAAATGGACATAATTCTGCCATTTCCAAACCACTTATCGTGTATACAAGAGGTGTTAGAGAGTTTAAGTTCGGAACTTGGGCCCCCTATCTCATACAGGGGCGGAGCTACAGGGCCCTAAAGTTGACCACCTCGGGTATACACAATTTTCATCAGCTTCTAACGTTTGAACGGATTATCCGGTTTTAGTGGCGTGGATACTAGACCAGACCTACAATAAACATTTTATAGGTTGAAGATATCTTGAGTAGTTTCCGAGAAATGTGGATTTTAAATTTGAGTTTTTCGTTTATTCGCCGACTTTGCCTTGGAGTTTAGCCAATATCTCAATCAAAAGTTTACCGATTTTGTTCGCGTGTTTTTTTATGGATTGCCAATAAAATTTACAATGTCATGAAAAAAAGAATCTATAAGATATGTGACGAGATATGAAAGTTATGGTCCTATAAAGTCAATTTATTGAAAAAAATTCATTTTTGGGGATTTTTTGGCGAAAAAAGTCCAATTCGTATTTAGGTCTTGTAGAAAAAGTTTGTTACACAAAGTATATCAAATTTATACTCATTTTAAAGGAGACGTTTCACAGAATCTGCTAGAGAAAATCCGAAGCCAAAATGTAATTGGTGTGGTTGCCACTCTTCTCCGATTTGGACTTTTTTTTTTTACATAAATTTCAAAAGTTTGTATCGCAAAGCTAAATTGTTAAATTTTTCTTTTTATTTATTTGTATTAGGTTGTAACAAAATCGACTGCAAGGGGAATCCCGAGCGCGGCTTTTCATATCGAAGATATAGGACTAAAAGTAAAAATCCCATTTTTGGGGATTTTTGATGTATTTTTGGGAATTGAGGGATTTTCCATTAGAAATTTCCACATGTTGCGTTTGATTATTATTTCTAATATCCAAATAAAGAACTTTAAAAAAAATGCATCGAAATATATACATTTTTAAGAATTTTATGCTGTATTTACGTTTCTGTCTATATGCAAAATATTTATACCCTACACCACACTGTGGTACAGGGTATTATAAGTTTGTTTCACGGCAGATGTTTGTAACACCTGAAAATAACACAGCTAGACCCACCTTAAAGTATACCGATCGACTCAGAATCACTAGCTGAGTCGATTTAGCGTCCGTCCGTCCGTCTGTCCACGTAAAGTTGTTCGTCGACTACAGGTCGCAATTTCACTCCGATCGTTCTGAAATTTTGCAGTTTAGAGTATTTCGCGGCTTTTAAGATCGCTATTGAATTTGGTTGAAATCGGTTCAGATTTAGATATAGCTCACATATATATCTTTCTTCCGATTTGGCCCTTTAGTCCTATAGAAGCTGTAGTTTACATCCAATCGTTTTGAAATTTAGAATGGTAGAGTTTCTTGATCCATGAACCAACATTGCCGAATTTGAAGAAAATCGGTTAAGACTTAGCTATAGCTCCCATATGTATGTTTCGTCCGATTTGGCCCTTTAGTCCTATAGAAGCTGTATTTTACATCCGATCGTTTTGAAATTTAGAATGGTAGAGTTTCTTGATCCATGAACCAACATTGCCAAATTTGAAGAAAATCGGTTCAGATTTAGATATAGCTCCCATATATATCTTTCGTCTGATTGGCCCTTTAGTCCTATAGAAGCTGTATTTTACATCAAATCATTTTGAAATTTAGAAAGGTAGAGTTTCTTAATCCATGAACCAACACTACCGAATTTGCAGAAAATCGGATAAGATTTAGCTATAGCTCCCATATATATGTTTCGTCCGATTTGGCCATTTAGTCCTATAAAAGCTGTAGTTTACATCCAATCGTTTTGAAATTTAGAATGGTAGAGTTTCTTGATCCATGAACCAACATTGCCGAATTTGAAGAAAATCGGTTAAGATTTAGCTATAGCTCCCATATATATGTTTCGTCCGATTTTGCTCTTTGGTCCTGAAGAAGCTGTATTTTACATCCAATCATTTTGAAATTTAGAATGGTAGAGTTTCTTGATCCATGAACCAACATTGCCGAATTTGAAGAAAATCGGTTAAGATTTAGCTATAGCTCCCATATATATGTTTCGTCCGATTTGGCCCTTTAGTTTTATAGAAGCTGTATTTTACTTCCAATCGTTTTGAAATTTAGAATGGTAGAGTTTATTGATCCATGAACCAACACTACCGAATGTGAAGGAAATCGGTTAAGAGTTAGCTATAGCTCCCATATATATGTTTCGTCCGATTTGGCCATTTAGTCCTATAAAAGCTGTATTTTACATCCAATCGTTTTGAAATTTAGAATGGTAGAGTTTCTTGATCCATGAACCAACACTACCGAATTTGAAGAAAATAGGTTAAGATTTAGCTATAGCTCCCATATATATGTTTCGTCCGATTTGGCCATTTAGTCCTATAAAAGCTGTATTTTACATCCAATCGTTTTGAAATTTAGAATGGTAGAGTTTCTTGATCCATGAACCAACACTACCGAATTTGAAGAAAATCGGTTAAGATTTAGCTATAGCTCCCATATATATGTTTCGTCCGATTTGCCCCTTTATTCTATAGAAGCTATATTTTACATCCAATCGTTTTGAAATTTAGAATGGTAGAGTTTCTTGATTCATGAACCAACATTGCCGAATTTGAAGAAAATCGGTAAAGATTTAGCTATAGCTCCCATATATATGTTTCGTCCGATTTGCCCCTTTATTCTATAGAAGCTATATTTTACATCCAATCGTTTTGAAATTTAGAATGGTAGAGTTTCTTGATTCATGAACCAACATTGCCGAATTTGAAGAAAATCGGTAAAGATTTAGCTATAGCTCCCATATATATGTTTCATCCGATTTGGCTCTTTAGATCCAATCGTTTTTATACCCTACACCACACTGTGGTACAGGGTATTATTTAAGTATAAAATGTCCCAAAAGTAAATTTATGTAAACAATTTATACATGAATTACAAAATTTATATATCAGAGTTATTCAATATTACGAGAGTGGTGTAGGGTATTATATAGTCGGCACCGCCCGACTTTAGCCTTTCCTTACTGGTTTTTTTTTTAATTTTTCCCTACCTTCTTCTACTTATTGGTTATTATATCAGTCAATATGCACTGATTTCTTGTAGAACACATGTTTTATCAAACAATAATAAAATTTAGTAAGATTTACCTTTCAGAAAACATTGTTTCGTGGCACTATTTCTAGGAAACCCGGTTCAGATTTATATATAGCCCCCATATACCCTCGTATATGTTACCCCCATTTTAAGTAAGCGCTGTAAAAACTGTATTTTATATCCAATCAGTATAAAATTCGGCAGAAAGAGATTTCCTTTTGTATTAATGAATACTTTTAAATTTGGAAGAAATCGATTCAGATTTAGATATATCCCCCATATATACGTTACCCCCGATTTGACATGTAAGAGCTATAAAAATGTTATTTTATATCTGATCAGTGCGAAATTCGGCAAAAAGAGGTTTCTTTCTACATGAAGAAATACTGCCAAATTCGGAGAAAATCGGTTCAGAATTAGATATAGCCACCACATATATGTTACCCCGATTTGACATGTAAGCGCTGTATTTTATATTATGTACCGATCAGTGCGAAATTCGGCAGAAAGAGGTTTCTTATTACTCGAAGGAACACTGCCAAATTCGGAGAAAATCGGTGCAGATTTAGATATAGCCCCCATATATATGTTACCCCCGATTTGACATGTAAGCGCTGTGGAGACTGTATTTTATATCCGATCTGTACGAAATTCGACAGAAAGAGGTCGTTTTACATGAATGAGTATTCAGGGAAAATCGGTTCAGATTTATATATAACCTCCATATATATGTTCCTCCTGATTTTGTTTCAAAGCGCTATAGAGGTTGTACTTTAATTTTTTCCAGAAAGATGTCTTAATTTAGGAACGAATGTTGCTTAATTTATATACTTCTTCTGAAGCAGCTTCGGCGAAAAAAACGTTGGTGTGGTTGACTTCCTAAACAGGTCAAACAATTTTTAATTTTCAATACTTGTTGCGCCAACTTTCAGTCATAGACTTATTCAGGGATATATAGTATTTTGCAATATATAGACTTTTTTTTTGCAATATTAGGTACCCTTTGGATTAAGGGTTTATAAAAAGGGTTATGCTACCATGCTAAAAAAAAGTACCCGTTACCTGCATACATATGGATTTGGGTTGATATTTTGATATGATACATGTGTGCGAATAAGATTTGTGCCTACCTTAAGGACCATAAGTCAATATTGTTCTGTGAATTGATGCTTGACTATTTGTACGCCAAAGTAATATTTTAAGAAGTGCCTGTTAATTTTCAAACTATTAGATTAAAATATATCATATGCACGCCATAAATTTCTGGAACCATGTCATTATACCCTCACGTTAGTGATACGAGGGTATATATCATTTGCTATATACCAAAAGTGTAACACATCGAAGGAATAACCTAACATCCCAAGGATGTTCGGCGGATATCCGTCTTGGATCATTTAAAGTCGAATGAGCAATGTCCGCCCGTCTGTCTGTCTGTCTGTCTACTGGCTGGTGCGCACGATAACTCTCGAAAGGAGTAACCGATTGACTTCAAATTTGGTATGCGGTAATATTTTTCCCTATCTCCGGCTAAGTTCGAAGATGGGTCATATTGATCCACTCCTTCACGTACCTCCCCCACAAAGGGTTAACATTTAGTGAAATATTGATTCTTTAATAACTTACTTGTAAATACTACTTACTCTAATCTTCTTAAATTCCACACATAGTATTGGTTTATTAGTCGCTATCACCTCGAGAAAAATGGGCGAAGTTTCCACGCCCCTTTTGGTACCTCCCACACAAATGGACCATGTTGCACCAAAAATTAACAGCTTATAACTGTTATACCAGTGAATGGAAACACTTGAAATTTCGTACAGTGCAATGCTTTCACATTACCTACAGTTAACTGAAAAATGGGCGTCATGAGCACGCCCCTTTTGGTACCTCCCATACAAATGGACTGTTTTGCACCAAAAGATAACAGCTTATAACTTTAATACCAGTGCATACTTTACAGTTATTATATGCAATTTAAGTTAATGATAATTTAATTAAACAAAAAATAAATAAATTTGCATTTTTTTGGGGGTCTGAAGGTGAGTAGATTCTTAAGTCGGTTTATACGACTGAACTTTCGTACTTGTTTTCTCTATCTCCGGCTAAGTTAGAAGATGGGCCATATTGGTCCACTCATAGTGGGGGAAATTCCATAATTAAACTTTCCAGTCATTTTATTAAACTGAACATATACGTATAAAGACATTATTCAAAACTGACCAGAGTACAGTCCTTTGGCGGCCAATACGCTCAAGATATGGACATGCGAAGCACTATTTTTAAAGTGCGTGGCTCTTTGTAACATAATATGTACGTAATGTTGCCAAAGATTATATAATTATGTATATTTAATATTGGTGGCGTAAAAAATCTCCTTACTCATAGAGGTCAAGTGTGAAATTATTATTAAATTACATTTAAAGTATAGTAGATAAATAAAAAGTAATGTCATTATGGACGGAGCAGCGATAAAGACACCCAGAAAGACACAAACATACCTGAAAATTTAATACGGTTTTGCCAATGACCTCATGTTAGGCTATTTCGTCCAAATGACCCCAACTACAATTGAAGATTACGTTTAAAGTTGTTGTCTTTATGCATGTATTCATATATTAAAGTGGGTCTGCAGAATAGTATTTTCTTTGAAAATATGATATCACTTTAAGAAATACTGAGGCATTGTAATATCCAGTTTAACAACAATATTTGCTTTGTTGTAAAAAACATTTTCAGGACATATATATATATATATATATCTAGTCAGTTAATAGTTATGTTCATTCCAAATATATAGTAAAGTAAATTCGAATTATATAAAATATTCAAATAATGGAGAACAGGGTCTATATTAGAGTGATCAAAAAACCGGTTTTTTTGAAAAAATAAAAAACCGGTGGATGGTTTATTTAAGTTATAAAAAAACCGGTGGACGGTTTTTTTCTTCGAAGAAAACCGGGGAAACCGGTAGAACCGGGTTTTTTCTGCATAACAAAACTGTATGAAAATTGCCGTTTGAAAAACATTTTCCTTTTTAATAACAAAAAAGGCGATTTTTTAATATTAAATTTTTAAAAGCGATGTCTTATGATCAGGAATCTTGCACCAAATTTAGTCCCGTTGGATAGTAGTTATGAGTTGGATTGTGATGAATATTGTCATTTGAGTCAAACGGTCCTTTTATCTCATACTTATAACTAATTAGCTATTGTATTTAGAAACATTTTCCAAAAGTGTTATCGATAGTCTTTTCTTCAACCTTTTAAAAAAATTAGCAAATATATTTTCATTACTTTTTTGCAAAATTAAACTTTTTTGAAATTTTGGTAAAAACCTATGTTTTAATTTTTGATTTTTTTGCTCAAAAGAAAGCTTAGATAATTTCCTTTAAAAGCTTTGTGACCTATTAATGGGATGGGACCTGTTGATCTATCAAAATAAATATAAACCTCCGAAAAAAAATTAACGTTCAACCAAACATTTTAGCATTTCAGATGGGAAAAACAACCGTTTGAAAAAATGTCAATATTTGACACCCTCCAACTCGGAAAGTCCTTAACCGATCTCGTTGGAATTGTGTCTCATAACTACTATCTGATAGGGCTACTTGGTGCAATTTTCATCCCGACAGAAGACATCCCTTTTAAAAATTAACCCACTTGACATGAAATTCCCCTTATGTAGTTCAGTCAAGAATATAGAATATTTAATAGAGGTACTAAATATTTATACATATATATTTTATATACACACTTTAGTGCAGGTGGGTATATATGAGTATATAAATATATAAGAGTATACACTAGTCGGTTTACCCAATTGAAATTTTCTTACTTGTTTTTGTTTCGGTTTGGAAGTGGGAGAATGCGTTTACTTTTCACATAACTTCTACGCGTATGAATCATTTATTTTCTTTACATTTTTGTAATTTGTATAGAAATTGGTGAATGGCTTTGTATTCTAGCAAAGTTACAGAGTCTTTTTAGGCCATATAAGGAGATCTTTCATATTATTATCTTAATTTGTGATATTTTGTATATAAAGTTGTAAATAAATTTTAATATTTTAGCGATAATAAAAAAACCGGTGGAAATAAACGAAAAAAACCGGTTGCACCGGTTGTTCGAAATTCCTGATTTTTAGAAAAACCGGGGACGGTGAAAGCAATAAACCGGTGGGCCGGTTTATTTTAAACCGGTTTTGATCACTCTAGTCTATATCAAAAGAAACCCATTTTTTTGCTGATTGTATTTGAGCAAAATATGCGGGGCCTTTTTTATCAAAAGAGGTACAAATATACTCTAGTTACCAATTTTCAACTCTATCAGTTGAAATTTTTGGTTTCTATAGAATTAAAAAGTGACCCATCCAGCAATTGGAAGATCGTTTTGTCAAATATCATCTAACTGGGTCCTATTCGAGTACTTTTGATGACCATAAACTAATGAATCACTTGTACCCTTGAAAAAAGACTAGAAAATGAGTCATGTTAATGCTTCAAACGGGCTTTATTGAAAATACAATAACAAAATATACATCAATCACAACCCACCCAGCAAGTAGAAGATCATTTTGTCAAAAATCATCTAAGTAAAAAATTTTCCGAAAAAGCAATCGAGTAGGGAATTAAGCAGATTTGTGCGTACTAATTCCCCACTCGCTTCCCTAACCGATTCTTTTTATAAAGGGATGAGACTTCCGGAACTAATACTGAATTGCTGCAAAAAGAACTTCTTGTTTTTTCGACATTTTCACCAGTTTAGAAAAATTAAAAAAAAATTATTTTTTCTTTCGTTTTTATTTTTTTTTAATTTTCTATTTTTAATTTTATTTTTGTAGACTTATTTATTTTTTATTTCGATCCGACGAGGATTTGAACCTGGGTTACGTGCCTCAAAACAGTGCATGCTAGCTCTCTGCACCACCAACGGTTTCGCTGTCTTCAACGCTAAATTCTACTAAGTATTTAAAGGAACAAGATTTTGTCGATAGCCTCGCTTCCTTTTTGAGATTTTTGGAATTAAGCTGACAAGTTATCCATTAGAAAATCCAGAAAAAATATAACACATTATATTCCGGAAGGAAAAAATACAATGAAAAGCAAATGTCTTGGCGCCAGTTCTACAGCTACTTCAATAGAATGCAGAGAGCAATGCTTATTTGAATCATGGCAATTGAAACTGGAAGTATTTCTGGGCGAGTCAGTTACAACTATAACCAGTAATTTTTTACAGGGATTTTTTAATGTAATAAATTTATTTTCAATTTTTACATCCAACAAATATTTTATTTTTTGAACCGCAAATGATTATAAAGGGTCCGCCAAATAACTTTTTTTTTTGAAAATGCTATAAAAAAACTACTGAATATTTTCTCAAATTTCTTTTTTTATTTGAAAGTACAATCCTTCCGGTTAATAATGGAAAATAATTTCATTCAAATTGCTGCCGCAACTGGCAATGCAGTATCGGTCCAATTTTTAAGCACATTATCGATTGTGTGCAGCTGTATTTCACCAATGGCTTCACGAATATTGTCCTTTAAAGCGTCAATAGTATCTGGCTTGTCGGCGTAACACTGAGGGCACCCCACAAATAATAGTCCAACGGTGTCAAATCGCAGCTCCGAGGTGGCCAAACGACATCAGCTCTGCGGCTGATAATGCGATCTTCAAAAACAGGGCGCTAAACATCGAGTGTAGCTTCGGCTCTGTGGCACGTAGCGCCGTCCTGTCGAAACCAAATGTTGCCAATATCCTCCTCTTCAATTTTTGTGAACAAAAATTCGTTCAACATGGCCCGATAACGATCGCCATTGACTGTAACGGCCACTCCTTGCTCATTTTCGAAGAAAAATGGCCCAATTATGCCTCTGGACAAAAATCCGCACCAAACAATGACTCGTTTTGGGTGTATCGGCTTTTCAATGCATGCCTGCGGGTTTTCTGTGCCCCAAATGCGACAATTTTGCTTGTTTACATACCCGCCAAGATCAAGATAAAAAATCAAAATCAAATATGAAAAAAAAATGTAAATCAAAATTTGCAAAGTAATGTCGCAATATTTCCCTGCGTTGTTCAAGCGTATACACAACCATATTCGTTCAGCGGAAGGATAAAACTAATTATCTGTCAAATCAGACATGAGCTAAGTGTTACCATTCACGAAATAAGCACTAGTTGGAAAAAAACGTTAGATGGCGGACCCTTTATATACGGCTTAAAAATGACTCCAAAAAGACTCGCAGATGGTTGAAAATACGAATTAAAAACGACTCGAAAAGGACTTGTAAACAGCGTTACCGTTGTGCCACTATATATATATTACTTGAATTCTTGTGCCACTAAAGTATTAATTTTGCCACTTTTTTACAGGATTGATACTTCTATGCCACCTTTTTATTATACCCTCCACCATAGGATGGGGGGAATATTCATTTTGTCACTCCGTTTGTAAAACCTCTAAATATTGATCTGAGACCCAATAAAGTATATATATTCTTAATCGTCGTAAAATTCTAAGACGATTTAGCCATGTCCGTCTGTCCGTCCGTCCGTCCGTCTGTGGTAATCACGCTACAGTCCGCAATAATAGAGCTAGGTTGATCAAATTTGGTACAAATACTTCTTATAGTTGCAGGTTGTTTGGGATTGCAAATGTGCCATATCGGTCCATATTTAGATATAGCTCCCATATATAGCATCTAACTTGTTGTGATTCCTACTGTTCTCATCTACAAATTTTTTTGAGTTTTCGGTGTTATTTGCTTTAGGTTTGAGTTATTTTGTGAGGGTATATAAGATTCGGCATGGCCGAACTTTACGCTTTTACTTGTTTTTATACTAAATTTGCCACATTTTTCTATTTTGTGCCCCTTTATACTAAATTTGTGGCACTTTTTGTAAAAAACATTATTTTTATTATTTCATCGATGTCACAGCACAAATAAATGTAGGAAAACGTTTAATACGCTGTCAAGGTAAATCAAAAATTTGACGGACGTTATTCGTCTTAATAAATAATTTAAATGAACATTTGTACCAAAATGTTTATCAATTTTCCATATAAATGTTTACGTTACCTCATAGCAGTGCTTGCGCAGAACGCAGAACGCATAACTGACATTAATGAAAAATAAGTTAACGAACAAGTTGAATGTAGAAACTTGTCATTCAATGCTTTCAGTTCTTAATTTTATTGTCGTGGAGTTGGAAGATTGAAAAATATATATAGTTTAAAATATATAAATGTACTCAAATGGATTGTTTTTTTCAAGTTTTCATTTAATTTTTTGTTGTTTTATTGAATATCGTCTGAAATTTCCCAGCGGTCACCCTGCTTGTAAATGATACTAAATGACCCAAATATGATCAATACTTACACAAAATGCTGACTGGAGAAATTGGAAGGGTCCCTTGTATGGATGCTATATCAAAATATGGACCTATGGTGACTGTTGTTTCGTGTGAAGGATATACGTAAATATACTTCTGTTACCAAGTGGGTATAGCTCATGTATTTTAAAATGTTACAAACATCTGCCTCCAAAACGAGCATATTATACACTACGTAACAATATAGTGTAGTGTATAATTACACTATGCAATAAATGGACATTTTTTGAAAAATACACGGACTTGACAGTATAGGTTCGATTCTGCTATCAAAGGGTAGTATAACCCTATACTCGGTTTGGCGAAATTGATGACCAATTATTTTTTATGGGCCTTCAAAGTTTCTGAAAATCAGTTGGCCCCTCGAAAAAGGTGTCATCAGCTTTTGTCCAACAACTAATTCAGACTTGGTGGATACCGCTTAACTATATTTGGCTCAGAATATGCTGAACAACGTTTCTTAAAATTTTACGCGAAAAAAAATGTTCCTCAACTTTTTCTTGAAAAAGCGAAGGAAAAAATAATTTTTTTTCACTTTTTTCAGCATAACATTCAGGGACAACTTTTGTGAAAATATAACTACAATCTGTGTCTAGGCACCCCAAATAGCTCAAAAAACCACATGTACCTTAAAAAAAGTTAGTTTTTCACTATAATGTAGCAAAAAGTGTTATGATAGTATTATTATTCGACATTTTGTTGTTGCCCACTCTAATGTCAATCAACACTTATATACGTATACAACATTTTTCTATGATCAATTAGCTAAGTACATATATTACGTATGTCGGCATGTATGTGTGGAAGTATGTATGTATGTTTATTACTATTATTACGCACATTTATATCTATGTATGTACATATGTATCTGCATAAGAGACTATGTAATTATTTCAGCTCTGGTGGACCTTCCGGTAACGAGAGGTGTCAGTTGAGACTTTTTCATCGCTTCGACTAAAGTTTAATTTATGTCTGCGGCGGTGTTGTTGGAAAATCTCAACTCTACCGATGATGAATTTGAAGTTTTTACTCGTTAATCGTAACCGACACTTGCCCGTGCCACATGCAATGATGTGAATAAACTTTAGATAATTATAATTATATAAGACATAATTAAAGTTTTGGCATTTTTTAGGCTCCTCACGCAGTTGTTGCGATGTCTTAAGTTCATGGGGAAGAATAAAAAAAAATTAATTATAATTCGTTTCAGAGAAGTGCAAAAGTTAAGTAGTTCTTAATAATTGTACTTTAACATTGCAGAAAATGTTAAAGTACATTATCCCCTGGCTGCAGAAAATTTATGTAGGCTGTATTAGGCTTTCATACAAATGGAGGGATACCAAATTGTTATTCATACCCAAAGCGGGGAAGATATCGCACACTATGCCTAAAGACTTCAGACCAATTAGCCTATCCTCTTTCCTATTGAAAAGTCTGGAAAGACTTTTAGATTATTTCATTAGGCAAAACCTGGATACAAAACTCCTGTCTGGGAACCAACATGCTTACAATAAGGGGAAGTCTACAGAATCAGCCCTGCACGATCTCGTGAGCACTATCGAATCATCCCTACATTTCAACGAATTCACCATGGTGGCGTTTCTTGACATAGAAGGGGCTTTTAACAACATACACCCAGTTGCGGTAATCGCGGCATTGTCACATCTAAAGGTGAACTCTAGCTTGATTAGACTAAGTCAAAGACTACTCAACAGAAGAAGCATAACAACATGTCTAGGGTCCACAACTCTAACAAGGTTTGTAAACAGAGGGACCCCACAAGGAGGAGTACTGTCACCACTAATTTGGAACATAGCGGTGAATGAAATCCTGCTAGATCTAGAACGTTGTGGCTGCAAGGTCGTGGCATATGCGGACGACCTGGCAATCGCAGTGAGTGGCAAATTCGAAAACATCTTCCGAGATATTCTACAGGTGGCTCTGAACAAGCTGGCTAGATGGGCCAGAACCAGCGGTTTGGGTGTTAACCCAAACAAGACAGAATTGGTTCTCTTTACTAGGATGAATAACGTCCCTCATGTGGACCCTCCTCCTCGGATAAATGGAACAGATCTTGTCTTTTTTGAAAGTGCAAAATTTTTAGGAATAATTTTGGATAGGAAACTGTCATTCAGACTAAACGTACTGGAACGTGTAAAGAAGGCCAACATAGCCCTATATTCCTGCAGGAAGGCTGTAGGGTCGCGGTGGGGCCTCTCTCCTAAAATTGTCCATTGGATATATATAGCAGTGGTTCGTCCAATACTGTTATACGGCATTGTGGTATGGTGGACGGCAACTGACAAACTAACCATTACCAACCTACTAACAAAGGTTCAGAGAACTGCCTGTCTGTGCATAAGCGGAGCGTTAAGGACTACAGCGACTGAGTCTCTACAAGCCCTTCTCCATATACTGCCGATGTTGTGGCGAGAGAAGTTGCAACCAAAGCGGCACTAAGATTAAACTGCCTATCAATGTGGAGGTACAAGAACTACGGTCACATGACGATATCAAAGTGTAGTGCTATGGTAACCGACTATATGGACTATGTATATATCAACGGTGCGCACCTTTGAGAGCAACTATGTACATCACTATGATACCAGCCAGGGATGAATGGGATGGCCGAATAACCGGAAATAGAAACCATCTCCACTTTTATACGGATGGTTCGAAGCTTGACGAAAAGGTTGGCTTCGGAGTACACTGTGAAGAACTTAATTTGGATATAGCTCACAGACTACCAGATACCTGAAGTGTCTATCAAGCCGAAATAATGGCAATATGGGAAGTCGCCAAGTGGCTGAGTCGGAACATAGTAACCAACACTGGCGTTGTCATTTACTCGGACAGCCAGGCTGCCATCAATTCTCTGGAGGCCACATCCCTAAATTCACAAATAGCCCTCGACTGCCGCAGATCTCTTAACGAGATGGCTGAGCAGTTTAATATACACCTCATATGGGTGCCTGGGCATAGGGATATCCCGGGGAACTGCAAAGCCGATGAACTTGCTAGGAAAGGGACGACTTTACAAATTCTCGAAGAATTTGCATATATTGGTGCGCCACTATCCACGTGCAAGCTTTGGCTTAGGCAAGAGGCAATCAGGCAGTCCAACGACAGATGGACACAGATCGGCACCTGTAGGGTAGCTAGACAAATCTGGACAAGGTATGACCTGAGAAGGTCAAAATATCTCCTCGCACTAGAAAGGAAAATATTGTCTATGTTAGTATCAGTTCTGACAGGACACTGCCTGATCGGCGAATACGCCAGAAGATTGGGTATTAACTCCAATGACTTCTGCAGAAGCTGTGGAGATGAGGAAGAAGTGGAGAGCATTGAGGACTTGCTATGCGACTGTCCCGCATTGAGTAAACGACGACTGCACCTACTGGGGTCGGCCTTTCTAGGCAGCCTAACAGATCTTTCCAGTACCAATATTCGTGCTATCGATACATTTGTATATCAAACAGGTTGGTTTCGATGAAGGGCATTTTAGCCCGTGGTACCACTAGGGACCTAAACTATGTGAGCTGAAGAAATAAAAAAGAAAACGTCTGCCACCTTAACCTAAACCTAATAATTGGAAAAAATCACAAATTTCTGAGAAATGTTATTTTTCCTCTGATTAATCGTTATTAAATATTAACCGAATATAGAGCGAAATGTAAACTCAGACCCATTTAATTTCGTAATTTCTCGCAAATGCTTAAAAATACACTGAAATAAATATCCTTCGAAATATGTACTCGTATGAAGCGACTTCGTAAGAAATTGTTCATAAATCCTACGATAAGCTTCTCAATATCTATGAAAATGTATAAATATTATGAAATATTTTAATATAAAACCGAAGTGATTCCGAGTCGATCGAACAAATTCACAATGTTGAAACTCCCTGTACCTCTGTGTGGGGATGATATACAACACAAAATTTGGTGAAATTGCTTCAAAATGTTACGTTACAGAAAGAGCAAGAATGGTGAAAATATAAAAAAGAAGGTGAAAAATTGTTTGTCTCCCTGTCAAAACATACGGATTATTTTAATGTCACATGCTCATCCTCCTAAAGTGTGAAATTATTCACGTCGACATGCAAATATTTAATAAAATATATACACTCAATTAATTATTATTCCCATACTGTCTTCGAATACTATTGGAAATCCCAAATCCAAGCAAGGATTGTCCCAGAAACGCACGGGCCATGCGTGTTCCTGTTTTTGCCATTCGTGTCCTTTGAATAATAAAAAGACTTTATGGGATTTGGCAAAGGACACGCATACCTTAAATCGCTCGCTAATGTCGTAACAATAGAATTTTAGTTATGCAACATTGTCGTCCAACAGAGCAATTAACCTAAAAGGTTCACCCAACTTCCTCGTGACAACTCACACCGATTCTCTAGCTCACACATGAACACAGGGTTGCCATGAGTAAAGTATGAAAATCCCTACAACATGACACATACTCGTATATGCCTTTCATTACATGGGAAAATTCCTCCATATTTCCCCTGCTTATATTAATTCCCCAGGTTAAGGATTTTTATGATTTTTATCCCAGCTTAGCAGCCGAGGGACCGGGTTCAAATCTCATACAACACCACATGACTATACTTAACAACATAATCACCTCATTAATTCTTTTGGCAATTTTGAATAAAAAGACTTCTCAACAAGCATTAGGCCTTGTCGCCTCCCGGAATTATAAATATAATTCCGAATAGTGCTTAAATTTTAATTCCACCTTTGTCATTTTAGAAATGCTTTTAATAGTTTTTACAATCTATGGGTTATACCCATTATACGATCATAGAACGTGTTTACATTATGAACATCTCGGAAACTAACCAAAAATAAAATAAAAATGTGCTGAGATAGGAAATCTCTTCCAATGATGACACACAAAAACCCACAAATAAGAACATTTTCCTTATACTGGCAACACTGTGTAGTCAAAATAATATCAGTGAGAGAGTGTGAATGGCTGCAAGTGTCCTTGCTCAACCTTTTTTCGGTCATACCTTTTGCTAATTTAGTTTGGTCCGTCGTTTGTTAAAACATAGGACACACATTGAAATGAAACTTCCTCGCCACACTTAAATATTTTTATTGGGCAATAAGTATGAGGACAAACATTTTCGATCACGCTTAAAAGGTTAGTTTTTTAAAAAAAAATTAAAATAAAATGTTATATAGAGGTATGTTCAAAGAATATCGCGAATTTTTATTTCCGCGGGCTACGCGTATTTGATTTTTGATATTTTTGTAGCGTTATGTTGGTACTCATGTCCCTTACTTATGCTGACAAGGTGGGGCATTCTGAATATTTAGTTAATTTTTGACAGCTGTTTTGCTTGGATGTGTTTTAACTTGTCTTCGATTTTTATCTATTTCAGATAATGGATCAAAGAATCTGCATCAAATTTTGTGTGAAAAACAAAATAAAGTGCGCTGGCGCATTCCGAATGTTGACTGTGGCATATGGTGAAGCTACCTTGGACCAAAGCGACGTTTATCGGTGGTACAAAATGTTCTTAGAGGGCCGAGAAGATGCGAAGGACGAACAGCGTGCCGGACGCCCGAGCACGTCAACAACAGACGAAAACATCACAGTTTTCTTTGATTGCAGGGGCGTGGTGCATTATGAGTTCTTGCCACAGGGTAGTACGGTCAATAAAGAATATTACCTGCAACCTATGCGCAAATTGCGCGAAGCCATCCGCCAAAAACGCCCGGATTTGTGGAAGAACAAAAACTGGCTTTTGCACCATGATAACGCCCCTGCACACACATTAATGCTTGTGCGCGAATATTTGGCCACAAACAACACAGTAATGGTGCCGCAGCCACCGTATTCCCCTGACCTATCCCCCTGTGACTATTTTTTGTTCCCAAACTGAAAAGGCCCATGAAAGGACGACGCTACGCCACGATTGAGGAGATAAAGACGGCATCGAAGGAGGAGCTGAACAAGATCACAAAAAATAATTGGAAAAACTTTTGGCAGAAGTGTATTATATCCGAGGGGAATTACTTTGAAGGGGACAAAATAGATAGATTCATGAATAATTAAATACTTTTTGAAAAATACAAAATTCGTGATATTACATACTACGTATGTATATACTTTTCCCTATCCGATATTATTTAAGTCCTTTCTGTCCCCTCAGCTTAGAGAGGAGGGTATATATCATTTGCTACGATCCAAAAGTGTAACACGTCGAATGAGTGACCTCAGACCCTAAGTATGTTCGGCGGATATCCGTTTTGGGTCATTTTAAGTCGAATGAAAAATGTCCGTCCGTCCGTCTGTATGTCTATCTGTCTGCTGGCTGGTGCGCACGATAACTCTCGAAAGGAGTAACCGATTGACTTCAAATTTGTATGTGGTAATATTTTCTTCTATCTCCGGCTAAGTTCGAAGATGGGCCATATTGGTCCGCTCCTTCCAGTACCTCCCCCACAAATGGTTAACATTTAGTGAAATATTGATTATTTAATAACTTTTATACTACTTATTTGAATCCTCTGAAATTCTACACATAATATGTATTAGTTTATTAGTCACTATTACCTCGAGAAAAATGGGCAAAGTTGCCAGGCGCCTTTTGGGTACACCCAAATGGGTACCTCCCAAATAGAAAATTTTGAACCAAAAGTAAATAGCTTATAACTTTATTACCAGTGCATACAAAGACTTGACATTTTTTTTGGTTTAATAGTACCTACAATACATTGCAAATTGGGCATTATTGCCACGCTCCTTTTGGTACCTCCCACACAAATGGCCCATTTTTCCCCAAAAGGTACCAGCTTTTAACTTTAATACCAGTGCATACAAATACTTGAAATTTTGTACAGTCTAATGCTTTTATAGTACGTAGAGTCCAGAGAAATATGTGCGTTATTGGCCCGCCCCTTTTGGTACCTCCCACACAAATAGACCTTTTTGTACCAAAAGTTAAAAGCTATTAACTTTAATGCCAGTGCATACATATAATTGAAATTTCGTACAGTGCAATCAATGCTTTTATAGTACCTAGAGTCTAGAGAAAAGTGGCCGTAATTGGCACGTCCTTTTGGTACCTCCCACACAAATGGACCATTTTAACCAAAAATTAACAGCTTATAACATTAATACCAGTGCATATAAATACTTGAAATTTGGTACAGTGTAATGCTTCTATAGTACCTAGAGTCCAGAGAAAAGTGACCGTTATTGGGACGCCCCTTTTGGTACAATTACATACAAAACAAAAAAATAAATAAATTTACCCGAATGAACTTTCTTACTTGTTCCATAACTTATTTACTACTACCAAGAATCTTTCACAATTAATTTATTAGTATTAGTTAATTGAACGCTATCATCTTCAGAAAAATGGGCGAAGTTGGTACCTCCCATACAAAAAGTTAACGGCTTATAACATTGATTCCTGTCAATAAAAAAACTTGTAGTTTTGTTAAGTGTAATTCTTTTATTGTACCTAAACTTCAATTTCTACATGAAAGTGATTTTTTTATCATTTTCGCCCTCACAATTTCCTTTAATTTAAATGGTATCTCGGCTTACACTTCAAAAAATATGATTCAAATAGTAAAGGTACTTTCCACGAAAAATTCTAGAAAAAAATTAAAAATTAATTTGCCATTAAAAATTTTGATTTTGATTTCATAAAATAGTATGCCTCAATCTATGCAAAAAATGTTTTTAGTTCTCGGAAACAAAAAAAAAACTTTGTTGCGTAGTGTTACTTGTACGAAGCACAACGCCATAAAGTACAAATTATTCAAAATGCAAATATAATTAAAAGAGGTAAGAAAAATCTTAGCCGTGTAAATGAACTGAAGTATTCACGCTGAAGAATAAATTCTGTAGTACAGGGTGATCAGATAAGAACTAATGGAAAATAATTTTAAATTACTTCAGAATTGATTCTGACTTTACTTTACTTTTTTTGTGTCCGAGACCTAAAAACTCATTCATATTCGACACCACACTGGCGTATAGGGTGGTATGACATTTTATGCATTTGTTTGTAACGCCTGAGAGCAAAGAGATAGAACCATAGTTCATTATACCGATCGGAATAGAATGAGTTTCTGAGTCGATTTAGCCACATCTGTCTGTCCATGTATTCTTGTGATCAAATGATGCGATCTTTACAAAAATTTGTACAGAGGCATTTCTTAGACTGTGGACGATCCCTATTGCAAATGCGGCAAATCGATGTCACTTCTTGACACTCTAGAGAACACATTTTCTTTGGCTGAAATTTAAGAATTTATACTTTATATTGTAACTAATCATCCGTCGTGAAAATGGGTACATCGGTCCATGTTTTGATATAGCCCCACTAATGTCTCACCTTGACACTTTAGAGAACACATTTTCCAATTGATTTGGCTGAAATTTAAGAATTTATACTTTATATTGGTTCTAATCACCCCTAGTCAAAATGGGTTACATCGGTCCATGTTTTGTTATTCACCCCATATAAAAGTCCATACCGATGTCACTTCTTCTGACAGCAACGAAATGAAGGACGGGATACTATTCTTTAAATTAACGCAAAAAATCCACCGTCTTTTACCGTTCGCTGAACAAACTTATACATTTTATGAAAGAAAATTATCAATTTAATGAGAAAAAATAGATTTTAATTGTATGGGCAGGAGGCGTGACCGATTTCGATGAAACTTGGCAGGCATATATGTATTTTGTTTGTAGAAAGTGTATGAACCAAATTTAAAGACTTTTGCTTGGACTGGAAAATTTTTATGAGAAAAATCGATTTGGAGTGTATTGGCGGGGGACGTTGGGCATGGCCGATTTTGATGAAACTTGGCTGGCATATTTTGTTTTTTTCTAGGAAGTGTATGTACCAAGTTTGAAGACTTTTGCTTGGACAGGAAAATTTTTATGAGAAAAATCAATTTGGAGTGTATGGGCGGGGGACGTTGGGCGTAGTCGATTTTGATGAAATAAATTTTTTTTCTTAATTTAGTCAATATTTTAATCGGTGCCAATTTTCAAGGATCTAAGACCACTCCTTATATTTTTGCACAAATATTTATGAAGACATCCCACTGTGTGCTCTATAGAACACATTTTTAAATTGATCTGTCTGAAATTTAAGAATTTATACTTTATATTGCACTTAATCATTTCTAGTAAAAGTGGGGTACATTGGTCCATGTTTTGGTATAGCCACCATATAAAAGTCCACACTGATGTCACTTCTTGACACTCTAGAAAACACATTTTTCAATTGATCAGCCACATATTTTGGCATAACTCGAGAACCATTTATCCGTATTGGTTCACGAGAGTAAGAAGAGAAAGAATTAAAAATTAAGTAACCTTTAACTTCCTACAATACAAGTTCTCCATCCGTTCAGCAATTTCGACAATATCCTAAAAAAATTTTTGCGAATTTTTTTTTTTAAATTTTTACATTATAGCCTCATAAAAACATTGAAAATTGCACAATTGTTATATTTTTATAATGTTATCGTTAAGTCCATGGCGAATCTAATTATACACTGCACCATGGATCGCAAAAGAATGTGTTCGGTTACAAATAAACACATACATATATACATATTTCCAAACTTCAGCCTGATTCGTTGAAATTTACGGTTTTTGTTACGTTAAGAATTAAATTCTAAAGTGACCTTTATATGGGAGCTATATCAAAACATGGACCTATGCCAACCGCTGTTCGTGTAAAGGGTTCTAGGTATAATTAAACCCAAGTTCATAATTTTCTTCCCGATCAGTTAAAATTTGTGGTCGCTTTGCCTTATATAGCAAATCGAACAAAATACCGATATTGTCCATTTTCAATCTCAACTTAACTGCTCATATAAGAAGTAATCAATTTTTGTAGATTGTAGCGTGATTACAACAGACGGACGGTCGGACATGGCTAGATCTTCTTAGAATTTTACGAATACTAAGAATATATGCATATATACTTTTTGGGGTCTCGGATCAATTCAAACTGTGCATCTCTTCTACAGCTCTCTGATATTAGCACAGTTTGGATTGTAGAGAAATACTTCCAGCTAGTGAGATACTTATTTGGAAACTGAATAGAATTGACACTCGATAACTTATCCAACTATATATAATAAAAAATCTATCAGATAAAATTTAAAAGACTAAAATGGCTTTTTAACCCTTGTTTTTTTTCCTCAAGTTTCTTTGTAATAGTCTAAAATTATTATATACAAAATATAGACTGTCTATGACATCGCTTATATCCTTAAAAAGGGACCTAATGCATCCTATGTTATAATGCAAAATAGAAAACAATCATGTCTTTTAATGACAAAGTCACCACTTTCTGCTCAACATTTCCATAGATCCGCCATACAAAAAACAGAAAAAATGCGTACGACCCGTGAAGCTGTGTTTTCTATTTAATTAAAATCATGGAACAAACTATATTACCCTGTATCACAGGGTGCTATATATGCTACACCGATCATTATTATTGCTACACAAAAGTATATTCGCCGTTTTGCAAAACCACCAAATTTGCGGGATGTCAGTGCCTCAAAGGCATCTAATATAGTTAACACAATCCGTATGAGTAGATCAAACGGAAATTAATGTGAACAACTCCACAGGCGACTGCCAACAAAACTATGTCCAACAAGGATACAGTTTCCCTAGCCTCATTCGAAGGCAACCAACAGCGACGGACAGCAACAACAAACTCCGCAACACAACAACTCCATTAGGAACTATTGTCAGTTAGCGCAAAATGCCAACAACAAAATCATCACAATCCAACAAAGGATTTTTGTGAAATCTCAAACTTTTCTTTCCTAATTAGTCGAAGGAAAACATCCAAAGGCAATAGTGTTGAAATTCATTCATTTCAGTTCCTTCTCCAGTTCTTTTTCGACTTTATCAAGGGGCTGCCAGATGAGGAGGAAAAAAGGTTATTTACGAGGTGCCTCAGTGATTGGCGATAATTGATAATTGCAGCATAGACAATTGCCCACCACGACTTCTTCTTCAAAACCATTTACATGGCAGTATGTAAAGGGACGTTATGGGAGGTCCAATTAACTAGATGTACTTGCTTCTGTTATATTGTTGTTATAATGCAACAACAAAGGAACAAATCGAAGACGATATGCAATGAGAATTAAAGACTCATTAGCTTTCTTTTTTGGAGACACCCTGTAGTATAAGTAGTTAGTAGACGAGTAGGTGTATCGCAGCGTCAGTAAAGACACCAATTAGCCACTACCTATTGTACCGATGTTTAATTGAGTGATCCCCTTTTGGGATGACTAATGATAAAAGAATGTCTCGCTATGGCTGTAGATTTGATGATTACTCTTCTGCTTTATACACAGAATTAATTGAGTTCCTTATATTAGGAGTATCTCTCAAAAATGTATTTATATCGACAATTTTACTTCATTACTTTATTTATAGAAGAAGCACACACATGATAAAAGAATGTCTCGCCATGGCTGTACACGCTGGAAAATGAAAAATCGCTTCTGTAGTATATTGTCCCAAACATATTCGGGAAGATGTTGTTCTTAACAAATCTTCGTTTACATCCCAATATGTTTTTATTTGGGACTATTATTTCCGAAACAAATATTTATTTGCAGTTAAGTAATCAGAGAATACCTAAATTGTGTTAAATTTTTCAGTAATTCTTAGTTACCCTACACGTCCGTAACAATGCGAAAATGTGTGTTCATACATGTAATAAGAAAACTCTCTCTGCCCAATTTCGTACAGATCGGATATAAAACACGGTTTCTACAGCGCTTACATGTCAAATAGGGTGATACGTATATATGTGGGATATATCTAAATCTGAACGGATTTTCTCCGAATATGGTAGTGTGCATTCACGTTATAAGAAAACTCTCTCTGCCGAATTTCGAACAGATCGGGTGTAAAATACGGTTACTACAGGGCTTACATGTCAAATCGGGTGTAACATATATATGAGGGTTAAATCTGAACGGATTTTCTCCGAATTTGGCTGTGATCATTCACGTAATAAGAAAACTCTCTCTGTTGAATTTCGAACAGATCGGGTGTAAAATACGGGTTCTACGGCGCTTACATGTCACATCGGGTGTAACATATATATGGAGACTATATCTAAATATGAACCGATTTCCCCCGAAATTGTCAGTGTTCATTAATTTTATAAGAAAACTCTCTCTGCAAGATTTCGTACTGATCAGATATAAAATACAGTTTCTACACCGCTTACATGTCAAATCGGAGGTACATATGTATATATGGGAGCTATATGTAAATCTGAGCCGACTTTAACCAAAGTCAATAGGGGTCGTCCTTGGGCATAAAGAAAGATATGTGCAAAGTTTCGTTGAGATCGGACCATAATTGCGACCAACCAGTACTTTGATTACAAAAATATGTTCAAAAATATCGCGAATTTTTAATTTCCGCGGGATACGTGTGTATAATTTTGAGCTTCCTCTGTAAAGTGGACTGTATAATTATTCTCGAAATCGCCCAAAATTATAAGTTTGTCATGAAACAAAGAAAAGAACAAAGCACAGATTTCAGGTTTTAGTAAAGAGAGTTCAGTCTCAGTTTATTCAGTTTCCGTTCTTACCGCTTTCAAGTCTGCTGTGCAAGTGAAGTTGGGTTGCAGAGAGAGAAAGCGTCGCGGACTCAATTCTGTATAAAAAAAAGGGAATTCAGCAACACAGTAATTGGAATCTACAAACTAAGATGGAAACTCTTTATCCAATGAGTGAAAGCTTTTCAGTCGGAGCCATCATCGGATAAAGAGTTGCCATAGATACAGACTTATTAAACTAGAGCGGAATTAAATGATTGTCGTAGCGACCGTTAACTCAGTTTATAGTTCGATTCATATAAAATATATTTTTCAAAAATTCATGACATGAGCTTAAATACTAAAAAATTGTTGAACGCGGTTCAACAACGTGTATTTGATATTTTTGTAGCGTTATGTTGGTACTCATGTCCCTTACTTATGTTGACAAGGTCGGCCATTTGAAATGTTTAGTTAATTTTTGACAGCTGTTGTGCTTGGATGAGTTTTAACTTGTCTTCGATTTTTATCTATTTCAGAAAATGGATCAAAGAATCTAATTTTGTGTGAAAAACAAAATAAAGTACGCTGACGCATTCCGAATGTTGACTGTGGCATATGGTGAAGCTACCTTGGAAATAAGCAACGTTTATCGGTGGTACAAAATGTTCTTAGAGGGCCGAGAAGATGCGAAGGACGAACAGCGTGCTGGACGCCCGAGCTCACAGTTTTCTTTGATTGCAGGGGCGTGGTGCATTATGAGTTCTTGCCACAGGGTTGTACGGTCAATAAAGAATGTTACCTGCAAGTTATGCGCAAATTGCGCGAATCAATCCGCCAAAAACGCCCGGATTTGTGGAAGAACAAAAACTGGCTTTTGCACCATGATAACGCCCCTGCACACACATCGTTGCTTGTGCGCGAATATTTGGCCAAAAAGAACACAGTAATGGTGCCGTATTCCCCTGACCAAGCCCCCTGTGACTATTTTTTGTCCCCAAAACTATAGACAGACGGACATAGCTAAATCGACTCAGTAAGTGATTACAAGTCAATCGGTATAATAAACAATGGGTCTATCTCTTCTCCTTTTAGGTGTTACAAACAAATGCACAAAGTCATAATACCCTGTACCACAGTGTGGTGTAGGAATAAAAAGACGATCTAGGTATACCTTCTGTAGCGAAGTGGAAAAGGTCTGCGACGCCGCTAGGCTGAGGAAGATACTATCCGCTTCACCCTGTACAGTGGGTTACCTGCGGGATGAGAATAACAAGTGTACCAACAAGTAAGAAATTGCAGTCGGGTAAACCGATTAAGGTATACCCTCACTTTGTGAGCAATGTAAATATGTACTGGCATACGGGGCAAAATCACCTTTTTTATACCCTGTCTTTAGTGTGACGAGGGTATATATCATTTGCTACGAAAAAAAGTGTAACACATCGAAGGAGTGACCTCAAGTATGTTCGGCGGATATCCGTTTTGGCCCTTTTTATGTCGAATGAGCAATGTCCGCCCGTCCGTCCGTCTGTCTGTCTGCTGGCTGGTGCGCACGATAACTCTCGAAAGGAGTAACCGATTGACTTCAAATTTGGTACGTGGTAATATGTTTGCTATCTCCGGCTATCTCCGGATGGGCCATATTGGTCCACTCCTTCTAGTACCTCCCCCACAAAGGGTTAAAATGTTGTGAAATATTGAATCTTTAATAACTGCTATACTACTTATTCGAATCTTCTGAAATTCCACACATAGTATTAGCTTATTAGTCGCTATTAACTTGAGAAAAATGGGCGAAGTTGCTGCGGGTCTTTTGGTACCTCCCACACAAATGCACCATTTTGCACCTAGCTAACAGCTTATAACATTAATAACAGTATATAAAAATACTTGACATTTTGTACAGTGTAATGGTTTTATATTGCCTAAAGTCCAGTGAAAAATCGGCGTTAATGCGACGGCCCTTTTGGTACCTCCCACACAAAGGTACCATTTTGCACAAAATGTTAAGAGCTTACAACGCGAGTACCAATGCACAAAAATGCAACAACATTGTGCACAGCGTAACGCTTTTGAAGTGTCTATAGCCCTGTAAAAAATGGGAGTTATGGCCACGCCCGTTTTAGTACCTCACATGCAAAAAGATCCAAGACATACCAAACTTAAATACCTGATAGTATTAGTACATATACCAGAGCATAATTACATTGCTCACAAAGTGAGGGTATACCTTAAGCTAAGTATAGACGATTGCCAGATCGGACAACGTTATCAACCCTGTTAAAGTGCTGCAAATGTACGGACAGTGACAGATTGGAAGGCAACGGTGAATTGACAGTTCAGACGACTGCAAGGAAACCTTATAATTTCATATATTTACAATATATTTTGTAAATATTTATATGCAAGATTGCCAACAAAAATATTTTATAGACAGTGTTGCCAATAAAATGTTTTCTGACAATGGCGCCGTTGTCACATGCATAAACTTCGCACATCTAACAATCTGCAAATTATCTCGCAATGACTTTTCTGACCCGACTGCAATTTCTTACTTGTTTGGAAAGTTACATGCAAATAAATATTTTTTCGTAAATAATAATCCCCAATTAAAAAAAATATGAGGACGGAGTCAAAAATTTGTTTACAACAACATTTTCCCAAATATTTAGAGTGTACCCTAAACATTTGTATATTTTAAGCAGAATATATTTGGGCCGATTTTTTTTCAGCGTGTATATATACTTATATTATAAGCTATTTAATTATGGTATGTCTTGGCTCTTTTTGTTTGGGCGGTACTAAAACGGGTGTGGTGAAAACTTTACACAATGCAAAAATTTGGAGAATTTATATGCATTGGTTGGCATTCACATTAACTTTTTGTACAAAATGATACGTTTGTGTGGGAGGTACCAAAAAGGGCGTGATAGCAACGCCCATTTTTCGATAGACTTTATGTACTACAAAAACATTACACTGTACAAAATTTTAATTATTTGTAGGCTCAAGTATTAAAGTTATAAGCTGTATACTTTTCGTACAAAATGGAACCTTTGTGTGGGAGGTTTGTTGGTACTATAAAACCATTACACCGTACAAAATTTTAAATCTTTGTATGTTAAGCTGTTAACTTTTGGAGGTACCACTTTTCACTGGACTCAAGGACTATAAAAGCATTACACTGCACAAAATTTCAAGTATTGGCATGAAGCGATACTAAAGCTATAAGCAGTAAGTTTTTTGTGCAAAATGATCCATTTTTCTGATAGCGACTAATAAACTAATACTATGTATAGAATTTTAGAGGATACCATACACCAAAGTGGTATTCATAAGCAAAGCGGGAAGATATCGCATACTAGGCCAAAGGAATTCAGGCCAATTAGCCTATTTTCATTCCTATTGAAAGGTCTAGAACCTGGATAAAGAACTCCTGTCGGGGAACCAACAACGGGAAGTCCACAGAGTCTGCCTAGACGAACTTGTGAGCACCATCGAATCGTCCCTAAATTTCAAAGAATTCACTATAGTGGCCTTTCTTGATATAGAAGGGACATTTAGCAACATTCAGTCAGATGCGATAATTGCTGTTCTTTCATATTTAAGTGTAAATGTCTTCTCAAAAGTAGACACATAACAGCAAGTCTTGGGTCCACAACTCTTACAAGATTTGTAAACATACATACCAACAATGAGGAGTACTGTCTCCACTAATTTGGAATCTAACGGTGAAAGAAATCCTGTTAGATCGTCGTGCCTGCAAATTTGTTGCATATGCAGATGACACTGCAATCGCCGAATCTCGCAAATTTCCCAACACCCTTAGAGACATCCTACAGGTGGCTTTGAACAAATTGGCTAGATGGGCCAGAAGCAGCGGTTTGGGCGTTAGCCCAAACAAGACAGAATTGGTTCTATTCACTAGGAAGTATAAGGTTCCACATATGGACCCTCCTCGGATAAATGGAACCAGGTTAGTCTTTTCTTAAAGTGCAAATTTTCTACAATTCTAGATAGGAAATTGCCATTCAGACATGTATTGGAACATGTAGGAAAGGCCAATCTCGCCTTATATTCCTGCAGGGAAGCTTTAGAGTCGCGTTGGGGTCTTTCTCCTAAAATCGTCCATTGGATACACCGTGCGACGCCATTTTTCACCCATGAACGAAACGATATACAAGTGAAACTAGAGACCATAGGTAGTAAAACTGCATACTCAAGCTAAGTATACACGATTGCCAGATCGGACAACGTTATCAACCCTGTTAAAGTGCTGCAAATGTACGGACAATGACAGATTGTTAGGCAAAGGTGAATTGAGAGTTCAGACGATTGCAAGAAATCCTTAGATTTTCACATAAATGCAATATATTTTGTAAGTATTTATGTGCAGGATTGACAATAAAAATATTTTATAGACAGGGTTACCAAAAAATGTTTTTCTGTCAATGGCGCCGTTGTCACATGCATAAACTTTGCAAATCTAAAAATCTGCAAATTTTCTCGCAATGACTTTTCTGCTAACGTTGCCAGACAAAAGTTGTATGTTCCGTGTGGTTGTAAGTTCACAGGGTTGCATTTTTCTGGCAATATTGTCCGATCTGCAAATCGTGTGTACTTAGCTTCAGTTTTTTATTTCGTGATCGTTTGTCCATATATGTATATGTTTCACCCGATTTTACATGTAAGCGCTGTAGAAACCGTGTTTTATATCCGATCAGTACGAAATTCGGCAGAGAGAGCTTTATTATTACATGTATGAACACTGCCAAATTCTTATTACAATGCACATTTTTGCATTGTTAGGGAGGTGTAGGGTATTATATAGTCGGCGCCGGCCGACTTTCTGTCTTTCCTTACTGGTTGCACTTTGCATAGTTTATAATGGAGGAATCGATATATGAACTGTATAAGCAAAATTTTTCATCCGATCTTAATAAAAATTGACACAATGAAGTCTCTTGATACGCTTAGAGATAATACCAAATTTGAGGAAAATCGGTTCAAATTTAGTTAGATATAGCCCACATATATATGTATGTTGCCACTGATTTTACTTGTATGCGCCGTAGAAACTTTATTTTATATCCGATCAGTACGAAATTCGACAGAGAGAGGTATCTTATACAAACTCTGTAAAATTTGTGGAAAATCGGTTCAGATTTAGATTCAGCTCCCATATATATCTTTCGTCCGATTTGGCCCTTTAGTCCTATAGAAGCTGTATTTTACCTCCAATCGTTTTGAAATTTAGAATGGTAGAGTTTCTTGATCCATGAACCAACATTGCCGAATTTGAAGAAAATCGGTTAAGATTTAGCTATAGCTCCCATATATATGTTTCGTCCGATTTGGCCCTTTAGTCCTATAGAAGCTGTATTTTACAACCGATCGTTTTGAAATTTAGAATGGTAGAGTTTCTTGATCCATGAACCAACATTGCCGAATTTTAAGAAAATCGGTTAAGATTTAGCTATAGCTCCCATATATATGTTTCGTCCGATTTTGCTCTTTAGTCCTGTAGAAGCTGTATTTTACATCCAATCGTTTTGAAATTTAGAATGGTAGAGTTTCTTGATCCACGAACCAACATTGCCGAATTTGAAGAAAATCGGTTAAGATTTAGCTATAGCTCCCATATATATGTTTCGTCCGATTTGGCCCTTTAGTCCTATAGAAGCTGTATTTTACAACCGATCGTTTTGAAATTTAGAATGGTAGAGTTTCTTGATCCATGAACCAACATTGCCGAATTTTAAGAAAATCGGTTAAGATTTAGCTATAGCTCCCATATATATGTTTCGTCCGATTTGGCCCTTTAGTTCTATAGAAGCTATATTTTACATCCAATCGTTTTGAAATTTAGAATGGTAGAGTTTCTTGATTCATGAACCAACATTGCCGAATTTGAAGAAAATCGTTAAAGATTTAGCTATAGCTCCCATATATATGTTTTATCCGATTTGGGTCTTTAGATCCAATCGTTTTTATACCCCACACCACACTGTGGTACAGGGTATTATTTAAGTATAATATATCCCAAAAGTAAATTTATGTAAACAATTTATACATGAATTACAAAATTTATATATCAGAGTTATTCAATATTACGAGAGTGGTGTAGGGTATTATATAGTCGGCACCGCCCGACTTTAGCCTTTCCCTACTGGTTTTTCTTTAAAAAAGTAGGGAACCTCGAAATGGATCACGCTATTTTTCAGCTAACCTTTCAGTGCTTTCTAGGTAGTTCCGAATTTTTTATTTGTGCTTTCTTATTTCACTAATTTCTGTTATTATTGGTAAGTCATTATTAATGAGCCGAAAGTAATGCAGCGAATAATGAGATGTAATTATTTGGTAATGCAGGGAATAATGACAGGTACTTACCAAGATTTTGCTGGGTAAACTCAAATTACAATACCTCTTACCGATTTTCGGTCTTAAATCGTTAATAACTAATTTGTTTACAAAAAATAGGTGTACCCCAATGTACATGTATGGGTACGGGTTAAATGCAAATAAACATTTTATGTGGTAGGTGCGCATATAAGCACGTTTCCATATGGTAAATGGTGTCTGTTAATTGTCAACATATTATGCAAATTTTTTAATTGTTGTGTTTGTACATATGATATTATTCATTTTCAAAATAAAGAACACATAACTATAATTAAATATTATATTTAGACCCTATCTCACCTTGAGTATGTGCAGTAAATACAATGTAAATAAAATTCTGTTATAATTATTGATATATTAAATAAAATAATCAGAAAAATTCTACTTTGTAGTGATATATGAGTAATCTAGGGAAATATTTCTTATTTACTATATAAACTGAATTTCAAACCGCTTTTTAAAGAATGTCGAAATAGACTCGCTAAACCAAAGAACACACAAAATGTCGGTTAAAATTCGAAAATTACCTACAAAAACTTTCTACAATCAGAAAACCAAAATTTGGCGTGGTGAAATTGTCGCACCCAGATTCGGGGATCAGGATTCTATTGGATCCGTGGCAATAAAGGCAATGTTAGAAAATCCAAAATATATTGGCCAAGTAAGTGATGGAGGCGGTAATGTTCTTGGGCGAATTATATTTTTGTATATAATTTTTTTACAAGATTTGTTATCCAAATGGCAAGCAGTTTACAAATCTGGAAATAGCCAAACAGTCTATTCAAGTTGCCCAACATTTTGGCAAACTTCAAATGAAACAAGGCGACGTAATCGGATTTTGTTTGGCAAATAGTGATTATGTGGCACCTCTCTTCTTTGGCGCCATGGCGGCAGGACTCTGCGTCAGTATTGTGGATCCCAGTTATGACAAGGATTGCACTAATGCTATCTTTTCATTGACCAAACCTCGACTTATTTTCTGTGATGGTGCTAATTATCACAGGGTCAAAGAAGTCTTGGAGGAGGAAAGTGGGCTTTCCTCCTGCAAAATATTCACTATTAATCGTCATATTAAAGGAGTTGCAAATATTGTAGAATTTTTTAGCGGCAGCGTTCAGACGGACAGTTATAGGTAAATTTACAGCCCTTCTTCTGGGAAAAAATCATTCTCCAACAAAGGACAAGTATTTTTCACAGGATTGCAGTTTGATTAATTATTGGAAAACGAACTCCCAGTTACTGTGAAAGAGTGCATTACTGTGAAGAGAATTTTTCAATTTTCTACGTGATCATTTCCTTTAAATATCTAATATTCCTTTAGAGTTCCGTCGTTGGAGCGGGGCTGCGATCAGGTAGCATTAATCATCTGGTCTTCTGGGAAGTCACATATTCCCCAAGGTATTTGCATATCTCATTCAGCGATGTTGCATTACCCCATGTTGTAAGTCAAACCATAACACTTTTCTTTTCAGAGGTAAGATTTTTATTTTCATTCATTGCCGTTCATTATTTACAGATCAGATTTATCCAACACAAGATTGTTGTGCTTTGATACTCTACATTTACTAGCGGGTCTAACAAGTTTAATACATGGAACTATAAATGGCGCTACCCGAATTATATCCGAAAACCCTTTCATTGCTAAGGATTTCTTTGATATTGTAAAGCTTTACAAAGCGAATATCTGGATTGGAGTTTCATCACAAATGGATTTGGCTTTATCTTCGTCGGTACCAAATGAAAGCGATCTAACTAGCTTGGAATTTTGCATTATCGTTGCGAGTTCTGATTCCCATACTTTAATCGAGAAATTGAAAGGATTCGCTAGCAATGCTAAATATTCCGTGATCTACAACCTAGATGAAATATGTAGTGCCATTTCACTTGACCCTATATACGAATCAAACAGTAAAGTGGGAATACTCCCTTCAAATATTGAAGTAAAAATTATCCACGATAATGGGACTCAGTTGGGTCCCAATGGAATTGGTGAAATATGTGCCCGTTCCAAATTCCCTTGGTTTGGTTATTTCAACAATCCCGAGGCCACCAAAGCTGTGCATGACGATGATGGTTGGTTCCACAGTGGCGATAAGGGTTACTTCAACAATGACGGACAATTGTTTTTGATGGATCGGAAAAGTTCTTTGCCACAAATGGGAATATCTACTGATAGCCATAATGGCTCACCAGCTGCCAAGGGACCACTTGACGAGAAGGTAATTTTTAATAACTTTAAATACGAATAAGTCATTTAGGGAACTATTTGTTTTGCTTGACATAGGGCAAACATGATGAGTAACTGTGATTCCATTGAACTGACACAAGTTCTGAAGAAATGTTATCTACGGAAACAACATGTTCTAACCAAACTACATGTGTTTTACACCAGTTAAAATTGGACAAAGAAAAAATAATTTTACGGAATAGAACTCTGGTCTATGGACAAAGTTTCTCAGCAATCAATGAAAGGAATTTCAACTTCATAGCCGGTTCCACATGCCTTAAGTCGGAAAAATTACTAACTTAGCTGGATATCTACAACCTTAGTAGGTCTTTAGTCGCTTTTATTGTAGAATTCCACGGGTCTCGGTCTTATGCGCGTGCTTTCCAGTTAGCTACTCCAAATCCTCTTAAATCTTCTTCGACAGAAATTTCCGCCCTAAATTCGTGCCGCTGGAGCGTTTCCGTCCATTCGCATAACATGGCCTAGGTTAGGGAGGCAGCCGAATTTTTTTTACCAGCTCACATAGACCAGTGTATGTCCCTAGTGTTAGCTTAGGTTAGGTTGAAGAGAGGAGACGTTTAAACGTCTCATGTCCATGGACATACACTTAAGCCAGTGGTTCGGCCTGTTGTGCGCTCCTTATTTATAATATTTTTATATCTCACGAGTTACAGAAAATCGGTACTAGACACAAATTTTCTCAGTATCTTCCAGCCATATCCTCTGCTCCTATGTTGCGCTATTCCACACAGTTTTGTGAGCCATCACCGCCCAGTGCTTCAACTCATTCATCGTGGCTTTCCAATTTTCCAAGTTTATCACTCGAAGTTCTCTGCCCTTTGAAGCCAAGTTGTTTGTCCGTTCATTTCCAATCACTCCCTTGTGTCCTGGTACCCAGAAAATACGCAGTTGACCATGGGCTGAGTAATCATTTATCGTTCTTTTACAGTCCAGCACAGTTCTGGATTTGACCCTTTTCGGTGTTATTGATTTAATCGCCATTTGGCTATCTGTGAAGATGTTGGCATATTTAGGATTTGTGGTGTTACTGAGCCAGTTCACACACTCCGTGATTGCTCGAAATTCCGCTTGAAATACCGTGTTATGGTCAGGGTCGGAGATTTCTGGAGTTTGAATGTGACCAACTAGAGATTCTAAAATCTTCTGATGGTACGACTTGTGGTCTCGATTTGCCCATTCACCTATCACTTGTAGACGTCTTGCCGTGAGGGTTGCCTCATACTTTATACGGATGTCTATTGGTTGGATGTGCAGTATAGTCTCCAACGCTTTTGTTGGTGCAGTTCTAAATGCCCCGCTTATGCCTAGACAGCACATACATATGTTGAATTTTTTCAAAGGTATTACTTCTTGCCCATTGATGTCCACCACACTACACAGGCGTAGGTGATTATTGGTCTAATCACGGTCAGGTCCCTAGTGTTACCACGGGCTGAAATTCCCCTCATCGAAACAAACCTGTTTGATATACAACTTTATCGATAGTACGAATATCGGTACCGGAGAGATCTGTTAAACTGCCTAGAAAGGCCGACCCCAGTATTTCCAGTCGTCGTTTACTCAAAGCGGGACAGTCGCATAGCAAGCGCTCAAATTTCTCCACTTTTTCCTCATTTCCACAGCTTCTGCAGAAGTCATTGGAGTCAACACCCAATCTTTTGGCGTGTTCGCCTATCAAGCAGTGTCCCGTCAGAACTGATACTAACGTAGGCAATCTTTTCCACTCTAGTGCGAGGTGTTATTATGACCTTCTCAGGTCATACCTTGGCCATATTTGTCTAGCTACCCTGCAGGTGCCAATTTCTGTCCATCTTTCGTTGGACTGCCTGATTGCCTCTTGCCCAAGCCAAAGCATGCACGTGGATAATGGCGCACCAATATATGCAAATTCTTCGAGAATTTGTAATGTCGTCCCTTTCCAGTTTGCAGTTCCCTGGGTTATCCCTGTGCCCAGGCACCCATATGAGGTATATATTAAACTGCTCAGCCATCTCGTTAAGAGATCAGCGGCAGTCGAGGTCTGTTTGTGAATTTAGGGATGTTGCCTCCCGAGAATTGATGGCAGTCTGGCTGTCCGTGTAAATGACAACGCCAGTGTTGGTTACTATGTTGCGACTCAGCCACTTGGCGACTTCCCATATTGCCATTATTTCGGCTTGATAGACACTGCAGGTATCTGGTAGTCTGTGAGTTATATCCACACTATGTTCTCAGATTATACTCCGAAGCCAACCTTTTCATCAAGGAAGGAGGATAGGCTAGTGGTCTGTGTGCGATATCTTTCCCGCTTTTGGGTATGAATACCACTTTGGTATCCCTCCGTCGATTCGGAATGTATGAAAGCCTGATACAGCATACATACATTTTCTCCATCCAGTGGATAATGTGCTTTAACATTTTCTGCAGTTACCTTCCTCATCCTGTAAATAACTCACTGTACAGGGTGAAGCAAATATTATCGTCCTCAGCCTTGCGGCGTCGGAGACATTTCCCACTTCGCCACAGAAGGTTAACCAAGAGTGTCTTTGCGCCTTCCTAAGCTCTTTCATATAGATTATGAGTTGCTCTTTATAGGCATCCCAATGATTAGCGACCCCAGTAAATTTCGCCTTGTTGAAGGTCTTTTTCCTAGCCGTTGGCTCAGAAGTCCACAATTTATATTTATTAAAGATATCCAGACTAGTTGGCCACAAGCGGTCTAAAGTTGGGTGTCCTGATACCGCATACCTTTCCTTCCACTGCGTAGGGCTCCTGTATCAGGACGATGTCTACTGCACCTGTGGACAGGCGCAGCAATAGAGCCGCTGAGGCTGTTTTAGCGTGATGGAGGTTAATCTGTAGAATTCTTACCATCATTGGTTATCGACAGATTAACATCCACCCTGACATGGGTGTTATCGAACTGTTCGTCCGTATCATCGAGAAGCATGTCCCCGCCATCTGCGTCAAAGAGTCCGGAAACTCCCCTCAGCTGCTTAGTGGCCGAAGTAGAGCTTTCGTTCTCTGATAAGGACGTTACAGATCTTCTATTAGAGTTGAAGTCACCAGAAGTATAGGCGTGGGTACCTCTGCGTATCAATCACTGTGGCCGACTCACCTTCCGCTCTTAACCAGCTGAAATGCATCTCGTAATCAGAAGATTATGAGTGAACCTTCAAATGTTTTTAGCAATCCGCAGAGTTGCCAGAGCTAACACAGAGCTACCTGAAATAAAGCAGACTAGATCATGTAGGGTGGCTTCGTTAGATTTTCCCTTGGTGTAGGCATTCTGTTGATTGGACAGTAGCCTGTGACTAATTTAGTCCTAAGTAACTACATATATACTAATCTCTCCAGAGATTTCAGGAGAAATTGCGTAGACTAACTAGCGGTAAATCTTTAATCGTACTTTGATTGATATAACAACAATATAGCTCTCATTGTAGCTCCGCCGGTGAGACATTGTCTGGTTACAATCTCACTGGCGACCTCTGATGGCAGCAATTCAACGGAATCCACAGTTGAAGTATTCAATTCCTCATCAGCGTTGGATATGTGCATCCTTGAGCACCCATAGCGATTTCTTACAGGACATCATCCATGGACCACCATTTCTAAGCATCTACTCAACTCAATTTTTTTACAGCCTGAGTTCTTCCTTGTAGATGCCCCAGTCATGTGGAACTATTGTGGCGTTTGCCTTATTACAAAGCTTCCAGCATCACTTTATTCCTTTGCAACGAACCTTTTGAGTTGTCGTGAATAGTTCCACAGTTTCTTCTATAGTTCGCACCAACATTTGAGGTATTTTTGGATTAGTCTTGTTACATATGTTAAATTTATTTGTTTTATTACCTAATCTAACCATCTAAAGCTACTATTTACGAGTTCCCAAATTAGCCGACCTAACGGAAAAAACAACAAATTAAGGAAAAAATGTTCTTTATTTCTAAACATAATCTCATTTAGCTATTCTTTATACACCTTCTCCACCGATTTTCAATAGTCGCAGCTATACCCTGTTTATAGTAAGAACTGTCTAGCTCCTGAAAATAGCCTTCAACCGTAAACAGTTCGTACTGCCATCTAATATTTTATGGTTGTAAACAAAGGACCTGACTACCCCAAAGCAGAATCTAGCTCGGTTTAAATATTGTTTGGACTGAGACCTTTCAAATGAAAGTATTGTATCGGATTTTCCATTAAGGACATAACATTAACTTTAACAGAGCCCAATCGGAGAAGTTTCGGCGTTTCAAATGATCAAGTGGCTTTAGTTCTTGAGTCAGTTTGATCTTATAAGATTGAAGGCCAAGATATTTTTGCAAACTACGCCACAGTGTGGTTTGAGAGATGCATAATTCCTGAGAACGACGTGAAATCGACTGATTTGGCTCATTTGGAACGGATGAGATATTCTTTGGCGCCGGAACATCCAAAAGAGAAAATTTTGATTCAAATTTATCCACTATAGCATGCACAGCCTATAGGGTGGGACGAATATTACGGCCGAAATTTGGAATAAGCGCTCTTAAAGTTGCGACCACCGACTCAGAATTTAATTTCAAATGATTTCCAAACGTTGCACGTAAGTGAACTTTACCATGATGAAAATGTTGACTTCGACTAACGTTGTGACACTCAAATATCATTAAAAATGGTGCGTTGACATAAAGATACGAAATTGTTATGTCCCTATTAGAAAACCCTTTATTACATATGGGAGACCAATTTTTTACTTGTTTACAAATTCATTGAGATCGTTTACTTTTGAGTGCTAAAAAAATCTAAACTACGTGGAGTCTTAAAACTGAAAACATTTCTTTTAGAAGGTTGCCACTTTTCACGAAAATATTTTTTTCAAACTACTACCGCCATCTATATGTCAGTTCGGCTAATTTTGGGACCGCCCTCTACATTTCAGGTACGCAAGAAATCACCAAGTATGCCATGCACTTTCTATGACAAAGATTCCAAAATCTGGCATGGAGGAGTGGTTGAACCCCGTTACGGACCGGAACACACTATTGGATCGGTGGCTTTGAATGCTATGCGGAAAAATCCAGATCACATTATACAGGTATGGAAGCATTATGCACGGTATACAGTTAAACTGTTATTGACAAACATTCCATAGATCTGTTATCAAAGTGGAAAAGAATTCACCAGCCGGGAAATGGCCCGATTTTCCGTACAAGCAGCGCGATATTTTCAGAAGCTGAATTTGGAGCAGTGTGACATGGTGGGCATGTGTGTGGCCAACAGTGATTATTTGGCTCCCATTTTCTTTGGCGCCATGTTTTGTGGTCTCTGCCTTAGCAATTCTGATCCTAGTTTTAATGTTAACGGTTTAAAGCATATCTACTCCATGTCCAGACCCAAATTGATGTTTTGCGATGGTGAAAATTATGAAAAGGTACGACAAGCGTTCGATGAAATCGGTCTCACTTCGTGTAGAATATATTTCGTACGAAATCACTTGGATGGCGTACCAAATATTTTGGAATTCTTTGAAGAAGTGGGCGATGAAGACACATTTAGGTAGTTAACATTTGTATTAGCCTGGCGGGGTAGGGGTTTTTATGTGTTCTGTTAATTTTCTTTCCCACAGGTTACCCACATTGAAGTACGGTTCCGATCAGGTGGCCGTGGTCGTGTGTACCTCTGGCTCCACGGACCTGCCTAAGGGAGTGCGCATGTCACACACAGCTCTTCTAAATGCAAATTATCTGTATGTCACCTTCTCAAAGCCCTTTACTATTTTATGAAATTAAACTCTTTCCATTTCCCAGAGCAGTTGATTTTCCCATACGAGTGCTCTGTTTCAGCAGTATATTCTGGACACTTGGTGTTTTACATATAATGCAGGGTGCAACGGAATGTTTAACTCGCATTATTTCAGAACAGCCTTTCACAGTGGACGATTTCATTGACATTGTGAAGCTTTACAAGGTCAATGTTACGGGAAATTCCCCCTCACATATTCCGCTGTGCTTGGCCTCAGGCAAGTTAGCCACCAGTGACTTATCGAGTCTTCGCTTTATGTTTGTAACCGGTAAAACTATCTCCTATGATGTGTACAAAAAACTTAAACCCTTCATGCCAAATTGCATTTTTTCTACATATTATGGGTTGACGGAAGGTTGCGGAACAGCTACTTCGACAATAGCGGAGCCAAGTAACTCGGTTGGGAAATTGTTGGCAAATGTCGAAATGAAAATACTAAACGATGAAGGAAAGCACTTGGGACCCAATGAGACCGGAGAGATTGTGCTGCGCAAGCGGTTCTCAGGAAGTGGTTATCAAAGCAATCCCCGAGCCATGTACGATGCAGATGGTTGGATACACACCGGTGACATGGGTTATTTCAATGATGACGGTCTGCTGTATGTCGTGGATCGTCGAACGGATATCTTGAAATATAACAATTTCCATTTTGCCCCCACTGCTATTGAAAAGGTTATATGCGAAATGCCCGGAGTTGCCGAAGCTTGTGTGGTGGGCATTCCCGATAGTATCTATGACTTTTTGCCAGCCGCCGCAATTATAAAAAATCATGGAGCTCAAATCACGGAATCGGACATTTCGAAATATGTGGCTAATCGAATGCAGCATTTTGAAAATTTACACGGCGGAGTTTATTTCTTCAGCAATTTGCCCCAAACGGCTTCGGGTAAAACGAAACGAAGTGAAGTCACGGAACTTTGCAAAAATCGAAGAAAACAATTGGAGAAATACAAAGAAGAATTCGGGACAATTTTTCCTATAGCCTAAACCAGAGCTTCTCGCCAAGTTTTACGTCACGCCCACTTCCAAGATCATGAAGTCTCCGTGCACCCCCATAAAAACCAAAATTTTTGAAAATAATGTAAATAAGCACTAGGTATTATTATAAAAGATTATTTAAAAAATTTTCGATTTTAGATGAATTATTTTTAACAAGCATCCACAAAATGTGAAAAATTTGGCACTTAAAAAGAAGTGAATTTCAAATTTCGTTTCATATGTAGACTTTACGAGCCATTTGCAGTTTTTGTTTTTTGACAAATATAAAGGTTAAGCGTTTTTTGGTGTACTTGGTGACTTTTACCTATCGGAAAATGGATCAAAGAAGCTGTATTAAGTTCTTAGCGAAAGTTAAATTAACGCAATTAATTATCACTGTGGCATTTGGTGAACCTAGTTTGAGCAAACAATTATTATAAGTTGCACAAGAACTTCGCAGAAGGAAGTTTACGCTCCAGACGTCTAAGAACATCATTAACACTATGCAACAAATGAACACTTTTTTTCAAAATACACAGACTTGACAGTATAGGTTCGATTCTACTACCAAAGAGTATAGTGTTATACTCGGTTTGGCGAAATTGGTCACCAATAGAGGGCATGGGCCTCAAAACATTCTAAAAATCGTGGGCCCCTCGGAAAAGGTGTCATCAGCTTTTGTCCAACAACTTATTCAGACTTGATGATACCGCTTAACTATATTAGGCAATAATGTAGCTAAGAATATGCTAAACAAAGTTTCTTAAGCGAAAACATTTTTTCTGCACTTTTATTTGAATCTTTCAGGGACTCATAATTTTGCACTAACAATATTTGGCAAAATTGTAGCCACGGTACAACAATCTGAACAACTTCTGTGAACATATCATATACAATGTGAACGTGTCTAGGCACCCTAAATAGTACCGCAAATTTAACATAACTCAATTTTTCGAATTTCAATTTTCTGGAAAAGGGCAAAGATAATGCTGCACTTATTCCAGAAGCAACATCGCCATTAGTTTGTTCAGAAAAATATCAATGGGTTTAGAACTGCCTAATAGGACATTTTTTCTGTTCCAACAACTGAAAATGATAGAATACCTCAAGGCCATACCAAAGTGTTTCCAGGATTGGAAAAAAAGAAGCTTGTAGGATGTTTAGGTTAGGGTGGCAGCCGTTTTTTTTTTTCGTCAGCTCACATAGACCAGTTTAGGTCCCTAGTGTTACCACGGGAAATGCCCCGCATCGTTTGGTTGGTTGTTATACAAATTTATCGATAGTACGAATATTGGTAGCGGAAAGATCTGTTAGACTACCTAGAAAGGCCCAGTATATCCAGTCTTCGTTTGCTCAAAGCGGGACAGTCACTTAGCAAGTGCTCAATGATCTCCATTTCTTCCTCATCTCCACAGCATCTGCAGAAGTCTTTAGAGTCAATACCCAATCTTTTGGCGTGTTCGCCGATCAAGCAGTGTCCCGTCAGAACTGATACTAACGTAGACAATCTTTGCCTCTCTGGTGCGAGGAGATATTTTGATCTTCTCAGGTCATACCTTGATTGTCATACCAGATTTGTCTAGCTACCCTGCAGGTGCCGATTTCTGTCCATCTTTCGTTGGACTGCCTGATTGCCTCTTACCTAAGCCAAAGCTTGCACGTGGATAGTGGCACACCAATATTTGCAAATTCTTCGAGAATTTGTAATGTCGTCCCTTTCCTAGCAAGTTCATCGGCATTGCAATTCCCCGTGATATCTCTATGCCCAGGCACCCATATGAGGTGTATATTAAACTGCTCAGCCATCCCGTTAAGAGATCTGCGGCCGTCGAGGGCTGTTTGTGAATTTAGGGATGTTGCCTCCAGAGAATTGATGGCAGCCTGGCCGTCCGATTAAATGACAACGTCAGTGTTGGCTACTATGTTGCGATTCAGCCACTTGGCGACTTCCCATATTGCCATTATTTCGGCTTGATAGACACTGCAGGTATCTGGTAGTCTGTGAGCTATATCCAAACTAAGTTCTTCACAGTTTACTCCGAAGACAACCTTTTCATCAAGCTTCGAACCATCCGTTTAAAAGTGGAGATGGATTATTACCTGGTATTATGCCAACCTATGCATCTCTAGCTGGTGTCATAGTAATGTGGTTCCTCTCGAAGGTGTACGCCGTTGGTATATAGTCCACTCGGTCAGTTATCATAGCACTACACTTTGATAATGCAGTATAACGGCATTGGACGAACTACTGCTGTATATATCCAATAGACCATTTTAGGAGAGAAGCCCCAACGCGACCCTGCAGCCTTCCTGCAGTAATATAAAGCGTCGTTGGCCTTCCTTGCACATTCCAGTACGTTAAGTCTGAATAACAGATTCCTATCTTGAATTAATCCCAACAATTTTGCACTTTCAGAAGAGACTAGATGTGTTCCATTTATCCGAGGAGGAGGGTCCACATGTGGGACATTATTCATCCTAGTAAAGAGAACCAATTCTGTCTTGTTTGGGTTAACGACCAAACCGCTGCTTCTGGCCCATCTAGCTAACTTGTTCAGAGCCACCTGTAGGATGTCTCTGAGGACGTTTTCGAATTTGCTACTCACTGCGATTGCCACGTCGTTCGCATATGCTACGACCTTGCAGCTACAATGTTCTAGATCTAGGCGGATTTCATTCACCGCTAGGTTCCAATACTCCTCCTAGTAGGGTCCGTCTGTTTACAAAAACATGCTGTTATGCGTCTTCTGTTGAGCAGGCTTTGAATTAGTCCAATCAAGCTAGACTTCAACATTGGATGTGACAGTGCCGCAATTACTGCATCTGAGTGAATGTTGTTTATTACTTAAATTAGTCAGGAGAAAGATACACAAGGTGATTTCGTTTGTGCAAAAAAATGTAAAATTGTTTCAACATTTTACACCGAAAACGCATTTTTAGGTTCGTTTGTAAAAGTGAGGCTGTTTTAGCGTGATGGAGGTTAATCTGTAGAATTCTTACCATCATTGGTAATCGACAGATTAACATCCACCCCGACAAGCGTGTTATCGAACACATCGTCCGTATCATCGAGAAGCATGTCTCCGCCAGATGCGTCAAAGATTGCGAAGACTCTCCTCAGCCCCTCAGTGTCCGAAGTAGTGCTTTCGTCCTCAGAGACGGGCGCTACATATCGGTTAGAGTTGGAGTCAACAGAAATAATGGGCGGGGGTAAGTCCGCACTTCCAGAAAGCCGCGTATCAACCACAGTGGACGACGCGCCTTCCGCAGCCGTGATTGCACATGGCTCCATTTGTCCTTGAGGATGAATCCATCCTCACTACTTTTGTCTATAACAGCCATCACTACACTTTCTTTCGCCACTTCATTGAAGGGCTTGGTGAGTGTCCGGTGACCTTAGGGCCTCTGGCCTTTTTCGAAATCAGGGGCTCATCAGATGATATTATTCTTTTGACTTTATTAGCCGTTAACACAGCTTAATTTGGCCCTTTCAACCGACTCACCTGAGCGTTATCGGGTGCTCATTGTCCTTCCGTTTTGACGGTCGGACATGGCGCTTGTAAGATACTACTGTATTACTTTCATTGGGACTCAGTTTATATTCAAAAAAACAGAAAAAAATAAAGCTCTATTTTTAAAATTGTTTGATCATTAAACTAAATACGAATGAACGAATCATCAGTGGGTTTATTGCAGTTCCGAAAGAAGAAAGAATCTCTATTTCAATTTTTTTATTACACAATTGCAGATGCATACGGCGCGGTCCCGGCTATGGCACCCCCTAGTGGGCCGCGGACCACCATTTGAGAAGCTCTGGCCTAAACTAATCGAGGCAATAATAATTTTTAAAATCATAATAAGGTTAGACAGATCATAAATGAGGTCTACCCACTGGATTGTACATCGGCACACCTCCTCACAATGAGTATGTTCAACAATATCATGGTCTTTAGAATTACTCGTACTACTCACACGTGTAAAGGCGCTCAGTCGATTCAGATATTAACGATAACCTGAAATTCGTTTATCTAACTTTTCGTTTGGGAGTAACGCATTTTTTCTTTGCTTGTATCTTCTAATATATCTAAATATTTGTTGTGTTTTTGGGTTCTGATTTTTTCTAACTTAGCCTACATTTTTGTTTTTCGAGTTATGATCGCACCGATCAAACGTGGTAAAATGGAATATGAGACTTCATGGATACTGGAACTACCAGCAAAGAAAAAAAGTTTAGGCGTCTTTTATCGCAAAAATTTTTCTTTGTCTCAAACGCTCTACTTTTCCCGTAACGGTTGAAATATTTACGGTGAATGAAACGTAGTTTCTCTTGCTGTAAACGAACATTTTTTCATTCTAAATTTTTCGTAATTTACTTTTATGGTAAACGAAAAACGTTTTATAGAAGTTTTTTTGTTAATGATCGATTTACCGATTACCAATCTACAAAGAAATTTGCATATGGGAATTATATACCTACAAAGAAAGCTTACAAGTCACACAGTCAAAGTTTAGGTACTGAAGCTGCTAATGATAATTGTGAAATAAATTTATTCAGGCACAACTGGATACTTCTGGAAACTGCTGATATTTTCAACACTAACCAGCTAGACTTTGTCTTTTAATGACACTATGCAACACGATTTTTCACCCGAAGTTTTTTCTTGTTATTTTCTGACGTAGTTTAGTATTGTATTCATGGACTTGGAAACTTTTGAATTGTCAGCATTTGGGTCAGAATATTCACTTTTGACTAACAAGTTTGATATATGGTAAGATAACATCTCGCATTGATCCATACAATGGACTACTACATTTTGAATATGTTCTAACATACATGCTTTCTTATTTACAGTTTGTCTACAACTCAATTAGAAGATAGCAACCAAATAATAGCAGAGGTGTTTGTCGGGGAGCTCCCGGTTACAGTTAACTAAAAATTGTGCCTTTTTTGATTATAAACATAATTTAAAATAAAACATATTAAATATCATAATTCAATCAAATTATTCTTTTGCGACAATCGTTTTCTCATTTATTGTTAAACTGAATGTTTTACAGGGTTTTGGATGATAAGTGTTCTAACACACTCAAGCTTACAGGCACATCTTCATCGCATAGGACTAGCAGAAAACGACGAGTGCAGGGCATGCAGGGAAAACATCGAAACGATAGAACATTTTCTGTGTCACTGCCCAGCTTTCACACATGCAAGATCCCGATATTTCGGTTCCGACATATTGCCAGACTTGACTCATCTAAGAGGATATGACTGGAAGATACTGAGAACATACGTGTCTAGTACCGATTTTCTGTAATCCGTGGGGTATGAAAATCATAAATAAGGAGCGCAGAACAGGCCGAACCACTGGCTTAAGTGTATGTCCATGGACATGAGATGTTTTAAACGTCTCCCCTATTCAACCTAATCTAACCTAACCTACAGGGTTTGGGATAATCAGGCATTGCTTGTGACAAACACAATAACCGTTTGCACTAAACGTTTCACAGGGTTTGTAATAAATATAATTCATTTGCGATAAGTACACTAACCGTTTTCTATAACCGTTTCTTTGGGGTGATAATTCGTAAGTCTATTTTTTTATTACAGATTTCGTTCCGGTATATATCCGATAATCGCGGGAACCTTATGTTATTATCATCGAACTCAATGTTGTTTGGATGTCAATTAAAATTTCTCTGCTTGTTTTTTGTCCGGTTCTTCCCGATGTCCAAACCCAAGTCACAGACTAATTTGACTTCTTGGAGGTGTAGATCCTACGCTTTTTAACCGATATGCCAGAAATTTACATTATTTATCCTGCAATAACACGTTGCAACAAAATTTTTGTCGAAGAGTTGCGCATAAAGTTTTCTGGTGTAATATGGAATCCTTAACACGAAAAAAATATTTAAAAAAATGTTATGGTACATTTTTTTAATGTTTTTCTTTAAACTTCCAATTTTCTTGGAAGCCACCTATAATATTTGGATCATATTTTTTGAAGCATATTCTCCATAATGCCAGAATACACTATAAATTAAAGGACATTATGAGGACCACAAATGTTAGTAATGACACTTATATGTGGAGACAGAAGTTTAGTAACTGCCTTTAAACAATTTTATTTTTTTTTAAATCATTTTTACTGGCACAAAGAAAACCGTAAAATTGTTTCTTCCATATTTTGAAAGCTAGCATCCTAACGAAGAAAGCAATGCCTATTTGAAGAAAATCTATGGATAAATGTAGAAATTATAGTACTTTTGCTAGAAATAAGAGAATTTCAACAAAATTCGGTTTTTATACCCCCAGTATTGTGAACAAGGGTATATATCAGAAGCTGCCAACCAAAAGTGTAACAGATCGATGGAGTGACCTAAGAGACCTCAATAATATTTGGGGGAAATCCGTTTTGGGCCATTTTAAGTCATTGTAGCAATGTCCGTCAGCCTGTCCGTCTGTCTGTCTGGTTGGTGCGAACTATAACTTTCGATAGGATTAATCGATTGACTTAAAATTTGGAATGTGTCAATATTTTCTTCTATCTCAGGATGAGGTCAAAGATGGTACTCCTTTGAGTACCTCCCCCTCAAAGGATCAAAATTTAGTGAAATATTGATTACCCCATAACTTATATACTACTACCCAGAATCTTTCACAATTTCACACATAGTATTAGTTTATAATTCGCTGTCATCTTGAGAAAAATGGGCAAAGTTGCCACGCCCATTTTGGTACCTCCCACACAAATGGACCATTTTGCACAAAAACTTAATGGCTTATAACTTTGATTCCAGTCCTTAGAAATACTGGAAATTGTGTGAAATGTAATTCTTCTATAGTACCTACGTCCCGCGCAAAATGACCGTTATTGCCACGTTATTAAATTGACAATTTTGCACAAAAAGTTAACGGCTTATAACTTGGATTCCTGCACATACAAACACTTGAAATTTTGTGGAGTGTAATGCTTTTATAGTAACTACAGTTCCGTAAAAATGGGCGAAGTTGCCACGCCTCTTTTGGTACCTACGATACAAATGGACCGTTTTGCATAAAAAGTTAACGGCTTATAACTTTGATTCCAGTTCCCTTTTGGTACCTCCCTAATAAAATTGCCAAAATAAAAAATATGAAAAATGTTTTTTTTTAATTTCCCTATTTTAACAATATGGATCACAATTTATACATTTTTCCATAGATTTTTTCAAATATGCGCTGTTATCTTCGTTAGGATCCTAATGCAACAAAAATATTGTTGGCGATTTTTTTCTATTTTTATGGTTATTTTCGATGTTTTTCAAAAAAAAATCGATTTTTTTCTAATTGTTTTAACGGCAGTTACTTAACATCAGATTCTACATTAAAATAGTGTTTTCAGCATTATTCGCCCTCATAAACTCTTTTAATTTAAATGGAATCTCGGCTTTATCGAATTATATATTCACAATAAGATTTAAATACTAATGATACATTCCATGAAAATTGGAAAACAAAATTTAAAACAAGTACGAAAGTTTCAGTCGGGTAAACCGACTAAGGTATACCCTCACTTTGTGAGTAATGTAATATTGAATATTACTCGAATTATTCTGTCAATTTGTGTGGGAGGTACCAGAAGGGGTTTATCAAATACACCTTTTTTTCGCTGAACATTAGGTACTTTAAATTCATTGCACTGTGCCGACTTATAAGCATTTATGTGCCTTGGTATAAACGTTATGAGACATTAAATTGTGGTATGATTTGGGCATTTTGTGTGGGAGGTACAAAAAGGGGCGTGGCAATAACGCCCATTTTTCACACTATAAAAACATTACACTGTACAAAATTTCAAGTATTTTTATGCACTGGTTTTAATGTTATAAGCTGTTAACTTTTGGGAGGTACCAAAAGGGGCGTGGCAACAGCACCCATTTTTCCCTGGACTGTAGGCAATATAAAAGCTGTACAAAATTTCAAGTATTTTTATTCACTGTTATTAATGTTATAAGCTGTTAACTTTTGGTGCAAAATGGTGCATTTGTGTGGGAGGTACCAAAAGGGACTTCGACCATTAATTTTTCTCGAGTTGATAGCGACTAATAAGCTAATACTATGTTTGGAATTTCCAAATTTGAGGTCAATCGGTTACTCCTTTCGAGAGTTATCGTGCGCACCAGCCAGCAGACAGACAGACGGACGGACATTGCTCATTCGACTTAAAATGACCCAAAACGGATTTCCTCCGAACATACTTTGGGTCTTAGGTCACTCCTTCGACGTGTTACACTTTTTTCCGTAGCAAATGATATATACCCTCGTCACACTAAAGTGAGGGTATAAAAATAGAAGAGATAGATTATTAATAGAAGAGATTGGTTATTATGCCGATGGGCATAGAATAACTATTTTTGAGTGGATTCATAGTGCAGGTCGCAAATATGAAGTGATCTTTAAGAAAACTGGTGCAGAGGCATTTCATAGGGCGATCCATATTGAAACTGAGGCAAATCGCCTCCGTAATAATTTTCAATTGATCTTGCTGAAATTTAAATATGTATACTTTACATTGCACATAATTGTTTGTAGTAAAGATGTGGCAAATCAGTCCATGTTTTGATATAGGCCCCATATAAAGATCCTCACAGGTGTCACTTCTTGATGCTCCGGAGAACACATTTTTCAATTGTTCTGCCTGAAATTGAAGCATTTATACTTTACTTACTTGAATCGACTATAGTGAAAATTGAACACATGAGTTCATGTTTAGATAAACCCCTATTTATAATGGTCCCATCCGATTAGATATCTTGACGCTCTAGAGAAAACATTTTACAGTTGATCTGAAAACATTTTACATTTATAGTTTGTACGAGTATTGCACTAAATCGTACCCAGTGAAAATTTAACACGTCACTTTATATTTTGGTATAGCCCAATATGAAGGTCACGAAAAAATGTGTATTCTTGGCGGTGTAGACCCTACGTTTTTAACCGTGGTGCCTATAATTTATAAATTATCTCTATTCAACGTAAATTTCTGCATAGTTGATGATTCTGAACATAATCTCATTTGCCGTTTTTGGCGTCAATCTATGCCAACTTTCGATCGCTTAAGACAAGCTGTGTCCAGAACAATTTTTGTTTTGGGAGAGAACTATGCGACCTTTTTCAAAACGATATAGTTTGTTCTTACTACATTAAAGTATTAATCTAATTGAAAAAGCAAATTTCAAGCTATTTCAAAAAAAAAAAAACAATAAAACTGTAGGCTTCGCAGAGCGAACAATTTCATCACTAAACAGATATTCTTGACTTATTATGTTACACTTAAATATAGCTTTGAACGCTTACAATAATCTTCGAAGGTTGGATTCAAAGGTGGTTTTTATTGCCACAAATGGAATATATGTGCACAAATATTTCTTCGAATGGCAGGTGCAAAAGCTTTGCTTTTAAACGTATCCCAACAGAGCGTGAAATCAAATTGTCTGCTCCACAGACTGTCTGGCCGAGTGAGTGGCTGTTGATTCAGTGTCGTTGTTTTTTGGAAACTCGTAACTCAGCGCACATATGTAAAGTACAGCTCCTGTACTCGTATCATAATAATCGCAGGCCAAACCGGAATACTTACTCAATAATGGTCGCAATGTCCTGAGATGTAGTGCATGCGAGAGTGACTTCACTGAAGTCACTCTGTGACACCACCTGCCATTCCATTCCAAAAACGAAAGAAAAAAACTACAAACCTTCAATCTGTCCAGATAAGGACATGTACCTACATTGATCAGAGAGATTTCAACATTTATATTAAGTGTAATGACTTATTCAAATCTATCTTTTGACGAGTTTTAGTGGGCAAAAGGCAAATTGGTGTTTGGCATACTCGGAAAATTCTAAGTGTCGCATAACATTTATGTTGGTATGTGGTAGCCGAACTCTGTTGTAAAGGGTTTTCCAATAAGAGTGATATGATTTCTTTGAAAAAAAAAACACACTTATTGTTAAGGAAATTCAAAAGTTTTTTATTTAATGTGAAGTAACGGGTGATCCAAGTAGAGATACTTTTTTTCAATAGCCTTTTTTTGACAGATCACGTCTGAGTCGTGTCATGCTGTCATGTTATTTTTGTTAAGTATTGTTTGGCATTTCATCATGGAAAGACTAACGCCTGAACAACGTTTACAAATCGTTCAACTTTATTACGAAAATTCACGTTCTGTGGGGAATGTGTATCGTGCACTTCTCTCAACTTATAGTCAACATAATCGGCCTACTGAGCGTACTATTCGCAACGCCATCACCCATCTTGAGACCCAGCATTCATTATTGGATAATATTCGACCGAATAGACCACGTCCAGCACGCAGTGAAAAAAATTTAGCGGCCGTAGCTGAGAGTGTACACGAAGACCGTGGAGAGTCGATCTGGCGCCGTTCGCAGTAACTTGGACTGACGTATGGAACGACTTGGCGCATTTTACGTCAAGATTTTAAATTGAAAGCATACAAAATACAGCTTGTGCAAGAACTGAAGCCGCCCGATATTCCCAACCCGACATCGCTTCGCTCTATGGGCTCTTAAAAAGTTCCAAGAAGATCCGACGTTTTCGAGCCAAATTTTGTTCAGCGATGAGGCCCATTTCTGGCTCAATGGGTATGTAAACAAGCAAAATTGCCGCATTCAGGACGAAGAGCAACCTGAAGAGATTCATGAGCTGCCACTTCATCCAGAAAAAAACAACGGTTTGGTGTGGTTTGTGGGCCGGTGGAATCATCGGTCCATATTTGTTCAAAAATGATGCCGGTGAGAACGTAACCGTCAATGGCGACCGTTATCGTGCCATGATAACCGACTATTTGATTCCTGAAATTGAAGCACGTGATCTCGGCGACATTTGGTTTCAAAAAGACGGCGCCACTTCCCACACATCGCATCAATAAACGGATTTATTGAGAGAACACTTCGGTGAGCAGATAATTTCACGTTTTGGGCCGGTCGATTTGCCACCAAGATCGTGTGATATCACACCGTTAGATTTTTTCCTGTGTGGATATGTAGAGTCTAAAGTTTATGCGGACAAACCAGCTTCGATTCAGGCCTTGGAGCAAAACATCACGCGTGTCATTCGCCAGTTACCAGTCGAAATGCTTGACGAGTCATCGAAAATTGGACTCAACGGATGGACCATCTGAGACGTAGCCGCGGCCAACATTTGAAGGACATAATCTTCAAAAAATAAATGCTAAAGAATGTTCTTTCAAATGATGATAAACATTCCCCTTTTAATTTGAATTTTCTGTGTTTTTTTTTTTCTTTAAAAAAGTAGGGAACCTCGAAATGGATCACGCTATATTTATATATAAGTACAACCGGCACACGGTGTATGCAATAGAAGTTTTGTTGCTAGTACTATTTTTTTATTGTTACTATCGAATTCCAACCACTTATTTTCCTGGGTGTAGCCTACAGGTGCCGATATCTGTCCATCTTTCGTTGGACTACCTGATTTCCTCTTGCCTAAGCCAATATTTTAAACTGCTCAGCCATCATCAGGGAATTTATGGATTTAGCCTCCAGAGATTTAACGGCAGCCTGCCTGTTGCAGTAAATGACGACGACAGTGTTGGTCGTCGACTTGGCGACTTTCCTTATTGTCATTATTTTGGTACCGGAAGATCTTGAACGCCACAGTACTGGGCGAACAATAGACGATTTAAGGATTAAGGCCGCAACGCAGAGGCCTACAGAAATATGAGGTGACGTTCGCCTTCTTTAGCTGTTCCAATACATTAAGTCTGAAGGACAATTTCCTGTCTATTATATCTTTACTTTCAGAAAAGGCTGTCTCAGTTTCATTTAGCCGAGGAGGGCCACCTAAAATTTTAAATTTGAATTGGCTATAAAAAAGTGCTGATAATTTTGTCAAATTTATGGTTTTATTGGAAAGGTTGAACTTTGTCATTTAATAATGGAACACAATATCATTCATGGGACTACCACGACTGGCTCGGCAGTACCTCATCCGATCAACACAATTTTTCAGTACATTTTCGATTGTTCTCTTCAATGGCAACTTTGATTTCATGTTTCAACGTTTTAATTGTATCTTGATGCTGTGCGTAACATTTATCCTTAATGGCTCCCCACAGAAAATAATCCAAAGGGATCAAATCACAAGTCAAAGTAGTTGCTAGTTCAGATTTAAAATTTTATTTTTCCCAGTAAACAACAAATTCTGTATTGTTTTGGTTAATGGGTGATTCCAAGTAAACTGACCTCATCACACATAAAAAAATAAATCGGATTTTTGCAAAAAAATACCATAACGGACATCACGAACAATTGAATTTTAGAAATTCATGAAGTAGTGATGAAATTTAGGAATAGTTTTTTTCATACCAATGAGTTTTCTATAGGTTATTATAAAGTTGTTGGATGCACTAATTTTACTGTTGAACTGACATGAGCTATTTTTCGACATATTTTTTATTTTCTGAAATTTTTCTTTTGACTGCAAGAAAGTACACATCCTTAAGTGTAGTTTAGTGTAAAATTCGTAACTTGTGGAAAATATTCAGTGCCTGCAAACGGTCTTGTATCTTGGAGTGTTTTGTTTGTCACACCCGATACCGAAAATGTACAAAAAGTTAAATTTAATACATTTTATGTAGATATGCATATATCATCCTTTGTTTATGTTAGGTCAAGGTTATATAGTATAAAGTGAATCAAAATGTTTCAGCATCATTGTAATATTTACGATAGAATTTGCATTCTAATATTTGTCACACCCGTTACGCAAAATCGATTTAAAAATATTGTATATTTATTAATTTTATGTCAAGTATGAAATTAAATAATTGAAATAAGCACATTCATTATTACAAGGTTTTGATTGGTTCTGGAAAAAAAGGCATAAGAATACTTCTCAAATGGAGTTAAAAAATTATCAATATATAGCGTGATCCATTTCGATGTTCTCTATTTTTTAAAGAAAAAAACATAGAAAATTCAAATTGAATGGGGATTGTTTATTATCATTTGAAAGAACATTATTTGGCATTAATTTTTTGAAGATTATGTCTATCAAATGGTGGCCGCGGTTTCGTCTCAGATGGTCCATCCGTTGAGTCCAATTTTCGATGACTCGTTCGAGCATTTCGACTGGTAACTGGCGAATGACACGCGTGATGTTTTGCTCCAAGGCCTGAATCGATGCGGGTTTGTCCGCATAGACTTTACATATCTCACAGGAAAAAGCCTAACGGTGTGATATCACACGATCTTGGTGGCCAATCGACCGTTCCAAAACGTGAAATTATCTGCTCACCGAAGTGTTCTCTCAATAAATCCATTGATTGATGCGATGTGTGGGAAGTGGCGCCGTCTTGTTGAAACCAAATGTGGCCGAGATCACGAGCTTCAATTTCAGGCATCAAATAGTCGGTTATCATGGCACGATAACGGTCGCCATTGACGGTTACGTTCTCACCGGCATCATTTTTGAAGAAATATGGACCGATGATTCCACCGGCCGAAGGCGGAACTACACGCAAACAAAAAATTCGTTTCTGTGAAACGAAATACTACAATTCTCGTTTACGACGACTGAAATTCTTTTGGTCAGAACAAAAAATTGCTTACGCGAAATAAGTTTCTGTCACAACAAACGAAATTTCAGTTCCGGCAAACGAGAATTGTAGATGTCTAATATTTCGTTTCGCAGAAACGAATTTTTTCTTTATGCTGCCAACAAAAGCGTTGGAGTCTATACTGCACATCCAACCAATAGAAATCCGTCGCTTTCTGCTAGTCCTATGCTATGAAGATAAGCTTGTAACTTTAGTGTTCCGTTAGAACACTCATCATCTAACTACCCAACGGCGGAATGCATGAGCTATATGGCCTTATATCAGGCCTCCTTTGTTATGCCGGAGGCCTTCTCTACACATTACCTGTTCCTTTCCATTAAACATTGAGATTGGGAGGCAAGACCTTCCTTTCCATTTCCCTGCAAGTATCTCTCAAGAAGGCCTTCATAGAAAAGGCATAAGTCAGGTCGTAAAAAAAAGTCTTCAAGAAAGAAGAAAAAAATGGTCTGCTGAAGGCCAGCTTAAAGAAGGCATAAATCCTGTCTGAAAAAAATTGGCTTCCTTCAGGGGCTTAAGGCGAAGGACTGATAAAGGTATGAAGCCATAGCAACTTATAAGGTCTTCCCAAATGTTTGCATTTTGCATGTCAGAAAATTGTACATACTAACATTAAGAATTTTGAAAAATTATTTTTTATTTTGATTTTAGTTTAAATGCTCTTATGTACACAAAGAAATAAATCAATTCCATGAATAATTTTATAACTAAAGATGTAAAAATTTCTGCTAGTTCTCCGGCAAGAATCTGATTTTGGACTTCCTTCCGGAGCTCTTTTACTTCATTCTCCAAATCTTAAAACATAAAAATTGAGAAAATATAGACTGTATTTAGAATAACATCATGATAACTAAACCAGAACTCACTTCAAAAACAGAACTTTTTCGCACTTTATTTAATTGCAACTTCACAGTCGAATGGATCAACGCTAGAACAGAAACTGATAAGAACTGATAGCGTTTTATTATAACTGGTTTTGGTTTTGTTTCTACTTGCTATTTTCATCCCCCTCTATAAACACATGTTCTTTTTATACCATCACTTTAGTGTGACGAGGGTATATATCATTCGCTACGGAAAAAAGTGTAACACGTCGAAGGAGTGACCTAAGACCCCAAGTATGTTCGGAGGAAATCCGTTTTGGGTCATTTTAAGTCGAATGAGCAATGTACGCCCGTCTGTCTGCTTGCTGGCTGGTGCGCACGATAACTCTCGAAAGGAGTAACCGATTGACTTCAAATTTGGTATGTGGTAATATTTTTTTCTATCTCCGGCTAAGTTCGAAGATGGGCCATATTGGTCCACTCCTTCTAGTACCTCCCACACAAAGGGTTAAAATGTTGTGAAATATTGATTCTTTAATAACTGCTATACTACTTATTTGAATCCTCTGAAATTCTATACATTGTATTAGCTTATCAACTCGAGAAAGTCCAGGGAAAAATGGGTGTTGTTGCCACGCCCCTTTTGGTACCTCCCACACAAAGGTACCTTTTTGCACCAAAAGTTAACAGCTTATAACATTAATACAAGTGTATAATTATACTTGAAATTTTGTACAGTGTAATTCCTGAAATCCAAGCGAATGGGCTCGGTTAGCTCTGGTTTCAATAAGACGGCTCTACGAGCCATTCAGCGCGTGAAACAAGGACCTTGTTGAGAAATCATTTTGGTGATTTACCACCTAGATCGTGCGATATCACACCTTTGCACTATTTTCTCTGGGTATATGTTAAGTTTGAGGTCTTCAGGAATAATCCAGATACGATGGACGCCTTTGAAGCAACTTTACTCGAGTTATTCGCGAGATAACCGTCGCTATGCTCGAACGAGTCGCTCAAAATTGGACCTTCCGAATAGGTGGTCCATTCGCAATCATGGCCAACATTTACAGATATAATTTTCAAGCAGTAAATGTCATAAATTGTTCTTTTAACCGATAATAAAAATTTTAAGTTCCTTTTCAAATTTATGTGTTTTATTTTACATTATAAATCAAACCTTACGATGAATCACCCTATATTTATTAAGTTTGCACTGTTCAAGTTAGCGAATTGATTTCCCCCTTATTGACAGTAGTAGACCGCTTTCCAGGACATGGGATTTCATCCCAACCATTTCCTGTGAAATAAGAAAGAACAAATAAAACTCAATGCATTTGATTTTTTTTTTCAATATGATAACATTTTCTTTTTATTATTGTTTTTCATTTCTGTTTTTGTTTTCTTCTTTTATATTTTGGATAGTTGTTTTTTTTTTTTTCTTTTTCTTCCTCTGGAATACAATTAGAAAGATAGGGGGTGAGGGGCGAGGGTGGTTTGGGGGACACATACATTCACTTAAATATTACAGAGTATTTGGGTTAAATTTGTTGTACATATTTTGTTGTTTTTTGTGGGGGGGGGAGAGGGAGGGAGTTTGTTTGTTGGCTAAATATTTTCTTTACATTAAGTGGCTATCGGTCGGGAGTTTTTCTTTTTTCTATTTTTTCGTTTTGTGATTGTGTTTGGAAAATGGTTTAACTTTAATTTATTACATCTTATTTGTTTTGTTTTTTGTTTTATTTGTGTTTTATGTATTTCTTTTTTCTTAGTTGATTTTTGGCATTTAGTTAAACATTTTTTGTGTTTTTTATTTTTATTTTCTAAAAAAAGGTGGAGAAATTGATTTGAAAACGTTTGGAGACTGGAGAGAAAGTATTGGTTATACGAGAGAGAGAGAGATATATAGAGATAGATTATTGATTTTAATTATGGTCTTGGTTTCTACTGAGTTTGTATTTTATTTTACCTTTTCACATGAATATTTTCGGTTTTACAAAATTATTTTGTTTTTGAACACGAAGACTTTTTTTAATTTTAAATTTTGTTTTTTATTTCTCTTCTTCTATTTGTTTAGTGTGTATGTATGTGAGTGTTGAGAGATTTCATTGAATTTTATATCTTTGGTTTAAATGGTTGTTATAATGTTTTATTTGTTTTGTTTTTTTTTAATTGGAGTAGTGTTTAAACTTAAAATTTCTTTTCGTTTAGTTTTTTAAATAATAAATTATAAATTAAATAATAATAATAAAAACAATAATAATAATAATAATAATAAAAATAAAAAAATATAATGTAAAAATAACATGTTTTGGATTTCAAATACAACTTCGTTTCAAATACAACTTTGTTTACAAAATCTTTTTTGTTTGTTTGTATGTGTGTGTGGTTTTTCTTTTTCTTTAATAATAATAATAATACTTTGTGTGTGAATTATGTGAGTTAAATTTAATGATTTTTTAATGAGTTTCTTTAGTAATAGTTTTGTTTTTGTTAGAGATTTGTTGTTTTTTACTTTTTGATTATTTGTAATAATTCGTAAAAAATGTTTAACAAATTTTCAAAAAAAAAAAAAAAATGGGGATGACTAGTGCGTGCAGTTATTTTGAGTTTTTTGCTTTCTGCTTTAGGATTTTTTATATGTTTATGCAAGGTCTGAGAGTTGTTGTGGTTGTTTTTTTGTTTTTAAATAAATAAATAAAAAAATTAACAAAACAAAAAGATGAGTTCTTCTTTGCATATAAATTACAATAAATTATTTAGTAGTTTTTGTAAGAGTGTTTTTTTGTTGTTGTTTAATTAATTTTAAGTTTTTTTTATAATAATAATTAGAGTTTGTTTTTGTTTCTTTTTATGAAGTAAATTCAGTCTTTGGTATTATCACAACATTTGTTTACACAATTCTTTCATATTTTTGGGGGGAGTGGTGGAAAGGGTGGTGACGGGACGGGGTCTAGGGATTTTTCTTCAGTTGCTTTTTTAAAAGGCAACTCGAAAGAAATAATAAATTCAAGAAAACTTAAGCAAATTATAAAAAGTTTAGCTTTTTCTGGGGAGCGGGACACAGGAGGACAAGGGGAGGGCGGGTTTGGGGACAAGATTTGACTTTTTGTTTTATTTTGTAATATCTTTTTTTATGTGTGTGATTTGTTGTGTATTTATGAAACGCCCAAATCGTGTAGCAAATGCTGTGTAATAACTTCACTTTGTTCTTCCATGAGTTGAGCGGTCACCGTATTGATCAGATTGAAGACGATGGCGAATACGGTGAATGCACAGTAGATACCCAGAGCCAGCCACCAAATGAGATTCTCATAGGAGCGATGCTCGAAATTCTTTAGCACCAAAAGACCAATGGTCAGACCAGCCAAGGCACCGGTCAAATGGGCAATATACGAGACGGGGGGAGCCTCGTTGCTGCTCTCGTCGACGGCCAGATATTGTGTATAGAATGCATATCCCAGATCGCAAAATACTAAAAAGAAAACATGAAATATAAAGAAAAAAATTAGTAAAGAAATTAAAATAAAGAAAATAATTGTAAAAATTCAAAAATATTTTTTAAAAAAATTAATTTGAATCTCTGGGAAAATCCAAAAATATTTAAAAAAAAATATGGAAAAATTCAAACATATTTTAAAAAATAATTTTTGAATTTTTTTTATTATATAAAGTTTAGAGAAATGTCTAGAAACTTACCAAATATCACCACCGACACCAGTTGGGCCACAGCATATTTCATTTGGCCGTAGTTTAATGTGATGTTGGCCAAATGGGCTGCCAATAGAGCATAAACTCCTCCACTGGCCCCCACCAAATACACCTCCGAGTCCACCACACTGGTTCCCAGGGAGCCAGCGAACACCCCGGCAAAATAGATGATGGCCACCCGCATGGAGCCGTGCATTACTTCCAGGGGAATGCCATAAAACAGCTGGATAACCACATTGAAGCCCAAGTGGAACCAGTTGGCATGCAAAAACATATAGGAAATGAAACGCCACACCTGAAGACGGCGATCGGGTCTATAGATGAACACCGAATCGGTGGGTATGGCCAAGGGCAAATCCATAGATTTGGCCAAAGCGTCTTTGTGCACAGTCATAATGTCATAGACAAAGACGGCGATCTGGAAAGGGGAAGAGAGAAATGAAAGAAAAAATTAGTTTCAGAAAAAAAAAAATTGTTTAAACAAAAAATCGTATAAACGTATTTTTTATTAAAGAGAGATTTTGAAAGTTTTCTTCTTTGATACTTACTTCTAACAGCGAAATCAATAAAATGAAAATTGGCCAATTTTTGCGATGCTGATCGGCTTTGAAATAGACCGCTTCCAGATCCTGATTGGCGGCGGCCATCTCAGAGACCTTCAGTTGGTAGGGTGGTAGGTGGTGGGCTGGCGCCCTCTGCATGTAAAGGTGTTCCGTGTGGTGTTTGGTGCAGCAGGTGGCACTGTTTACACTGCTATCAGTATCATACGAAGACGATGATGCCGACGAGAATGTTATAGATTGTGGAATGTCTATGATGATGGATTCAAAGGTGGAATCCAAAGAATTAGCTTGTTGCTGATGTTGTTGTTGCTGTGATGATTGTTGTTCGTTGTTTTGAGCCATTTTGAAGTCTTTTGCTGCAATGAAAGAAAAAGGAGAAGGAAATTAATTAATTTGCCGGAAAATAAACAATGACTATTTCAGTTGTTTGGGGAGGGGGAGACAGAGGGAGGGAGTATCTAAAAATTGTTGTTTTTTGTTTATAAGCCTTACGAAAATTGTTTTAAACAACTGCAACAACCTCATAAATTCTCACTTGCCATGCACAATGCACTTTTTTCGAATTTGTTTATTGTTGTTGGCTTTTCTGTTGTTGTGTTTGCTTAAATGATAAAGTATTTTGTGGTTTGTTCGACTAAAACTTTATTTACCGACAGTTCATGAAGTATTTCTGTTTATAAACAACACAATACAATACAACATAACCTAGTTTTCTTTTTTCGGTTTCCAGATGTTTACAAAAAAAAAAAACAGATACATAGATTCCTGCGGTGTTTCACATTTGGTTTATGCGCTTTTAATTGAATTGAAATGCAAAAAACAAATGAAACAAAAAAACCAAAAACATTGTTAAAGTATGTCATCTAAAAATTAAAGCTAATGTCTAGTAATACAATAAAATTTGAAGGTCTTTTTTCCTAACGAATAATTCTTCTTCCATTGAAAAACATGAAAGCCAAAGAAAATTGTCATCATCATCATCATCAAGCGATTGTCAACAGCGCAAATTATCACAAAATTATGTTTAATCGCATTCGTTTCAATTACTCTCAACATCGACATCTAGCGACAACAAAACAAATCATTAAATTCCTATTATATTCTCAGCATGAAACAACAACGACGGACAGACTTAATTCAAAGACATGACATTAACTTTAGATGGTGGGAGAGAGAGACAGAGAAAAAAAACAGATTGGCAAAATTATGAAAACCTCTGACACTAAAAAAACTTGGTAAAAAATAAATAAATTCCTAGGAATGTCGTTCACACACATCAAAAAAAAACTACAGCTAAGCAAGATTTTTGTCACACATTATGTGAAAATTCCATTACCAAAAAAAATAAAAAAAAAACTTTGTTATATTGTGTCACATTTTATGCTTAAATTGGTTTTAATGACCAAGCAACTAAAGCTGGAAGCTCTGCGCTGGACCTAGCCGGCCATGGGAAAATTACCTGCGGTTTACGCGGCTTTTGTTGGTCTTTTTCGGTAGTCATTTAGGCTTTGTTTGTTGGCTTATGATCACATGAAGTTGTTAACAAGTTGTTAGAGAAAAATTAACACTTTATTTGTGATTTATTTAGTTTTTGGCGAAGGGGCCGAGGGGAGCGTAAGGGAGGGCTAATAATTCCCCTTAGGCTTGAGACCTCTCTGGGTAATGCATTTTAATTTAAGTGACATTTGCATGTGCTTGTTTCTATAAAGTATTCCGTGACAGTTTAAGGACTTTTATCATGTTAAAAATATTGATTTTTGTTTGAAGGATACTAAATTGCTTAAAAAGGGGGAAACAATAGAATATAAATGATTTAAATTTTCAGAAATAACATATAGTTTCAGAATTACAATTTCAAAAAATTGAAAACTAATAAATGTATTCGTTCGTTAAAGATCGTTAATGAAATTTTCTAAAAATTTAGAAAAATTATAACAGTTTTTAATTTTTGAATATTAAAAATAGATTCTGAATATCAAAAAATAAAATCAGAAGAATAAAATCTTTTAAAATTATATAAAAAAAATTCTTATTCTATTGTTTTAAGTAAAAAAAGAGGTATTAAAAATATTTCTTGTTTTAAATATAAAACAATATGTATAGAATTTTCAAATAAATTCTGACTGATTAACAAAAGCACAGACCAACAATAAATAACAACAACACATTTTCCAAAAATATAAAAATAAAAAAAAATTGATAATAAAAAATATGATTATTAAAAAGTAACTCTTTTAAATTTATATACAAAAAATATAATTTTTATTCTATTGTTTTAAGTAAAAAAATGTAAATATGAAAAATAATTTTTATTTCATTAATGTATACAATTTTCTAACGATAAAAAAATGTGAATATAAAAAGGTAGCCCCTCTTAACTCTCCTTTATTTCTAAAAAAATCAAAAATATTTTATGCATATTTTTTATTAAATGTTTAGTCTTTTTAAATTAAATAATTACGGAAATATTTGTGTTTTCATTTTTTTCTAGTTTTCAAAAAATTTCAATTAAACAAAGAACGCTAATCACTTTATTTATTAATTGCAAAACAAAACATTTGAAATATGTGTAGATAAAAACGCTAGATTCGACAGTTAAAGCCGCCAGCGTTTCGTGTTTGCAACATTTGTGGCTTAGAAAAAAAAACAGAAAAAATACAAAAAAAACAGCCCATAAAACATTATTCGTAGCAGTAAAAACAAAAACTACGAGTATTGCATGTTGCAGGTCCGTCCATCCGTCTTGTCTGTCCGTCCATCCATTTGAGTTGTGTGAATTACAAACAAATGGGAAAAAAATAAATTTTTCTTTAATAAAAATGTTATTATTGGTAATGTTATCATGTGGTGGTACGTACGTACGCGCAAACAGTCAGTATGTGCATAAATAATTGTAATTTTTTTTTTCGTTCGTTGGATTTTTATGGTGGAGAGATTTCAAATCTCATTAGAAAATCTAAAGCCGTTGTTTGGATTTTTTTGTTGTTGCTTCTTTACAACCAAATTGCTTAATTGTATTTGGGTTTATGGTTGGCAAATCTAACCTTGTATAGAAAAGCAAAGCAGCGAAAAAAAAAATAAAATGAATTCAAATCAAATGTGTTTTTTAGCGATCAGAAGAGAAGAAAATCATTTACACGTACGCAAATTTCAATTAACTCGTAAAAAAATTGCCAAAGAAAAAATGGAAAAAGAAAAAAATCTTAGAAAATTTCTGGGAAAAAAATTGAATAAAGAATGTGTGTTTATGTTTCATATGGGAATAGCTGGGATTTATGTGAAGTTATTTTAAATTGACTAGCAATTTTTTGTAGCTAATGCATTCATAGATTGTTATCTAATTTAAAAAAAATTTTAGGGAAAAATAATGTTTTTTTATTTGTCATTTCCTTAGACTTTTTAAAAAAAAAAAAAATAAAATAAAAAAAAAAATTTTTTAAGTTTAAATTTTCTTAATATCTATAAAATAAAAAAAACATTTTTTTGTTTGAAAATATGTTTTATCCCAAATTTACAATTTTGTGGTACGCTTTTGACTTCTTAAAAGCCTTAAAAATCCTGTAAAACTTACCCTAGAGCAATGCTTTTTTATTAGAGATTTGCCGAATCATTATTTGATCATAAAAAAACATTAGTTTAAAATTTCAATAAATTCAAAATTTAAGTGATTATTATTTCATATTTGCCCTTTACGAATTTTTGTGGTGCACTTTTGAGTTCTTCAAATTCGAAAAAATTCTACAAAATTCATAGTAATGTTTTGCTTTTTTCTTAAAGATTTACAGCATCTCAATTTTATAATTATAAATAAACTTGAAATTTCTAAAATTCACAATTTTAATTATCGCAATTTTAAATTTCCTCCACACTTATGTTTGTGGTACACTTCTGAGTTATTTAAATCCCTAAAATTCTTATAGAACTTATTTGTTTCCTCGTGATGTGCAGAATACTAATTTTTTTTACACAAAAACATTCTTCTACTTTAAAATTATGTTAAAAGTGATTGTATCCTTAATTTTAATGTTGTTTTTTTTTGCGGAGAAGGACTAAAGAAGGAGGGGGTCTGGTCTCAACACTTTGTCTTCAACTTACCTTATTTAGTATAAAAAAAATCCGTCGTCTTGTTTAAAGTTGTCGTAGTTGTTGTTGGAATTTTAGTCCCACTTGTCTCGACAAGAGAAAAAAATATAAGAAACAGCTGCTGCTGCTGCCGCTGTTTGACGGTTGTGAAGTTGTGCGCGGTGTGCTGTGTTGGTTGTTGGTGTGGTAAGTAATCCAGACTTGTTGTAACCAACTTTTCGTACCACAGCAGACGGACGACCCAAAAACAATGTTTGTTGTTGTATTCCTTTGGCAAAATTTGCAGCTTTTTTCACTGTTTGTGTTTTGTTTTTTTTTTTTGCAGATTTTCACTCGTTTCACTCACTCTATTGTGATTTCACACAATTGACAAAAATCTATTGAATTTTTTTCTATAATCAACTTTTTTCCTAATGTGACATTTGCTTGGCATTTGTTGTTTTTGTTGGTTCGTTGTGGTTGTTGTTTCGTTTGTTTTTGTTTAAAATTTATTTTTTCTTGTTGTCGTATATTTTTTATGCTAACAAACTTAAAATTCATTTTGAGCATAAGACGTAAATGTTAAATAATACACTTTTCTTTTCTACACTTTTTTCTGCCAATTTTTTCTTTTTTACTTTTTTGTTTCAATTTCACTAATGTTGTGCGTTTAGTTGTTGTTGATTTGTAACAAAAAAAATTCCTTCAAATGTTGCTTAGTGATAGATTTGTTGTTGTTGTTTTAATGCAGCAAAATAATCCACAATTTTGTTTTTGGGGGGTTGTTGGAGCATAAATTGGGGAGGTTGTTTGTATGTGTGTGTGTTTTTTTAGTCGAGTAAACTCGTTGTTGTGTTTGTATAATCCATATAATGTGGTAGTAGTGTATAGGTACGTTTATTTTCTGTTTTATTGTTGTTGCCAACCACACACCGTATTCTTGCTTCTTCTTCTTCGTTTTACACTCTCGCTCGCTCTCTTCAACTATTTCAAAACATCCTTCTATGTTCGCGTTCCGTACGCAACTAACACAGAATATTAAACTGCCGGTCTTGAAATACTTGTTTGAAAAGTCTCGGCAAATTGTAGCGACGTCATGAGAGGTTGTGCTCTGCTATCTTGCTTTGGCCTTTGCTTGGTTGGACCAAACAGAAACAACCACAACATACAACCGCCATTAATATCTGGCAGATACAACTCAGAAGAAGAACGAGCTAACGAACAGCTGTTTAAGCACACATTCAAACACTCACCGCACTCAGCACATAGCACTAACAAACACCGCACACATTCACTCTCTGTATAGTTAAGCCAGCAGCAACCGGCCATCATGTGTTCTTGTTGTCATGCTCTTTGTTTCAATATTATTATGTTGAAAGGCATACAAAATTTCATTGAGAAAAAAAACAACATCAAACCAGCCTAAGCAGTTGTTCTTCATCCACAACCAACCAAAGAACGAACATACATGTACAAGCCAACCTATACTTCAGTTCACTCAGAATAGTGAGTAGATTATTTGGGCACCTATTAATTTGTTGTGGGTTTGATTGGACGGACAACTACAAAACATATGCATGCGCGTAGTTGTTGTTATTAATGCATAGGCCTTTTGTTCACCGCTGCCGTTGTTGTTGCTGTTGCTATTGCTGTTGCCATTATAACTGCTGTCTGCTTAAGGGAAAAAACGGAAGCGGAATTTGTTGGTTGTTCGGTGGGGCGCAACCGAATGCCAAGTTGCGTTGCCCACGTACAAGATTTGAACATTTGTTAGTTAGCAAGTTGTTGCAACAAAATCGTGTTTTATTGTTGCGTGTGTGTCGTGTTATGACTTTTTTCCAGTTTATGACAGCAAACAACGACAAACGGACGAACGGACGGACAGACAGACAAAATACAACAACTACACACACAGAAGGTATTATTAAATACCACTGGGGGTTTTTACCTGCAGCTGTGTGTCATACAGGAAATACAGCCATGAAGCAGAAGAAGAAGCAGCAGAACTAACTAAGAAGGCGCATTCAACAACAGTTGAATGAAAACGAACGATGGATGGATGGACGGACGGACAGACGGATGGTTATACATATTGGATGGGATTGGATCGATGGTACGTGCCACACAAGCCAACAAGTTGGAAATTGATAAAAACAACAACAACTAAAACATAAAATAAAAAATAGGGAAAATCAACGTATGAAATCCAGCAAAATGGTTTCAATGAAAGTCATAAATAAAAATAAAATAAATTTTTAAATTATAAGCTCTTAAGTCGGAAAAGTTATTGTACATTTCTATCGAAATAATTAATAAAAACAAAAACAATTATTCCAGTTGGCGTCGTCGACGTCGTCATATCTATGAAGTTGTAGTTTTGTCATCTTTACGCCAAAACGAATGTTTTTGGTATCCATGAACTAACAAAAACCCTTTTTATAACTTAAAAATATTTAAAAAATTTCAAAATTTATGAAGTCGTCAATCTAAACAGTGTCGACTAAGAATCGACGTCGACGACGCCAACTGGAATAAGGGCGAATGCCTAGGTATATAGGTATCGATACCTTTAGCATTCTATGCTAAGTGCAAAAAGGTAATTTTTCAGGAGAGACGATCAAAGTTTGATTAATTTTTCAAATTTGTGTGAAGTTCTTTTGTAGTGGAAATCGAATGACCTGTACTGTTTTGTGAATAACTTTTGATTGGGTTGACGGATAAACACCAAATTGACCGAATATAGTTTGGAATATTTAGAAGTTAAAAATGAAAAACTCCCTAAAAACATGCCAAGTCGACTTAGCATATTTTAGAATGGAGGTATCGATATGTAATTTGTAAAAAATCCTAATTGGATTTTTTACGAATAAATACACATAAAATATTGAACTGAAAATTAATTTATTAAACAAAACTATTGAACAATATCAGGAAAATTGATTAATGTGGATTTTTGTTAATTCAATAACTTATTTAATTAAAATGAATAAGTGAACTTTATTAATACATAACCATACATTAAACATTTTTTAAAATTTAAAATTTCGTAATTGAATTTAGTTATTAATATTTTCTGTCTACAGGTAGGTACAGTGAGTAAATAAAGAATGGACACACGAATAATTTAGATAAATACCTAAATGTTTTCATTTTTACATTTTTCTTAAAGATAATACTATACTTGATATCTAAAACAAGTCATTTTCCCAAAAATAATACATACACGGGGCAAAATCGCCATTTTTGATATGTTTGAATCGAAAGAAAATATATTTGGAAGAGAAATTTTAAAATAGTATATATTTCTGAGGAAATAAATTTTATTTGAAAATTAATAAAATATATTTGGAACGCATATATTAATATATTACATTCAAATATATTTGCAAACTAATTTTCTCAAATAAAATATGTTGTTAATTACAAATAAATTTATTGTTTAGGAATCACTCCAACTATATTTTATTTAAAAAAAAATTTTAAACTTTTGCTGACATTTTCGAATTTTAGTTTTAATTTGACCTGGTTTCCCAGTTATAATACCATATGCAGCATTAACTTCTGTTTCAAATCAATAATTTAATGTCTGAGTATTCGAAGTCATCATTTCGTCGGCTCAATGCTATTTTGTTCCATACGCCATTTTGTATGATCGGAGAAAAACGCAATTTATTGTTTGAGTAAAAACGGGACTGAAGAGTTACACACTTTTTATTTCATAGGGTTCCCAACAGTGTTTGTATGATTCTCATGCAAGTTATAACAATTTTTGTACTTGGCATTTTGATCCATATCCACTTTTATTTTAATATTTTTTCGTATTTGTATTACATGGACCACAAAAAGGGTCGGTATGGAAGGACACTAATTTATATATTGTGATCGAAAGAACGTAAAATGCTGAGTGAAAAATATAGGGCGATAGAAAAATTGAGACATAGAACAAAAATATCGAAATTATTTCCCGTTATTCATAGTAAAACAAATTTACCCTACCAATATCTCGAAATCTAGGCGAGATAGGGAAAAATGCTTGCAGATTCTGAAAGAGCATGCTTGGAACCCTTATTATCAACTCCTAACTCAAAAAACACAAAAATGGCGTATGGACCAAAATAGCATTAAGCCGACGATTTGTTGTCAATCTTCCAAGTATTTTTTTTGATCCATGATAAAAGATTTAAATTATTATTATTTACGAACATTTTCTGAATACTTAAATGGCAATAAATATCTGTTTCAGAAATAATAGTCCCAACTTAAAACATATTGGGATATAAAAAAAAGATTTGTTTTTTAAAACAACATCTTCCCAAATATATAATTTTTGTGTGTACCAAAAATCAAGCCGAAAATGTTTGGGACAATATACTACAGAAGCGATTTTTTCAGCGTGTATAATATTATTTTCATCTTAATTGTTTTTAAACTTCGAGTATTGGAGGATTTACAAAGCCAGCGTTGCCAGTTTAGGTGATTTTTTGTAAATGGGGATAGGTATATTTTTTGGTTTGGGGATTTGGCGGGGATGTTAAATTTGGTATTTTCTGTTAAATCTTTTTCGTTGTATTGTACCACCTAAACAAAATACGCCCAAATATTTCTATAGATATTTACTTTTATTTTTATTTATTTTATTCAAACAAGTAATTTGAAGCCTTATGGCAAATGTAGTAAATTACAGTACAATACAGTTGAGATAACTAATAAAAAATTTATGAATCTCAGTGGAGAAAAATGCCGATTATAAAACGGAAGGAATTCTTCAGAGATGTCATTACGATCAATTTAAGATCATTTTGGAGTAAAGTGTACTTGTATTAGGTTTAGTCCCAATTTAAAGAACTTGCATTGCTAGAAGAGTTTTTTCATATTTTTCAATCCTGCAATCCCGGGAAATCTGTGCGGGAATTTCCGGAAAGTTTTGCTTATAAATAAATAAACTTTTCCTTCGTATGTTGGCAAAACAGAAGTTTTTATTCTAACATTTCGGCTGTATGTTTTTGCGTATTGCAATTTTCAAACAACATTTTTTAATTTTTCAAAGAAAAAGGCAGAAAGATGTGTTTTTAATATTTGCAGAGACACAGGGTTTTTTAATCGATTTGGATATATAGGATAATACACTTCTCAGCCTATAAGGTGGTTTCTTCATTATTTTTGTTTTTTAGCTGTAGTTCTCGCGACAAACCGTTATATTCAAAATAGAGATTTTGAGCCATATATTTTAGCATAAATCTAGAACCACTTATACGAATTGGTTCAGGGTTGGTAAATTATCAAAATTAGGTAGACTTCATAAATTAATAATTAAGTTATTTATAAAATAAAATTATTTTATCGTAAAGTCTGATAGGTTATGATTAAAAAAATTCCAATCCGAAGAAAATGCAGGCATAACTTAAAAAGATGTAGACAATCAGAACATAATACTGAAGGTATTTTTACTTCTACGCTACATACATTCATTAATGAAAAGTTTATGTACTTCTACATTTATTTTATTATCTTCAAAAATTCTGAATTAAACTCAAAATAGCTAAAGGATTATTATTCTTCAGCATATGCATAAGAACGTTCTAGTGTATTTAGAACAGAATATGTTTCTTGCAATACGAGTATAACACGGAGCGATATTTTAGCATGTATTATAAAGGGTGTCCCAAGAAGAGCGCAATTTTTTAATTTTAAATAAAACACAGATATTTAAGAAAAAATCGTGAAACTTTATTATATCGTAAAGTAGACAGAATGAGGTTATGTATGGAACAATGTATCGTGCAGATGGCCGCCGAAATTCAATTAATGAAATTTTTTTCATTGAAATTAATGAAATTTTCAATGACCGTTTTGCATGAATGCTGCGGTATTTCATTAATGCAGCGTCCAATTTCGTCTTTTAAGGCTTGAGTCGTCGTCGGCTTATTCGCGTAAACCATCGACTTCAAAAAACCCCAAAGAAAAAAATCTAATGGTGTTAAATCGCACGATGTAGGCGGCCAATTCTGATCTCCAAAACGCGAAATAACACGACCGGGAAATGACTGATGCAGCAATTGAATTGTTTCTCTGGCTGTATGACATGTGGCGCCGTCTTGTTGGAACCACATGCCCTCCACATTCATTTCTTCAATTCTAGGCAAGAAAAAACTGGTTATCATTTCACGATACCGAACACCATTGACTGTTTTCGCTTGACCTGCCTCATTTTCATAAAAAAAAGGTCCAATGATTCCTCCAGCCCAAAAACCACACCACACAGTGACACGTTGAGGATGCATTTGCTTCTCGTGAATCACTCGAGGATTTTCCGCACCCCAAATGCGACAATTCTGCCTATTGACGAAGCCATCAAGATGAAAATGGGCCTCGTCACTGAAGATGATTTTATCGGCAAAATCAGCATTTTCATGTTGACTCTCCAATACCCAATTAACGAACTCCCTTCGCTGTCCTTCTCCATTTTTACTAACCTCGTACCTTCTACTAACAAACAATAACAATTATTCAAATGTCAAACAATGACACTTCGAATGTTGCGAGATTTAAAAATTGCGTTCTTCTTGGGACACCCTTTACTTCTACTAACTTCAAATTTAGCATTCAAAAATGTGTGATCTTAAATATCCAAAAAACGAACGTGCAAGAATGTTGTTATGACTGATTTACTAAGTTTATTTGTTAATTTATCTATTGAATTTATATGGAGATGGTTCATTTTATTCGTTCAATCCAATCAAATCAGATTTTACGATAGAATTGCGAAATGCTGGATAGAAGAATATTCTTAGATTTAAATTGGTTATGGATTTCAAGAATAATAAACATAAACATATTGAAAAATTCAAACATTGTCCTATCCTGGAAACTATTTAACAATTTGAAATATTTTCTTGTACAATTTCCGATTTTTTATGATATCTAACTCTTACTAAAGGGTTTATGGACTTAGTTAGCATCATTTTCAAATGTGAACGGAAAGTTTATTTATGCTCTAGCTCCTTAACGGTACTTCGGATCGGGAATCAGTCGATGGCAAAAAGATAGCTCTTAACGAGAGCTAAAATATTGATCATGGGTGTAAAGGTCGTGGGTAGACTGGAAAGTGTTTTTTTTGATTAAAAAAAATGGACTTAGCGCACGAAAACTTGCAATTGAAGAACGTTTATTTTGATAACAAAAGTGAATAATTAAAAAAAAAAATGTTTTTGCTTCTATCTCTCCCTGATGAAATTGTAAACATTACTGAATACAATAAAAAACAAATGACAGATCATGACATATTACAAATGGCCGAAACGTCACTTCAAAATCATATCATCCCTATTGGAAAACCCGTTATATTTGTATAATGCAATCCAAATATTGATTTCATTAGAAAAATTGAAATTATATTTATTATTTTTCGGTTAAATGTGTATTTAAAATATACTGATATCGGTGATATCGGTATAAAAAATATTTACATATCGTTTTGAAAATGTATAGATATATTGATTTCAATATACACTAAATTAATCATACCTATTATCAGAAAGTAAATAGGTATTGGTACCTATTATAACTATATACTTCATTTCTTTTATGATTTTATGCTTAATTTGCAGAAATAAATAGTTCCGAAGAAAATTATTTATGTCTATTTTCTTTAATTGAAGACCAAACTACGTCAGAAATTTTAAAGGGGTTCCAAAATTAAATACCTATAAAACATGTGTTATTATTTTGTTCAACACAAAATGTCATATGAATGAATGAATTTCGAATATCTATCTGCATATACCTATGTGTACCTATAAAAGTTTCTATCAGAGTATCAGAATATGAACGTTATTCTCACTATTGGATTAACACACCACACAATACCATTCGATCAAACATAATCTCAGCGCACTTCATTCAATATACATATCAATTAATATTCAATCTGTCCTAATCAATAGTTTTGTGTTGTATCAAACATGTTGTATGTGTGCAAACGTATAAGAGTTTGTCCCAAAGCAATGCGCCAGACGCAACAAAATGTTTGAATCAAACATAACAATTTTAACGCAACTACAGGTTCGATTCATTTGTCTTTTCATAAGGGTTTTCAGATGTCAGTGAACTGCAGGCGGGTTCGGACCCTAATGAGATGCGGATTTTGGATTATTCAAGGTGGCGGAGGTGTATGGATATTTTCATCAACACAATTCGTTTTTACGTAAAATATCGCAAAAATTTAACAATATTTTGTGGTCAACTTGGATATTATTTCTGACGAAATACAAATTCTATTGCAGAGGAAATGAATCAACAGTGACGAATATTTGTGGAATTTTATTGCATAGCAAAAAAATCAACAATTTGGAATATTTGCGGAATTTCAAAATTATTTAAAATATTGTGTAATTGCATTGAGTGCCAGAGTTTGCATATACATATATTTAGTAAAGTGTTGGCTGAGAACATTCATTAAAAATTCGGTTTAAACAATTTTTTTAAATAATAAATATTTTTTTTTTAAATTTGGAAAGATTTCTGTTTTTAGCAAATCCGAATTGAGCTTTTGTTTAAAAAAAAACTCATGACCTCTGAATCCGTAGGAGCTAACTAGATAAAAGTTGCACGATAGAAGTGATTCAGATATTTGCAAAATACTTATTTTCATACTGATTTGACTGAAATTCAAAATTTATAACTGTTTCGTCGTGAAAATAATTTTAATATTTTCTTGACCCGAAAGATGACGCCGTAGTTGAGTTGAGTATAATCATTTCTATGATTCGTTTAAACTGCATTATTGCTTATGAAATATCAAAATCACTAAATTCCAACCAGGTACGGCTATGACAAAGTTTGCCGGGATCTTAAGTATTAGTAATATCGAATTACTATCTTCAACATTTTTTGAAAATATCTAAAATAAATATTTGTAAACTTTATGTTTTATCGAAATTTAAAAATAACACATTTTAAAAATAACAAAATCAAATTACGCTGTTATAGAAATAGCTTAAATAACAAATTTATATATTTTTGATTAGGTCCCCGATATTACAAAAATAGTCGATATTTTAATTTCGGTGAATAAGTTAATGTTTTTAATAAACGATGTATCTGATTTTGTTTCTAACAATATCAAAAGAAGTGTGAGTCATACAATTTTCGAATAATTCTTACAATATTTGAAGAAGTAAAATTTCCGAATTATTCTAGTTAATATTGGGGTCTCATGTCCAAGTAAATGAAGTTGGTCACTATGTTGCGATTTCCCTCATTGCCATTATTTCGGCTTGATAGACACTGCAATTATCTGTTAGTCTGTACAGTGTAATCCGAAGTCAACCTTCTCATCAAGTTTCAAACCATCAGTATAGAAATAGAGATAGATTCTAGTTCCTGGTATTTTTCCAACCCATTCCTCACTGGCAGGAATCTTAGTGGAAAAATTCCTCTCGAAGGTGCACGGAGCAAACTCGTCTTTTTTGATATTTTTCAATCGAAGGAAAATATATTTGGAACACAAATTTTAAAATATTATATACCTATTTCTGAGCAAATACATTTTATTTGAAAATCAATAAAATGTATTTGTAACGCATATGTTAATATATTAGAACAACATATATTTGCAAACTAATTTTCTCAAATAAAATATGTGTTTAAATACAAATAAAATTATTTTTTATGATATCTCCAAATATATTTTATTTAAAAAAAATATTTTCAAAACTTTGCTTAATTTTTCGAACTTGAGTTTTAATTTTTTCCTTGTTTTCGTATTATACATTCCAGTTAAAAATGTCATACATAGTATTATCTTCGGTTTTAAAGCACTTATATTTAATTTCTAACTATTCACAGATATTATTTGTTGTCAATCCTCAAGCAATTTATTGTTATAAAAGATTTCAATTATTAAAAAAATTTTACAAAAATTTAAAACCTCTAAACATTACCTCCTAATTGCTGAAAACTTAAAACAATTAAAGTATCGATATATTTTTATGCAAATAAACCTTTGTTTGGGAAATAATGCATCGAAATAAAAAATATTAGGATGTAAACATAGTTTTGTATAGAACAACATTCTCCTAAAAATATAATATTTGTGTGTGTCAAATATTATATATTGGGAGTGTACCCCAAAAAAAAAATATATATATGTTTCAAGCAGAATATGTTTGGGACAATATACTACAGAAGCGAGTTTTTTTCAGCGTGTATAAGTATAGTCCATTTGGTCGGTGACAGGGACGTATCCAGGATTTTGGTTCGGGGGGACATGATAATTAAAAAATTGCGTTTATTGTGTAGGTAATGGTTTTTTATTTGAATTTTATTCCTAAATATAAATGTGTACTTTAGTACGAGATCAGTAAAGCTTTTTATAATAAAATACTTAAGAGTTAAAAATGTAATCTTCGATTTTTTGAAAGAAATTATATCAATTATTTCATCGATTTTGACTTCATCCTTGTATATAGACATCAAAGCCAGATAAGATAGCCTTTCTCCTTCCATTCTGTTCCGGAGATAACTTTTTATTCTTCTTAACGTCGAGAAACTTCGCTCAGCAGATGCCGTTTTCACTGGTATTGTGGCCAGTATCTGCAATAGGGTAAAAACGCTTGGGAACATGTCCTCATCACAAACTGAAATAGCATCTAATGCATTTGATGGCTTATCATTCTTCTGCTTCCAATAATCAATCCATATACTTATTTCAGCTAAAACAGATTTTGCTGAATTTTTTAAATCGTTTTTGTAAAAAATTGTGACTTCATCGAAATCTTCCTTTATTAGATTTACAACTCGTATCGGAACGATATTAAACTGACTTGTAATTATAGCTTCATGTTCGGAAAATCAATTATTTAAATGTGATATTACTTCGTCCAGATATGGTATGAACAATGTTGTCCAAAAATACGCCTTGACAACTGAACCAGGAATATTAGCCCTATACTTTTGAGTGCCTACTCTTCTAGGTAGTGCAGCTTCTATTCCAAAACTTCTTGCAAGTTGTGTGGATTCTTCAAAGAGTTTATCAAACTCCGCATCTGAATTTCTACGCATGTCACTTAATTTAGTCGTTGCCAATTTTATGATTTCGTAAGCCTTTATTATATATAGGTTAATCGTTTGCAAATAACGTGATAAGTTCTGTGTAATGGCCAAAACCGTACCATGTACTTATTACCACACCCAATATAAAGTCAAATTTACATACACGGTTGTGCAAACTCATTCCATCACTGCAACCTACATGTTAAAAAGGTAGATAGATAAGAAATCATAAATGTAATTTTAACTTAATTTTCGCCATATCTGGTTATCATAAATTTAAAGTCAACCAATATTACACCGGTCGACAAAAACAACATTTTTTCTTGGGTTTCTGTTTGAATGCATAGGTTCTGATTCTAGACGTCAAAAAACGTCAAAATCTCCAATCTTAGCTTTTAAAGTTTGTTTTTGTAAATTTTACATCGATAAGAAAGTTTTAAAGTTAAAACCTTACTAAATTAGCTATAACTTTTTAAATTATGCATCGATTTTCTTCGGAATGGGCTCGTTTAATTCATGACCGAACAGACCGAGAAAACATAAAAATATAACATTTGTTCATTTTTAGATTTTTTTATGGGAGTTTTATTTTAAAAATATTAAAATTTTATCAAAAAATCAAATTTTTTTGCAATATTTTGTAATAGTCGTATATCGTCGAAACCGCTGAACGGATGGAAAATGGTATTACATGAAGTTGAAGGCTACTTAATATTTAATTCTTTAAAACTTTCCTCAACCAAATCGGATAAATGGTTCTCCAGTTATGCCACTACATATATGTCGTTCAACCACTAATTTTTTTCCATATCACAGCTTATCGCGAGAATTTAAAGAGACAACCCTTTAGGCTAAGAAAAAAGAGGTTGAACCACATATTATGGCATAACTAGAGAACCATTCATCCGAATTGGTTCAGGTAAGCTTTACAAACTTCAGAATTAAGTAGCCTTCACACAATACAATTTTCCATCCGTTCAGCGGTTTCGACGATATCTTACAAAGTATTGCAAAAAATCATATTTTTTAAGAAAATGTTAATAATTTTTAAATGAAAGCCTCATAAAAACATCTAGAAACGCATAATTGTCATATTTTTGTAATTTTATCGTAAACTCTGAAAGGTTATGAATAAATTGAGACCAATCAGAAGAAAATCGATGCATAATTTAAAAAGTTTTAGCGAGGAAACCATACACTTTTCTTATTTTTAGTTGTTATTACTTTTACTGTTACCACTTTTTTACGCTTTTGTATTGTTTTTTTTAACGGCCCTCCAAATATTTTTCGTATTTTTTTTTGAGTGATTTTGAAAATTGTAAAAAGTTTATGCCTATGTTTAAAACATTTCGGGGAACCAACCCCCCCCCCCCCCTCTGGATACGTCCCTGGTCGGTGACCATTGTGATATACTCATGTGGCCGTAGATCTTGTACCTCCAAGTGATAGCCAGTTTAAACTTAATGCCCATCTGGTTGCCACTTCTCTAGCCACAATAACAATATATAGAGTAGGACTTGTACCACATAAAGCACCGCAGCAGGCAGTTATCTCACCTTAATTAATTGATTGACCATGGATCGCTTAACAGTTGCCGTCCACTACACCACAATATATATCCTCTGGACGATTTCTAAATGGGGAAAATCTCCATTTTTGATATGTTTGAATTGGAATTAAATATATTTGGAACAAACATTTGTCAGTCAATGTTACATATTTCTGAACAAATATATTTTATTTGAAAATCAATAAAATTTATTTGGAGCGCATATTTCTCAATATATTAGAAGAAAATATATTTGCCAAATAATTTTCAATTAAAATATTTGTTTAAATTAAATATATCCTCTGGGCGATTTCTAAATGGGGAAATCTCCATTATTTGATATGTTTGAATTGGAATAAAATATATTTGGAACAAACATTTGTCAATATTACATATTTCTGAACAAATATATTTTATTTGAAAATCAATAAAATTTATTTGGAGTGCGTATTTCTTAATTTATTAGAACAAAATATATTTGCGAACTAATTTTTAATTAAAATATTTGTTTAAATACAAATAAAAGTATTGTTTAGGAATTTCTTTAAATACATTTTACGTAAAAAATATTTTCAAATCTTTGCTGATTTTTCGAATTTCAGCTTTAATTTTTCGTGGTTTTGAATCAAACTAAACATATATGTATATGTTTCAAGACGAATATCCCAGCGGTAAAAATCAGGTCTTAGGCGGCAAGCTATCAGGCCTGATTTGTGAGCCACGAGGCCTGACCGCCGCATTCAACCTTTATTTCTTTTTTACATGGAGTGACATTGCGAGGCCAGGCCTTGCATCTCGCGGTAAAAATCATGCCTCACAAAGGATTGTCGAATGAAGGTCTGATATAGGACTTCGAAAGGAAGGTCTTAAGAAGGGCTTCGAAATGAAGGTATGATTTAGAGCTTCGAAATGAAGGTCTGATCGAGGTCTGATGTACAGCTTCGAAGGAAAGTCCTACAGTAAATCCAAATGCAGACCAAATAATGTATTTTAAATTAATGTCACATTCAGCACTTCAAATGCATAATATATGTAGGTGTTCGCAAAGATAATATAGAATACTTTTGATAAGAATCTATCTTAATCTATCAAAAAAAAACAAAGCAACTGAACTCTACAAAACCTTTGAAACGACTAATTGTTTGTTAATTTTAATTGTCTTCACCTTCACTTTTCAATTTGTGTAGCGGTATTTCTTTTTTTTTGCATAAAACTGGTTTTGAACTCTCGCAGTGGCAACAAAGTTCATACATGAGAAACTTGAGGGAGAGAGAACGAATTCGTGTACACTCTTCTTGTACGCCTTCCTTCTCCCGTCTTTTATCATTCATGATTATGTCCACACAAAATTTAAATGTTGTGTGCTAAACACCTTCGATATGATGTGTTTTTAGAAGGACAGAATCATGCCTGATAAAAGACGGGAGAAGGAAGGCAGAGTGTACATTTTTCTACATATGCAAAAACTTGAGAGAGAGGGAGAACGAAACGCATCAATATATGAACATATATCGGCGGTGGTTGTCAATAATTCAATTTGACGACTTTTCTCTGACATCTTTTAGAAGGCGTTAGACATGTTTGAAAAAAGACGGGAGCAGGAGGCACGGTTACTTTTTTAGAAGTGAGAGATTGCACATTTTTCAGGCCTTCATAAAGAAGGCATGCGTGCCTTCCAATAGAAGGTGTTGGAAGCCCATCTATCAGGCCTGATGCCTAGAAGGCCTGGACCATTTGACCGCTGGGATGTCTGAGACAACATACAACAGAAAAGATTTTTTCTGTGTGCACAGGAATATAAGGCAAGGTAGGCCTTCCTACATTGGCTTTCCAAAAAAATTTTCCATCTACACGCTGAAAAAATCGTTTCTGTAGTATATTGTCCCAAACATATTCTGCTTGAAATATATATATGTATGTTTAGGGTACACCCTAAATATGTAGATATTGTTCTAAACTAATCTTAGTTTCCACCCAATTATTTTTTTGGGACCATTATTTCCGGAAAAAAGATTTATTTGTTTTAAGTATTCAAAAAATAACAACAACGATACCTTAAACTTAATTCAAGTTTTAAGCTTTTCACACGGAGAAAAAAACAGGAAACATAATATGTTTGGAATCAAAATTGAAATAAAATATACTTTAGTGCAAATATTTTATATTTACATACCGGAAAAAAAGTTTAAATATCTCTCTTATTTTATTTAAATCGTTAAAAGTTATTTTTCCCAAATATAATATAATACCAGAAAATATACTACGGAACCAATTTTTTTCTTAGCGCAGTAATTCAAATTTTTTTTTTAGAAGTTTTAAATCTTCGAAAAATGCCTTTATAATTGAAACCGTATAATCTTGCATAACTATAAATTACTATAAATATGAACAAATTAAATTTTTAACTGTAAGACATAACCCACAATCAAGAAAAATTAAAGCTTAAATTCGAAAAATTCAGCAATGTTACGAATTATTTTAAATAAAATATATTTGAAGAACTTTCTAAACAATAATTTTATTGGTTTGTAAACAAATATTTTTTTTGAGAAACCTAATACGTCTGACGGACGGACGGACATTGCTCATTCGACTTAAAATGGCCCAAAACGGATATCCGCCGAACATACTTAGGGTCTTAGGTCACTCCTCCTGTCTAAGGTGAGGGGATAAAAATACTCGTAGAAAAAAAATCACAACCAATTTGTTTGTTTCAATTTTTGAAAGCTAACATCTTAATAAAGAAAACAATGCATATTTCAAGAAAATCTATCGGTATGTGTAGAAATTATAGCTCTTTTGGTAGGTATACCCCCACTATTGTGAACAGGTGTATATATCAGATACTGCGGGCCAAAAGTGTAACAGATCGATGGAGTTACCTAAGAGACCCCAAGAATATTTGACGGAAATCCGCTTTGGGCCATTTTAAGTCATTTGAGCAATGTCCGTCAACCTGTCCGTCTGTCTGTTGGTGCGCACGATAACTTTTGACATGATTAACCGATTGACTTCAAATTAGGTCTAATAACATCTATTCTACTACTCAGAATCTGTCACTGTTCCACACATAGTTTTAGTTTATTAGTCGCTATCATCTTGAGAAAAATCGGCAATGTTGCCATGCCCCTTTTGGTACCGGCCATACAAATGGACCATTTTTTGTATAAAAAGTTAACTGCTTATAACTTTGATTTCTGGACATACAAACACTTGAAACATCGAACAGTGCGCTATGGTTAATTTTCCCGATTTTCTGGCCAAACCCATTTTTTTAAGTTAGTCCAAATCCAAAAAAATATGGTTTGAAGAAGACACTTTGGGAGTAAAAACTGCATACTCAGTTTTCGTAAATTTTTTGACCTTTTGTAAATCATCTGTCAAAGTAGCATTTTATTTTTGGTATTAAACATTACTGCTTCCTTTCCGATTTGAAGCACTTTTTATATGATGAATTAAAAAAGACCCAATTAGGCGGAAAACATATAAAAAATGGAACAGAAAACCGATAACATGCACTAATTTCAGGTTTTGTTTTTTTTTATTTTGGATTATTAATTCCGAAACAAAGATTTATTTAAATTTAAGTTTTCCAAAAATATGTCGAACCTTAATTGTGTTAAGTTTTACAGCAATTTAATGATAATTTTTTAGAAATGTTTAATGTTCGTAAATTGAAATCGTATAATTTTGGATAACAATAATTTACTCGAAGGATTGGCAACAAATGCTAACATGAAGTACTCGGAAATTTAAAATGAGTCCCTTAAAACATGCTGCTAATGGAATTTTTAACTGGGAGAAATAATTCGAAACGAAGGAAATTAGAAAAATTCACCAAAGATTTGAAAATCGTTTTTAAATTAATACATTTGAAGATATTCCTAAACAATAATCTTATTTGTATATAAATACATATTTTATTTGAGAAAATTAGTTTGCAAATATATTTTGCTGTAATATATTAATATATGCGTTCCAAGTAAGTTTTATTGATTTTCAAATAAAATTTATTTACTCAGAAATATATAACATTTAAAAATTTGTGTTCCAAATATATTTTATTTCGATTCAAACATATCAAAAAAGGCGATTTTGGCCCGTGAAAAGAGTGGCCGTTATTGGCACTCCGCTTTTGGTACCCCCCACACAAATGGACCATTTTACACCAAAAGTTAACAGGTTATACCTTTCATACCAGTACATACTTTTAGGTTATTAAATGTAATTTAAATTGATAATAATTTAAATAATACAAAAAAAATAAATAAATTTACTAATATTTTTTTGGGACTCAAGGTGAGGGGATTCATAAGTCGGTTTACCCGACTGAACTTTCTTACTTCTTTTTTAATTTTTTCAAAAAATTAAATGCCCATAAAATATTTTTAGAAAATATGTTTTTAAAAAACTGATAGCGAGATCTTGTTTAACCTAATTGTAACTGCTTATAAACATTTTGTCCAAACATTTATGTGATTGTGTGTAATCATATATATGCTTATGTCCAAACATTTATATGATTGTATGTAATCATATATATGATTGCATTTAATCATGTATATGATTGTATATTGTTGTTTTTTATCAAAAGTCTGAACCCTTTGTGACGCACCTATAATATATTTATAAAATTCTAGTCTAATGTTCCATTAATTATCCATTATTCGGACTGCGGACTATGCCACTTTTCTTTCAACTTGGTTGGTAGCTCCGTTGATCCACCCCATTGACTGAAAAACGTCAACACCTTATACCACTGGCTATATAGAGTCAACGAGAATTATATGCGCAGCGTGTATTTTAATTTATTTTCATGTTACATCCGAAACAAGAAAGTATAAGCATAGCCATATATTCATTCTGACTGGCTGTGGCTGTCAATGGTTGTATGTGGGTGCGTGCGTGTGTTCGCTGTGATGGATTAGCACAGTGGTGATGGTGGATGCTCTATGAGTCACATAATTGGGCTCTCAGAGAGTAATACTCTCTAAAAATCTACAAAATATGCTCTAATATATTATTTTGCCAAAAATATGTTAGGACACAATCATATCGTTTTATTATATGCTAGAATTTTGCCCCGAACATATTATGATTGTGTGCAAACATAATATGTTTACCCACAAACATATATATGATTGTGCCCGTCCCAAACATATTTATGATTGCATCCAAACATATTTTTAACATATTTTTTCTCCGTGTACATAGGTCGATATTAAATATTCTGACCCTATACCAATTTTGCAATTTATTTTAAATATATATCTAATAATATCCAAGGAACAGGTGACCTCATTACTCCACATTTTGATATATTCCCAATTGGGGTGTAAAATTAATAACGGCCTCTGTTAAATGATCTGGGGTATGCATTTTTAGTTTTTCTTAAAAAAGGACGAAGGGATCATCCCTACGGACGAATCAACGAAAAATAGTTTCGTTCCATCAAAGTCAGTATTGTTGCCCTAACAACGTACCATCCATTTAGTTGCGAAAACTTAAGATTTCGTTGCTGCAACGAAACCACGTAAAAGAATATGATTCATAACCTTTTTCTCTCAGTGCAGGGCATGATGTAATTTCATTAATTAGAACTAAAGTTATTATTTATGGCTTTAAAGTACATATTCATTTTCGGATATGAGTGTATGTAATGGATAAATATGTTAGCTTATTTTCATAACTACTTATGTAATAGCAAACTTTATTAAAATCCCAAACTCAAATCAAAACTAGAGCGCCCAGACACACAACCACTCACCCTAACCCACATACACAGATACATTCACATATGGCTGATTTTAATTAACGAAACTTTGTCATCACAACAACGATACCGACAGTGATAAAACCAACAAAACTTCGAAAAGAACTCTTGTGAACGAAAAATGGAAAACTAATTGTCAATATGGCGCAGAGAATGGCACAGCAAAAAAAAAACAGAAAAAATGCTGGGACCACTACTCCCCGGAAATCCTTGTAACGACCCCACGGAGAGTAGATATTTGAAGGAAAAGATTAAAAAAGCGACAGTCCACAATGCAACGATAACCCAGAGATAAGGACACATACACATAGAAACACACCCTGCACAAAGCATAGCGAAAGGATAACTGAGAATAAAATCAACAAAAAACTTTTACAATTTCCGTCGATGACTTCATTTTGACATAATTTGACCCAAACGGCCACTGGGAACTTTCAAATTGGATGGTACGCCGCCTCCATCCCTGATCCATCCATAACAATAAGTGTTGGTATGATAGAGTGGGGTCGAGTCCTTTAGAGGGGCGAAAAAAAAAATAATATAAAGAGAAAATAACTAAACATAATGATACTGAAAATTTTTAACCACAAATTGCCTTAGTAATATCATTTCTCTCCAGCTCGGCCATAGTTTCACTTTGTGACCCTATCACTATCCCCCGGGGGCAAAGTGTAGTTGAAGTTCTATTCACTTAGTTTTCAATATGAGGTGAAATTACGACACACAGCAAAGCGGTCGTCACTAAGTGGACTCTAATGAAATTGTCTTGCACACAAATTGCAAAACTATTGGGACTAACTTATTTGGAAGCCTGGAAGGGCTTGCTGATGTGATGATGGCAGAACACAAAAATCATTTTGAAAACATTTAGAACAAACTGCAACATGGCTTATGGGGAAATGCACAAAGTGAACATTAACTATTATAAATGAATGTTAACAAATGTATTTACATTTATATAACATATGCCATTAACGAGATTGATTTTAATATTTCACAAATAGATTATATTCGTCATTCATTAGGTTTTTTTTACTGACGAACAGTGGGCGAATTTCGAAAAAGTAGAAATAAGTCTATCGATCGTTCGAACTGAATCTTCGCATACTTCGTCGATGCCTGCATCCCAGAGAATTTTAAGCAAAAGTAACAGTTTCTCTAAAACAGGATTATTCGGCAGAGCATATTTTGGAATGACTCCACTTATAGGTAAAGAATGTAAATCTGTCACACATTATCTGAAACTAGGCTTGCGATTCGAAAACATATTGATTCGTTTTAAAATCTTCTTAAAAAATTTTGTATTTGGAAACTATGGTAGTAGTAAATTTGCCTGAAATATAATTATTTTTTGGACAATGAACTTTTGGCTTGAAAAATTGATCTGAGATCCAATTAAGTATATACTTATATTCATGATTATTGTAAAATTCTCCGAAGATTTAGACATGTCCGTTTGTCTGTTAAAACTTACTCTACAGTCAAATTCAGCATAAAAAGGGGGTTATAACGTTATGCAACAAAAACCAGTAAGGAAAGGCTAAAGTCGGACATTGTCGACTATATGATACCCTCCACCACTCTAGTAAGATTGGATAACAATGAAATATCCAATGTATAGTTCAACAAATATTTCTTTAATCAATTTACATTTGGTACCTCCCTGCCTCTGTTGTCAAATCGGACGAAACATATATATGGGGGCTATAGCTAAATATCAACGGATTTTCTGCACATTCAGCAATATTGGTCCCTGGTTCAAGCAAATCTACAATGCTAAATCTCAAAACAATTGGATGTAAAATACAGCCTCAATATGGCTTAAGGGCCAAATCGTACGAAACATATAAAGGGTGAAAGTCGAGATACTTTGACAGCCTTTTTTGACAGATCACGTGTGAGTCGTGTCATGCTGTCAAGTTATTTTTGTTAAGTATTGTTTGGCATTTCATTTGGCATACGCCTGAACAACGTTTACAAATCGTTCAACTTTATTACGAAAATTCACGTTCTGTGAGGAATGTGTTTCGTGCACTTCTCTCAACTTATGCTCAACATAATCGGCCTACTGAGCGTACTATTCGCAACGCCATCACCCATCTTGAGACACAGCATTCATTATTGGATAATATGCGACCGAATAGACCACGTCCAGCAAGCATTGAAGAAAATGTAGCGGTCGTAGCTGAGAGTGTCCACGAAGACCGTGGAGAGTCGATTCGGCGCCGTTCGCAGCAATTCCGACTGACATATGGAACGACTTGGTGCATTTTACGTCGAAATCTTAAATTGAAAGCATAAAAAATACAGCTTGTGCAAGAACTGAGCCGCCCGACCTTCCCAAGCGACATCGTTTCGTTCTATGGGCTCTTGAAAAGTTCCAAGAAGATCCGACGTTTTCGAGCTAAATTTTGTTCAGCGATGAGGCCCATTTCTGCTCAATGGGTATGTAAAACAGAAAAAACAACGGTTTGGTGTGGTTTGTGGGCCGGTGTAATCATCGGTCCATATTTCTTCAAAAATGATGCCGGTGAGAACGTAACCGTCAAAGGCGACCGTTATCGTGCCATGATAACCGACTATTTGATGCCTGAAATTGAAGCTCGTGATCTCGTCGACATTTGGTTTCAACAAGACGGCGCCACTTCCCACACATCGCATCCATCAATGGATTTATTGAGAGAACACTTCGGTGAGTAGATAATTTCACGTTTTGGGCCGGTCGAAATTTCAAAACCAGTAAGGAAAGGCAGAAAGTCGGGCGGAGCCGACTATATAATACCCTACACCTCCCTAACAATGCGATAAGGGTCATTGCCATAATAATTTGGAATAATTGGTAAATGGGTAGTAACATATTATCTAATTCTGAAACGATAATCGCTAAATTAAGCAATATTCGTTCCTAAATTGAGAAACATCTTTCTGGAAAATTTTAATGATCGGAAGTAAAATACAACTTCTATAGCGGTTTGATACCAAATCAGGAGGAACATATATGTATATGGAGCTTTAATATAAATCTGAACCGATCTTCCCTGAATACTCATTCATGTAAAAAGACCTCCTTCTGTCGAATTTCATACTGATCGGATATAAAATACAGTTTATACAGCGCTTACATATCAAATCGGGGTAACATATATTTGGGGGCTATATCTAAATCCGAACCGATTTTCTCCGAATTTGGCAGTATTCCTCCATGTAATAAGAAACCTCTTTCTGCCGAATTTCGCACTGATCGGATATAAAATATAGTTTTTACAGCGCATACATGTAAATCGGGGGTAACATATATATGGGGGCTATATCTAAATCTGAACCGATTTCCTCCGAATTTAGCAGTATTCCTTCATGTAATAAGAAACCTCTCTTTGCCGAATTTTGCACTGATCGGATATAAAAGAACAGTTTTACAGCGCTTACATGTCAAATCGGGGGTAACGTATATTTTGGGGCTATATCTAAATCTGAACCGATTTCTTCCAAATTTAACAGTGTTCATTCATATAATAAAAAACCTCTTTCTGCCGAATTTCATACTGATCGGGTATAAAATAAAATTTTTACAGCGCTTACATGTCAAATCGGGTGTAACATATATATGGGGGCTATATCTAAATCTGAACCGATTTTAACCAAATTCAATAGGGATCGTCCTTGGGCCAAAAAAAGATATGTGTAAAGTTTCGTCAAGATCGGACCATAATTGCGACCTGTACTTTGATTACAAGAATACATGCACAGACAGACAGACGGACGGATGGACATAGCTAAATCAACTCAGAAAGTGATTCTAAGTCGATCGGTATAATAAACGATGGGTATATTATTTCTCCTTTTGGGTGTTACAAAAAAATGTACAAAGTTATAATACCCTATACCACAGTGTGGTGTAGGGTATAACAATTGGATGTAAAATACAGTTTCTATAGGTTATTTTAGGTACGAATGAAGCTTTAAACATTTTAGGTCGCCAGTACAAGACAAAGTCTCGCCGGCGAAGCTACAGGCAATGGCTGATTCAATTGCTCCCTGGCTCAGAGAAATATATCGATACCTCCATTCTAAACTAAGCTAAGTGCAAAAAGGTAGTTTTTCAGGAGAGGCGATCAAAGTTTGATAATTTTTTTAAATTTGTCTGGAGTTCCTTTGTAATGGAAATCGAATGACCTGTACTGTTTTGTGAATAACTTTTGATTGGGTTGACGGATAAACACCAATTTTTGATTGAATATAATCTGGAATATTCAGAAATTTAAAATTCAATCTCTCTAAAAACATGCTAAGTCGACTTAGCATATTTTAGAATGGAGGTATCGTTACATATAGGGTAATTCCAAAATAAAACGACCCACAAATTACAATTTAAGTATTTGACCATTTCGATTTCAATGAAACTTTACACGCGTATACTAGAAGACCATGCAGACTTATTACCTTTTACCGATTGTCCAAATTCATAACGGTTTACATTTTATTTATAAATTTAGCCTTTTTCATGGATAAATCGAGACCACAAATCGTACCATCTGAAGATATTATAATCACTGGTCGGTCATATTCAAACAACGGAAATCTCCGACCGCATTCCTGAAGTGCGGCTTACAGCTGCCTGTGATTCGTTCGTGCCGGACAGACGCTCCTGGGAAAACGGAACACTAGCTTATGTGCCAGTGGGAACCAGCTGCTACACAGATGGGTCCAGGCTGGGAGAAAGGACGGGTCTGGGACTTTTTATTGATGAACCAGACGTCGAACTTTACTTCCGTCTCCCAGACCATAACACAGTATTTCAAGCAGAAGTTCGAGCAATCACGGAGTGTGTTAACTGGCTCAGTAATACCACAAAGCCTAAATATGCCAACATATTCACAGATAGCCAAATGGCTATCAAATCAATAACATCGGAAAAGGCCAAATCCAGAACAGTGTTAGACTGTAAAAGAAAGATAAATAATTATATATAGTAATAAACTTAAAAAATTGGAAACCTTTCGAAGCCACGAAGGACGAGCTGAAGCACTGGGCAGTGATGGCACAAACAACTGTGTGGAATAGCGCAACAGTAGAAGCAACTGCAAAGATACTGTGGGGTGACCCAAATGAGTAGAAAACAAGTAGTTTTCTGAAACTTAACAAGATCGAGATTAGTAAGATGATGAGTGTTCTAACGGGACACTCAAGCTTACAGGCACATCTTCATCGCATAGGACTAGCAGAAAACGACGAGTGCAAGGCATGCAGGGAAAACATCGAAACGATGGAACTTTTTCTGTGTCACTGCCCAGCTTTCACACATGCAAGATCCCGATATTTCGGTTCCGACATATTGCCAGACTTGACTCATCTCAGAGGATATGACTGGAAGATACTGAGAAAATTCGTGTCTAATACCGATTTTCTGTAACCCGTGGGGAATAAAAATCCAAAAATACAAATCATAATAAGGAGCGCACAACAGGCCGAACCACTGGCTTAAGTATATGTCGATGGACATGAGACGTTTAAACGTCTCCTCTATTCAACCTAACCTAACCTAGCCTTTTTCAAGTGTACATAACTTTTGAACGGAAGATCAGATTTAAATGATATTAGCACCATTGGAAAAAATTTAACATCCTCTCTAAGAATAATAAATTAAATAATTAATATTTGTCTTCTACGGACATCAAAAGGACGAAAATATCATTAATCCGTGATTATCCTGAAAAGCATATCTACAATTTTTTCGTTTTTTATACCGTACACCACACTGTGGTACAGGGTATTATAAGTTTGTTTCACGGCAGATGTTTGTAACACCTGAAAATAACACAGCTAGACCCACCTTAAAGTATACCGATCGACTCAGAATCACTAGCTGAGTCGATTTAAGCATGTCCGTCCGTCCGTCTGTCCATGTAAAGTTGTTCGTCGACTACAGGTCGCGATTTCACTCCGATCGTTCTGAAATTTTGCAGTTTAGAGTATTTCGCAGCTGTTAAGATCGCTATTGAATTTGGTTTAAATCGGTTCAGATTTAGATATAGCTCCCATATATATCTTTCGTCCGATTTGGCCCTTTAGTCCTATAGAAGATGTATTTTACATCCAATCGTTTTCAAATTTAGAATGGAAGAGTTTCTTGATCCATGAACCAACATTGCCGAATTTGAAGAAAATCGGTTAAGATTTAGCTATAGCTCCCATATATATGTTTCGTCCGATTTGGCCCTTTAGTCCTATAGAAGCTGTATTTTACATCCAATCGTTTTGAAATTTAGAATGGTAGAGTTTCTTGATCCATGAACCAACATCGCTGAATTTGAAGAAAATCGGTTAAGATTTATCTATAGCTCCCATATATATGTTTCGTCCGATTTTGCTCTTTAGTCCTGTAGAAGCTGTTTTTGACATCCAATCATTTTGAAATTTAGAATGGTAGAGTTTCTCGATCCATGAACTAACACTACCGAATTTGAAGAAAATCGGTTAAGATTTAGCTATAGCTCCCATATATATGTTTCGTCCGATTTGGCCCTTTAGTCCTATAAAAGCTGTATTTTACATCCAATCGTTTTGAAATTTAGAATAGTAAAGTGTCTTGATCCATGAACCAACATTGCCGTATTTAAAGAAAATCGGTTAAGATTTAGCTATAGCTCCCATATATATGTTTCGTCCGATTTGGCCCTTTAGTTCTATAGAAACTGTATTTTACATCCAATCATTTTGAAATTTAGAATGGTAGAGTTTCTTGATCCATGAACCAACATTGCCGAATTTGAAGAAAATCGGTTAAGATTTAGCAATAGCTCCCATATATATGTTTCGTCCGATTTTGCTCTTTAGTCCTGTAGAACCTGTATTTTACATCCAATCATTTTGAAATTTAGAATGGTAGAGTTTCTTGATCCGTGAACCAACACTACCGAATTTGAAGAAAATCGGTAAAGATTTAGCTATAGCTCCCATATATATGTTTCATCCGATTTGGCTCTTTAGATCCAATCGTTTTTATACCCTACACCACACTGTGGTATAGGGTATTATTTAAGTATAAAATGTCCCAAAAGTAAATTTATGTAAACAATTTATACATGAATTACAAAATTTATATATCAGAGTTATTCAATATTACGAGAGTGGTGTAGGGTATTATATAGTCGGCCCCGCCCGACTTTAGCCTTTCCTTACTGGTTTTTTAATTATCCACATATTTTACCACAAAATGTAAAAATATCAGCCTGTGTCCTCCACGGGTTACGAAAATATGAATTAAATAGTGTCCATCCATCTGTCAGTTCGACTAAATGGTTCTACCGATAACTCTGAAACTGAGTGAGCGAATGACTTAAAATTTCGTACGTTATAATATTTTATTCAAACCCAGTTTATGTTTGATGGACAACCATATCGGCCTACTCTTTGTGGTACCTCCCCCACAAATTGTTAAAATGTTGTGACATATTAAAGCTCATATAACTTCTATACTACTCATGGGTATCCTGTAAAATTGCTTACGTAGTAATCATTTTACCGTCTCTATAAGCTGAACAAAAATGGGCGAAAATTCCACGCCAATTTGTACAAATCGTTCGCAGCTTATAATATTAACACCAGCGAATTAAAATACTTGAAATTTTGTGCAGTGTAATGTTGTTATAGTACCTACAGTCCACTGAAAATTGGGTGTTATTGCCACGCCCCTTCTAGTACCCTTCTAGTAACCCTAGTAGTTTAGGGTCAACTGACCTCCATAGATTTGTCAGCAGGGAAACGCCCAAAGGAGGTGTTCTGTCTCTTCTGCTTTGCAGTCTATCTATGATCAATATTTTGCTTTCTCTGTAGTTGTTTCCATAGCTGTTAGAGGGAAGTTCCTGGATATTCTCAGAGATATCATACAGCAGGCCCTTCATACAACGGCATCATGGGGTCCGGTAATGGTCTTGGTGTTAATCCGACCTAGGCGGAACTAGTTATTTTACCAGGAGAAAAAAGGTACCACGAGTTACATCTGTCTCCTTGGGGGTATTGAAATTCCCTTATCTGAAAGCGCACAATACTTAGATATATAACCAGACAGGAAGTTGCACTTCAAACCCAATACTATGGTAAGAGCAAATAAGGCTATGGTAGTGCTATATACCTGTAAAAGGACAATAGGATAACGCTGGGGTCTGAACCCTCGTATAGTTTATTGGCTGTATACGCAGTAGTCAGACCGATAATGCTGTACGGCATTGTCTCACTCATCTCACTCTTATACCTAATAGATCAGAATGGAATGGAAGTGTCCCAGGGCGTAGGACATCCGTTATCTCTATACAGTTCCAAACTCAATAACCAAGTGGCTTTGGTGTCAGGAAAAAATCTTAGCCATTAAAGAGGTACCGCAATGGCTAAAAATTAATGTGCCAAAGTCAGTATAAATGTTTTCTCTGATAGTCAGGCTGCTTTCAAGTCCCTGGAAACTATATTCCTGAATTCCAAAACTGCCCTCGACTGTCGCAGATCTCTTAGCGAGATGGCTGAACATTTCAATATTCACGTGATATGAGTGTCGGGCCACAGGGATATACCAGGGAACTGCAAGGCAGATGCACTTGCAAGACTATGAACTACCTTACACGCTCCAGGGGACCTGTAACATGTGGACATGCCTCTAGCAACCTGCAAGATCCTTTTGCACTTACGGCAATAAATGACTGGTAGTCACTAGTAAGGAACTGCATACGAGTACATTCCAATCTGATGCTGTCCAGCCTAGACTCCGAACGTACCAAAGCACTACTGTCGTTGTCGAGAACAGACAATAAGACAGTGACCTGTCTCTCATGACAGGTCACTGTCTTATTGGACGGCACGCAGAAAGATTGAAGGTTTTGCATAATTACTTTTGCAGAAACTGTGGAGACGAAGAGGAGGAGGAATCAATAGAAAACCTTCTGTGTCTGTGCCCCGCTCTCTCTAGAAGGCGGCATACGACATTGGGCTCTTACTTCTTTGAGGAGTTAGCTGACTTGCCTGATTCTGAAATTCGCCAACTTTTTAGTGGCAATCTAATTGGTTCAACGGTACGGGATAACTTATGTTTTCCCTTACACAATGGAGTGGACAGTCTTAGTGAGTCTGTTCAACAGGCTGCCACTCTTAACCTAACCAAGGTACGAAAGACTCCTAATTGCAAAATATCAGCATTATCGGAGTGAAATTGCGACCTGTACTCAACGAACAACATAAGATGGATCTACAGACAAACGGACAGATAGACATGGTTAAATCGACTCAGCTAGTGATTCTGGGTCGATCGGTATGCTTGAAGGTGGGTCGATCTACAAAGATCTGTCATGAAACAAATTACCACAGTGGGTGTAAAGTATAATGAAAATGTTAAATGTCATTGTGAACCAGTAAGGAACCGTGAACCGGGCGTGGCCGACTACATGATACACCACCTACTAAATCAGAATAAGAAGAAATTTTGTCAAGATTTATCAATGTTGTTTGTCTAATGGCACTGATCTGGTTGGACAGCGCTTGGATTAAAAATCCGATATACATATATATCCAAGCACAACAGCTGTCAAAAATTAACTAAACATTCAAAATGGCCGACCTTGTCAGCATATGTAAGGGACATGAGTACCAACATAACGCTACAAAAATATCAAAAATCAAATACACGTAACCCGCGGAAATTAAAAATTCTCGATATTTTTTGAACAGACCGATTTTCTTTAAATTAAACAGCGGTCGTTTTTAATCAAAAAAAAAACTGTTATCAGTTAAATTTTATAAGTAACTGTTCAGAAATGAGAATTTTATAGCGCTTAGTTGCTAAATCAGGATATAGATATGCATAGGGACTATGCTATGACTATGCGAATGATCCTTGGATCAAGAAACTTTATTCTACCAAACTCCAAAAGTATTGAATGTAAAATACCGAAGGAACAAAACTGCGAAATTTGAACCGATTTTCTTTAAATTCGGCAGTGTTTGTTCTTAGAGCAAATTACCTTTACCAAATTTGGTAATAATATTTTGTCAAATACAGATTCTATAGCGATTAGATGGTAAATCGGAAAGAATCTATACTCTTATATGGGGGCTATATTTAAATTTAAATCGATTTTGGCCAAATTTAATAGGCTTCGTCTCTGAAAAATTGCATTGTATCAAATTTTATCAAGATCGGAGTTAAATTGCGACCAGAACCTTGCGGACAACTTTACATGAACAGACAGCCGGATGGACAGCCAAACATGGTTAGATAAAATCTGCTAGTGATATTTGATGGTGGGTCTAGCTCGAATATTTTAGGGCGTTAGAAGTATCTGGATTAGGGCGGGTTGATTTTTTTTCTTTTAAATCGTATAGCAAAAACGTAAACTACATAAAATTCTAAGAAAATTCTCCGAAGAAACCATGTATCCAAAATAAAATCCTAATCCGCGCCTCTCGACTTGAAAATTTATATGCCCGCCTTTGCCAAAAAAAAAAATAAATATTAGAAAAAATAGATTTTTCCAAACAGAAATAGAATTTTCTGAATAAAATTGTTTAGTAAGGTAGTTCTTTTGCACTTTATATCTTTTCTACACTCAAAATTTTTTTCATTAAAAAAAATATTCACCCAAGTAAAAAAGTTTGTATACAATTTTATATTTAATATTTTTATAAGGAAGATAGATAGCAGACAGACGGACCGACATTGCTCATTCGACTTAAAACGGATATCCGCCAAACACACTTAGGAGAATTTTCTTAGAATTTAATGTAGATTACGTTTTTGCTGTACGATTTTTAGTTCTTTTTTTCAGCCATACAAATTAACCCGCCCTAATGTACAAACCCTTTTGAAATTTGTGAAAATCGTTCAGATTAAGTGATTAGAAAAAAGTGGCTCTGCGGTATTTTGGCCCATTCCCGGCGAAGCGCCGTCTTGAGATGATCGATACTTTGGTATTTTTTAGTGCGAACCGTACTCTCTAAAATGCCCCAGGCGCAAAAGTCCAACGGATTGAGATCCAGAGATCTTGGTGGCCATTGTGCGGTAGAAATGAAGCGAGGAACCTCATTTTTAAGCCATTCTTGGATGACACGTGTTGAGTGCGATGGTGCTGAGTCCTGTTGGAATGTCCATGGTCTGCGGCCGAAATGTTTGTCTGCCCAGGGCTTCAATACTGTCTTTAGGACATTTTCCCGATAATATTCGGCATTTATTTTGACCCCATGGTCGATGAATACGAGCCCACACCATTACCCATCGGCGGCGCTTGAGTTCTGGTGGCCAATCGAAGGTGTAAATTTTCAGCTGACCTCTTTGGCAAGTAACCCGATCGTTTTGTTTTTTCACAAACTGCTCAATTTTGAATGGCTTCTCATAGGAGAAAACCAAATTCGGTAACTGGCCACTTTCGTGCAAGCGAAGCAACTCCTTGGCTCTTTCCAGTCTAACTTTTTTTGTGCATCGGTGAGCTCTTGCACTTTTTGGAACTTCAATGGCTTTAGTCCAAGCTCATTTTTTAATATGTGTTGTATCCGTTCTCGCGATATGTTCAGCTCACGAGCAATTTTTCTACCACTGCGGCGTGGATTTCGATCAAATCTGGCCTTCACTTTTCGGATCATTTCTGGCGTTGTTACCGTTTTTTTTCGTCCACTTTTTGGACGCGATGCAACACCGTGATACTGGCATCACGGTAACAAGCAATGGTACGAGATACAAAAGATTTATTCACATTTAAATGCTGGAGGACTCTAACGATAGGCACTTGTGTTTTTCCACCCAAATATAAAGCAATCACACTATCACACTTGAATTCCATCACGAAGAACTTTTTTTCTGAATGCAATAGATCAAAATGCTTGTCACTGAAATAAATCTGTCAGCTATCAGACTAGCGGTTTAGAAATGATGGCAACCTGAAGTTGGTTGTAATATATATCAGCCACCCTGTATATAAAAACACCGTTGTCCTTATGAAACCAGACAGAAATACATGCAAAACTCTTCCGTAGAAAATAGTGGTTAACTTTTCATTTATGACGAATATCACGGGTTCACAATTAAATTTTAATTAAATACAATTATGGACAGGAATTGAAACTTGTATCTACCATTCGCTGAAAAGTTACCTGGCCAGTGCTGATATCGAACTAGTTGAGTTCCGGAAAGGGTTCTGTGTGTGACGAGTTGTTCAAAATGAAAATAGTTTTAACAATTAAATTGATATTGGAGAAATATTTTTAAAAATTCTAAAATGAAATATTTCATTTATGGCTGGACATGAAACTGAACAAATAAAATCAATGCAATTGATATTGATAATTGACCACACCTGAGTGTCAAAATAACTAACTGCGCTGTTTGCAAATTCACGAACTTCAACTTGATAATATACACACAGTAGCATCATATATGGCAAGCAATATACACTGAGAAAAACGACGTTGCTAAATCAACAACGGGTGTGAATAAATTGTAAACATGTTGACAATAAATTGTCAACATGTTATGAATTCCACAGCAAACAATGTTTATAATTTAATGTAATTTCTGTCGATATTTAAATGTAAATAATAATAATATGTGTTAAATCGTAAACAATGTTAAAGAAAAAAAAACAGTAGATAACACATTTGTGGCTCGCACACAATATCGAATTGTCAAATTATCCACTGGGTTGTTGATTTGTGTATTAAGCTGTCGGATAGACATTCATCCCAGTATGAGGCCGGTTTAAATGCTAAGCTTTTTCTATCTTCTGAGAATCACCTGGAATTTAGAAAATTATAAAGTACATCATCCCCTGGCTGGAGGATTTATATTTATTTTATATGAATCACAAAGTAAATTTAAATTCCAATTTTACGGCCCATGGAAAAGTCGAGTTACAAAGAAAATGTGGCTAGATTTTGCAGCGACGGACTAGACCCTCTTGTGGGAATTAAACCCACGACCCCGAAAATCAGAGGCGAGCACGCTACCAACCCACCGATTGGGGCGCTCTAGGCTGGAGGATATATATGAAGGCTTCATTAAGCTCTAGTATTTCCCCAATTAAAAGAAGAAGGGATACTAAAGTGGTATTCATTGTCAGTCAGCTGCGGCAATTGCGGGTGAAATAAATCCTAATTCAAGTCTCAAATCTCACGATGTTTGTAAACCTACATACCCCACACGGTCCAGAAAGACTCTTAGATTCTCTCATTAGAGAAAACCTGGATACAAAACTCCTGTCGAAAAACAAACATGCTTACAACAACGGCAAATCTACAGAGTAGGCCCTGCATGAACTGGAGGTCACTATCGAATCGTCCCTAAATTTAAAGGAATTCACTGTGGTGGCCTTTCTTGATACGGAAGAGACTTTTAAGAACATTCATTCAGATGCGGTCATTGCAGTGCTGACGCATCTAGGGGTGAACTATATCTTGATTAGACTAATTCAGCGTTTGCTTGCCAGAAGACACATATGGGAAAACATAGAAAATCCAACAAATTTGGGAAAATTTTTCTGTATTTCACAACATAATGTCCTTTTAGCTCGATACCCCTTTTCCGCGATTTTCCATAGCTTCGATACCCTGCTTATATTGGGTTTTCAAATAGGGATGATATGATTTTGAAGTGACGTTTCGGCCATTTGTAATATGTCATGATCTGTCATTTGTTATTCATTGTGTTCAGTAGTGTTTACAATTTCATCATGAAGAGATATACGCAAGAACAACGTTTACAAATTATTAAGTTTTATTATCAAAATACAAATAAACTTACGTTCACAAATGAACAATGAACAATTTTGAACCAAAAGTTAATAGCTTATAACATTATTACCAGTGCATACAAATACTTAAAATTTCGTACAGTGCAATGCTTTTAAAGTACCTAGAGTATAGAGAAAAGTGGCCGTAATTGGCACTCTCCTTTTGGTACCTCCCACACAAATGGGCCATTTTATACCAAAAGTTAACAGCTTATAATTTTAATACCAGTGCATATAAATACTTGACATTTTGTACAGTGTAATGATTTTATAGTACCTAGAGTCTAGAGAATAGGGACCGTTAGTGGGACGCCTCTTTTGGTACCTCTGACAAAAATGGACGATTTTGCACCAAACGTTAACAGCTTTTAACATTAATACCAGTACATACTTTAAAGTTTTTAAATGCAGTTTAAATTGATAATTATTTAAATAAAACAAAAAAATATACAAATTTACTAATATTTTTTAGACTCAAGGTGAGGGGATTCATTAGTCGATTTACCCGACTGAACCTTCTTACTTGTTTTTTATTTTGTTGCAGTGGAATTCACAACATTTTGACAGTGTAGGGTTTAAAATTTGTTCACACTCGTTGTTGATTTGTAAACTTAATTTTTCTCTCTGTGCATTGTTGTTCTTATATGATGCTCTATATGTGTATTATCAAAAATTTAATAAACAAAGTTTCCATTAAATACATTTGAAATTCGTTACTTTCCAAATTGGCCACTAAATTGTTTTGGCATTTGTTTTGATTTTATTTGTTCAGTTCCATGCCCAGGAACAAATGAAAATATTACATTTTAGAATTTTTAAAACTATTTCTCCAATAGCAGTTTAGTTGTTAATGAACTATTTTAATTTTGAACATCTCGTCGGGCACAGGACAATTTCCAGAACACAAAAAGTCCAATGTGATGGTAGATACATGTGTCTGTTCATAATTGAATTTAATGAAAAATAAATTGTCAATCTGTGGTATTAGTCATAAATGAAAAGTTAACATACATACATATGTGCATACGTAGATTTTCCATGGAAAGGCGTTGTAAGGATTTATCTTGTGTTTTAATTAAAGTCAAATAAGTTGTACATAGTTACACAAAACAAATGGTCAAATGGACAATGGTGTGTGATTGAAGGGTCACATATCTGTGGTTTTCTGGAATAACCACATATGTCAGATATTTTTATTTCGGGATTTTAGCATAAGTGCATTAAAGCTATAGATTAAGGGCCTGTTTCTGTAACTTATTTTCGTTCGTCTACGGCGAACGATCAAAATTCTCTCAGCTATTACTTGAATTCTATAAAACGCATGTTAGAAATATTTTAGGAACAAGCTTTTTACATGATTTTCTACAGACACAACGAATTATAAACTTCTGTGACTTATAGATTTCTCGGAATAATTGAGTGATTTTCGTTCGCAGTAGACGAACGAATTAAAGTTACAAAAACAGGCCCTAATATATGACACTCATTTATGTATATGTAAAATTCTTGGTGAGTTTTTCCAACATTCAACTATGCAGTAAGTATCAAATGTACTGCGGGGGAAAAGATATTTTGGCTCTTCTGAACATTTTGAGATGTGATGTTATTCCAGAAAACCACATAAATATGGGAATTTATTTCAGCAGAATAACACCTGGAGTTGCATTTAGGACTATGAAGAGTATTTTTACAACATCCATGAGTTCTCCACATTCACACGACAATAAAAACATAAACGGCAAACCGATGAAAACCCATTAAAACATTGTCTTACAATGTACCTGGACTCTTTACATCAACGTTGGATTTAAAACATCAGTGTATAAGCCTTTTGTAGCCTCCACTATATGACCATTTTGTCACTCCGTTCATATTACCACAAAATTTTAATCAGGACCATCATAAAGTATGTATGTACTTGTATTGTATATTCTTGATCGTCATAACATGCGGAGATGATTTAGTCGTGTCCTTCAGTTATAATCACGCTTCAATCTATGACGCGTAGATGTCAAAAAGGGACGTACACATATTTTACATAGACGAATCTAGTTTTACCACGAAACCAACCTGTTTGATACACTCAATAATAAGAACACCGATACCGGCATTATCTGCCAGACTTTCTAGAAAGGCCGAACCCAATATATCTAGACGTTGTTTACTTAATGCGTGACAGGATATTGCTCACAGACTATTACTTGCAGTGTCTATCAAGCCGAAATAATGACAATATGGGAAGTCGCCAAGTGGCTGAGACGCAACACAGTAAGCAACACTGGCGTTGTCATTTACTTGGACAACCAGGCTGCCATCAATTCTCTGGAGGCCACATCTCCAAATTCACAAACAGCCCTCGACTGCCGCAGATCTCTTAACGAGATGGCTGAGCAGTTTAATATATATACCTCATATGGGTGCCTGGGCATAGGGATATTCCGGGGAACTGCAAAGCTGATGAACTTGCTAGGAAAGGGACGACATTACAAATTCTCGAAGAATTTGCTTATATTGGTGTGCCAGGCAGTCCAACGAAAGATGGACAGAAATTGGCTCCTGCAGGGTAGCTAGACAAATCTGGCCAAGGTATGACCTGAGAAGATCAAAATATCTCCTCGCACTAGAGGGGAAAATATTGTCTACGTTAGTATAAGTTCTGACGGCACACTGCTTGATCGGCGAACACGCCAAAAGACTGGGTCTTGACTCCAATGACTTCTGCAGAAGCTGTGGAGATGAGGAAGAAGTGGAGAGCATTGAGCACTTGCTATGCGACTGTCCAGCTTTGAGTAATCGGCCTTTCTAGGCAGTCTAACAGATCTTTCCGGTATCGATATTCGTACTATCGATAAATGTGTATAACAAACAGGTTGGTTTCGATGAGGGACATTTCAGCCCGTGGTAACACAATGGACCTAAACTGGTCTATGTGAGCTGGTAAAAAATACGGCTGCCACCGTAACCTAAACCTAATGCGTGACAGTAATAAATCAGGTGCTAAGTGCTCTCCACTTCATCCTCATCACCACTGCTTCGTTGGACTTAATTTCCAACCTCCTGGCGCTTTCGCCGATCAGAAAATTTTCCGCCAGAACTGACACTAACGTAGACAGCCTTTTACTCTCTAGTGCGGGGTGATATGTTGACCTAGTCAGGTCGTATTTTGGCCAGATTTGTCTAGAGTAGCTAAAGGCGTCGATATCTGCACTAAAAAAAAGCGTACTGATAATCAAAGAATTTGTCGTAAAGTTTAAGATTTCGGCAATGATTTCGAGCCAAAGACAATCACTATAAAAATAAGAAGGTTTTAGTAAATTTAAAGACGTGAATATTACTTGTTTTGAGGATGCATTTCATAGAATTAAGAATTTTGGGTAATAAAAATAATTTGTATGTTGCTATGGTATGGTGCCAAGCAACATGCGCGTATACTTACATATTCACCGCAATTTCATTTTTTTCACAATCCGCGTCTAAAAACACACAACCACTTCCCTCCATCGCTTCCAAGTAACTGATTTGAAAGAAAACGAACAACAGAATATTTTCTGTACTCAGAGAGCTCTTCGAACATTTCACAACAATTATTTATTCACACATTAACAAACAACTCTAATTCTCCGAAAGAGAGGGAGAGATAGCATAATGGCAATAATCATACAATTTATTACCAAGAAAACATTTCCTTAAAGGGGAGCATAGCCTTAAATTTATTACTCAAATATCGCATACTGTCAATTAAGTCCGATTCGACATTAAAACTATGACATGTCTACGTCATAGTTTTAATGTAAAAAATCCTTAAAAGTATTGAAATATTACATAAAATAATGCGGATTGTCACAAAAATAATGTTTTTTTTTCTTTAATTAAAAGGCGTTCATTTAAAGAAGGGCGTACACAAAACTAATGATTATATAGTCATTAATTCAAATTCAAAAAACTTTGGATTAAGGAAAATTTCGTAAAAAACATGTAAATTTTCATTATTTTAATGAAAATTGTGATGCCGAGGTCGCATACTTAATTTAAGAATGTGTCGTCATTAATTTGATTACTATTTTTTTTTTCAGTGTGTACATTTTTGATGGACAGTGGCGCACCAATATATGCAAATTCTTCGGGAATTTGTAATGTCTTCCCTTTCCTAGCAAGTTACTCGGTTTTGCAGTTCCCCGGTATATCCCTATGCCAACACTGAAAAAAAATTTGTTATAAAATTGAAGAAATGCTCCAAAGACGTCCTTAGTCTTCAAAATAAGTACCTTTTGTACTTAAAATGAAGAAAATGTGCTTAAAACTAAGTAAATTACATAATATTATTGAAATTATCTATATTTTAAGTACAAAATGTACTTATTTTAACAACTAATGACGTCTTTGGAGTATTTCTTTAATTTTATGCCAATTTTTTTTTCAGTGCAGGATTTGAGGCAGTCGTGGGCTGTTTGTAAGTTTAGTGATGTGGCTTCTAGAGATTTAATGGCAGCCTGGTTGTCGGAGTAAATTACGACGCCAGTGTGGATCACTTTGGTGCGACTTAGCCACTTGTCGATTTCCCTTCTTGGTATCAATTCGGCTTGATAGACACTGTAAGTATCTGGAAGTCTGTGAGCTATATCAAGACTAAGGTGTTTACTGTGTAATACGAAGCCAACCTTTTCATTTAGCTTCAAACCATCTGTATAGAAGTGGAGATACTTTCTAGTTCCCGATATTCTGCCAATCAATTCTTCTCTGGCAGGTAGCTTAGTGGTAAATTTTCTTTCGAAGGTGTACACCGTTGGTATATAGTCCACTCTGTCGATTAACATAGTATGTAATACATTGTGATATCATCATCTGACCAAAGTTCTTATACCCCCATGCCGCTCTAGTTACAACTTCTCTAGCCACAATATTAATCGGCAGTAGATGGAGTAGGATTTGTAGAGACTCTGCCGTCCTTAAAGCCTCGCTAATAGTTAGGCATGTAGTTCTGTGAACCTTCATTAATTGACTGGTGTTGGATCGCTTATTACATAGTTGTCGTCCACCAAACCACAATGCCGTACAGCAGTATTGGGCGAACTACTGCTATGTATATCCAATGGACGATTTTAGAAGATAGGCCCCAACGTGCCCCTACAGCATTCCTACAGGACTATAAGGCGGCGTTGGCCTTCCCTACCCGCAACAAGTTAAGTCTACAGGACAATTTCCTGTCTAGGATAGTACTTAGAAATTTTGCACTTTCAGAAAAGACTAGTTCAGTTTCATTTAGCAAAGGAGGATCCACATGTGGAACCCTATACTTTATAGTAAAGAGAACCAATTAGGACTTGTTTGGGTTAACGATCAAACCACTGCTTCTGGCACATCAGGCAAAGTTGTTGTCTCTGAGGGAGTCGGCATATGCGACGACTTTATAGCCACAGCGTTCAACATATAAGAGGATTCAATTCACAATTTTACTCCGATCTACAAGAAATATGGTATAGAGAAATTCCTTCCATCAGGAATGAAGCCTATTGAAATTGGTCAAAATCGATTCAGATTTAGATATAGCTTGTTATATAAATCTGAACCCATTTTCATAACATTTAACAGAGATCAGAGATTAATAGATAGCTAGCTTGGGACTACAATTGATCACAGACTACTGTCCAATCAACAGCATGCCTACAGCAAAGGCAAGTCCACCGAAACCGCCCTGCATTATCTAGTCAGTTTTATTGAATGATTCCTATCTTTTAAAGAATATACTATGGGAGGTTTCTTAGATATAGTGGGGGCCTTCAATAACATAAAGACAGCCGCTATAACTACGGCTTCGGCAACACTGGGCGTTGCTAGCAGTATACGTAGGTTCATTCATAACCATCTATCTAAGAGAAGCATTTCAGCTAGCTTAGGGTCAACTGACCTCCATAGATTTATCAGAAGGGGACGCCCCAAGGTAGTGTTCTGTCTTCTCTGCTATGGAATCTCTCCTTAAACAATATACTGCTTTGCACATGACGTGGCAATATCTGTCAGAGGGAAGTTTTCGAGTACTCTTAGAGACATCCTACAGAAAGAAGGGCTTTCAATACAACCGCAAGATGGGCTTCCGATAAAGGACTTGGTGTTAACCCGTCCAAGACGGTACAAGTTCTTTTTACCAAGAGATATAAGGTAACAACAGTTGCACCTATCTGCTTAGATATTATAGCAATAGGAAACTGCCACTGTGGTCAGGAAATGGCTACGGACATAGTCTCATTTTAGACACAGTGCCTTTCGGATAGTGTTGATTACATTAAGACTTTACCACTTTTTGACAAGAAATATCTTACTCGTATACCAGATAGATCGGAATGGAATGGTCGTACATGGGAGATTCGTTAACTTCTATACATAGAGTTCCAAACTCAACAACCAAGCAGGCCTTGGAGTCTTTTCTGAGAAACTTGAGCAAATTACTGTAGGTTTGACTGAAAATTAATGTTCTGACCAAAGTCGGTATCAATATTTTCTCTGATAGTCAGGCTGCTATCAAGTCCCTGGAAACTATATTCCTGAAATCAAGAATTATCATCGACTGTCGCCGGTCTCATAACGAGATGACCGAACATTTCAATATTCACCTGGTGCGTATGGGTGCCGGGTCACAGGGATATACCAAGGATCTGCAAAGCAAATGAACTTGCAAGGCTAACAACTACCTAACCCGCTCCAGGCGATTTGGAATTTGTGGGTATGCCCCTAGCGAGTTGTAAGCTCTTCTTGAGAGATAATGCCTTTATGGCAACAAATGACAGGTGGTCCCTAGTCACGAACTACAAACGTTCCAGGCTGATGTGGCTCTGCCTAAACTCCAAACGCACCATCGCACTGCTGTCGTTATCGAGACCGGACGTCTCACTTATTATGTCTGTCATGACGGGTCATTGCCTCATTGGAAGGCACACTCAGGGAGATTGAAGGTTTTACATAATGACTTTTGGCAGATGCTGTGGAGACGAAGAGGTGAAGGAATCAATAGAATAAATACCTTCTGTGTCTTGCTCTCTCCCGAAGGCGGCATGCAACCTCTGACTTTCATTTCTGTGGGGAGTTAACGAACTTGGCTGATGTTGGAATTCACCAATTTTTGAGCTTTTTAAAACAATCAAATTGGTTCAACGGGAGGGACTAGTCGGGACGTCCCTGTGGTAACGCAATCGACTGTATACATACTTAGTCTAAGTGAGTCTGTTTTACAGGCTGCCACTCTGAACCTAAGCGAACTTATTTAGCAATTTTGATTTTTCCATGACTCAAGTTGATGATTTGTATAAAAATTCACCAAAATCGCAGTACTTGAGAACAAGTTTCAGATGGACAGTTAGGAGGATGGCAAACACTGATGAATCAAATTAGCAAGTGATTCTGAACCGACCGCTATACGACGTTAAGATTGGTAAGCATTGGTAAGGTTTTAAACCATACCACAGAGTGTATTCAAGAACTTAAGTTCTTCAAAAATCATGTAGAACATTTACTCGTTCCTAAAAATCAACTAGTACTACATTTACACTTCATTGAAATTGCATGATTTTTCTGCTTGCTAAGAAACCAAATACTTGTTGAAATTCTTTTACAATTTACAAATTATCCTATGTACATATATGAAGCTAGAGACTACATACTTCTAACCTTCAGGTCCAACAATGAATGGACACACTTTTGTGGATTCTTTGCTTCAATGTAGGACTGAGAGGGAATTGGAGTAGTCGGTAGAAGAGGTGAGTACGCTGAGCGTTGGAGTTACGGTCGATATGCCAAGAACAAGGAAAACTGAGAAGGATTATCTTTGGCAAATTTAATAATAATTGTGTGCAGTTGAATTGTGCCACAGCTCATGTGGTGCAACATACCACCTCCCCAAGATTTGGTGGTCATAGGACGATTTTTAACTGATTCCGTTTCATTGCTCTGCACCGCCAATGTTTGTCTTAATACATTTGTAAACGAAATTCTAAACTGTATACTTTTTGAACTTTGCATATTGACATAATATTCTTACAAAACAAATATAGAAATTTTGTAAATGAAGTCATTTGTGCTATTTCTTACAATGTAAATTTAAATCTCCGGGGATTTTAAGGTCATTTGCGTCTAATATTATTAGTATGGCGGCATAGCAAAATTAAAAAAAAAATGTGTGCAAAGGGAGTATTTCATATAATTTGGAGTCTAATAATATTATATTTAGTATTATATATCATACCCTTCACAATCCTGTGATACATCGTATTACGACATTGTTCATTTGTTTCTAATACCCAAAAGAAGACGAATAGTTGGACTTAGAAACACATTCGAGTCTTCGAATCGTCTTGAGTCGATTTAGATGTGTCTGCCTCTCTGCCCAACTTAAATGAACTTTCAAATAAGTACTGATTTATGTAAATATCAGTAAGACATTATTTGTAATGCAGAGAGTAATGTAATGCAGAGGGTAATGAGATGTCATTACTTAGTAAGGCAAATGGTAATGACACGTATTTATCAAGTTTTTAGTATAAGTAAAAGGTTGCCAACCAGTCTTTACGAAATTGGTTTGACCCTAGAATCTGCGACAGTCGAGGGCTGCTTGTGAGTTTAGGGATGAAGCCTCCAGAGATTTAATGTCAGCATGGCTATCCGAGTTAATGACGACGCTAGTGTTGGTCACAAACTCAGCCACTTGTCGACTTCCCATATTGCCATTCTTTCGGCTTGATAGATACTACAAGTATAAAGACTAACTTCTTTACAGTGTACCTCGAACTCAATTAGATTATATCTATAGCATGGTGTTTGTTCGTAAAATATACAAAAATGTCATAATTCAAACAAATTATAATTTTGCGACCAACGTTTTCTTAATTATTGATAAACAGGTATTGTTTGTGACAAACATAATTAACGTTGGCCTCAATCGTTTCATAAGGTTTGGGTAAACATACATTGCTTCCGACAAACGCAATAGTCGTTTGCAGCAAAGGTTTCACAGGGGTTGTAATTAATATAAATCATTAACGATAATTACTTATATACCGTCACTTTAGTGTGACGATATATATATATCATTTGGTACGGGCCAAAAGTGTAACACTTCGAAGGAGAGACCTAAGAGTCTAAGTACACTGAAAAAAAATCATAAAATTAAAGAAATGTTCCAAAGACGTCATTAGTTTTTAAAATAAGTACATGTTATACTTAAAATATAGATAATTTTAATAATATTAAGTAATTTACTTAATTTTAAGTAAATTTTCTTAATTTTAAGTACAAAATGTACTTATTTTGAAGACTAAGGACGTCTTTGGAGCATTTCTTTAATTTTATGACAAATGTTTTTTTAGTGTATGTTCGGCGGAAATCCGTTTTATTAAGTAATTTGAGCAATGACCGTCCGTCCTTTCGCTCGTACGTCCTTCTGTCTGCTGGCTGGTGCGCACGATCGCCGATTGACTTCAAATTTGGTATATGGTAATATTTGTGTCTATCTTCGGCTATGTTCGAAGATGGGTCATATTGGTCTACTCCTTCTAGTAGCTCCCTTCTCCTTCTAGTAACTTAGCAGTTGCTGTTTGAAATAATATTTAAAGAGTTAAGGAAAGAATCTCTTGAAATGAACGGGAATTTTTCCTTAACAAATATTCAAGTATTATTTGAAAACAGTGCAATAAATTTCAGAAAAACATGAACAAGAATTTTGGAAAATCTAATATTTCTAGTTAAAATTTCCTAAAATGATTTTTTTCTTAGAATATTAAAGGTTTCTTTGACGTTAGGAAATCCTCCCTCAGTTAAAGGGAGGATTTGACAAATTATAGGAAACTTTTACTGGGTCGTTGAAATTTTAAGTATGTTAAACCATTTTCCATTTCCGAGTATGTTTGAATTTAGTTCAATTTACTTTTTGCATGTAAAATTTCCTAGATTTGAGGAAAATTAAAAATCGTGAACTTAACTAAAGTATGAATGGAATAATTGAAGATTGATGCAATCACATTATCTATTTATTGAAAACGACCTTCTCCATGAATTGGTAATGTCGGTTTGGAGAAGAATATACAGGAAAAGAAAATAGCTGATAACTTTCAGCTTTGACGGTCTAGTGATGCCAGTTGAAGTTTTGTTTAACACTCGATTGTGATATTCAGTGCACAGTGTTTCGTTACACTGAAGCACTGGGCAAATATCCATTTTGTTACGATATATAAGCCATTTTCACAATTGTGCCAAGTTTGGTTTGTCATTTGATCATGAATACGTACGACAAAACAATACCAGCAAATTTTACGAGTGTTGTAAGTAATTGTTGTTGTAAGTAATTGTTATACTAAAACCAGTAAGGAAAGGCAGAAAGTCGGGCGGGGCCTAACAATGCGATAAGGGTCATTGAACCGATCTTCCCTGAATACTCATTCATGTAAAAAGACCTCCTTCTGTCGAATTTCGTACTGATCGCATATAAAATACAGTCTCTACAGCGCCTACATGTCAAATCGGGGGTAACGTATATATGGGGGCTATATCTAAGTCTGAACCGATTTCTTCCAAATGTAACAGTGTTCATTCATATTATAAGAAACCTCTTTCTGACGAATTTCATACTGATCGGATATAAGATAACATTTTTACAGCGCTTACAAGTCAAATCGGGGGTAACGTATATATGGGGGCTATATCTAAATCTGAACCGATTTTCTCCGAATTTAGCAGTATTCCTTCATGTAATAAGAAACCTCTTTCTACCAAATTTTGCACTGATCGGATATAAAATACAGTTTTTACAGCGCTTACATGTCAAATCGGGGGTAACATATATATGGGGGCTATATCTGAACCGATTTTCTCGGAATTTAGCAGTATTCCTTCATGTAATAAGAAACCTCTCTCTGCCGAATTTCGCACTGATCGGATATAAAATAACATTTTTACAACGCTTATATGTGAAATCGGGGCTAACATATATATGGGGGCTATATCTAAATGTGAACCGATTTTAACCAAATAGGGATCGTCCTTGGGCCAAAAAAAAGATATGTGTAAAGTTTCGTCGAGATCGGACCATAATTGCGACCTGTACTTTGATTACAAGAATACATGCACAGACGGACAGACAGACAGACGGACAGACAGACGGACATAGCTAATCGACTCAGAAAGTGATTCTAAGTCGATCGGTATAATAAACGATGGGTCTATTTCTTCTCCTTTTGGGTGTTACAAACAAATGCACAAAGTTATAATACCCTGTACCACAGTGTGGTGTAGGGTATAAATAGTCATGGAAAAAATGTCACATTCGACATGTCACGTTCGAACCAACTAAAAAATTAAATTAAAAACCAGTAAGGAAAGGCAGAAAGTCGGGCGGGGCCGACTATATAATACCCTACACCTCCCTAACAATGCGATAAGGGTCATTGCTATAACAATTTGGAATAATTGGTAAATGGGTAGAAACGTATTATCTAATTCTGAAACGATAATTGCTAAATTAAGCAATATTCGTTCCTAAAGTGAGAAACATCTTTCTGGAAAATTTTAATGATCGGAAGTAAAATACAACTTCTATAGCGGTTTGATACCAAATCAGGAGTAACATATATATGGAGCTTTAATATAAATCTGAACCGATCTTCCCTGAATACTTATTCATGTAAAAAGACCTCCTTCTGACGAATTTCGTACTGATCGGATATAAAATACAGTCTCTACAGCGCTTACATGTCAAATCGGGGGTAACATATATATGGGAGCTATATCTAAATCTGAACCGATTTTCTCCAAATTTGGCAGTATTCCTTCATGTAATAAGAAACCTCTTTGTGCCGAATTTCATACTGATCGGATATAAAATAAAGTTTTTACATGCACAGACGGACAGACAGACGGACAGACAGACGGACATAGCTAAATCAACTCAGAAAGTGATTCTAAGTCGATCGGTATAATAAACGATGGGTCTATTTCTTCTCCTTTTGGGTGTTACAAACAAATGCACAAAGTTTTAATACCCTGTACCACAGTGTGGTGTAGGGTATAAAAACTACCCTAGATATTTCTATCAAACAGAGAGGATTAAAACACTTTATTATTTTTTAATATTTTAAAAATCGCTGAATCTCATGTTTTTAAAGTTGTTCATGAAAACTACTTCAATTTTTGTCGCGTTCGAACCGCTCCTGTGTATACCCTACACCACACTGTGGTACAGGGTATTATGACTTTGTGCATGTGTTTGTAACACCCAAAAGGAGAAGAGATAGATCCATTGTTTATTATACCGATCGACTTGTAATCACTTTCTGAGTCGATTTAGCTATGTCCGTCTGTCTGTCTGTAAATGTATTCTTGTAATCAAAGTACAGGTCGCAATTACGGCCCGATATTGACGAAACTTTACACATATCTTTTTTTTTGGCACAAGGACGATCCCTATTTAATTTGGTTAAAATCGGTTCAGATTTGGGTATAGCCCCCATGTATATGTTAGCCCCGATTTGACATGTAAGCGCTGTAAGAACTTTATTTTATATCCGATCAGTATGAAATTCAGCAGAAAGAGGTCTCTTGTTATATGAATGAACACTGTTAAATTTGGAAGAAATCGGTTCAGATTTAGATATAGCCCCCATATATACGTTACCCCCGATTTCATATGTAAGCACCATAAAAAAATTATTTTATAACCGATCAGTGTGAAATTTGGCAGAAAGAGGTTTCTTATTACATGAAGGAATACTGCAAAATTCGGAGAAAATCGGTTCAGATTTAGATATAGCCCCCATATATATGTTACTCCCGATTTTACATTTAAGCGCTGTAAAAAGTGTATTTTTAATCCGATCAGTACGAAATTCGGCAGAAAGAGGTTTCTTATTACATGAATTAATACTGCCAAATTTGAGGGAAATCGGTTGAGATTTAGATATGCCCACATATATATGTTACCCCCCCATTTTAACATGTAAGCGCTGTAGAAACTGTATTTTATATCCGATCAGTAAAAAAATTGGCAGAAAGAGGTTTCTCATTACATGAATTAACACTGCCAAATTTGAGGGAAATCGGTTCAGATTTAGATATAGCCCCCATATATATGTTACCCCCGATTTGACATGTAAGTGCTGTAGAGACTGTATTTTATATCCGGTCAGTACGAAATTTGACAGAAAGAAGTTTCTTTTTCAATGAATGAGTATTCAAGGAAAATCCGTTCAGATTTATATATAACCTCCTCCTGATTTTGTACCAAAGCGCTATATAAGTTGTACTTTACTTCCGATCAAAATATTCCAGAAAGATGTTCCTAATTTTTTTATATAAGCGCTATTTTAGAGACCTGAAAGGCTTCAGCGGAAATGAAAATTAAAGCATTACTTAAACCAATTATTCCAAGGTAGTACCAATTATTCCAAGGTAGTACCTACCTAACATACCCTGCATATATTACTTATATTGTGTACGACCAAAAATCGGACTATTTATTGTGTTAAGACTAATAATAAGCACAGTAAATGCAAATATGTGGAATATTATTATTAGGTCAATTTCTAATTCCAAACATTATAATAAACTCCTCTTTGGAATAAGCCTGGACGTGGCGGGGGAGCTAAGTATTTTCGTAAAAGAAAGGAAACTAATTATTCCAACTATTCAAAAAGAAATTCTTAATGTACATTGCCGAGGTGGTGTAGGGTATTATATAGTCGGCCCCGCCCGACTTTAACCTTTCCTTACTGGTTTTGTTCTTATTTGCTAATCAATATTTCGCCTGAAAGAGACGAAAACATCAGTTATAGTATTTACTATTAACGATCTATAAGATTATGTAAAAACTTAATCTAAAATATGTTTTATTCTGACCTTTTTATCTCTTCAAATGTGTACAACGGTCACGTTCGACACCGTGGAATTTCCCATATATAGATTAATTCGCTTTAACCCATTTGTGACCAACAACCAAATACAAATTTTACGGCATTGTCGGTATTCTTCACTGAGATTTTCTTACATATTTGTAAATCGTTAGCTTAGCTTTGCTCAGGCGTTATGTTCACATTTTTGGAATGGTTTTTTTTAATGCACAAAATTTGCTACCATTACAAAAAAGAATTAATGCAATGTACATATATGGTGGTCATGTGCAAAGTTTATGAAATTATAGATAGCGCATTTTCAATCTAATATACTTCATGCGGTTAGGTTTTTATTCTAGTCTATTCTATTGAAATGTTTATATATTTTTTATTTTACGGATAGTTGGAATTGCATTGAGTCGTATTTGGGGGGAGGGGGGTTCTTCTGTGCTATCATCTTGACCAGTACTTTGTTGGAATGCACTTGACGGCCATAAATTGTCCTTTTGTATGGCCATAATAAAAACGTCAATCAATAAGTGCAATTGACATTAAAACCAATACAAACGAAATGCGAGAAAGTTATTGCAATTGCCCAAAGGACATTACTATAAATTACAGACATCATCGATAAAAAAAAACTTGGGCAAATGATCCTCTCACTTATTTTTCATAAAAATCCAATAACACACACACAAGTTTGGTTTTTTGTGCATGGGTCACTTACTATAAATTGCATTCTCTGCAATTGGACAATTTAGTTTTATGGTTTCTGATTATGTCAATACGACCAAACAAAAACAATGAAAAAAACAAGAATGTGAAACAAATTCCTCAGTTCTTATCACTGAAATTCATTCATGACCCTATATATCAGAGATAATTGCCTGCCTTCCCTTCTTTGCTTCTTTGCTTCTTTGTGAATGTTTTTTGTTGTTTGGGGTGTGAGGGAGGCCTGAAAAAGGACTTTCGGACAGAAGAACTGTCCACATAATTGAACATAAACATTGCATTCTAATTGAATTTGGATATGTATATTTATGTTTCTGCTTTATTTGTTTTTGTTTGTCTGTTAGTGTACTTCATCACAATTTTCGTTTTGCTTTCGCCCTCCTTTTGTAAGTCTTTGGGTTTTATTCCTGTTCAGTCTTCCGTATATTTTTTTTTTGCATTTAAAATATACCAAATATCGAAATAGAAAATAGTACTGTTTGGTGGGTATGTGTGTGTTCGTTCATTCACATCGACAATTCCTAATCTACGGACGAAGTACTCATGTATTTACGGCCAATGAAAATGTCTATAAATTGTGGCTTCAATTGAGCGTCAGTGGCCTTTGCAAGACCAGTAAGTGGTCAAGATGGTACATACGGTATCTACGGTACGTACTCGTATGTACTTACTTACGTGCAACTCGGAAGACATCAAATACGAGTACACACACACACACATATATAGCCGTAGATGCGAATGTAATGCCTCTCAGATGTTGGTCATTTGGCTTAGACCATTGTTCGTTGGTTGAATGGATATCTCTGTGTGTGCACTGTTGCATGAGTGTGACTGTGTATGTGTGTCTGTGCGAATACGGTTGAATTGATCCATTCCATTCCATACCCATGCCAACCATACACAGGCCATTCTTTGTGTTGCGTCTTCAGTGAAGCACGAAAATACCATTTCCTTCCTTCCTTCCATCCATACATGGCACTTGTACACCAAATGCGGTTGATATTTAAACACATCCTTACGCATACAACCACAAACACACACACAATGAATAAGGATGTCTATTACATGTAAGATTTTGTGTGAGTGCCTGTGCGTCTGTATAGATTTAGGAATGCAGTATTTGTAATATGGAATCCCCAGGAACTGCAACTATAGATACGAGTAGTCTTGTCATGTTCATCAAACTTCTAATGTGTACATCTTTGAGTTTCCATGTATACTAGGGAGGTTTTGCATCACATTTTAATCAAAGTATTGACAGATTTTCGGCAAATTAATCACTAAATCAATTCTGTGAGAAAATTCTGTATGCAAAAGTCCGCTTGCGAAAATTGTATCCTTTCACAAAGACAACACATACACATGGCTCACAGCTTAAAGTATGAAGTCCTTAATTAAATTTTAATTGTCCATATGGAGGTAGTGATTCTAAAACATGCTAAGTCGACTTAACAAGTTTTTAGGGAGTGACATTTGCTGTTTATCCGTCAACCCACTCAAAAGTTATTCACAAAACAGTACAGGTCACTCGATTTGCATTATAAAGCAATTTCACACAAATTAAAAAAAAATGCATCAAACTTTTATCGCCTCTCCTGAAAAACTACCATTTTGCACTTAGCATAGTTTAGAATGGAGGTATCGATATATTTTAAGCTACAAGGAATTGTTACAAAATACTCTAGGCAACAGTTTTTATCCAAGGGAGGTGAATACTTTTTTTTTGCGTATTTTGACTTTCTGAATTCGAAAAACATGTTTTAATATTTTACGATAGGCTAAGATCTGGCGGAGAAGAATATATGATACCCAACATCACCTTGCAACTCCCAGTATTCTTTCTTTGGTCAGGAAACTAATCTCCTTTATATTTCGTAAAATAAAATGAATATAAATCTAAAATTGTGGCTTTTGTAAAGCTTAGAAGCAAAATCTTCAGAAACATATGATGTACAGGGTTTTCCAACAAGAGGTGTTATTTTGAATCACCCGGTATTTCGGTAGCTGTCACTTTTGAAGCTTTTATTCTTTGACATTTGACAAGTAGAAACTACGCCATTACCAAAAATGGAACGATACACGATTCAACAACGCATTGAAATTATAAAAATTCGAAAAATGGAATTCGTACTAGGGATGAATGGGATTCGTCGTGGTGATGAATGGAGTTCGTTGTGATGATGAATGGTATTCGTCGTGGTGATGAATGGAGTTCGTCGTGGTGATGAGTGGAATTCGTCGTGGTGATGAATGGTATTCGTCGTGGTGATGAATGGTATTCGTCGTGGTGATGAATGGGATTCGTCTGTTGGTTAATACATTAATTAATGAGATTATTTATGATTTGAAATATCAGATGTAATGAATACTTCTCGTTCATTTGCTGTAAGCCTTTCCTGATAAGAACTGCCTTTGGAACCGAATAATCAGAACTGAACCTGGCATAGCAGTCAAATAATTTTATTTTCCGTACTGTTTTTAATGGTCTAAAACCAGAAGAATATTTGTTGAAATTTTTAAAATTTAAATAGTCGTGGCATGAATTTGTCGTTGTGATGAATGGAGTTCGTCCTGCTGATGAGTGGAGTTCGTCGTGATGATGATCTCGATTAATCGCAGGGATGAATGGTTTTCATCGTGGTGGTGAATGGGATTCGTCGTGGTAATGAACTCGAATCATCGAAGGAATGAAATGTGATCATCCTGAAGACGAAGGTTTTTGGAAACAGAGATTCACTATGGTGACGAACAAATTTATCAAGAGGATTATCCCGTACATTAGCTGACTTGTGACGAAAAAATAATCGTGATGATGTACAAATTCGTCGTCATGACGAAGCTTTTTCTATCAGTGTATTTTTTCACATCAGAGCAAATTGACCGAAGACCTTAAAATTAAACCAGTAAGGAAAGGCTAAAGTCGGGCGGTGCCGACTATATAATACCCTACACCACTCTCGTAATATTGAATAACTATGATATATAAATTTTGTATTTCATGTGTAAATTGTTTACATAAATTTACTTTTGGGACATTTTATACTTAAATAATACCCTGTACCACAGTGTGGTGTAGGGTATAAAAACGATAGCTAAATCTTTACCGATTTTCTTCAAATTCGGCAATGTTGGTTCATGGATCAAGAAACTCTACCATTCTAAATTTCAAAACGATTAGATGTAAAATACAGCTTCTATAGAACTAAAGGGCCAAATCGGACGAAACATGTATATGGGAGATATAGCTAAATCTTAACCGATTTTCTTCAAATTCGGTAGTGTTGGTTCATGGATCAAGAAACTCTACCATTCTAAATTTCAAAATGATTGGATGTAAAATACAGCTTATTCAGGACTAAAGAGCAAAATCGGACGAAACATATATATGGGAGCTATAGCTAAATCTTAACCGATTTTCTTCAAATTCGGCAATATTGGTTCATGCATCAAGAAACTCTACCATTCTAAATTTCCAAATGATTGGATGTAAAATACAGCTTCTACAGGACTAAAGAGCAAAATCGGACGAAACATATATATGGGAGCTATAGCTAAATCTTAACCGATTTTCTTCAAATTCGTCAATGTTGGTTCATGGATCAAGAAACTCTACCATTCTACATTTCAAAACGATCGGATATAAAATACAGCTTCTATAGGACTAAAGGGCCAAATCGGACGAAAGATATATATGGGAGCTATATCTAAATCTGAACCGATTTCAACCACATTCAATAGCGATCTTAACAGCCGCGAAATACTCTAAACTGCAAAATTTCAGAACGATCGGAGTGAAATTGCGATCTGTAGTCGACGAACAACTTTACATGGACAGACGTACGGACGGACGGACGGACGGACATCGTTAAATCGACTTAGCTAGTGATTCTGAGTCGATCGGTATACTTTAAGGTGGGTCTAGCTGTGTTATTTTCAGGTGTTACAAACATCTGCCGTGAAACACACTTATAATACCCTGTACCACAGTGTGGTGTAGGGTATAATGAATATTGAAAAATCCAAACCAATGGCTGCAAACCTTTTCTTGCGATGGTCGCTATATGGAAGTACGGGTACTTCATATTCTTTAGGAGGTATACTCGTTGTGTCACTCCGGTTGTAACACCTCTAAATATTGATCTGAGACCCCATAAATTATATATACTCGTATTCTTAATCGTCGTTAAATTTTAAGACGATTTAGCCATGTCCGTCCTTCCGTTCGTCTGTTGTAATCACGGTACAGTCTAAAATAACTAAGCTAAATGACTGAAATTTGGAACAGATTCTTCTTCTAGCTACAGGTAACTTGGGATTGAAAAGGACACTATCGGTCCCCGATTTAGCGTCTAAACGCCATAGAGACTTGACTTTTACTTTTGGCCAAAGAAATGGGCGTTTGGGACAACTGTGCAGTGTGGTGTATGGTATACATTTGTATTACTTCCAGTGTTGCCAGAAATGACGGTTTATCGTGACGATTTTTGACGATTTTTAGAGCCCAAAAATAGGACATGACGATTTGACGATTTTAGCCCCGAAATGTCGATTTTTAGTGAAATGGAAAATGTAAGGAAAATGTAAAAAATATTGCTTATATTATACATCTTCTATAAAATCTCCGAAAAAACGTTAAGGTCGGCCATGTCGAATCTTATATACCCTCCTCCATGACATTCAATTCTATTACTGGAAAAATCTTTGGATATGGAGCAAATCTTCAAACCATCCTTTTTGTTGAAAAGATGAACGCCTTATCATCTTTTCAGATGATGACCGTCTCAATTTTTAGCCAAATTTTAGGCCCCAAAATCTTTAGCCAAACTCTTTATCTGAGAAATGTGATATTTATGGCTTACGGGGACTACAACAAAATATAAACTGCCTTTTTTTAGATGAATTCTTGCCAAAATAGAATACAAACTGAAAAGTTTCAGCTAAATTGCTTAGAAAAAGTGGTGTTTATGGCTTAAACAAGCGTTTTTGGGAGTGACATCTATAGATGGACTACAGCAAAATATGAACTGATTTAAAAAATGTTTACTGTGATGAATTCTTGTCTAAATAAAATACAAAACTGCAAATATTCGCTTAAAATACTTAGAAAATGTAGTATTTATGGTTTAAATAAGCCTATTTTGGAGCGACCTATATAGGGTGACTATAACAAAATATGAGCCGATTTGCAAAATTTTTACTGTGATGAATTCTAGTCAAAATAGAATACAACTGCAAAGTTTCAGCCAAATTGCTTTAAAAATGTGGAATCTATGGCTCAAAAACCGTACTTTGGAGCGACCTTTATACGGGAGCTATATCAAAACATTGACCGATATGGCCCATTTGCAAGCCCAAATGACCTGCAACTATAAGAAGTATTTCTACCAAATTTGATCAACCTAGCTCTATTATTACGGATTGTAGCGTGATTTCAACAGACAGACAGACGGACATGGTTAAATCGTCTTAGAATTTCACGACGATCATGAATATATGTATATAATTTATGGGGTCGCAGATCAATATTTCAAGGTGTTGCAAACGGAATGACAACGTTAGTATACCCCCATCCTATGGTGGAGGGTATAAAAATATGTTTTCGACGAATTTGATCAAAATTGCACAATAATGAGGAACATCAACAATCATGTAAAAGTACGTATTAATACATACATATCTGTCACTGAAACATGCCCCTTGTATGAAAATCAAAAGTGGTATATAACTTTTAGAATTTGGTATTGACGATTTTGAAATTTAATTTTTGTGCCCTCATTTTGACGATTTTTAGTCAAATTCGTCTGGCAACACTGATTACTTCAGCCAGTTTATTGAAATTTTCACATTAAAATACTATAATTTTTGCCGGAAATAAATCACCCTATTGTTCGACCCTAGTAAACACATACCCCTGTAGGTGTACATACTTGTGTGTATGGGTGCTGAGAAATGTGTACTCGTATTATACGAGTATCTCAAGGATTTGGAGTTCATTTTCTCATTGATGAATTTGATGTTGGTATGTGTGCGAGTGTGCTCGTGTGTGTGTGAATCCATTGAAACTATTTTTGTGAAGAAAATTGAATGTAAATATTTGCATTAAACATTTAAATTGTAAAAAAACAAGTGGAAGAACTACTCATTGCAGATAAATCCATTTCCGCTTAAAATATGTAAAGCGAAATAGATTTTGTACAATATTCTGCCAAATTCCATTCATATTGCTTTTCTACAATAAATATGCAAATGTAATTTTCAGACCAATGTAGAGATAACGGGACCGGTTTACAGAGTATTTAAATAGACGTCGAAATATGATTTTTGTGTTTGAGAACAAAATAAAGTATAAATTTTCCACTTGAAAGACGTTGAACTATATGAGCAATGTCCGTCCGTTCGTTGAGGCACCAAGAGTAATAGGGTCGGTCCATACCAAAATTGGGCAGGTCATATTATTAATACAAGTGCACACAAATACTTGAAATTCGGTGTAGTGCAATGTTTGTGTAGTACCCACTGTTCAGCACTTAATGTGAAAATTTTTCAAATTCATTCTTCCCACACAAATGGGCAATTTAATACGAATATGAACTGTTTATTTTGAAAGTGGCGTAAACGCCATTCTGTTTTTAATCCAAGAGTAGTAGCGTTAGAAGGCTAGATGATGGTAGAAATATGTTATTTACATTCAGTTCATCTCAAGACTTCAAAGTTTCTATATTAAGTAAAAATATTGAATATTACATTTGAATTTTTTAACCCACTTTTTTCAATGGTGAACCGCCGATGGTGAAAGCGGAGTGGCGTTTATGCCACTTTCAAAATAAACCGTTTATATATATATCCAAATATAGTCATATTCCGTATTTTTCCGTACACTTTTCCAGTGACTATAAACTGACGAAGAATATGTAGAATTTTCCATCGTTCTGCACGGAGGAAAATCATTTTTGATATATTTGAATTGAAAGAAAATATACTCGGAAATGATTTTTTTAAATATTCTATATTTGTTAACAAACAAATTCTATTTGAAAATCAAGAAATTTTGTTTGGAACGCATGTATTAATAAAGGGTGTCCCAAGAAGAACGCAATTTTTAAATCTCGCAACATTCGAAGTGTCATTGTTTGACATTTGAATAATTGTTATTGTTTGTTAGTAGAAGGTACGAGGTTAGTAAAAATGGAGAAGGACAGCGAAGGGAGTTCGTTAATTGGGTACACGGAGGAAAATCGTCATTTTTGATATGTTTGAATCGAAAGAGAATATACTTGGAAACGATTTTTTTTAAATATTATATATTTGTTAACAAATAAATTTTATTTGAAAATCAAGAAATTTTGTTTGGAACGCATATATTAATATATTAGAACATTATTTATTTGCAGACTGAATTTCACAAATAAAATATGTGTTTACACACAAACAAAGTTTTTGTTCAAGAAGTTTTCCAAATATATTTCATTTAAAAAGATTTTTAAAACCTTGCTGACTTATTCGAATTTTAGTTTTTTTCCTGGTTTTCGTGTCAAACTTTATAGGCAAAAACGTCTTAATTTATAAATATTCCAATTCATCACTTTTTGTCAATCCATCAATGCAATTTATATTTACGAAAGATTATCCGATTTAAGTTTTAATTAAATTTTACAAACATATAAAATTTATAAAAAAAATGCTCTTTGAACATCTGAAAAACAGAAATCTTGTCTTTAAGTTAAGGCATTGATACATTGCCAAAATAAATAATTACAAATTAATCTTTGTTTCGGAAATACTAGTACCAAATAAAAAAAATATTTGAACGGAAGCATATTTTTGTTTAGAGCAATATCCTCCCAAACATATAATATTTGTGTGTCAAATATTATATATTTATAGTGTTCCCTAAACATATGTATATTTCAAGCCGAATATGTTTGGGACAATACACTACAGAAGCGATTTTTTTTCAGCGTGTATTGGAGAGACAACATGAAAATGCTGATTTTGCCGATAAAATCATCTTCAGTGACGAGGCCCATTTTCATCTTGATGGCTTCGTCAATAGGCAGAATTGTCGCATTTGGGGTGCGGAAAATCCTCGAGTGATTCACGAGAAGCAAATGCATCCTCAACGTGTCACTGTGTGGTGTGGTTTTTGGGCTGGAGGAATCATTGGACCTTTGAGGCAGGTCAAGCGCAAACAGTCAATGGTGTTCGGTATCGTGAAATGATAACCAGTTTTTTCTTGCCTAGAATTGAAGAAATGAATGTGGAGGGCATGTGGTTCCAACAAGACGGCGCCACATGTCATACAGCCAGAGAAACAATTCAATTGCTGCATCAGTAATTAAAAAATTGCGCTCTTCTTGGGACACCCTTTATATTAGAACATAATTTATTTGAAAACTGAATTTCACAAACAAAATATGTGGTTACACACAAACAAAGTTATTGTCTGAGAAGTTTTCCAAATATATTTTATTTAAAAAGATTTTTAAAACTTTGCTGACTTATTCGAATGTTAGTACGTTTTTCCTAGATTTCTTTATAGCTAATTTATAAATATTCCATCAATGCAATTTATATTTACGAAAGATTATTCGATTTAAGTTTTAATTAAATTTTACAAACATAAAATTTATAAAAAAAATTGTTCTTTGAATATCTGAAAAACAGAAAACTTGTCTTTATGTTAAGGCATTGATACATTGCCAAAATAAATAATTACAAATTATTCTTTGTATCGAAAATGCTAGTTCCAAATAAAAAAATATTTGAATGAGAGCATATTTTTGTTTCGAACAATGTCCTCCCAAACATATAATATTTGTGTGTGTCAAATATTAAATATTTGGAGTGTACTCAAACATATGTATGTATATTTCAAGCCCAATATGTTTGGGACAATATACTACAAAGGCGATTTTTTCAGCGTGTTGCTACTCAAAGTATCAAATTTCATATTATCTAAGGTCTTAGATCGTTTGCAGCGAAAACAAGTAAGAAATTTCAGTCGGGTAAACCGACTAAGGTATACCTTCACTTTGTGAGCAATGTAAATATGCACTGGTATATGTTCTAATATTATGAGCTATTTAATTTTGGTATGTTTTGGCTCTTTTTGTATGGGAGTTACTGAAACGAGCGTGGTCATAACTCCCATTTTTAACAGGACTGTAGGAATTTTAAAAGCTGTTGTGATATTCATGATAAAAGCTGTTAACTTTTTGTACAAAATGGTACGTTTGTGTGGTCGACATACTGTAGGTACTATAAAAACATTACACTGTACAACATTTTAAGTATTTGTAGGCACTAGCAAATAGTTATAAGCTGTAAACTTTTCGTAAAAAATTGTACACCACACTGTGGTACAGGGTATTATGACTTTGTGCATTTGTTTGTAACACCCAAAAGGAGAAGAGATAGATCCATTGTTTATTATACCGATCGACTTGTAATCACTTTCTGAGTCGATTTAGCTATGTCCGTCTGTCTGTCCGTCTGTCTGTAGATGTATTCTTGTAATCAAAGTACAGGTCGCAATTATGACCCGATCTTGACGAAACTTTACACATATCTTTTTTTTGCCCAAGGACATCCCTATTTAATTTGGATAAAATCGGTTTAGATTTGGATATAGCCCCCATATATATGTTAGCCCCGATTTGACATGTAAGCGCTGTAAAAACTTTATTTTATAACCGATCAGTGTAAAATTCGGCAGAAAGAGGTTTCTTATTACATCGGTTCAAAAATCGGTTCAGATTTAGATATAGCCCCCATATATATGTTACCCCCGATTTTATATTTAAGCGCTGTAAAAAGTGTATTTTTAATCCGATCAGTACGAAATTCGGCAGAAAGAGGTTTCTTATTACATGAATTAATACTGCCAAATTTGAGGGAAATCGGTTGAGATTTAGATATAGCCCACATATATATGTTACCCCCGATTTGACATGTAAGCGCTGTAGAGACTGTATTTTATATCCGATCAGTAAGAAATTCTACAGAAAGAGGTCTTTTTACATGAATGAGTATTCAGGGAAAATCGGTTCAGATTTATGTATAACCTCCATATATATGTTCCTCCTGATTTGGTATCAACGCGCTATAGAAGTTGTACTTTACTTTCGATCATTAATATTTTCCGGAAAGATGTTTCTCAATTTAGGAAAGAATATTGCTTAATTTAGCGATTATCGGCTCAGAATTAGATAATATGTTCCTGCCTACTTACCAATTATTCCAAATTATTTTCGCAATGACCTTTATCGCATTGTAAGGGAGGTGTAGGGTATTATATAGTCGGCCCTGCCCGACTTTCTGCCTTTCCTTACTGGTTTTATTAAAGTTATAACCTTTAACTTTTGATGCAAAATAGTGCATTTGTGTGGGAGGTACAGGGTAGTTGATGAAAGCTGCTACCAAAAAAAATGTAATAACTCTTTTTCTATTTAATGAATCTGGTTAACTGTTTTTTATTTTGCAGATTGATTTTTAGATTTAAAAAAAATTGATAACTGGGACACTGAAACAAGAATTTGGATTGTCCGCCGCTATTACGCACTGAAGTCCGGCAATCCTCCGAGCAGATGGACCATAAAGAGACTTGTTAACAATTTTTCCGAGCATGGGACAGTCAACAGAAGACCTTACCATCGAAACCCTTCAGTTCGGACAGAGGAAACAATCGCTGCTGTAGCTGATGCCATACAAAACACTCCAAGAGTTTCGACAAGAACCTTATCTACTCAAATGGGTATAAGCAGACAGTCATTGCAGTCAATTATGCACAAAGATTTGGAGTTATTCCCATATAAAATTCAAATGGCCAACAAAGTGAACTCAGCAGACTTCCCGATTCGCATGGAATTTGCCAGAAGATGCTTCAAATGGTGGAAGAGGGCGGAAACATGTTGAACTGTCTTTTCATGTCTGACGAGGCCCGTTTCGATTTAAACGTCAACATAAACAAACAAAATTGTCGAATATGGAGTGCTTCCAACCCACAGATACTCCATGAGACGAAATTGCTTCCACTTCGTGTCACAGTGTGGTGTGCACTTTCATCACGCTGCATTGTCGGGCCCTACTTCTTCGAAGAAAACGGTCACACCGTTAGAGTTACTGGAGGCCGTTACTTGAGCATGTTGAGAGAATTTCTTTCAATTCTGTGTGGTTTCAGCAAGATGGTGCAACTCCTCACATAGCCCGGCCTGTTATGACAGAATTGCGGCGAAAATATCCCAATAAGCTGATATCCAGAAACTCCACATTCCTTTGGCACCCCCGGTGGCCTGACCTTACTGCGACTGACTTTTTCTTGTGAGGTTATTGCAAACAGGAAGTCTACAAAGCAAAACCAATAAATTTGAATGAACTAAAGCAATCCATTCGAGAAACAATTGCGGCTATTCCCGTCTAAACTCTCCAAGCAGTAATGAACAACTTTTTGGTAAGATACCGCACATGCATCAAAAGCAGGGGGGCATTTAATTCCATTATTTTTAAAACTAATGAAGCTATATTTAATTAAATTTAATGAACTTTAACATGAATAAAAGAAAACTGAATTCCATACACTGAAAAAGTCACCCTGTATCAAAAGGGGCATGGCAACTTCGCCAATTTTTCTCGAGATGATAGCGGCTAATAAAGTAATACTATGTGTAGAATTTCAGAGGATTCAAATAAGTAGTATAGAAGTTAATTAATATTTCACTACAAGTTAACCCTTTGTGGGGGAGGTACTAGATGGAGTTGACAAATATGGCCCATCTTCGAAAATAGCCGGAGAAAAATATTACCGCATACCAGATTTGAATTCAATCGGATAATTCTTTCGAGTGTTAATGTGCGTCCCAGCCAACAGACAGACACACACACAGACAGGCCGACGGACGGACATTGCTAATTCGACTTAAAATGACCCAAAACGAATATCCGCCAAACATACTTAGGGGGGCTTAGGTCACTCCCTTGATGTGTTACACTTTTGGCCCGTAGCAATTGATAGATACCCTCGTATCACTAAAGTGAGGGTATAAAAAGAGGACCAAAAAGCTAAGAGTGTTAGTAAATTATTTTAGAAATAAAACGAAAACTCCAAAGATTCAGCCAAACTGTTTAGAAAATGTCGCATATATGACACACTTAACCAAATATACTGAAGAGCGACTATATCAAAACCTAGACTGATAAGGTAAATTTTCGTTGTGCAAAAAAATTCACTGAAAAGTGTTAGTTATGGCACAAAAAAGCTAATTTAAAAGCGACATATATAAGGTTGCTAATTATACCCTACACCACACTGTGGTACATGGTATTATAAGTTTGTTTCACGGCAGATGTTTGTAACACCTGAAAATAACACAGCTAGACCCACCTTAAAGTATACCGATCGACTCAGAAACACTAGCTGAGTCGATTCCGTCCGTCCGTCTGTCCATGTAAAGTTGTTCGTCGACTACAGGTCGCAATTTCACTCCGATCGTTCTGAAATTTTGCAGTTTAGAGTATTTCGCGGCTGTTAAGATCGCTATTGAATTTGGTTGAAATCGGTTAAGATTTAGATATAGCTCCCATATATATCTTTCGTCCGATTTGGCCCTTTAGTCCTATAGAAGCTGTATTTTACATACAATCGTTTTGCAATTTAGAATGGTAGAGTTTCTTGATCCATGAACCAACTTTGCCGAATTTGAAGAAAATCGGTTAAGATTTAGCTATAGCTCCCATATATATGTTTCGTCCGATTTGGCCCTTTAGTCCTATAGAAGCTGTATTTTACATCCGATCGTTTTGAAATTTAGAATGGTAGAGTTTCTTGATCCATGAATCAACATTGCCGAATTTGAAGAAAATCGTTTAAGATTTAGCTATAGCTCTCATATATATGTTTTGTCCGATTTTGCTCTTTAGTCCTGTAGAAGCTGTATTTTACATCCAATCATTTTGAAATTTAGAATGGTAGAGTTTCTTGACCCATGAACCAACACTACCGAATTTGAAGAAAATCGGTTAAGATTTAGCTATAGCTCCCATATATATGTTTCGTCCGATTTGGCCCTTTAGTTTTATAGAAGCTATATTTTACATCCAATCGGTTTGAAATTTAGAATGGTAGAGTTTCTTGATCCATTAACCAACATTACCGCATTTGAAGAAAATCGGTAAAGATTTAGCTATAGCTCCCATATATATGTTTCATCCGATTTGGCTCTTTAGATCCAATCGTTTTTATACCCTACACCACACTGTGGTACAGGGTATTATTTAAGTATAAAATGTCCCAAAAGTAAATTTATGTAAATAATTTATACATGAATTACAAAATTTATATATCAGAGTTATTCAATATTACGAGAGTGGTGTAGGGTATTATATAGTCGGCACCGCCCGACTTTAGCCTTTCCTTACTGGTTATATATAAATATAAACGACGTTTTTTTTGTTTCGAAGAATTCTTGTAGAAATGCATAGTTTTCGTTAAATTGTTTGACTTCTTTATATTGTACGTACACCAGTGTTATCGTAGAATCAGTTTTATACATATTCTCTTAGTTGCCTTAATATCTATTTCTCAAAATGTCCTATCCCACCTTTTTCAAAGATATTCAAATTCTCAACAAATCAAATATGCCAAGTCATGTTGCGAATCATATTTCATAATATGAAATATTTTCCTGGCAACTTTTTGCTAGAAATTGCCGCATTAGTGTTGACACATTTCTTCTGTATTTTTTTGCTCACAAAATAAGCTAAGATTAAGTCACAAATCCTTTGCTTTACATAAGTAGTGAGAAACCCAGCAAAAATATTTGCACAAGTAGCAAAGGATTAAACTAATAATCAAGAAAAATATGAAATTTCACACCTTTAACCAAAATATGAGATCACCGAGAAGAGATATAAAACAGTAGCCAATAATAGAAATACGTGTAAACACACGAAAGGACTTCGCCACCAGTAATAGTGGTTGTAGTATTACGAGTAGAAAGGATAATCAAGGCTCAGAAGATGAAAGGGATGCAGCAGCTCAAAGGATAATGGGAAGGGCTACACAGGGCCACAAAAAAGGGTGTTAAAAAAAGGTTCGTCTTAATATTAGAACCATCATATACACACACACACACACTCTCATTGCTGAGATATAACCGAAAATTTATAGAATAAATAAACAACAAAACTAAGGATAATATGAAATATTACCAAAAACTATAATAGATTATGATGAGTGAGCTCGACGTATTCGCCAACACTGAAACAAATTGGTCTGTATTCTCAAACATGCACACACACGCATACATACTCGGAATGGGTGCACTGTGGAATACAGGTTAAGGATCAACGACGTGATTTGCATGATAAGCCCGGAATTTACCCAAAACGATTTTCAAGATAAATGCGAACAAGCGATGAACGTCTCATGCATTAATGCATAAAGCAGAAGGAAGAGCACACAGAGTAAAAAGGATGTACAAGCTGTGATGCATGGAAGGGTAGAGTAGGGCAGGATGGATGTACATATGGTTCAAATTGACTTGAGGTTTATGATGATTGGTTGCCTCACCAACGGATGGATGGATCACTACGTGGAAAATCCCAATATGAAAAGTGTTTCATGCAACAAAAGGGGAAAATACCTTTGGGAAGTGACAAAGTGCAATACATTCATACACCGAGAGATAGAGAGGCACAATGATATCTACATTTTGTACCTCCAAAATGGATGTATGTATGTATTTTCTCCTCGTATTTTGTTATTGAAATATGCAAACTGACTTTTTAACTTCGACTGCTGTTCTGCTCTGACCTTCTTTCGTATCCTTGCTGCAGCATTCATGACCCATGCTCCATAACCCATTGAGGCATACATGGAACAGGCATTAATGAAGAGACAAATTGATTTTCATATTCATGGCTTCCGATGTAAAAGAAGAGACACACTATGATGAAAGTTAATTTTTTGGACATTTCTTTGTATTCATATAATTCGATGCTAATATATTGAATTCCATTTGCAATACAAAAATTATCTGAAAATGGTTTCTTTTTAAGCAACAAATCTAGGGCAACACCATGCGAATGGTAAAATAGAAGAAATCCTTTTAAATCTGTGAGTTTAAATTTCAAATAACTAAATGGTCGCACATTGGGATGTGATTCCAATAAACATCAAATGGTATACATTTTTGTCATAACCGTTTTTGTGGCAAACATATAATATCAACAAAATTAAAATCGGTCGGATTCGTCAGTACGATACACGCTGAAAAAAATCGCTTCTGTAGTATATTGTCCCAAACATATTCGGCTTGAAACATATATATGTTAAAGGTACACACTAAACATATAATATTTCGCACACACAAAAATTTATATATTTGGGAAGATGTTGTTCTAAACAAATCTTTGTTTACATTATTTCGGCTTGATAGACACTGCTGGTATCTGGTAGTCTGTGAGCTATATCCAGACTAAGTTCTTCACAGTGTACTCCGAAGCCAACCTTTTCATCAAGCTTCGAACCATCCGTGTAATAGTGGAGATGGTTTCTATTACCTGGTATTCGGCCGACCCATTCATCTCTGGCGGTTACCGTAGCACTACACTTTGATATCCTCATGTTCTTGTACCTCCACATTGATAGGCAGTTTAATCTTATTGCCGCTTTGGTTGCAACTTCTCTCGCCACAATATTAATCGTCAGAATATGGAGTAGGGCTTGTAGAGACTCGTTCGCTGTAGTCCTTAAGGCTCCGCTTATGCTCAGGAAGGCAGTTCTCTGAACCTTTGTTAGTAGGTTGGTGATGGTTAGTTTGTCAGTTGCCGTCCACCATACCACAATACCGTATAACAGTATTGGACGAACTACTGCTATATATATCCAGTGGACGATTTTAGGAGAGAGTCCCCACCGCGACCCTACAGCCTTTTTGCAGGAATATAAGGCGACGTTGGCCTTCCTTACACGTTCCAATACGTTAAGTCTAAATAACATTTTCCTATCTAGAATTATTCCTAAAAATTTTGCACTTTCAGAAAAGACTAGATCTGTTCCATTTATCCGAGGTGAAGGGTCCACATGTGGGACATTATTCATCCTAGTAAAGAGAGCCAATTCTGTCTTGTTGGGGTTAACGCCCAAACCGCTGCTTCTGGCCCATCTAGCCAACTTGTTCAGAGCCACCTGTAGGATGTCTCTGAGGACGTTTACGAATTTTCCACTCACTGTGATTGCCACGTCGTCCGCATATGCCACGACCTTGCAGCCACAACGTTCTAGATCTAGCAGGATTTCATTCACCGCTAGGTTCCAAATTAGTGGAGACAGTACTCCTCCTTGCGGGGTCCCTCTGTTTACAAACCTTGTTAGAGTTGTGGACCCTAGACATGCTGTTATGCGTCTTCTGGTGAGCAGACTTTGAATTAGTATAATCAAACTAGTGTTAACTTTTAGATGTGAGAGTGCCGCAATTACCGCATCTGAGTGAATGTTGTTAAAAGCCCCTTCTATGTCAAGAAATGCCACCATGGTGAATTCCTTGAAATGCAGGGACGATTCGATAGTGCTCACAAGTTCGTGCAGGGCTGATTCTGTAGACTTGCCCTTATTGTAAGCATGTTGGTTCCCCGACAGAAGTTTTGTATCCAGGTTTTCGCTAATGAAATGATCTAAATGTCTTTCCAGACCTTTCAATAGGAAGGAGGATAGGCTAATTGGTCTGAAGTCTTTTGGCCTAGTGTGTGATATCTTTCCCGCTTTAGGTATGAATACCACTTTGGTATCCCTCCATCGATTCGGGACGTATGAAAGCCTGATACAGCCTACATAAATTTTCTCCAGCCAGGGGATAATGTACTTTAACATTTTCTGCATTTCTGCTGGAGTAATGCCATCTGGTCCAGGTGACTTGAAGGGCTCAAAGCTATTAATAGCCCAGCTTATTCTGGATCTCTCAGTCAAGAAGCTAGCGACGCTCGCAGTCCACTCGCACTCTTGTTGGTCCTGCTGAACCTCGGGTTCTGTTACAGAGTTCCCCGGGAAATGTGTGTCGAGCAGTACATTGAGCGACTGCTCGCTGTTTTTGGTCCAGTTATTTGCCTCATCCTGTAAATATCCCACTGTACAGATTTAGCTTTAGCTCCCATATATATGTTTCGTCCGATTTTGCTCTTTAGTCCTGTAGAATCTGTATTTTACATCCAATCATTTTGAAATTTAGAATGGTAAAGTTTCTTGATCCATGAACCAACACTGCCGAATTTGAAGCAAATCGGTTAAGATTTAGCTATAGCTCCCATATATATGTTTCGTCCGATTTATGTTTTTATTTGAAACTATTATTTCCGAAACAAAATTTGTTAGCAATTAAGTATTCAGAAAAACCTAAATTGTGTTAAATTTTCAGTAATTCAAAGTTAATTTTTTATAAAGTTTTCATGTTCGTAAAAATAATAATTAATAAAAATTGAAATCGTATATTCTTGAATCGAAATAAATTACTTTGAGGATCGACAACTAAACAGAAATTCGAAAAATTCAACAACAGTTTTGAAGACCTTTTTTAAATAAAGTATATTTGGAGAAATTTTAAAAACTTATTTAATTTGAATTCAAACACATATTTTATTTGAGAAATTTAGTTTGCAAATATTATATGTTGTAACATATTAATATACCAGTTCCAAATGTATTTTATTGATTTTCAAATAAAATTTATTTCCTCAGAAATATATAATATTTAAAAATTTGTGTTCCAAATACATTTTCTTTCGATTCAAACATATCAAAAAAGGCGATTTTGCCCCGTGTTGGTATCCCTCATATTAGTAGTTGAAAGACCTACCCAATTCTAAAAAAAAACAAGTAAGAAAATTGTCTGTCAAGTAAACTAACTAAGGTAAGGTAATTTTGTGAGTAATGCAATAAGTTGTGAAGAACAAATTCCAGTTTCGATTTTGTGAAATGTGTGAAAGCCGGTCAGTGACACAGAAAATGTTCCATCGTTTCGATGTTTTCCCTGCATGCCCTTCATTCGTCGTTTTCTGCTAGTCCTATGCCATGAAGATGTGCTTGTAAGCTTGAGTGTCCCGTTAGAACACTCGTCATCTTACTAATCTCGATCTTGTTTAGTTTCAGAAAACTTCTTGTTTTCTTTTTATTCGGATCATCCCACAGTATCGTTGCAGTTGCTCCTACTGTTGCGATATTCCACACAGTTTTGTGAGCCATCACTTCCCAGTGATTCAACTCATTTTGCGTGGCTTCGAAAGGTTTCCAATTTTCCAAGTTTATTACTCGAAGTTCTCTGGCCTTTGAAGCCAAGCTGTTTGCCCGTTCATTTCCAATCACTTCGTTGTGTCCTGGTACCCTCAAATACGCAACTGACCATCATGGGCTGAGTAATCATTTATCGTTCTTTTACAGTCTAACACAGTTCTAGATTTGACCCTTTCCGATGTTATTGCCCGCCCATCTTCCTAGCTTGGACCCATCCGTGTAGCAGCTGGCTCCCACTGGTACATGAGCCAGTGTTCCGTTTTCTCAATAATTAAGCATAGCTCCCTGCATTCTATTGAATTAGATGTAGAACGGGCTCCAATACATTAATTCTACATTTGTATTTTTTCCTTCCGTTGGTGGTGCAGAGCGCTAGTATGCAGTGTTTTGAAGCAGTAACCCGGGTTCAAATCCTCGTCGAATTGAAATAAAAAAATATATGAAAATAAAATTAAAAATTTTAAATATAGAGAAATTATTTAGTCAGAATTTATTTTGGTTTGAAACCATATGTTCCAGTTACTTTCTGTCTATTGTAAAAAAGGTATAGAAACAAATACAAAAATTGGTAGAGAGTTTTAATTACTTGGTAGAATTGACTGCAGTTTCGATAGACACCAATCTATCATATAGAGAAATAAAAGCCAAGTGAAAAAGAAAACAGTAACAATCCTTTTTTCATTTCTCTAACCTGGTGAAAATGTCGAAAAAAGAAGCTATTCTTTTTTCAGCAATTCTGAATTAGTTCCGGAAGTAGAGATGTCGAGCGGGATTGGTTTTCACAAATCCCGAGATCCCAGGATTTTTCGGGATACCGAAATTTTTGATTATCCCGGGATTGTCGGGATACATTGGGATTTTTCTATTCTTAACTAGCTGACCCGGTGCGCTTCGCTGCCCTCAATGTGCGTTTCAGTGAAATATAACCATATGATATGTTGACACTCTTGATATTACGGATGTGTTTTCGGGTCATCCATATTGCATTTAAATGCACAAATTTCGTGTAGTGCAATACCCGTCAAATCAATTTGGGAGGCTACGTCGCTCATTCTCTGTTGGGGCATATAGGTTGCTGTGAAATACAGTCGTACCTATTAGTGCAATAATTCTATCAGCATTTATTTTTTCTATAACGATGCCGCATGCGCGTAGTCACGCCATCTAATCCGCTATCTCCCAATTTTGTTGAGTCACGTGCTAATTTTAAAGGCACTTGAATACTAAACACACTTGGTCAAGCATCAATCTAGATATAAGGGTCTCCAGTTATTTCGTTTTCAGCAAGTGTGTCGTATGTACGTATGTTAATCAGATGCCGTAGAGTGCTATCAACATCATCCACTATAAACTTCAAGACGAGTGCAACGACTCTCTATATTTCGTTTTGAGTACTTTGTCCATCGACACTATTTTCATGCCAATTTTCAAAATTGTTCTGCAATGATATTGGAAATTTTCAAATTCACATCTCGGGTTATATGGGCGGCGCCACGCCCTTATCACTCTCTTTTGCAAAGATTTCGCCGCAATACTATTTCAAATATTGCGATCTAATTTTTTTTATTTATATGGGGGTGTCATGCCGCCAAATGTTTCCATCGTTCCTGTTTGTAGATCTATCACCCCTACTGGTACCAAGGCCAGACAGCCAAACTTCGAAACCATGGTTGACATAGTGATCGAAATATGGAATTTTGAAATTTCAGGTTGTGTAGGAGTAACCACTGTTAATACGATGTCAGTTCTTGGTTTAATCATTGATTGTGGTTCGAAGGTTACACACTCATTTTGACAGGGTAGTTGCAATAGTGCAGAAAATATTATATATTCAGATGTCATGTTTCACATTTCAGGTTGTGTGGGCGGTGCTACGCCCCAAAATATTGCTCTTCTGAATTTCTGGTAGTGTGGGTGGTACCACGCCTACTATCACAATTACACCTGTTTTTGGCTCCAACACGCGTACTGCTACCAACAAGGCACAAATACTAAATATGGCCGATCTTAGTGCAATATGTAGTACTCAAAATATAGTATTTGTAAATTTCAGGTTGTGTGGACGGTGTCACACCCACTATAACTATCACACCAGTTTATCGTTTCATCACGCAAGCTGGCATACTCTTACCGCAATAATACTCGTAATATAGCATTTTTAAATTTCAGATTTGGTGGGCGATGTCACGCCAACTAACATTATCACCCTAGTTTTCAACTACATAACGCGTACTGGCACCAAGAATTTTGCTACTATAGTATTCGAAATATTTCATATTTGAATTTTAGGTTGTGTGGGCGGTGCCACGCCCACTTTCACTGTTTCCCCGATTTTAGTCCTGTGGCGCGTACTGGTACCAAGGTGAATTTTACTGCAATAGTACTCGGAATATTTCATATTTGAATTTTAGGATGTGTGGGCGGTGCCACGCCCACTGTCAGTATCACCCCAGTTTTCAGCTGCATGTCGCGTAATGGCACCGTATTTTGAACCAATAGTATCCAGGATATTCCACTTTTAAATTTTACGTTGTATGGGCGGTGCCACGCCCCTTTGTACAATCAAAACCGAATTCTCATACAAAAATTTAGCAAAATCTGTTCAGCCGTTTTCGAGTCCATCGCGTACCAACGAACACCATTTCATTTCTATATATATAGATAACGTGATATATCGAAATCGAATAGAGTAATTTTAGTTCAGTTTTAATTTATTTTGAATAAGGATAAAAACAGCTAAAGCATGAATTAGGTTTTGTTAAAAAATACTAACTTTGATTAAAATATTTCACATCATATATTTGAGTGTGTAATTTTGTATATTCGACCTGTGTTTTTAATTTTGTTTGATATTTATCAAAAATGAGCTCGATGTCTATCATCTTAGCTACGGAATAACTTTGGTCCCATTGCAGTTCGTCGTCTGAATTATTACACTGTCCAACAAATTAAGACTTTTTAATTGGAACAGAATAGCGACCCTATAATTCTGAAAGGGCATGTTGAATAGATCATTTTTATAGGATAAACTTATAGTCCTGCTGTTCTGAGTTTTTTTTTTCATTTTTTGGTCGAACGGAGCATTATACTAACTGAAAAAATGATGTAAGTTAGTGTTTTAGAGATTTCTCATTGTCAGAGTTATATAGTGGAATTTTATGAGGATAATTTTTGTGGAAGATCTTAACTCTCTACCTTCCCTCTCAATGGGTCAATTTGGCCCTTTCTTCGAAATTTTTCAGTAGTGGTCGCCAAAGACACCAAAGTTGATCTCGACGAAACTTTACACATATCTTTTTTTTGGCCCAAGGACGATCCCTATTGAATTTTGTTAAAATCGGTTCAGATTTAGATATAGCCCCCATATATATGTTACCCCGATTTGACATATAAGCGCTGTAAAAACCTTATTTTATATCCGATCAGTATGAAATTCGGCAGAAAGAGGTTTCTTATTATATGAATGAACATCGTTAAATTTGGAAGAAATCGGTTCAGATTTAGATATAGCCCCCATATATATGTTAGCCCCGATTTGACATGTAAGCGCTGTAAATACTTTATTTTATATCCGATCAGTATGAAATTCGGCAGAAAGAGGTTTCTTATTATATGAATGAACACTGTTAAATTTGGAAGAAATCGGTTCAGATTTAGATATAGCCCCGATATATACGTTACCCCCGATTTGACATGTAAGCGCTGTAAAAATGTTATTTTATATCCGATCAGTGCGAAATTCGGCAACATGTAAGCGCTGTAGAGACTGTATTTTATATCCGCTCAGTACGAAATTCGACAGAAGGAGGTCTTTTTACTTGAATAAGTATTCAGGGAAGATCGGTTCAGATTTATATTAAAGCTCCATACATATGTTCCTCCTGATTTGGTATCAAACCGCTATAGAAGTTTTATTTTACTTCCGATCATTAAAATTTTCCAGAAAGATGTTTCTCAATTTAGGAACGAATATTGCTTAATTTAGCGATTATCGTTTCAGAATTAGATAATATGTTTCTACCCGTTTACCAATTATTCCAAATTATTATGGCAATGACCCTTATCGCATTGTTAGGGAGGTGTAGGGTATTATATAGTCTGCCCCGCCCGACTTTCTGCCATTCCTTACTGGTTTTTTCATAAATTTGAAAGAATAGAATACAATGTTCTTTGTTTTGTGGGCCACAAACTCTTGTTCTTGTTTTATGATTACTTGTTTATAATTAAATTTATGATATATTTTGTAATTGTTTCCAAATTTCTATTTTGTTCACCGGATTATGTCAATCTTTTTGATGGTAAGAATGGGTTTCATTATTTTAAATTTTCGGCAGAGTGTATTTATCTATCACTTAAAATTTTATACGAGACAGCTTCATATATTATTATTAAAATATCCCGGGATTCATTTTTAAAAAACCCGAGATTCGGGATTTTTCGGGATCGGGATTTCCCGTTTGACATCACTATCCGGAAGTCTCGTCCCTTTATAAAAAGAATCTATTAGGGAAGCGAATGGGGAATTTATACGTACAAATCTACCATCTGCGCGATACTAAATAAAGTTCATCAAGTTGCTTGTATGTGTTTCACTGATGCGTTGAGAACAACAGCAACCGAGGCACTAAATGAATAATACATATAGAAATGGTCATTATACAGGATGCTGCAGAATGTGCTTTATGGTTCGAATTCTTTATAACTTTTTTAATTATTATTCTGGGGACTTAATTACGAATTGAACAACGTACAAAAATAATTGATTTTTTGCGAAATTTTTCATACGTTTCATATCCCCCACTTCTTTAAAAAGTTATAATAGAGGGTGGCGCAGAATGAGCTATATGGTTTGAATTCTTTATTACTTTTTTAATCATTATTCTTTCTTTGTTTTTTTTCAGCATTTTGTCAAGGAGACTTGGGGAATTAATTATGAATCGAACAACGTACAAAAATAATTGAATTTTTCCGAAAGTTTGCGAAAAGTTATGGAAAATATGCTAAAATAAGCACGTATGTATATGCGAAGCAGAAAATGGACACCGCTTACAGGATTTCATTTTTCAAAGCTATTTGCAAAAAATTCCCCAATAATACACTGTAGTTTAAAAAAAATATAATAATCGCATAAATAAGAAAGTTATAAACCATATAGCTCATTCTGCGCCACCTGTTAGAAATGGAATTATAGCCGCTTCTAGTGCTGTAAGACTTATGAAATTTTCACTACGGTCAGGAAATGGCTACGGACATAGTGTCATTCGAAACACAATGAGCCCTGCAGTCGTTCACGCGGCCGAACGACTCACTTATCGTGTCTATCATGACGGGTCACCGCCTTACGAAATTACTTTTGCGCAAGCTGTGGTGACGTGGGATTCTATTGATTCGAACATTTTCTGTGTCTGTTCCCGCTTTCTTTTTAGAAGGTGCCTGGCTACCATAGGCTCATATTTCAATCCCAAATGACATGCAACTGTAAGAAATATTTTTGCCAAATTTTCTCAATAATATATGTTTATCGATGGCTTATATGTAAAAAACCCAATTTTTGCTATGGTAAAAAACCCAATTTTTTCGGAGAGCAACAAATTTCTTGAATTTTATTACTTCGCAATCGTTTTAATATGATATGAATTTGTATATATTATATATGTACGTTCGTATATATAATTCATATACTATACAAATTATCGCGAAATAATAAAAATCAACAGTTTTTAGTTCACCCCCATTATATGGTGGACCTTTTTTTTGGCTGGGTTGCAGCCAGCTTTGATAAATAAAGTAATCAATAGTACGAATATCAGTACCGGGGAGATCGGTCAAGACTTCCTAGAAAGGCCGACCCCAATATATCCAGAAGTCGTTTACTTATTGAGGAATGAATGCTTTCCATTTGTTTCTTAGCCCCTCAACTTCAGCAAAAGTTATTGGACTAACCTTCTGGGGTGTTCGCCGATCAGGCCCGTCAGAACTGACACTAACGTTGACAGTATTTTCCATCCTAGTGCTAGGATACGCTTTGACCTTCTCAGTTCGTATCTTGGCTAGATTTGACCAGCTACTCGTATTCTGACCATCTTTCATTGAACTGCCTGATTGCCTTTGCCTAAACCAAAGCTTGCATGTGGACAGTAGCGCACCAATATATGCAAATTCTTCTAGAATTTGTAATGTCGTGCCTTTCCTTCATCAGCTTTGCAGTTCCCCGGGATATCCCTATGTCCTGGTAACAATATGAGAGCTCAGCGGCAGTTGAGGGCTGGCTGTGGATTTAGGGTTGTGGCTTCCAGAGAATTGATGGCAGCCTGACTGTCGCAGTAAGTAAAAACGCCAGTGTTGGTCACAAGGTTGCGACTCTGCCACTGGGCGACTTCCCTTATTGCCATTATTTCGGCTTGATAGACACGCAGGTATCTGGTAGTCGATAAGCTATATCAAGACCAAGTTCTTTATAGTGTACTCCGAAGCCAAACTTATAGTCATCATCATCGAAGCATCTGTGTAGATGGATTCTATTTTCTTGTATTTTGCTAACCCATTCCACTGTGGCGGGTATATGTATTAGTGGTGAAGTTCCTCTCGACGGTGTACACCGTTGGTATATTATTCACTCGGGCTATTACTATAGCACTATATTGTGATATCCTTATACGTCTACATTGATATATAGTTTAATCGTATTGCCGCTTCTCTCGCCACAATATAAATAGGGAGTGGATGGAGTAATACTTGTAGAGACTCAGTCGCTGTAGTCATTAAAGCACCGCTTATGCATAGGCAGGCAGTTCTGTGAGTCTTCAATAATTGACTGGTAATGGATCACTTATTCACCACCTCACAATGTCGTACAGTCGTCAGTATTTAGGAATATAAGGCGACCTTGGCCTTCCTTACCCGTTCCAATACATTAATGGGGATTTCGATGCTGGAAAAAGTGCAGGAATTTCTTTGCCACATTTTGGAAATTTGAGTTAAGTCAAAGTTATTTCTACTTAAAAAGTGCAATTATTTTTTTGTACGAGTATTTCACGTTAATGGGGTAACATTTTTCGAGAAACGAAATCACCAAAAAGCACACTTCCCTGTCTACGATTGCACCTAAAAATTTCACAGTTTCAGAACAGACTAGCTCAGTTCAATTTAGTCGATGAGGGTCCACATGTGGAACCTTACACTTCTTACTAAAGAGAACCAATTCTGTCATGTTTGGGTGAACGCTCTAACCACTGCTTCTGGCTCATCTGGTCAATTTATTCAGAAGAGTCCGGTAACACCGCTCGGTCCCTCACCGACTTTGTAGTAGGTCCTGTGGCTCCAGACATTTTTGGCGTGGACGGATGAGTGGTAACTCACATTGTGTAGTGGGACTGCATCCTTTTTGTACTATACTCGTAGTCCCGAAACTACGGGGTTTTCCAACAAGAGGTGTTATATTGAATCAACCGGTATTTCGGTTGCTGTCACCTTTGAGGCTTTTATTCTTTGACATTTGACAAGTAGAAACTACGCCATTACCAAAAATGGAACGATACACGATCATCGAACGATACAAAACGATCAAAAACGATCGAACAAAAAAACGATACGAACGATACAAAATCATCTTGACTGATGAGGCCCACTTCCACCTCGGTGGCTACGTCAACAAGCAAAATTGTCGCATCTGGGGCTCGGAAAACCCAAGAGTTATTGTTGAGAAGCCTCTCCATCCTCAACGTGTGACTGTTTGGTGCGGTTTATGGTCCGGCGGGGTCACTTGACCTTACTTTTTCGAAAAAGAGGTTGGATCAACAGTTACGGTGAATGGATTGCGCTAGCGAGAGATGATTAATGATTTTTTATGGTCGGAGTTGGATGTTATTGATCTGAACAACGTTTACTTTCAACAAGACGGCGCAACGAAACCGTTGCTCTGTTACGGGATAAGTTTCCGGTCCGTGTTATCTCTCGAAGAGGTGATCACAATTGGCCACCGAGATCTTGTGATTTAACACCTTGCGACTTCTTCCTTTGGGGCCACGCAAAAAAAAGATAAGATCTACGCCAACAGCCCAGCATCGATTCAAGACCTCAAAGATAGAATTCGTGAGGCTATCAAGGACATAGGGCAGCCACTTTGCGATTTGGTTATGGAAAATTTCATGAAAAGGATATGGTTCTGTAAGCGTGGTCGTGGTGGCCATTTGGCTGATGTTGTTTTTCATTATTAACGGCATACCTTCCTCTTTATTATGAAATAAACATTCGATCATTTATCGCAAAAAATGACATTTTTCTTTGAATACCAAAATAACACCTCTTGTTGGAAAACTCTTTATATCGCAGAGTTCCATTTACCCGATGTATGTAAGGGATGGGTTCAGCATTAAGTATCAAGTTTATCTGTCGTTTTGACTATCTGTCGTACCAATGTTGGACGAACCAGGATTGCATCTCTTAGCAACTCGAGAATGTCAGCCGAGTCGACCTGTAATCCAGATGAGGGCTCTGTGGCGACTAAGGATGTCGGTTTTATGCACGACATCCAGCTGGGCGCCCGGCCATACCTCACCTACCCGACCTAAAGCAGCTTTAGACAGGTCTACTGATCTGACATCAGCGAAAGCTGTGAGCTTTAATCTTCCCTGATGTCAGCCTACACCGTTGCAGATTGGCAGTGTGCCCGACTTCTCTCAACATCCATCACCGAATATCCTGGAAAATATATCGTCATCAGAAAAGAGGGCGAATAAACCAAAAATTCCAACATTGAGAAACATCGAAATTCAAGAGGGCCTAACAACAAATTATTTATTTTTTTTATAATGCCTATTTAACACAATTTGCAAAAACAAGTCATAAATCAAATTTATGTGATTTTCGGGTATGTATTATCATGAAAACCCCGTTTTTCTACAAAATTTTTCATTTTATTTATTTTTTTGCTTCTACTGTAAAATTTTAAAATATGATAATTGGCTCTTTTTCATTTATAATGACGAAATGCAGCCAATACATTGATTGCAAAAATGCATGGACGGACGGACAACTGTCGTTTCTTAATCATATCGTCAATGCGCCTCTTTTGGGACATTTTAGTATTTGAATTTCTCAAAAACAGGTATTTCATTACAGCTTAATGCTTGTACTCATATCGAAAACCAAAAATGTGGACCTATTTTCCATAGAATTATATGTATGTATATGAGACAATAATGAGTTTATGATTGGATGTAAATTTTTCATAATTGGAATCTGTGTCGGAAATATTAATTGGCATTATGGCCGGATATTATGTTACTTGGGTTTCATGTTCGTATGTAATGTTTCCAATTGTTCTCTTAACTATTTTCGCTCCATAAAAACTTTAATATGTATGTGAACTGTAGTATTAATGAAAATGGGATTCATGGCTTATTTGTGTTCGAATAAATTCAACAAATTGATGTTGTTCCTAAATTCCAAGTAATGCCTTTAGAACTCATCAATGAAATGCAGAAACAAATCTCTACCAAATTTTCATATCACGTACAAATATTCGGAGAATTTTCTCTCTTTCAAATTACAAATTCTGCATGAGTTATTAGAAGAATAAAAGTGTCTTCATAAATGTGTGAAAAATCCAAAAATTTTGTTGAACATCACGTTTTCATTAAGGTGAGACCAATAACGACGACGATGACGACAATGCGAGACAATTGCCAGGATTCCGGGCACAAAGTCCTTTAAGAACACAACGAGGACTTCGAGACATGACCAGGACTTGTATTTGTGTGGGTATGGGAAAACAATCGAAGGTATTGATACGATGGGTATCACAATAAACATTAATATAGAAAGACATAAACATCACAGCGAGAACCAGACAGACAGACGGACTGGCAAAGGAACTATGCAAGAATAATATATCGAAACGGCGTCGTTCTTTCGCACTGTAGTACAAAAAAAAACCAACTAGTCACTGTCCTCCTGTCCGGAGGAGACAGACAAAATACCCACAAAACTGTAGGCCAATGAGGAAAATGAACCAATCAACTTGTGGAAATTCCTGTCAACATGTGGCCAACACATGTGTGTGGATAGTTTAGCGCAAGGAAAACCCCATTGCACACAGTTTCTCCGACAATCGATGGCACTTCCTAAGGAAGGAAGCACTGCCACCGAGTGAGGATGTATTAGGTTAAGTGCATGCATACATACATAAGTAAATCTGCAGGCCACAGGTGTGCCTGGCAAAGGCGCGACAATATTTGCGCTACTTCAGGGGATGCTAGAGGTACGCATGCGCACAAACGCAAAAGTCATTGATACATACACTAAGGCGCGACTGACGTGAGGATGACGGCGGGAGGATCATCATAAAATTTATATGATTCTGGCATGTTAATAAAGTCGATGACGACGACGTCGACAGCAACGACTAAATGCTGGGAAATCGGAAAACCTCGAGGCGATTGCACGCCTTAATGCATAACATGTGTGTGCCGTACGGCCAAGTCACCGTGGAAAACACTGAGAAATCACGTTTTCGTCTCCGCTCTTCTAAGCCTCGTCCGCATACCTGTTCTTTTATGGGCCAAGAAGATCCGTCCACGATCCGCCGTCCACCATAAGTGTTTGGATTGTGAGCGTTTTTTTACGGAACATGTTAGTACAACATTAGGATTGGACTAAAGTGATCAGAGTCAGAGTTTGGAGAAAATCAATGATTAATATGCCGGCAGTGCGCTCGCTCTGTGCAAAGTTTCCCAACAGGACTATGTGCGTGAGACGAACAAAGAAGTTTCGTTTGGGAAATATTCCCATTACCGGCAGTCGCTTGAGCTGACTTTAGGTGTGTTGTCGCCTTTTGGGAAGACAATGTCACTGTCTTCCCAACGAAGCAAAATTAAAACAAAAACAAAAACAAACAAATGTTAATTCATTATTACCTGATATAACGTGGGAAAAAAGGATTTATGGCAGTGCAAGTTGATGGCTTCGTCATGTTGTAGGTTCCCTCGCTCGCTAGCTCTGTGGTCTTCGACCTCACACAATGTCATCTAATTGAATCATGGACAGAAATTTAAAACAAGAAAAATAATAATGTAAATTCTAATTTTATGCAAAATCACATAGAACATGACATGACACATCATGTCGAAACATAAATGGCAGGCGATTTGTTTTTTGTGTCAAATCTAACAAAGAGATAAAATTCCACAAAATTGGATATAAAAACAAAAAAAAAACAAGTAAAAGCGTTAAGTTCAGCCATGCCGAATCTTATATAACCTCCACCATGGATTGCATTCAATTCTATAACAAGAAAATCTTTGGATATGGAGCAAATCATGGAACGATCCTTTTTGTTTATGCAAATTATTGAGTAAACGCACGCAGCAATTTTTAGTCAAATTTTGGCGTTAACTATAATATTTGAGAGCAACCTCTACACAACCTCTTTATCAATTAGATATAAATTTTATTGAGATGAATTCTTGCCAAAATAGAATACAGACTGCAAAGTTTCAGCTAAATTGCTTAGAAAAAGTGGTGCTTATTGCTTAACATATGCTTTTTTGTTAGCGACATCTATAGGTGGACTGTAACAAAATATGAACTGATTTAGAAATTTATTACTGTGATGAACTCTTGTCTAAATAAAATAAAAACTGCAAAGATTCAGTTAATATGCTTAGAAAATGTGGTTTTTATGGCTTAAATAATCGTGCGACCTCTATAGGGTGACTATAACAATATATAAACCAATATGTAAAATTTTCGCTGCAATTAATGATTGGGGGAGCTATATATATATATAGGGGAGCTATATCAAAACATTGACCGATATGACGCATTTCAATCCCAAACGACCTGCAACTATAAGAAATATTTCTACCAAATTCGATCAACCTAGCTCTATCATTACGAACTGTGGCGTGATTTCAACAGACATACATAGCTAAATCGTCTTAGAATTTCACGACGATCACACAAATATATATATTCTATGGGGTCGCAGATCCTCCGCCATCCTATGGTGAAGGATATAAAAACGGAACTAAGTTCGGTCAGACTAAATCCTATATACCCTTCATAATGGATCGGATTTCAAAATATAATAACGAGAATTGGAACTTATAAAAATATTAAAATAAGGAAGCATCTTTTGTTGGTGAATGAATTTGGACAAGATCATTGCGGCTTTTACGGCGTCAAAGAGACAATTTATGTGTGGCATTCATTTCATGTCAAGTGAGTGAACTTTCGTGTCAAGTTAGTGAACTTTTTGGGATGATTTGCAACAAGTTTAGTCACATTGGGTAGTAGCTATGGCACTCAATGTTAACGAGATCGGTAAAGGACTGTTGGAGGGTGTTGAATTTTAACATTTTGGTCAAACGGCCTTTTTTCCCCATCCATATAACTAATTATTAATATTAATATTTAGAAAATTTAGCCAAAGTGTTAGGTAACTTATAACAACTTATAAAGCACACACTTGGGATGAAATCCTATTAATATTATAAAATCGTTGGTTTGGCTGTTATCGCATCAAGCCTAAACGACTGAATCAGTTTTCTTGAAACTTGGTGAACAGATAGACCAATACCAGGAAATGAAAATAGGCTACTTCGATTTTCGTCAAGTGATTTTCGATGCTCCTGTTACAACTAGAGAGCTAAAATTATGCATACACATAGACAGGAGTATTGTATAAACCACGGTCTATTGCACGCTGAAAAAATCCCTTCTGTAGTATATTGTCCCAAACATATTCTGCTTGAAATATATATATTTATATATATTTAGGGTACACTCAAAATCTATAATAATTGACACATACAAATATTATATGTTTAGGAGAATGTTGTCATTAACTAAACTATGTTTGCCACAGACCTTAAATTATACAGATGTGCCGTCAGCCAGAAACGTCAAAATCTATCAGTTACGAACGAATAGGAATTAAATGCCACGCGCGAAAAAACAGGTTTCCGCGAACATAGTTTGAACTTTTTTTGCACTAATCGATTGATATTAATTTTTTAATTGTGACAATTACAAAAAATTCGGGAAAATCGGTCCGAACCCGCGGAAAAACTCACTCTTTGAACACCTACTCGTTGAAATTTCTATTCGTTCGTAACTGACAACTTACTCGCTCCGGGATGACATATCTTATTATTCATTATTTTTGATGTTTGCATCCTAATATTTTTATTTCGATATTTTATTTCCCAAACAAAGAGTTATTTGCATAAAAATATATCGATACTTTAATTGATTTAAGTTTCCAGCAATTAAAAGTTAATATTTAGAAATTTTAAACATTTGTAAAATTTTTTTATAATTGAAAGCTTTTATAACAATAAATTGCTTGAAGGATTGACAATAAATGATGACTTTGAATAATTAGAAAATAAATATAATGCTTTAATACTATATATGACAATTTTAACTGAAATGTGTAATTCCAAAACAAGGAAAAAATTAAAACTGAGTTTCGAAAAATTAAGCAAAGTTTTGAGAAACTTTTTTTAAATAAAATATATTTGGAGATATCATAAACAATAATTTTATTTGTATTTAAACACATATTTTATTTGAGAAAATTATTTCGCAAATATATTTTTTCCTAATATATTAACATATGCGTTCCAAATACATTATATTGACTTTCAAATAAAATGTATTTGCTCAGAAATATATAATATTTAAAAATTTGTGTTCCAAATATATTTTCTTTCGATTCAAACTTATTATAAAAGGCACTTTTGCCCCGTGTGATGTCCAGCCTGAAGTCAAAAGGGACATAAAACCGCGTCTTAGAATTTCTAAAGCCTTTTAAAAATATATCGCTCTCCACTTACTGTGGTAACATATCTAACGTTGTCAATTCGGTCTATTCTCAGACTGTGGTCAGTTTAGCAGTGACCAAAGCAGTTTTCACGCATTCGATACTTTAAAGTCCTTTAAGAGTTATGTATATATTAGAGTGTTGTATAACCCACGGACTATTCACATAGTCGTTTTTTTGACAGTGCACTATAGGAAAGTTGACCCCCTTTTTTTGGCCGAAATTAATTACAGCCAAACAGCTGAACCGATTTTAATGACTTTTTGGATAAGAGGGAGGGATGTACAAGTAAAATTTTTTCATAAGATCAAAAAAAAATTAAAAAAAAAATTTCGACTTTACATCAACTTTTGTAGTTGCCAGTAGAACTTCTTTTTAACATTTTAAAGAAGTGGCATATAACGTTATGTTTTAAATAGGATTTTTTTTTCCAAAATTTGAATTTCGAATAAAAAACTTTTTTTATTAGTACAAAATTTGACACCTGCAAAAAATAATTATCCCTTCACCTTAGAGAGGAGGGTATATATCATTTGCTACGAGCCAAAAGTGTAACACATCCAAGGAGTGATCTAAGATCCTAAGTATGTTCGGCGGATATCCGTTTTGGATCATTTTAAGTCGAATGAGCAATGTCCGTCCGTCTGTCTGTCTGTCTGCGTGCTGGCTGGTGCGCACGATAACTCTCGAAAGGAGTAACCGATTGACTTCAAATTGAGTATGTGGTAATATTTTCTTCTATCTCCGGCTAAGTTCGAAAATGGGCCATATTGATACACTCCTTCTAGTACCTCCCCCACAAAGGTTCAATATTTAGTGAAATATTGTTTATTTAATAACTTCTATACTAATTATTTGAATCCTCTGAAATTCTTCACACAGTATTAGTTTATTAGTCACTATTCCCTCAAGAAAAATGGGCAAAGTTGCTACGCCCCTTTTGGTACCTCCCACACAAATGGACAATTTTGAACCAAAAGTTACTAGCTTATAACATTATTACCAGTGCATACAAAGACTTGAAATTTTGTACAGTGTAATGGTTTTATAGTACCTACAATACAGAGAAAAATTGACATTATTGCTACGCCCCTTTTGGTACCTCCCACACAAATGGACCATCTTGTACCAAAAGTTACCAGCTTATAACATTAATACCAGTGCATATAAATACTTAACATTTTGTACAGTGTAATGCTTTTATAGTACCAAGAGTCCAGAGAAAAATGGGCGTTATTGGCACGCCCCTTTTGGTACCTTCCAGACCTTTTGTAGACTTTTTTGTACCAAAAGTTAACAGCTATTAACTTTAATACCAGTACATACTTTAAAGTTATTGAATGCAATTTACATTGATAATAATTTAATTAAAATAAAGAAATAATTAAATTTATTAATATTTTTTTGGGACTTAAGGTGAGGGGATTTATAAGTCGGTTTACCCGACTGAACTTTCTTACTTGTTATACCCTACACCACACTGTGGTACAGGGTATTATAAGTTTGTTTCACGGCAGATGTTTGTAACACCTGAAAATAACACAGCTAGACCCACCTTAAGGTATACCGATCGACTCAGAATCACTAGCTGAGTCGATTTAACCATGTCTGTCCGTCCGTCCGTCTGTCCATGTAAAGTTGTTCGTCGACTACCGGTCGCAATTTCACTCCGATCGTTCTGAAATTTTGCAGTTTAGAGTATTTCGCGGCTGTTAAGATCGCTATTGAATTTGGTTGAAATCGGTTCAGATTTAGATATAGCTCCCATATATATCTTTCGTCCGATTTGGCCCTTTAGTCCTATAGAAGCTGTATTTTACATCCAATCGTTTTGAAATTTAGAATGGTAGAGTTTCTTAATCCATGAACCAACATTGCCGAATTTGAAGAAAATCGGTTAAGATTTAGCTATAGCTCCCATATATATGTTTCGTCCGATTTTGCTCTTTAGTCCTGAAGAAGCTGTATTTTACATCCAATCGTTTTGAAATTTAGAATGGTAGAGTTTATTGATCCACGAACCAACACTACCGAATTTTAAGAAAATCGGTTAAGATTTAGCTATAGCTCCCATATATATGTTTCGTCCGATTTGGCCCTTTAGTCCTGTAGAAGCTGTATTTTACATCCAATCGTTTTGAAATTTAGAACGGTGGAGTTTCTTGATCCATGAAACAATATTGCCGAATTTGAAGAAAATCGGTTAATATTTAGCTATAGCTCCCATATATATGTTTCGTCCGATTTGACCCTTTAGTTCTATAGAAGCTATATTTTACATCCAATCGTTTTGAAATTAGAATGGTAGAGTTTCTTGATTCATGAACCAACATTGCCAAATTTGAAGAAAATCGGTAAAGATTTAGCTATTGCTCCCATATATATGTTTCATCCGATTTGGCTCTTTAGATCCAATCGTTTTTATACCCTACACCACACTGTGGTACAGGGTATTATTTAAGTATAAAATGTCCCAAAAGTAAATTTATGTAAACAATTTATACATGAATTACAAAATTTATATATCAGAGTTATTCAATATTACGAGAGTGGTGTAGGGTATTATATACTCGGCACCGCCCGACTTTAGCCTTTCCTTACTGGTTAATATTGTATTTGTACTTTCATATGCCTCTTAAATGATAAAAAGATAAAATAATGTGTAGTACTATACACGACAAATATAGACGCTAGAAACTATTTTGAATTTTTAGACTGTAGTCAGTGTAGAAGTGACCAGAAAAATGTTTATTATTTCACTGATTTTAAAAGTTCCTTAAGAACTAACAGCCTGTTTCTCTATGCCGAACGACAGCGATGCGTACGAAAACCAGCTGACTTTAGACCTACAAACTGCCACCATCCAATATGTTTGCATTAGATTTGTCGTTCTGATACCTTTTAATAGGTCTAAAATCAGCTGGTTTTCGTTCGCATCGCATTCGTTCGACATAGAGAAACAGGCTGTAAGAATCTAAATATTTATATTCACTCACTAACCTCAGAAGGAGATGCGAAATCAACTATTCGATGTCTAGTCTGAGATCAAACTAGACATAAATCAATGTTGTGAAATTTCTAAAGAAGATGCGTAGTGTATCAGTTACTAAAGCAATTTTCATTCTATCAATACTTTAACCCATAAAGAGCTATAGACCTATGTTTATATACCGATATTCAAGGAAATACGTCGTCAAAACTGACGTCAAGATGGACACAACAACCACAACCAAAAAAAATTTAAAAGTCTTTTCGAAATATGTTGTCCAATTATTGCAGTGGAAATATGTTTAAAACAAGTAAGAAAGTTCGGTCGGCTAGATCGACTTAAGAACACCCTCAATTTCAGTTGCAAAAAATATTAGTAAATTTATTTGTTTTTTTGTTTTAATTAAATTATTATCAATTTAAATTGAATTTAATAAAATTAAAGTATGTACTTGTATTAAAGTTATTAAATGGTCCATTTGTGTGGTAGGTACCAAAAGGGTTATGCCCATAAAGCCCAATTTTCACTGGACTCTAGGTGCTTCAAAAACATTACACTGTACAAAAGTTCAATTATTTATATGCAATGATATTGAAGTTATAACCAGTTAACTTTTGGTGCAAAATGGTCCATTTGTGTGGGAGGTACCAAAAGGGGCGTAGAAACTTCACCCATTTTGCTTAATGTGTTAGCGAGTAATAAACGAATATTATGTGTGGAATTTCAGAAGATTCGAGTAAGTAGTATAGAAGTTATTAAAGAATCAACATTTCACTAAATATTAACCCATTGTTGGGGAGGTACTAGAAGGAGTGGAACAATATGGTCCATCTTCGACCTTAGCCGGAGAAAGAGAAAATTATTACCAAGTACCAAATTGGTAGTCAATCGGTTAGTCCTTTCGAGAGTTGTCGTGCGCACCACCCAGCAGACAGACATAAAGACAGACAGACGGACATTGCTCAAATGACTTAGAATTTCCCAAATCGAATTTCCGCCAAACATACTTGGGGTCTTAGGTCAGCAGGCCAACGGACTATTTGGCACCAAGAACAATTTGAGAACAAAAAAATTGAATGTAATGATACCTAGCCGTGAAGACTGGGCGTCGAATAGCGTCATAGAAGACAATGAAATCTCAATCTTCACGGACGGATCGAAAATGGAGACGGGCACAGGATCAGGTATATATTCCGACACCCTTAATCTCAGAATCTCCACCAGACGCCCAGACGAATGCACGGTCTTCCAGGCAGAGATCTACGCCATTAATATTGCCGCAAAACAGATTTTGGAACGGAATATTTCTCCTAAAAAATGCAAGATCTACGTCAACAGTAGGGCAGCTCTCAAGGCCTTGGACTCAAGAACAATCAAATCACGTTGCACGATGGACGATGCTTTCTATCCTTAACCCATATTCAGGCGCAAGTAATCACGCTCTGCTGGGTGCCAGGACATACCAACATACATGGCAAATAATTAGCACACGAATTTGCTAGGATAGGATCCGGTGCGCGAAATGTAACCGCGACCCTTTACGTGCAAATTCCTTTCGTGGAACTTAAAAACCAAATCGACGAGCGGAGAGCAGCACTAACCAGATCGAGGTGCGATACTATACAAAACTGCAGGACTGCGAGAAGCCTTTGGCCATCCATTGATGTGACCCGTACCAAAGAACTGCTGCTTCGGGAAGAACACACTAAGCATCCTCACAGGAGTCATCACAGGGCACTGCGTGATATTCAATATGGCTGCACGCATGAAGCTTCCTTACGAAGACTTCTGTAGAAGCTGCTTGGATGAAGAAGGGGAGGAATCAGCATATTTTTAAAAATATTTAATTAAAAAATTTCATGTTAATTATACCCTACACCACACTGTGGTACAGGGTATTATAACTTTGTGCATTTGTTTGTAACACCCAAAAGAATAAATAGACCCATCGTTTATTATACCGATCGACTTAGAATCACTTTCTGAGTTGATTTAGCTATGTCCGTCTGTCCGTCTGTCTGTGCATGTATTCTTGTAATCAAAGTACAGGTCGCAATTATGGTCCGATCTCGACGAAACTTTACACATATCTTTTTTTTTTTGCCCAAGGACGATCCCTATTGAATTTGGTTAAAATCGGTTCAGATTTAGATATAGCCCCCATATATATGTTAGCCCCGATTTGATATGTAAGCGCTGTAAAAACTTTATTTTATATCCGATCAGTATGAAATTCGGCAGAAAGAGGTTTCTCATTATATGAATGAACACTGTTAAATTTGGAAGAAATCCGTTCAGATTTAGATATAGCCCGCATATATACATTACAGCCGATTTGACATGTAAGCGCTGTAAAAACTGTATTTTATATCCGATCAGTACGAAATACGGCAGAAAGAGTTTTCCTATTATTTGAATGAACAGCGTTAAATTTGGAAGAAATCGGTTCAGATTAAGATATAGACCCCAAATATACGTTACCCCCGATTTGACATGTAAGCGCTGTAAAAATGTTATTTTATATCCGATCAGTGCGAACTTCGGCAAAAAGAGGTTTCTTTCTACATGAAGAAATACTGCCAAATTCGGAGAAAATCGGTTCAGATTTAGATATAGCCCCCATATATATGTTAACCCAGATTTGACATGTAAGCGCTGTAGAGACTGTATTTTATATCCCATCAGTACGAAATTCGACAGAAAGATGTCTTTTTACATGAATGACTATTCAGGGAAAATCGGTTCAGATTTATATATAACATCCGTATATATGTTCCTCCTGATTTGGTATCAAAGCGCTATAGAAGTTGTACTTTACTTCCGACCATTAAAATTTTTCCAGAAATATGTTTCTCAATTTAGGAACGAATATTGCTTAATTTAGCGATTATCGGTTCAGAATTAGATAATATGTTCCTACCCATTCCTTACTGGTTTTTTTTTTTTAATTTTGCTTTTGGTCCATGTTTTTTAAGTATGTGCTCGATAAGGCCTGTATACACGCTAAATTAAAGGCAATTATGAGGACTACAAATGATAACCATGACACTTTCGCTTGGAAACAGAAGTTTAGTAACTGTCGTTAAAACAATTAGAAAAAATTTGATTTTTTTCAAAGAATCGTTTTCTGCTGGCACGAAAAAACCCATAAAAAATCGCGCTAAAAAATGTCTGCCAATTTTTGAATGCTATTATCCTAACGAAGAAAACAAAGCTTATTTGATGAAAGTCTATTGATATTTGAGAACCAAAAATATCTGTTACCATCGCTTATTTGAGGAGGTACTTTTCAAAACTTGACTATTCCACTTTTGAAAGAACTGTTTTTATTAAAATTGTGCGAAATCTGTATCTGTATGACTAATCGTGACGCCTTAAATAATGCACCAAAATTTCGGCTTAAATACATAGAACTATAGTATTTTCTCAAATTGTGCGAAAAAGTGGAATAGTCAAGTTTTAAAAAGTACCTCCTCATTTTTTTTAGTTGTTGAATTATAGTTGGTGCAGACGTGATCAAATAGAATATAAGACTTCATGGCCACTGAAACTATCTATATATTGAAAATTTTAAAATTTGTATTCTTTGGCAAGTCAGCTTTTGGTCCTATAGCAAATAAATATATGCAACTAACTTTTAATAAGAAATATTACAAGGTTAATTTTTGTGGTAGTCAGAGCTATGGAATTTCATACTAGAGGGTGGTCCAACCATAATGCACGATGCTAGTTGTGAGTCTCACGTGGCGAGCATGTGGCCTATATTTGGTTTCACACATAATTGTCATAGATACTTCTATCATTTTAAAAAATATTAAGACAATTCTCTGAAAACTTTTTGTTTTAATTACAATTAACATCGGGCGTTTAATATGGATCACCCTGTACAATTTGGATCAGCTTCAAAATTGTTCTGTTTTGATGTTGACTTTTAATCGTGTGTTATATCTTCTTATTCGCTTCACACATTTTGAAGATATTAATACCAATGAAAACCGCTGCCACTTCTCTCTCTTGTGGTAACAAGAGGTAATAATATGGAAAACAGCCTTAATACTTGAATTAATTTTGCTGATACTAAAGGGTCAAACTATTATTCACATTCGCTTTCGCAAAAATGCATATTTCACTATTCGCTCTCGCATTCGCCAGAAATATATTTCAGTATTCGCTTTCGCATTCGCTTTCGCTAAAGTCACTTTCGTTACATCCCTAATGACCACTACCGGTTAGAATCATACATACAAACAATTATCAAGACACATATATTTTTGATTACAGTCAAATCGCTTTGGAAATGAGAATTTTGCAAATAACTTGACCACTCCGCAATTTATCGCAGTGAAAATAATTCTAAAACACAACTGACTCAAAACTGAATATATTTTAAAATTTTCAGCCCGTTCGCTTTTATGGTTTCGGAGATCATGCGTTACAAACAAACGTACACTCAAGTCAGCCCTGGAGCAAATTAAAATGAATTAAACTGTAGTAATATTGAACTTCGTATGGCGCTAAAGCTAGTTTCCCTTATACAGGGTGGCTGATGAAAGCTGCTACCAAAAAAAATTTAATAACTTTTTTTCTATTTAATGAATCTGGTTAATTTTTTCTTTATTTTGCAGATTGATTTTTAGATTTAACAAAAATGGATAACTGGGACACTGAAACAAGAATTTGGATTGTCCGCCGCTATTACCCACTGAAGTCCGTAGTTTCGGTTTAAAGAGAGTATAGGGGCACGTTTGGCGGCAATCCTCCGAGCAGATGAACCATAAAGAGACTTGTTAACAATTTTTCCGAGCATGGGACAGTCAACAGAAGACCTTACCATCGAAACCCTTCAGTTCGGACGGAGGAAACAATCGCTGCTGTAGCTGATGCCATACAAAACAATCCAAGAGTTTCGACAAGAACATTATCTGCCCAAATGGGTATAAGCAGACAGTCATTGCAGTCAATTATGCACAAAGATTTGGAGTTATTCCCATATAAAATTCAAATGGCCAACAAAGTGAACTCAGCATACTTTCCGATTCGCTTGGAATTTTGCCAGAAGATGCTTCAAATGGTGAAAGAGGACGGAAACATGTTGAACTGTCTTTTCATGTCTGACGAGGTCCATTTCGATTTAAACGGCAACATAAACAAACAAAATTGTCGAATATGGAGTGCTTCCAACCCACCGATACTCCATGAGACGGAATTGCATCCACTTCGTGTCACAGTGTGGTGTGCAGTTTCATCACGCTGCATTGTCGGGCCCTACTTCTTCGAAGAAAACGGCCACACCGTTACAGTTACTGGAGGCCGTTACTTGAGCATGTTGAGAGAGTTTTTCTATCCAGAATTACGCCGAATGAGAATTTCTTTCAACTCTGTGTGGTTTCAGCAAGATGGACATAGCCCGGCCTGTTATGACAGAATTGCGGCGAAAATTTCCCAATAAGCTGATATCCAGAAACTCCACATTCCGTTGGCCAGCCAGGTCGGCTGACCTTAGTGCACCTGACTTTTTCTTGTGGGGTTATTGCAAACAGGAAGTCTACAAAGCAAAGCAAACAAATTTGAATGAACTAAAGCAATCCATTCGAGAAACAATTGCGGCTATTCCCGTCTCAACTCTCAAGGCAGTAATGAACAACTTTTTGGTAAGATGCTATATTTAATTAAATTTAATGAGCTTTAACATGAATAACAGAAAACTGAACTAATTTGAGTTTCTTAATGTAGCAATATTCATCAGCCACCCTCTATCAAGTTCATACATTCCCTCACAATCATGAAATATTTTGAACTTAATTCTAGTTAACTCAAACTTCCTTTAAGTAACTATTGAAATTAAAATAGGGAAAAAGAACTCAATACTAACAAATTCTGACTTGAAATGATGCAAATTCAGCAAGTAAATTTTTACTCAAATTTAGGAAAATTTAATTAAATTTATGCACAAGAAGAAAAATAAAAATTGTTCTTGGACTTTTTTAATCCGTGAGATTTTTTTGCGATTTTTAATCAACTTTTTCATGTCTCTCTCCTCCATTTATATGTTGGAATCTATTACAACTTGCTCTTCTTCTTTGTTTTAGTAATTGAAATTGATTATTACACACGAAATGTTCAATATTATATGTATAAAATTTTACCGCCGCTCCGAATGAGATTTGATCTCAGCACCTTCCGTTTTGTGAGCCACATGGTTACCAACAGAGCTACGTAGACATATATATTTTTATGTAAACTAAGTCAAATTTCCCAGTTTTAAGAAAAAATTAACTTAATATGAAAAAAATATTGTACTAAATTGGAGTATGTATTTTACTAAAATTTAGGAAATACATTTTTTTTGAGTGCACAAACGATTCTACACTTTCAAAAATGGGTTCGTATGGGCCATCCCGCCCATTTGTATACCAATCACAAAGACTGCAACTAATTGCATATTCTCAAAATTGCAGAATTTTCGTACAAAATTGTTCAATTGTTTGTATATGACTGCCCCACCTACCATAGCAATTTTAGTTTGGCCATTCATATCGATTTCATATTAATTCAAGCACAATTTCGAGAGGATTGGCTGGTATTCTAAAATTAAAATAACGGGATCTAACAAGCGTGGCCACGCCCACTGGTTCCATATTACCTATTATCCGTATTCCGATATCTCTGGGTCACGCACATTGCTTTCAAATACATCCATACAAAATTTGAAGATAATTTTGTGCAATGATTCTTCACATATTTACGTATTTATGTAGTCGAATGGGCGTGGTCATGCCTCCTGCATTTCCTTTATCCCCAATTTGCTGTTGGGTCACGCATATTTCGGTCAAATATATTCATACCAAATTTGAAGATTATTGGTCCAAGACATTTTGGGCTCTTAAGCACAAATGGGTACTTATCCAACTCACAAACCTGTCGGATATGCACTTAAACGATGTATTGATGTTGACGCTGATCCAATTTGGTTCTATATGAAAACGTGAACCGATATGGCAATTTTTAACAATAATTTATCATGGACAAATTAAAAAGGTATCGTTAATATTTTCAGCCAGATCCTTTGTTTAAGCTTATTCTATACACCAGCGCTTCTCAATAGCGGCACGCGTACCCCTGGGGGCCGTCTATCGAAACTGCAGTCAGTTCTACCAATCAATTGAAACTCAGTACCATTTTTTACATTTGTTTCTGTTACATTTTTTCAATAGACGGAATGTAACTGAAACATATGGTCTCAAACCAAAATAAATTCTGACTGAATAAGAAAAAAATAAATATAAAATAATTAAGTAAAATAATTATTAGAACTGGACATTTATATGGGGGTTATATCTTATCGAATATATTATGAGTAGTAACCGTAGATACTATAGATATATTAGCTTCGGGATGAATGCGAAGCTAATTAGTTATGCTGAGGAATTTCTGTAGGTAGCTCTTCAATAGGGCAAAGGCCACCAGAGCCCTACAGGACTGGGGCACATACACGCTGAAAAAAAATCGATTCTGTAGTATATTGTCCCAAACATATTCGGCTTGAAATATACATATGTTTAGAGTACACTCCAAATATATAATATTTGACACACATAAATATTATATGTTTGGGAGAATATTGTTCTAAACAAAAATATGTTCCCATTCTAATATTTTTTTATTTGGAACTAGTATTTCCGAAACAAAGATTAATTTGTATTTAATTATTTTGGCAATGTATCAATGCCTTGATTTAAAGACAAGTTTTCTGTTTTTCAGGTGCTCAAAGATAATTTTTTTATAAATTTTAAATGTTTTTAAAATTTAATTAAAATTTAAATCGTATAATCTTTCGTTAATATAAATTGCATTGATGGATTGACAAAAAGTGATGAATTGGAATATTTATAAATTAAAAGACATTTTTAGCTATAAAGTTTAAAACGAAAACTAGGAAAAACTGACTAAAATTCGAAAAAATCAGCAAAGTTTTAAAAATTTTTTTAAATAAAATATTTTTGGAAAACTTCTTAAACAATAACTTTGTTTGTGGGTACACACATATTTTATTTGTGAAAGTCAGTTAGCAAATATATTATGTTCTAATATATTAATATATGCGTTCCAAATAAGATTTCTTGAGTTTCAAATAAAATTTATTTGTTAACAAATATATAGTATTTGAAAAAATCGCTTCCAAATATATTTTCTTTCAATTCAAACATATCAAAAATGACGATTTCCCCCGTGTACAAGGAAGAACTCAAACGGTACAAAAAGAGTTGACAAAGGCTCAAAATAAATCCGTAGAAAGCTCATCCGAAGCCTCAAGGTTACGGAAAATGCTACAATTTATTTGCAGCATTTTCCTACCTACACGCTGAAAAAAAATCGCTTCTGTAGTATATTGTCCCAAACACATTCAGCTGGAAACATACATATATTTGGGGTACACTCCAAATACATAATATTTGATACACACAAATACGTTATATGTTTGGGAGGATGTTGTTCTAAACAAGAGATTGTTTTCATCCAAATATATTTTTATTTGGAACTAATATTTCCGAAACAAAGAATAATTTGTATTTAAGTATTTTGGCAACGTATCAATGCCTTCATTTTAGGGCAAGTTTTCTATTTTAAAGTTAAAAGTGAAATTTTTTAGAAATTTTATAGGTTTGTAAAATTAAAAAAAAAATTTAATTGGGAAAAAATTAATTCGAAAATTTATAAATTAAAGTTAGCGCTGTAAAACCAAATATAACGCTGAGCATGACATTTTTAATTGTAATGTATAACAGGAAAACTAAAAAAAATCAACTAAAATTCGAAAGTCAGCTAATTTTTAAAAACCGTTTTTTAAATAAAATATGATTGGAAAGCTTCTTAAACAATAACTTTGTTTGTGTGTAAACACAGGTTCTATTTGTGAAAGTCAGTTCGCAAATATATTTTGTTCTAATATATTAAAATATGCGTTCCAAACAACATTTCTTGAATTTCGAATACAATTTATTTGTTAACAAATATATAATATTTAAAAATTTTGTTTCCAAATATATTTTTATCCAATTCAAACATATCAAAAATGACGATTTTCCCCCGTGTATATAAGAGAAATTAAAACAGTTCTTCCATGTCGCCCTGTGAAAGTGGCGCACATGCATCATTACATCGATGAGTGTTCCAGTTTATTTAAAATAAATAGTATATATTTTGTAATTGTAATAATAATTAGGTTCACAAGTTTACTTCGCCGACCGCAGATGAGTTAAGCATCCAAAATACTCCTCCAAAAAAACTTTGCTCAACACCAGCTGCATTTTTCCGAAACTTTGTGCCTTTTCTTTAACTTCTCCACGTGATAGCATCGCGAGTCGATAACAAAAAAACCTCGAAAATACCGTTCGGCCGGTTGGTTATCTTTTATGACACAATGACTCCGTGTCGCCGCCGCTGAACTTCATTCACCGACGAAATTTTCAATTAAGAATCTTAATCGCTGTGGCGCACAAACCGAAATGCCGTTAATAACGCCGGAGGTTACGTTTACAGGCGGCACGCGCTTCATTAACATTAACAGCAACATCAGCAGCAGCAGGTGGAAATTCGGACGCTTCTCAAACTTATAAAGTCTTACTTCCACTCTCGTGGCCGGTGTAGACAGAAGACGAGCGGTAAGTGTAATCCTTTCGTAGCTTTATTCCCGTTTTTCCCACTGCCCAGTTATTGAAGTAATCAAATTGAAAGGGAGCAACCAACAACTTTGCCAAGGAGCAGGTGTAAAATGTTTTACGGTGTCGACCAAAGATGGCCGTGGATATGGTCATGTCTGTGACCGTAGCTCTGTGTTGTTAATTTTCGTTTTGTTGGAATAATTACAAAACCTGTAAAAAAGTCAATGGAGAAAAAATGTAACAACGAAATTATAGAAAGTAATTTATTTAATCAATAAAAGTCAAAAGGTAAAAAATGTGTAAACAACATCGTTATGACAATTGGCGAGGCCTGTGTTCCTCCCATGTATTCACCTGGAATTTGAGCTTTCACTCATAGTTGCTGGCCTACACTGAAAGGATTATCACAAAACTTTTAATAAATTCAGAAAAAATATTAATATGTATGAAAGTTGACATATATAGCGTAATCCATTTCGCTGTACTTTTTTAAAGAAAAAAACACCAAAAATTCAAATTGAATGGACATTCTTTTGAAAGAACATTCTTTTGCATTTATTTTTTGAAGATTATGTCTATCAAATGTATGCCGCGGCTACGTCTCAGATGGTCCATCCGTTGAGTCCAATTTTCGATGACTCATTCGAGCATTTCAACTGGTAACTGGCGAATGACACGCGTGATGTTTTGCTCCAAGGCCTGAATCGAAGCGGGTTGGTCCCCATAAACTTTAGACTTTACATATCCACACAGGAAAAAGTCTAACGGTGTGATATCACACGATCTTGGTGGCCAATCGACCGGCCCAAAACGTGAACTTATCTGCTCACCGAAGTGTTCTCTCAATAAATCCATTGATTGATGCGATGTGTGGGAAGTGGCGCCGTCTTGTTGAAACCAAATGTCGCCGAGAACACGAGCTTCAATTTCAGGCATCAAATAGTCGGTTATCATGGCACGATAACGGTCGCCACGGTTAGGTTCTCACCGGCATCATTTTTGAAGATATATGGACCGATGATTCCGGTACGTCGGATCGGGAATCGATCAATGGCAAAAAGATAGCTCTTGACGAGAGCTAAAATATTGCTCATGGGTGTCAAGGTCGTGGGTCGACTGGAAATTGTTTTTTTTTATTTAAAAAAAATGGACTTAGCGCAATTGGCGAATGATTATTTTGATAATAAAACTGATGGGCCAGAAGCAGCGGTTTGGGCGTAAACCCAAACAAGACATAATTGGTTCTCTTTACTAGGATGAATAAAGTCCACCTCGGATAAATGGAACAGATCTAGTCTTTTCTGAAAGTGCATCATTTTGAGGAATAATTCTAGATAGTAAACTGTTATTTAGACTTAACGTATTGGAACGTGTAAGGAAAGCCAACGTCGCCTTATATTCCTGCAAAAAGGCTGTAGGGTCGCGGTGGGGCCTCTCTCCTAAAATCGTCCACTGGATATATATAGCAGTAGTTCGTCCTATACTGCTATACGGCATTGTGGTATGGTGGACGGCAACTGACAAACTAACCATCACCAACCTACTAACAAAGGTTCAGAGAACTGCCTGCCTGAGCATAAGCGGAGCCTTAAGGACTACAGCGACCGAGTCTCTACAAGCCCTACTCCATATACTGCCGATTAATATTGTGGCGAGAGAAGTTGCAACCAAAGCGGCAATAAGATTAAACTGCCTATCAATGTGGAGGTACAAAAACTACGGTCACATGAGAATATCAAAGTGTAGTGCTATGGTAACCGACCGAGTGGACTATATACCAACGGTGTACACCTTCGAGAGAAATTACATCACTATGATTCCCGCGAGAGATGAATGGGTTGGAAGAAAACCAGGTAATAGAAACCATCTCCACTTTTACACGGATGGTTCGAAACTTGGTGAAAAGGTTGGCTTCGGAGTACACTGTGCAGAGCTTAGCTTGGATATAGCTTACAGACTACCAGATACCTGCAGTGTCTATCAAGCCGAAATAATGGCAATATGGGAAGTAGCCAAGTGGCTGAGTCGCAACATAGTAACCAACACTGGCGTTGTCATTTACTCGGACAGCCAGGCTGCCATCAATTCTCTGGAGGCAACATCCCTAAATTCACAAACAGCCCTCGACTGCCGCAGATCTCTTAACGAGATGGCTGAGCAGATTAATATACACCTCATATGGGTGCCTGGGCATAGGGATATCCCGGGGAACTGCAAAGCGGATGAACTTACTAGGAAAGGGACATTTCAAATTCTCGAAGAATTTGCATATATTGGTGCGCCACTATCCACGTGCAAGCTTCGGCTTAGGCAAGAGGCAATCGGCAGTCCAACGAAAGATGGACAGAAATCGGCACCTGCAGGGTAGCTAGAAAAATCTGGCCAGGGTATGACCTGAGAAGATCAAAATATCTCCTCGCACTAGAGAGGCAAAGATTGTCTTAGTTGTCAATCCTCCAAGTAATTCAATTTGATCCAAGATTATACGATTTCAGTAATTATTATTTATTATTTTTACGAACATTAAAAATTTCTAAAAAATTAACTTTGAATTACTGAACAATTTTACACAATTTGGATATTTTCCGGATACTTAAATGCAAATGGATATGGACCTATACTCCTCTTAGGAGTAAACAGAATAAATATGTATAAATGCAAGTAAAAATTTGTTTCGGTTAGTGTGTACCAAAAATTATATGTTTAGAGTATACCGTAAACATATATGTGTTTCAAGACGAATATGTTTGGAACAATATACTACAGAAGCGATTTTTTTTCATCGTGTATCGTCGTTGCGCCGACGAAAACTCCTATGTGTAATTTTTCGAATTTATTTTATTGTCGAATTAGAATGTCCTAGCGGACATACGACTACTCACCAAAGCATTTTGCTCCTACTCCTTTGTGTATCCCTCTATAGAAATGTTCCGTCAAAAACTGCTATGTGTTAGGCACAGCGTGCCCTGGGGATAGAAGGTTGGGTTAGATTCACGCCAAAAAAAACGGCTAATGAGGTTTTGAATCATCAGAATCATCCCCTCTATTCGACTATGAATAAATCATATCTGCTTCCTTTCGCGAGTTATCTCGAAAACAGTATTTTTACTCCAAAAAAAATTAATTGCTTCTTGATTTGTCAAGGAAAACGAAGATCCATCCGTTTACCGTGCCTCGATTCCTGGACAAGAATATTGCCATATCTAAAAAGGTAAAATACTTGGGAGTAATACTTTGGAAAGATCATATTGAAGAAAGAGTTACCAAGGCCCACAGATGTTGGTCGTTGCGCAGAAGAGCTATAGGTTCAAAATGGGGACTACGTCCAAATATTACACACTGGCTTTACATGAGCGTGATTAGATCAATAATAACCTACGCCTCTGTTGTGTGGTGGACATCAATGGACAAAAAGTACAACGTAATACCATTGCAAAAAGTGCAACCTATGTGCTGTCTAGGCATAGGCGCGGCAATTACAACCGCACCAACAAGAGCGTTGGAGACTATACTGCACATCCAACCAATAGATATCCGTATAAAGTATGAGGCAGCCCTCACAGCAAGACGTCTAAATCGAGACCACAAGTCGTACCATCAGAAGACATTACAATCACTGGTCGGTCATATTCAAATAACGGAAATCTCCGACCACATTCCTGTGATTCGTTCGTGCAGACAGACGCTCCTGGGAAAAGGGAACACTAGCTCATGTGCCAGTGGGAACCAGCTGCAACACCTATGGGTCCAGGCTAGGAGGAAGGGCGGGTCTGCGACTTTTTATTGATTAACCAGAAGTCGAACTTTACTTCCGCCTCCCAGACCATAACACAGTATTTCAAGCAGAAGTTCGAGCAATCACGGAGTGTGTGAACTGGCTCAGTAACACCACAAAGCCTAAATATGCCAACATCTTAAAGCAATAACATCGGAAAGGGTCAAATCCAGACCTGTGTTGGACTGTAAAAGAATGATAAATGATTACTCAGTCCATGGTCAGTTGCGTATTTGCTGGGTACCAGGACACAACGAAGTGATTGGAAATGAACGAGCAAACAGCTTTGCTTCAAAGGGCAGAGAACTTCGAGTAATAAACTTGGAAAATTGGAAACCTTTCGAAGACACGAAGGATGAGTTGAAGCACTGGGCAGTGATGGCTCACAAAACTGTGTGGAATAGAGCAACTGTAGGAGCAACAGCAAAGATACTGTGGGGTGACCCAAATGAGAAGAAAACAAGTAGTTTTCTGAAACTAAACAAGATCGAGATTAGTAAGATGATAAGTGTTCTAACGGGACACTCAAGCTTACAGACACTTCTTCATCGCATAGGACTAGCAGAAAACGACGAGTGCAGGGCATGCAGGGAAAACATCGAAACGATGGAACATTTTCTGTGTCACTGCCCACCTTTCACACATGCACGATCCCGATATTTCGGTTCCGACATATTGCCAGACTTGATTAATCTCAGAGAATATGACTGGAAGATACTGAGAAAATTCGTGTCTAGTGCCGAGTTTCTGTAATCCGTGGGGAATAAAAATCATAAATAAGGAGCGCACAACAGGCCGAACCACTGGCTTACGTGTATGTCCATGGACATGAGGCGTTTAAACGTCTCCTCTATTCAACCTAACCTAACCTTGATTTGTAAGGAAAATTGCGGAAATTTAGAACTGTAACACAATTTCCTTAAATGTGATCATTTGTAGGATGCATCGTAATGTCCGCGATATTTTATTGCGAAGTTTTTGTAATCCATAAATTCGACTTACACCGTCAAATATCTTCAAAAATATTATACCGAATTTAATAAGATTAATATATTGGCATTCTATGATCTCCGAGGAATTGACTGAGATCAGCATTTCTGCCATAAATACAGCGCGACGTTAAAAATTCGTTCAGAATTATTCTGAATTTGAATGTTTTTTGCTCGAAATTGATTCACTCCGAGCAGTTTATGGCGGAAATGCTGACACCAATCTTTTCCTCAAAGATCATAAAATGCCAACATATTAATCTTATTAAATTCGCTATAATATTGTTGTACACATTTGGCAATGTAAGTCGAAATTATAATTTACCAAAAAAAAAAATAGCAATATAATAATATTGCAAATATCGCGTACTTTATAAAACGACTTATAAATGTTAATATTTATGGGAAATTACGTTATAGTTTTAAATTTCCGCGAGTCAATGTAACTAAGTAGCGTTTTTGATAAAAATGTTTTTATGATAGGTCGCGAAGGGAAACAGATCAGATTTTGATCTCTGCATAATTGAGTAGAGGGCATGATTCTGAACAAAAACTCATTAGCCGTTTTTGCCGTCAATCTAGCCAACTTTCGATTACTTGAGGCACGTTGTGATAGTTGGAATACCAAAACTACTATGGGCATTTTTTTGGTTTTATTAATATTTAAAATGCTCCAAACTTAAAGTCCTATGTGTAGTCTTGAAAACCATTTACCATGTCATTGGTTTTTCACATATACGATTTTTATTATGATATATTGGTGGTAAATAATTAAAAGATATATATAAAAAAACTAAGATATTAAATATATCGCGATTTCACGAAATGGCCCGGTTAATAGTCTCTCCTGAAAACTAGTAAAAAACACAAAGGAGCTTTCGTCGGCGCATCGACGATATATAGTATTTTGGAGATATGGAGGAAATTATAAAAATTATACTATGAGAAGTTGGGGAGTAAAAAATGTATGATTTTTTATTCACCAATCATCTCACAAACCAGTGAACCGATTGAAGTCATATTCACATAGCATGTTCGTCAGGGCGAGGTTAGGGTTTATTTCTATATTAGTATCCAAGTCAATAGCATATACTTAAATTAGTTCACGGACATTTTAAGTGGTTTGAACAATGTCCGTCTGTCTGTCTGCCTGCCTATTTAGAGCGCACGATAACTATCGAACGGGGCAAGCGATTGACCTAAATTCATTGAAATGTTGATTGTTTAATAACACTATACAACAAAAACCAGTAAGGAAAGGCAGAAAGTCGGGCGGGGCCGACTATATAATACCCTACACCTCCCTAACAATGCGATGAGAGTCATTGCGATAATAATTTGGAATAATTGGTAATTGAGTAAGAACATATCGTCATCTGAAATCCAAAATCACGTAACATCCAAAAAATCAAAATTAATTTTATGATTGATTATAGTCTATTAGGCTAAACTACACATTCCTACAAAATTTTGAAGTTCAATATCAAAAATTTACCATTTTATGAGTGATACTCAAAATGACGTTGCAGCAAACAAGGTCAATAAAAAGCGGAAAGATTCATAAAATTTTATTTTATTTATTTCAGAACGTCCGCCACAACTAATTGCGCTAGATTTGTTATTTGATTTCGCCTTAATATTCTGTAATCCCTAAATTTGGTCAAAAGTTTAAAATTACTTTACTTTGTTTTTTGCTTCTCCTGAAAAATCATGAACATGTGGGTTGCGTTATTTTGGATTTCAGGTGACGATATATATGTGTATATATCTAATTCTGAACCGATAATCGCTAAATTAAGCAATATTCGTTCCTAAATTGAGAAACATCTTTCTGGAGAATTTTGTAATGATCGGATGTAAAGTACAACTTCTGTAGCGCTTTGTAATCAAATCAGGAGGAACATATTTATGGAGGTTATATATTAATCTGAATCGATTTTCCCTGAATACTCATTCATGTAAAATAGAAACCTCTTTCTGTCGAATTTCGTACTGATCGGATATAAAATATAGTCTCTACAGCACTTACATGTCAAATTGGGGGTAACATATATATGGGGGCTATATCAAAATCTGAACCGATTTTCTCTGAATTTGGCAGCAACCCTTCTTTCTGCCGAATTTCGCTCTGATCGGATATAAAATACAGTTTCTACAGCGCTTAAATTTCAAATCGGGGGTAACATATATAAGGGGGCTATATCTAAATCTTAACCGATTTTCTCCGAATTTCGCAGTATTCCTTCCTGTAATAAGAAACCTCTTTCTGCCGAATTTCGTACTGATCGAATATAAAATACAGTGTCTACAGCGCTTACATGTCAAATCGGGTGTAACATATACATATATGGGGGCTATATCTAAATCTGAACCGATATCCCCCAAATTTTGTATTGTCTCTAAGTGTATCACGAGACTACTCTGTGTCAATTTTTGTACAAATCGGTTCAAAAATTTTGTTTATACAGTGCATATATGCCAAATAGGAGGTAAATATATATGGGAGCTATATGTAAATCTGAACCGATTTTAACCAAATTCAATAGTGATCGTCCTTGGGCCTAAATAACGTGCAAAGTTTCGTTGAGATCGGACCATAACTGCGACCTGTACTTTGATTACAAGAATACATCTACAGACGGACAGACAGACGGACATAGCTAAATCGACGCAGAAAGTATAATAAACAATGGGTCTATCTCTTCTCCTTTTGGGTGTTAAAAACAAATGCACAAAGTCAAAATACCCTGTACCACAGTGTGGTGTAGGGTATACAATTTTTTTTTGTGTCCTAGACCTAAAAATTATTTTTTGTATAGATTGTGGCATACTGTTATATAAAATCAAACCCAAAAATTTGTTTATGGATACAATTTTTTTTTTTTAAATTTTTTTATTAAAAATACTATTATCGTCGAAGGTACCCTTGGTATTTGCACTATAATTTTTGGAGTATATGCCTGATAAGTTCGACTTATACGTTAAATTGAAGTTATTAATGTGGGCTACCAATGTTGGAAATATCTCTTTCACCTAGAAACAGTGGTTTAGTAACAGTCATTAAACATATTGGAAAAAGAAGATTTTTTTCAAAAAAAAAACCTAGGACAAAAAACATAAAAAATAGAAAAAAAATGGAAAAAAATATTTTATTTTATTTTTTAAAAAATTGCATCATAGCGAAGAAAATAATGCTTATTTGAAAAAAATCTATGGATAAATGTAGAAACTATAGTCCTTTTGGTAGAGGTAAGAGAATTTCAATTTATTTTTTAATTTCTGTTTAAATAGCGATTTTATTTATTACATTTATTTACATATATTATGTACATTTGAGTTTATTTACATGAACCAGTTTCATTACAAGTAATTGTGAGTGCTTTGTTGACGTCAGTAGATTTCGGAATCGGTTTCTCTAATGAGAAACCAAATACAATCTCCCATCATTCTTTCATCCCAGTGCCCTTGGTAACGCGGCTCGATGGACTTCAATTCTTGGTGAAACCTTTTGTCATGTTCGTCACTTACGTCGCCAAGATTCTCGGGGAAAAAGTTTAAATGAGAAATGCAAGAAATGAATTTTGAGGGAAATATTTACACCTGTTGGAATACATAAAGCGAAAAATACATGTGTTATATATAAAAAAATATATTTCTAACCAATTTTTTCATAATTTTTTTTAACAAATCATTAATCATTGTTTCATATTGCGGGCTTTTATTGGATCCAAGGAAATTTTAAATTACAAGCTTAAACGACCTCCATGCTGCAATTTCATCCGACGTCAAATATGATTCCGAATTCACATCTTTCATCAGTTTCCTTATTTTAGGCCCATCAAAAACTCCTTCTTCGATTTTTTGAAAAGAAAGACTTTTAAATAAACTTTTTAAATATGAGAGTGAATTGCCATCTTTCCTTAAGGCTTTTACAACATTTTTAAAAAGCTCCAGCTTAATATGCAGTGGTGGCAAAATATCGACTATCCCAGAGGCATAACATACCAACTACTTTTAAATCGCAACAAATTTTCCAGTCATATTCATATTTTATGTATTTTATCAATTTAGCCATTGTTTCGTATGATTCCTTAGTGTTGACAGTATGAGCAATGGGAATCGACGGTTTCTGATTTCCGTTGTGTAAAAGTACTGCTTTCAAACTTTAGTTACTGCTGTCAACAAGTAACCGCCATTCCTTTGAATTGTATGTTTGATTAAGTTCCTCGAACAATCCGGGAATGTCCTTGCAAAGCATCTGTTATGCACAGTTGTATAAAATTGTTTGTAAGGTATATCACGGACTCTATAATATGATATGTTAACATCTGGGGCCAAAATATTGTACTGTTTTATCCCAGATGCAAGTAGTTCTGCCTTATCTTTGGTCAGTTCCAAATCTCTCACTAGATCAATGAGTTGAAACTGAGTTAAAAGCGATGACTTCTGACTCAAACTTAAATCGCTCAGAGTTGAGTACTCAGTTGAACTTGATGATGTTTACGTTATTAGGCAGTTAGCAATACTTGGACACTTCCTACACCAATCTATTAACTTAGACAAAAATAGTACTCCGTATCGTGAATGAATGGTTGTGTCCAAATCATTGGCATTCCAAATTGCACGTAAAGTCTAAAATTAAAACGTTTTATTCCACAAAACATTGTAATACATTAATTGTAATGTACTTACCGCATTCTTCCACTAGTAAGATTTACATGGCACGAATTACACAAAATACTAGGTGTCCACGGTTCGTTCATATTTTTAACTCGTATACCAAAATATTACACATATATTTCTTCTATTATTTTACTAAACGCACGTCGATTTTTTTAATTACATATTTTCCGCAGATGTACCTGAAATTGTCGGGATCATTTACACATTGAAAAGTTCTTTGCCTTTTACTCATACTTCGAAATATAACTTTATAATATTTTTCAGAAGACCGACTTATCTCTTTAAGGCGCTGAATTACACTTATTTATTAATAACAAATTTCATTCATTCCGGGTTTAAGGTACATAAGTTGCAGTACCTGTAGCTGACATATAAAGGGTCCGCCAAATAACTTTTTTTTTGAAAATGCTATAAAAAAAACTACTGAATATTATCTCAAATTTCTTTTTTTATTTGAAAGAACAATCCTTCCGGTTAATAAAGCAAAATAATTTCATTCAAATGGCTGCCTCGGCTGGCCATGCAGTAGCCTACACGATCGGTCCAATTTTTAAGCACATTATCGATTGTGTGCAGCTGTTATTCACCAATGGCTTCACGAATATTGTCCTTTAAAGCGTCAATTGTCTCTGGCTTGTCGGCGTAACACTTATCTTTGAGGGCACCCCACAAATAATAGTCCAACGGTGTCAAATCGCAGCTCCGAGGTGGCCAAACGACATCAGCGCTGCGGCTGATAATTCGATCTTCAAAAACAGGGCGCAAAACATCGAGTGTAGCTTCGGCTGTGTGGCACGTAGCGCCGTCCTGTTGAAACCAAATGTTGCCAATATCCTCCTCTTCAATTTTTGTGAACATCCATCCCTTACTCATTTTCTAAGAAAAAAGGCCCAATTATGCCTCTGGACCAAAATCCGCAGCTTTTCAATGCATGCGTGCGGGTTTTCTGTGCCCCAAATGCGACAATTTAGCTTGTTAACATACCCGCCAAGATCAAAATGAGCTTCATCTGAAAAGATGATTTGTTTTGGCAAAATCGGCATCTTCTTCTTCGGCATATTTCCCAGCGTTGTTGAAGCGTATACACAACCATATTCGTTCAGCGGAAGGATAAAAGTAATTATCTGTCAAATCAGACATGAGCTAAGTGTTACCATTTAGTTTGCTCCGAGAGTAGACACCCAATATTTTCAAGACTGCCGCGTACTACTTTGTATTGCGTACATATAATTTTACTACCTGTATATACGACTGGGATGTCCATGCCCCTAAAAGGCGTAACTGAATGGAATCCTCATAAATAAAAAACCACAAATATTGTTGAATGACCCTCTATCTTTTTACAAGATTTTTTTAATTTCCCTAACATTTACAAAATGGCTCATAAGTTTTACATCTATCCATAGATTTTTTTCAAATAGACATTGTTTCCTTCGTTAGCATGCTGGCTGTTTAAAAATGTGATAAAATAATTGACGACTGTTACTAAACCAAAGATTATACGCGAAAGTGATATTTGCAGCATATGTAGCCCTCATAATTTCCTTTAATTTGAGTCGTGTTTGAAGCATAAAAACACGGATCAATCAGGCTAATACTTGAAAAATTATGGTCCAATTACTGAATGTACTTTCCATGAAAGCTGAAATTTTAAACAAAATATTTTTAATATTTGTTCGTGCTTGTGACACCTAATTGCATTGTTATCCACATCCCTTGGACAAAAATTTTGTTGCATAGTGTAATTTATATCACATTTATTCAAATCTTCTGCAGTTTCATACATAGTAAGATGTAGTTTATCTGTCGCTATCACATTAAGAAAAACTAACGAAGTGGCAACTTCCCTTTTTGGTGCATCTCACACAAAAGAGAATTTTGTAAAAAAATTTAAGAGCTTATAACATTAATACCAGTGCATACAAATACTTGCTATTTTAGACCGTTCAATTCTTTTATAGTACCTACAGTCCATTATAAAATGGGCGTTATTGCCACACCCCCAAACTTGAATATATCATAATTGTAGTGCCAGTGCATATAAAGGCTAACAGTTCAGTACAGTACAATGTCCTTCTAGTATCTACTATTCAGCAAAATAAACATACTTGGCATGTCCACCACACAAATTTACAGATTCATTCGAAAACAACTTCTCCATAACTTTTCTCATCTAAATGTTTTCCTATTTTTCTATTTTAGGCAGCTTTTGCAATGACTGTTGACTGAGCAAAATGATACCACTTTTCTGGCTCAAGTACCGTATTCCATTACCCATTAATTCATTTAAAATCCCTACATTACAATATCCTCCCTTGGTTTAGCTTTATTACTACCATAATTAAAATGTTTCCTATTTTATTATGGAATGGTACATCATATTCGTTTTTACTTGTTTTTTGCTAAAAATGGAGTGTACGAGTATTTTTCTCAAACGAACCTTTTGGCCAAGCTTAACCGAAAATAGGGTTTAGACTTGTTCACAAATTTCCATCCAGTGAATTGATTTTTTTCTTTGTGTATAGAAACATCCTCCGCTGGGCTACATAGCGACTAATGAATATGCTTTAGCGCTTAATTTGTTGAAACAAATATACCAACCTACTTAAGAACGCCCCGGAATGGCACACGAGGTGTTGTGTTCAATGAAGTGAATGAAATGACCCACCTAAGAACCACCTATGATCCACCCTTTGGATGTTCGGCACAGTGCTATCATGTTCATAATCTCTGTCTCCCCCAAACGGCAAACAAACAAACCAATTCTGGGAGACCCACACTCCCGGCCAAACCAGAGTGGAGTTTAGCTATGGGATGGTTAAGGGAGGTACTGATGACGTGGGAATTTGACTCTGACTGTTGCTAACTAATTAATACTGAAATTAAATATGAATGAATGGATGGTTGCTTCGTCGGTTGCTTAGTTGGAACATCAACACACATTTAATTAAAAACGCACGCTCCTTCTCTAAAACCGCCAACTAAAATTTTCGCATGGCAAAAATGTGATGAATTTCCAAACAGCTTTCATTTACGTATGTAGTTCATTTTCGTTCGGTCATACATACCTACATGCATAACTTGTTGTATATTTATCCATATGTATGGGCACACAGAAATAATTTTCAACGAAAGTGCTGTATGTGGATTGGTATCATCCAGCAAACATTTGGGAACTTGATCAGCTTTAATTATACCCTACACCACACTGAGGTACAGGGTATTATAAGTTTGTTTCACGGCAGATGTTTGTAACACCTGAAAATAACACAGCTAGACCCACCTTAAAGTATACCGATCGACTCAGAATCACTAGCTGAGTCGATTTAACGATGTCTGTCCGTCCGTCCGTCCGTCTGTCCATGTAAAGTTGTTCGTCGACTACAGGTCGCAATTTCACTCCGATCGTTCTGAAATTTTGCAGTTTAGAGTATTTCGCGGCTGTTAAGATCGCTATTGAATTTGGTTGAAATCGGTTCAGATTTAGATATAGCTCCCATATATATCTTTCGTCCGATTTGGCCCTTTAGTCCTATAGAAGCTGTATTTTACATCCGATCGTTTTGAAATTTAGAATGGTAGAGTTTCTTGATCCATGAACCAACATTGCCGAATTTGAAGAAAATCGGTTAAGATTTAGCTATAGCTTCCATATATATGTTTCGTCCGATTTGGCCCTTTAGTCCTATAGAAGCTGTATTTTACATCCGATCGTTTTGAAATTTAGAATGGTAGAGTTTCTTGATCCATGAACCAACATTGCCGAATTTGAAGAAAATCGGTTAAGATTTAGCTATAGCTCCCATATATATGTTTCGTCCGATTTTGCTCTTTAGTCCTGTAGAAGCTGTATTTTACATCCAATCATTTTGAAATTTAGAATGGTAGAGTTTCTTGATCCATGAACTTTTGCTGATACATGACATACAAAAAATAAAATTACTCGACATAAATAAATCTTCAACATTTTGTTCAAGAACGGTATATGTAGTCAAAAATAATCTCGTGTGGATAATTATGTGTGGAATGCAGAATATGTTGTGCAAAATGTTTTACATAAATAAAAAATAAAAGCAACAATCATGAAATTGAAAGCACACGGTTAAGAGATATTTGCATACAAGTTTTGTGCTTTTTTTTCGTGTACTAAAATTATTGTCAAATATTTCCACTTTAGCCACCATTTTCGTAGTTGGCGCAACCAAATATGATTGTTGTCAACATGAAAGCAGATGTATACCACAACCACAATGTTGGTTGTCCTGATGGAATCACAAGATAGTAGACAGAAGTGCCAAAATTCGGTTGGAAAATAATTCGGTTGAGGCAACCAAACAATTTTAACCAAACCAACCTCCATATAACGGTACACTCTGATTTTACTTCTTCACGGTCTACCAACTACACTGTTCAATGAGTCCCTTGACTATTCCTGGGCTTTTCGAATGCTTTATATAGCGTGATCCATTTCGAGGTTCCCTACTTTTTTAAAGAAAACAACCCAGAAAATTCAAATTGAATGGGGAATGTTTATTATTGTTTGAAAGAACATTCTTTGGCATTTATTTTTTGAAGATTATGTCTATCAAATGTTGGCCGCGGCTACGTCTCAGATGGTCCATCCGTTGAGTCTAATTTTGATGACTCATTCGAGCATTTCGACTGGTAAGTGGCGAATGACACGCGTGATGTTTTGCTCCAAGGCCTGAATCGAAGCGGGTTTGTCCGCATAAACTTTAGACTTTACATATCCCCACAGGAAAAAGTATAACGTGATATCACACGATCTTGGTGGCCAATCGACCGGCCCAAAACGTGAAATCATCTGCTCAACCGAAGTGTTCTCTCAATAAATCCATTGATTGATGCTATGTGTGGGAAGTGGCGCCGTCTTGTTGAAACCAAATGTCGCCGAGATCACGAGCTTCAATTTCAGGCATCAAATAGTGGGTTATCGTGGCACGATAACGGTCGCCATTGACGGTTACGTTCTCACCGGCATAATTTTTGAAGAAATATGGACCGATGATTCCGGTACGTCGGATCGGGAATCGGTCAATGGCAAAAATATAGCTTTTAACGAGAGCTAAAATATTGCTCATGGATGTCAAGGTCGTGGGTCGACTGGAAGTGTTTTTTTTTTGATTAAAAAAAATGGACTTAGCGCAATTGGCGAACGATTACTTTGGTAATAAAACTGAATAATTTGTAAACGTTGTTCAGGTGTAAGTCTTTCCATGATGAAATGCCAAACAATACTTAACAAAAATAACATGACAGAATGACACGACTCACACGTGATCTGTCAAAAAAGGCTATTGAAGAAAGTATCTCTACTTAGATCACCCGTTAGTACTTATTCTGCACGCACGTGATTGTGTAGGGAACCAAGTAGTCGTTGTTTAATATAAACTGCCCGACCCACAATGTCGAACGTTAACGTTTCGATGACAGCTAATTTGATATCTAGAAACAAGTAAAAGCGTTAAGTTCGGTCATGCCTAATTTTATATACCCTCCACCATGGATTGCATTGTAATTTTTATTACTGGAAAAATATTTGGATATTGAGCAAATCATGATACGATCCTTTTTGTTTAAGTAAATTATTAAAAAACGAACGCAGCAATAATTAGGCCGCAAATTCTTTAGCCAAACTCTTCACCTGAAATGGTATTTATGGTTTAAAACAGCTTTTTTGAGAGCTACATCTACACGGGGTCTACAACAAAATAAAATTTTATTTGTATATATTTTACTGAGATGCATTCTTACCAAAATAGAATACGAACTGCAAAGTTTGAGCTAAATTTATTAGAAATTGTGGTGTTTATGGCTCAGATAAGCATTTCTGGGAGCGACATCTGTAGGTGGACTACAGAAAATAAGAACCGATTTGTAAAATATTTGCTATGATGAATTCTTGTAAAAATTTAATACATACAAACTGCAAAGTTTCTGCCAAATTGCTTTAAAAATGTGGTATCTATGGCCCAATAACCGTATTTTGGAGCGACCTCTATAGAGGAGCTATATCAAAACATTGACCGATATGGCCCATTAACAATCCCAAACAACCTGCAACTATAAGAAATATTTCTACCAAATTTCAGCAACCTAGCTCTATTATTACGGACTGTAACGTGATTACAACAGACGGACGGACGGACAGACGGTGTTACAAACGGAGTGACAAAATGAATATACTCCCCATCCTATGGTGGAGGGTATAAAAATCTTCAGAACGACAAAACTAATGAAAACTTACTTCCAGATTCCTGTTATTTGGTCGAAAATCTGCTGTTTTTCGCATAGAAGTCATCGTGGGTCAGGTGGTAAATAACTGAAATTACTTGGAGCTATGCTTAATTATGGAACATAGCATGGTTGTAGTCAAGATATTTGCTGGGTAAACTGTATTGTAAATGTGTATTCATAACTGACTGACTGAATTCACAGAATGCATTGACCAACCGAATGCAGCTCGGTATAAACTCAACTCTAAACATATGTACATACATACATGCATATATAACATTCCCGTTCGGGCTTTAATAAATACTCGTATTTCATCTGGCGAATTCAGATGTTACCATTTTGCCAAGAAAATTCCGCCGCAACTGCAGTTTGTTCAGTGGCTAATACACACGCACACATATCCTAAATCGCTCGTTTTAAAATCACTTTTATACTGGAAAATCCACCGACAGAACATTTCAATGTTCGAGACCAGCAAATTTGGCCAGGATTATTAATTACGGGTTACCAATGGGTTCTACATGGCCATGTATCATGGCTCTGGAATGATAATAACACAAAACAAAGCAACCGAATATCTGCAAACAACCACCGAACACAACCAAGGTATAGCTATTCGGAGGGGGAATTTATAAGGCCCTGAAATGAAGGTGTATCCAGCAAAATTTTCCATTACCAACTAACCTGACGAGTAAGCGAATATTATTGGAGGAATGAATACGCAAGCGTATCAGAAATTACAAAACAATACCATTACCACTACGTTTACAAATGTACTGTACCTTTCCCCAGCCTCAATTAGTATCTATATTAAAATACCGTTTTGATAACCACCTCACTTGCGTGGTGTCTGCTGTACTCTTGCGTCTTTATATCCGGCCTGATAGGTTGAGGTACTCGCAAAGTCTCCCAGACGTATATCTGACGCCTCGACGAGGTTATGAAAGAACGGTTGACCTAAAGCTTTAAGTATGCCCTGTATTAGTGCTGGGCAGGAACAGAGAAGGTGTTAGACTGTCTCCTCTTCCTCCTCGTTGTCGCAACTGCGACAATGGTCATTGTATTGAAGTTTTAACCTATTAGCATGATCTCCAATTGGCCAGTTAGCACAGCGACTAGTCGTGACAAGTTCCTTTGATACAACATTTAGAAGTAATCGTGGGCATAAGAAACTGTCGGATGTGTCCGTTTGTAACACTTCGAAATATTAAAGAAGATTTAGACATGTCCGTCTATTGTAATCGCGCTAAAATCTACAATAACTGAGCGAGGTGGCTGAAATTTGGTACCTGTGCAATATTGGTCCATTTTTTGATATAGCTCCCATACAAAGCATTTCCCAGATTTGACTTCTTCAAATTTCAATAATAATAGGGCTGAAATCTGATAATATTAGTTATTCACACAAACAACGGCTTCGACCGGAGGGTGTGAGAGGATCACCGGGAGGCGCCGGGATTCAAAGAAATCCTGGGAGCATACGATTCTCGAAGTTACAAGGTGACTTAAAATAAGCAATGCCCATTTTTAGTCAGCGTCTGATCCCATGTTAGGGACAGCTGACAGTGGTTGTCGGATCCTTAAAACAAGTGGCTCGCTTTATAAACATTTACATAGGCAATATAACATGACTGATTGGAGGTTATGCTGGCAGCCCCAGCTCCAGGCTCGGGTGCAGAGGCCCAGCAGATTGGACTCACCCTAAACCAATATGATTACTGCAACCTCAAACAACAATAATGATATTCAATCTAACCCCTTGGCTTCAAAGGCAGGGCACGATTTGGAACTTGGAATCTATAACCTAGTTTTTCTAAAACTTTGCGAGACTAGATGAGCAGGATTCGAAGAACACTCAACCTCCGACGGCTTCACCATTATTTATTAGGGTAAACCTGCAGATTATGGATACCTGATTAGTTGGTATCCATAATCCGATGGTATTATTGCAGCAACAAAACACAATATATATGACTATAGGCCGTGTTAGGCAAAGAAGCTCAGTAAACCAAATCGACCATATAGACATTAGCAGAGCTGCATACTGCTCGAGTGACCACCATCTTCTCATATGGACCATAAAACTCAACGTTGTCGCTGTAAAGAAGTAAACGAAACTTCACAATGGATTCGATATTCATAAATTTCAGGACCAAAATCTAATTATATTCACGCACTAAGGAACTCAGCCAAAAATAGCGAAAAATTAGAAAAAAAAAAACAAGTTCAGTCGGGTAAACCGACTAAGGTATACCCTCACTTTGTGAGTAATGTAATAACGGGTGATCCAAGTAGATATACTTTTTTCAATAGCATTTTTTTGACAGATCACGTGTGAGTCGTGTCATGCTATTTTTGTTAATTATTGTATGGCATTTCATCATAGAAAGACTTACGCCTGAACAACGTTTACAAATCGTTCGACTTTATTACGAAAATTCACGTTCTGTGAGGAATGTTTTTCGTGCACTTCGCTCAACATATGTATGGTCAACATAATCGGCCTACTACCCAGCATTCATTATTGGATAATATTCGACCGAATAGACCACGTCCAGCACGCAGTGAAGAAAATGTAGCAGACGTAGCTGAGAGTGTACACGAAGACCGTGGAGAGTCGATTCGGCGCCGTCCGCAGCAAATCGGACTGACGTATGGAACGACTTGGCGCATTTTACGTCGAGATCTTAAATTGAAAGCATACAAAATACAGCTTGTGCAAGAACTGAAGCCGCCCGACCTTCACAAGCGACATCGCTTCGCTCTATGGGCTCCTGAAAAGTTCCAAGAAAATTCGGCGTTTTCGAGCCAAATTTTTTTCAGCGATGAGGCCCATTTCTGGCTCAGTGGGTATGTAAACAAGCAAAATTGCCGCATTTGGGACGAAGAGCAACCTAAAGATATTCAAGAGCTGCCACTTTATCCAGAAAAAACAACGGTTTGGTGTGGTTTGAGGGCCGGTGGAATCATCGGTCCATATTTCTTCAAAAATGATGCCGGTGAGAACGTAATCGTCAATGGCGACCGTTATCGTGCCATGATAACCGATTATTTGATGCCTGAAATTGAAGCTCGTGATCTCGGCGACATGGTTTCAACAAGACGGCGCCACTTCCCACAAATCGCACCAGTCAATGGATTTATTGAGAGAACACTTCGGTGAGCAGATAATTTCACGTTTTGGGCCGGTCCATTGGCCACCAAGATCGTGTGATATCAAACCGTTAGACTTTTTCCTGTGGGGATAGTAAAGTCTAAAGTTTATGCGAACAAACTCGTTTCGATTCAGGCCTTGGAGCAAAAAATCACGCGTGTCATTCGCTAGTTACCGGTCGAAATGCTCGAACGAGTCATCGAAATTTGGACTCAACGGATGGACCATCTGAAACGTAGCAGCGGCCAACATTTGATAGACATAATCTTCAAAAAATAAATGGCAACGAATGTTCTTTCAAATGATAATAAACATTCCCCATTCAAATTGAATTTTCTGAGATTTTTTCTTTAAAAAATTAGGGAACCTCGAAATAGATCACGCTATACTACTCACCAGAGAAGCACGTTATGTACTGATTAGTTGGTATCCATACTCCAAATGGTATTATTGCAGCAACAAAACACGATATTTATGACTATAGGCTGTGTTAGGCAAAGAAGCTCAGTAAACCAAATCGACCACATCGCCATTAGCAGAGCTGCAGAACCATAAAATCATCACCATCTTCTCATATGAACCATAAAACTCATCGTTGTCGCTGTGAAGAAGTAAACGAAACTGCACAATGGATTCGATATCCATAAATTTCAGGACCTAAATCTAATTATATTCATGCACTAAGGAACTCAGCCAAAAATAGCGAAAAAAACAAGTACGAAAGTTCAGTCGGGTAAACCGACTTAAGAATCCCCTCACCTTCAGTCCCAAAAAGTATTCGTAAATCAATATTTCACTAAATGTTAAAAAATTGTGGGGGAGGTACTAGAAGCTGTGGACCAAAATGGGCATTCTTCGAACTTAGGCGGAGATATGTAGAGAAAACAAGTAAGAAAGTTTCAGTCGGGTAAGCCGACTAAGGTACACACCATCACTTTGTGAGTAATATAATATTGGATATTACACGAATTATTTTGTCAGTTTGTGTGGAAGGTAGCAGAAGGGGTAGATACTTTAAATATATTGCACTGTGCCGAATTATAAGCGATTATGTGGACTGGTATATTAACGTTATGAGATATTAAATTGTGGTATGAGGCATTATAAAAGCATTGCACTGTACAAAATTTCAAGCACTTTTATACACTGGTATTAATGTTATAAGCTGTTAACTTTTGGTGCATAATGGTACCTTTGTCTGGGAGGTAGCAAAAGGGCGTGACAATAACGCCCATTTTTCACTGGACTGTAGGCACAATAAAAGCATTACACTGTACAAAATTTCAAGTATTTTTATACGCTGGTATTAATGTTATAAGCTGTTAACTTTTGGTGCAAAATGATGCATTTGTGTGAGAGGTACCAAAAGGGGCGTGGCCACTTCCACCAGAAGGAGCGGACCAATATGGCCCATCTTCGAACTTAGCCGGAGATAGAAAAAAATATTACCACATAGCAAATTTGAAGTCAATCGGTTACTCCTTTCGAGAGTTATCGTGCGCGCCAGCCAGCAGACAGACAGACGGACGGACATAGCTTATTCGACTTAAAATGACCCAAAACGGATTTCCGCCGAACATACTTGGGATCTTGGGGCACTCCTTTGATGTGTTACACTTTTGGCTCGTAGCAAATGATATATAAATATAGGTGAATCTGCGAGCTACACATTGAAGCTATCTTAACAGAATCGACAGAAATTCAACCTCCGAAAAAAGTTCAAGGCTACTGACAGAGAAGCCATGCGCGGGGCCCAAAAGGACAAACTAAAGTGGCCAGAAGATGCTCAGATTGCAGGTGATACAAACCAAAGCCGCGATATATACAAAATTACTAAAAAGCTTTTAAACAAGATCACCAATAAAATATTTTGGTCCAACACTATGCAAATATGCTGACCACGGGCACACCTACGGCACAACCAATATGCCATTGTAATAATACACACACTGAATGAAGTGCCACATTCACAACCATCCCGAACCACAGAGATCATCGAGGCAATAGCCGTTCTTAAAGAAATGGAATCTAACAGAGTGCACAAATTGCCCTTCTTAGCATGGCTAATAAAATCATAGCAAACATCGTAAATAGTAGGCTCAGTGCGTCACTGGACAAGACCTTATATGAGAACAAGCAGGATTCAGAGGCCAAAAGTCATGCATAGACCATATAAATAGCCTCCTTGTCATAGTTGAACAGTCGTTGGAATGAAGAGGTGTACCTAAGAAAATAATTGGTATAATCTAAGAACCCTATACCAATACATACTAGGGATGTAACGAAAGTGACTTTAGCGAAAGCGAATATTGAAATATATTTCTTGCGAATGCGAAAGCGAATAGTGAAATATGCATTTTTGCGAAAGCGAATGCAAATAATAGTTTGACCCTTTAGTACCAACAAATTTAAGGAACTGAATTGATACTTTTCCAGGATATTCAAGTATTAAGAATGTTTTCCATAGTTTTACCTCCTGTTACCACAAGCACAAACATATTTCTTCAACTGTTTTGAAGGGAAGTGGTAGAGGTTTTCATTGGTATTAATATCTTCAAATTGTGTGAATGGAATAGGGAGATTTAATACTTTTAACAAATGGAAGCGAAAACTGAAATATATTTTTGCGAATGCGAATACTCCAAAGATGGTTTTTGCGAATGCGAAAGCGAATGTCCAGATTGGATCTACAAGCGAATGCGAATGTCCAGATTGGATCTACAAGTCCAATAGTCCTCATCTATTCCCAGGATGGGGACTGGACTCTGATCCACATTGGATCTACGAATCCTATAGCCCCCATCTATTCTCAGGATGGGGGCTGGACAGTGATCCCAGACTGGTCACCAGTCCTAGATTTTCTGGAGTCTAACTGGTAGTATCTTCGGCTACGCAGTCTGACCAGAGCACTTAATCTGGTTCCGGGAGTCAGGAAAGCCCTCGGAACGCAGGTCCCGGCCTGGTGAGGACCCTGTTGGGTGCAACGTGGTGGCTGTGATTTAAACCAAAATCGCTGGGAGAGAATGGTCTCGGATGTGGAGTTGCAAACCAACCGGGAGCCATGACCCTAAGAATGGCAGGAGTTTTAGATGGGCTCCGCTCCTAACCAAGGAGGAGGGAAAAAGTGGCCAGAAACACGGAATTGATTGGTACTCATGCACATTGTGCGTGGGCGCGTTGGTCGACGCATGTATTCACCCAGGTGTTTAGAGCACGGTGGGGTTAAGCCTAACGGCAGGAATCCACCTAAATCCAAATACCATCTGTTCTATAGATTACTCCAACTCCTCGTCGTCTCCACAGCGTTTGCAAAAGTCATTATGCAAGGCCTTGAATCTCTCTGCGTACCGTCGGATAAGCCAGTGACCCTTCACGACCGACACGATAAGTGAGACTTCCGGTCTCGACAACCACAGCAGCATTGGCGCATTTTGTTTACCTGCCATTTGTTGCAGTAAGGGCACTATCTCTCGAGAAGAGCTCGCAGGTCGCTAGAGTCAATTTTTCGGGAGCGTGTTAGATAGTTCCTAGTCTTGCAAGTTCATTTGCTTAACAGTTCCCAGGTATGTTCTTGTAGACCGGCACACATATCAGGGGAATACTGAACTGTTTTGATGTCTCATTAAGAGATCTGCAGCAGTCGAGGGCAGTTTTTTCATTCATGAATATGGTTTCCAGGGACTTGATAGCAGCCTGACTACCAGAGAAAATATTAATACCGACTTTGGTCACAACATTAATTTTCAGACAATCCGCCAGCTCGACAATAGCTAAGATTATTGCCTGGTAAACACTACAGTAATCAGGCAGTCGTTTTAGCTAAAGTTCCTCAGAAAAGACACCAAAGCCCACTTGGTTGTTGAGTTTGGAACCGCATGTATAGAAGTTCACGAATCTCCCATCTCCTGGGATTCGACCATTCCACTCTGATCTATCAGGTATAAAAGTGAGATACTTCTTGGTCAACAGTGCCCAGAAGATCAGGCATTGTGTCTAGTGACAGTTCCCTAAGTCTCATCGCAGAACATGCGGCATACGAGTTTTGCACATTCTATGATGTCTAGAGGCATTAATTTTTATACCCTACACCACACTGTGGTACAGGGTATTATAAGTTTGTTTCACGGCAGATGTTTGTAACACCTGAAAATAACACAGCTAGACCCACCTTAAATTATACCGATCGACTCAGAATCACTAGCTGAGTCGATTTAACGATGTCTGTCCGTCCGTCCGTCCGTCTGTCCATGTAAAGTTGTTCGTCGACTACAGGTCGCAATTTCACTCCGATCGTTCTGAAATTTTGCAGTTTAGAGTATTTCGCGGCTGTTAAGATCGCTATTGAATTTGGTTGAAATCGGTTCAGATTTAGATATAGCTCCCATATATATCTTTCATCCGATTTGGCCCTTTAGTCCTATAGAAACTGTATTTTACATCCAATCGTTTTGAAATTTAGAATGGTGGAGTTTCTTGATCCATGAACCAACATTGCCGAATTTGAAAAAAAACGGTTAAGATTTAGCTATAGCTCCCATATATATGTTTCGTCCGATTTGGCCCTTTAGTCCTATAAAAGCAGTATTTTACATCCAATCTTTTTGAAATTTAGAATGGTAGAGTTTCTTGATCCATGAACCAACACTACCGAATTTGAAGAAAATCGGTTAAGATTTAGCTATAGCTCCCATATATATGTTTCGTCCGATTTGGCCCTTTAGTTCTATAGAAGCTATATTTTACATCCAATCGTTTTGAAATTTAGAATGGTAGAGTTTCTTGATCCATGAACCAACATTGCCGAATTTGAAGAAAATCGGTAAAGATTTAGCTATAGCTCCCATATATATGTTTCCTTCGATTTGGCTCTTTAGATCCAATCGTTTTTATACCCTACACCACACTGTGGTACAGGGTATTATTTAAGTATAAAATGTCCCAAAAGTAAATTTATGTAAACAATTTATACATGAATTACAAAATTTATATATCAGAGTTATTCAATATTACGAGAGTGGTGTAGGGTATTATATAGTCGGCCCCGCCCGACTTTAGCCTTTCCTTACTGGTTTTAGTATAACATTTAATGCCTCAGTTGGTGTCGTTCTCAGCGCACCAGTGATACACAGAACAGCCATTCGCTGGACCTTGTTTAGTATTGCGCAGAAGGTGGACTACTACTGCCGTATACAACGAATAAACTATATGCGGGTTCAGATTCAGCGTTTTCCTATTGCCCTTTGCAGGTATATAGCACAACAACAGCCTTCTTTACACTTTCCATAACGTTGAATTTGAATAACAACTCACTTTCTAGTAAAATACCTAAGTATTTTCCGCTCTCAGAGAAGGAAACTTCAACTGTTGGTACCTTATTTCTCCTGGTAAAAAGAAGTAGTTCTGGCTTGGTTGGGTTAACGCGAAGACCATTATTGGAAGCCCATCTTGCGGTTGTATGAAGTACCTGCTATAGTATATTCTATATACCCGTATGTCTCTAAGAGTAATCGGAAACATCCCTCTACCGTGTATTGTCTCTTTCTGCTAACGTACACCTACTCCGATAGGGCCGAAAACCTAAAAATGCTGGAAACGGAATCAGGAAAGTCGGGCCACAGAATAAATATTGCAAACAGCATGGTAATGAGGATAAACACAACAAGAAATACATCCTTCAAGATTCAGTATGTAGAGCTCACAGATGAACAATTTCTGCGTTTTACCCAGCAACGGATGCTCCATCATGGAGTAAGGCCTGCATGAAGGCCTTCTTGTATATGAACCCGTCTTTTTCACTTTGCCTCTGCCATAGTGTGAATGTGAATTCAAATCGTTGACTTTGCTGGCTTTAAACTAATTGTGGGAATTACTTTGGGATGAAACGAAGCACTTGTCTCTTCTTATGAGCGGCGGCCCCAAAACAACATAAATGTTCACGAGTTCCAAGAATTCATTTAAATTTGAATTTGTTATGTTGTTATAATTAAATGCATCTGAGTGACTTCAAAAGGTTCTCCTTTATGTACGTTGGCATATTATCTATTTTATATGCTAAAACAATTATGCCATTCGCATCATATAATTCCCAATTGAAATGTGTGCGATGATATATGTATATGAAATCCTATGCTTTTGCTAGGATTCTGAAGGCAAAATCAGCAAATTAGTTTGAAATGAAAAATCCGATTAGTCTATTTTATCGTTAAGGAATAAATTTGCAGTAATTATATTTAAAAAAGTCTTAGTCAGTTGTTAAATCTGTAGGATTTTTTGGGGGAGATTCTCAATCCGAATATTTTCACATTTTCTAGGACTTTTGATAAATAGCAATGTTTTGGGATCTAAAAAGGGCGAGATTCAAACTCGCGAACACAGAAAAGAACATGTTTCCAAGGATCTCGGACTTGGAAAAATTATTTGATAGCTTTGACCTTAAATTCATAATGTTTTTGACGATTTCGGAAGATTTTGCATCAATTTAAATTCGCTACTTTTATCCAGGTATTGCCGCATTGTGAAAATTTTCTAAATTTTTTGCTCGTACAAATTTGTGCGAAAAGTGTTCATATTTTTGGGTTGCGCCCATATGTATAAAATTGTTTATCCAGAGTTCTGGCTATATTCTCTGGATTGTGTTAAATTAAGTGAACTGTGTAATCACTCGAACTTGTGATTCTTCTCATTCATCAAGATACAGTGCCGGTCATAACTATTGGTACATAAATCATCATTTTTATATTATTAAGATTATTTTTCAGAAACATATAGAATTCCATTCTACACAGTAGCAGGAAAAATCTTTGAAATGACAACCAAATGGCAAATCAGGAGATCAATTTGTAATAAACCAGTATTGAAAGGCTAAAGTCGGGCAGCGCCGACTATATAATAGCCTACACCTTTCTACTTAGATTGGATAACAATGAAATATCCAATATATACTTAACAAAAATTTGTTTACACAATTTAGCCAAATAGGACGAGACATATCTAAATCTGAACCGATTTTCTTCAAATTGAGCAATGTTGGTCCGTGGATCAAGAAACTTTACCATTCTAAATTTCAAAACAATTGGGTGTAAAATACAGCATCTGTAGGACTAAAGGGTCAAATCGGACGAAACATATATATGGGAGCTATATGTAAATCTGAACCGATTTTCTTCAAATTCAATAGGCCCCTTTCCGGGTACGAAAGACTCCTTACTGCAAAATTTCAGCACGATCGGAGTGAAAGTACGACCTGTACTCAACGGACAACTTTAGATGGACAGACAAACGGACGGACGTACAGACCGCAACCTCCACCTCTTCTTTGCTGGCAAATCTTTTTTCGTCGAGCCCTTTCTTCATAATCGGAAGCAAAAAATAATCCGAGGGAGCTAAATCTGGCGAATAATTGATTTTGGCCATCACAATGGTGGATGTGTGAACTGAGCCATTGTCTTGATTGTGAGCAAACGCGGCACCCATCGTTCAGCTCAGCTTTCTCATCATCAAATTTTAGGTAAATATGCCACGTATAGAACTTTTTGAAATGCCTATGGGTCAGCATATTTAATATCGACCTATGTAGTTTATTTTTGGCTAAAATGTTTGTAAGCAGTTACAAATACGTCAAATAAGATTTCGCAATCATTTTTTTGTTTAAACATTTTTGTTTAAAAAATTTTATAAGCATTTTAATTTTTGAAAAAATTAAAAAAATGAGTTTTTGTGTTTTACGAAATTTGTAATTGCTTTCGAACGGCTGAACCGATTTTTCAAATTTTACTTTGTTTAAAAGAGGACACAATGCGCCATTTTTTCTGAATTTGTTAAAAAACTTTGTCGAAAGTTTTTTTACGTTTTTTTTTATAAAAACCTTCGTAAAAATTCATAAAAATAGCAGAATATTCGTCGCACTCTCACAAATCCAGAACAGTAAAAAATTTTTGTGAGACTCAATATTTGTAAAAGTTATGGACGAAATACCAAGACTAGTCTGACAATTTTCGTCTGTTTTTGTAAAACACTGCACAGTTGGATGAATTAAAAAGGGGAAATAATTCGACCGTTTCTTAACCAAACAACCGATTGCGACCAAACTTGGCATGTTGGATGAAGAGATGTTAGAGAAGTTAAGTTTTATATTAGTGCCCCCATTGTCAGACTGGGTTGGAGCTTGAGGGCCTCAAAGTTGGCCACATCGGGTGAAGAAAATGTTCAAGCGCGTGTAACTCGTGTTTCTCTTCCGATTTATAAAATCGGTTCAGCCGAGCGAGAGCAATTACAAATTTCGTAAAACACAACTTTTTTTTTTAATTTTTTCAAAAAAATTTTAAAAAAAAAAATTATAGCGAGATCTTATTTTACCTATTTGTAACTGCTTATAAAAATTTTAGCAAAAATAAACCACATAGGTCGATATTAAATATTCTGACACATATGACTTCAGCTAGCTCATGAACCTTCAACCGACGATCATCCAATACCATTTTGTGGATTTTTTTCTGGCGTGGACATCTCAATTGGTCGACCACGACCACTTGGCAGACTACCCCAAAGAATAAGTAACTTTGCTTAGGTTAGATTAGGTTGAAGAGCGGAGACGTTTAAACGTCTCATTTCCATGGACATACACTTAAGCCAGTGGTTCGGCCTGTTGTGCGCTCCTTATTTATGATCTTTTTATACATCACGAGTTACAGAAAATCGGTACTAGACACGAATTTTCTCAGTATCTTCCAGTCATTTCCTCTGAGATGAGTCAAGTCTGGAAATATGTCGGACCCGAAATGTTGGGATCTTGCATGTGTGAAAGACGGGCAGTGACACAGAAAATGTTCCATCGTTTCGATGTTAGAACGCTCATCATCATGAAAGTTGTTTGAAATGACACATTTCAATTGAAAGTATTATTCGAGTATTACATATCGGTGACTAATTTTTCCATGTTTACAAATTCAATGAGATCGTTTTCTTTTGAGTGCTCAAAAAAAACAAAATAGCGTGGCGCCTTAAACCCAAAAAATATTTTATAGGGTTGCCATATCTCAAGAAAGTAATTTCTGCAAACTACTACCGCCATCTCTATGTCAGTTCTGCTAATTTTGGGACCGCCATTGTATTTGTTTCAATGATCATCCACAATATTTGAGAATTTTTCTAACAATTCTAATTTTCACTTTAAAAAGATAACTGAGAGTATAAATCATATCCCGAAGAAAAAATCCTTAATATAAGAACAATTTGTTAAGTATTTCCCTTACTTTTTCCATATATTTAAAAATCGTAATTTCCGGGCAAAAATCCTCAAATCGTCATGTACTTTTTTTTGGCTCTAAAAATCGTTGAAATGAAGATTAATAGTCATTTCTGCCATCACTGGGAGGCTATTTCAAAAACAGACTGCATTATCCCATGTATCTAAATCGACTTCAAAATTTTATGTCGCGAATAAATGTAGACCAATTTGTGTATTGTATATGTTAATAAATAATTATTTTGTCTTGGCTTTTTGTTAGGAGCTTCCACAATACTCGTATTCTGATTGTGATAACAATAACATTGGCCGGTACCGTACATGGTTTATGGGTGCAATCATTATTATTCTAACAGCAGCTAAACAGAAGGAACCCAAATGGGCTTGCATTGCCACTACCACTGACGATCGGTAGTAAGCACGCGCAGCGCGAGATTATTTCACTGATGACATGGTACACCGTACATCGTAACCCACAAGAATCACCAATCACGGCACCGTTCCGCTCCGCAACGCACCATACCCTGCCCCACCACATCAATGCAATAAGCGAGTTTAGTCAACGCCAACAATAACAACAAGGGTTAAGTTCTTTGGGTTATGGTCTTAAGTCTGGCTTTGGTTGTGACTTGTTCTTGGAGCTGGGCCAGCGTTTTATTCTGCGCAAATAAATGGCTAAATACCAAATCAAACAAGAGGCGAAATAATTTTGTTGTCTCGCCTGAGGCCAAAAGTGCCAACGATCTAAAGGAATGGATGGATGGACCCCAAACTGAACTACACTCACTCACTTCAGCAAAGGTGCTACAGCTAAGATAGGGATGGAGATGAGGATGGGGATGATGAGGACGATGCGTCGTCCTCCGCTGAGGCAGATGGAACCGAGGCTTATGGATATCAAGCACAAGAGTGCGGCAACTGATAAACTGTGGTCAGCAGATCACTTATTATTAATTTTAGTGGCTTTAAAATCACCAACTCTGAAAAAGTCCCAACTGTGAAAGAAGGCAATAAAAAAACAACCTCAACACCAGCTCAGTCAGGCAGACAACTGGTCACTTTGACCCGAGGCAATATTGATACGAATGTCTACTATATATGCAATGTTCTCCGTGCCCTCCCTCCAATCATATGTACGAGGAGAGTTTGGAAAAGCATATGATAGCCTATGCATACAGCTGAGCCATAAAATAGTTTACACGTTGAGAAATTAAAATAATTGAAGAGCAGACCGGGTATAGACTACCCTGACATACGTATTGGTCTTTACATTTATGAAGAGATTTTATTACAAACTAATAATTAAAGACTAAAGTCGGGAAGGGAATACTACTCGTATATAATAGCCTACTCACCCAGCACAATTTCTCATTACCAAATAATCCGACGAGTAAGCAAAGTTCGATAATGGCAAGTACTTATTATTTAGCCACTTTTCTCATTATTTTAACATGGGGATGTCATTGGAGGAAAGTACTTCCCAAAAGTATACAATAAAGTAGCATAATAAGTACTTATTTGTAGCATAGGCATATCACATTGAAGAAAGTTGTAGTTTGCACTTTCTGTAATGAGAAAAACCTAGACTTGGAGAGAGAGAAGGCACGTAGTTTCGTGAAAACTACTACACGAGCGAACACGTAATGTTGAAGTGATTGCCTTAACTATGCGGGGTAAAAAATAAGAGACCAAGTTAAGTTTTATATTAGTATTTATTAAACCTGTCCTTTTGAGAAGAGATGTGGTTCCCTCGGCTGCCGTGAATAAAAGAGGCAGATACAAGGTTTTGTTTATTTGAGAAACCTCGGTTTTTACAATAAATGGCGGAGAGGAAAGTGAAATTGGAAATAACAATTAAGCCAAGTTTTAGAAATAATTTACAGAGCTGGGAAATATAATTTTTAATATGTACACAAATTCTATTACAAATTGTTAATGTTCAACAAGCTTGAACATACTCCCCCCCTTGGCCAATAAGGCCAATATGGTTTATGGAGTCTCTTAAAACGAAGTGTTTTGATGTCGTGGATTCCAAACGTACATAGGAGAAATGAATTGATGACATATTTTTGTTACAAAGGTGGTTTTAGAACTGTTAAGTTTCGGCATCAAAGCTGGCTGCACCATATGCTTATTTTCCCCCATTGAACTTCGGGACAATTGTGACCTTCTTATCATCAATGGTATATGTAGTTGGTTAACTTTAATGATGAAGTAAGATAGCCACAGCCAGGCGGAGATGTCTGGCATCCAGTTTAAGATCAGTTAGATGTGTATTATATTGGACGAGGGTCGTGTTGCTACGTCTTCATTCTCGATTCATAATATCGTATAAACTCCGCTACGATCTGAATTTGGAAGTTGGTTGGGCCATAGGGAATAAGCTGAATTTCGCCGAGTGTATGATTTGAACCAGGAACCTTTGGGTTGTGAATCGGACACACTACGACTGTGCTAATGTTTGAGTTAGGTTTCCTCCATCTACTGCATGGTTTGATTAGGTGTGAAGTGTAGGCTGTTGGTCGTTGTCGTTCTGAACATGATGAACCTATTTGCTCACAAATGGCTTCGGGGGCGACAAAGAAAACATCTATAAATATATTAAAAAATTAGAGTAAATGTTTACACTGAATAGTTTTTAGTTTCGGCTTAGCTGAAGCTGGTCGACATCAAGGATTCATTTATAACCAGATTTGTATCCTCTTCTTCTGGCTCCCAGGGGTTGATTAGGTATCCAACGGTGGAATATTAAATTTTTAAATACCCATTTTTATCGCTCATGGTTCTTTTATATTTGTATGTTGAAAAGGAGCTTATGATCATGAAGCTGAAAGAAAAGTAAAATTCGAAAGAAAAATCGCAATATATTTCCTCTTGAAATAGTTCGATTTGAATTGTTTCCATAAAGCTATAAACGACTTGTATTGAAAGCTGACTTTAACCATCACCAATGTCGGTTATTATGGCGGCTTGTTTTGTTCTAGTTGATATGATTTGGATTCGTACTTCTTCCTGTTGAAAGCCATATAAATAATATATTTTTAGATAGAGATGAGACGAGACGAGAGAGAATTTGCTATTTTTCAATCATCCAAATTTTAAATGATTGGAATAAATGTAATTAGAATTGTAGTACAATTTTTTAACATGCACTAATTATTTTTGTCCCAATATAAAAAGTTAATTTCTGAAATTAGTCTTGGTTGGGGTTTGAACCACTGACTTCTCGGGTTTTAGTGCGACGTCCTATGCACCAGGCTATCGTAGGCGAGTGATGGTGTATTTCGTGTATATTTAAATCTTCGGAGAGGCGAGATTTTGCTTCAATTAATGTAATTCCATTTTAAAAGCGCATAAAACACTTTTTTCAATTAAAAAAATTTGCTTAGAAATTTAACCTTGGTAGGGATAGAACCCGCGACCTCCCGCTTACGAGTCGGATGTTGTAGCGCTGAGCCACTAGCGGATGCTGTAATTGGCTGGCTATTGAAGTGGTGGGTGTGTTGACATTTGACGTAATTTAAAGGAGGTTTTTTTAATTGCAATTAGGCATTACAGAAGCGAATTTGGATTTCTATTAATAGAATTTAAAAGGGAACATGTACCAAAAGAGAGTTGGATAACAACATGTATGTTTGTGTATATGCGTATGAATTTTAACAATATTGGAAATGCAAATTTATTTGCATTCATTTGGGGATTTTACATATTTTAATATTCTCTTGTTCTTTTATTGTGTACTCTGTTGCTTATGGAATTTTGTTGAGTTATGATTAACACAAAATAAGATCTAGAAAAAATTCAAATTCTTCGCAGGTATGGATTGAACCAAGATTTATAATATTGAGAGTTTAGCGTATACACAATTGTGCCACGAAAGCTATATGAATATGTGGTTTGGAACGATAATTAATCGCCGATGTGCAGATCACAGACTTTTGAAGTAAATATTTATGGAAGTTTGGAATTATTTTACAAAGATCATTCCAAACTGAAACCAATATGAGACACTTGGGAAAATCATGCGCGAAAATATGTGTGGAACAGAGAAACAAAGTTATGTAAAAATTTTTCGAGTTGCACTTTTCACTTTTTGAAATGACACTTGTTGAATGTGAATGTGAATAAATGGCGTGAATATTGCAATTTATGCCAGTGTAATCTAAATTAGAAATTGATGCTTGATCATATAACACTAGTAAATTTTTATACTTTGTTTGATTTTTTAAGCGATTCACAGCACTGAGAGCTGAGAGATATAGTAACATATGATATGCGAAACATATGTTTCTTAATCTGCTGATGAGATTAAAGATGTGTTGCGTTTGTTTTGTGCGCAACAGAGATGTTGGTTGATTTAATGGACTGTATAAATTATAATTAGTTCTTGACGTGAAATGTAATGTATGTACCTGTCGGTAAGTTGAGCGATGTTCTATACCAGGTAGTCGGTAAAGAGACAGAGAAAGATGAAATATACCTCCTATTCGGTATATGCTCAGTTATCCACGACAGCGAGAGAATTAAAAATGATGAGAGTAAGCGGGTGTTCCACAGTGCTGCTTCAAAGGAGGCTCGATAGGACCATGAAGAAAGTTGTAGTTTGCACTTTCTGTAATGAGAAAAACCTAGACTTGGAGAGAGAGAAGGCACGTAGTTTCGTGAAAACTACTACACGAGCGAACACGTAATGTTGAAGTGATTGCCTTAACTATGCGGGGTAAAAAATAAGAGACCAAGTTAAGTTTTATATTAGTATTTATTAAACCTGTCCTTTTGAGAAGAGATGTGGTTCCCTCGGCTGCCGTGAATAAAAGAGGCAGATACAAGGTTTTGTTTATTTGAGAAACCTCGGTTTTTACAATAAATGGCGGAGAGGAAAGTGAAATTGGAAATAACAATTAAGCCAAGTTTTAGAAATAATTTACAGAGCTGGGAAATATAATTTTTAATATGTACACAAATTCTATTACAAATTGTTAATGTTCAACAAGCTTGAACACACATAAATAGGCATATCACATAGATATGAAGAAATGGTAATTTAAAGTGATTTTTTGCATATTGTCGCGCATTTTTCTTGAAACAAACAATTTCATCATACCAGATTCGAATTTCTGAACCCAAACACCTATGTGAAAAATTCTTCAACGGTCTAAAATTATACGATATATATAATAATTAATGGTATTTTCATTCAAATCTGCACGTATTATATGAAAACATGTTGAAAAATAAACCAGTAAGGAAAGGCTAAAGTCGGGCGGTGCCGACTATATAATACCCTACACCACTCTCGTAATATTGAATAACTCTGATATATAAATTTTGTAATTCATGTATAAATTGTTTACATAAATTTACTTTTGGGACATTTTATACTTAAATAATACCCTGTACCACAGTGTGGTGTAGGGTATAAAAACGATTGGATCTAAAGAGCCAAATCGGATGAAACATATATATGGGAGCTATAGCTAAATCTTTACCGATTTTCTTCAAATTCCGCAATGTTGGTTCATGAATCAAGAAACTCAACCATTCTACATTTCAAAACGATTGGATGTAAAATATAGCTTCTATAGAACTAAAGGGCCAAATCGGAAGAAACATATAGATGGGAGCTAAAGCTAAATCGTAACCGATTTTCTTCAAATTCGGTAGTGTTGGTTCATGGATCAAGAAACTCTACCATTCTAAATTTCAAAACGATTGGATGTAAAATACAGCTTCTACAGGACTAAAGGGCCAAATCGGACGAAACATGTATATGGGAGCTATAGCTATATCTTAACCGATTTTCTTCAAATTCGGTAGTGTTGGTTCATGGATCAATAAACTCTACCATTCTCAATTTCAAAACGATTGGATGTAAAATACAGCTTCTATAGAACTAAAGGGCCAAATCGGACGAAACATATATATGGGAGCTATAGCTAAATCTTAACCGATTTTCTTAAAATTCGGTATTGTTGGTTCCTGGATCAAGACACTCTACCATTCTAAATTTCAAACTGATTGGATGTAAAATACAGCTTCTACAGGACTAAAGAGCAAAATCGGACGAAACATATATATGGGAGCTATAGCTAAATCTTAACCGATTTTCTTCAAATTCGACAATGTTGGTTCATGGATCAAGAAACTCTACCATTCTAAATTTCAAAACGATCGGATGTAAAATACAGCTTCTATAGGACTAAAGGGCCAAATCGGACGAAACATATATATGGGAGCTATAGCTAAATCTTAACCGATTTTCTTCAAATTCGGCAATGTTGGTTCATGGATCAAGAAACTATACCATTCTAAATTTCAAAACGATAGGATGTAAAATACAGCTTCTATAGGACTAAAGGGCCAAATCGGACGAAAGATATATATGGGAGCTATATCTAAATCTGAACCGATTTTCTTCAAATTCGGCAATGTTGGTTCATGGATCAAGAAACTCTACCATTCTAAATTTCAAAACGATTGGATGTAAAATACAGCTTCTATAGGACTAAAGGGCCAAATCGGACGAAAGATATATATGGGAGCTATATCTAAATCTGAACCGATTTCAACCAAATTCAATAGCGATCTTAACAGCCGTAAAATACTCTAAACTGCAAAATTTCAGAACGATCGGAGTGAAATTGCGACCTGTAGTCGACGAACAACTTTACATGGACAGACGGACGGGCGGACGGACGGACGGACGGACATCGTTAAATCGACTCAGCTAGTGATTCTGAGTCGATCGGTATACTTTAAGGTGGGTCTAGCTGTGTTATTTTCAGGTGTTACAAACATCTGCCGTGAAACAAACTTATAATACCCTGTACCACAGTGTGGTGTAGGGTATAATAAGAATTAATTTTTAAAGTTGATTCTTGAATTAATTGCAACAAATAGACTATTGGATAGAAATTGTCCTGATATCATTCAATTTCATAAAAATGCATAAAACTTCTTCAGTGTAAGCCCTAATGGAAGAACCACTTTTTCGACATTCAATGCAACTTCTTAAAGTTAATGCAACTCTGCACTATCTACAAAGTCAGAGTTTTTATTTAAAAAATTATTTCTTTGTGTGTAAGATATAACATTGCTCTCATGCTGTTTCTGGTCGACCCTCGTATATTTTTTGGGTGATCTTATTTTGAAGGCATGCAGATGATGATTGGGGCACAGATGCGCCACTAACGGAGTTAGTATTTTTTGTGAGTGAATCTTTGTGAGCTAAAGTTCGCCTTAGATGTTGCCCCATTCTCCATACGATTTGGCATTGTTTTGGGCCAATTTTAATTAGTTTTGCTTCAAGCTAAAATATCAGCGTCATCATATTCGTCGTTGTGGTTGTCGTCGACGCCACCATCACTGCGGTCACAGCCATTGTGCCTTGGTCAGTTCAATGTTGCCTATGCCAGTGACGTTTCGGCTTATTGTCTTAACCAATTTGCTTACCAAGATTTTGCCTTAATTTTTATGAGAAGTTTTTCTTTGTTTCGTTTCGTTTTGACTTCTTTGTCTCGTCTTTATAGTTCTGGTAAATGTCTGTCTGTCTGTCCGTCCATACGACGAGCATATGATTATTTTCCATTTCAGTTGAAGTAACGCCCATTTTTGGGTGAACATATTTCGGGTGACGTATATATAAATTGCGGCTTCATTTGTTGCAATTTTTTCTTTTATTTTTTTTGGTAAAATGTGTAGCGACAGTGCCCCGGACCTATGCGTTCCCAAACACAAATCGATTAAAATTCTTTGCGTCCGAAATTCCATTTGTACAGACATACTACACAACTGAATCATTTAATTATTTTGACCTGCCATATCCTTTATTATCGGCGTGGCCGTCTGATATTTAAATGCCAGAATTGAGATCCTTGAACAATTACACAAAATTAGAGTAATTCGTGGTTTGAACAGCAAGACGGTTGCCAACACAGTGGTATGGCATTGTTTTTAGATCTATATTCTTATATTTGTATTAAAAATATACTCGAGTTCGTTTAAGTAGGGAATACCTCAGCAATTATCAATTTACAAGAATGTTTGTAACACCTTTAAATATTGATCTGAGACCCCATAAAGTATATAAATTCTTAATCGTCGTAAAATTCTAAGACGATTAAGCCATGTCCGTCTGTCCGTCCGTCCGTCTGTTGTAGTCACGCTACAGTCCGTAATAATAGAGCTAGGCGGCTGAAATTTGGTATAGATACTTCTTATAGCTGCAGCTAACTTGGGATTGAAAATGGGCGATATCGGTTCATATTTAGATATAGCTCCCATATATAGCATCTAACTTTTTCATACTGTTCTCATCTACTATATTTTTTGTGTTTTCGGTGTTATTTTCTTTAGGTTTGAGTTATTTTGAGTGGTCACATGCTATCCATGGTTGAGGGTATATAAGATTCGGCATGGCCGAACTTAACGCTTTTACTTGTTTTTAAATCAGTTAATATTTTTTTTATATTCCACCGATGATGTCGCTCCCAAAAAGGCTTATTTAAGCCGTAAACACCACATTTTAGCTGAGACTTTTCAGTAAATAGACTATTTCGGCAAGAATTCATCTCAATAAAATTTTATTTTGTTGTAGTCCCCGTGTAGATGTAGCACTCAAAAAAGCTATTTTAATACATAAATACCATATTTTTCAGGTGAAGAGTTTGGCTTAAGAATTTGCGGCCTAAAAATTGCAGCGTTCGTTTTTTATATCCTACACCACACTGTGGTACAGGGTATTATAACTTTGTGAATTTGTTTGTAACACCCAAAAGGAGAAGAAATAGACCCATCGTTTATTATACCGATCGACTTAGAATCACTTTCTGAGTTGATTTAGCTATGTCCGTCTGTCCGTCTGTCTGTCTGTTTGTCTGTCTGTCTGTCTGTCCGTCTGTCTGTGCATGTATTCTTGTAATCAAAGTACAAGAGTATTCTTGTAATCAAAGTGGACGAAACCTTACACATATCTTTTTTTTGGACGTCCCTATTGAATTGGTTAAAATCGGTTCAGATTTTGATATAGCCCCGATATATACGTTACCCCGATTTGACATGTAAGCGCTGTAGAAACTGTATTTTATATCGGATCAGTGCAAAATTCGCCAGAAAGAGGTTTCTTATTACTCGAAGGAATACTGCCAAATTCGGAGAAAATCGGTTAAGATTTAGATATAACTCCCATATATATGTTACCCCCGATTTGACATGTAAGCCCTGTAAAAACTGTATTTTATATCCGATCAATGCGAAATTCAGCAGAAAGAGGTTTCTTATTACATGAAGGAATACTGCCAAATTCAGATTTAGATATAGCTTCCATATATATGTTACCCCCGATTTGACATGTAAGCGCTGTAGAGATTGTTTTTTATATCCTATCAGTACGAAATTCGACAGAAGGAGGTCTTTTTACATGAATGAGTATTCAGGGAAAATCGGTTCAGATTTATATTAAAGCTCCGTATATATGTTCCTCCTGATTTGGTATCAACCGCTATAGAAGTTGTATTTTACTTCCGGTCATTAAAATTTTCCAGAAAGGAACGAATTAGAACTTAGAATTTCTTCAATCAGTTTCGTTTCGGTACGATTGACGATTTGACGTGGTGTAAGCAAAGCAAAGCAAGTAAATATTTGTGTTACCGTTGATCCACTTTCGCCAAAGTGGAATTGTTTAAGATGTCGTTTCAAATAGACAAATCCAAGTTATACCAACAATTGTTTGAAAGTTTTAAAAAATCTCATACAAATACAAAACTACAAAAAGTACAGAAGTTAGTTAACGAAGTGTGGCGTAATTATAAGTTACAAGCAAAATCGGACAAGGAACTTGATATTATTGTCTCTAAGAGAATTGAAGAAGAATTGCAAGCAGCGACTAAGAATAAATCCAATCTACTACGATTTTTTTCCAAGGTGAGTGATGAAGTTAATGTAAATTAAACAATCACCCCTATCGCAGAAAAAATTTCACGTGAAATGTTTTGATCCCTAGAAAATACAAAGTAGAAATTGAAGTCTATAGGTATATTATTCTGCGTTAAAGAGATTTGCAATGAAGAAAATGATAACTACTCGTCTTAAAAGTCTATTCAAGTGGAATTATTTTCACTTTCCATTTTGATTATATCCCTTCAATTTTTCTGGGGAGCAAAACTTTTCACATGGAATTTTATTCACGATAGGGGTGAATATTAAATGTACTCACTATAGTGTGTATGTATTAATAAGACAAACATTAGCAGTACCTATAAAATGTTTTAATTTTTAGGCAACGAATACCTGTAAGCCTGCAGAAAAACCACAAATTATACAGCCAGCTTCAAATTCTAAAGAACAAAAAGACGACATAAACCCCGGAGTGGAATCACAACAGCAATGCGAAAACACAGAAAATACAGATAAACAGCCGAGAGCAAAACCTTCGCAGGAAGCTTTGAAAAATAAGATTGCTCTACTCGAAAAAAATCTGAATGCTTTGTATTCTGCCAGAGATAGTATGCCAAGCCGTGTTGAAGTTGATAAACAAATCAATAAGTTGCGCGAAGAATTAAAAACAGCGAAAATGTCTTTAAACAGGAAGATTCAAAACGAAGTTGCCCAGAAGAAACACAGAGATGGTATGAAAAGAAAGTTAGAAGATATTTCTCATGCAAATCCAGAAATAAAAAAAAACTATCCATGAGGGATTCAGTGGGACGGCCTAGCCTAGAAAATGATCAACCATTATTATTGAAAACAATTGCGGATATTGCTTTATTTGGCAGTGCAGCATATGATAGAAGACGAACATAATCTATTCGCAGTGTAAAAACTCTTGACGAATTAACACAAGAATTACGAAAAATCGGATTTGACATTAGTCGAAGTGGGACATATCTTCGTTTGATTCCCAGAAAATCTAATTCTGCAGAGGGACGAAGACATGTATCGACAGTCCCTGTAAAGCTCACTCGGGCTCAGACTGATCAGCACAAAAGCCACTTAGATAGCAATTTCGCTGAAACATCAATCCATTATTTGGAGAACATAGCATCCATACTTGGACCAGATCAAGTATTTTTCATATCTCAAGATGATAAAGCTCGGGTCCCTATTGGTGTAACTGCGGCAAATAAGCAAGCACCTCTTCTAATGCACATGGAATATAGAATCAAATTGCCTGATCACGACTGGGTAATCGCTGAGCGGCATAAATTAATACCATCAGTTTATGCTGGTATCAAAATCACTTCCAGTATGCTAGGACAACCGCAAGCCGTTGGATATTCTGGACCAACATACATCGCTATTCCAAGTGGAAAGCATAGTTCATCTACTGCAAATACTCATGCTCATGATTTCGAGACGCTTCTCGAACTTGAAGAGTTTCAAGCATTAGCTAAAACTGACCATGGGTTGGATGCACGTGGTGTTACAATTAATGAACATTTAGAAAGATCCAATTTCGAGTTTGCAGGAAATGTGTTAGCTGAGATATGGAGTTCAATGGAAATTGATGGCTATCATGTTACTGCACAATATGTTGGGCCGGGCGAACAAGATCTGCCTGATTTGCCAGATATTGAATGGTATTCAGAACATGTGCGTGAAAGCCAATACTTACTTCAAATTGTAAAATGTAGAAACATAGAATGCTGTCGTCCAAGAAGTGGCCTATTTAGATTACTAGACAACAGGTTTCTTCCACCACCAGTAAAAGTAAAACAAACAGTTGATGACTTGGTTTTGGATGATGGAGGGCAATTTCTCAATCTTCCAGTCAATTTAGCTCTACGCTTAAATTCTTCACTCAAAGATTTCCTACAAATGCCATACGATTATTTTTGTCCGACGGTAAAATTGAAGCTATTAAGTCGAACATGCAAAACGTGTGGTCTTTATCATACTTCCGTCAAGTCACTAAATCGTCACATCGAGAAGATCCATAAAAAAGTAAACACCCACACTGATATGAAAGTTAGGCCTTTAAGAGTGGCTGCTCGTCGTGCTAATGAACTGATGTGCATTATTCAAAATTTAGAGCACCAAGATGTTGAATGGCTCGATGAAAACGACGTAGACATTCCAAAATCGAATGAAAGTGAGCAGACACACAACATTGAGCAGCAAACATCCAATGTCATCGAAAACTTAGAATCATGGATTCGGGTGTCATGGACTGAAGACTGTTAATTGGAATTAATATGTACACCAAAAATTTAAAAGAATTTTGTTTAGTTCGTAATATTACTTAATAAGATTATAATATTTGTACTTTACTCTATGTTGAATACCGTATCAATAAAGTTTGTTTAAATGAATATTATGTGCGTTAAAGTCCTCTATCCTAAGCCTATTTTCTTATTTCTAGAATTTTAACTGCTGCTCATGAATGAATAACAAAAATAGAATACATTAAATGAAAAATGCATATAACAATGTTTACGTAAGCATGGGGGGGGGGGGGTAAGAGCTTTGCTTACTTTTGATGACAAGGGGGAGGGGGGGTAAATAATTGCAATAAATCTGCTTACGTAATACTTGAACGGCCCCTTATTGCAAATTATTATGGCAATGACCCTTATCGCATTGTTAGGGAGGTGTAGGGTATTATATAGTCGGCCCCGCCCGACTTTCTGCCTTTCCTTACTGGTTTTTTAATAATTTATTTAAACAAAATGGATCGTTTCATGATTTGCTCCATATCCAAAGTTTTTTCCATGGGGGGCCGTATATAAGATTTGGCATTGCCGAACGTAACGCTTTTACTTGTTAAATTTTGTAATTTCTTCTACAGAAGTAATGGGGTGGGATATGTTGGGGTGAATCCCACCATGCGGAGTAAATAACTAAATATTATCATATACTTGGATGTCTATGATACCGAAAAACTTTAAATTGTGAATATTAATTTTTTTGCGGTAATTTTTTTTTAAATTCCTATTGGTAGTTGCCTTTAGCATTTTTTTTAAGTATAAGCTCTATAAAGCCGGGATACCCTTCAGAAAAAATACTGACATATCGTCGACTTAATGCTATCTTGGTTCATAGATCGATCAAATTCAGATATCCGGGAAACTATTTTGATTTTCCAGTTCCATGTCTCCATTTTTATCTCGCCTTCTCCTTATGACTTATTATTTTACGTTCGTTTGATAATAATATACAAATTACTCTCCTTTAATACCCACCATCATTGTGGTCCATGCAGTACAAATTCAAAAATTTGTTTTTAAAAAATTGGATATGGACCGACCTGATAATAATTGTTTATATCTTTTTTTAATTGAAATTAATTACATAGAAATTAATGAGAATCATCAGGTGAATTGAAAGTTCGAACGATTGCAAGAAAATCTTACAATTTCATATATTTACAATACACTTTGTAAATATTTATATGCAGGATTGCCAATAAAAACATTTTATAAACAGTGTTGCCAATAAAATGTTTCACTGACAATAGCGCCACTGTCAGATGCATTAACCTCGCACATCTTACAATGTCATACGATTAATTGACAGTGACTTTTGTGCCAACGTTGCAGGACAAAAATTGTAAGTTCACACGGCCATTTGTCGCAATTTTCCTGGCAATATTGTAAGATCTTTGTATGTAATGTAATATATAACATTACACTAATTCAGCTGTCAATTTGTGTGGGAGGTACCAGAAGGGATTTAAAAAATACACATATTTTTCGGTAAACAGTATTTTCTTTAAATACATTGCACTGTGCCGAACTATAAGCGTTTATTTGCACTGGTATATTAACGTTACGACCTATTACATTTTGGAATGGTTTGGGAGGTACAAAAAGGGGCGTAGTGATAACGCCCACTTTTTACAAGACTGTAGGCACTATAACAGCATTACACTGTACAAGATTCCAAGTATTTTCATTCACTGGTATAAAAGTTATAAGCCCTTAACTTATGGTATAAAACGGTCCATTTGTGTGGGTTCAATTTTGATGCAAAATGGTCCATTTGTGTGTGAGGTACCAAAAGGGGCGTGGCAACTTCGCCCATTTTTCTCGAGGAAATGGAATTTCAGAAGATTCTAATAGTTAGTATAGATGTTATTAAAAAATAAATATTTCACTAAATATTAACCCTTTGTATGGGAGGTACCAGAAGGAGTCGACCAATATGGCCCATCTTCGAACTTAGCCGGAGATAGTGTTACACTTTTGGTCCGTAACCAATGATATATACCCTCGTATCACTAAAGTGAGGGTATAAAAATATACTTTGTCAAAACCAAAATATGACAAAACCAGTAAGGAAAGGCTAAAGGCGGACAGGCCTACTATATTATACCCTACACCGCTCTTATAATATTGAATAACTCTACAATTTAGATATTGTTACTTATCTAATAAGATGTAAAATACAGCTTCTATATGACTAAAGAGCCAAATCGGACGAAACACCTTCTCTACCACGCTAAATTTCAAAAAGATTGGATGTAAACTACTTCTTATATAGGGCTAATGGGCCAAATCGAACGAAACATATATATGGGAGCTATATCAAAATCTGAACCGATTTTCTTCAAATTGAGCAATGTTGATCCATAGATAAATAAACCCTGCCATGCTAAATTCCAAAACATTTAGGTCTAAAATACAGTTTCTATATAGCTAATGGGCCAAATCGTACGATATATATATATATGGGGGTTATAAATAAATCTGATAACCGATTTTCTTCAAATTCGGCAATGTTGGTTCATATGTTAAGAAACTGTACCATGCAAAATTTCAAAACTATTGAATGTAAACTACAGCATCTATAGGTCTAATGTGCCAAATCGGACGAAATTAGATATATGAGAGCTATATCTAAATCAGAACTGGGTTTCTTCAATTTGATCAATGTAGGTCCATGGATCAAGAAACACTACTATGCAAAATTTCAAGACAGTTGGATGTAAAATACAGCTTCTATAGGGCTAAAGGGTCAAATCGGACGGAACATATGGGCATTTCCAACGAGATGTCAACTGCAGCCAAAAAATTGAAAGTCTATAAAAGTATGTTGTTTTACTATTTTCTTTATAGGGAATCTATCAAATTTAACTAATTTTCCCAAAACTACATTTATTCATAATAAATTTTAAAATATTTGAGTGCAAATTCGAATAATTGCAAAATTTACGTTTTAGACATTTGTTATGTTCTGATAAATGGCCTCTCTTTTAAATCTTTTAAAGGGATATAAGAAAAATTAATTTTGTTGTGAAAATAAATATATTAAAAACCAGTAAGGAAAGGCTAAAGTCGGGCGGTGCCGACTATATAATACCCTACACCACTCTCGTAATATTGAATAACTCTGATATATACATTTTTTAATTCATGTATAAATTGTTTACATAAATTTACTTTTCGGACATTTTATACTTAAATAATACCCTGTACCACAGTGTGGTGTAGGGTATAAAAACGATTGGATGTAAAGAGCCAAATCGGATGAAACATATATATGGGAGCTATAGCTAAATCTTAACCGATTTTTTTCAAATTCGGTAGTGTTGGTTCATGGATCAAGAAACTCTACCATTCTAAATTTCAACACGATTGGATGTAAAATACAGCTTTTATAGGACTAAAGGGCCAAATCGGACGAAACATATATATGGGAGCTATAGCTAAATCTTAACCGATTTTCTTCAAATTCGGCAATGTTGGTTCATGTATCAAGAAACTCTACCATTCTAAACTTCAAAACGATCGGATGTAAAATACAGCTTCTATAGGACTAAATGGCCAAATCGGACGAAACATATATATGGGAGCTATAGCTAAATCTTAACCGATTTTCTTCAAATTTGGCAATGTTGGTTCATGGATCAAGAAACTCTACCATTCTAAATTTCAAAACGATCGGATGTAAAATACAGCTTCTATAGGACTAAAGGACCAAATCGGACGAAAGATATATATGGGAGCTATATCTAAATCTGCACCGATTTTCTTCAAATTCGGCAATGTTGGTTCATGGATCAAGAAACTCTACCATTCTAAATTTCAAAACGATCGGATGTAAAATGCAGCTTCTATAGGACTAAAGGGCCAAATCGGACGAAACATATATATGGGAGCTATAGCTAAATCTTAACCGATTTTCTTCAAATTCGGCAATGTTGGTTCATGGATCAAGAAACTCTACCATTCTAAATTTCAAAACGATCGGATGTAAAATACAGCTTCTATAGGACTAAAGGACCAAATCGGACGAAAGATATATATGGGAGCTATATCTAAATCTGAACCGATTTTCTTCAAATTCGGCAATGTTGGTTCATGGATCAAGAAACTCTACCATTCTAAATTTCAAAACGATCGGATGTAAAATACAGCTTCTATAGGACTAAAGGACCAAATCGGACGAAAGATATATATGGGAGCTATATCTAAATCTAAACCGATTTTCTTTAAATTCGGCAATGTTGGTTCATGGATCAAGAAACTCTACCATTCTAAATTTCAAAACGATCGGATGTAAAATACAGCTTCTATAGGACTAAAGGGCCAAATCGGACGAAAGATATATATGGGAGCTATATCTAAATCTGAACCGATTTCAACCAAATTCAATAGCGATCTTAACAGCCGCGAAATACTCTAAACTGCAAAATTTCAGAACGATCGGATGTAAAATACAGCTTCTATAGGACTAAAGGACCAAATCGGACGAAAGATATATATGGGAGCTATATCTAAATCTGAACCGATTTTCTTCAAATTCGGCAATGTTGGTTCATGGATCAAGAAACTCTACCATTCTAAATTTCAAAACGATCGGATGTAAAATACAGCTTCTATAGGACTAAAGGGCCAAATCGGACGAAAGATATATATGGGAGCTATATCTAAATCTGAACCGATTTCAACCAAATTCAATAGCGATCTTAACAGCCGCGAAATACTCTAAACTGCAAAATTTCAGAACGATCGGAGTGAAATTGCGACCTGTAGTCGACGAACAACTTTACATGGACGGACGGACGGACGGACGGACATCGTTAAATCGACTCAGCTAGTGATTCTGAGTCGATCGGTATACTTTAAGGTGGGTCTAGCTGTGTTATTTTAAGGTGTTACAAACATCTGCCGTGAAACAAACTTATAATACCCTGTACCACAGTGTGGTGTAGGGTATAATTATTTATAATCAACCTAGTTAGTCTAGTTGCATAAAAAGTAACAAAATAAACATAAAAAGAACGATGGAATAAAATGTCGCATGCGACATGTCGCGTATCACTAAAGTGAAGGTATAATTACGTATTTTTTGAAAATATTTATTGATATGGCCACTTTTCTCACAGTATAGCAACTTTTGTTTTCAATTGAGAAAATATTATGTGAGAGAAATCGGTTAATAGTCTGCACTGATATTAATAAAATTCTTTGACAGTGTCAGCGAAAAAATTGAAAAAGTTATTTCTAAAATGCAGACAGAAATGTAATAACGCCTTAAAATATTTAAAAATTAATATACTTCAATGAAATATTTTGAAGGTCTTTACATTCGAAATCGAATGTATTTCGCAAGTCATTATATTTGCAAAAGTCAATCTCACAATTCCCAAATTAATTTCGAGAATCCCCAAATAGGGGATTTTTTGGATTTTGCCCTATATCCGCTATAATTAAACTCGTGCTTACTTTTGAAATTTTTGTATAAAATGGTGTAAATTGGAGAAGCTTGGCACTAATACTAGTGAATTTTGTTGATCCGTTGTTTCTTCGGGATCATTCTTTAAGAAGTTTCCTTTAAGATGAGTTTAAATGTGTTATACTTTTTTAAATTATTTATTCTATAGCTTCAAACTACGACATATCGCCGACAAAAACTCCTAAATATGCTTTAGAAATTGTTTATTTTGTTATTCGACATTTTATCTTACGAGTTTTTGTATTTGTTTTTCAACCTCCTCGAGCTTGATTGAAAAACAAATACAAAAACACTCCTACATATGTGTAATTTTTCGATGCAATTGTTATTATTGTTAAATTAGAATGTCCTAGCGGTCATACGACTACTCACCAAAGCATTTTGCGCTATCTTCGCCGGTTCCGAAGTTACCTAAAACTCCTATGTGTATCTCTCTACAGAAATGCTTCGACAAAAACTCCTGTGTTGTAGGCACAGCGTGTACCAAGGGATAGAAAGAAGGTTGGCTTAGATTTACGCCAAAAAACGGCTAATGTGAATTTGTTCAGAATCATCTCTCTATTCGACTATGAACAGATCAAATTTGGATCTGCTTCCTTCCTTTATCGTGAAAACAGCGCTTTTACTTAAAACAAACTTAATAGCTTCGATTTGTAACGAAAAACGAGGAAATTTAGAACTGTAACACAAATTCCTTTGATTGTGATCAATTGAAAGACGTTTAGTAACGTCCGCGATATTTGCAATATTTATGTTGCGAATTTTGTGTAATCCATAAAATCGACTTATACCGACAAATTTGTCCAAAGCTATTATACTGAATTTAATAAGATTAATATATATACATTTTATGATCTCTGAGGAATAGATTGAAATCAACATTTCCCCGATAAGTACCCCACGTCGAATAAATTTTGAACAACAAAAAATAAGTTCGGAATTATTTTACTAGCTATTATTTCGCGTACGGACAGTTCTTGGGAAAAGTGGTCCAAGTAAGTTTGTGAGATAAGCGAAAGGCCTACAACTCTTTCTTTAACAAAAAAATTATAGTAATTTGGTAAGGACTTACAGCGTGTTAAAACTTGTGTATGCTTTTCCCTTTGTATGAGGTATATTTTGATTTGACACATTGTAAATCCCTACCAAGTTTTTTTTTTTAAAACTTGGTAGATAGATATTGACGACTTTTTCCTAGGACTAACCTTGCGCGTGATAAAAGCATTATGTATATAGTAAAATAATTGTGAACTTAAATGTTTTTTGTTCGGAATTTATTCGTCGCGGGTGTTTATGGTGGAAATGCTGGTGCCAATCTATCTCCCATAGAATGTAAATATATTAATTTTTTTAAATTCGCAATAATAATTTTGTAAAAATTTAGAGCTGTAAATCGAATTTTTCGATTACAAGAATTTCGCTATAGAATAATATTGCAAATATTGCGGACATTACAAAGCGTTTTAAAAATGTTCATATCTATTGGAAATTATGTTATAGTTTTAAATTTCTGCGGTCAAAACTCCTACACGCAAAGAAAAAATTCGTTTCTGTGAAACGAAATATTATACAACTACAATTCTCGTTTGCCGGAACTGAAATTTCGTTTGTTGTGACAGAAACATATTCTGACCAAAAGAAATTTCAGTCGTTGTAAACGAGAATTGTAGTTGTCTAATATTTCGTTTCGCAGAAACGAATTTTTTCTTTGCGTGTATGTGTAATTTTTTTGTTTTATTAATATTTCGAATGCTCCAAACAAAATATCCTATTCTAGATTTTCTTGAAAACCATTTACCACATGTGGTAAATAATTAAAAGATAAATTAAAAAATCTGAGATATTAAATATATCGCGATCTGACGAAATGGCACGGTTTTTTGTCTCTCCTGAAAACTAGTAACAAATCACATAAGAGTTTTCGTCGGCGCACCGACGATATACTTTTATCCAAGAAATTGCAAAAAATCGAATTTTTTTAAATATTTATGTAAATGACCATAACTTTTGTCTTATTGTGTATATCGGATCGAATTTTTCATTATATAGCAAATTATGTTGCCAATTCATAAAGTTTGATTCGAAAGAAATCGGTGCATACTCGTATTCTGCCCCGATATTGACAAAATACAACAACAGGGTCAAGAAAAAATTAAAAAAGTAAAAGCGTTAAGTTCGACCATGCCGAATCGTATATACCCTCCACCATGGATAGCATGTGACCTCACAAATTAACTCAAACCTAAAGAAAATAACACAGAAAACACACAAACAAGTAAGAAAGTTTCAGTCGGGTAAACCGACTAAGGTATACCCTCACTTTGTGAGTAATGTAATATTGAATATTACACAAATTATTCTGTCAATTTTTGTGGGAGGTACCAGAAGGGGTTTCAGAAATACACCTATATTTCGCTGAACAGTTGATACTTTAAATACATTGCACTGTGCCGAATTGTTACCGTTTATATGGACTGGTATATTAACGTTGAGATATTAAATTGTGGTATAATTTGGCCATTTTGTGTGGGAGGTACAAAAAGGGGCGTGGTGATAACGCTCAATTTTCACTGGACTATAGGCATTATAAAAGCATTACACTGTACAAAATTTCAAGTAATTGTATACACTGATATTAATGTTATAAACTGTTAACTTTTGGTGCAAAATGGTACCTTTGTGGGAGAGGTATCAAAAGGGGCTTGACAATAACGCCCATTTTTCAATGGACTGTAGGCACTATAAAAACATTACGCTGTACAAAATTTCAAGTATTTTTATACACTGGTATTAATGTTATAAGCTGTTAACTTTTGGTGCAAAATGGTGCATTTGTGTGGGAGGTACCAAAAGGGGCGCGGCAATAACGCCCATTTTTCACTGGACTGTAGGCACTATAAAAGCATTACACTGTACACAATTTCAAGTATTTCTAAAAACCGGTATTAATGTTTTAAGCTTTTAACTTTTAGTGCAAAATGGTGCATTTGTGTAGGAGGTACCAAAAGGGGCGTGGCAATTTCGCCCATTTTCCTCGAGATGATAGCGACTAACAAACTAATACTATGTGTGGAATTTCAGAAGATTCGAATGCGTATAATAGCAGTTATTAAAGAATCAATATTTCACAACATTTTAACCCTTTGTGGGGGAGGTACCAGAAGGAGTGGACCAATATGGCCCATCTTCGAACTTAGCCGGAGATAGAAAAAAATATTACCACGTACGAAATTTTAAGTCAATCGGTTACTTCTTTCGAGAGTTATCGTGCGCACCAGCCAGCAGACAGACAGACAGACAGACGGACGGACATTGCTCATTCGACTTAAAATGACCCAAAACGGATTTCCGTCGAACATACTTGGGGTCTTAGGTCACTCCTTCGATGTGTTACACTTTTTTCCGTAGCAAATGATATATACCCTCGTCACACTAAAGTGAGGGTATAAAAATATAGGAATCACAACAAGTTAGATGCTATATATGGGAGCTATATCTAAATATGGACCGATATCGCCCATTTGCAGTCCCAAACAACCTGCAACTATTAGAAATATTTAAACCAAATTTTATCAACCTAGCTCTATTATTACGGACTGTAGCGTGATTACAACAGACGGACGGACGGATAGACGCACATGGCTAAATCGTTTTAGAATTTTACGACGATTAAGAATATATATGCTTTATGGGGTCTCAGATCAATATCTAGAGGTGTTACAAACGGAGTGACAAAATGAATATACCCCCAAACTATGGTGGAGGGTATAATAACACCGAAAAACACAAAAAATATAGTAGATGAGAACAGTAGGAATAACAACAAGTTAGATGCTATATATGGAGCTAACAGGTGGCGCAAAAGTAACCTTTCGATGTTATGTTAGACGCGATTGGCGGTCAGCAGCTAACAGCTGATGCACCGTTTGGACTTTGTACGGAAACATCTTCAAATCTTGTACCAAAATTCGCTGTAGAGACCGTCGACTGGTACCCATTTGCGTGGCACGTCGTCTGGTCGATGTCGACGGCGCTTCCATGACATCCTCGGCTACAGCAGCAATATTCTCTGCAGAACGGCTACTCCGGGGTCTGCCACGCCTGGCAGCATCTCGTGTTGTGCCAGTCTCTTCGAGGCGAGCGGCTAAACGTCGCAGTGTTTCACCAGTAGGCGTTGGACGGCCAGGAAATCTGTGCCAAAGTCACCGACCGATTATTGGTCAAATAAATAGTCAGCAATATTCCGCGTTCTGGAGCAGTGTAGCGTAACATTGTTTATTAACGTGTATTTCGCATGTGTTTACTACACAAATGTCAAAACAGAACTGACTTTAGGGGCCAATCGCAAAATTTATAGCATTTTCTGATAGGAGGATTAGTTTTGCGCCACCCTGTATATCTAAATATGGACCGATATCGCCCATTTTCAATCCTAAGTTACCTGCAGCTATAAGAAGTATCTATACCAAATTTCAGCCTCCTAGCTCAAGTATATAGATTGTAGCGTGATTACAACAGACGGACGGACAGACGGACGGACGGACATGGCTAAATCGTCTTAGAATTTTAAGACGATTAAGAATATATATACTTTATGGTAGGTCTTATGATATGAACTGCCATGTGGCCATATAAGTATTGTAAACAAATTCAAAGAGTAGGCGGGACATTATTAAATCGGAGAATTTGGAAGCGTTACAATGCCGAGCTCTTTTAAAATTTCGCACAGAAGTTTTATGCTGCTGGATGACTATTAAGAATTTCAAAAATTTCTTTATCCTGATGGTACAGATGGTTTTAAGATATATATTTTCCAAAATTTGAGATCTTTTATAATGTTTTGAACAAACACAATTATAACCACTGTATCTCCTCTCTCTCTCTGTATTTCACATGTAGCCAACGTTTCTTAAATAATATTTCACATATTTGTGAGGATTAGTATCCTGGGAAAATGTTTCCGTCTGCAAAAGATTATTGGAAATTCAAACAGAGGCAAAGCGAGCAGGGAAATGTTGATCATAGAGTCATGTCCAAAAGCCAAAGACCAAAGATGGCCCTCCACAAATATCCATCCAACCACAACCATGAATTCAATTGTTACTCCATCCTCGAGTGGTTTTGCTCCACATACGAGCGGACGGTGCATATCTCGAGCATGGGAGTGCATTCATTGGTTGCCACGATTTGAAGCCCTGCGGGTGTAATTTTAATTTGTGCGTTTGTGTTTTGTCCAAGTTCCAGATAAAATTCTATGCATCTCGGCCATGTCGTCGTAAAGCCAATGTGGCGGCGGTGGCGGCCGAGTATCCATATCGAATACGCCATATGTCGGTTGTTCTGACAGAGTATCCTTTGTGTAAAATGTCGTTTTGGTAGTCAAATGTGAAGTATAATTACATACATTTCATGCATACGGTCGAACAGAGGGACGGACCGACATTTACATAGATATGTACATACATACTCGTACATACATTCATAACGATGCAATTGTTTTACCTCTCTGTTGATAAATTTTAGGTGGAAAAACAGCCTTTCTGGGAATACGTTTAGTATTGAGATCTTAGCCTCCGGTCATTAAGTCAACTATACATAAATCGATTTTATTTCCAATAGACATTCCTGGTGTGAGAAACTCGAAGGATTTGTAGAAATTCCATTTGTGTGTGTGTGTATTATTTACCTCCTGTAGTGGTTATTAGCCGGTATCCCAGCTATTCCCTACGATATGATTACATTTTGTATTTGCAAATTATTGATGGAATGTAATTTGTTGAAATCCAATTAGAGCAAAGTGGGTGTGTCATTACAAATTAGTATGTCGATGGGATAGGGAATTTTGGCCAGATGTAGGATAAATGTACTATTTGCCCTTACCGCATTTGTAGTTTGGAAAAAAACCAAGTAAGATCGGTAGCAGCCAACCTTATAACCAGAAAATTCTTTGAAGTGGAAAATCATTGAACGACATTTTAAAAATGAAACGAAAACTGTATAATTCCAGCCAAATTCCTTCCAAAATATGCCATTTATGCATATCATAACCAATGATATTTAAGAGCGACCTCTACGTGGGGAGTATATGAAATCGTAGACTGATATGAAAAATTATCGTTGTTCATAGTTATACCCATAGTTATAGCACACTGTAGTACAGGGTATTAAAAGTTTGGCTGAAACCACCACCACCATCATTATCATCCACAACAACAATGCCACTGTTTTTTACGTTTGCAACAAACGCTTCACGGGGTTTGTAATAAATATAAATCGTTTATGATTAGTAAACTAGCCGTTTGCTATAAACGCTTCTTCGGGTTTTGCGACAAACATAAACCGCAAACTAATTTCGGTTGTCTAATTTTTCGTTTGGGAGGTAAGAATTTTTTCTTTGCGTGTAGAACTACAACAGCTAGACCTTAAACTATACCGATCTTCTCAGAATCACCAGCTGAGTCGATTGAGTCACCTTGTCTGTTCGTCCGTCCTTCTTAAATAGTTCGTTAAGTAACGGGTTGCCCATATTCGACGGACCCACGGACTCGTTGGGCCCATTCCAATCGACGAGGCTTGTCCGCAGGCAACAATCTTTGCGTCAATTGAATTTTGTACGGGAACAAATGCAAATCAACGCGAATAATCCGTTGTAAAGTGGACCGAGCCATGCCCAACTGCTGAGAACGGCGTTTTTGGGATGTTCTTGGGGACCTCTCAACACTGGCTCGTACGGCAGCGATATTCTCGGCCGATCGCCTTGGTCGACTTTTATTTGGCCTCTTCGGATTAGAAAGAGCCTCACCAGTCGAAAATTTTTCGTATAAACGCTTAATGGTGTTCTTAGAAGGCGCACTTCTCACATTTTTTAATATTTCAAAAGCACGTTGACTTGACTTCTTCTGTTGAATGTAAATTTCAACTATTTCAGAGCGCTCGCGTGGCGTGTATTGTTCCATGGTAAAAATCTGCTTGGACTGACGCTTCAAACGCGGTATGTCATTAAGCGATCTGACATCTCTGTCAAAAGTTATGGCGTTGCCAGATGGGTCCGTCGAATATGGGAGACCCTGTACATGAGCAGATTTCTTTCACATCCACCTTTCTGAATTAGCTACAAAATTTGCCATATTATGATAAAAAATTCGATCCGATATACCCAATAATGCAAAAAGTAATAATCATTTGATAATATTTTCTAAAAAATTTGATTTTTGATATTTTTTTTTATAAAAGTATATGTCGTACATATTTTGAAGTTATAGAAGAAGTTAATTAAAACAAGTAAAAGCGTTAAGTTCGGCCATGCCGAATCTTATATACCCTCCACCATGGATTGCGTTAAATTCTATTACTGGAAAAATCTTTGAATATGGAGCAAATAATGGAACGATCCTTTCTGTTTAAGCAAATTATTAAATAAACGAACGCAGCATTTTTAAGCCTCAAATTCTTTAACCAAACTCTTCATGTGGAAAATATGGTATTTATGGCTTAAATAAGCTTAAATATTTGAGAGCAACCTCTACACAATAAACAATAAACTACAATAAAATATAAACTGATTTATATAAATTTTATTGAGATTAATTCTTGCAAAAATAAAATACAGACTGCAAAGTTTCAGCTAAATTGCTTAGAAAATGTGGTTGTTATGGCTAAAACATGATTTTTTTGGGAGCGACATCTATAGGTGAACTATAACAAAATATGAACTGATTAAAAAATTGTTACTGTGGTGAAAATGTGAATGCAAAGATTCACCTAAAATGTTTAGAAAATGTGCTATTAATGGCTATTAATATAACAAAATATGAACCGATTTGTAAAATTTTTGCTGCGATGAAAGCTTGTCAAAATAGAATACAAACTGCAAAGTTTCAGCTAAATTGCTTTAAAAATGTGGTATCTATGGCTCAAAAACAATATTTTGGAGCGACATCTATAGGGGAGCTATATCAAAACATTGACCGATATGGCCCAGTTGCAATCTCAAACGACCTGCAAATATAAGAAATATTTTTACCAAATTTGATCAATCTAGCTCTATTATTACGGACCGTAGCGTGATCACAACAGACGGGTGAACAGACGGACAGACGGATATGCATAAATCGTCTTAGATGATTAAGAATATATCGAGCCTTAACCGCCAAAAAGACGTAGGCGCCACTCACAAGAATTTAGAGGAGAAGGTTTCTTTTGCGATTATTTTTTGTTTAAATGCATACATCTGTTGATATAATTGTGAAATTTAGCATAACGGTACATTTTACAGCTATAAATTTCGGACACATGATGCCATTTGTCATAAGTAAACGACATCCCTCAGAAAATTAAAAGTAAATCATGGAGACGCTTACGTCTTTCTGGCGGTTAGGGCTCGATATACCCGCTGAAAAAATCGCTTCTGTAGTATATTGTCCCAAACATATCCGCCTTGAAACATACATATGTTTAGGGTTTACTCATTCATTACTCATCATCGTTGCTGATCATTCGCAGTGAACGGACGTGTTTATCACATAGCGGATAGTTACCAGTACCTATTACGCAATAGCAAAAATCTGTACAAAGTCTGTAAGGCCTACATCGTAGTACCTATTACGGTCTAATACAGACAAAATAAAAATAAATTCTCTTGACGGGGATGCCTTCGTGTTCCGATGGAGCGCGGTTCCCCAATCGTCCGACTGTCCGTCCGTTGGTCTTGGCCAAAGCCGACCACACCAAAAATGGTGAAAATCTCCCCCAAGTACTCACAACAGGTGGTGCGGTGAGGGGAAAACGTCATGTCCGACCGTCAAAACGGAAGCACAATGAGCATCGTGTAGCGCTCAGAGTTTTGACGAAGTTGGAGCCTGTTGAGGTTTCGGCTCTTACCGAAAAACAAAAAGAGTCACTTACCTGGGCTAAAGGCGTCATAGATGCTTCTAAGGCCAATGAGTCGGCTGAAAGAGCCACAAATTCAGCTGTGTTAACGGCTAATAAAGTAAAACGAATCAGATCACCTTCGAAAAAGGCAAGAGGCCCTAATGTCACTATCAACAGGACACTCACCAAGCCCTTCAATGAAGTGGCGAAGGAGAGTCTAGTGATGGCTGTTATAGACAGAAGTAGTGAGGATGGATCCATCCTCAAGGACAAATGGAGTCATGTACAATCAGCCATTATGGCTCACTACCTCGATGTCCGTAGAGAAATGCCAGGCAAACCACCAATCTGCAACGATGCAGGATGGCATCAGGGGAGAGTAAAGCTCTTATATTTCGGTGATGCCAGATCAGTAGACCTGTATAAGGCTGCTCTGAGTCGAGCGGGTGAGGTGTGGCCGGGTGCCCAGTTGAATGTTGTCGAAAAAAACAACATCCCTAGTCACCCTAGAGCCATCACCTGGGTTACAGAAGAGCCCTCCAACCCGGCTGACATCTTAGAAATAATAAAAGATTCCAATCCTGGTCTGCCGGCCCATAATTGGAGAATCAGCAAGGTGGGTGAGGCGGATGGTAAAAAGCGGCAGGTCAATCTTATCCTAAACGCTGAATCCACCTCCCATATACAAGGTGCGAGTGCAACCCTACAATATGGCTTCGAGACTATAGTCTTGAAGATATACAAGCAGGATATAGCTCCCACTGCAGAAGGTGAGTCGTCCACCGTGGCACTTCCTGGAAGTGCGGAGGTACACACGCCTATTATTTCTGGTGACTCCAACTCTAACAGAAGATCTGTAACGTCCTTCTCTGAGGACAAAAGCTCTACTTCGGACACAGAGAGGCTGAGGGGAGTCTCCGGACTCTTCGACGCATCTGGCGGGGACATGCTTCTCGACGATACGGACGAAGGGTTCGATAACACCCTTGTCGGGGTGGATGTTAATCTGTCAATTACCAATGATGGTAAGAATTCTACAGATTAACCTCCATCACGCTAAAGCAGCCTCAGCGGCTCTATTGCTGCGCCTGTCCACAGGCGCAGTAGACATCGTCCTGATACAGGAGCCCTACGTAGTGGGAGGAAGGGTGTGCGGTATTAGGACACCCAACTTTAAACTGCTTGTGGCCAACTGTGAAGGCACTCCAAGAACCTGCATTTTGGCCAGGAAAGATCTAAGTATCTTTCTCCTGACTAATTTAAGTGGTAAAGACCAAACAGCTGCTAGCCTGCAGATCGGTAATCGCATATATTGGGTGGTCTCCAGCTACTTGCCTTATGAATCTGTAGTACCGACTGCTCTATTCAGGGAAGTAGTGGAAGAAGCAACGTCTGACGAGATCGAGCTGATTATTGGCGCAGACACGAACGCTCATCATACTATCTGGGGTAGTACGGATATAAACAATAGGGGTGATTCGCTTCTTGACTTTATTCTAACTACCAACCTTAGTATTTGTAACATAGGTAATAAACCGACCTTTACAATTAAAGACAGACAGGAGGTACTCGACGTAACGTTTGCTACTGACCGGCTGTCAGGCAAAATTATTGGGTGGAATGTACTGGACGACAACTCATTCTCAGATCACCATTATATTGAGTTCAAACTAGCGGAAAAAGCGCCTAAACCTGCCGTCCACAGAAATGTAAGGAAGACAAAGTGGCACCTGTATGAGAAGAATTTCAAGAAAGTCCTCAACTCTAAACTTCTGTACGAACCGAATGACAAAGCCGGTCTGGATAATCTGGTCGATCATATCACCACATCATTCAATAGTTCCCTTGAAGATGCCTGTCCGAAAACAAGGTACAAGGGTAAAACTAAACCCCAATGGTGGACTTCTGAGCTAACGGCTATGAAAAAGACCTGCAACAAGCTATTCAATAAGACTAAATCTACTGGGGTCGCTAATGATTGGGATGCCTATAAAGAGCAACTCAAGATCTATAAGAAGGAGCTTAGAAAGGCGCAAAGGCGCTCTTGGTATACCTTCTGTGGTGAAGTGGAAAAGGTCTCCGACGCCGCTAGGCTGAGGAAGATATTATCTGCTTCACCCTGTACAGTGCGATATTTACAGGATGAGGCAAATAACTGGACCAAAAACAGCGAGCAGTCGCTCAATGTACTGCTCGACACACATTTCCCGGGCAACTCTGTAACAGAACCCGAGGATCAGCAGGACCAACAAGAGTGCGAGTGGACTGCGAGCGTCGCTAGCTTCTTGACTGAGAGATCCAGAATAAGCTGGGCTATTAACAGCTTTGAGCCCTTCAAGTCACCTGGACCAGATGGCATCACTCCAGCAGAAATGCAGAAAATGTTAAAGTACATTATCCCCTGGCTGGAGAAAATTTATGTAGTCTGTATCAGGCTTTCATACGTCCCTAATCGGTGGAGGGATACCAAAGTGGTATTCATACCTAAAGCGGGAAAGATATCACACACTAGGCCAAAAGACTTCAGACCAATTAGCCTATCCTCCTTCCTATTGAAAGGTCTGGAAAGACTTTTAGATCATTTCATTAGGGAAAACCTGGATACAAAACTCCTGTCGGGGAACCACCATGCCTACAATAAGGGCAAGTCTACAGAATCAGCCCTGCACGAACTTGTGAGCACTATCGAATCGTCCCTGCATTTCAAGGAATTCACCATGGTGGCATTTCTTGACATAGAAGGGGCTTTTAACAACATTCACTCAGATGCGGTAATTGCGGCACTGTCACATCTAAAAGTTAACAATAGTTTGATTAGACTAATTCAAAGTCTGCTCACCAGAAGACGCATAACAGCATGTCTAGGGTCCACAACTCTAACAAGGTATGTAAACACAGGGACCCCGCAAGGAGGAGTACTGTCTCCACTAATTTGGAACCTAGCGGTGAATGAAATCCTGCTAGATCTAGAACGTTGTGGCTGCAAGGTCGTGGCATATGCGGACGACGTGGCAATCGCAGTGAGTGGCAAATTCGTAAACGTCCTCAGAGACATCCTACAGGTGGCTCTGAACAAGTTGGTTAGATGGGCCAGAAGCAGCGGTTTGGGCGTTAACCCCAACAAGACAGAATTGGTTCTCTTTACTAGGATGAATAATGTCCCACATGTGGACCCTCCACCTCGGATAAATGGAACAGATCTAGTCTTTTCTGAAAGTGCAAAATTTTTAGGAATAATTCTAGATAGGAAAATGTTATTTAGACTTAACGTATTGGAACGTGTAAGGAAGGCCAACGTCGCCTTATATTCCTGCAAAAAGACTGTAGGGTCGCGGTGGGGACTCTCTCCTAAAATCGTCCACTGGATATATATAGCAGTAGTTCGTCCAATACTGTTATACGGTATTGTGGTATGGTGGACGGCAACTGACAAACTAACCATTACCAACCTACTAACAAAGGTTCAGAGAACTGCCTGCCTGAGCATAAGCGGAGCCTTAAGGACTACAGCGAACGAGTCTCTACAAGCCCTACTCCATATACTGCCGATTAATATTGTGGCGAGAGAAGTTGCAACCAAAGCGGCAATAAGATTAAACTGCCTATCACTGTGGAGGTACAAGAACTATGGTCACATGAGGATATCAAAGTGTAGTGCTATGGACTATATACCAACTGTGTACACCTTCGAGAGAAATTACATCACTATGATTCCCGCCAGAGACGAATGGGTCGGCAGAATACCAGGTAATAGAAACCATCTCCACTTTTACACGGATGGTTCGAAGCTTGATGAAAAGGTTGGCTTCGGAGTACACTGTGAAGAACTTAGTCTGGATATAGCTCACAGACTACCAGATACCTGCAGTGTCTATCAAGCCGAAATAATGGCAATATGGGAAGTCGCCAAGTGGCTGTGTCGCAACATAGTAACCAACACTGGCGTTGTCATTTACTCGGACAGCCAGGCTGCCATCAATTCTCTGGAGGCAACATCCCTAAATTCACACAGCCCTCGACTGCCGCAGATCTCTTAACGAGATGGCTGAGCAGTTTAATATACACCTCATATGGGTGCCTGGGCATAGGGTTATCCCGGGGAACTGCAAAGCCGATGAACTTGCTAGGAAAGGGACGACATTACAAATTCTCGAAAAATTTGCATATATTGGTGCGCCACTATCCACGTGCAAGCTTTGGCTTAGGCAAGAGGCAATCAGGCAGTCCAACGAAAGATGGACAGAAATCGGCACCTGCAGGGTAGCTAGACAAATCTGGCCAAGGTATGACCTGAGAAGGTCAAAATATCTTCTCGCACTAGAGAGGAAACGATTGTCTACGTTAGTACAGGTTCTGACGGGACACTGCTTGATCGGCGAACACGCCAAAAGATTGGGTATTGACTCCAATGACTTCTGCCGAAGCTGTGGAGATGAGGAAGAAGTGGAGAGCATTGAGCATTTGCTTTGCGACTGTCCCGCTTTGAGTAAACGACGACTGGACATACTGGGGTCGGCCTTTTTAGGCAGCCTAACAGATCTTTCTAGTACTGATATTCGTACTATCGATAAATTTATATATCAAATAGGTTGGTTTCGATGAGGGGCATTTCAGCCCGTGGTAACACTAGGGACCTAAACTGGTCTATGTGAGCTTGTAAAAAAATACGGCTAACCTAAACCTAAACCTAAACCTAGGGTTTACTCTAAACATAAAGTTTTAAAAATCATTTTTAAATAAAATATATTTGGAGGAATTCCTAAACACTGATGTTATTTGTATTTAAACACATATTTTTTTTGAGAAAAATAGTTCGCAAGTATATTCTAATATATTAATAAATGCGTTCCAAATAAATTTTATTGATTTTCAAATAAAATGTATTTGCTCAGAAATATATAATAATTAAAAATTTGTGTTCCAAATATATTTTCTTTTGATTCGAACATATCAAACAAGTAAGAAAGTTCAGTCGGGTAAACCGACTAATGAATCCCCTTACTTTGAGTCTCAAAAAATATTAGTAAATTTATTTATTTTTTTGTTTTATTTAAATTATTATCAATGTTGTTGTTATTTATTGTTGGTCTGTGCTTTTGTTATTCAGTCAGAATTTATTTTTGGTTTGAGACCATATGTTCCATTTTTTTCTGTCTATTCCAAGAATGTAATAGAAACAAATACAAAAATTTGGTATTTGCTGCTTCCATAAGTATTTCAGCTGATTTAAGTTAAAGACATACACTATTGCTACTGAATTCTGAAGATGATAGAGTGGTGTCTATCGAAACTGCAGTCAATTCTACCAAGCAATTAAAACTCTCTACCAATTTTTGTATTTGTTTCTATTACTTTCTTGGAATAGACAGAAAGTAAATGGAACATATGGTCTCAAACCAAAAATAAATTCTGACTGAATTATTATCAATTTAAATTGCATTTAATAACTTTAAAGTATGTACTGGTATAAAAGTTAAAAGCTGTTTACTTTTGGTACAAATGGTCCATTTGTGTGAGAGGTACCAAAAGTGGCGAACCAATAACGGTCACATTTCTCGGGACTCTAGCTACTATTAAAGCATTACACTGTACAAAATTTCAAGTATTTGTGTGCACTGGTATTAAAGTTAGAAGCTGGTAACTTTTGGTACAAAATGGTCCATTTGTGTGGGAGGTACCAAAAGGGGCGTGGCCCATTTTTCTCGAGGTAATAGTAACTAATAAACTAATATTATCTATAGAATATCAGAGGATTGAAATAAGCAGTATAGAAGTTAAATGTTAACCCTTTGTGGGGGAGGTAATAAAGGGTGTCCCAAGAAGAGCGCAATTTTTAAATCTCGCAACATTCGAAGAGTCATTGTTTGACATTTGAATAATTGTTATTGTTTGTTAGTAGAAGGTACGAGGTTAGTAAAAATGGAGCACTACACGAATGAACAACGCATTCTCATTGTGAAATTGTTTTACCAAAATGGTGAAAGTTTTGCGGCTACAGTTCGCAAATTGCGATCAATTTGGGGTCACAATAATGCTCCAAAAGAGTCAACTGTAAAGAGATTAATGGATAAATTTGCCGAAACTGGGTCTGTTAGTGATGTAAAGACAACAACGCGCCATCGACCAGGTCGATCGACCGAAAATTTGGGCTGGAGGAACCATTGGACCTTTTTTTATGAAAATGAGGCAGGTCAAGCGCAAACAGTCAATGGTGTTCGGTATCGTGAAATGATAACCAGTTTTTTCTTGCCTAGAATTGAAGAAATGAATGTGGAGGGCAGGTGGTTCCAACAAGACGGCGCCACATGTCATACAGCCAGAGAAACAATTCAATTGCTGCATCAGTCATATCCCGGTCGTGTTATTTCGCGTTTTGAAGATCAGAATTGGCCGCCTAGATCGTGCGATTTAACACCATTAGATTTTTTTCTTTGGGGTTTTTTGAAGTCGACGACGACTCAAGCCTTAAAAGACGAAATTGGACGCTGCATTAATGAAATACCGCAGCATTCATGCAAAACGGTCATTGAAAATTTCATTAAAAGATCGCGTGCATGCCAGCAAAGTCGCGGCGGCCATCTGCACGATATATTGTTCCATACATAACCTCATTCTGTCTACTTTACGATATAATAAAGTTTCACGATTTTTTCTTAAATATCTGTGTTTTATTTAAAATTAAAAAATTGCGCTCTTCTTGGGACACCCTTTAGAAGCAGTGGACCAATATGGCCCATATTATAACTTAGCCGGAGATAGAAAAAAATATTACCACATACCAATTTTGAAGTCAATCGGTTACTCCTTTCGAGAGTTATCGTGCGCACCAGCCAGCGCATTCGACTTGAAATGATCCAAAACGGATATCCGCCGAACATACTTAGGGTCTTAGGTCACTCCTTCGATGTGTTACACTTTTGGTTCGTATCAAATGATATATATCCTCCTCTCTATATATCCTCTCTCTTAAAGGCAATTTTGGCCCATGTAGGTGGAACATAGGGCCACATCAATTTTTTCTAATCACTTAATCTGAACGATTTTCACAAATTTCAAAAGGGTTCGTCCACAAATTTCAAAAGGGCCAAACAAGATATGTGTACATGCTAAATTTTATAGCTATCAAATAATAATTGCGACCTGTACTTTGATTACATGTACAGACGGACAGTCATAGCTAAATCGATTCAGAAAGTGATTGTATTCTCGATCGGATGCAGTAAACGATGGGTCTATCTCATCTTATTTTGTGTTCAACAAACAAATGCACAATGTTATAATAACTTGTACCGCAGTGTGGTTTGCAAATTTGTAATTTTGTAAACTTCCATATCAACTACGTTATGCATTTCTATGAAAATACACTAATTTAAAAATGAATTGACAAAAATAGGTTTTCAGAAAAACAGTATTGATATTGTTCTCTAATTGACCCTTTGTAATGATTTTCATTGTATTTTAAATATGAGAACATTTCAACCAAAACCACCCAACATTTATGTTGTTTTGCGAATTTCTGATGAAGCAAAGAATTTGGTGAATAGAAACGGATGAAATACCATCCTTGAGATAACCCGAACTAATAAACTGAGATAGAATAGTAGTGATACAAACTACAACAATTTTCCGCTTGTGCAATATTTAAGTGTTCCGTTTTAGCAAGTTTTTTTAATATCTATGTAATTTTGTTTGGCGTTTAATAAAAACGTATCCACTCGGTTCTTTAACTTTTGCGATCATCGCAAAGTTTTGAACCAAAGTGGTGCCACGTAACTGACGTCGTAACGACAACAGTGCACAGTGGGAGATTGCGTTAAGTGAAAAAATTAATAGTTTTGTTGAAAATTTCAAATAATATTTGTTGATGTTAAAAATTTGAAGATGATACTTTTTAAACAATGAAAGTTTAAAACAAGTAAAAACTTTCAGTTGGGTAAACCGATTAAGGTATACCCTCATTTTGTGAGCAATGTAAATATGCGCAGGTATACGAGTATGTATTGATATTATGATCTATTTAGTTTTGGTATGTCTGGGCTCTTTCTGTATGGGAGGTACTAAAACGGGTGTGGTATTAACTCAATTTTTTAACAGGATGTTGGAATTTTAAAAACAATGCATGTACAATTTTGATTATTTACATGCATTTGGTATTCACGATTTAGCCCGTTAACCTTTTTTGTGTGGGGGTAGGTGGAGGTACCAAAACGGGCGTTATAATAACGACCATTTTCCGACAGACTGTAGGTGCTATAAAATATTACTCTGTTCAAACTGTTAGTATTCGTAGGCACTAGCATAAAAGTTATAAGCTGTTAACTTTTCGTACAAAATGGTACCTTTTTGTGGGAGATACCAAAACGGGCATGGCAATAACGCCCGTTTTTCACTGGACTGTAGGTACTATAAAACCATTACACTGCACAACATTTCAAGTATTTTTATGCACTGGTATTAATTTTATAAGGTGTTAACTTTTGGTGCAAAATAGTCAATTTGTGAGGGAGGTACCAAAAGAGCGGGGCCAGTTCGCAAATTTTTCTCCATGTGATAGCGACTAAAAAACTAATACTATGTGTGAAAATTCAGAAGATTCTATTAAGAAGTATAGATTTTTTTTAGCAAATTAATATATAAATAAATTTGAACCCTTTGTGAGGGTTGTACAAAAAGGAGTGGACCAATATGGCATATCTCCCAACTTAGCTTTAGATAGAAAAAAATATTATCACATACCAAATTTAAAATCAATCCGTTACTCCATTCGAGAGTTATCGCGCGCACCAGCCAGCAGACAGACTGACAGACAGGGATTTCCGCCGAACAAACATAGGGACTTGGTCACTCCTTCAGTGTGTTTCACTTTTGGGCCGTATGAAAATGATATATATAGCCTCGTCACACTAAAGTGAGAGTACAACAAGTAAGAAAATGAAGTAGGATAAATCGAATTAAAAATACCCCCAACTTTAGTCCCAAAAAATATTCGTAACTTTATTACTTTTTTTTAAAAAAAATTATTACAATTTTAAATTTCATTTAATAACATTAAAATGGACACTAGTATTGAAGTTATAAGCTGTTCATTTTTGGAGCAAAATGGTCCATTTTTGTGGGAGGTATTGTGGTCTGATCGTGATAAAATTTAACACAGTAACATTTATTTAAAAAATAAATGATACTGACTCTTAGGTCACTCCTTCGATGTGTTACACTTTTGGCTCGTAGCAAATGATATATACCCTCCTCTCTAAGGCGAAGGGATAAAGATGCAGCTTTGGGGTTTACGAAATTTTGAATTGCTCTTTATCGGCTTAACGGATTTTTACAAAGTTTACATCGTTTGAAAGAGTACATAACGGGCCATTTTTTGTGGATTTTTTTTATAAAGCATTTATAAAATTTTTCAATTTTTTTTTAAATTTTCAATTTAAACCAGTATATAAAACCAAAAGTCGGGCGGAGCCGACTATATGATACCCAATACCAACTTATTAGAACATAAAAACACAAGGAGGCGTTGAAGATGTTGATTATAATAAACTAGATTTGTAATTATAAGCTTAAAATGAGCAGTATTCTTTCATAGATCAAGAATCGAAAGGAACAAGTAGTTGGGACTATACATAATCCAAACAGATTTTCATCAACTTCAATCAAAAAACTTAATTTCTGCAAAATTATATGTACATAGATCGGATATAAAATACAGTTTTAATAGCGCTTAAATACTAAATAGCCCGGAACATTTATATATGGCTATATCTAAATCTGAACTGACTATCTACAAATTAAACAGAATTCGTTCCTAAATTAATAAACATCTTTGTTTCAAATTTTGTAATGATAGGATGTAAAGTACAACTTCAATTCCAGATAACTTTGATACAAAATCGGTAGTAACATATATATGGGGGCGATATCTAAATCTGAACCGATTTTCCCCAAATTAGGCAGTGTTAATTAATATAATAAGAAACCTCTTTCTGCCGAATTTCGCACTTATCGCATATCAAATACAGTATCTACAGAGCTTACATGTCAAATCGGGAGTAACGTATATATGGGGGCGATATCTAAATCTGAACCGATTTTCCCCAAATTAGGCAGTGTTCATTTATGTAAAAAGAAACCTCTTTCTGTCGAATTTCATACTGATGGGATATAAACTACAGTTTCTACAGCGCTGACATGTCTAATCAGGGCTAACTTATATATGGGGGCTATATCTATATCTGAACCGATTTTCCCTAAATTTGGCAGTGTTTATTTATGTAATAAGAAACCTCTTTCTGCAGAACTACGCACTTATCGGATATAAAATACAGTTTCTACAGAGGTATCGTGGGTAATCGGGGGTTACATATAAATGGGGGCTATATCCAAATCTGAACCGATTTTCCTCAAATTTAGTATTGTCTCTAAGTATATCAAGAGACTTCTCTCTGTCAATTTTTTTTAAAGATCGCTTAAAAATCTTTCTTATACAGTGCATATTTGTCAAATCGGAGATACATTTATATGGGAGCTATATGTAAATCTGAACCGATTTTAATCAAACTCAATAGGGATCGTCCTTGGGCCAAAAGAAAGATGTGTGCTAAGTTTCGTTGAGATCGGACCATAATTGCGACCTGTACTTTGCATTACAAGAATATATGCACAGATGGACGGACAGACTAAAGGCTAAATCAACTCAGAAAGTGATTCTAAGTCGATCGGTATAATAAGCGAGCGATCTTCTTTTGTGTGTTACAAACAAATGCACAAGGTTATAATACCCTGTACGACAGTGTGGTGTAGGATATAAAAAAATGTCTACTCCTTCGATTTTTTAAAATTTTCACAAAGTATGGCCCACACTCTCTCAAATCCAATCCAGTTCCACCTTAGCCCTTCCTTACTGGTTTATATTTAGTGGTTAAGAATAGGACTCCCAGAAGGTCGTACAAATGTGTAATAATTCCTTCATTTCCTTACCCCTGTACCACAGAGTGATTCCAACAAATATGACGTTGGCTCCCACTGTGCCTTGTTAGCGAAGTCAGCTAACAACATTAAGGGTGATGAGAGCCAATGGCCATCGTTGCATGGTTTATTCAGAAACTGTGTGACTTAGTTTGGTGTTTATTCAAATACGACCACGAGGGCAACCAGCCGTCCTAGCTTTCAAATTGACTTGGCTATAAATGTTACACTCAAAGGAAAAAGTCTCTCGAAACTGCACAATATATATGTGTTTTTCTTGAATAACCACCTACATCCAAAAATTTCCGATTTGAGGATCAGAATTACATTTCGATCGATATATGTATAACTTTGTTTATCTAGTAGAAAAATCCATCACTACTAAAAAAATATTTTATATCTCCTAAACACTTTTAAGATAAACTGTAATGCGAGAAACAGAAATTTCCTTTTTTTTCAAAATATACAAGGAAACAATGTTTTTCTTTGCGTGTAGAGACATTGGAGCAGACATAGTTTAAGCTTAAACACACTTAGTACGCTTAGTTGCGTTCCGCAAATTGGTGTTGTTGGTTATTTAATTCTGTTGGTGTTTTCTGTTCATCTCTTTGGCGCTGCGAGTTTAACGAAATAATTAAAATTTTATTGTTTCTTCATTCATTCTGGTAAAATGGTAATTAAAAAAAGCAAAACAAAAAAATGGAAATAGAAATTTAGCTTAGGCTGATAGCAATTATGGTAATTTCAAATGTTACTTTTCTCGCCAATGGCACAGCCGTTTGTTGTAGTCTTTTCCATTTTTACTGGTTTAGTTATTAAATTATATTTGTTTTTTTTTTGCCATGTTTGTTAATTCAACGAAGTAGGAAGTACTTACAAACTACAATGTACTTTGTTAATGTAACGTAACTTAATTTAATTTAATTCATACAACAATTTAGCTACTCAAATGGCAAATGTCGTATTATATGATGTAATGGTGAGGATACGAATATTATTATATATTTTCCTGACAGAATTGTAGGTGGCATCTTCGTGGAGTAGAAAGAAGACTACTTTTGACTGGGAGGAGAAAGAATGTTAAGGTTAACCTATAATGACATACTGCGAAAATTTGCAGATTGACAGCTTATGGAACCACCCCACAAATGGTTATTAAACATTTATAATTTCTATACTACTCAAATTAATGTTCAGAAATTGCACAGCTAGCTTCCAATTGTGGCTATCCCCACACAGAAAGATGCAGTTGTATCAAAAATGAATACCTCATAACTTTAACATCAATGAACATAATATCGAACAAGTCGGTACCATATCAAATTTTCAATCCTCCCATAGAACCCAAGGGGGTTTTTAGATGAGTGTAAAACCTATATTTCGTGAAGTTCGGTTATAAAATATGCATCTAAACCATCACAAAGTCATATATGCTTGGAACATCGTACGGTATTGAAGTCGCTTTAACCGACTTCAAAATTTAAACACTTTGCTGTAGAACAAGTGAGAAAGTTCAGTCGGGTGAACCGACTTATGAATCCCCTCACCTTGAGTCCCAAACAAATATTCGTAAATATATTTTTTAATTAAAATATTATCAATTTAAATTGCATTTAATAGCTTTAAAGTATGCATTGGTATTAAAGTTATAAGCTGTTTACTTTTGGTGTAAAATGGTCCATTTGTGTGGGAGGTACCAAAAGGGGAGTGCCAATAACGCCCATTTTTTTCTGGACTCTAGGTACTATAAAATCATTACACTGTACAAAAAATGTGCCATTCGTGTGTGAGGTACCAAAAAGGAAGCGGCCACTTCGCCCATTTTTCTTGACGTGTTAGCGACTAGCATTAAATATTAATTGAATTATACTGAATTGAATAATTTGAATAAATATAAATATATCTCTGTCGCTTTCTTTCTCTACTGCATACTTCACTTGTGCTGTAACAACTCAAGGTTAAGCTGCAACGTACTCAATAAATCTCTAACCCAACTACTGAAACTGATACCCTGTTTTTTTGTGTGTGATCTATTTCCCGGAAAACTCCAACTGTTTTATGCAATTTGGGAGTTCTGAAAAATGACTACAGTCCACATTTCAGAAAACCTTCAAAATTGTACAGGATTAAAGAATCAATATTTCACTACAAGTTAAGCCTTTGTGGGGGAGGCATCTTCGAACTTAGCCGGTTACTCCTTTCTAGAGTTATCGTGCACACCAGCCAGCAGACAGACAGACGGACGGACATTTCTCATTCGACTTAACATGACCCAAAACGAATATCCGCCGAACATACTTGGGGTCTTATATCACTCCTTCGATGTGTTACACTTTTGGCTCATAGCAAATGATGTATACCCTTCTCTCTAAGGTGAGGGGATAACAATTACATGACTTATTTATTCAAATTTAAAAATCGAATGAAAAGTTTTGAAAACAATTTGATATATGTATAAGAAACAATTTAACACAGAAAACTTGATAAAACAAGTAAGAAAGTTCAGTCGGGAAAACCGACTTATGAATCCCCTCAAAATATTAGTAAATTTATTTATTTTTTTGTATCAAACGGGGCGTACCAATAATGCCCATTTTTCACTGGACTATAGGTCCTATAAAAGCATTACACAGAACAAAATTTCAAGTAATTGTGTGACTAGTATTAAAGTTATACACAGTTAACTTTTGGTGCAAAATGGTCCACTTGTGTGGGAGTTACCAAAATGGGCGTGCCAATTACGCCCACTTTTCACTGGACTCTAGGTACTATAAAAGCATTGTACAATATTTATCGAATTTTTGTGCACTGGTATTAATGTTATAAGTACTCAATTTTTGGTGCAAAATGATCCATTTGTGTGGGAGGTACCAAAAGGGGGGTCCCAATAACGGCCACTTTTCTCTGGACTCTAGGTACTATAAAAGCATTGCACTGTACGAAATTTCAAGTATTTGTATGCACTGGTATTAAAGTTATAAGGTTTTAACTTTTGGTTGGGCGTGGCAGCTTCGTTCCTTTTTCACGAGGTAATAGTGCCTAATAAACAAATACTATAAGTAGAATTTCAGAGGGTTCAAATGAGTAGTATAGAAGTTATTAAATAATCAATATTTCACTAAATGTTAACCCTTTGTGGGAGAGGTACTAGAAGGAGTGGACCAATATGGCCCATCTTCGAACTTAGCCGGAGATAGAAGAAAATATTACCACATACCAATTTTGAAGTCAATCGGTTACTCCTTTCGAGAGTTATCGTGCACACGAGCCAGCAGACAGACGGGCGGACATTGCTCATTTGACTTAAAATGACCCAAAACGGATATCTGCCGAACATACTTAGGGTCTTAGTTCACTCCTTCGATGTGTTACACTTTTGGCTCGTAGCAAATGATATATACCCTCCTCTCTAAGGTGAGGGGATAAATATAATTGATATTACTGTAGAATAATATGTATGTAAAGGTTGGGTGATTTAAAATTTTTAATTTGTACTACCGATTACTTTGACATGAGATTTGAGCGCTTTGGATTATTTTCTGTGGGGAGCCATTAAGGATAAATGTTACGCCAAGCATCGAGAGACATTTGACAGACATACTGAAAAATAGGGTTGATCGGATGAGGTACTGCCGATCCAGTCTTGGTAGTCATAAAATTAATACTGTGTTCCATTATTAAATGACCAAGTTCAACCTTTCCAATAAAACAAGAAATTTGACAAAATTATCAGTACTTTTTTTATAGCCGATTCAAATTTAATATATTAAATGGCCCACCCTGTACATAGCGCCAACGACAAAGCCTAATATACCTATGTATTCATTTGTGAAATTTCTTGTTTATCTAACTTTTGCCTATGTGTTTTTCTTTTAGTTATTCAAATAACAAATTTAATCTAATTGTTAATAAACATTCAAACAATACTTGTTCAGTGTTTATATCAGTAATTAAGCCATGGATACTCGCTCGTTCGTACATAATTTGTTAGCAACATGTGCACCTATTCGTAGTTATCAAATAATGCATCGGCAAATGAGAGAACGAGAACGAACCAGAGATGATGAAGTGAACGCATGCGCAACTGTGCAACAGTAATAATTATGCTTTACAAGTATTCACTTCGTATATCGGAGGCACGAGCATTGACCGTTCTGCTTGTGGAAATGCAATAGAGTGGGGGGTAATTAATGCAACTAACACACGGTGAAAATGTTGTGCACCACACACACACACTCACTCACTTACAGTTTCGTGCAATCTAAATCTATGACGGACGGACAGACGGGCGGTACATTATGTTGCTCGTGCTCCAGGTGCCGTTTTTGTTGCTGTTGGCATTAATCATTGCATTGTGATGAATATCTTAGCGTGTCGGCCATTTAACAGTAATTTTTATATTGACGCCGATTTGACCAGTTAAGAACTTAATTTGTAGGAGAATAAACTATGCTCTAAAACAACTCATTCGGACATAATATACATATAGCTGACTATACATGCAGAGCTGACAAGTACAGACCAAGTTAAAAATGCCCAAAAACTTACTTTGATGAACGACGAACCAGGGCTGTTGAGTCGGAGTCGGCTTTGTTTTTTGTAAATTTCATGAAATTAAAAATTATACTTTCAAATGCATACATTTTATTATATTTTTAATTTATTTGTATAAATATGTTTATGTACATACATATCAATCGAAATTTTTGTTCGCGAAAATATTTTAATTAAATAATTTTGCAAAATTATTCTCGGAGTTAACCATCTCGGAGTCGACTGCGGCCCGGCTACGACTCCGAGATCGAATTTTATAAAATGTTATATTCCGGACCAAACATATTCATTCATATGTGTGTCCATTCATATATTTATACAAAATATTTTAATAATATACAATGTATTTATTAGAAAGTATAATTTCATGAAAGCAGCAAAAACATCGCCGACTTCGACTCCACAGCCCTGCGACGAACCTCGCTAAATCGGACCTTTTGTTCTAAGAACTACCCAGTCTATGTATATATAACATACAACCAGAGATATACATTTTTAATCAACATTAAAGCATTACAACAGTGACATAGTCTAAGAAAAATGGGTGTTGGGATCGCCATTTATGAATACTGTTTATCAACACTGTCTAAACCGTGATAAAAGGAATGTTCGTTTCATCAAAACTTTAGTTACATATTTCAAGGGATTTTTGTTACGCATTTTTATACCCTCTCTTTAGTGATACGAGGGTATATATCATTTGCTACGAGCCAAAAGTGTAACACATCGAAGGAGTGACCTGAGACCCTAAGTATGTTCGGCAGATATCCGTTTTGGGTCATTTTAAGTCGAATGAGAAATGTCCGTCCGTCAATATGTCTGTTGTTGTTGTTGTTGTTGTAGCAGTATATGTGTTTGTTATCCACACGGAGGAAAATCGTCATTTTTGATATGTTTGAATCGAAAGAGAATATACTTGGAAACGATTTTTTTAAATATTATATATTTGTTAACAAATAAATTTTATTTGAAAATCAAGAAATTTTGTTTGGAACGCATATATTAATATATTAGAACATAATTTATTTGCAGACTGAATTTCACAAATAAAATATGTGTTTACACACAAACAAAGTTATTGTTCAAGAAGTTTTCCAAATATATTTTATTTAAAAAGATTTGTAAAACCTTGCTGACTTATTCGAATTTTAGTTAATTTTTTCCTGGTTTTCGTGTTAAACTTTATAGGCAAAATGTCTTAATTTATAAATATTTTTTTATTCATCACTTTTTGTCAATCCATCAATGCAATTTATATTTACGAAAGATTATCCGATTTAAGTTTTAATTAAATTTTACAAACATATAAAATTTATAAAAAAAATGCTCTTTGAACATCTGAAAAACAGAAATCTTGTCTTTAAGTTAAGGCATTGATACATTGCCAAAATAAATAATTACAAATTAATCTTTGTTTCGGAAATACTAGTACCAAATAAAAAAAATATTTGAACGGAAGCATATTTTTGTTTAGAGCAATATCCTCCCAAACGTATAATATTTGTGTGTGTCAAATATTATATATTTATAGTGTACCCTAAACATATGTATATTTCAAGCCGAATATGTTTGGGACAATATACTACAGAAGCGATTTTTTTTCAGCGTGCATTAGTTGTTTTCATTCGCCTTGTATAGTGGTTTCTGCTGTATTGGTTTCCAGGCCGAGGAAGATGGCTGCTTCCACTGGTTGGGTCCAAAGAGACCTGGGAACAAGTTGAGTAGGTTTGGCAGGGCAGTTAAAGAGGTGTAGTGTGTCGTGTGGTCCCTGGTTACAGGCGGGACATATATTCGACGTGGTGCCATCAATCCATGCCCAGTATGAATTGAGGCGGCTACACCAGCCAGATCTTAATTGGGCCAAAAGTACTCCCACAGACATACTGACACATAGTATGTGTCAGTATCTGTCTGCTGGCTGGTGCGAACGATAACTCTGGAAAGGAGTAACAGATTGACTTCAAATTTGGTATACGGTAATATTTTTTTCTATATCCGGCTAATTGCGAAGATGGACCATATTGGTCCACTCCTTCTGGTACCTTCCAAACAAAGGGTTAATATTTAGTGAAATATTGATTCTTTAATAACATCTATACTACTTATTAGAATCTTCTAAAATTCCACACATTGAATTATTTTGTTATTATCACCTCAAGAAAAATGGGCGAAGTTGCCACGCCCCTCTTGGTACCTCTCACACAAATAAACTTTGAGGTGATTTTAGCATGGTGACCTATTTTATCCTTCGCAAATGGCGTTTCATTTTATTAAAAACTAGCGGACCCGGCGAACTTCGACCCCCCAAGGCGAACTTCGCCTCGCCTTCAGATAAACTCCAGAGTGATAATAAAACACAGATAGTTAAAATTTTAATGCGATTTGTTTAAAAGGAATCGAAATCAGTAGAGAGCGATGTGATAAACAACAAACAACGAAGACAGAAGACAGGCAACGTACAGATGACCGTGCGAAAAACAGGGAAATTCGAGATTAATTCCACAGTCTTCCTACGATTTGTCTTGAGATTTATTGATTGTCATCGTAAAAGCCAATCGTACAGGGAACTGAATCCGCTTGAATTGGAATGAAAGATCAGTTGGAATAATCGGAATTCGTGGGATAAGGACTTCCTCTCCTTTGAATTTTCCCTTGATGATCGTCGCCTGAATCACATTGTCCATCAATTTCATAATGGACAACCGCGAACTATGCACAATTTCGGATGATTCAGATTCCGCAACATGATTATGATCGATTCCACCTTCAGCTGTAAATTATGCGGCGGAGCTCCTGGCACATCAAGCGAGTTCGATTTTACTTTGAATAATAAAATTCATGCTATTGACGTCCTTATTCTTCGCTGCTAATATTGCCCGTTCACTAATCTAATCGAGATTTGGAAACACTTTGGTGATGAGTTCCTCGTTCGACGATGTGAACTCGCAAAAATTTGCCGGGAACAATATCAATGCAGTGGAAACATCAACAGTAATTTGACCATTGCCAATCGCCAACAGTTGTTTCGAGAATTCAAGAGCCGATAAGTCGTTCTGCAGCGCGACTCTCATGTTCGTGGTCAATTTCAACTTCTTGACATTCCGCCACAAAGACCACGATTTCAGGAATGCATTAATTTCACCGGCAGTAGATTTCGGGATGACGGGAAGCGTTTGACGAAAATCTCGGGAGAGCAATATCATAGACTCACCAAATTGTCTCAAATCACGTCGTAAATCCTTCATCGTTCGGTCAACTGCCTCCAGAGCTCGTTTATGCGCCATCCTGCATTCATCCGAAATTATGATTTTGCAATGCCCGCAATCCAATAAGATAACCTTACCTCTTATACTCAAACTTATTATCTGAAAAAATGTTCGAATTGATAAATATCGCGTTGAATTTTAATTGATCGTAATGCTTGTACCGTTTGCCGATGTGATACGCGAAATCAGTGTAACAATACGCAAAACTGGAATGAATTGCAGCAAGAAAAATAGCACAAACTCGTACATATGTTTAATAGAAAACTTTTTTGTTTAATAGAAAATTAATAAAAAAATTTGGATTGAAAAAGAGAGCAGTAGATAGGAACAGTAGGAATCTCGCAAGAAATAGCAATTTTCGATTTTCCCAATTTTCCGACTTTTCCGGAGGGTTTTCCCAAAATTTTCTTTCGTAACAACCTTCTCCAGGCAAATACGAAGAACTGAAAAAAAAAAAATCATCCAAATCGCTCCAGCCGTTCTGACGTGATGCCATTACACAGATGGACCGTTTCATTTTTATACAGGGAACGGCGTTTTTGGGATGTTCTTGGGTACCTCTCAACACTGGCTCGTACGGCAGCGATATTCTCGGCCGATCGCCTTGGTCGACTTTTATTTGGCCTCTTCGGATTAGAAAGAGCCTCACCAGTCGATAATTTTTCGTATAAACGCTTAATGGTGTTCTTAGAAGGCCACATTTTTTAATATTTTAAAAGCACGTTGAGTTTTCACAATTGACTTCTTCTGTTGAATGTAAATTTCAACTATTTCAGGCGCTCGCGTGGCGTGTATTGTTCCATGGTAAAAATCTGCTTGGACTGACGCTTCAAACGCGGTATGTCATTAAGCGATCTGACATCTCTGTCAAAAGTTATGGCGTTGCCAGATGGGTCCGTCGAATATGGGGGACCCTGTATATGTAGACAACCAATTGAGCTACATTTTCATTACTTAGGGTGCTACACGGGGCAAAATCGCCTTTTTGATATGTTTGAATCGAAAGAAAATATATTTGGAACACACATTTTTAAATATTATATATTTCTGAGCAAATAAATTTTATTTGAAAAATCAATAAAATATATTTGGAACGCATATATTTATATATTACAACAAAATATATTTGCAAACTAAATTTCTCAAATAAAATATGTGTTTATTTACAAAAAAAATATTGTTTAGGAATTTTTCTAAATATATTTTATTTAAAAAGAAAGAATTCCAAAACTTTCGTTGACTTTTTCGAATTTCAGTTTTAATTTCTCCTTGGTTTCAAATTGTACCTCCCAGTTATGATACCATATGCAACATTAAATTCTGCTTTAAATCAATCATTTCAAATTGCTGAAAATTCCAAGTCATCATTAGTTGTCAATCGTCCAAGTAATTACTATTTATCCAAGATTATACGATTTTAATTATTATTATTATTTATTGTTTTTACGAACATTAAAAATTTCTAAAGATTTTACTTTGAATTACAGAAAAATTTAACACAATTTCGGTATTTTCTGAATACTTAAATGCAAATAAATTTTTGTTTCGGAAATAATAGTCCCAAATAAAACCAGTAAGGAAAGGCAGAAAGTCGGGCAGGGCCGACTATATAATACCCTACACCTCCCTTACAATGCGATAAAGGTCATTGCGAAAATATTTGGAATAATTGGTAAGTAGGCAGGAACATATTATCTAATTCTGAGCCGATAATCGCTAAATTAAGCAATATTCGTTCCTAAATTGAGAAACATCTTTCCGGAAAATATTAATAATCGAAAGTAAAGTACAACTTCTATAGCGCGTTGATACCAAATCAGGAGGAATTTCGTACTGATCGGATATAAAATACAGTCTCTACAGCGCTTACATGTCAAATCGGGGGTAACATATATATGTGGGCTATATCTAAATCTCAACCGATTTCCCTCAAATTTGGCAGTATTAATTCATGTAATAAGAAACCTCTTTCTGCCGAATTTCGTACTGATCGGATTAAAAATACACTTTTTACAGCGCTTACATGTAAAATCGGGGGTAACATATATATGGGGGCTATATCTAAATCTGAACCGATTTTCTCCGAATTTGGCAGTATTCCTTCATGTAATAAGAAACCTCTTTCTGCCGAATTTCACACTGATCGGTTATAAAATAAATTTTTTATGGCGCTTACATGTGAAATCGGGGGTAACGTATATATGGGGGCTATATCTAAATCTGAACCGATTTCTTCCAAATTTAACAGTGTTCATTCATATAATAAGAGACCTCTTTCTGCTGAATATCATACTGATCGGATATAAAATAAAGTTTTTACAGCGCTTACATATCAAATCGGGGCTAACATATATATGGGGGCTATATCCAAATCTGAACCGATTTTAACCAAATTTTTAATCGTCCTTGGGCCAAAAAAAAAGATATGTGTAAAGTTTCGTCAAGATCGGGCCATATTTGCGACCTGTACTTTGATTACAAGAATACATCTACAGACAGGCGGACAGACAGATGGACATAGCTAAAACAACATCTGCCCAAATATATAATTTTTGTGTGTGACAAATATTATGTGTTTAGAGTGTATCCTAAACATATATATGTTTCAAACCGTATATGTTTGATAAGGATAAATCCCAAATGCATTGGGTGTTATGTCCATGTTTTTTTTGATGTTATGAACGCTCAGCGGACATTACGCCTAACCAATTTTGGGAATTATGTCCAACTACACTGCAGGACAGAAGTCCCAAAATCCTTGTGAGCGTTATGTCCTTGGGAGTTAAGTCCGGGCATCCAAATATCGACCTATTTTCTTCAAACTGTTTTCTTTATAAAGATACTCCTCTCTGCAAAATTTTATAATGATCAAATATAAAATAAAATACAAATTGGAATGAACCCATATATGGGGGTACAGCTAAATCTGAACCGATATTTTTGAAATTAGGCAGTATTTATGTTTAGTTCAATGAACTTAATTGTGTCTAGTTTCATAGAGGTTGGTTGAAAATTGTGGTTTCTAGAGCGCCTTTGTGACAAAGAATAGATACATATCGTCATTAGAAACGAAAAAGGGCCAATAAACCAAAAAATGAAAAATTGAGTTATTGATAGGTAATTGCTCATTGCTTCAAAATACTCATCCTGAAACTTAGCGCCCAACTATCAAAGATTGCGAGTTTATTAAAGAAATTTCTAAGCGCCCCAGTAGGTGAGTTGGTAGCGTACTCGCCTATGTGTTTGGGGGTCGTGGGTTCGATTCCCACCGGAGGCTCTAGTCTGTCGCTGCAAAATATAGCCACATGGTCTTTGTAAACCGGCTTTTCCCTGGACCGTAAAATTAGAATATAAATTTACTTTGTATTGTAATTCATATAAATAAATAAATAATAATAAATAAATAAAGAAATTCCAAAGAACCTAACAACAGATTATTTCTATTTTCACATTTAAAAATCCCCATTTCACACAATCTGCAAAAGCAAGTTATATTCGTACATAATATTTGTGTGCATTGATATATCCATAATTATGTTATATCCTGAAAAAATTGAATAAATTGTATTTAGTTTTTGAATTCAGGAAAATTTTTTTTTTTGAATAAACATTTGTAGAAAAAATTGCCCTGCAGAATATTCGTTGCAGTAAAAAATTTTTGTGAGACTCAGTATTTGTAAAAGTTATGGATGAAATACCAAGTCTTGTCTGACAATTTTCGTCTGTTTTTGCAAAATATTGCACAGTGGTACGAATTCAAAAAGGGGAAATAATTCGACCGTTTCTTAACCAAGCAACCGATTGCGACCAAGCTTGGCATGGTAGATGAAAAGGTGTTAGAGATGTTAAGTTTTATATTTGGGCCACCTATGTCAGACAGGGGTGGAGCTAGAGGGTCTCAAAGTTGCCCACATCGGGTGAAGAACATGTTCAAGCGCGTGTAACTCGTGTTTCTCTTCCGATTTATAAAAATCTTGTTATCTTGTTGCGTATATTCTACTAACTAAGGTCTACAAAAACTTTTTACACCTAAGAATTATCTCGTATAGTTACCGAGATATCTGCATTGAAAATTGAATTTTTAATTTCCCTTACGGTGTGCTAGTATTTTGTAAATATCGGAGCGCAATATGCACCGATTTCATCCGTACCAACATGTCTGGATGGACAATCAAATCACCTATATTCTGTGAAAATTTGAAGAAAATCGAGGGTGGGGCGGAAATTTTTTATACAAAGGTTTTTTCAAAAAACAGAAAATTGCGCTTTGTGTCCTCTTTAAAACAAAGTAAACTTTTCAAAAATCGGTTCAGCCGTTCGAGAGCAATTACAAATTTTGTGAAACATAAAAACTCATTTTTTAATTTTTCAAAAATTAAAATGCCCATATAATTTTTTAAAATTTTTATACCCTACACCACACTGTGGTACAGGGTATTATAAGTTTGTTTCACGGCAGATGTTTGTAACACATGAAAATAACACAGCTAGACCCACCTTAAAGTATACCGATCGACTCAGAATCACTAGCTGAGTCGATTTAACGATGTCTGTCCGTCCGTCCGTCCGTCTGTCCATGTAAAGTTGTTCGTCGACTACAGGTCGCAATTTCACTCCGATCGTTCTGAATTTTGCAGTTTAGAGTATTTCGCGGCTGTTAAGATCGCCATTGAATTTGGTTGAAATCGGTTCAGATTTAGATATAGCTCCCATATATATCTTTCGTCCGATTTGGCCCTTTAGTCCTATAGAAGCTGTATTTTACATCCAATCGTTTTGAAATTTAGAATGGTAGAGTTTATTGATCCATGAACCAACATTGCAGAATTTGAAGAAAATCGGTTAAGATTTAGCTATAGCTCCCATATATATGTATCGTCCGATTTGGCCCTTTAGTCCTATAGAAGCTGTATTTTACATCCGATCGTTTTGAAATTTAGAATGGTAGAGTTTCTTGATCCATGAACCAACATTGCCGAATTTGAAGAAAATCGGTTAAGATTTAGCTTTAGCTCCCATATATATGTTTCGTCCGATTTGGCCCTTTAGTCCTATAGAAGCTGTATTTTACATCCGATCGTTTTGAAATTTAGAATGGTAGAGTTTCTTGATCCATGAACCAACATTGCCGAATTTGAAGAAAATCGGTTAAGATTTAGCTATAGCTCCCATATATATGTTTCGTCCGATTTTGCTCTTTAGTCCTGTAGAGCTGTATTTTACATCCAATCATTTTGAAATTTAGAATGGTAGAGTTTCTTGATCCATGAACCAACACTACCGAATTTGAAGACAATCGGTTAAGATTTAGCTATATCTCCCATATATATGTTTCGTCCGATTTGGCCCTTTAGTTCTATAAAAGCTGTATTTTACATCCAATCGTTTTGAAATTTAGAATGGTAGAGTTTCTTGATCCATGAACCAACATTGCCGAATTTGAAGAAAATCGGTTAAGATTTAGCTATAGCTCCCATATATATGTTTCGTCCGATTTGGCCCTTTAGTTCTATAGAAGCTGTATTTTACATCCAGTCGTTTTAAAATTTAGAATGGTAGAGTTTATTGATCCATGAACCAACACTACCGAATTTGAAGAAAATCGGTTAAGATTTAGCTATAGCTCCCATATATATGTTTCGTCCGATTTGGCCCTTTAGTCCTATAAAAGCTGTATTTTACATCCAATCGTTTTGAAATTTAGAATGGTAGAGTTTCTTGATCCATGAACCAACGTTGCCGAATTTGAAGAAAATCGGTTAAGATTTAGCTATAGCTCCCATATATATGTTTCGTCCGATTTTGCTCTTTAGTCCTGTAGAAGCTGTATTTTACATCCAATCATTTTGAAATTTAGAATGGTAGAGGTTCTTTATCCATGAACCAACACTACCGAATTTAAAGAAAATCGGTTAAGATTTAGCTATAGCTCCCATGTTTCCAAGCCAAGGTTTAGTTTCGTAATGCATTTCGCCTTATTTTTCCATTTAGCAGCTTTTTATAAAGTTTTTAGGCAAAAGTCATAAGGTTATATTTAAAACTCTGACCCACAACAAACATTTTGGTAGGTTAGCTATGTAGACATTTTTTTTTAAAAATCAGATAATCTAAATTACACAATTTACGATTAAGGATTAAATAAATGCCCTCTAGAACATTTGATATTGGCATAAAAACAAAGGAACCTGAGTACTTGCCCCCAAGAATGTTTATTACAATGCGAAGATATTGTATCCATTTTATCGTTACTACAATACAACCTTTTATATGTTGAGCTTTCAAGCTAGAACATCAACTGAGATGAGGATTTTGCAACACCTCACAACTTATGCTGCAATTAAAAGCACTGTAATGATTTCCCATTCACTTAATTCTTTGTTGAAAATGTTGTTGTTCATTTTCTAAACAAATTTCGAGATTTTGATTAAAATCTCTGAGACAACACTTTGTTTAAAAGAAAACAGCTATTCACAGTGACAGTTTTAGGGTGAGAATCGTGGAAATCACTGTCAGTCATGTTATTTCAAAAAGACAAATTTTTTATTGTATTCAAAACAGTCTCACGCAATTTGGTGACTTGCAAAAAGACAAAAGCGGCAGACAAATGAAATAAACCTCATTTCAAAAGCTGAACATAATTTCTTTTTAGACAAATCTAAACAATTACAAAATATAACGATAGACATACGTACGTACGAATATACGAGTACTGCAGACTTAAGCCGTAAAAAACTCAGTCACCTTAAAGCAAATTTTAATTAAAATGAAAAAAACGAAGCCTTAAAAGCGTTACGCAAAGTTAACCAACCGAAATTACATATATTCATTTTGATAATTGCAAATGGCTGTAGTGGAAATGGAATGATGACACATTTGTTGAGGCTTCAATCCAGTCCTCTTCTTTCCCAACCATAATAACCTCAAACGGGGAGAACAAAAGAATTATTAATAGACACATTTTTGTACCATAAAAGTGTATAATTCTGCATCGCTGATTTTGAAAAATCTTCTTAAAACAAGTAAGAAAGTTTCAGTCGGGTAAACCGACTAAGGTATACCCTCACTTTGTGAGTAATGTAATATATAACATTACACCAATAAATCTGCCAATTTGTGTGGGAGGTACCAGAAAGGGTTTTCCAAATACACATATTTTTGGTTAAACAGTACATTCTTAAATACATTGCATTGTGCTGAACTATAAGCGTTTGTGTGCACTGGTATATTAAAGTTACGAGCTATGTAATTTTGGTATGATTTGGTCATTTTGTGTGGGAGGTACAAAAAGTATTTGTACAAAATTTCAAGTATTTGTATGCACTGGTATTAAAGTTACAAGCCGTTTACTTTGGTACGAAACGGGCCATTTGTGTGGGCGGTACCAAAAGGGGCTGTACAATGATGCCCATTTTTTACCGGACTATAGGCGCTACAAAAACATTATACTATAGAAAATTTCAAGCATTTTTATGCACTTGTATTAAAGTTATAAGCAGTTAAATTTTGATGCAAAATGGTCCATTTGTGTGGGAGGTACCAAAAGGGGCATGCCAACTTCACCCATTTTTCTCGAGTTAATAGCGACTAATATACTAATATTATGTGCAGAATTTCAAAAGATTCGAATAAATAGTATAGAAGTTATTAAAGAATCAATATTTCACTAAATTTTAACCCTTTGTGTGGGAGGTACCAGAAGGAGTAGACCAATATGGCCCATCTTCGAACTCATCCGGAGATAGATCAAAATATTACCCCATACCAAATTTGAAGTCAATCGGTTACTCCTTTCGAGAGTTATCGTGCGCACCAGCCAGCAGACAGACAGACAAACAGACAGACAGACAGACAGACAGACAGACGGACGGACATTGCTCATTCGACTTAAAATGACCCAAAACGGATTTCCTCCGAACATACTTAGGGTCTTAGATCACTCCTTCGATGTGTTACACTTTTTTCCGTAGCAAATGATATATACCCTCGTCACACTAAAGTGAGGGTATAAAAAGGTTGTTCGGGAGTCGAATTTATTAAAAGAACAAATGTTGAAAATGGTAAGACAATTAAACCATTTTCTTAATAAGAGCGCAAATAAATACTATGTTTTTGCAAAAAGCCACATATTTATAGCTTTTGCCGATAAAAACATATAATTTTTTTAATAAATCTAGTATTCCTCAAAAATTCACAATTTCGAAAATTTTAAAATCTTCATAGTAGGCCTGTTTATCCCCTCACCTTAGAGAGGAGGGTATATATCATTTGCTACGAGCCAAAAGTGTATCACATCGAAGGAGTGACCTAAGACCCTAAGTACGTTCGGCGGAAATCCGTTTTGGGCCTTTTTAAGTCATTTGAGCAATGTCCGTCCGTCTGTCTGCCTGCTGGCTGGTGCGAACGATAACTCTCAAAAGGAGTAACCGATTGACTTCAAATTTGGTATGCGGTAATATTTTTCTCTATGTCCGGATTAGTTCGAAAATGGGCCATATTGGTGCACTTCTTTTAGTACCTCCCCCACAAAGGCTTAACATTTAGTGAAATGTTGATTCTTTAATAACTTCTATACTACTTACTCACAAATGGACCATTTTGCAGCAAAAGTTAACTGCGTATAGCTTTAATATCAGTTCAAAAATTACTTGAAATGGTGTGCAATTCAATGATTTTATAGCCCAGAGAAAAGTGGGCGTTATTTGCACGCCCCTTTTGGTACTTCCCACACAAATGAACCATTTTGCACCAAAAATTGTGCACTATTGCCCCGCCCCTTTTGGTACCTCCCACACAAATGTACTGCTCTGCACCAAAAGTTAACAACTTATAACTTTAATATTTGCATGTGTTGTTGACTACACTTAGAAGTTTGTATAACCATTATACCAAGTTTCTCTACAATCCGTGACATCAGCCAAAAATACTGTGATCGCTTAACATGGAATTGCTAAAACAAATATTTTTTTGCGACTGATAGTGAGGGGATTCTTAAGTGGGTAAACCGACTGAACTTTCTTACTCGCTTCTTTAGTACACTAACTGATACATGGAAGTATGGTGCGTGTGGTAAATAAGTAATGTAGTAATAAAGTAAATAGTCGGCCCCGCCCGACATTCTGTCTTTCCTTACTTGTCTTCAATTTTGGTAATGTTTGTCCATAGATCAAGAAACTCTACAATGCTAAATTTCAAAACAATTGGATGTAGAATACAGCTTCCATAGGGCTCAAGAACCAAGTCGGACGAAACACATACGTGAGAGCTATAGCTAAATCTGAACCGATTTTCTTCAAATTCGTCAATGTTGGCCCATGGATCAAGACACTCTACCATTCTAAATTTCAAAACGATTTGATGTAAAGGGTGATTACATTTTAGGGGCCAATGTCATTTGTACAAATTATCTAGAAAATTATTGTCATTTCTTTTTATTATGATAATATTGGTATGGCTCAATTATGTATAAAACAAAATATCGACCAAATGGACGCCGCGACCTCGGCGGCACACCTCCATCCGATTGTCCAAATTTTCGATGACGCTGAGGCATAATTGAGGTTCTATGCCGTTAGTGTGCCGAATTATCTCATCCTTTAGCTCTTGAATTGTTGCTGGCTTATCGACGTACACCTTTTCTTTCAAATAACCCCAAAGAAAGAAATCCAACGGTGTCAATTCACATGATCTTGGCGGCCAATTGACATCGCTACGAGGTGAGATAAGACGGCCATTGAATTTGTTGCGCAAAAGAGCCATTGTTTCGTTAGCTGTGTGGCATGTGGCACCGTCCTGTTGAAACCACATATTGTCCACATCCATATCTTCCAATTCTGGCCATAAAAAGTTCGTTATCATCATATGACGTCGCCAGCCAATAAGCCGCGCCAAACGAACTGGGCGGGCATGCACAGGTGTTTTCACATCTCCTTCAGACCCGGTTTGCTGAAATTTGCGTACAATTCTCTCGATTGTCTGCTACAGGTACTGCAACTTATGCACCTTAAATCCGGAATTTATGAATGAAATTACTTATTAATAAATTAGTGTAATTCAGCGCCTTAAAGAGATAAGTCGATTTTCTGAAAAATTGTATAAAGTTATATTTCGAAATATGAGTAAAAGGCAAAGAACTTTTCAATGTGTAAATGATCCCGACAATTTCTGCTACATCTGCGGAAAATATGTAATTAAAAAAAATCGATGTGAGTTTAGTCAAATAATGGAAGAAATATATGTGCAATATTTTAGTATACGAGTTGAAAATATGAACGAACCGTGGACACCTAGTTTTTTATGTAATTCGTGCCATGTAAATCTTACTCGATGGAGTAGTGGAAACATGCGGTAAGTACTTTACAATTAATGTATTACAATGTTTTGTGGAATAAAACGTTTTAATTTTAGACATCACGTGCAATTTGGACTGCCAATGATTTGGAGACCACCATTCATTCACGATACGGACTGCTATTTTTGTAAACAGATTGGAGTAGGAAGGAGCATTCGCTGGAATTATGCTGAAGTAAAATCTATCACTTTGCCAGTTGCACATGCGGAAACAATACCAATTCCCAAGTGTCCAAGTATAGCTAACAGCCCAACTACGGAAACATCAGCAAGTTCAACTGAGTATTCAACTCTGAGCGATTCAAGTTTGAGTCAGAAGTCATAGCTTTTAACACAGTTTCGACTCAATGATCTAGTGAGAGATTTGGAACTGAACAAAGATAATGCAGAACTACTTGCATCTCGGATGAAACAGTACAACATTTTGGCCCCAGATGTTAACATATCATATTATAGAGTCCGTGATATACCTTACAAACAATGTTATACAACTGTGGATAATAGATGCTTTTGCAAGGACATTTCCGGATTGTTCGAGGAACTTAATCAAACATACAATTCAAAAGAATGGCGGTTATTTGTTGACAGCAGTAAAGAAAGTTTGAAAGCAGTACTTTTGCACAACGTAAATCAGTAACCGTCGATTCCCATTGCTCATGCCGTCAACTCTAAGGAATCATACGAAACAATGGCTAAATTGATAAAATACATAAAATATGAACATGACTGGAAAATTTGTTGCGATTTAAAAGTAGTTGGGATGTTATGTGGATTGCAAGGCGGATATACAAAATATTGCTGTTTTTATGCCTCTGGGATAGCCGAGCTCGCGAAGATCCTTACAGAAGAAAGAAATGGCCAACAAGAAAAGACATTACATTGGGTGAAAACAACATAAAATACACACCTCTCGTCCAAAAAGAAAACATTATTTTGCCAACACTGCATATTAAGCTGGGGCTTTTTAAAATTTTTTTAAAAGCCTTAAGGAAAGATGGCAATTCACTCTCATATTTAAAAAGTTTATTTAAAAGTCTTTCTTTTCAAAAAATCGATATGAAACAATAAATATGCAATATGAAACACTGATTAATGATTTGTTTAAAAATTATGAAAAAATTGGTAAGAAATATATTTTTCTATATTTATGTATATAACACATATGTATGTATTCTTCTAACTTATTTTTCGCTTTATGTATTCCAACAGGTGTAAATATGTCCTTCAAAATTCATTTCTTGCATTCTCATTTAAACTTTTTCCCCGAGAATCTTGGCGACGTAAGCGACGAACATGGGAAAAGGTTTCACCAAGAAATGAAGTCCATCGAGCGGCGTTACCAAGGGTACTGGGATGAAAGAATGATGGGAGATTATATTTGGTTCCTCATTAGAGAAACCGATTCCGAAATCTACAAACGTCAACAAAGAACACACAAATACTTCTAATGAAACTTGTACATGTAAATAAACTCAAATGCACATAATATAAATAAAAGTAAAAAATAAAAATCACTTTTAAACAGAAATTACAAAAAAAAAGATTTTTTGAAATTCTCTTACCTCTACCAAAAAGGCTGTAATTTCTACATTTATCCATAGATTTTTGTTCAAATAGGCATTTTCTTCGCTAGGATGCAAACTTTTAAAAAATGGAATAAATTTTTTTTTTTTTCTATTTTTTATGTTTTTTTTCGTCCCAGGAAATTTTTATTTTTTTTTTGAAAAAAATCTACTTTTTCCAGTTTGTTATAAACCACTGTTTTTAAGTGAAAGAGATATTTTCAACATTGGTAGCCCACATTAATAGCTTCAATTTAACGTATAAGTCAAACTGATCGGGCATATACTCCAAAAATTATAGTGCAAATACTAAGGGTACCTTCGACGATATTCGTATTTTTAATAAGAATTTTTTTAAAAAATATGTATCCATAAAAAATTGTTGGCTTTGATTTTATATAACAGTATGCCACAATCTATACAAAAAAATAATTTTTAGTTCTAGGACAAAAAAAATGTTTTTTTGCTGCGTAGTGATATAAATTGGAATATTTAGAAATTAAACAAGTAAGAAGTTTCAGTCGGGTAAACCGACTAAGGTATACCCTCACTTTGTGAGTAATGTAATATATAACATTACACCAATAAATCTGTCAATTTGTGTGGGAGGTACCAGAAGGGGTTTTCCAAAAACAGAAATTAAACAAGTAAGAAGTTTCAGTCGGGTAAACCGACTAAGGTATACCCTCACTTTGTGAGTAATGTAATATATAACATTACACCAATAAATCTGTCAATTTGTGTGGGAGGTACCAGAAGGGGTTTTCCAAAAACACGTATTTTTCGGTAAATACATTGCATTGTGCTGAACTATAAGCGTTTATGTGCACTGGTATATTAAAGTTACGAGCTATGTAATTTTGGTATGATTTGGTCATTTTGTGTGGGAGGTACAAAAAGGGGCGGGGTGATAACGCCCACTTTTTACAGGACTATAGGCACTATAACAGCATTACGCTGTACAAAATTTCAAGTATTTGTATGCACTGGTATTAAAGTTACAAGCCGTTTACTTTGGTACGAAATGGTCCATTTGTGTGGGAGGTACCAAACGGGGCTGTACAATAATGCCCATTATTTACCGGACTATAGGCGCTACAAAAACATTATACTGTAGAAAATGTCAAGCATTTTTATGCACTTGTGTTAAAGTTATAAGCAGTTAAATTTTGATGCAAAATGGTCCATTTGTGTGGGAGGTACCAAAAGGGGCATGCCAACTTCACCCATTTTTCTCGAGTTAATAGCGACTAATATACTAATATTATGTGCAGAATTTCAAAAGATTCGAATAAATAGTATAGAAGTTATTAAAGAATCAATATTTCACTAAATTTTAACCCTTTGTGTGGGAGGTACCAGAAGGAGTAGACCAATATGGCCCATCTTCGAACTCATCCGGAGATAGATCAAAATATTACCCCATACCAAATTTGAAGTCAATCGGTTACTCCTTTCGAGAGTTATCGTGCGCACCAGCCAGCAGACACACAGACAGACAGACGGACGGACATTGCTCATTCGACTTAAAACGACCCAAAACGGATTTCCTCCGAACATACTTAGGGTCTTAGATCACTCCTTCGATGTGTTACACTTTTTTCCGTAGCAAATGATATATACCATCGTCACACTAAAGTGAGGGTATAAAAATGCAATCTCCCTAAGTCGACTTAGCATGTTTTAAAATGGAGATATCGAATTGTTAATAGATCTGACAGATTAAAACTTATCGAATAATGTAGCCTTTCAAATAACACCCGATAGAATACTTAATTTATGATGCGAGCTACGAAACACACTGGATATATTCCAAATATTTTTGATAATTTGATAGAAATATTTTTAAGCACATTTATGTACTTTCAAGGATTTTCTGATTCAATTTAACCATTAGAAGATTTAAGTTAACCATAATTTTTAATAACTTTTATAAAAGTTGGTCCAAGTCAAATTAACTCGATTGCAATTAAAGAAGAAATAAGTATATTTATCTGACGGGCCATAAGGGTAATTTTCCCTCTAGTGACGTGCGGAGCAGCCCTGTTGATTATATTTGGCTCTTTATTAATGTTTCATTAGCGGCTTAATGACGATCCGGGCACAAGCTCACACTCACTCAAATGCCACAAAATGTGGCAGGTGTTCTTTGCATGTTACCATTAGGAGTTAGCCTGTTTTGTTTTTTTTTGCCCTATATCATCGCTTGTTTTAATATTATTATGGCAACAATAACGATGGAACGAACGAATGGCGGATGATAAAACAGAACAAATTTGAACAATAAACCAAAGAACTAAGCGACGTTATGCCAAACAAATTTTTACATCTGGTCGCGGTCGTTGCTGGAAAACCAAACCAAGAAGACTTGTATCCATCCATCCATTCGGGTAACGCCACACGGCGCCGCCGACGACACCGCATATCATCGAAGTGTTGTCATAGAAGTCTCGTTGTAATCATTGTCGTTGTTGTTGTTATTGTTGTCAAATTTTCCAAAACTTTGAAGCGTACTCATTGTCATTAGGTTGTGGTCGTCGGAATCATTACTTCCCCACGTATTTGTAGCCATTGATGGTATCGCTCTGAGTGTAAAACGCAAAACATATCCATGCGCTGTTGTTTGTATGTCACTTCTTCATAGCTGAGGAACAGTGGGACTGAGCGTTGAAATATAAGCCACATTCAACCTTATTAACCACTAACACAATATGAAGCAAAATTTCTAGGGTTGGACCTTATGGTCATATGTATTGAACCTGTTTTAGGCAAAATGAAGCCCAAACATACGTCTAGAATTCATCAATGTTATGGGGACCTACATTAAACCTATATCAAAACTTGGAACAAGGGTCGGCGCATGGAGTGCTACCAATTAAAAATGGAGTAAACTTCAATTTATCTTAAAACTATTAAACATTTTAAGAGAAATATGGTATTGTTCGATATAGGCACCTTTAGCGTGAATCAAGTCTCTTCGGGAAAGCATTACGAGATGCACGAATGAGTTCCGATGGTATTTTGTCCCATTGACAAAGAAGCGCATTATTTAAGGCGTTGACCGTATAATATTTTCAGTTGGTACTTTGGCCTCCAGATTGGACAATATCGAAGAATCCCTTGAGCTTAAGTTCCGGTAATGCGGTAGACAGTGTTGTAAAGAAATGAAGATGGATGCTTATTCTGGCAAAAAACATTGGATATCACGAGTTTTATGCTAAGAAGCCGAGTCTTGTTGAAACGTCCAGTGGTTTCTGCCCAATTGTTTACCTGTAGATAAAGTGTATAATTTTTTCGCAATAGATTATAGAATATAGAATAGAATAGCGGTTATACGACCCTTATTATTGAGTTTTATTTCGAAAAAAGCCTCTAAATATGTAATTTTTTCGAAGTACCCCACTGTGATGTTTGTGAACAGTAGGCTTTGTGGCCTTTCTTGATATTGAAGGGGCTTTCAACAATCACTCAGATGCGGTAATTGCGGCCCAATCTCATCTAAGGGAGTACAACATTCTGATTAGACTAATCCAACGTTTGCTTACCATAGGACGTATAACATCAAGTCTCGGAGCCACAAATCTATGGAGATTTGTAAACAGAGGGACTCCACAAGGAGGAGTACTGTCTCCCCCAATTTGCTTGGAATGTTTTAGAAAGTGACATGTGGACGACTCATCTTTAAATTTAAACGTTGAACCTCGGAAACTGGGCCCAACTCTACCAAGGAGTAGTTAGTAGTCATCTGCTTGGGAGTAGAAACACAACTGGTCGTCTACTAAGGAGTACATATCACAACTGCATATCTACTAAGGAGTACATAACCCTATTTGTCGTCAACTAAGGCGCAATGTTAGACACCGTAATTCATATTTATAACTAATTAAAAGTTTACTATTTAATCGTTGAACTTAAAAAAAATGGTAATAATAGAGCTACAAAGAACTAGTCCTCTACTAAGGAGTAGACAAGCCAACTGGCCGCCTACTTTGGATGGATAACCTCTCTACTAAGTATTTGATATCCCAACTGTAGTTCTACTAAGGATAACCCACTTTGTCGTCAACTAAGACGTGGATAACCCAACTGGTCCTCTACTAAAGAGTTTATAACATAACTGGTCGTTTACAATGGTGTTGATAACCCAATCTGCCATCATTTAAGGAGTATATAACATACTTCGTGGTCAAATAAGTAGTAGATAAACCAACTGCCATTCTACTAAGGAGTGGATAACCCAACATGTCATCTACTAAGGAGTTGATAACTCGACTGACAGCCTACCAAGGATTCGATAACACAACTGGGCGTCTACTAAGCAGTAGATAAACCAATTGGGTCTTTACTAAGTAGTAGATAACGCTATTTGTCTCAACTAAGTAATGTATAATCAAACTGGTCCTCTACATAGCGAGGAAGTAACTCTGCCTGTCGTATACCAAGGAGTGGATTTCTCTGATTTAGTCGTATGGTGATATACCACATCCAGCAAATTTGTTTGGCGTATCAAACCCTAATTAACTGATATCAATCATTCCCTATGTGATCAGATCACTGATAGGTCAGACCTTAACCAGTACTGGGTTCAGCAGGCTCCGGTAAATTGGTACTTCATTACCCGAAGGGTCCAATTGGTAATCTAGCTTAGGTTAGGGTGGCAGTCGTATTTTTTACCAGCTCACATTGACCTGGTTAGGTCCCTAGTGTTAATTGGTAATCTAAGCTATAAAATCCATATTTCTGAACAGTTCCTAATGTCATTTGGGAGCAGTAACTTTTTTTCAACATCTAAGATCCACAGAAGCTACTCTCTTCAGTCAAGGTTTAGGTTTAGGTTAGGGTGGCAGCCGTATTTTTTTGCCTGCTCACATAGACTAGTTTAGATACCTAGTGTTACCACGGTCTGAATGCCCCTCATCAAAACCAACCTGTTTGATATATAAATTTATCGATAGTACGGATATCGGTACTGGAAAGATCAGTTAGGCTGCCTAGAAAGGCCGACCCCAGTATGTCCAGTCGCCGTTTTCTCAGAGCGGTGCAGTCGCATAGTAAGTGCTCAATGCTCTCCACTTCTTCCTCATCTCCACAGCTTCTGCAGAAGTCATTGGAGTCAGTACCCAATCTTTTGGCGTGTTCGCCGATCAAGCAGTGTGCCGTCAGAACTGATACTAACGTAGACAATCTTTGCCTCTCAAGAGCGAGGAGATATTTCGATCTTCTCAGGTCATACCTTGGCCAGATTTGTCTAGTTATCCTGCAGGTGCCGAGTTTTTTCCATCTTTCGTTGGACTGCCTGATTGCCTCTTGCCTAAGCCAAAGCTTGCACGTGGATAGTGGCGCACCAATATATGCAAAAATTCATCGGCTTTGCAGTTCCCCGGGATATCCCTATGACCAGGCACCCATATGAGGTGTATATTAAACTGCTCATCCATCTCGTTAAGAGATCTGCGGCAGTCGAGGGCTGTTTGTGAATTTAGGGTTGTTGCTTCCAGAGAATTAATGGGAGCCTGGCTGTCCGAGTAAATGACAACGCCAGTGTTGGTTACTATGTTGCGACTCAGCCACTTGGGGACTTGCCATATTGCCATTATTTCGGCTTGATAGACACTGCAGCTATCTGGTAGTCTGTGAGATATATCCAAACTAAGCTCTGCACAGTGTACTCCGAAGCCAACCTTTTCATCAAGCTTCGAACCATTCGTGTAAAAGTAGAGATGATTTCAATTACCTGGTATTCTGCCAACCCATTTATCTCTGGCGGGAATAATAGTGATGTAATTTCTCTCGAAGTTGTACACAGTTGATATATAGTCCACTCGATCGGTTACCATAGCACTACACTTTGATATCCTCATGTGACCGTAGTTTTTGTACCTCCACATTGATAGGCAGTTTAATCTTATTTCCGCTTTGGTTGCAACTTCTCTCGCCACAATATTAATCGGCAGTATATGGAGTAGGGCTTGTAGAGACTCGGTCGCTGTAGTCCTTAAGGCTCCGCTTATACTCCTCTGAACCTTTGTTAGTAGGTTGGTGATGGGAAGTTTGTCATTTGCCGTCCACCATACCACAATGCCGTATAACAGTATTGGACGAACTACTGCTATATATCTCCATTGGACAATTTTAGGAGAGAGGCCCCACCGCGACCCTACAGCCTTTTTGCAGGAATATAAGGCGACGTTGGCCTTCCTTACACGTTCCAATACGTTAAGTCTAAATAACAGTTTTCTATCTAGAATTATTCCTAAAAATTTTGCACTTTCAGAAAAGACTAGATCTGTTCCATTTATCCGAGGTGGAGGGTGCACATGTGTGACTTTATTCATCCTAGTAAAGAGAACCAATTCTGTCTTGTTTGGGTTTATGCCCAAACCGCTGCTTCTGGCCCATCTAGCCAATTTGTTGAGAGCCACCTGTAGAATGTCTCGGAGGACGTTTTCGAATTTGCCACTCACTGCGATTGCAACGTCGTCCGCATATGCCACGACCTTGCAGCCACAACGTTCTAGATCTAGCAGGATTTCATTCACCGCTAGGTTCCAAATTAGTGGAGACAGTACTCCTCCTTGTGGGGTCCCTTTGTTTACAAACCTTGTTAGAGTTGTGGACCCTAGACATGCTGTTATGTGTCTTCTGTTGAGCAGACTTTGAATTAGTCTAATCAAACTAGAGTTAACTTTTAGATGTGACAGTGCCGCAATTACCGCATCTGAGTGAATGTTGTTAAAAGCTCCTTCTATGTCGAGAAATGCCACCATGGCGAATTCCTTGAAATGCAGGGGCGATTCGATAGTGCTCACAAGTTCGTGCAGGGCTGATTCTGTAGACTTCCCCTTATTGTAAGCATGTTGGTTCCCCGACAGGAGTTTTGTATCCAGGTTTTACTTAATGAAACAATCTAAAAGTCTTTCCAGACCTTTCAATAGGAAGGAGGATAGGCTAATTGGTCTGAAGTCTTTTGGCCTAGTGTGTGATATCTTCCCGCTTTGGGTATGAATACCACTTTGGTATCCCTCCATCGATACGGGATGATGAAAGCCTGATACAGCCTACATACATTTTCTCCAGCCAGGGGATAATGTAGTTCTACATTTTCTGCATTTCTGCTGGAGTGATGCCGTCTGGTCCAGGTGACTTGAAGGGCTCAAAGCTATTAATAGCCCAGCTTATTCTGGATCTCTCAGTCAACAAGCTAGCGACGCTCGCAGTCCACTCGCGCTCTTGTTGATCCTGCTGATCCTCTGGTTCTGTCAGAGAGTTCCCCGGAAATGCTCGCTGTTTTTGGTCCAGTTATCTGCCTCATCCTGTAGATAACCCACTGTACAGGGTGAAGCAGATAATATCTTCCTCAGCCTTGCGGCGTCGGCGACCTTTTCCACTTCGTCTTTGCACCTTCCTAAGCTCTTTCTTATAGATCTTGAGTTGATCTTTATAGGCATCCCAAACATTAGCGACCCCAGTAGATTTCGTCTTGTTGAATAGCTTGTTGCAGGTCTTTTTCATAGCCGTTAGCTCAAAAGTCCACCATTGGGGTCAAACTATATAAAATTTGGTCCTGCAAAAATATTTAGCTACTCTGTATAGAAATCCATGATTTGGCGTCTAATTGTTGTAGAAACATGTTCAGAAAACCAATATTTTTTAAATCTATATATCGTCGCCGTCGTAGCAAAAGTAGTTACTTTTTCCTAATTTTTCAGGAGAGAAAATAAACTCTTTATTTTTTTTATTTCGCGATAATTGTAATATGATCGATTTTTGGTTTTTCCCTACGACCATTTCTCATAAATTTATCAACAAAAAAAAATCCATTATTTTATGCCGTTTTCGCGTGGTTAAATGATTTTCTAAAAAACTACACATATCTATTTTTTTATGGAATTTATTTATAAAAACCAGTAAGGAAAGGCTAAAGTCGGGCGGTGCCGACTATATAATACCCTACACCACTCTCGTAATATTGAATAACTCTGATATATAAATTTTGTAATTCATGTATAAATTGTTTACATAAATTTACTTTTGGGACATTTTAAATCGGATGAAACATATATATATTCAAATATTTCTTTAAATTCGGCAATGTTGGTTCATGAATCAAGAAACTATACCATTATAAATTTCTAAACGATTGGATGTAAAATATAGCTTCTATAGAACTAAAGGGCCAAATCGGAGGAAACATATATATGGGAGCTACAGCTAAATCTTAACCGATTTTCTTCAAATTCGGTAGTGTTGGATCAATAAACTCTACCATTCTAAATTTCAAAACGATTGGATGTAAAATACAGCTTCTATAGAACTAAAGGGCCAAATCGGACGAAACATATATATGGGAGCTATAGCTAAATCTTAACCGATTTTCTTCAAATTCGGTAAAAAAAAATATGTTAGATTGGGTTAGGCGTTAGACGGAGTTACCAGCTCTCATAGACCAGTAGATGTCCTTAGTGATACCACGGGCCCAGTTGCCCCTGATCGGAACCAACCCGTTTGATAAACTTGCGAACATCGGTGCTGCCATGATCTGGCCGACTTCCTATAAAGGCAGACCACAGGATATCCAGACCAATCAAGTGGTGGGGTAAAAAACCATATTTATACCCTACACCACACTGTGGTACAGGGTATTATAAGTTTGTTTCACGGCAGATGTTTGTAACACCTGAAAATAACACAGCTAGACCCACCTTAAAGTATACCGATCGACTCAGAATCACTAGCTGAGTCGATTTAACGATGTCCGTCCGTCCGTCCGTCTGTCCATGTAAAGTTGTTCGTCGACTACAGGTCGCAATTTCACTCCGATCGTTCTGAAATTTTGCAGTTTAGAGTATTTCGCGGCTGTTAAGATCGCTATTGAATTTGGTTGAAATCGGTTCAGATTTAGATATAGCTCCCATATATATCTTTCGTCCGATTTGGCCCTTTAGTCCTATAGAAGCTGTATTTTACATCCGATCGTTTTGAAATTTAGAATGGTAGAGTTTCTTGATCCATGAACCAACACTACCGAATTTGAAGAAAATCGGTTAAGATTTAGCTATAGCTCCCATATATATGTTTCGTCCGATTTGGCCATTTAGTCCTATAAAAGCTGTATTTTACATCCAATCGTTTTGAAATTTAGAATGGTAGATTTTATTGATCCATGAACCAACACTACCGAATTTGAAGAAAATCGGTTAAGGTTTAGCTATAGCTCCCATATACATGTATCGTCCGATTTGGCCCTTTATTCCTGTAGAAGCTGTATTTTACATCCAATCATTTTGAAATTTAGAATGGTAGAGTTTCTTGATCCATGAACCAACACTACCGAATTTGAAGAAAATCGGTTAAGATTTAGCTATAGCTCCCATATATATGTTTCGTCCGATTTGGCCCTTTAGTTCTATAGAAGCTGTATTTTAAATCCAATCGTTTTGAAATTTAGAATGGTAGATTTTATTGATCCATGAACCAACACTACCGAATTTGAAGAAAATCAGTTAAGGTTTAGCTATAGCTCCCATATATATGTTTCGTCCGATTTGGCCATTTAGTCCTATAAAAGCTGTTGTTGAAGTGTCAACAGCTGATCTTCAACACCAGCGCCCCAAGATTTAATTTGATTCACGTTTAACAACATCGCCACCTATCGACACCGATTAAACCAGAAAACTCAGTGATGGTAACGCCGTCGCTGCGACATTTTTTTGGTAATCAGTTTTCAACTCACCCGCTTTCGGCACACCGAAAAACATACGGCTCACGGCCAAAATAAATATAAAATTAAAAAATAAATTAATTGTTTGTGTTTTATTTTTTTAACTCCCGCCACTCTGGCGCGGAGTTAAACATGGTCCTTCGTAACCAAATTTGATCCGGTGATTTTTGTGTTCGCGTTCTATTTATCGATACCTTCATTCCAAAGTGTGCCCGGTCGAAACAGTCTCCGTCGCTACACCATTGTTTCATTACGTGAAACAAGGCTTCACGAGCCAGCGACGGACGACAAAAGACAGTGACACTCTCCTCTGATCCGCCTAGTCTCCGTCTCTATACCATTGTTTTATTACGTGAAACAAGGCTTCACGAGCCACTGACGGACGATAAGACACCAAACAATCATCTTTAAATAAGGAGCAGCCGAAGTCGATATACGGGTATATGCAGCGGCCACATCACTACAAGCAGTAAACAACATCGGCATCAAACAACAACAAAATGTCGAATCATTTTGCATGACATTGCACTTGTGCAAGGGGGGCGGTATGTTGAAGTGTCAACAGCTGATCTTCAACACCAGCGCCCCAAGATTTAATTTGATTCACGTTTAACAACATCGCCACCTATCGACACCGATTAAACCAGAAAACTCAGTGATGGTAACGCCGTCGCTGCGACATTTTTTTGGTAATCAGTTTTCAACTCACCCGCTTTCGGCACACCGAAAAACATACGGCTCACGGCCAAAATAAATATAAAATTAAAAAATAAATTAATTGTTTGTGTTTTATTTTTTTAACTCCCGCCACTCTGGCGCGGAGTTAAACAGCTGTATTTTACATCCAATCATTTTGAAATTTAGAATGGTAGTGTTTCTTGATCCACGAACCAACACTGCCGAATTTGAAGAAAATCGGTTAAGATTTAGCTATAGCTCCCATATATATGTTTCGTCCGATTTGGCCCTTTAGTTCTATAGAAGCTGTATTTTAAATCCAATCGTTTTGAAATTTAGAATGGTAGATTTTATTGATCCATGAACCAACACTACCGAATTTGAAGAAAATCAGTTAAGGTTTAGCTATAGCTCCCATATATATGTTTCGTCCGATTTGGCCATTTAGTCCTATAAAAGCTGTATTTTACATCCAATCATTTTGAAATTTAGAATGGTAGAGTTTCTTGATCCACGAACCAACACTGCCGAATTTGAAGAAAATCGGTTAAGATTTAGCTATAGCTCCCATATATATGTTTCGTCCGATTTGGCCCTTTAGTTCTATAGAAGCTGTATTTTAAATCCAATCGTTTTGAAATTTAGAATGGTAGATTTTATTGATCCATGAACCAACACTACCGAATTTGAAGAAAATCAGTTAAGGTTTAGCTATAGCTCCCATATATATGTTTCGTCCGATTTGGCCATTTAGTCCTATAAAAGCTGTATTTTACATCCAATCATTTTGAAATTTAGAATGGTAGAGTTTCTTGATCCACGAACCAACACTGCCGAATTTGAAGAAAATCGGTTAAGATTTAGCTATAGCTCCCATATATATGTTTCGTCCGATTTGGCCCTTTAGTTCTATAGAAGCTGTATTTTAAATCCAATCGTTTTGAAATTTAGAATGGTAGATTTTATTGATCCATGAACCAACACTACCGAATTTGAAGAAAATCAGTTAAGGTTTAGCTATAGCTCCCATATACATGTATCGTCCGATTTGGCCCTTTATTCCTGTAGAAGCTGTATTTTACATCCAATCGTTTTGAAATTTAGAATGGTAGAGTTTCTTGATCCATGAAACAACACTACCGAATTTGAAGAAAATCGGTTAAGATTTAGCTATAGCTCCCATATATATTTTTCGTCCGATTTGGCCCTTTAGTTCTATAGAAGCTATATTTTACATCCAATCGTTTAGAAATTTAGAATGGTATAGTTTCTTGATTCATGAACCAACATTGCCGAATTTGAAGAAATATTTGAATATATATATGTTTTATCCGATTTGGCTCTTTAGATCCAATCGTTTTTATACCCTACACCACACTGTGGTACAGGGTATTATTTAAGTATAAAATGTCCCAAAAGTAAATTTATGTAAACAATTTATACATGAATTACAAAATTTATATATCAGAGTTATTCAATATTACGAGAGTGGTGTAGGGTATTATATAGTCGGCACCGCCCGACTTTAGCCTTTCCTTACTGTTTTTTTTTGTGATTGCGTGAAAAGTACTTTGTAAAAGGTTTTAACTATCCGCTCTGTGATAAACACGTCCGTTCACTACGACTGATTAGCAGCGACTCTGTTAGTTATATTAAGAGGAAATTATTTACAAAGTAAGCCGAAACCGTATTTCAAATCGATAAATATAGTAATTCATACTCAATCTAAAAATTATCTAGTAAGATTAATTTAAAAATTGTACGTCTATAGTTGCTCAAAAGTCATTTGAAGGCATGTAGTATACAAATGTCAAGTTACGTAAATCAGATGCTAATCTTTTCAGACCCAATTTGTATCTGGGCTATTTTGATGAAATGAAAATCCTACCAACAGGTTCAAGGTATTAACGACTATAAAAATCTTAATTTACTTACTGTTGGCTAGCTTTTATAGAATAAGAAATGATTTAATATAGTTTAATAAGTGGATTTATAAAGTTTTAAACGCATTTGTACCAAAGATTCCCATAAATTTTTCGGGGTTACATGACCGCAAATCCCAAAAATTGTTAAAGACAGACTTACGACATTCGTCATATATAGCTTCATATATATCACGTACAAAATATCTATCGGTTTTTCTTTCAGCCTTTAGACTAAACATCCATTTTCCGATTTGTTCATCCTATTTTCGTCTTTAAAAATGTGTGCGAAAATGGCAGTATCTTCATTCAAAATACATATGTATTTTTACATCCATTTTTAGCCAAAACTATAAACTAATGGTCCATGTTAGAATGTGTAGTAAAACACTATTAAAACATTAAAACCCAGTAAGGAAAGGCTAAAGTCGGGCGGGGCCGACTATATAATACCCTACACCACTCTCGTAATATTGAATTCATGTTTAAATTGTTTACATAAATTTTCTTTTGGGACATTTTATACTTAAATAATACCCTGTACCACAGTGTGGCGTAGGGTATAAAGAAGACTAACGAACCAAATCGGACGAAACATATATATTGAAGCAATAGCTAAATCTTAACCGATTTTCTTCAAATTCGGCAATGTTGGTTCATGGATCAAGAAACTCTACCATTCTAAATTTTAAAACGATTGGATGTAAAATACAGCTTCTATAGGACTAAAGAGCAAAATCGGACGAAACATATATATGGAAGCTATAGCTAAATCTTAACCGATTTTCTTCAAATTCGGCAATGTTGGATCAAGAAACTCTACCATTCTAAATTTCAAAACGATTGGATGTAAAATACAGCTTCTGTAGGACTAAAGGGCCAAATCGGACGAAAGATATATATGGGAGCTATAGCTAAATCTTAACCGATTTTCTTCAAATTCGGTAGTGTTGGTTCATGGATCAAGAAACTCCACTATTCTAAATTTCAAAATGATTGGATGTAAAATACAGCTTCTACAGGACTAAAGAGCAAATCGGACGAAATATATATATGGAAGCTATAGCTAAATCTTAACCGATTTTCTTCAAATTCGGCAATGTTGGATCAAGAAACTCTACCATTCTAAATTTCAAAACGATTGGATGTAAAATACAGCTTCTATAGGACTAAAGGGCCAAATCGGACGAAAGATATATATGGGAGCTATATCTAAATCTGAACCGATTTCAACCAAATTCAATAGGGAAATTTACAGCTGCGAAATACTCTAAACTGCAAAATTTCAGAACGATCGGAGTGAAATTGCGATCTGTAGTCGACGAACAACTTTACATGGACAGACGGACGGACGGACAGACATTGTTAAATCGACTCAGCTAGTGATTCTGAGTCGATCGGTATACTTTAAGGTGGGTCTAGCTGTGTTATTTTTATGTGTTACAAACATCTGCCGTGAAACAAACTTATAATACCCTGTACCACAGTGTGGCGTAGGGTATAAATAGTGTAAATATGTAATATGGTACTTTGACCCCATTTATGTATATACAATTAACCGACTTTTAGACTAATAAAATATCATCTGGGTGTAGCCTGATAATTTCACCACATATTAAAATGAAATGAAATTGAAAGCATCGATTCTCTTCTAAAATATACACATTTATCTTCAAAAAAGTATAATTTCACAAGAACTTCAAATGTGATTTTATCGATACTACAAAAATTTTATACACTATTTTTTTATTGAGGGGACGATATAATATTTAAAAAATTTGGTCCCAAACATATTTTCTTTCAATTCAAACATATCAAAAATGGCGATTTTCCTCCGCGTACGCATTTAATGGCAGTCTACGTAATCGGTCCAAAAATGGGCGGGATCGGAAATCTGGGTCAATGAAGTGACCCGGTCCACCAGCTAGTGTAACAATATTTTTGCCTAAATCCGCTCTAATAGAGTGGCGTAGGGTATCATATTGTGGGCTCCGGTCGACTCCAGTCTTTCTGTACTTGTTTAAGTCGGCTTTTCTCACTTGTGTTTTAAAATTATCTTAGGTTTTTCCCACTGTGCTCCATTTGTGGTGACATAAAATTACATTGCATTCGTTGATTGCCATATCAAACCGCACGGAGCCATACACGCAGGCGCACAAATCATTTTCACCGCACGGATGACAAAACAAACAAGAAAATCGAAAACCGTGGTTGTTAAAGTCGATATGGTGACAATACTGTCTGTTGTTGCTTTGGTAGTTGTTGTTGGATTTTAGGGACACTCCGTCACAGATCGTTGAGTGAATGGTATGTTTTACACGAACAGGAGTTACTTCAATTGAAGTTTATTGCACGTGTTTAATTTAGGGCACTGATGACTGACCGAACGACACCCCGAATCTTGATTACAAATAATCTGAAGACACTCAGATGTTTTGGATATTAGATCAACTGTAGCGTGAAATGATTCCGAGTAGAGTAAATTCAAATGAATAAAATTTCCATGGTACAAAGCAAATAAAATCCTCGATAATAGGATAATGAAAAATAAGAAAAAAAGATGTAAGGAAGAACCGGTCACATAACAAATTGCCAAAAATAAAACAATCAATGAAACGTATTTTGTCCTTACGAAATACCGAGACCCAGCTGGATATTTTATCCTTCCATCCATCTATCCGTTCATCCATCCCCCGTAGTAGTAGTGCAAAAAAACTAAAACAATCAGCCTTATTGTCAAATGGAAGAGGAGAAAGAAGAACGTTTGTACGTGTACCCACAAAGATACAAAAAAGGCATTCGAACCAAAAGAAAATCCGGAAAATTGAAATTGTATTATTACGCAAAAATAAAGATTTCACCAGAGCCCCTAAGAAGGTTGGACACCCACCACCACCGCCGCCGTGCCAACTTAATCGGACAACATCAGAAATCATGACAAAAATTTGGTTTTCTTTTGTATCGGGGCTTACAGACAAAAAAGGACATTTAAGGAATTAACCGATCACTGGGATTGCATAGGGCATTGGCCATTGGCTCGACCCGACCCGACTCGGCTCGATTTGGATTGTTCGTTCACGTAATTGTTTGAAACGCTCAACACAAATTGCCACATAACAAAAGGACACCCATTACGTATTACGCATTATGGCCATTGTTACTTTGGCCTCTCTCTCACACTCTCTCTCGTTTCGCCTGCCCCCGAGGATTTTGGATTTACGATTTTCTAGTTGATGCATTAAATTGCCTCCGGGTGAAGGCATTGTTACCTCACGTCGTTTGATGGCCAAAATCTGTGAATTGGCATTGCATAAATTGAGTGACGGGAATTGTGCGTCATTGCCTTTTTGTTTGGCCAATATTGCGGCCAAGTTAGTCGACAGACACAGTTTTCTTTGCACAATGGCATGACAAATTATGAGAAAATCGGTTTAAGCACGTATTTAGCCAAAGATTCTATCCGATTGAGATGTTACACAACGCTCACGTCGGTGATTGATATTGTGTCACATGTGTTTTCCTTTGGATTATGACGTTTTTCCTTGTAAATCAGTTTAGAAATTGAAACGTTAAAATTGAAACATATGTGGTTCAACTAATATTCAATACAAATTGGAAAATAATAGAAAAAAAACAAGTAAGAAAGTTCAGTCGGGTAAACCGGTTTATGAATCCCCTCGTTTGTTATAATAAAATTATTATCAATAAAAATTTTAATTAATAACTTTAAAGTACGAATGTGGTATTACATTTAAAGCTGTTTCTTGTGGGACCAAAAGGCTCCAATTGTATGGGAGGTACCGCAACGGGGCGTGCCAATAACGGCAACTTTTCTCTGAACTCTATATACTATAAAATCATTACACCGTACATAATTTCAAGTATTTGTATTCACTGGTATTAAAGTTAAAAGCTGTTAAATTTTGGTACAAAAAGGTCCATTTGAGTGGGAGGTACCGAAAGTGGCGTGCCAGTAACGCCCATTTTTCTCTGGACTTTATCTGAAATAAAAACACTTCACTGTACAAAATATCAAGTATTTACATGCACTGTTATTAAAGTTATAAGCTGGTGACCTTTGGTACAAAATGGTTCTTTTGTGTGGGAGGTACCAAAAGGGACGTGCCAATAATGCCCACTATTCTCTGGACTCTAGATCCTATAAAAGCATTACAGTGTACAAAACATCAAGTATTTGTATGAACTGATATTAAAGCCATAACCAGTTAACATTTGGTGCAAAATGGTCCATTCGTGTGGGAGGTACCAAAAAGGGAGTGACCACTTCGCCCATTTCCCTTGACATGTTAGCGAGTAACAAACTAATACTATGTGTAAAATTACAGAAGATTCGAGTAAGTAGTATAGAAGGTATTAAAGAATCAATATTTCACTTAAAGTTAAGCCTTTGTGTGGGAGGTACTAGAAGGAGTGAACCAATATGGCCCATCTTCGAACTTAGCCGGAGATAGAAAAAAATATTACCGCATAATAAAATTTATAGTCAATCGGTTACTCCTTTTGAGAGTTATCGTGCGCTCCAGCCAGCAGACAGACAGACAGACGGACATTGCCCATTCGACTTAAAATGATCCAAAACGGATATCCGCAGAAGATACACACAGACGGACGGACGCACATTGCTCAAATGAACGGGTTTCCGCCGAACATACTTAGGGTCTTAGGTCACTCCTTCTATGTGTTACACTGTTGGCTCTCTAAGGTGAGGGCGTAAACAATATATTGAAATTTATTAAATTTTAAAACAGGAACAGATGAGTTTTTAAATCATTCATAACAATGACTGTTCAAATAGAACACTGTAAGGCAGTATAAAGTATTATATTATCGGTTTCACCCAACGGTAGCTTCTGGTTTCCGTTAAGATGATTAATTGAATTGATTAAATATAACTTTTTTCAACAAAATATTTTTTCCTGCTAAGTATTTGTAATTGGCTTTACTAATATTAGTTAAATTCAAATTTTCTATTATTAATAACGGACTATGATTTATGTCTGAAATCAAATTTAATTAAATAAATTATTAACAAATCTAATTGGATTTTAAGTGGAACAAATAAATCAGTTAAGCTCATTTAATAATAATATTTGGTCATGATAACAAGTAAGAAAGTTTCAGTCGGGTAAACCGACTAAGGTATACCCTCACTTTGTGAGTAATGTAATATTGAATATTACTCGAATTATTCTGTCAATTTGTGTGGGAGTTACCAGAAGGGGTTTATATAATACACCTTTTTTTCGCTGAAAATTAGATACTTTAAATTCATTGCACTATGCCGACTTATAAGCATTTATGTGCACTGGTATAAACGTTATGAGACATTAAATTGTGGTATGATTTGGGAATTTTGTGTGGGAGGTACAAAAAGGGTCGTGGCAATAACGCCCATTTTTCACAGGGCTATAGGCACTATAAAAACATTACACTGTAAAAAATTTCAAGCATTTTTATACACTGGTTGTAATGTTATAAGCTGTTAACTTTTGGTGCAAAAAGGTACCTTTGTGTGGGAGGTACCAAAAGGGGCGTGGCAACAACACCCATTTTTCCCTGGACTGTAGGCAATATAAAAGCATAATACTGTACAAAATTTCAAGTATTTTTATACACTGTTATTAATGTTATAAGCTGTTAATTTTTGGTGCAAAATGGAGCATTTATGTGGGAGGTACCAAAAGGGACGTGGCGACTTAGCCCATTTTTCTCGAATTGATAGCGACTAATAAGCTAATACTATGTGTGAAATTTCAAAAGATTCGAATAAGTAGTATAGCAGTTATTAAAGAATCAATATTTCACAACATTTTAACCCTTTGTGGGGGAGGTACTAGAAGGAGTGGACCAATATGGCCCATCTTCGAACTTAGCCGGAGATAGAAAAAAATATTACCACATACCAAATTTGAGGTCAATCGGTTACTCCTTTCGAGAGTTATCGTGCGCACCAGCCAGCAGACACACAGACAGACAGACAGACAGACAGACAGACAGACAGACAGACGGACGGACATTGCTCATTCGACTTAAAATGACCCAAAACGGATTTCCTCCGAACATACTTGGGGTCTTAGGTCACTCCTTCGAAGTGTTACACTTTTTTCCGTAGCAAATGATATATACCCTCGTCACACTAAAGTGAGGGTATAAAAAGGTACAGATACAAGTAAATTCAAAGCATTATAAATATACTTAAATAACGCGGCATTAATTTATCATCTAATGACATAAAGATTAAATAAATGAAAAAAAAGCTATTTAAATTGGAACCGATTTTTACAAATTTTAATAGGGTCCATCCTTAGGCCAAACAAGATATGGTTAGGTTGAAAATGACAAGACGTTTTAGCGTTGCATGGGCATATACGAGGGCGGTCCCAAAATTGGCCGACTTAATAAAGAAAACACAACAAATTTTGGGAATTTTTTTCTGTATTTCTCAACTTATCTCCTTTATACTTTTTCCAGCGATTTGCAATAGCTTTTATACCCTGTTTATAGTAAGATATGTCTAGTTCCTGAAAATAGCCATCAACCACAACCTCCACATCTTCATTGCTGGCAAATATGTTTCCTCCGAGCCATTATTTCAAGTACGGAAACAGAAAATAGTCCGTGGGAGCTAAATCTGGCGAATAAGGTGCGTGCTGAAGCAATTTTAACTTTAATTCATTGATTTTGAACTTTTCATTTTTGTGTGAACTGGTGCATTGTCTTGATTGTGAGCAAACGCGGCACCCATCTTGCGCACAGCATTCTCATCATCAAATTTTTCGTCAATATGCGATGTTTTTTTGAAATGCCTATGACTTCAGCTAGTTCACGAACCTTCAACCGACGGTCATCCAATACCATTTGTTGCTAGTTTTAAACCATGTCTGTTGGGGACACGTCAATTGGTCGACCACAGCGGTGTACGTCTTGGCAGCTCGTACGGCCCCGTTTAAACTCTGTCACCCAATATTTTATAGTGGTAAACAAAGGAGCAGACTCCCCAGACAGAATTAACTTATCGTATTTGACTTCGGAGACAAAAGTGACATATGGACCAAATATGATCCATGCCAAAACTCGAAGAACGATATGTGACCCGTTACGATCGGACATCAAATGCCAACGCAGGATAATAAAATTAAAAGGGCGTCATGTAGGGTGCACAGAAAAAAAAGGTTTGGTGGCCAGGAATTATCTCTAGATAATCTTCAAAACTAGGGGGTGACGGGCGCAACATTATGGGGACCTACCCTTACCACTGCACGTGGGTAATATCTAAGGCAACCAAAACCCAATGGATTTATCGATATGGTCCATTCTCTAGGCCAAAGTATTAACTAAAAAACAGTAAGGAAAGGCAGAAAGTCGGGCGGGGCCGACTATATAATACCCTACACCTCCCTAACAATGCCATAAGGGTCATTGCCATAATAATTTGGAATAATTGGTAAATGGGTAGAAACATATTATCTAATTCTGAAACGATAATCGCTAAATTAAGCAATATTCGTTTCTAAATTGAATAACATCTTTCTGGAAAATTTTAATGATCGGAAGTAAAATACAACTTCTATAGCGGTTTGATACCAAATCAGGAGGAACAATCAATATAAATATGAACCGATCGTCCCTGAATACTCATTCATGTAAAAAGACCTCCTTCTGTCGAATTTCGTACTGATCGCATATAAAATGCAGTCTCTACAGCGCCTACATGTCAAATCGGGGGTAGCGTATATATGGGGGCTATATCTAAATCTGAACCGATTTCTTCCAAATTTAACAGTGTTCATTCATATAATAAGAAACCTCTTTCTGCCGAATTTCATACTGATCGGATATAAAATAACATTTTTACAGCGCTTGCAAGTCAAATCGGGGGTAACGTATATATGGGGGCTATATCTAAATCCGAACCGATTTTCTCCGAATTTATCAGTATTCCTTCATGTAATAAGAAACCTCTCTTTGCCGAATTTCGCACTGATCGGATATAAAATAACACTTTTAAAGCGCTTATACGTCAAATCGGGGGTAATGTATATATGGGGGCTATATCTAAATCTGAACCGATTTCTTCCAAATTTAACAGAGTTCATTCATGTAATAAGAAACCTTTTCCTGCCGAATTTCATACTGATCGGATATAAAATAAAGTTTTTACAGCGCTTACATGTCAAATCGGGGCTAACATATATATGGGGGCTATATCTAAATCTGAACCGATTTTAACCAAATTCAATAGTTTGGCAAAATTACAGCATTTTCTTTTGGCCCACGGACGATCCCTATTGAATTTGGTTAAAATCGGTTCAGATTTAGATATAGCCCCCATATATATGTTACCCCGATTTGACATGTAAGCGCTGTAAAAACTGTATTTTATATCCGATCAGAAAAAGGTATAATAATTCGACAGAAAAAGGTCTTTTTACATGAGTGAGTATTCAGAGAAAATGGGTTCAGAATTATATATAACCTCCATATATATGTTCCTCCTTATTTGGTATCAAAGCGCTATGGAAGTTGTACTTTACTTCAGAACATTAAGATTTTGTAGAAAGATGTTTTTCAATTTAGGAAGGAATATTGCTTAATTTAGCCATTATCGGTTCAGAATTAGATATCCTACCCATTTACCAATTATTCAAAATTATTATCGCACTGACCCTTATCGCATTGTTAGGGAGGCGTAGGGTAGGCCGACTAGGCCCCGCCCGACTTTGCTGCCCGAACACTGCTGAATTTCTCGAAATTCAGTTTTAATTTTTCCTTGGTTACGAATTATATCTTAAAGATGGCATATCGTTAGCTACGCATGCATGCTAAGTCCAGTTTTACAAATTGTTTAGGAGGAAGAAAAAAGTTTCTAACTTTTTCTGTTTTCAATATTTTTGCATTCTGCAAATGCAGGAATCTTTTATTAACTCCGCTTAAGTACCAATAATCGCCTGATTATATCAATATACGAGTGAAGCAATTTGGTGTTTTGGACTTAGCATATTTGCATTTTATGATTTTAATATTTTTTGTGGACTTAGCACAAGGGAAAAGATAACAACATTCCACTCGCGCTAAATTGAAATGCACCAGATTTATTCTAGTAAAAGAGCTAAACTGTAAAAATTTCAAGTATTTGTTTGAACTGATTTTAAAGCTATAAACAGTTAACTTTTGGTGCAAATTGTCCATTGGTACAATTTGTGTGGGAGGACCAAAAGGGGCATATCAATAATGTCCACTTTTCTGTGGACTCTAGGTACTATAAAAGCATTACACTGTACGAAATTTCAAGTATTTGTATGCACTGGTATTATAGTTAAAAGCTGTTAAATTTTTGTACAAAATGGTCCATTTGTGTGGGAGGTACAAAAGGGGCGTGCCAATAACATCCACTTTTCTCTGGACTCTATGTTCTATAAAAGCATTACACTATACCAAATTTCAAGTATTTTTTTGAACTGATATGAAAGCCAAAACAGATAACTTTTGGTGCAAAATGGTCCATTTGTGTGGGAGGTAGCTAAAAGATACTGGTCACTTCGCCCATTTTTCTTGACATGTTAGCGACTAATACTATGTGTGAAATTTCAGAAGATTCGGGTAAGTAGTATATAAGGTATTAAAGAATTAATATTTCATTAAAAGTTAAGTGGGGAGGTTCTAGAAGGAGTGGACCAATATGACCCATCTTCGAACCTAGCCGGAGATAGAAAAATATTACCGCATACCTAATTTGAAGTCAATCGGTTAACCCTTTCGAGAGTTATCGTGCGCACCAGCCAGCAGACAGACAAGCAGACAGTCAGACGGACGGACGGACGTACGGACATTGCTCAAACAACTTAAAATGACCCAAAACGGATTTCCCCCGAACATACTTAGGGTCTTAGATCACTCCTTCGATGTGTAACACTTTTGGCTCGTAGCAAATGATATATACTCTCCTCTCTAAGGTAAGGGGATAATTACATATACATACATTTTGTAGTAAGTGTTTCTTCTGGTCAAAGTAATCTCAAAAAACCACGCCATCTACTGGCACTGGCGAATTGTGCAGAGGCAACTGTCTTGAAGTGGCAAAACCATACCAGTCACATCTGTAGGTGGTGAAAATTTGTGGATTTAAGTGCCGTTTGGAGCTTTGACTTGTAAGATTTCTTCGTGGGTGAATAATTCACTTATGCACAATTCGTTGTCAGATGTGTATATATGCCAGTAATGGACAGTTCCACAACAACCTCAGTGTGCCGTGTACAAAGCCCCTCTCATGTGATCTCCACATAGGCTCGAAATACGAATCAGGGTATGTGTTTTCATTACAAGGCTTCCAGAGCGCATTGTCTTTTCCAATTCACTATAAAAACATCTCTTTCGCAAGGAAGAGTTCTCATCGAAAAAGCTGAGCGATTCGAATGTACAACATTCCAAAAAAACCAATGATTTATTAAATTGGTTGCATAGAGAGCATTTGTGGTAAAGTGGGAAAGTCTTAATATATATGTTGCGAAATTTTTACCTATTTTTGTGCTGCCAAAATTTCCACTTCGACAAAATAATGTATGTCATTGTTCTGGGTCTCCAACATTTGCTGTCTGCAAATAGTTCCGTGCTACCTCCAGCCAAACCGGAGTACTTTTGACAAATTACAGGCACGAATAGCAAGTGGCGACAATGCAATTAATTTCATCAACATCTTCTTTGTGCAGTTGAGACGTTCCTTAAATATTTTATTTTGCCAACGCTGAAGTAAATTTAGAAAAGGTAAAATAATTTCAACAGTAATGACATAAAAATTCGACAAAGTGAAATGTGCTTTGGGTCAAAAGCAGAAAATAATTGAAGCAATTAACCGACATCTGTCACATTGACATTCAAGTGATTTTGAAATGGTTCACAGAGTGTCGACACTTCACTCCAAAGGTGCGTGAGCGAGTGGATGAGGCAACAGCAGAAAAACTAGTGTAATGTTTTCACAGTCATCCAAGAGGTGAAAAGGTGCAATTAAGGTTTTATATTAAAAAAAACTACAGAAATGTCAAACCGCTTTACTGAGAAAATGGCACAACAATTAATTTTGACAAATGTTTTTTGTACTTTAATAATAATCATTTTATGCAATTTGTTTCAATTTTCAAGATAGATGACTTGAGGCAGTTTTAAGGTATTAAGTACTAGTTTCAGGGAATAAAACAAGCAAATAAAATAAAAGGGTATTTTTTATATATTACTCGTATTTGTTCATCATTGTGCTTAAAAACCAACCAAAAAACTGAGCAATTTAGTTCTGGCAACCAAATATTTCAACAACTGCAAATTTGTAGTTGGAGTAACCACTATATTTATAGCCGTGGTCATTAATTTATCGCTGAACCAATGACATGATAGCAGGAAGAATTTTAACGATCTACCCATTAATATACTCTTCAAAGCTTCTGCAGAAGTCATTGGACTCAATTCCCAACCTCTTGGTGTGTTCGCCTCGCCACCTAGGCAATGTTCCGTCAGAACTGATACTAACGTGGACAGTCTGTTCCTCTTTAGCTAGAGGAGATATTTTGACATTCCAAGGTCGTATTTTGGCCAGATTTGTTTAGCTAGCCTAAAGGTGTCGATTTCGCTGCATCTCTTATTGGACAGCCTGAATGACTCTTGCCTAAGCCAAAGCTTGCATATGGACAGTGGCGTACCAACATTTGTTAATTCTTCGAGAATTTCTAATGTCCCTTTCATCGGCATTGCAGTTCTCTGGATGTACCTATGCCCATGTGGGTATATGTTAAACTGCTCAGCCATCTCGTTGAGAAATCTGCGGCAGTCGTGGGCAGTTTGTAAATTTAGGGCTCTAGCCTCCAGAGAATTGATGAGAGAATGACTCTCAGAATAAAAAACAACGCCAGAGTTGGTCACCAGGCATGCCTTCGGTAGCTTAGTGGTTAGTGCGTTAGACTTGGATCACGAAGGTGCTGGGTTCAACTCCCAGCCGTGGCACCGGAAAAATTTAACATCAGCATTTCATGTTTTCATCATAATTCGAGTTTCTGCAGCTAAAAATAAACTCACCGGTCGCACTACCACTACAACAACATCTGATCACACAAGTCAACAGGGAAGCTAAAAATAGACATAACACCATGACGACTATTAACAGTAATGCAGCGCTTCTAGTGGAGAATAGAAACGGCAACACTCAAATAACATCTATTTCCTGATATTAACAGACAAATGTTAATATACAACCGGTCAACATTGAGTGGATGTTGAAAACAACATAAGGTTCCCGCGATAATCGGATATATGCCGGAACGAAGTCTGTAACAGAAATAGACTTAAGGATTATCAACCCAGCGTCTCCAAGCTGCTACAACAACAACAACCAGGCATGCCAACTTAGCGCTTTTCGCACCAGATTTAGTGCTTTTCAGACTACCCAATACGCGAAAAGTGTTCAGTTAGTGCCACTAACTGTACGCTTTTCAAATTTTCCGTCGGTGCTTTTGACGCTTTTTATACATTTGTCAGATCACATCTGGTAACATATAGAAATTGGACTATTTTGCTACACCATATGTATGTACATCACGATTTGGCATCTACGCTCCAATTTGTATCAAATATTTTCGAAATTTAGCCTCTGTTAAATTTTATGAAATTTGTTGCAGGTTTAGATCTTTAAGTCTAAGCGCCATAGAATACTCGTTTCTCATCAGATCTACATACAATTTAGTATATAGCGGTTCCTTCAACCAGGAATGAACACTGCGAAATATAAAGAAAATTGGATAAGATTTGGATATAGTCTCCATAACACCTATCGGGTCCGTCAATAAGAGCGCTACAAAAGTTTTTTTTTAAATAAAACAAAAACGGTTTTGGATATCAATGAAATTCTTTATTCCTGTGAAAGTATGTTCGATGCCATTATGTATGGAACTCGATTTCTTTTGCATGGACACCACGGGCACGCTTGCAGAAGTCCAGACGCTGAACCCAATTTTCGACGGTTTTCAAGCATAAATCGGCTGATACTGCTGCAATCGACTGGACCATTTCGTGAGATAATACGTTTTCCAAACTTCGTTTCCAATAAATTGATTGTGGCATTCGCTGTGTGGCTTGTGGCGCCATCCTGTTGGATCCACATGCCCTCCAAGTCCATATCATCCAATTGGGGCCAAAAAAAATTCGGTTATCATTGAACGGTAGCGATTCCCATTCACAGTAGCGTGCCGGTCTTGATCGTCATGGAAGATGTACGGCCCAATGACGCCGCCGGCCCATAAACCGCACCTAACCGTAATTTTTTCCGGATGCAATGATGACTCATGGAGTACGTGTGGATTGCTGTCCGACCAATAATGCATATTTTGTTTATTGACGAAGCCATTCAGCCAGAAATGAGCCTCATCGCTGAAGATGATTTTTCGATTTTTCGCGCTCTTAACGTTGAGGCCACTGACTCCGAATTTCGGTAGTAAATTTTAATAATTTCGACTCGTTGTTGGCTCGTATATCTTTCCATCATGAAATGGCAAACCTTACTGAAGAGAAATGCCAAAAGAGCGGCAAAAAATATGGCGTCGTTTGCTGTCCCTGTAGCTACTTTTGTAGCTTCCCTGTTGAAAAACCCTTTATGTCCCAATGTTGAATGTATGTAGGCGCTTTAAAATCGATATTGTCAACAGATCTTTATAATGTTTAACCGAAAACAGATTCTTGAAATATTACGAACGTTGTCAAATTTAACGAAAATAGGTTCAGCTTCAGATACAGGAATGTCCCCTGTATGTCCTGATTTTGAATCTAAGCACCATAAAATACAAATTTTTGGACATATTATTTTCATTAGGAAAACAACACTGATAAACATTTTCAAAACATATTTCTTTTAATTCTGCTCTGATGGGGTCGTGTAATGTAGTCTTCTCCGCCCGACTAAAGCAATGTTATAGTTTAGGGCTTTTTTACTCCCTTTTACGCTTTTTCAATTTATTATTACGCGTTTGCTTCGGAAAATGTTGGCATCACTGTTGGTCACTACGTTGCGAATTAGCCACTTGGCGACTTCCCTTATGGACATTATTTCGGCTTGATAGACACTGCTGATATCTATGAGCTATATCAAGACTGAGTTCTTTACATTTCACTCCGAAGCGAACCTTATCATCAGGCTTCAAACCATCTGTCTAGAAGTGGAGATGTCGCTCTGGTTGCAGCTTCTCTATCCGCAATATCAATCCGCAGTAGATGAAGTAGAACTTCTTCTACTATTCTGTAGCCTTTCCGTTGTTGTAAACATCTTGGTTTCCCTACAAAACTTTTGTATCCAGGTTCTGATGAAACAATTTAAGAGCCATCCTAGACCTTTCAATAGGAACGAGTGTAGCCTAATTGCCCTGAAGTCCTTTGGCCTAGTATGTGATATCATTCCCACCTTGGGTATGAATGCTACTTTGGTATTCCTCTATCTATTGGGATATATGAGAGCTTTTTGCAGACTTCACATATCTTCTCCAGCCAGGGCCTGACATACTTCATCTCTTTCTGCATTTCTATTATCATTTCTATGTCATCTTGATCAGGTGATTTGAACGACACGAAGCTGTTAATCACCCAGCTTAGTCTGAATTTATCGCTTAACAGTTTAGAGGCATAGCTTTCTTGTTAGTCCTTCTGTTCTACGAGTTTTGCCAGTGGGTTACCTGGTATCGAGCAGTACATTCAAAGACTGCTCGCGGGTTTTTATCCTCATACTGCAGATAACCCACTGTCTAGGGTATTGTGGATAGTATCTTCCTCAGCCTTGCGGCGTCTGAGGCCTTTTCCACTTCTCGACAGAATGTGGGAACGTCATTGCGCTTTCCTAAGATCCTTCTTAAAGATTTCGAGTTAATCTATACATATAGGCATCCGGGTCATTAGTGACCCCATATGATTTAACCGTGTTGAATAACTTGTCGCAGGTTTTTTCCTAGCTTTTAGCTCAGAAGTCCACCATTGTGGTTATGTTTTATCCTTGTTCTTTAGTTTTGGACAATCTTTTTCAAGGTAGCTATTGAAAGATGCCGTTATTCGGTTCGTAGAGAAGAGTACTTTGACTACTTTATTTTTAGTTGTTTCTCAAACAGGCCCCATATATTGTTTTCCTCAGATATCTGTGGACGGCAGGTTTAGGTACTTTTTCAGCAAGTTTGTACTCTATATAATAGTGACAAAAGTGTCATCGAGGTCTTCCTGTCTGTCTTTATTTGTAAAGTTCGGTTTATTGCCTTTGTTACCCTAGATACATATAATGAAGAGCATTCGTGTCGGCTCTATTTATTAGAGGTTGCTTCTTCTACTACTTCTCTGATGACAGCCGACGTTATTACCACATCTCCATAAGACAAGTTACTGGAGATTATCCAGTATGTGCGAGTAAGTATCTCCAGGCTTACAGTTGTTTAGTCTTTACCACTGAAATTAGGTAAGAGAAAAAATGTTATATCTTTCGTACCCAAAATTCAGGTTCTTGGAGTACCTTCACAGTTGGCCAGAAGCAACTTAAAGTTGGATATCCTGATACCACATACCTTCCCTCCTACTACGTAGGGTTCCTGTATGAGGACGATATGTACTACACCTGGGGTAGACAACCTCAGCGCAGCAATAGAGCCGCTGAGGCTGCTTTTGCATGATGGAGTGAAATCTGTGAAATTCTTACCATAATTGGTAGCCGACATACTAGGATTCTCCTCAACGAGGGTGTTATCTTGCAAGCATGGCTTACTCAGATGCGTCGAAGAGTCGTGAAACTACTCTCAGCCCCTCAGTGTCCGTATACATGCATTCGTCGTCGGGTATTTATGGCACCGCGTTTGTGATAGAGTCTGAGAGTCCAGACATTGTTGACGAGCATGGTTCCGCACTTCCAGACCACTGAGTGGTTACAGCGTTTAATCCTCACCTTTCATTGTGGAGGCTACATCCTGCCTGTATATCTTCAGAACTACATATAAGTACAGTCCCGAAATCATATCGCAGGGTTTGAATTACCCGTTTTTAGTGATGGATTCAGCATTAAGGATCAAGTTGATCTGCCGCTTTTGAATATCCGCTTTACCAAATCCCCAAATATGGTTGGACAAACCAGGATTTGTATCCATTTGATTTTAGTACATTGCATTAAAGGTGCAAATTTTATCAAATTTTTTCTTGTCATTTACATGACAACTGCGAGCATTTTCACAGAGTTTAGTGAAACGCAAATTGTCAGGGCACTTTTAGATTGCGGTTGGATTTGTATTGTGTTTCGGTATGAATGAGCGAAGGATTTATCGTTTGAATTCACTAAACGCCACACTTGATTGCTGAGAATGTTTACCACAATTTTGTGGTGTTAGGAGAAACACATACTCATATCCTTTCACTCGTTCATTCATCCCGAAACGACGTGAACTAAGCATTGCGATTGGCGATGTAATCGACAGACTTTAAAATAAAGTTTAAATGCAAGTTTTGTCAATATCAATACATCTGCAGATGTATCACGCAATTTCGAGGACAACTGAAGAATATCGCTCTGATAACGCCCAACTGCCGTCCCCACAACACAGACACTCAAATACACACATCCAGAGGTACACACACAATGGAAAAAAGTTTAATTCCGCTAAAATGTGGAATCACAGGTACATTTACGTCGTTGAAAGCTTTTGTGTGAACCGTTGGGATTTCTCTACGGTTACTGCGGTTAACGGAGCACGCATTAAACTTTATGAGGTTTTAGAATTGAAGTGCAAAATGAACTGCATAAAATAGTGTTGAATCCAGAAATAGGAAATCCAATACATTAGCGCTGGCTGCTCACTCACCACACTGCCTACAGGCACACAGTGGGGGGAATTTAAAAAAAAAGGAAATTAACACCGACATCGGAGTTGACACGGAAGATGATTAAAAAATGAAAATTACACAATTGTTTTCATCTCAAGGGAAACTATAGGTTGATTAGACTAATTCAGCGTTTGCTCAACAGACGATGCATAACAGCAAGTCTCTGATCCACAACTCTAATGAGGTCTGAAACTTTAAAAGTCCTGTAGAAAGGACACACGATCACGAAACAAAAAACTGAGTACGCAGTTTACCTACTGTTGGCCTATAGTTTCAATTCTATATAGTCTCGTTTTTAGGAGTAAAGTCGTGTCGCACGGTCTAAGTCATGCATCACCACACGCAAAGAAAAAATTCGTTTCTGCGAAACGAAATATTAGACAACTAAAATTCTCGTTTACGACAACCGAAATTTCGTTTGTTGTGACAGAAACTTGTTCTGATCAAAAGAAATTTCAGTTGTCGTAAACGAGAATTGTAGTTGTCTAATATTTCGTTTCGCAGAAACGAATTTTTTCTTTGCGTGCAGTCAACTAATTTAGTTTCATAGTACTGCCCGCCTTATCATCAGTGGAGCTGTAAGGACTACAGCGACAAAGTCTCTTCATATCTTACTCCATATACTGCGATTGGAGTAGCTGGAACCAGAGCGACATTAAGATTAAACAATCAATCAATGTGGAGGTACAAGAACTACGGATTACACTTCAAAGAATTTAATCTTGATAATATTAAATATTAATATTTGACATGTCTATCAAGCCGAAATAATGGCAATAAGGGAAGTCGCAAAGTGGATGAGGGACCACACTGCCGTCATTTGCGCAAACAGCCAGAGGCTGCAATTAATTATCTAGAGACTACATTCCTAAATTCACAAGCAGCCCCGGGCTGCAGCAAATCTCTTAACGAGATGGCTGGGCAGTTTACATATACCTCAGATGAATACTTGAGTATATGGCTATCCACGGGAACTGCAAAGCCTATGAACATGTTTTAAAAACGAAGCTTTTACAAATTCTTCAAGAATTTACATATATTGGTGCAGAATTAGGCAAGAGGCGGTCAAAGATAGACTGTAATATATATCTGTCGGATAGCTAGACAAATCTAGCCACGATACGACAAGAGGAAAAAACTATCTACGTCTGTGTCAGTTCTGACGGGACACTGCCTGATCGGCGAACACCCAATAAGTTTGGGTGTTGAGTCCAATAACTTCTGTAGAAGCTGTGGATAAGACAAAGAAGTAGGGAGCATCGAGCACCAGCTTTGTACTTGTTACGCATTGAGTAAACGATGGCTGGATATACATACACAAAAAAAATATAGTAATAAAATTAATGACGACTAATCACAATTTTCATTAAAATAATGACAATTTTATTTAGAAAATGACTTTGCATATCAGCGAATTCCATGAGGCAAATGTATCGGGTGATCTATTTCGAGGTTCCCTACTTTTTTAAAGAAAAAACACAGAAAATTCAAATTGAATGGCGAATGTTTATTATCATTTGAAAGAACTTTCTTTGGCATTTATTTTTTGAAGATTATATCTATCAAATGTTGGCCGCGGCTACGTCTCAGATGGTCCATCCGTTGAGTCCAATTTTCGATGACTCATTCGAGCATTTCAACTGGTAACTGGCGACTGACACGCGTGATGTTTTGCTTCAAGGCCTGAATCGAAGCGGGTTTGTCCGCATAAACTTTAGACTTTACATATCCCCACAGGAAAAAGTCTAACGGTGTGATATCACACGATCTTGGTGGCCAATCGACCGGCCCAAAACGTGAAATTATCTGCTCACCGAAGTGTTCTCTCAATAAATCCATTGATTGGTGCGATGTGTTGTAAGTGGCGCCGTCTTGTTGAAACCAAATGTCGCCGAGATCACGAACTTAAATTTCAGGCATGAAATAGTCGGTTATCATGGCACGATAACGGTCGCCATTGACGGTTACGTTCTCACCGGCATCATTTTTGAAGAAATATGGACCGATGATTCCGGTACGTCGGATCGGGAATCGGTCAATGGCAAAAAGATAGCTCTTAACGAGAGCTAAAATATTGCTCATGGGTGTCAAGGTCGTGGATCGACTGGAATGTGTTTTTAAAAATGTTGATTTAAAAAAAATGGACATACCGCAATTGGCGAACGATTATTTTGATAATAAAACTGAATAATTTGTAAACTTTGTTCAGGCGTAAGTCTTTCCATGATGAAATGCCAAACAATACTTAACAAAAATAATAATCTGTCAAAAAAAGGCTATTGAAAAATGTATCTCTACTTGGATCAACCTATATAAATTGCTTTTCGTGATGAATTTGTCAAGTGGCTATTACAATTTTAATATTAATAATTAAGGTTATAAAATTGACAGCATTTAGAATAGTTTCATTTGAATTAATTCTGCATGAATCACAACTTTCACTTAGTGCTAAGCCTTGTCGACCACAAAGGACGACTGTTTGAACTATTGCTTCCAAATTCTTTCTATTTTCGTTTACGAACTGCTTTTCATGAATTTGTAATTATTTATCGATGGACGCTGTGGTTTGCTTATCTACATTAGATCTCATTTCAGCTTTCAGTACAATGTTCCTATGGTTTTGAGTGATGAGTGGTGGCGAAATACTTCAAGCGCTTTTTTTATACCCTCACCTTAGAGAGGAGGGTATACGTAGTATGTTCAAAAAAATTTGAGAATTTTTATTTATTCAGTCAGAATTTATTTGGTTTGAGACCATATGTTCCATTTACTTTCTGTCTATTCCAAGAAAGTAATAGAAACAAATACAAAAATTGGTAGAGAGTTTTAATTGCTTGGTAGAATTGACTGCAGTTTCGATAGACACCACTCTATCATCTTCAGAATTCAGTAGCAATAGTGTATGTCTTTAACTTAAATCAGCTGAAATACTTGAGGAAGCAGAAAATTGAATTTAACAAGAACTGCTAACCAAACCCGTATTTTACCGAACTAAGTCAACATACTAAAACTCTCATACCAATACATTTTTGTTTTTTGCTTGGGTTCGCATCGCGAACCACGAAAACAAATGTAGTTTTGTCAACGGCTAATGCCGACGTCATCGTACCTCATGTGTTTGTATGTGTTGTTGTTATTTATTGTTGGTCTGTGCTTTTGTTATTCAGTCAGAATTTATTTGGTTTGAGACCATATGTTCCATTTACTTTAAATAAATTCTGACTGAATAACAAAAGCACAGACCAACAATAAATAACAACAATTTTTTATTTTTTCAAAAAGTATTTATTTATTCATGAATATCTATTTTGTCCCCTTTAAAGTAATTTCCCTCGGATATAATACACTTCTGCCAAAAGTTGTTTCCAATCCTCGAAGCACTTCAAATAATAATTTTTTGTGATCTCCTTCGATGCCGTCTTTATCTCCTCAATCGTGGCGTAGCATCGTCCTTTCATGGGCATTTTCAGTTTTGGGAACAAAAAATAGTCACAGGGGTCTAGGTCAGGGGAATACGGTCGCTGCGGCACCATTACTGTGTTGTTTTTGGCCAAATATTCTCGCACAAGCAACGATGTGTGTGCAGGGGCGTTATCATGGAGCAAAAGCCAATTTTTGTTCTTCCACAAATCCGGGCGTTTTTGGCGGATTGCTTCGCGCAATTTGCGCAGGTAATATCTTTATTGACCGTACTACCGTGTGGCAAGAACTCATAATGCACCACGCCCCTGCAATGAAAGAAAACTGTGACCACGGGCTGTGATCCGGCACGCTGTTCGTCATTCGCATCTTCTCGGCCCTCTAAGAACATTTTGTACCACCGATAAACGTTGCTGTGGTCCAAGGTAGCTTCACCATATGCTACAGTCAACATACGGAATGCGTCAGCGTACTTTATTTTGTTTTTCACACAAAATTTGATGCAGATTCTTTGATCCATTTTCTGTTAAAACACATCCAAGTACAACAGCTGTCAAAAATTAACTAAACATTCAAAATGGCCGACCTTGTCAGCATAAGTAAGGGACATGAGTACCAACACGTAGCTCGCGGAAATTAAAAATTCCCGATAGTCTTTGAACATACCTCGTATATCATTTGCTACGAGCCAAAAGTGTAACACATCGAAGGAGTGACCTAAGACCCTAAGTATGTTCGGCGGAAATCCGTTTTGGGTCATTTTAAGTCATTTGAGCAATGTTCTTCCCTCCGTTCGTCTGTATGTCTGGCTGTGTGTCTGTCTGTTTGCTGGCTGGTGCGCACGATAACTCTCGAAAGTAGTATCCGATTGACTTCAAATTTGGTATGCGGTAATATTTTTCTCTATCTCCGGCTAAGTTCAAAGATGGGTCGTATTGGCCCACTCCTTCTAGTACCTCCCCCACAAAGGGTTAACTTTTAGTGAAATATTGATTCTTTAATACCTTCTAAACTACTTACTCGAATCTTCTGAAATTCCACACATAGCATTATTTTGCTAGTCACTAACACGCCAAGAAAAGTGGGTGAAGTGGCCACTCCCTTTTTGGTACCTCCCACACGAATGGACCATTTTCACTAAAAGTTAACTGGTTATGGCTTTAATATTAGTTCATACAAATACTTGAAATTTTTGCACAGTGTAATGCTTTTATAGTACATATAGTCCAGAGAAGCCATTCCAAATTGAGCAGTTTGTGAACAAACAAAATGATCGGGTTTACTTGCCAAAGAGGTCAGCTGAAAATTTACACCTTCGATTGGCCACCAGAACTCAAGCGCCGCCTATGGTAATGTTGTGGGCCGCCGTAACGGCCGATGGGCGCTCCCCGCTCGTATTCATCGACCATTGGGTCAAAATAAATGCCGAATATTATCGGGAAAATGTCCTAAAGACAGTATTGAAGCCCTGGGCAGACAAACATTTCGGCCGCAGACCATGGACATTCCAACAGGACTCAGCACCATCGCACTCAGCACGCGTCAACCAAGAATGGCTTAAAAAGGAGGTTCCTCGCTTCATTTCTACCGCACAATGGCCACCAAGATCTCCGGATCTCAATCCGTTGGACTTTTGCGCCTGGGCAGAGAGTAAGGTTCGCACTAAAAAATACCAAAGTATCGATCATCTCAAGGCGGCGCTTCGCCGGGAATGGGCCAAAATACCACAGAGCCACTTTCGTGCAGCGTGTGATGGCTTTGTCGGCCGTTTGAAGGCCATAATTCGTGCCAAAGGTGGACAATTCGAACAAATCTAAACTGTTTCTAAAATTTTATGTTATTTCCGACATTTTTTGCTTTTGAACAATAAAATTAAAAAAAAAAATTTAAAAAATATAGCGCTTTACTTTGTTGCATTACATATCAGCCACCCTGTAAGCGTATTTACCCATTGTAATAAGGATTTTTCGAATTAATAAACATGAATTGAATTGAGTTGAATTGTTTGTGTTGAAGGCACCACACGTGAAAATCGAAAGAAATATTCTCGAGTTATGAGGTTGTGTTAGCCATGCCACACACATTTGCCCAATCCCAAATATTCCAATTGTCCTATATAGTGACAATTGCTTTTGTCACTGCAGTTTGACTTTAGGCCGGACATTGCATAGTTGTTTTTGGATCCTTTTTGAGATATATATGTACATTTACATTTTTAAATTCTTAGCTGTTAAGTAACTTTTAAAATTATTGAAATAATGACAAAAAAAATGTGGTCAAAATTATTTTTCGCGTTTGTATTTGATTCTATGATATGCATCATCAAATTAAGTACCTTTCATTGGAATACCACCAGATAGGCAGAAAGACCGACGGACGGACATTTCGCAGATGACAAGGTGGATTTCCGTCGAGCATACTGAGGCACTCATTTCGTGTGCAGCTCTATCGGTCAGTTGTAAGTGATATACTGACAACATTAGGTTGAACTTTCAAACCTTTTTTACTTATTTTACCATTTGATAAGGTCAATTGTATTTTACTACAAATTGTTTCTCTAATTCTCGCGAAATAATTATAAACCAGTAAGGAAAGGCTAAAGTCGGGCGGTGCCGACTATATAATACCCTACACCACTCTCGTAATATTGAATAACTCTGATATATAAATTTTGTAATTCATGTATAAATTGTTTACATAAATTTACTTTTGGGACATTTTATACTTACATAATACCCTGTACCACAGTGTGGTGTAGTGTATAAAAACGATTGGATCTATAGAGCCAAATCGGATGAAACATATATATGGGAGCTATAGTTAAATCTTAACCGATTTTCTTCAAATTCGGTAGTTTTGGTTCATGGATCAATAAACTCTACCATTCTAAATTTCAAAACGATTGGATGTAAAATACAGCTTCTATAGAACTAAAGGGCCAAATCGGACGAAACATATATATGGGAGCTATAGCTAAATCTTAACCGATTTTCTTCAAATTCAGTAGTGTTGGTTCATGGATCAAGAAACTCTACCATTCTAAATTTCAAAATGATTGGATGTAATCAAGAAACTCTAACATTCTAAATTTCAAAACGATTGGATGTAAAATACAGCTTTTATAGGACTAAATGGCCAAATCGGAGGAAACATATATATGGGAGCTATAGCTAAATCTTAACCTATTTTCTTCAAATTCGGTAGTGTTGGTTCATGGATCAAGAAATTCTACCATTCTAAATTTCAAAATGATTGGATGTAAAATACAGCTTCTACAGGACTAAAGGGCCAAATCGGACGAAACATGTATATGGGAGCTATAGCTAAATCTTAACCGATTTTCTTCAAATTCGGTAGTTTTGGTTCATGGATCAATAAACTCTACAATTCTAAATTTCAAAACGATTGGATGTAAAATACAGCTTCTATAGAACTAAAGGGCCAAATCGGACGAAACAGATATATGGAAGCTATAGCTAAATCTTAACCGATTTTCTTCAAATTCGGATGTAAAATACAGCTTCTATAGGACTAAAGGGCCAAATCGGACGAAAGATATATATGGGAGCTATATCTAAATCTGAACCGATTTCAACCAAATTCAATAGGGATCTTAACAGCCGCGAAATACTCTAAACTGCAAAATTTCAAAACGATCGAGTGAAATTGCGACCTGTAGTCGACGAACAACTTTACATGGACAGACAGACGGACGGACGGACGGACGGACATCGTTAAATCGACTCAGCTAGTGATTCTGAGTCGATCGGTATACTTTAAGGTGGGTCTAGCTGTGTTATTTTCAGGTGTTACAAACATCTGCCGTGAAACAAACTTATAATACCCTGTACCACAGTGTGGTGTAGGGTATAAAAACCTTAATATGAAAGAAATTTGTTATTTTATGTTTTCTTTAGCTTTTTGCATATCATTAAAAGGGAAAGTTCCAGTCATATCGTAATTGTATACCTTTGGCCTGGCAAATCATAATTTCTGGCAAAACTCGCTATATCGGTCTATGATCTGATATACCCCTATTCAGATTTGCTACCTTTTCACTTTAGAATTAATATTTTACATCTGAACTGCCATTGTTTGTTCCTCGTGTCCTGTAGAACCTAGATGACCATGTGTCTCAAACCGCATCGGCCTCCGCCTTCGTTAGAACGTTTCGTATTAGCAGAATTCCTATTACTATAATTGATTATAATCAAGATTTAATTCGTATGTCATGTTATAATTTACATTTCTTTACCTTTTTGGCCCCCCATCGAAGTGAAAGCCATATGTTGAAGCATATGCAAGATCTACGAAATGAATCGAAATTTCAATCAAAAAATTTACCAAAACAAGAAAAATTTCATTTTCATTATCATTATCTCGCAAAGCAACAAATAAGTTTCGCTACAGAGACCCACAAGAAAAGACAAGTGTGGCAGACACGAGCCTCAACAGATGGTCGAATAAGGCATTTCAATTTCATAATTGGAAACCTCATCGAAAACCAAACAAAATTAGTTAGTACTACGAGAGTAGAGTAGATGATAATGACTCATCATTAGATGCGTCAAAACTCACTTTCATCTCTTATAAATTGCAAAGGACAAGAGAGGAGTCCTTAACAACAACAAAGAAAAAGATTCCTTTAAGGGCAACAAACAACATGTGCATCACTGACCGACCGACCATAAGGCCAATGGCAGCAAATCGACCGACCACAACAAGGGTGCGCAACACAACCGATAGACGGACAAATCAGCTAGCACATGCGTAACAGCGAGGTCCTAACATCAATAGTTTAGCATGCAACAATGCATCCTCCGCCCATGATGCAATTGCTTCCATTTTAGTCATGCATTCTGAGGCATGTGCCCCTCTATCACTATGAATAGAATAAAAATTTACAAATTATTGAAATTAGTTTTCCACTTATAGCACTCCGTGGCAGGGATAAATGTTGCGCAACATTGCGTTGAAAGTGAAAATTTCGACAGCGAACAACTGTTGTTATTTTTGGCATCGAAATCTGACAGCCCATCATTAGGAGTGACTGACTGACGGGCAGCACAAGTTACTTCACTCTAAACTCAGTGTGTAGAGGGAGTGAGTGACTGGCGAAGCATATTCTGACAACTGCCACACTTTGCCTTCCGACTGCGCAGGATCAGTCAGTCCATGGAGAACACACTGTTAGGCTTTGTTTGATGTTTCATGTGGAGGGCAGCAACAAAGGATCTATCTCGACGAAGTGTGTGTGTGTTTCATAACAAATTGCGATAAACGATCCTTGGAGGTGATATGAAGGAACATCGTGGCATCTCCCAAATCGGTACCCAAAGCAAAAATTTCACTTTTTTCTTTCAAACATCCAGAACAACAGCAGCTGTTAGATGTTTTGCCCTTCATGTATTGTGGTTATGGTCCTTGTCAGATGAATTTCAAGGAATGCTGTCGTGTTTTTTGTTCAGAAGACCTGCCATGCATTGTTCCGAGCTCTTGTCAAACATGTGACATGACAACCATGATGAGCGAATTTCCGAGGTTTAATAAAATTCCAAATTTATAGCATTCTTTATAGCCTCTCCGGCAGGTTTATGTCAAAACATAAGGAAACCTTTTTTTAATTGCAACCGGAAATTTAGAGTTGCGTTTTGTTGATGTTTCGGATGTTTGGATGGATGCCACTTGGCACGAGAGTTCACAAATGTCATGCGTTTAATGGGAGATCCTGCAGATTGTTGAGGAAGATTGCAGCCAAAGGAATGCAACAAAAATTATTTTAATCACTCCAATTGAAACTGAAAGCATTTGTATATATTCTTTTTCTATGCATCAATTTGAGATGAATTGAAATTTGACTGCATGTCCGTACTAGGGATGTAACGAAAGTGAATATTGAAATATATTTCTGGCGAATGCGAAAGCGAATAGTAAAATATGCGAATGATAATAATAGTTTGAACCTTTAGTACCTTCAAATTTAAGGAATTGAACTGATACTTTTCCAGGATATTCAAGTATTAAGAATGTTTTCCATATTTTTACCTCCTGTTACCACAAGGACAAACATATTTTTTCAACTGTTTTGAAGAGAAGTGGTTGAGGTTTTCATTGGTATTAATATCTTCATATTGTGTGAAGGGAATGAAGAGATTTAACACTTTTAACAAATGGAAGCGAGTACGAGTACTGAAATATATTTTTGCGAAAGCGATTGCGAATAATCCAAATATGGTTTTGTGAATGCGAAAGCGAATGTTAAAATAATGCGAACAATTCGCGTTCGCATATGCGAATGCGAATATTCGTTACATCCCTGGTCCGTACCATAAAGAAAGTACTACCCCGTCAAAATAAAATTCAGTGTTACACGGGGCAATCGCCTTTTTTGATATGTTTGAATCAAAAGAAAATTTATTTGGAACACAAATTTTTAAATATTCTATATTTCCTATCAAATACATTTTATTTTGAAAATCATCAAAATATATTTAGAACGCATATGTTAATATATTACAAAAAAATATATTTGCAAACTAAATTTCTCAAATAAAATATGTGTTTAAATACAAATAAAATTATTGTTTAGGAATTTCTTCAAATATATTTTATTTAAAAAGAATTTCAAAACTTTTGCTGACTTTTCTTTTGTTTCGAATTATACCTTCCAGTTATGACACCCATATCGTCGGTGCGTCGACGAAAACTCCTTTGTGTAATTTTTCGATTTCTTTTATTATCCTAGCGGTCATACGACTACTCACCAAAGCATGTTGCGCTATCTTCACCGGTTCTGAAGTTACCAAAAACTTCTATGTATTGTGACACTAGGTATAGAAGGTGGTCTATAAATTGTGTACAAAAAAATTAAGTTCGGAAGTATTTGACTATGTAATGCTATTATCGCGCATATGGACAGTTCTAGGGAAAAGTGTTCCAAGGAAGTTTGGGAGATAAGCTTTTGTATGTTTTTTCCCTTTACATTAGGCATATTTTGATTTGAAACATTGTTAATCTCTACCAAATTATTGTAATTTTTATGTAAAAGAAAGAGTTGTTGTCGTTTTTCATATCTCCCAAACATTCTTTGACCACTTTTTCCTTGGACTGACCGTCCGCGTAATAATAGCATTAAAAAGGAAAATAATTCTAAAGTTTAATGTTTTTGTTCGAAATTTATTCGTCGCGGGATGTTTATGGCCGATGTGCTGGTGCCAATCTATCCCTCAGAAGTCCTAGAATGTATATATATTAATTTAATTAAATTCGCAATAATATTTTTCTCAAAATTTAGCGGTGTAAGTCGAATTTTTGGATTACAAAAATTTCGCTATAGAACAATATTGCAAATATCGCGGACATTACAAAGCGTTTTACAAATGTCCATATCTATGGGAAATTATGTTATAGTTTGCAATTTCCACTATTCAATGTAATTAACTTCGGTTTTTTGGTTAACAAGTGGTTTTATCGCGATAACTCGCGAAAGGAAGCAGATCAGATTTTGATCTCTTCTTATCTGAGTAGAGGGGATGATTCTGTACAAAACCTTATTAGCCGTTTTTGGCCACAATTCAGGCCAACTATCGATTGCTTGAGATACGCTGTGAACATTGAAATATCAAAACTCCTATATGTAATCTTTTTGTTTTATAAATATTTAAAATGCTCCAAACAAAATATCCTATATGTCGATCTTCTTGAAAACCATTTACCACGTCATGGCCTTTTCACATATACGATTTTTGTTATGATATATTGGTGGTAAATAATTAAAAGAAAAATTCAAAAATCTGAGATATTAAAATATCGCGATATGACGAAATATCTACGTTTTTTGTCTCTCCTGCAAACTAGTAAAAAACCAGTAAGGAAAGGCAGAAAGTCGGGCGGGGCCGACTATATAATACCCTACACCTCCCTAACAATGCGATAAGGGTCATTGCCATAATAATTTGGAATAATTGGTAAATGGGTAGAAACATATTATCTAATTCTGAAACGATAATCGCTAAATTAAGCAATATTCGTTCCTAAATTGAGAAACATGTTTCTGGAAAATTTTAATGATCGGAAGTAAAATACAACTTCTATAGCGGTTTGATACCAAATCAGGAGGAACAATCAATATAAATCTGAACCGATCTTCCCTGAATACTCATTAATGTAAAAAGACCTCCTTCTGTCGAATTTCGTACTGATCGCATATAAAATACAGCGCCTACATGTCAAATCGGGGGTAACGTATATATGGGGGCTATATCTATATCTGAACCGATTTCTTCCAAATTTAACAGTGTTCATTCATATAATAAGAAACCTCTTTCTGCCGAATTTCATACTGATCGGATATAAAATAACATTTTTACAGCGCTTACAAGTCAAATCGGGGGTAACGTATATATGGGGGCTATATCTAAATCTGAACCGATTTTCTCCGAATTTAGCAGTATTCCTTCATGTAATAAGAAACCTCTTTCTGCCAAATTTTGCACTGATCGGATATAAAATACAGTTTTTACAGCGCTAACATGTCAAATCGGGGGTAACATATATATGGGGGCTATATCTGAATCTGAACCGATTTTCTCCAAATTTAGCAGTATTCCTTCATGTAATAAGAAACCTTTCTTTGCCGAATTTCGCACTGATCGGATATAAAATAACATTTTTACAGCGCTTATATGTCAAATCGGGGGTAGTGTATATATGGGGGCTATATCTAAATCTGAACCGATTTCTTCCAAATTTAACAGAGTTCATTCATGTAATAAGAAACCTTTTCCTGCCGAATTTCATACTGATCGGATATAAAATAAAGTTTTTACAGCGCTTACATGTCAAATCGGGGCTAACATATATATGGGGGCTATATCTAAATCTGAACCGATTTTAACCAAATTCAATAGGGATCGTCCTTGGGCCAAAAAAAATATATGTGTAAAGTTTCGTCGAGATTGGACCATAATTGCGACCTGTACTTTGATTACAAGAATACATGCACAGACGGACAGACAGACAGACAGACAGACGGACAGACAGACAGACAGACGGACAGACGGACATAGCTAAATCGACTCAGAAAGTGATTCTAAGTCGATCGGTATAATAAACGATGGGTCTATTTCTTCTCCTTTTGGGTGTTACAAACAAATGCACAAAGTTATAATACCCTGTACCACAGTGTGGTGTAGGGTATAAATATATGTATATGTTAATAAAATATTGAACCCTTTATATTATAAAGGGTATGTAAAGCATGAAGGCGGTAATGTAATGGTCTGGGGATCCTTTCCGGTAACGTGGTTGGATCCCTCTATACAATAAACGGAGTTATGTACAGGTTTATGTACTACGAAATCTTGGAGAATGCCATATTTCCCTCATCTGAGTGGAATGTTGGTCTATTACGACAATTTCAACATGACAACCACCCGAATAATACCGCGAAATGACTCAATGATAAAGATAGAAAGGAAGAGCTTAACGTTATAGAGTGGCCAGCTCAACCGTAGACTTGAATCCCATTGAAAATCTTTGGGAAATTGTCAACATAGAGATAAATCAAGAAAGTGTAGAAGGAGATAAAAATAAGCTATTTCAGATACTTGGATAGATACAAATATGACAAGCAATCTTATTGATTCCATGCAAGAAGAAGCAACGTCGTCCTTGATAATAAATGTTTTTCCACAAAATCTTAGTGAAAATGCATATTCCAATTGTTTTGTCGTACGTACTTTACATAAAAATACTAACTTCGTCTAAAAGAGTAGACGAATGGTACCAAATTTTTTTTATTAAAATCATGATATCGGACTATAATTGCGATGAGATCGGACTATACTTCGATTACAAGAATACATGCACATGCCCCCGACTATTTAAATTTTCAAATTTTCAATAAATATTCTTCTGGTTTTAGACCATTAAAAACGGTATGGAAAATAAAATTACTTGACTGCTTTGCCAGATTCAGTTGTGGTTATTCGGTTCGAAACGCAGTTCTGATCAGGAAAGACTTAAAGCAACCGAACGAGAAGTAGTCATTACTTCTGATATTTTAAATCAAAAATAATCTCATCAAGTAATGTATTTGCCAACAGACGAATCCCATTCATCACCAAGACGAACTCCATTCATCACCACGACGACCTTCATTCATCACCATTATTTGATTTTGTAAATTAAAGTTTTACAACAAATTATTTAACTAAGGTAATCAGAACGCATATAGAACAGTACAATTAAGCACAAAATATAAATGTATTGCTTCGTTTTATCATATATTATTCGAAATAGTCAAATAAATCTTTTCGTCGTGGGAATGAAACCTTATCTTTCCCTCGACGAATTTAGAAATCACCAAAAACATGAGTTGATGATCGTGTTCGTTATATTGACGTACAAAAACATCGCATGTACGAATCTTTTCGTCACCTCTACAAAGATATATTGACGAAACTGAGTCGTCATGGTGACGAATGGTTTTTCTATCAGTGAATAAGCCCCCAAAAAAATGAAATGAAACCCCAAAAAGCCGAAAAAATTAAAAAGCCCCAAAAAAATTGTTGTTGTTTGACATGTTATTTTTTGGGGTCCATATTCATAAAAATATTGGGGTGTAATTTCCTGGGGCCCAATTTCATTCCGCCATTGTATTTATTTAAAAACACAAAAGCTTTGATGAATATTTCTGACAAGACTAAAAAAATGAAAGGCAAACAGAAGGTAACTTGATATGCTGCCACAAACTTTATTAAATTCGCCATAATATTTTTGTACAAATTTGGCGACGTAAATCGAATTTATAGATTACAAAAAAATCGCAATATGTATACTAATATTACAAATATCGCGGACATTAGAAAACATCTTACAAATGCTCATATAGTTCTAAATTTCAGCGATTTTCTTTACAAACCAAAGTAACTAATGGTGATTTCGATACAGAAAAAATTTTGCCCCGTCAACTCGAAATTCTGAAAAATATTTGCCCTTTTTGTGCAGACACTCGAAATAAACTTAGCACCTATTTCAAAATTCCAATATGTGGTATAAAATGCTAGGTTTGACATTTGTAAAATAATTTTTTTCTTAATGTAATTTTAAACCAAAAAAATATTTCCTTAATATTGTAATAGTGAATTATTACTGTAATAGAATGCATCAAATAAATAGGATTGTTATTGGAACTGATCGTTGTTGCTTAGTATTGCTTGCATTATAACCAACAGTTTCATATTGTATGTTGCAGTCTTCGGCATTTGGTGTCGCAATTTGAAGGACACAGCTTAAATCATATTAAAGATTTTTTCATTCTTTAGAAAATAAATCCATATGCTCTAATTTAATCTAATCCAATCTTGGATAATAGTACAAAATCTAGGTAAATCGCATTTAATATAAGTGTTGTAGGCGCATGCGTCTCCTGGACACTGGCCCAGACACTTATCTTAGTTTTAAATTGTTTTGTTGTTTGTTTGCCGCTGGTCACAAATAAATGAACTAATTATGCTGCTAATTAGTTAAGAAACTTTATTTAAACGACGACTAAGTAGGTAAATACCAACTAATCCCCAACATGACAAATACGCCTTCAAGCGATAGTATCCGTTTTACACTGCAACAGCAGCTAGGACTTTGTAGGACAATGACAACATTTATAAATAGTTTCGCTAAAGCGGATTGAATATCTGTCTAATGCTCAAATCTGATTTGTTGTATTAGGACTTAGACAACATCTGAGAGTAGATTCTGGGCAAAGGAAGTTTGCGTGGTTAGGACTATGTAAAATTTTGTTGCATTAGAAATTTATGCAAATTTCCTTGAGACTAAATCTCACGCAGACAAACAATAGAATGTTACAATTTAGTGATATCCTTAGTGTAAGGCCGAAAGCCGAATAGATCGGATGCAGAAGGAGTGATTTCTTTGTATCAACAGTGGCCTGCGTGTTTTGTTCCCACCATCATCGACAAGCCTCATGGGTTGGTTCTTTGCGTCTGCTCTAGTTTTTATTTGTCTCAGTTAAGTCCAGGATAATCTGGTGTGCGTGATGCATACGCTGGGCATGTACGCACGCAAACCTTATAAAGGACAATTTGCCGATTAATCCGTGCTCTAATTGTTTCACATTTTCAGATAGCCGCTCTCACGTACACGCATAGCAACAATTCGCAGGGGAAGTGTGAGACAGAGAGGGACAAAGGACATACTCGTACATACAACTAAATCAATTTTGGTCATTGTTTGTTCCATTTTTGGGTCATTGTTTGGGAGTTTTTTTTCTGCGATTGACTTGTTGTTGCTTTACTTCTTAGCTTAGCTTCTTCCTGGGTACCACGTCGATACATTGTTTCGTTTTGCTGTTTCTGTTTGTTTCCATATCAATGTTAAGGAACAATTTTCGGGCAATTACTGCTGATCCGGTTTAACCACAATAATTGTATTTTATCTTCTTATGTCCTAAATTGTCTTTGGGCGGCTTTTGTGAAGTTTTTTTTTCCTAAAATTACTTTGTTCTGTTTTGGAGGCATTATGGATGATTGTGGAAATACTAAACAACGTATTTTATTTTTAATACCAAATTATTTGATTAGTTAGAGAATTACAAACAAAATCAGAGGTTTTATTGGTACTTTGATAGTATATACAATGGCAAATAAAGGGTTTTCCAATAGGGATCTAGCAAACTATATGTCACCAAAGCAAACTATATGTCAGCTACAGGTACTGCAACTTATTTATGTACCTTAAACCCGGAATTTATGAATGAAATTTCTTATTAATAAATTAGTGTAATTCAGCGCCTGAACGAGATATCTATGTAATGTAATATGTAATTAATATGTAATTAAAAAAAATCGACGTGCGTTTAGTAAAAGAATAGTAGAAATATATGTGCAATATTTTGGTATACGAGTTAACAATATTAAAGAACCGTGGACACCTAGCATTTTGTGTAATTCGTGCCATGTAAATCTTACTCGATGGAGTAGTGGAAGCATACGGTAAGTACTTTACAATTAATGTATTACAATGTTTTGTGGAATAAAACGTTTTAATTTTATTCATTCACGATACGGACTGCTATTTTTGTCTAAGTAAGCAGATTGGAGTAAGAAGGAGCATTCGCTGGAATTACGCTGAAGTAAAATCTGTCACTTTGCCAGTTGCACATTCGGAAACAATACTCGTATCAATTCCCAACAGCCTAATTACGGAAACATCATCAAGTTCAACTGAGTACTCAACTCTGAGCGATTAAAATTTGAGTCAGAAGTCATCGATTTTAACACAGTTTCAACTCAATGAGAGATTTGGAACTGACCAAAGATAAGGCAGAACTACTTGCATCTCGGATGAAACAGTACAATATTTTGGCCCCAGATGTTAACATATCATAGAGTCAGTCCGTGATATACCTTGCAAACAATTTGAGACAACTGTGGATAACATATGCTTTTGCAAGGACATTCCGGATTGTTCGAGGAACTTAATCAAACATAAAATTCAAAGGAATGGCGGTTATTTATTGACAGCAGTGAAGAAAGTTTTAAAGCAGTACTTTTGCACATCGGAAATCAGAAACCGTCGATTCCCATTGCTCATGCCGTCAACACTAAGGAATCATACGAAACAATGGCTTCATTGATAAAATATAAACAACATGACTGGAAAATATGTTGCGATTTAAAAGTAGTTGGGATGTTATGCGGAATGCAATGCGGATATACAAAATATTGCTGTTTTTATGCCTCTGGAATAAGAGGCACTTCACATAGCATATAACTGGCCACAACCAAGGGGATTAAATGAGGAGGTACTTTTCCAAACTTGACTATTCCATTTTGTCAGAACTGATTTTTTTATTCTTTTTTTGTTTCGTAGCATTGAATTCGAAGCTCAGCGATAATAAAATTGTGCGAAATCTGTAGGACTAATATTATCGTATTTAATAATGCACCAAAAATTCGGGTTTAATACGCAGGACCATAGTATTTTCTAACATTGTGCAAAAACACAAGCAGTGGAATAGTCAAGTTTTGAAAAGTACCTCCTCAAATGTTAACCCAGACAAAACAAATATATGTCTATTTACAAGGAAAACGAAGATCCCACGTTTTATCCGGCCTCGATTCCTGAATAAGACAATTGCTATAACAAAAAAGTAGAATACTTGGGAGTAATCTTGGATCATAAACTGTACAGGAAATATCATCTTGAAGAAAGAGTTATAAAGGCCACAGATGTTGGTCGTTGTGCAGAAGAGCTATAGATTCAAAATGGGGACTACGTCCAAATATGACTCAGTGGCTTTACATGAGCTTGATTAGACCAATAATCAACTAGGCCTGTGTAGTGTGGTGGACATCAATGGACAAGAAGTGCAACGTAATACCATTGCGAAAAATTCAACATATGTGCTGTCTAGGCATAAGCGGGGCATTCAGAACTGCACCAACAAAAGCGTTGGAGACTATACTGCACATCCAACCAATAGACATCCGTATAAAGTATGAGGCAGCCCTCACAGCAAGACGTCTACAAGTGATGGATGAATGGATAAATCGAGACCACAAGTCGTACCATCAGAAGATTTTAGAATCTCTAGTTGGTCACATTCAAACGTCAGAAATCTCTGACCGCATTCCTGAAGTGCGGCTTACAGCTACCTGCGATACGTTTGTGCCAGACAGACGCTCCTGGGAAAATGGAACTTTGGCCAATGTGCCAGTGGGAACCAGCTGCTGTACGGATGGGTCCAAGCTAGGAGGAAGGACGGGTCTGGGACTTTTTATACCCTACACCACACTGTGGTACAGGGTATTATGACTTTGTGCATTTGTTTGTAACACCCAAAAGGAGAAGAGATAGATCCATTGTTTATTATACCGATCGACTTGTAATCACTTTCTGAGTCGATTTAGCTATGTCCGTCTGTCTGTCCGTCCGTCTGTCTGTCTGTCTGTCCGTCTGTCTGTCCGTCTGTCTGTCTGTCTGTCCGTCTGTCTGTCCGTCTGTCTGTAGATGTATTCTTGTAATCAAAGTACAGGTCGCAATTATGGCCCGATCTTGACGAAACTTTACACATATCTTTTTTTTTGCCCAAGGACGATCCCTATTTAATTTGGTTAAAATCGGTTCAGATTTGGATATAGCCCCCATATATATGTTAGCCCCGATTTGACATGTAAGCGCTGTAAAAACTTTATTTTATATCCGATCAGTATGAAATTCAGCAGAAAGAGGTCTCTTATTATATGAATGAACACTGTTAAATTTGGAAGAAATCGGTTCAGATTTAGATATAGCCCCCATATATACGTTACCCCAGATTTCACATGTAAGCGCCGTAAAAAATTTATTTTATAACCGATCAGTGTAAAATTCGGCAGAAAGAGGTTTCTTATTACATAAAGGAATACTGCCAAATTCGGAGAAAATCGGTTCAGATTTAGATATAGCCCCCATATATATGTTACCCCCGATTTTACATGTAAGCGCTGTAAAAAGTGTATTTTTAATCCGATCAGTACGAAATTCGGCAAAAAGAGGTTTCTTATTACATGAATTAATACTGCCAAATTTGGAAGAAATCGGTTCAGATTTAGATATAGCCCTTATATATACGTTACCCCCGATTTGACATGTGAGCGGTGTAAAAATGGTATTTTATATCCGATCAGTGCGAAAGGCGGCAACAAGAGGTTTCTTTCTACATGAAGGAATACTGCCAAATTCGGAGAAACTCGGTGTAGATTTAGATATAACACCCATATATATGTTAACCAAGATTTGACCAGAAAGCGCTGTAGAAATTGTATTTTATATCCGATCAGTGCAAAATTCGACAGAAAGAGGTTTCTTATTACTCGAAAGAATACTGCCAAATTCGGAGAAAATCGGTTCAGATTTAGATATAACTCCCATATATATGTTACCCCCGATTTGACATGTAAGCGCTGTAAAAACTGTATTTTATGACCGATCAGTGCGAAATTCGGCAGAAAGAGGTTTCTTATTACATGAAGGAATACTGCCAAATTCGGAGAAAAACGGTTCAGATTTAGATATAGCTCCCATATATATGTTACCCGCGATTTGACATGTAAGCGCTGTAGAGACTGTATTTTATATCCGATCAGTACGAAATTCGACAGAAGGAGTTCTTTTACATGAATTAGTATTCAGGGAAGATCGGCTCGGATTTATATTAAAGCTCCATATATGTTCCCCCTGATTTGGTATCAAACCGCTATAGAAGTTGTATTTTACTTCCGATCATTAAAATTTTCCAGAAAGATGTTTCTCAATTTAGGAACGAATATTGCTTAATTTAGCGATTATCGTTTTAGCATTAGATAATATGTTTCTACCCATTTACCAATTATTCCAAATTATTATGGCAATGACCTTTATCGCATTGTTAGGGAGGTGTAGGGTATTATATAGTCGGCCCCGCCCGACTTTCTGCCTTTCCTTACTGGTTATTGATGAACCAGAAGTCGAACTTCTCTTCCGCCTCCCTGACCATAACACGGTATTTCAAGCAGAAGTTCGAGCAATCACGGAGTGTGTGAACTGGCTCAGTAATACCGCAAAGCCTAAATATGCCAACATCTTCACAGATAGCCAAATGTCGAATAAAGCAATAACATCGGAAAGGGTCAAATCCAGAACTGTGTTAGACTGTAAAAGAACGATAAATGATTACTCAGCCCATGGTCAATTGCGTATTTGCTGGGTACCACGACACAACGGAGTGATTGGAAATGAACGGGCAAACAGCTTGGCTTCAAAGGGCAGAGAACTTCGAGTAATAAACTTGGAAAATTGGAAACCTTTTGAAGCTACGAAAAATGAGTTGATGGCTCACAAAACTGTGTGAAATAGCGCAATAGTAGGAGCAACTGCAAAGATACCGAGGGATGACCCAAATGAAAAGAAAACAAGAAGTCTTCTGAAAATAAACAAGATCGATATTAGTAAGATGATGAGTGTTCTATGAGTGTTCTTCTGAAAATAAACAAGATCGATATTAGTAAGATGATGAGTGTTCTAACGGGACACTCAAGCGTACAAGCACATCTTCATCGCATAGGACTAGCAGGAAACGACGAATGCAGGGCATGCAGGGAACACATCGAAACGATGGAACATTTTCCGTCTTTCACACATGCATGATCCCAACATTTCGGGTCCGACATATTACCAGACCTGACTCATCTCAGAGAATATGACTGGAAGATACTGAGAAAATTCGTGTCTAGTACCGATTTTCTGTAACTCGTGAGGTATAAAAAGATCATAAATAAGGAGCGCACAACAGGCCGAACCACTGGCTTAAGTGTATGTTGAAGGACATGAGACGTTTAAACGTCTCCTCTCTTCAACCTAACCTAACCTATGCCTCTGGGATAGCCGTGCTCCCGAAGATCATTACAGAAGAAAAAAATGGCCAACAAGAAAACACATTACATTGGGCGAAAACAGCATAAAATACACACCTCTCGTCCAAAAAGAAAACATTATTTTGCCACCACCGCATATTAAGCTGGGGCTCTTTAAAAATTTTGGCAATTATGGCAAATCACTCTCATATTTAAAAAGCTTATTTAAAAGTCTTTCTTTTCAAAAAATCGAAAAAGGCGTTTTTGATGGGCCTAATATATGGAAACTGATGAAAGGTGTAAATCTCGAATCATATTTGACGTCGGATGAAATTGCAGCAACCTTAACCGACCTCCATTAAGGTTGTGGTTTCCAATAAAAGCCCGCAATATGAAACGATGATTAATGATTTATGAAAATTGGTAAGAAATATATTTTTCTATATTTATGTATATAACAGATATGTATGTATTCTTCTAACTTATTTTTCGCTTTATGTCCCTCAAAATTCATAATTTAAACTTTTTCCCCGAGAATCTTGGCGACGTAAGTGACGAACATGGCGAAAGGTTTCACCAAGAATTTAAGTCCATCGAGCGGCGTTACCAAGGACACTGGGATGAAATAATTATGGGAGATTATATTTTGTTCCTCATTAGAGAAACCGATTCCGAAATCTACAAACGTCAACAAAGACCTTACAATTACTTCTAATGAAACTTTTACATGTAAATAAACTGAAATGTACATAATATAAATAAAAGTAACAAACAAAATCGCTATTTAAACAGAAATTAAAAAAAAAATATTTTGAAATTCTCTTACCTCCACGAAAAGGGCTATAATTTCTACATTTATCCATAACTACAAATGATACAACATTCTGCTTTCTGTAATCCAATTGATAGTTTACAGAATTAGATTAATCTTCTGTCTTTAGACCTTTTTTGCATCCATACTAATATAGAGTGTAAAGTTTTTTTTACGGTTTGGCAGATACAACTACCTGACACGTAGCTCCTTGAATCGCGATTTCGCGAATACTATTTTAATTTTCAACAAAGTTCTGATGTAATTATTCGGTTAAAAACAGAGCCTTTTAAAGAAGACTTTCTTGCAAACGAACAAGAAGTATTCCTCACTTCTGTTATTCCAGCTCAAAAATAATCACACCAAGTAATGTATTTGCCAACACCGCTTCTACGAGGGATCAATTCAGTCCCGTTACATACTTCACAGTTACATGGGGTGATTCGTCGTGAGGTTTGATTTTCATTATGCTTTTTTTACAGACCACGCGTGATTCATAACAAACTGTTCAGTAGCACAGCGTCTCCAAATTCAGTGTATGGGCTCTGGAAAAACACTATGAAATTCCGGTGTTTTATCGTGAAATTTTGTTCTCTGATGGAACACATTTCTGGCTCGATGGATACGTTAATTAACAAAATTGCCATAACACCACACATGTTATTTTGGCAGATGAGCAACCCGAAGACTACCAAGAGGTACTATTACATCTATTAAAAAGAACGGTATGGTTTGGTTTATGGGCTGGTGGAATCATTGGTCCATATTTCTTCAAAAATGAGGAAAATCAGAATGTTAGGTTAGGTTGAATAGAGGAGGCGTTTAAACCTCTCATGTCCATGGACGTACACTTAAGCCAGTGGTTCGGGCTGTTGTGCGCTCCTTATTTATGAAGGGTTACAGAAAATCGGTACTAGACACGTATTTTCTCAGTCATCAATGTAACTGTCAATGGTAACCGGTATTGCACCATGTTAACGGACTATGTGCTTCCTGATATTCAAGCGCATGGTCTCGGTGAGCTCTGGTTTCTACAAAACGGCGCTACAAGCTTCAGGAATAAGTCAGCTACAATTGACGCTTTGGAATCCAACATTACTCGTGTTATTCGCTATGCTCAAACGATTCGCCCAAAATTGGACCTTCCAAATGGTCCGCCTCAGACGTAGTTATGGCAAACATTTACATGAAATTATTTTCAAACGGTAAATGTCATAAATTGTTCTTTTAACCGATATTACAAATTTTAAGTTCACTTTCATATTTACGTGTTTTATGTTTATGTTGGTTTGATGTTGGTTAACATAATTTCGTTATTGTGTATTCGTTTGTTTTATTTTGGTATTTAAAACATTTTTGATTTGAAACTAGAGTATTCTTCTGGCTTTAGATAATGCTATAAATTGTATCGCTATTTCTTGAATGATACTTCAATCGTCAACAACAGCCCCTTCACCATTCATACATCCAGAGAAAAAACAACTTAGAATCAATAAAAACCATATTGAATCAATATGCAACATTAACGAGAGCCTAGTAATGTTGAACATTTTTATTTCAATATGGAACAAGATTAATTTAAAGTTGCCCTGTTTTGATTGTTTTAATATGGAAACAATATAGAGATAATAATTATTGAATTAATATTGAATTCTTATAGGTCAATATTGTCGTCCTATTGAAACAATGTGGAAATGCTATTGAAATAATAATTTTTTTATTTTAGAAATAAAATTGAAACAATATTGAATTAAGAATGAAACAATATTAAAATAAGGTTATTCAGCTTTGATTGAAGCATAATGAAATTTAAAATGCACAAAATATAATTTAATATAAATAAATAATTTACAAATCTCCGTGAAGAGAGCTGTGAAGTCATGAGGACTCAGGTGGATATTTCGTTGGTTTCAACAGTTATGTAGATGAGTTCATCCCGATCAAAGTTATGGAAGCCCTGCTTTGTAACACAACCGTCTAATATAGCTCTTCCAACAGAGTTGGAAAATCCTTAGTAACATAGAAAATAAAGCAATTTTTTTAGATTTGGTTTTAACTACCTTTTTGAGACTGACAATCGGAAATGAGATTTCGAATGCGGGGGATGTCGCTGAATATGTACTATTATGACTGCTGTCTTGCTCCCTCTTACTATTTCATACTTGCGTGAGTATGCGTCATCTTCAATTCTAAACTAAAAATAAATAAAAACAATTTTTTACTTCAAGGTCGATTAGGTAGATTAAACGACATCACCTCTCAGAGATGTCTTATCCACTAAATTAAATTTCTCCGCAAAATTTCTTTAAAGTGTCCACAACACACAAAAGTTTATAACCTAACAAAGAGGAAATCAGCTGAATTGGTTTACATATTTATTTACAGTGTTTCCATAAGATTTTAAAATGTTTCTCATCTATCTATCTATCTATCTATCTATCTACAGGGTTTTCCAACAAGAGGTGTTATTTTGAATCACCCGGTATTTCGGTAGCTGTATCTTTTGACGCTTTTATTCTGTGACATTTGACAAGTAGACACTTCGCCATTACTAACCAGTAAGGAAAGGCTAAAGTCGGGCGGGGCCGACTATATAATACCCTACACCACTCTCGTAATATTGAATAACTCTGATATATAAATTTTGTAATTCATGTATAAATTGTTTACATAAATTTACTTTTGGGACATTTTATACTTAAATAATACCCTGTGCCACAGTGTGGTGTAGGGTATAAAAACGATTGGATCTAAAGGGCCAAATCGGACGAAACATATATATGGGAGCTATAGCTAAATCTTAACCGATTTTCTTCAAATTCGGCAATGTTGGTTCGTTGATCAAGAAACTGTACCATTCTAAATTTCAAAACGATTGGATGTAAAATACAGCTTCTATAGGACTAAAGGGCCAAATCGGACGAAACATATATATGGGAGCTATAGCTAAATCTTAACCGATTTTCTTCAAATTCGGCAATGTTGGTTCATGGATCAAGAAACTCTACCATTCTAAATTTCAAAACGATTGGATGTAACATACAGCTTCTATAGGACTAAAGAGCCAAATCGGACGAAAGATATATATGGGAGCTATAGCTAAATCTTAACCGATTTTCTTCAAATTCGGTAGTGTTGGTTCATCGATCAAGAAACTCGACCATTCTAAATTTCAAAACGATTGGGTGTAAAATACAGCTTTTATAGGACTAAAGGGCCAAATTGGACGAAACATATATATGGGAGCTATAGCTAAATCTTAACCGATTTTCTTCAAATTCAGCAATGTTGGTTCGTTGATCAAGAAACTTTACCATTCTAAATTTCAAAACGATTGGATGTAAAATACAGCTTCTATAGGACTAAAGGGCCAAATCGGACGAAACATATATATGGGAGCTATAGCTAAATCTTAACCGATTTTCTTCAAATTCGGCAATGTTGGTTCATGGTTCAAGAAACTCTACCATTCTAAATTTCAAAACGATTGGATGTAACATACAGCTTCTATAGGACTAAAGAGCCAAATCGGACGAAAGATATATATGGGAGCTATATCTAAATCTGAACCGATTTCAACCAAATTCAAAAGCGATCTTAACAGCTGCGAAATACTCTAAACTGCAAAATTTCAGAACGATCGGAGTGAAATTGCGACCTGTAGTCGACGAACAACTTTACATGGACAGATGGACGGACGGACAGACATCGTTAAATCGACTCAGCTAGTGATTCTGAGTCGATCGGTATTCTTTAAGGTGGGTCTAGCTGTGTTATTTTCAGGTGTTACAAACATCTGCCGTGAAACAAACTTATAATACCCTGTACCACAGTGTGGTGTATGGTATAAAAATGGAACGATACACGATTCAACAACGCATTGAAATTATTAAAATTCACTACAAAAATGGTGAAAATCTTGCATTCACAGTTCGCAAAACTAATGCATTTTTGTTTCGTCGTGAAGCAAATTGCCGGACCGCAATACAGAAATTGGTGGAAAAATGCGAGCTGTTGGGACAAGTTAGTGATGTGAAGAATAAAACCCGTTCACGTCGCTCAAGAACAACTGAGAATATTGCTGCTGTAGCCCAAAGTGTTGAAGAAAACCCAGGTTTGTCCATTTCTCGTCGTTCTTTGGAATTGGGCATTCCACAAACGTCATTACACCGTATCTTGCATAAAGACTTGGGTCTTAAGGCTTATAAAGTTCAGTTAACACAAGAACTCACGCCGGCCGATCATCAACAACGTCGTGTCTTTGCTGATTGGGTCCTTGAAATGCACGAAAATGATCCGGAATTCTATCGAAAAATCATCTTGACTGATGGGGCCCATTTCCACCTCGGTGGCTACGTCAACAAGCAAAATTGTGGCATCTGGGGCACGGAAAACCCAAGAGTTATTGTTGAGAAGCCTCTCCATCCTCAACGTGTGACTGTTTGGTACAGTTTATGGTCCGGCGGGGTCATTTGACCTTACTTTTTCGAAAATGAGGTTGGATTAACAGTTACGGTGAATGGATTGCGCTATCGAGATATGATTAATGATTTTTATGGTCGGAGTTGGATGATATTGTTCTGGGCAACGTTTACTTAAACAAGACGGCGCTACGTGCCACACAAGCAACGACACCATTGCCCTGTTAGGGGAAAAGTTTCCGGACCGTGTTATCTCTCGAAGAGGTGATCACAATTGACCACCGAGATCTTGTGATTTAACACCTTGCGACTTCTTCCTTTGGGGCCATGTGAAAGATAAGGTCTACGCCAACAGCCCAGCGTCGATTCAATACACCACACTGTGGTACAGGGTATTATAAGTTTGTTTCATGGCAGATGTTTGTAACACCTGAAAATAACACAGCTAGACCCACCTTAAAGTATACCGATCGACTCAGAATCACTAGCTGAGTCGATTTAAGCATGTCTGTCCGTCCGTCTGTCCATGTAAAGTTGTTCGTCGACTACAGGTCGCAATTTCACTCCGATCGATCTGAAATTTTGCAGTTTAGAGTATTTCGCAGCTGTTAAGATCGCTATTGAATTTGGTTGAAATCGGTTCAGATTTAGATATAGCTCCCATATATATCTTCCGTCCGATTTGGCCCTTTAGTCCTATAGAAGCTGTATTTTACATCCAATCGTTTTGAAATTTAGAATGGTAGAGTTTCTTGATCCATGAACCAACATTGCCGAATTTGAAGAAAATCGGTTAAGATTTAGCTATAGCTCCCATATATATGTTTCGTCCGATTTCGCCCTTTAGTCCAATAGAAGCTGTATTTTACATCCAATCATTTTGAAATTTACAATGGTAGAGTTTCTTGATCCATGAACTAACACTACCGAATTTGAAGAATATCGGTTAAGATTTATCTACAGCTCCCATATATATGTTTCGTCCGATTTGGCCCTTTAGTCCTATAAAAGCTGTATTTTACATCCAATCGTTTTGAAATTTAGAATGGTAGAGTTTCTTGATCCATGAACCAACATTGCCGAATTTAAAGAAAATCGGTAAAGATTTAGCTATAGCTCCCATATATATGTTTCATCCGATTTGGCTCTTTAGCTCCAATCGTTTTTATACCCTACACCACACTGTGGTACAGGGTATTATTTAAGTATAAAATGTCCCAAAAGTAAATTTATGTAAACAATTTATACAATATTACGAGAGTGGTGTAGGGTATAATATAGTCGGCCCCGCCCGACTTTAGCCTTTCCTTACTGGTTCATTATTAACGGCATACCTTCCTCTTTATTATGAAATAAACATCCGATCATGTATCTCAAAAAAATGGCATTTTTCTTTGAATACCAAAATTAAAACCTCTTGTTGGAAAACCTTTTATATATATCAAAATGGAAAAATGTTTGTATGTATGTATGCTATAGACTCTGAAACCACTGGACCGATTTTATTTTTTTTTCTTTTGTTTGAAAGGTTATTTGTCAGTGATCGGGGCAAGAGATGGTTTAGAAAAAAAAATTTGGAGTGGGCGTGGCATTACTTAAAATCCGAATATCTTAAAAAGTGTTAACCCTAGAAGAACGAAATTTGGAACACACGTTAGTGGAGTTATTTTCTAAAAGCTCAATAAAAAAGGGAGGGATCGGATCAGTGGGTGTGGCAAAAGTGGGCGTAGCATTAGTTAAACATTTGTTATCTCAGAAACTATTGGCCGTAGGTGAACGAAATTTGGATTGTAAGTTATTAGAGTCAATATGAGCAACTTCGCTAAAAGTGGGCGGGATAGAATAAGTGGGCGTGGCAATTTATAAAATTCGAATATCTCTGAATATGTTGTTCGTAGAAGAACGAAATTTGAAACACACGTTAGTGGAGTTATTATCTAAAACTTTAACAAAAATTGGCAGGATCGGATCAGTGGGTGTGGTAAAAGTGGGCGTAGCATTAGTTAAACGTTTATCATCTCAGAAACTATTAACCCTAATAGAACGAGATTTTGATTGTAAGTTGTTGGAGTCAATATTTAGTACTATCACCAAAAGTGGGCGGGATACAATAAGTGGACGTGGAATTATATAAAATTCGAATAACTCAGAATGTGTTGATGGTAGGAGAACGAAATTTGGAATACACTTTAGTGGAGTAATTATCTAAATCTTCAGCAGAATTTGGCGGGATAGGATTAGTGGGCGTAGCTTAAGTTAAGCATGTATTATCTCTGAAACTATTGACAGTAGAAGAAAGAAATTTCGATCAATAAACATAACCTCATACAATATTGCATAATTTGTGCATTTATATACTACATTTCTTTTATTTTCATCGAATTGGCGTTAAGTTGGCTGTGAGCACAAAAACACTAATCTATCATTCTCAGCAGAAAGTTGTATCATTTGTGGTTATCGCGGCGATCAAGTCAAACAATGAGTGCTGTAATTTTGTTCATATGTATCTGGTGGCAGACTGTGTGATTGGTCCAAAAATGCGCGGGGTGAGACCAATGGGCGTGCCCTCGCCCATATAAGCCAAATTTTGAAATTGGGATATCATGCACAAATTGTTATCGATAGTGCTGTAATTTTGTGCATATGTATCTGGTGATAGTCTATGTGATTGGTCCAAAAAGGGGCGGGATCGGATCAATGGTCGTGGCCCCGGCAATATAAACATAATTTTGAAATTGAGATATCCTGAACAATTTGTTAGCGAGAGCGCTTTAATTTTGTGTATATGGATGTGATGGCAGTCTACGTAATTGGCCAAAAAATTGCCTGGATTGGAAATCTGAAATCTGGGGCAACGAAGTGGACCGGGTCCAGCTAGTTAATTCAATATTTTGCAATGTTAGTTACAACTTAATTGAGAAATTAATGAAATAAAAATCTTAAAATAATACGTTTCAACTTTAAAACAATGTTGATTAATTCAATGTTGAAAATTAATGATTTGTATATATTTCAATATAATTTTTCTATTATATTGAATTAATATGACGCATTTTTTACGTTGCAGCTTTCCCCGGGTGTACCACATTTTCAGTAACTATATGTGTGTCACTAATTTTTTTCGTATGACTATGTTGGGGGTGAATCGTGTCCAATTCTTAAATCAATATTTCTATTCCACAATTGCCCTTAACCGAACAGTGTTAAACATGAAACACATTTAGAAAATCTCAGGCAATAACTTATGGTGGTCTAAACAGTGAAGATCACCTTAACATGTTATATTACTTTTTTGGGTTACTTGATGGAATCATCGATAGAACACTTCCTCCTCCCTCTGACTACCAATTGAGCTGTTCCATAGAGCACCTATCCACTAGCCAACAAGAAAATACTAAAATATGTTATTTTTTCCTGAGAATCATTTAAATAGGATCCCTTTTCCCCGTAATCTCACCTAACCTAACCCAACCTAACTGTTTTACAACAACTTCCTACAAACCTTTAACACCCTGAAAACAAATACCCGTAAACGCTACTGTAATATTAAATTAGTCAGCTCCGTATTCCGTACGCCAACTACGCCAGCTCCTTTTCCCAATTTCCAAGAGACGATCGAATAGCCAGCCAACCAAACCAGGGAACGATAGATGAAATTGAGACATAATCGTAAATGTCAACCGACTCCAAGTACAAGACAAGATGATCTACACGATCGATAAGGCTATTTAATAAAACCAATACACGTGTAAACATTGGACAACGTTCCTATCCGTAAACCATCAGATATAACGGATGGACGGACGAACGGACAGAGCGATGGGTTTATGCAGGCGATAGGAAACGGAGCTGAACGTGAATTTCATATTCATCCATCGATGCGTTCGTCTGTCCGTCCAACCAACCATCCATCCCATCCCATCCCACCAACCAGGCATTGCAAAACTATACCATCGAACACCAACGAACTGATCTGAACTGAATTGACTGCCAAGGGAAGGCATAATCATAAAATACTTGGTAAGATCATAAATCTGGCCAGCAACGCACGAACGCACACACCATTTCCATGTAAATCTCAACTAGTGAAAGTGAATTATGAGCCAAGAGGCAGACGACGATGAACGATGGTGCCACGGAGTTGTACAAGGAATATGATCCTGCACACCCTGTCGTATTGTTGCTTGTACACTCATAATGTCATAACAAGAAACTACAGTTATAGTTATTATCTAAAAATTGATATCTTTGGCCAAACAATACTCGTACACTACCAGCATTGCCCACCATCACAACCACCACCACTTACAAATAACGATCAGTGTAACACCACCAGCTAATCAGGCAACACAATCCAACTATCCTGGCGATCAACCCCCGACCAACTTTTTCGTGTTTGTGACTAGATTACAGAATTACAAGTAAACATTACGCAGTGGTCCCAAATAACCACAACTTGTGGCTAATACAGGGTGGCGGTTTTTTTGGGAGTTTTCTTCATAAAATATTTTGCAATCCCATCATCAATGCGTTTACATCGCCTTAAGGGTGAAATTAACAAAATCTGATGCCAACCATTTAATGTGAAAATATTCCTATGATTCGGCGATACAGATTGGGAAAATCTGGGGATTTTACTGTGAAACCTTATGTAATAAATTTTAAGTTCTTATGCAGCACATAATTTCACCAAATACAATTTAAAAGCAAAATATGAATCCGAATTTTTGCAACCGAAGTTACATCAGTCGAAAAGCCTAAAGTCGAGTGGAGACGACTATACCAGGATTCTTAACATGATTTGGGCCAAGGCCCACATTCAACATCTTGAAGCCATTATGCAAAATTTTAAGCAGAAAACAGTGACAGACATTTTGTTAGTAAAATTTATAATTCAGATTTTTTAAGACTTGGACGTAGTATTTGTTATAATCTGGTATACGAGATTTGTTAAAAAAATGTGACTTTAACTTTCGCGTAGTTTCCACATTAGATTTTCACTTTCTTTGTTCCCTGCATTCACATTATCAGCCATTTTTCAAGTTTAGTTTGTTTTTTTTTGCAAATATAAGGGCTATACGTGGTAAAAATGGATCATATAGTCTGTATAAAATTTTGAGCGAAAACTAAAATGAAATGCTTCAACGCACTTTCACTTTTGGCAGTACCGAGTCTACTTTGACTATACAAATTATGAATGAGAGGATGTTAATGATCAATAACACTATGCAACAATTTTTTTTTGTTTCCGAGATCTAAAATCTATGAAACCAAAACAAAATTTTTTAATGCACATTTTTTTTTCTAAAATTCTAATTTTCGTTGAAGTTACCTTTAGTATTTGTAACAAATTTTTTTTAATAATAAACCAGTAAGGAAATGCCGAAAGTCGGGCGGGGCCGACTATATAATACCCTACACCTCCCTAACAATACGATAAGGGTCATTGCGAAAATAATTAGGAATAATTGGTAAATGGGTAGGAACATATAATCTAATTTTGAACCGATAATCGCTAAATTAAGCAATATATTTCTTAAATTGAGAAACATCTTTCTGGAAAATTTTAATGATCGGAAGTAAAGTACAACTTCTATAATGCTATGATACCAAATCAGGAGGTAGATTATATATAAATCTGAACCCATTTTCCCTGAATACACATTCATGTAAAAATACCACTTTCTGTCGAATTTCGTACTGATCGGATATAAAACACAGTCTCTACAGCGCTTACATGACAAATCGGGGGAACATATATATGGGGGCTGTGTCTAAACCTGAAGCGATTTTCTCCGAATTCGGTAGTATTCCTTTATGTAACAAGTAAGAAAGTTTTAGTCGGGTAAACCGACTAAGGTATACCCTCACTTTGTGAGTAATGTAATATTGAATATTACATGAATTATTCTGTAAATTTTGATCCCTTCTGGTACGGGTTTAGGAAATACACACCAGCGTTTATGTGGACTGGTATATTAACGTTATGAGATATTAAATTGTGGTATTACTGACCATTTTGTGTGGGAGGTACAAAAAGGGGAGTGGTGATAACGCCCATTTTTCACTGGGCTATAGGCATTATAAAAGCATTACACTGTACAAAATTTCAAGTATTTTTATACACTGGTATTAATGTTATAAGCTGTTAGCTTTTGGTACAAAATGGTGCATTTGTGTGGGAGGTACCAAAAGGGGGTGGCAATAACGCCCATTTTTCACTGGACTGTAGGCACTACAAAAGCATTACCATGTACAAAATTTCAAGTATTTTTATGCACTGCTATTAATGTTATAAGCTGTTAACTTTTAGTGCAAAATGGTGCATTTGTGTGGGAGGTACCAAAAGGGGCGTGGCAATAACGCCCATTTTTCACTGGACTGTTGGCACTACAAAATCATTACACTGTACAAAATTTCAAGTATTTTTATACACTGGTATTAATGTTATAAGCTGCTAACTTTTGGTGCAAAATAGTGCATTTGTGTGGGAGGTACCAAAAGGGGCAGTACAATAATGCCCATTTTTTACCGGACTATAGGCGCTACAAAAACATTATACTGTAGAAAATTTCAAGCATTTTTATGCACTTGTGTTAAAGTTATAAGCAGTTAAATTTTGATGCAAAATGGTCCATTTGTGTGGGAGGTACCAAAACGGGCATGCCAACTTCACCCATTTTTCTCGAGTTAATAGCGACTAATATACTAATATTATGTGCAGAATTTCAAAAGATTCGAGTAAGTAGTATAGAAGTTATTAAAGAATCAATATTTCACTAAATTTTAACCCTTTGTGTGGGAGGTACCAGAAGGAGAAGACCAATATGGCCCATCTTCGAACTCATCCGGAGATAGATCAAAATATTACCACATACCAAATTTGAAGTCAATCGGTTACTCCTTTCGAGAGTTATCGTGCGCACCAGCCAGCAGACACACAGACAGACAGACAGACAGGCAGACAGACAGACAGACAGACAGACGGACGGACATTGCTCATTCGACTTAAAATGACCCAAAACGGATTTCCTCCGAACATACTTAGGGTCTTAGATCACTCCTTCGATGTGTTACACTTTTTTCTGTAGCAAATGATATATACCCTCGTCACACTAAAGTGAGGGTATAAAAAGGAACCCTTTTTTTGCCGAATTTCGCACTGATCGGATATAAAATAACATGTTTACAGCGCTCACATGTCAAATCGGGGGTAACGTATATATGGGGCTATATCTAAATCTGAACCGATTTCTTCCAAATTTAAAAGTATTCATTCAAATAATAGGAAACCTCTTTCTGCCGAATTTCATACTGATCGGATATAAAATACAGTTTTTACAGCGCTTACATGTCAAATCGGGGGTAACGTCTATATGGGGGCAATATCTAAATCTAACAGATTTCTTCCAAATTTTGCTGTGTTAATTCATATAATCAGAAACTTTTTTTTGCCGAATTTCATACTGATCGGATATAAAATATAGTTTTTACAGCGCTTACATGTCAATTCGGGGCTAACATATATATGGGGCCTATATCTAAATCTGAGCTGATTTTAACCAAATTATATAGGGATCGTCCTTGGGCCAAAAAAATTATATGTGTTAAGTTTCGTCGAGATCGGACCATAATTGCGACTTTGATTACAAGAATACATGCACAGACAGACAGACGGACATAGCTAAATCAACTCAGAAAGTGATTCTAAGTCGATCGGTATAATAAACGATGGGTCTATTATTCTCCTTTTTGGGTGTTACAAACAAATGCACAATGTTATAATACCCTGTACCACAGTGTGGTGTATATATAAAAATATATATGGGCAAAAGTCAAAATTTTTTACATAGGGGTAATCTATGTTAGTTGTCACTTTTCTCGCGTTGTGTGCAGATTTCGGTGCAAAAGTTGATGGAATTAGATAAACCACGAACATAAAAGTTTTTTCCGAAAAAATTTTGTTATTATCTTATTTGCTTTAAAAGCTATAAGTATTCTTTTAGAGGCTGTGGCCAAACTATTCATTCTAGAGGTACTGGTCAGCTACAAAAAATACGAGGGACACATGGAGGAAGAATTTTTCGTGGGCATTGTTCATGTGAGATCTTTCCGCGAAAAATTATAGCTCAAAACTTTTGAAAATGCGATTTCCAGTGTTTTTGGTTTTTTGACAACAGTCAGCGCGCCCCCTTTATGTAATGAAATATCGCCGAAGAAGCAATTATAGTGCTCCAAATGGATGATGTGCTCCAAATGGAACCAACGCTAGAGCTCTCCAAACCTTAGTTAAACTTGCGTGAACTTTTTTTTTGATAGTGCATTTCGCGTGGCAAGTCGACAGGTTTACATAGATTAACCTGAATTTACTGTCCCAGAAGGTTTTTTACATTGCGAATCCTAAAATCAGGGGCGCGTAAAAAAAATAATGAATCACTGTTTTGCACCAAACCATAATAATTTAATTAAACAACAAAATAAATAAATTTACGATTTTTTCGGGACTGATGGTGAGGGGATTCTTAAGTCGGTTTACCCGACTGAACTTTCTTACTTGTTTCATGTACTATGGGTACTATAAAACATTACACTGTACAAAATTTCAGTATTCGATGTTATAATCCATTAACTTTTTTTGTATGGGAGGTACCAAAAGGGGCGTTATAATAATTGCCATTTTGTACGGGAATATAGGTACTGTAAAGACATTACACCTCACACTTTAAGAATTTGTATGGACTGGATTCAATGTTGACTCATAAACAATTTTAAGTCAATCGGTTAATTCTGTCGATAATATTCGAAATTTATTGAATTCCAGAAGGGCAGTCGTCATTACCAATTTCTACGTAAAATTAAATGACTGTAGATCGGTTTTAGTAGACGGAAGAAAGGAAACCATGCAAAAAATATTACTTCTCCGCAATTTGAAAGAACTATGTACACGCAACATTTTGTGCACGTATTCGGATACCGACTTAAGCTTGTCTAAATTTACAAAGTTAAGACAACTCCGTTGGATGTAGCGGCAGCCATAATGCTTGTGTCTGCAAAATACCCCAGAATCTAAAATTGAAACATCTAGGATTAAGCAACACCCTTCGAGGAACTGGCGTAAATTATTCATTTAGAAAGATGACAAGTTAAATGAAGTGTTCGAATCCAAGCAAATATTGCAAATATTGAAAATATTGAAAATTGTCCAGGATTTTCACCAATATCAACCGATTTACTAAAATTTTTGCATATTCAAAACCAGTAAGAAAAGGTTAAAGTCGGGCGGGGCCGACTATATAATACCCTACACCACCTCGGCAATGTACTTTAAGAATTTATTTTTGAATAGTTTAATTAGTTTCCTTTCTTTTACGAAAGTACTTAGCTCCCCCGCCACGTCAAGGCTTATTCCAAAGAGGAGTTTAATATAATGTTTGGAATTAAAAATTGAACTAATAATAATATTCCACATATTTGCATTTACTGTGCTTATTATTAGTCTTAACACAATAAATAGTCCGATTTTTGGTCGTACACAATATAAGTAATATATGCAGGGTATGTTAGGTAGGTACTACCTTGGAATAATTGGTACTACCTTGGAATAATTGGTTTAAGTAATGTTTTAATTTTCATTTCCGCTGAAGCCTTTCAGGTCTCTAAAATAGCGCTTATATAAAAAAACCAGTAAGGAAAGGCTAAAGTCGGGCGGGGCCGACTATATAATACCCTACACCACTCTCGTAATATTGAATAACTCTGATATATAAATTTTGTAATTCATGTATAAATTGTTTACATAAATTTACTTTTGGGACATTTTATACTTAAATAATACCCTGTGCCACAGTGTGGTGTAGGGTATAAAAACGATTGGATCTAAAGAGCCAAATCGGATGAAACATATATATGGGAGCTATAGCTAAATCTTAACCGATTTTCTTCAAATTCGGTAGTGTTCGTTCATGGATCAAGAAACTCTACCATTCTAAATTTCAAAATGATTGGATGTAAAATACAGCTTCTTCAGGACTAAAGAGCAAAATCGGACGAAACATATATATGGGAGATATAGCTAAATCTTAACCGATTTTCTTCAAATTCGGCAATGTTGGTTAATCAAAACGATTGGATGTAAAATACATCTTTTATTGGACTAAATGGCCAAATCGGACGCACCATATATATGGGAGCTATAGCTAAATCTTAACCGATTTTCTTCAAATTCGGCAGTGTTGGTTCATGGATCAAGAAACTCTACCATTCTAAATTTCAAAACGATTGGATGTAAAGTACAGCTTTTATAGGACTAAATGGCCAAATCGGACGAAACATATAAATTTCAAAACGATTGGATGTAAAATACAGCTTTTATAGGACTAAAGGGCCAAATCGGACGAAACATATATATGGGAGCTATAGCTAAATCTTAACCGATTTTCTTCAAATTCGGCAGTGTTGGTTCATGGATCAAGAAACTATACCAATCTAAATTTCAGAACGATTGGATGTAAAATATAGCTTCTATAGAACTAAAGGGCCAAATCGGACGAAACATATATATGGGAGCTATAGCTAAATCTTAACCGATTTTCTTCAAATTCGGTAGTGTTGGTTCATGGATCAAGAAACTCTACCATTCTAAATTTCAAAACGATTCGATGTAAAATACAGCTTTTATAGGACTAAATGGCCAAATCGGACGAAACATATAAATTTCAAAACGATTGGATGTAAAATACAGCTTCTACAGGACTAAAGAGCAAAATCGGACGAAACATATATATGGGAGCTATAGCTAAATCTTAACCGATTGTTTTCAAATTCGGCAATGTTGGTTCATGGATCAAGAAACTCTACCATTCTAAATTTCAAAACGATCGGTTGTAAAATACAGCTTCTAAAGGACTAAAGGGCCAAATCGGACGAAACATATATATGGGAGCTATAGCTAAATCTTAACCGATTTTCTTCAAATGTTGGTTCATGGATCAAGAAACTCTACCATTCTAAATTTCAAAACGATTGGATGTAAAATACAGCTTCTATAGGACTAAAGGGCCAAATCGGACGAAAGATATATATGGGAGCTATATCTAAATCTGAACCGATTTCAACCAAATTCAATAGCGATCTTAACAGCCGCGAAATACTCTAAACTGCAAAATTTCAGAACGATCGGAGTGAAATTGCGACCTGTAGTCGACGAACAACTTTACATGGACGGACGGACGGACATCGTTAAATCAGCTAGTGATTCTGAGTCGATCGGTATACTTTAAGGTGGGTCTAGCTGTGTTATTTTTAGGTGTTACAAACATCTGCCGTGAAACAAACTTATTATACCCTGTACCACAGTGTGGTGTAGGGTATAATTAGGAACATCTTTCTGGAAAATTTTGATCGGAAGTAAAGTACAACTTATATAGCGCTACCAAATCAGGAGGAACATATATATGGAGGTTATATATAAATCTGAACGGATTTTCCTTGAATACTCATTCATTGAAAAAGAAACTTCTTTCTGTCAAATTTCGTACTGACCGGATATAAAATACAGTCTCTACAGCACTTACATGTAAAATCGGGGGTAACATATATATGGGGGCTATATCTAAATTTGAACCGATTTTCTCTGAATTTGGAAGTATCCCTTCATATAATAAGAAACCTCTTTGTGTAGATTTTTTTACTGATCGGATATAAAATACAGATTGTACAGCGCTTACATGTTAAATCGGGGGTAACATATATATGGGGGCTATATCTAAATCTGAACCGATTTCCCTCAAATTTGACAGTGTTAATTCATGTAATGAGAAACCTCTTCTGACAATTTTTTTTACTGATCGGTTTCCCTCAAATTTGGCAGTATTAATTCATATAATAAGAAACCTCTTTCTGCCGAATTTCGTACTGATCGGATTAAAAATACAATTTTTACAGCGCTTACATGTAAAATCGGGGGTAACATATATATGGGGGCTATATCTAAATTTGAACCGATTTTCTCTGAATTTGGAAGTATCCCTTCATATAATAAGAAAACTCTTTGTGTAGATTTTTTACTGATCGGATATAAATACCAACACAAGTTAATAGCCCGAGAAAGGAGCGTTAAAATTTTCCGATTTCGGGATTAATGTATTCGTATTGATCTAAAGAAGAACCCTATAGAGGAAAGTTTGGCATTGGCCGAACGGGCGCGACACAGCCTTAAATCTTCCTATTGGCCTATGGAGGAACATTTACAATTGGTCAAAGAGCTCGAAAATACATACATTGTTCGATTTTGGGTTTGAGGGGTTCTTAGTGACTCCAGAAGTGACACTGTTGGTGAAATGAATTGATATAGAAATGACAGAAGTGGTCAAGGGGGCGCGACACAGCCAGCACAGTATTATAGCTTCAGAACGGATTGTTTGATTTTCACAATTTTGGGCTAAATGGATTCTTATTGGCCTAAGGAAGATCACTATGGAGGAAAATGTAAAATTGGACAAAAAAGGCTTCGCGCGGTCAACCCAATCCCATAGGTCGAAAATGCATCGTTAGACTTTGTAAATTTTAGGCATTTATGGTTGGTCAAAGGACGCGAAACTGCCAACAAAACGGATCCTTCGATTTTCAATATTTTGGGCTTAGTGTGTTCGTATCGACCTAAGGAAGAACACTATAAAGGAAAATTAAGCATTGGTTAAATGGGCGTGGAATCATCTTATAGCTCTAGAACGGATCGTTTGATTTTCACAATTTTGTGCTTAGTGGATTCGTACTGGCACGGGCAGGACACTATGGAAGAAAATTTAGTATTGGTCAAAAGGTCATGGAACTGACCACACACAACATCATAACTCGAGAGCAGATCATTATATTTTCATGAATTTGGGCCTGATCAATTCGTACTGGTTCAAGGATGGACACCATGGAGGGAGATTTATGATTGGTGCAGGAGGCATGGCAAGGTCAAGGAGGAATACCACCGTACACATAATCTCATAATAAGAGAACGGAGTGTTCGATTTTCACAACATTTTATATCGGCCAAAGAAAAGACATAGTGGATGACATTTTCTGATTGGTCAAAGGAGCACGGCACCGTTCATGCAATCTCATAACTCGAGAACATTCGATTTTCGTAATTTTGGCTTGGTGAATTCTTACTTGCCCCATGCAGGGCTCTCCAGGGGAGAATTTATGATTGGTCAATCGGGCGTGGAATTGCCCACATAACCTCATAACTCGAGAACGAACCTTTCGATTTTCACGATTTTGGGCTTTGCGAAAATTGCGTGGTATGGCCAGCATAACTCATAACTCGAGAAAAGATATTTCCATTGTCACGAGTGCCTTCCACACAAAAATATAAAGTTTCATGTACTCTATCCAATACTGAACCGAAATCTGGAGACCATTTCACCATCATTTGCCTTGAAGTTTGGAGTTTGTGATGCCATTCTTAAGAAGTGATCAGTGCTTCCATACGACTTGAGACTGCCGCTAGATGAACATCGACTTAATTATACTTCAGTTATTCTCATTGTATTTAATAAAGGGTCCGCAATCTAATGTTTTTTATACCCTACACAACACTGTGGTACAGGGTATTATAAGTTTGTTTCACGGCAGATGTTTGTAACACCTGAAAATAACACAGCTAGACCCACCTTAAAGTATACCGATCGACTCAGAATCACTAGCTGAGTCGATTTAACGATGTTTGTCCGTCCGTCCGTCTGTCCATGTAAAGTTGTTCGTCGACTACAGGTCGCAATTTCACTCCGATCGTTCTGACATTTTGCAGTTTAGAGTGTTTCGCGGCTGTTAAGATCGCTATTGAATTTGGTTGAAATCGGTTCAGATTTAGATATAGCTCCCATATATATCTTTCGTCCGATTTGGCCCTTTAGTCCCATAGAAGCTGTATTTTACATCCAATCGTTTTGAAATTTAGAATGGTAGAGTTTCTTGATCCATGAACCAACATTGCCGAATTTGAAGATAATCGGTTAAGATTTAGCTATAGCTCCCATATATATGTTTCGTCCGATTTGGTATTTAGTCCTGTAGAAGCTGTATTTTACATCCAATCGTATTGAAATTTAGAATGGTAGAGTTTCTTGATCCATGAACCAACATTGCCGAATTTGAAGAAAATCGGTTAAGATTTAGCTATAGCTCCCATATATATCTTTCGTCCGATTTGGCCCTTTAGTCCTATAGAAGCTGTATTTTACATCCAATCGTTTTGAAATTTAGAATGGTAGAGTTTCTTGATCCATGAACCAACATTGCCGAATTTGAAGAAAATCGGTTAAGATTTAGCTATAGCTCCCATATATATCTTTCGTCCGATTTTGCTCTTTAGTCCTGAAGAAGCTGTATTTTACATACAATCATTTTGAAATTTAGAATGGTAGAGTTTCTTGATCCATGAACTAACACTACCGAATTTGAAGAAAATCGGTTAAGATTTAGCTATAGCTCCCATATATATGTTTCGTCCGATTTTGCTCTTTAGTCCTGTAGAAGCTGTATTTTACATCCAATCATTTTGAAATTTAGAATGGTAGAGTTTCTTGATCCATGAACCAACATTGCCGAATTTGAAGATAATCGGTTAAGATTTAGCTATAGCTCCCATGTATATGTTTCGTCCGATTTGGTATTTAGTCCTGTAGAAGCTGTATTTTACATCCAATCGTATTGAAATTTAGAATGGTAGAGTTTCTTGATCCATGAACCAACATTGCCGAATTTGAAGAAAATCGGTTAAGATTTAGCTATAGCTCCCATATATATGTTTCGTCCGATTTGGCCCTTTAGTTCTTTAGAAGCTATATTTTACATCCAATCGTATTGAAATTTAGAATGGTAGAGTTTCTTGATCCATGAACCAACATTGCCGAATTTGAAGAAAATCGGTTAAGATTTAGCTATAGCTCCCATATATATGTTTCATCCGACTTGGCTCTTTAGATCCAATCGTTTTAAACCCTACACCACACTGTGGTACAGGGTATTATTTAGGTATAAAATGTCCCAAAAGTAAATTTATGTAAACAATTTATACATGAATTACAAAATTTATATATCAGAGTTATTCAATATTACGAGAGTGGTGTACGGTATTATATAGTCGGCCCCGCCCGACTTTAGCCTTTCCTTACTGGTTTAAAGATACATTTTGTATTAAGGATTCTTATTCAATACATATATAGTCCTGAGATATTTTTAGCACTTAAAATCGAATAGGGTATTCTGTTGACATTTCACAGTTATGCTTAAATTATGTATTTAGAAGTCTTATTCAGTGCTCAGTCCTTTTTTGGGGTATTTATAGCACTCAAACTTGTATAGGGTATTCTGTCGACATTTCACAGTTATGCATACTGCATATGCAACAATATTTGAGAGCAATTTTCGGCTTTAATTGTATGAGTTCAGTTTCGTTTCGACAGTGATCGCGACAACACGTACTCTGCGCTAAACAATTGTTTTCGTTTTTTTTTCTAAGCAACATTACAACAACAACATTATCAATACGGATTCAAATTGTGTTACAAACAAACGAATCAGCAAAAACAAACGGTTCAGTGAACGAGCAAAAAGTGCGTGTGCACGCAAGTACACACACTTAGTACGCAAACATCGTTTCATACATAACAAAAATATTTGCAGTGTTAGTATGTCAAACAATAGTGTTCATTTAAGTGAAGAAACTACAACTGATGATGATGACGACAACTGGCAGCAGGTATCAACGAAGAGGAAACATACAGGTTCCCCAACAATTTCTCAACCAAAGCGATTTAATCGTGATGATGAACCCTCGACGTCCAAAAACCGATTTGAGAGCCTTGCTGTTGATGGAATAGATGAAGAAAACAACGTCACAAACCCACCAGATGCAGCCAAACCACCCCCAATTTTCATCCCGGATGTTGGCGATATTGGAAAGATGGTGACTAGTTTATGTAAAATTATAGATAAAAATCTATTTTCATTTAAAGTTGTTAGGGATGGTCAAGTCAGGGTAGTTATAAAAACAATTGAATCATATCGCAAAGTTATTAAGTTTCTTGAAGAGTCTAAAAAATCGTACCATACTTACCAACTTAAGCAGGAAAGGGCATACCGAATTGTAATTAAGGGCCTTCACCATTCTACACCAATCTCAGATATTAAGGCAAAACTTCTTACGTTAGGACACCAAGTCCGAAGTGTTAGGAATGTCATCAGTCGCAGTTCCAAGTTACCACTACCAATGTTTTTTGTTGATTTAGATCCCAGCCCAAACAATCATGACATATATTCTTTGAAATCATTTGATAATGCAATTATCGAGATTGAACCTCCAAAACATTTTGATGATATTGTCCAGTGCTACCGATGCCAGGAATATGGACACACTAAGTCATATTGCAAAAAATCATATAGATGCGTGAAATGTGGATCAGAACATCCAACAAGAGAATGCACAAAAATACGCACGGTCCCTCCTAAATGTGTTAATTGTTCTGAGAGTCATACAGCCAGCTACAAAGGGTGTATTGTATATCAGAATATGTTAAAGAAGAGAACGAGTGCTAACGCAAACAATAACATACATATAAAATACAATGCTGTCAACAACAACGACTTTCGCAGTAATCAACATCTACCAAACATGACTTACTCTGAAGCAATAAGAGGTATTGAACCCAATCATAACAGTCTGCTGCAGAAGATTGAAGGTATGCTCAACAAACAAATTGAGTTAACAAATACCCTAATTAATATGATGTCATTAATTATGAACAAGTTATGCAATTAGACCTTATTATTGCAGTATGGAATGCCAATGGCATTTCCAATCATTTAAATGAACTCAGTTTATTTCTTAAATATAATCACATAGATATACTCTTAGTATCGGAAACATACTTAACGAACAAATCATTTATTCGTATCCCTGGATTTGAAATAATAGCAGCCAACCATCCAGATCATAAAGCACATGCGGGTTCAGCCATACTGATAAAAAATAATATTAAGTATGAAATTGTGGAACCAATTTCAGAAACCTTTTTACAAGCGGCGGGAGTTCAGATTAAATGCGATAATAGCAATATATCTATATTTTCAATATATTTCCCTCCACGATTTAGTGTGAAATGCGATGAGTTTGAGAGATTTTTTAAAAAACTGGGCAACAAATTTATCGTTGGCGGAGATTTTAATGCCAAACACCCTTGGTGGGGATCGCGCTTACACGCTGAAAAAAAATCGCTTCTGTAGTATATTGTCCCAAACATATTCGGCTTGAAGTATACATATGTTTAGGGTACACTCCAAATATATAATATTTGACACCCACAAATATTATATGTTTTGGGAGGTTTTAAACCAAAATATGTTCACATTCTAATATTTTTTTATTTGGAACTAGTTTTTCTGAAACAAAGATTAATTTGTCTTTAAATATTTTGGCAATGTATCATAGTCTTAATATAGAGACAAGTTTTCTGTTTTTTAGATGTTCAAAGAGCAATTTTTTTTTATAAATTTTACATTTTTGTAAAACTTAATTGAAACTTAAATCGTACAATATTTCGTAAATATAAATTGCATTAATGGATTGACAAAAAGTGATGAATTGGAATATTTATAAATTAAAAGACATTTTTAGCTATAGAGTTTTACACGAAAACTAGGATAAACTAACTAAAATTCGAATAAGTCAGCAAAGTTTTAAAAATCTTTTTTAAATAAAATATATTTGGAAAACTTCTTAAACAATAACATTGTTTGTGTGTAAATACATATTTTATTTGTGCAAGTCAGTTTGCAAATAAATTATGTTCTAATATATTAACATATGTGTTCCAAACGAAATTTCTTGATTTTTAAATATAATTTATTTGTTAACAAATATATAATATTTAAAAAAATCGTTTTCAAGTATATTTTCTTTCAATTCAAACATATCAAAAATGACGATTTTTCCCCGTGTAGCAAATCCCAAAGGAAAAGAATTATATAAGTGTGTTATGAAGAACAACTACCGTACACTATCTACCGGAACACCTACGTACTGGCCCAGTGATCCCGCTAAAATCCCGGATTTACTCGATTTTGTTGTGTATTCCGGTATTTCCGACTCATCTTTCGATATTACAGGCAGTGATGATCTCAGTTCGGATCATAGTCCTATTATCATAAACTACAAAACTACTCCTCGCATGCGAAACAAATCTTCCAGGCTTTTTTCACCTCGAACCGATATTAATTTTTTTAAAAATTGGAGTATGGCATGCAGGTCTTCTATTTAAACTGAAACAAATGCTTCCAGCCCCTTTCTATTTGATTATTAAATCTTATCTTCAAGATAGGAGATTTTATGTAAACCTAAATGATGAAATTTCTGAATTTGGATTAATAAAGTCTGGTGTCCCACAAGGAAGCGTTTTGGACCAGTGCTATATACACTATTTACATCTGATATGCCAACAGGGACGGACGTGACCATTGCTACATATGCTGATGACACTGCAATTTTAGCTACGAGTAAATCCCATGTTGAGGCATCAGATTTGGTGCAAAGGCAACTTTATAATATGCAGAATTGGTTGAAGAAGTGGAATATAAAAATCAATGCCAATAAATCCACACATGTTACGTTTAGTCTCAGGAGAAATGATTGCCCTCCGGTGTTTTTAGATGGAGTTTCAATACCGCAATCCGAAAGTGTTAGATACTTGGGGCTTCAAATAGACCGCCGCTTGACATGGAAACAACACATTAAAAATAAGCGTAAACAACTAGATCAGAAGACTAAAAAATTATTTTGGATGCTAGGATCTAAATCAGAGCTCAGTTTAGAAAACAAGTTATTGATTTATAAAACTATTTTAAAACCTGTTTGGACATACGGTATCCAACTTTGGGGTACATCGAGTAACTCAAATATTGAAATATTGCAGAGGTACCAGTCTAAAACTCTAAGATTATTGGTCAATGCTCCTTGGTTCGTTAGCAATAAAACCATACATAATGATCTAAAAATTCCTACAATAAGAGAAGAAATCAAAAGATATTCTAATAACTACCTCAATAGACTATGTTTACATCCAAATGTATTAGCCATTGCTTTGTTAGATGATAGTGATGAAACAAGAAGACTGAAAAGAAACCACATCCTTGATCTCCCTTTTATATAAATTTTATTGTAATATTAATTATTGTTTAAATTAAACTAAAAATAATGTATCAATTTGAATCACGTTTATGATCAACTGATCTTAAACTCTCTGTCATTATCTAGTATTTATAAAAATTTGCTTAATATTTATATTGTAAATAGATTGCAAATAAAGAAAATAATAAAAAAAAAAAAAATTGTATGAGTTAAAAATTTAACCGGAGAAGTTTATTCAGTGAATTTTAACAAAGAAAAAACGCTTAACAAGATTTATCAAAATGTTTTTATTATATTGCTTTAAGAATATTACGACTGTGAATTATTTCAGTGTTTTAACATTTTTTAATGATATATGGCCTAAATTTTAAATCACCAATCGTGGCATCGGACTTTTGCGGTTCAATTGTCTTCAAATTGCCTCAAAATATTTTTTTGGGAGGAAAACGATAAAAAAAAGTCTATTCCCAAAATGGTGCATTTTTAATACTCACAAAAATTATATTATTTTCTATCAGACACATACTTTATGTCATTGTTTTCTACCGCATACATATATGTATACTATATTACTTACCGCACTCCTATCTCTTCCTTCAAATGTTTTATTCTGTGGTGAAAAGTAACAATAGTTAGAAACACTTCCAACAATATTTGTTTGCCAACATCGATATCATTTATTGATATCTTGTGGAGAACCTTTGGTGAATGCTTAGAAATTTGGCCTTTTTGTGCCGGGGGTGATTATGATGTTGTCATTACAAATGCTGCTATTTTTAATTTTTATGTTACTAACAGTCGTAATATTATTGGGCACTCCATAAATATGATCACAGTATGAAACAATTTTTCCCCGTCTGTCCGTCCACTGAAAGTGTCAAGAATTTGTATAGGGTTTTTCTGTAACATCGTGGGGGAGTGAGTGTCAGAGTGTTGGAATTCACTCGATACTCTAGCCACGTATCTTAGTTACAATGAAGAGTAGTACAACTTCATCTAGAAGTACCTGCCGTTTGTACCTGTTGCCAGTGAGTGTCACAAGAACTCAGCGGGAACCCCAGACTATTTGGATTTATGATTTATTTCAAGGAAGTCATAAGGATCCATATCACCACTTGTTTTTTATGATTGTACATATTTCATATATTGTTTATGATCGTTATGTTTTATGCATATTTTGAATAACAATATTTGAGACTAATCAATTATATTGGAAGTAAAAAATATTTTTTTTTTCAAATATATATATATGAAAATAATATGAATATTATCTGTAAATTTTTTTCCATCCTGTTTCAAAATAAATGAGTTTTATATTTTAAGCTATTTTTTAATATCCGAATACATTAACACATCAATTCATAAGATTTAAATTTAAAAACTAAATATATTTCAAGTTTATGTTAGTACATAAAATTATAGATCTATAAAGAATACAATAAACTCTCCACCTGTTCGGTAAGAAAACAAGTAAATATCAAATGTTATGTTCCTTAATTAAAATGTATTTGTAAATGCCTCGAATACACTTTATCAAATAAAATTCAAAGATATAGTGAAACCACTAAGGAAAGCAAACGTCGGGCGGAGCTTACAATATTAAATTTAAATTTTATAAGAATCTTGTGAGAATTCTACAGACATTAGATACAAAATTGGATTATAGGTAACGAAAAATATGTAATTTATTCAAACAGAAAATCTTGGATTAATTAAAGATTATTCTCATATAAATTTTATCTTAAACAATAATTTTCTCTTCATATTGAACTTTTAATAAATCACGTATAGGTTTTTATATCCTTTTTGCCTATAATAAGTATAAAATATAATTACATAAAGTATTTATACGATATACGTAAGAACCCATTTGCTGAAATATCTTCATGATAAAATCTCATTACTGTTAATTACACAGTGCAACAACCAAAATGGGAATGGGATGAAACCAATTGCAAATGAAAGTTGACATTATCCATAACAAAACCTTTAATGTTTTTTTCAGTTCAGTGCGAGATTTTTTTTACACGCATTTGAAGATGGTGATATAGCCATGTCCGTCTGTCCGTCCGTCCGTCTGTTGTGATCATGCCACAGTCCGTAATAATAGAGCTAGGTTGATCAAATGTGGTATAAATATTTCTTATAGTTGCAGGTTGTTTGGGATTGCAAATCGGCCATATCGATCAATGTTTCGATATAGCCCCCATATATATTCCTACTGTTCTCATATGCTATAGCACCATTTGTATGACAGCGCCATCTAGCGTGAGCTGTAGGTAAAAATAAATATCAAAAATGAATTCCTCGAGTAAGATACCACAGCTTTCCATGATAATGAAAAGAAACAAGCATTATTTTATCAAATTTTCAATGATCTTTTCTTGTTAGACAGCGTTCCAAAATCACCAACTTCAAATGCGTGTAAAAAGAAATCTCGCACTGAACTGAAAAAAACCCTTGAAGGTTTCGTTATGGATAATGTCAACTTTCATTTTCAATTGGTCTCATCCCATTCCCATTCGGAAAGTTCGATTTTGTATCACAGTGTTATTAAGTATGTATTATAAAACTGTGATTTGGATTAAAAAACATGAAAAAACTGAAAAAATTGGATTATAGGTAAACTGAATATAATTTAGAATATTTAGTGTTTATAAATTCAATGTTCTTAAAAACATGTGAAGTCAACGTGCCACACAAAGGAATGAAGGTATCGACATATGAGGAACATTATGAATCTGAATCGCTTTTGTGCAGATTTACATATAGCTCCCATATATATTTAAATCCGATTTGCAATATATGCACTGTATAAGCAACATTTTTTAACCGATCTGAAAAAGAATTGGCACGAAGAAGTCTTGATACACTTAGAGATAACACTAAATGTGAGGAAAATCGGTTCAGATTTAAATATACCTGTAAGCTCTGTAGAACCCGTATTTTATAATTCGGGGAATATTGGTTAAGATTTAGATATATTCCTCATATATATGTTACACCCGATTTGACATGTAAGCGCTGTAGAATCCGTATTTTATATCCAATAAGTACGAAATTATATTACATAAATTAACTTTGCCAAATACGGGAATAATCAGTTCAGATTTAGATGTAGCCCCCATGGTCCACCGATTTCGTATCAAAGCTCTATAGAAGTTATACTTTCGATGTTGTCTGAAAGAAGTTTAATAATTTAGACCGTAACTGTTGATTCAACCTCTTTTTCGAAAAAGTAAGGTCCAATGATCCCGCCGGACCATAAACCGTGACGTTCTAGGGCCGCATTTTTAAAGCCATCAGGATAAAATTTAAGCATCTGTACTTTATATTGCGTAAAAACTTTTCTCTAGGGAAAGTTGAGTATATTAGGCCATGTTTTGATAAGTATTAGCGCCTTATGAAAGTCACGTTTTTATACCCTCCACCATAGGATGGGGGTATACTAACTTTGTCATTTCGTTTGCAACACCTTGAAATATTAATGTGCGACCCCATAAAGTATATATGTATATTCTTGATCGTCGTGAAATTTTAAGACGATTTAGCCATGTCCGTCTGTCTGTCTGTTAAAATCACGATACAGTCCGTAATAATAGAGCTAGGTTGATCAAAATTTAGTATAAATACTTCTTATAGTTGCAGGTCGTTTGGGATTGCAAATCCCAAATATCAAAACTATGACCATATCGGTCATAGTCTTGATATAGCTCCCCTATAGAGGTGGCTCCAAAATACGGTTTTTGAGCCATAATACCACATTTTCTAAACATTTTAACTGGATCTTTGCAGATTATTTTATTTTTTTATATTATATCTATTTAGACAAGAATTCATCACAGTAAAAATATTTTAAATCAGTTCATATTTTGTTTAGTCCACCTATAGATGTCGCTTCAAAAAAGACTTGTTTAAGCCATAAACACCAAATTTTCTAAGCAATTTAGCTGAAACTTTGCAGTTTGTATTTTATTTTGACAAGAATTCATCTCAGCAAAAGGTACCCAAATCAGGTCATACTTTGCTATAGTCCCCATATAGAGGTCGTTCATAAATATTTTTAACTAAGCCATAAACGCTACATTTTCCAGTCGATTTTTCTGAAGTTTTGTAGTATGAGTTTTATTCATACCAGAATTAGGCACAAGGAAAATTTCCAAATCGATCCTAGTTTTGACATAGTCCCCACGTAGAGGTTCCTATGAAATATTTTAGTTAGGTTAGGTTGAAGAGAGGAGACATACACTTAAGCCATGGACATACACTTAAGCCAGTGGTTCGGCCTGTTGTGCGCTCCTTATTTATGATCTTTTTATACCTCACGAGTTACAGAAAATCGGTACTAGACACGAATTTTCTCAGTATCTTAAAGTCAAGGTATTACGTTGCACTTCTTGTCCATTGATGTCCACCACACTACACAGGCGTAGGTGATTATTGGTCTAATCACGCTCATGTAAAGCCAGTGAGTCATATTTGGACGTAGTTCCCATTTTAAACCTATAGCTCTTCTGCACAACGACCAACATCTGTGTGCCTTTGTAACTCTTTCTTCAAGATGATCTTTCCAGTACAGTTTCTGATCCAAGATGACTCCCAAGAATTTTACCTTTTTAGTTATAGCAATTGTCTTATTCAGGAATCGAGGCGGGGTAAAACGTATTCACATATTTCTAGTTTGTTTGGGTTAACATTTAATCCCCTTGGTTGTGGCCAGTTATATGCTATGTTAAGTGGCTCTTCAGCTCTTCTGCATAATAGATTTGGATAAAAGCCCCTTAGAAGTATTACAACGTCGTCTGCATAACAGACTGGTTTAAGTCCTTCATTGGTGAGGGCTTTTAGGAGACTGTGTATCGCCGTAACCCATAGAAGAGGCGATAAATATATATTATTTACGCGATACATAGATGAAGCATTTTCTAAACAGTCTGGCTGAAACTGCAGCATTTGTTTTATTATACCCTCACTTTAGTGTGACGAGGGTATACATATATCATTTGCTACGAAAAAAAGTGTAACACATCGAAGGAGTGGTCTAAGGCCCTAAGTATGTTCGGCGGATATTCGTTTTGGGTAATTTTAAGTCGAATGAGCAATGTCCGTCCGTCTGTCTGTCTGTCTGTCGGTCTGCTGGCTGGTGCGCACGATAACTCTCGAAAGGAGTAACCGATTGACTTCAAATTTGGTACGTGGTAATATTTTTTTTCTGTCTCCGACTAAGTTCGAAGATGGGCCATATTGGTCCACTCCTTCTAGTACCTCCACCACAAAGTGTTAAAATGTTGTGAAATATTGAATCTTTAATAACTGCTATACTACTTATTAGAATCTTCTGAAATTCCACACATAGCATTAGTTTATTAGTCGCTATCAACGCCAGAAAAATGGACGCTATTGCCACGCCCCTTTTTGTACCTCCCACACAAAGGTACCATTTTGCACAAAAAGTTAAGAGCTCACAGCATGAGTACCAATGCACGAAAATGCAACAACATTTTGCACAGTGTAACGCTTTTGAAGTGCCTATAGCCCTGTAAAAAATGGCCGTTATAACCACGCCCCTTCTTGTACCTCCCACACAAAATGACCAAATCATTCCAAAATTTAATATCTCATAACGTTAATATACCAGTGCAAATAAACGCTTATAATCCGGCGCAGTGCAATGTATTTAAAGTATCTACTATCCAGCGAAAAATAGGTGTATTTGTTAAAACCCTTCTGGTACCTCACACACAAATTGACAGAATAATTCGTTCAATATTCCATATTACATTACTCACAAAGTGAGGGTATACCTTAGTCGGTTTACCCGGCTGAAACTTTCTTACTTGTTTTTAAAAGCATTCCCTACAAAAAGGAGCATACAGCTCTACGATTTACTACTTTTCCACTTCAGAGTTCTTTCCGGTTATAGATTAAATGCAATCCATGGTGGAGGGTATATAAGATTCGGTCCGGCCGAACTTACTACCGTTCTTACATGTTTAAACTATGTTTAATCTGTATGCCTTTAATTTCGAAATGTACTCTAACCTGAAACTGTTCATAGTAATAATGTTTCGCAGTGCATATGTACGTATTGGCAAACGATGGTGGAGGGTAGTATGTAGTCGGCCCCGAGGATGGTTTAAAAATGTCATTTATGTCTTGGTGTGCTCTGACACATATAGTGAAATTTTATGGCCAACATTTTTGTAGAACATTTCATCCCCGCCCTCCCCATTTTAAGGGGTTTTTTTTACGTTGTGTTAAAATGGGGCCAAAAATTACAGTTATGTGGGGGAGCTAGAGGGTTAATGTGTTCCAAAAAAATATTGGCCATAATATTTTCTATAAATTTGCTGAACATACCCTATACCAAAAAAATATATTTTTGTTACATAATAGTGAAATACTAACAATGTGGTTTTTTGATCTATTTAGGGTGCCCAGACACGTTCAGATTGTATTGATATGTTCACAAAAGTTGTTCAGATTTACGTTGGCTACAATTTTGCCAACCATTGTTATTGAAAAATTACGAGTCCCTGGAAGTTATGCTGAAAAAAGTGAAAAAAAAAATATTATTTTCCTTTACTTTTTCAAAAAAAAGTACCGGAAAATTTTTTTTTCGCAAAAAAATTTAAGAAACTTTGTTCAGCATATTCTTAGCTACATTATTGCCAAATATAGTTAAGCGGTATCACCAAGTCTGAATTAGTTGTAGGACAAAAGCTGATGACACCATTTTCGAGGGTCCCACTGATTTTCAGAAATTTTGGAGGCCCATAAAAAAAAATTGGTCACCAATTTCGCCAAACCGAGTATAGGGTTATACTACCCTTTGATAGTATAATCGAACCTATACTGTCAAGTCCGTGTATTTTTTTCACTGTTGCACAGTGTTATCAATAGCGTTCGTCCCTGGCCCAAATAATGTTCCTGTATAAAGAATTATGAGATTATCTCTTCAATCAAACACAAATTGGTCTCATTTTTAATATCTTTGGCTTAGATACCCTTCTCTTATTTCTACATGTTGTACGTGGCCTACTAGCCACACAAAAATGTAGCCAAATATCCTAAAACATTAAAATGTCTTGTTTTGCTTATGCAAATCACATATTTCAGCATTCGTAGTTATCATTTTGAGTGCAAAAAAATTATAATTCTAACATGAATGTTGGGTGTGTTTGTATTATAGATATCAATTCGCAAATGGATTTATAAACAAATGTTGCCAAAGAAAATCAAAATTTTTTTGCCCTCCATATTTTGGGCATATTTAATTATATGTAGTGGCCGTTAAGCACGACGTGGTAAATATTCCTAATTGATAGCGCGGTAATATCATTTTACCATAACTAATCCCGCGTGATATAAGTCATAGCCATGACGAGAATAAATTTGATTCGGGCTAATTTCTGGTGCTGCCACAATTAAGTGGCTTTTAAAATTCTGTTTGAACATTTTAATTCAATTATAATTGAACACTCACACACATACATACAAATTGCTGATTCAAAGGTGAGTGAGTGAAAGAGTGTGTGATAAGTAGTGAATTCTGAATTGTAATTCATGTTCGAGAGATTCTATTATTCATTCATTATTTTGAAAATCCCTTTTAATGCGGCAAATTGCTTTTGAAGTATCATCAACCGCAGCGATTACTGCTAACAATATAATTAGTTGTTGGCCACATTTCAATGATTGCTGCCGATTAACTACCTACAAGTTCATAAAACTCCGACGGACTGAGAGACATACACGCCAGCATATGTTAACACCGTTGTGGCGGAGATTTTCAATACAAAACATGCGACTTAAGGGCGCCTAACGGATAGGGCTGAGTATGAAAGGGTCTGCATTTATCACTAGAAAAGGACTAATTTTATAGAAGAATTATATTAGAAATTGGTTATTTGTCTCCTCGAGAAACTTTAATATTTAAAACTAAACAAGTAAGAACAATTCGGCCTGGCCCAATTTCGAAGTGGAAAAGAAGTTTATCATGGAGCGATATGGTTCTTTTTGTAGCGAGTTATATTTTTAAAAACAAGTAAAAGCGTTAAGTTCGGCCTTGCCGAATCTTATATGCCCTCCACCATGGATTGCATTTACTGGAAAAATGTTTGTATATGGACCAAATGGTTGGAATCCTATCTAGCTAATCGACAATGCGTTGTATCTATTAATAACGCAAAATCAAATTCCTATATTGCTAGTTCAGGTATACCCCAGGGAAGTGTATTGGGCCCGCTTTTATTTATATTGTTTTTAAATGATATAGTTTCATGTTTTGAATCATCAAAATGTCTAATTTATGCAGATGATATAAAGATTTTCTTGAATGTTAAAAATATTTGTAACGTTAATTCTCTCCAAATGGATATAAATCGGCTATGTTCTTGGTGTGTTTCGAACCACTTACCGTTGAATATTTCTAAATGTTTTCATATCTCCTTTGGGAGACGTTTCAATATGTTAAACTCCATTTACTACATAAATAACCAACAACTGTTGAATGTGGATAGCATTCTGGATCTTGGCGTTGTTTTCGACAATAAGCTAACTTTCCAATTACACATCGACTTCATAATGCCCAAGGCTTATTCTATGCTTGCTTTTGTCAAGAGAAATAGTAAAGAATTTACTAACCCATATACACGTAAATTACTTTATGTAACGTTTGTGAGATCTAAATTGGAATATGGGTCCATAATTTGGAACCCACTGTATGATGTACATAACAGTCGAATTGAACGTCTGCAAAAGAAATTCTTGAAGTTTGCTTTGGTATATGTGCCATTTGGATCACCTCTTCCTACTTATGAAGCCAGATGTAGGCTGATACATCTGGAAACGCTTAAAACCCGTAGGTCTAAATGCTCGGTTTTGTTTATATATAAATTAATTAATTCTTAGTCTTATTGGCTATTCCAGTTAGATCACTACGCTATAATGCCTATTTTTATATCCCTTTTCATAGGAGTAACTACTCTTCTTTTGAACCTGTTTTAAGGTCTTTAAAAGAGTTTAACAATATTAATAAACATTTTGTGAAACCTTAGATTTAATTTATTTTTAATAAATAAATAAATAAAAAAATCATGAAACGATCCTTTTTGTTTAAGCAAAAAAACGAACGCTGCAATTTTTGGCCTAATTTTAGGCCGCAAATTTTTTATCCAAACTCTTCATCTGCAAAATGTGGTATTTATGGCTTAAAATATCATTTTTGAGAACTACATACATCTACACGAGAACTACAAGAGAATTAAATTTGATTTGTATACATTTTATTGAGATGAATTCTTGCCAAAATAGAATGCAAACTGCAAAGTTTCAGCTCATTTTCTTAGATAATGTGGTGTTTATGACTTAAATAAGCCCTTTTGGGAGCGACATCTATAGGTAGACTATAACAAAATAGGAACTGGTTTAAATAATTTTACTGCGATGAATTCTTGTCTTAATTAAATACAAACTACAAAGATTCAGTTAAAAGGCTTAGAAAATGTGGTATTTATGGCTTAAATACGTATATTTTGGAGCGACCTCTATAGGGTGACTATAACAAAATATGAACCGATTTGTAAAATGTTTGCCTGTGATGATTTCTTGCAAATAGAATACAAACTTCAAAGTTTCTGCTGAATTGCTTTAAAAATGTGGTATCTATGGCTCATAACCCATATTTTGGAGCGACCTCTATAGGGGAGCTATATCAAAACAGTATGGCCCATTTGTTATCCCAAATAACCTGCAAATATAAGAAGTATTGCTACCAAATTTGATCAACCTAGCTCTATTATTACGTACTGTTGTAGCGTGATTAAAACAATCGGACGGACGGACAGACGAACATGGCTCAATTGTTTTAGAATATTACGACGATTAAGAATATATGTACATATATACTTTATGGGATCTCAGATCAATATTTATAGGTATAATAAAACGAAATCTACAAATTATTTCAGCAAAGTTGTTTAGATAATGGCAGCTATGGACTAAAGATATTTTAGAGCGACCTCTACATGATAACTATATCAAAACGTAGACCAATATGTTATATTTTCGTTGTATATAATTTTATAAATAAGACACAGATCGACTGAAAAAGTTGGTATTCATGGTCTGAACTGATTTGGCTTATCTTTTTGTGATGAATTCTTGTCAAAATAGAATAAAAATACAAAGTTTTAGTAAACTGTTTAGAAAAATTTGGTTTTTATAGCATAAAACAGCATATTTGAAAGCAACCTCTATAGATGAGCTATATCAAAACATTAAAAATAAATACAACTAATCTTTTCTTGCTTACTGACAAATAATTGCAGTTTCCAATAAGGTTTTGAAAAACTCTTCGCTTAAGTAAGAATGTTTCAGTCGGGTAAACCGACTAAGGCATATCCTCACTTTGTGAGTAATGTAATACTTGTGAGCAATATTTGTGGGAGGTACCAGTTAGCCGGGGATAGAAAAAAATTATCGCATACCAAATTTGAAGTCAATCGGTTATTCATTTCGTATGCACCAGCCAGCAGACAGACACACAGATGGACGGACATTGCTCATTCGACATAAAATGACCCAAAACGAATATACGCCGAATATTCTTAGCGTCTTAGGTCACTCCGTTGATGTGTTACACTTGTGGTCCGTAGCAAATGATATATAGGCTCGTAACACTAAATTGAGGGTATAAAAAGGCAAAAATGGTTTCAAATCAAAAGGATTTTAAAACCAAAACAAAATAAATATTGATCAGACTTAAATCAAGTATTTATCTGACTTAATCAAATATTGTTCAAGCTAAATCAAGTATTGATTAGGATTAAATCAAGTATTGATCAAGATTAAATCAGGATGTGATCAGACTTAAATCACTCCAAATATTCTATTTCAACAAACTAAGTCTGTCTGTCCGCCCGATGTCCATGTAAATGTTGTAATCAAAGTATAGATCGCAAGTCTCAACCAATCTTGATTAAATTTGGCACAGACAACTTTCACGAGAAAAGGACGAACGCTAATGAATTTGGAGAAAATCGACTCAGATTTACATATAGCCCCCCTATATATTTTAATTTGATTTGTCATCTAAGCACTATAGAAATCGTATTTTTCATCTGAACATTACCAAATTTGGCAAGAAGATTGCATTAGCTTACGAATGAACATTGTCAAATTTGAAAGAAATCGGTTCAGATTTAGGTATAGCCTCCATATATACGATCCTACCGATATGGTATGTACGTGCTGCAGAAATTTATTTTATTTTACATCTGATCATTATGAAATTTGGCAGAGAGAAGTTTCTTTTGACAGAAACGAACATTGCCAAGTTAGAAGAAAATCGGTTCAGATTTAGGGAAATACCTCATAGCAATTAATTTCTGCTGGGAGGGCTATAGCCCCTAGAAGAAAACTTTGCTTTTATGCTTTAAAATTATTCAGGGACAAAATTGTCAACGAAAAATAAGGAATTAATTCATATTGAAATATGATTTATTACAACCTTTCTATGATAAATTAATATATTACGTAGACAAGAATTCGATATTTTAAAACATTAAAAGTTTAAAGAAAAAATAAAAAAACAAAAAAAATGATAAAAAAATAATATTTTATTAATTAATGGAAGACGAGTTCAATATATTATAATGAACATAAAAAATAGCAGAATGGAATAAAATATTAATACGAATTCAAATTAATTATTTTACTCTTTAAAAAAAGAAGAATATCTATCTAACTTACTTACATCGTTTTCGATATTTAAAATGGCCAAATTTAAAAATCGATCTTGGTTCATAGATCCTAGTCACGTTTTAACTCGACGCATCGCGACGATATCATTTACAGCCAGAGGAGCATAGAGGAAGTCTTATTGCAACTTGCCAACCATTAAAAATGGCTGGAAAATTAAAAAAAATAGTTTTCCTTCGATCTTTTTATACCCTCACTTTAGTGATACGAGGGAATATATCATTTGCTACGGGCCAAAAGTGTAACACATCAAAGGAGTGATCTAAGACCCTAAGTATGTTCGGCGGATATTCGTTTCGGGTCATTTTAAGTCGAATGAAAAATGTCCGTCCGTCCGTCTGTCTGCTGGCTGGTGCGCACGATAACTCTCGAAAGGAGTAACCGATTGACTTCAATTTTGGTATACGGTAATATTTTTTTTCTATCTCCGGCTATGTTTGAAGTTTGGTCATATTGGTCCACTCCTTCTGGTACCTCCCACACAAAGGGTTAACATTTAGTAAAATATTGATTCTTTAATAACATCTATACTACTTATTAGAATCTTCTGAAATTCCACACATTGTATTATTTTATTAGTCGCTATCATCTCGAGAAAAATGGGCGAAGTTGCCAAGCCCCTTTTGGTAAACCAACCATTGATCATGTTTAATAATATATTGATCAAGCTAAATCAAGTTTTCAAAATGCTTAAATCAAGTATTTATTAGGGTTAAATCAAGTATTGATCTGGCTCATTTTCAATCCCAACCGACCTGCGACTCTAAGAAATACTTCTGCAAAAATTTGATAAAAATAGCTCTATTTTTACGGAATGTAACGTGATTTCAACAGACATGCAGGGTGACGCACATCGCTAGATCGTCTTTGACTTTTACGACGATCAAGAATATATATACTTTATAGAGTCTCAGATCAATATTTCGTAGTGTTGCAAACGGAATATCAGAGATAGTGTACCCCCATCCTGTGGTGGAGGGCATAAAAATAATAATAAACCAGTAAGGAAAGGCTAATGTCGGGTGGAGCCGACTATATAATACCACTCTCGTAATATTGAATAACTCTGAAATATAAATCAGAACGATCGGAGTGAAATTGCGATCTGTAGTCGACGAACAACTTTACATGGACGGACGGACGGACAGATATGGTTAAATCGACTCAGCTAGTGACTCTGAGTCGATCGGTATACTTTAAGGTGGGTCTAGCTGTGTTATTTTCAGGTGTTACAAACATCTGCCGTGAAACAAACTTATACTACCCAGTACCACAGTGTGGTGTAGTGTATTACTAAATTTCAGGCCGATTCGTTGAAATTTTTGTTTTTCTTGCCTTAAGTAGTAAAATCTAGGGGGACCTTTGTATGAGGGCTATATCAAACCATGGACCTATGGTGACCTTTATCGTATGTAGGATTCTGGTATAAATACTTCCAAAATACCAATTTACAGCATGATCAGTTGAAATTTGTGGTCTCTCTGGCATTAAGAAGTCAAATCGGACAAATGCTATATGGCTATATGATCACAATGATGTATGAACAGACAGACGGACATGGCTAACTCGACTCAAAAAGTGATTCCATGTCGGTTGGTAAATAAACTATGGGTCTACCTCTTATTTTTATGTGCATTACAAACAAATGCACAAAGTCATAATACCATGTACCACAATGTGGTGTCTAAAAAATGTTACAAGTTAAAAAAATTTTTCCGATTATTAATTCAGCTTCTTAATAATACATGGAAAAAATCGCTATTATGAAAAGTTGCAATTTAAATAAGATATATGTGGAACCCAAATTTTTTTGACGTTATATATTTTTGAACAAAAAAATAATTTTATTTGCAAATCAAAAAAATATGTTAGCACAAAATATGTTTGCCGACTAATTATGAAAATAAAATATGTGTATACACACGAACAAAGTTAATTTTTAACAATTTTTCCAAATATATTAGACTTGAATTTAAGCCGAAAATTTTCTTATATAAAGAATATTACGATTGAATAAAAATTTAATGGGATTAATTTGAGTGCGAGACGGTGTTCAATAATGGACATTTGGATTGATTTAAGCCTGATCACATCCTGATTTATTTTGATCATTACTTGACTTAACCCTAATCAACACTTTATTTAAACCTTTTGAAAACATGATTTGGCTTGATCAATATTTGATTAAGCCTAATCAATACTTGATTTAAGTCTGATCAATATTTATTTTGTTTTGGTTTTAAAATCCTTTAAGCTGAAATCATTCTAGCCTTTTTATTGCCGTAGAAGCGAAGAGTTTTTCAAAACCTTATTGGAAAATAAAATTATTTGTCAGGAAGCAAGAAAAGTTTAGTTGTAATTATGCGGCTTAAAACTTAGCCCTACTTGATACTTGAGCTGCTGTACTTGCTGTAGAGGTTCTGCTCCAAAACGTATTGTATGAGACTCCATATCTCTGCTTATGATCGTTGGACATTTCCGATGTAAGAATATCTATGTTATATTGAAGGTTCCTGCATTGATAGTTTGACATGCCGCCTCTGCTGAGATCTTTATAAGAACTTTTCCCAATTCGGACCTTAGAAAGTGTCAAACACTTTCTAAGGATCGATGAAACACGTATATAGTTTTCTATTATATTCTATAGTTTTTTCAGATAACTGCCGCATTGTTAAGATGAGGTCTTGAGTACCTAGGTTGGATCTAAAGCCACACCCTTCTTCTTCGAGATGTTGTTCTATTTCAGATTTAAAACGAGCCTGCAGTATCGTTAAGAACAACTTCCCGGGGACAGTGTCAAACACTTTCTAAGGATCGATGAAACACGTATATAGTTTTCTATTATATTCTATAGTTTTTTCAGATAACTGCCGCATTGTTAAGATGAGGTCTTGAGTACCTAGGTTGGATCTAAAGCCACACTCTTCTTCTTCGAGATGTTGTTCTATTTCAGATTTAAAACGAGCCTGCAGTATCGTTAAGAACAACTTCCCGGGGACGCTAAGTAGAGAATATAGAAATAAGAACACGATCCATTTTTGATCTAATTGTGAATACATATTCCCTGACTTTAGCCTTTCCTAACTGGTTTTATACTATTGTTAGTATTACAATTTTAAATACTCTAGGAAATTGCGTAAGTTAGCTAAATTACAATTTCGAAAAATTTATATTTCCCGAATAAGAAACACTAAAGTGATGTGATTAAAAGTTTCATCATTAGATGGCTGCAGTATCCTATTGTCTCCACAAATCTGTTGATGTGCCAATGGCGCCTAACGTACAACTGCCTTCTCATCATCACTTGTTTTCGGGACACAAAGAAAGAGCAATTACGAGTAGGATTATATTCTCGTATGGAGTGCTGATAACTCACCTATCAGGCACGGGAGCGTCTTTTCATAATTCCATAAATCTGGAGTGGCTTCATTCACAACGGCAACCCATCGCCCCATCAAAGAGCACTGCCACACAAGAAGGAAACGCGTGGATCCTCGGTTCCTTGTGAGAATGAACATCGCATTTATGACACGCCCGTGGGTATCGCCTGTTATGATTGTTGCAGAGATTTTAATGTTGGGCACTGATGTTCCAATCCAATGATTTCGTGTTAACATCTCTCTTTCTGTGTTTTTTTTTTTCGGAGCATTGTCGACACCCGCACCCTTAATCATCCAAAGTCATCATATGGTCCTTCACCAGGCTCAGCTTCATACAGTGGTAACATTCGCAGTATCGGGCCGTCGAGACGAGAGAGAGGGCGTTTTAACAAGTTCGTTTGTTGATGATTCTGAGAGGTATTAAAGTGATTTAATGCGTTGAACGAAGCTGTGTTATTGTGTCCCTCGAATCGGGTGTATCATTCGCCGTTTTCACTTTTGTATCGTGTCCTGTGCAACGCATTCATCCATCCGTCCATACATCCATCCACGCAGGGATTTAGGGTTCAGGGATTGTGCAAGATGTTGCCCGTTCTGGTGGCATTGCAATTCGCAGTCCCACTCATAGCGATAATTACACGTTAATTGTTGCATTGTTGTCGACGACGACCGATGAGATTCCGTAATTCGTTATTGTTGTTGGAAGAAGTTTCTTTCCACTTAATTAACAAAAAATGCAATCGAGTGAGTTCCTGCTGCATGTGTGTGTGCGTGAGAGGGGGTGTTTGCAGTTGTAAATTATTTTTTATGGTTTATTATGATTTTATTAAAACGGTCAGAGTTGATCACTGAAGGGTCCGACCGACCAACCATTGTACGAGAATATGGTCTGCGGTAGGTATCGCATAAAAACATTATTCTCCTTTATTACTCCGGAGGAGTTGCGAGGGCTTGTCTTTTCCCACATCACGTAAATTTATGTGGGAATCATTAAAGGTGTGAAAAATCTGAGATTGTGGTTTCAAATTGTTCGCCGTAGTGCAAAACTGAGTCTTGTATTAAGGTCAATTGGTGTGTAGATTAATTTGGACCATATGTCTACTTAAATTGTATATGTTTTGTTTAGTCTTTTAATTTCAATTAGGCCACGCATATTAATACAATTGTTTTCTGATTTAACGAACATCGCATATAACCAACAGACAAATTGTTTCCATTGAGTCCTTATATAGCGAAGCTAATTATTTTTCATCCGATTTAAGGAACAAATAAAGTTGTAATTATTTAAAAGTAAATTACACTACATGCATCAAAATTACGAGTAATAAATAGACCTCGGATTTTTGCATATCTTAGCTTTTCATCCGATTGGAACCAAACTTTGCATTTAGGCGTTTTATCGTTCCTATAAATTTTTTGCACATTTTCGATATGCACTAAAATTTTCTATATTTAAACGATAAAACGTCTAAATGCAAAGTTTGGATCCAATCGGATGAAAAGTTAAAAAGTATGAGATGAGTAAATCTGAGCTGTTGTGTTATGTAATTTGTAGAGCTTAAAGAGTTATAAGTATATACGACCGGTATAGCCAAGTCTTACTTGGAATTTTTTAAGCCTTTTTAAAAAAATTAACTATATGCAATATTTTTTTGGCGATCAGAAACTTGTTTTGTTATTTTTGTCAAAAAAATATGCTTTTTGCTCAAACGATAGCTTAGGTCATTTCCTTTAAGAGCTGTATGGTTTATTAGTGGTACTTGTTTATCTACACACAGAATACAGTTTGGTTGCCTCAACCGAATTATTTTCCAACCGAATTTTGGTAGTTCTGTCTACTATCATGCGATTCCATCAGGACAACCAACATGATTGATTGTGTCGTACTTCTGCTTCCATGTTGACAACAATAATATTTGGTTGCGCCAACTACGAAAATGGTGGCTAAAATTATCTTATGTATGTTGCTACAACCAACTCTGACCAACCAACCGTTCGTCACCATGACGAATCAGTTTCGTCAATATATCTTCGTACTGACGAAGAAAATTTTCGTACATGCGATGTTTTTGTACGTCAATGGAACGAACACGATCATGAACCCATGTTTTTGGGGATTTCGAAGTTCGTCGAGGGAACGAGAAGGTTTCATTCCCACGACGAAATGATTTGTATGACCATTTTGCTGAAAATATGATAAAACGAAGCAATCAATTTATATTTTGTACTATTCTATATGCGTTCTGATTACCTTAGTTAAATAATTTGTTGTAAAACTTTAATTTACAAAATCAAATAATGGTGATGAATGAAGGTCGTCGTGTTGATGAATGGAGTTCGTCTTGGTGATGAATGGAATTCGCCTGTCGGCAAATACATTACTTGATGAGATTATTTCTGATTTTAAATATCAGAAGTAATGAATACTTCTCGTTCGTTTGCCTTAAGCCTTTCCTGAAAAGAACTGCGTTTCGAACCGAATAATCACAACTGAACCTGGCAAAGCAATCAAGTAATTTTTCCATACCGTTTTTAATGGTCTAAAACCAGAAGAATATTAACTGAAATTTTTAAAATTTAAATAGTCTGGGGCATGATGGTGATGAATGGAGTTCGTCGTGCTGATGAATAGATTCGTCGTGATGATGAATGGGATTCGTCGTGATGATGAATGGGATTCGTCGTGGTGATGAATTCTATTCATTGTAGGAATGAAATGTGGTCATCCTGAGGACGAAAGTTTTTGGAAACAGAGATTCGTCATGGTGACGAACAAATTCATCAAGAGGATTATTCCGTACGTTAGGTGACTTTTGACGAAAAAATAATCGTGATGATGTACAAATTCGCCGTCATGACGAAGCCTTTTCTATCAGTGAACTGTTTTAAAAATTCGTTGTTCTGACAATTTGTCAGTCATATACCCCCGACAATTACTTAAAAACAGTTTTCATTAATTTTTATTTTATTGAACAAAAAAACAAACAATTCATAACAAAATTAAAAATCCCATATTACAAATTCATCACTATTATGAGATGTGAAAATATATTGAGAGATATACGCAAGAACAACGTTTGCAAATTATTCAGTTTTATTATCAAAATAATCGTTCTCCAATTGCAACTTTTGGTGTGCTAAGTCCATTTTTTTAAAAATCCAAAAACCACTTTTCAGTCGACCTACGACCTTGACACCCATTAGCAATATTTTAGCTCTCGTTAAGAGCTATCTTTTTGCCATTGACCGATTGTGGCTATGTGCCACACAGCGAATGAAACAATTGAATTATTGCGAGAAAAGTTTGGAGATTCGATTATTTCAAGAAATTGTGATATTGAATGGCCTCCAAGAAGTTGTGATTTAACACCATAAGACTATTTCTTGTGGGGTTATTTGAAGTCATTGGTCTTTCGAAAGAGACTCTCTTCAAGCTTTACAAGTCAATATTGAAAGTGCCATTCATGACATACGACTTGACTTAGTGGAAAAAGTGCTTGGAAATTGGGTTCATCGAATTTGTTCCTGCAGAAGAAGTCGTGGAGGCCATTTGAATGACGTTTTATTTAGAACTTAATTGTATCGATTGTACTTCACATTAAATGAAAAACTTTTGAATTTCCTTAACAATAAGTGTGTTTTTTTTTCAAAGAAAACATATCACTTTTATTGGAAAACCCTATATATTGATATATGCGTTCCAAATATATTTTGCTGATTTTTGAATAAAATTTATTTGCTTGGAAATTATATTTCCTTTCGATTCAAACATATCAAAAAAAGCGATTTTGCCCCGTGAAGCGTACGAGTTTTCTCGCTTGTCAACTGCGCTCTAATTGAACACGGCTCATATACTTAATGTTCATTTTTGATTTGTTTTGATTATATTTTCGTAACTCCAGTACTCTTGTTTACACAAAGTTAAAATATTACAATGATCGGCCAACATTTATTTCTTGATTTTTGCATCATAAAAGTGGAGAAAGTCACAATGTGCATCGGCCATTTTCAGCCAGATTTATGCGCCAGAGTCATGGAAAATTTTGTATTCTGGATGCTCATATAATCAATCCACTTTATTATGCAACACTCTGATGCCCGTTCTGGAATATAAACAATACGTATGTTTAATAATTCGATTTACTCGAGGTGTCCCCTGTTAAGGTCACGTACCGCCTCCCCTGTATGGTTCCTCCTGTGTGCTTCGAAATTTCCCCTATTATAAGTGTGCGAGTTTCGAGAAGAGTATGCTACATTTATGGAGACTACATTTTCTTTGCTTGTTTTTTTGACAGAAGATTCTCACAATTCGCTATTTAATATTGGAACTTTTTAAACATTTTTTTGTAAAACCGTGATTTTTCATTTATACGTAGTTCTTACAATGTTATAAAGAAAATTTTCCATATTAAAGGCAGAGCTAGTACCGATTTTCTGTAACTCTTGAGGTATAAAAAGATCATAAATAAGGAGCGCATAACAGGCCGAACCACTGGCTTAAGTGTATGTCCATGGACATGAGACGTTTAAACGTCTCCTCTCTTCAACTTAACCTAACCTAACCTTGCCTAAAGGGCCGATTCTGCATTCATTTTAATCGGCACGCAGAATGATGGTATAGTTTATTTTCTCTTCAACCTAACCTAACCTAAAGTTTCTTTTGGGACTCACTTCATAGCCCACAAAATTTGTCACCCTTTACATTGTGGAGACAAAGAAATGCGGCTTTTTTGCCCTATTCCTTATCAACGACCTTAAAATGTGGTTTATTTCCATTTGTTGAAATCGAATATCAAAAATAATAATTTCATGCTTGAATAATGGCGAATCAAAATGGATATGACCAAAGGCTTTGAAAAAGTTGTAATATTAAGAACTTTTCTAGTTGACGTCGCACTGGTCAATTTCAATTTCGTTTTCTTTTGGAGGGGTCAATTGAACGCGCAAGACTTTCAAAATGACAATTTTTGCTGTGCCATGGAAATTCATTGACAAGTTGAAAATGTTAAATGAAAGAAATGTTAAATGAATTGAAATCGAATATCAAAAATAATAATTTCATGCTTGAATAATGGCGAATCAAAATGGATATGACCAAAGGCTTTGAAAAAGTTGTAATATTAAGAACTTTTCTAGTTGACGTCGCACTGGTCAATTTCAATTTCGTTTTCTTTTGGAGGGGTCAATTGAACGCGCAAGACTTTCAAAATGACCATGGAAATTCATTGACAAGTTGAAAATGTTAAATGAAAGAAATCCCATCCAAAGTAAAATTCATTCCCACGAAAGTCAAAATAGTAATAACAATAATAATAATAATAAAATTCAACAACAGCAACAAAAACAATAACGAAATCATATCAGAAAATGTTTTTGTTTGGATTATGACACTTTGGGAAAAAATTAAAGTTTTTTCCCATGTCTTTTATGCCACTTGTTGTTGCCCATTTGGGTACTTACGACGGGGTAAATATGAAGCCGACAGACACACGTACGAGTAGGTACATTGTACCAATGCGGCAGCGGCCGGGAGAACGGTGATGCATGGTGCACATTGGTGGCTGGATGGCTGGTCGGTCGGTCGCTAGACTGGTCTGGTGTGGCCGTGTAAACAAATTCATCTATGGGTGCTACTTACTAATCCCAGTTATAAATTTCACCTCACATCCAAGCGGTGATCCATCCGTCCATCCATTCATTCATCCATCCGCTGCATCAATCTTTCGTTTTGTTTCTGTTCGTCCCCGACCGCACTTCAATGTAATGACCAGAAATGACACGGATACACTGTGGCTCCAGATGGAATATCTGAAGTTCGGTGTATTTCCGAGATTTTCATTTACGAGGGCAGTTTAATAGGTCTGTGTAAATTCGAATTGTCTATATAGTTAACAAGAATTGAACACTGGTCCACTACGTCGGCATTAAAAAGTACCCAAAAAGTAATAATAATTGTTGTAATTAATAACACATTTCCCGGGCAACTCTGAAGAGGAATTGAATACTTTAGTTAGGGTTTCCGTTGAAGTGCAGCCATCAGATGTCGTCATTTATACTACATACCAACAAAATTGAGAATTAAGGTTGTATTAATTCCTTACAGGAGCTGAAGATTTCCGGCTGAGTAGTCTATCGCCATTTCTCCTTAAAACCCTAAATAGATTAATCAATAGTTTTTGAACTCCGTTTCAACCATTAGTGTTAAATTTTAATGAATTACTATTGTCAATGAATTATTTGAATTTAATTACTGTTCCATATAAGATTATTCCATTTAAATTCACTGAATTGTTACTTTTTTACGGGATCCCTATTTGTATTGTTATTTTCCAATCATATGGCAACCCTCTATCCAATTCATGCCATGAAGGCAAAAGCTTAAACTCAAATGGATAAAGGGCTGCCATCTTTTATCTCGGTTCCAATGGATTTTAGCTGAATTACCAAAATCCATGGCTCCATTTATGTTCGCTCTGGACTCCAACTTTACTTTTGCAGCATCATTAGTAGCGGTAAGCAGAAACCCTTCACCAAAAAAACTGTTCCACAAATAAACTGAAACATTGCATTTTTTCTTTGTTGTTCCTCTTACATTACATGTTGGAATCCTGGGAGTTTTTGACTCGATAATAACCACATACAGTCCACTTACAGTGAATTTGCCACATGATTGTTCAATAGTTATCTTAGGACTAAAATTAATCACGGGCTACTTTAGACTTAAAATCATGCCTCCAGCTGAGGTAGATCCACCCCTAGTAATCAAGCCAGTTTTACTCAAGGATCTATCTCTGTTAAGGAATATGCCTTCTGAGATATAGAGGGGACCTTCAATAACATAAATTCATTCCCAATAGATATGACTCTGCCAACCCTGGTAGGGTCATGTCTATTGCTAATATGAGAAGGTTCATTCATAACCCTCTGATTTCAGGCAGCTGAGGATCAACAGAGCCAGCTTAGGTCAAATCGAAATCACAGGTCGTACCATCAGAAGATATTAGAATCACTGGTCGGTTACATTCAAATATTGAAAATTTCCGACCGTAAGTCATTTCAGTTTACTGTGAGTCCTGGTGGAACTGAAAACTTCCTCATGTGCCCGTGGCAACCCTCTGCTACAAGAATGGATCCAAACTAGTAGGTAAAACGAGTGTGGGACTTTTTATTGAAGAGGTTTAACTGTATCTTCCCCTCGCAGATCATAACACAGTAATTCAAACGGAAGTTCGAACTATCACTGATTATGTGAACTGGCTTAATAACACCGTGAAGCCAAAAGATGCTAACATATTCACAGATGACAAAATGGCGACCAACGAAATATCATCCGAAAGGAGTCATATCCAGAATCGTGTTGGACTATAAAAGGACTTTTAATGATTATTCAGCTCACAAAGTTTCAAATAACTTCAGTTAGTAAAGTTGGAAAATTCGAAACATTTGATGCCACGAAGGATGAGTTGAAGCACTGGGCTGTGGTGGCTCACAAAAGAGAATAAAACAAGTAGTCTACTAAAACTAAACAAGATTAAAACTAGGTAGATGCCGAGTGTTCTAACAGAACACTCCAGCTTAGCACATCTGCACCGCATAGGTCAGGCAGATAACGACGAATTCAGGGAAAACATCGAAACTGTGGGGAATTTCCTGTGCCACTGCTCAGCTTTCGCACATGCAAGATGCCGACACTTAGGGTCTACACATTACCAATTTTCTGTAACTTTTGAGATTTAAAAAAATCTTAAATAAAGAGCACACAATAGGACGATCTACTTGCTTAATTGGACACGAGGCGTTAAAACGTCTGCTCTTTTTCAACCTAACCTACCCAAGGGACAACAGACCTCCGTAGATTTGTTAGCAGGGTAACACCCCGATACGGTGTTCTAAATCTCCTGCTATTGAATCTATCCGTGTATAGAATTCAGTTTTCTCTACTGAAGATGAGTGCTATGGTTGCTGCAGGTCCCTCATACCACCACAATATACTCCCAATTAGAATTATCTCACTCATACACCTGATAGATCAGAATGAAATTATTGCAGCCCAGGACATAGAATATTCGTGAACATCTATAACGACTGCTCCAAATTCAACTTCTACGTCTTTTCTAAGGAACTAGATCTATGAATATTTGCCAGGCAGAAATCTTAGCTTTTAGAAAAGTAGCACAATAACTGAGAATTAATGCTTTAACAAAAGTCGGTATCAATATTTTCAAATAAGAGCATTAATTTAGATATTTAAAAAACGAGTATTTTTAAGGGAAATTATCGGATGTTTATTTCACTGTTTATTTCACCGACCAGTGATTCTAATATCGAACAATTATCTTGAGTGATTAGGCCCTTTTCAAACGCTAACAAGCATTAAAATAATTGTTGATAAGCCTTTCCACAATCAACTTGTGACTTTTAAGTGCAGTTTTTGGTCTGGCGGGATCTTTGGACCTTACATTTTCGAAAATGAGACTGGAAAAACTGTTAATTAGCGCTGTCGAGCAGTGATTTTGCATGGTCGGAATTGGAATATATTGATGAGGACGATTTTTATTTTATGTGCATGAAAAGATTTCTGACTGTTTGATTTCTTCAAAAGGCACTTTATACTTACGTGAAAGATAATATATACGCCAATGGCACACAATCAACTCAAGACCTCAAAGATGGGATTCATGAAGTTATCGAGGACATACAGCCGCAAGTGTGCGAATTATTGAGGGAAAATTTAATGAAAAAAAGTGTGCTCCTGCAAGCGCGGCCGTGCCAGCCATTTGACTGATATTGTTTTACCTGAAATCTCTTATTGGAATTTCCTTTATAAAGTCCCTGAAATTTGTATTTCTGAATTGAAAAACTACTTTGACTCTGGGAGATTTCTTAACGAGAAAAGTGTAATATTCAACTGATGGGTGCCGGGCCACCCGAAACTACCAGGGAACTACAAAGCAGATAAACTTGCAAGACTAGAAGCTACCTTATACGCTCAAGGGACACTGGCCCTTGAGCGTATTAAGAGAGATAGCGCCATTACGGCTACAAATGGTAGAAAACTGATATGGCCCTGCCTAAACTCAAAACGCAGCAACGCCCTGCGACTAAAGCAGTATATCCCCACCTGTGTCCGTCCCCTATCTCTAGAAGGCAACAAACGACCTTAGGCCCTCATTTCTATGGGGAGTTATCAAGCTGGGCTGATGTTTAAATCCGACATCTTTAGAGCTTTCTAAAGCAATCAAATTGGTTCAACCGGGTGGCAACTTATGATTTTCCTTACGTCCCAGTGGTAACGTACGGATTAATCTAATCGATGAATTTGTTCGTCGCTCTGACGAATCTCTGTCTAAGTATACTAGAACTAGAACTCTTTCGTGGAACAAGAAAACTGTCTTCCACAGGATGATCACATTTCATCCCGTTGATGAATCATGTTCATGAATAAAATAAAATATGGTGATTTATTACAGACCAAAAGAGTAATGCATCAAAGGAGTGGCCTAAGACCAAAAGTATTTTCGGCGAACATCAATTTTAGTACACTTTAAGTCATTTGAATCATGTGGGCGCCAGGCTGTCTGGTGCGAACGATAACTCTTGAAACTATTGTTCCAAGAGATTAAACAGAGGTTTATCACAATCGACAAACAAATTCATCGAAAGGATTATTCAGAGCGGTAGCTGACTTTTGAAGAATGACAAAGGTTTTTCTATCACTTTATGATTTTTTAAAACTCTGCATTCAAATAGTTCAAGTAGTTCTGCTTATTGTGTAAGGTGTGACAACGGTTTCATTCATACCCTATGAAAACAATGCGTACGTATCATATTTGCAGAGAACATATTACTTTTGGCGAAATTAATTTACTAATTTATTCTATATTATCTAGGTTAATCTGCACTGAAACTCGACAAAATAATATTGATAAAAAAATTCTCAAACATATGTTTTATTGGTTTCTTCTCTGTGTATTGAATTAATTTTTATAACTTCTGATATATAAAAAACTCTATCGATTTTACATTATATGGATAACAGATTTAAATATAGGGTGATCCATTTCGAGGTTCCCTACTTTTTTAAAGAAAAAAACACAGAAAATTCAAATTGAATGGGGAATGTTTATTATCATTTGAAAGAACGTTCTTTGGCTTTTAATTTTTGAAGATTATGTCTATCAAATGTTGGTCGCGGCTACGTCTCAGATGGTCCACCCGTTGAGTCCAATTTTCGACGACTCGTTCGAGCATTTCGACTGGTAACTGGCGAATGACACGCGTAAACGATGATTCATCTTTCAATGATGAAATGCCAAACAATACTTATCAAAAATAACATGACAGCATGACACGACTCACACGTGATCTGTCAAAAAAGGCTATTGAAAAAAGTATCTCTACTTGGATCACCCGTCATTTATGATTGAATGATAAAACGAACATTTGTTGCAAATATTGATTCTTTTAAGAAATTATTCTTTTTAAAATCTGGGAATTGTATGGAATATTAAAAGAAAATTTTTAGTTAATATGCAGAATATTTAGTTTTAGATCTTTCTTATATTTATAATGCTTAGGTATATTTGTGGGAAAAGAAAAGTTTTGCAATTAAATGAAAAATGTTCGTCTAAGCTCACAGTGCCACGGACGCTTCCGTCCGTCCGTATGGGACGGAATGTACGATGTATGAACAGTGTTTACACAACACTTAAGGTGTCATTCATTTGATGTTTGATGCATTTGGAGGCTGTTTAAGCGGCTTCTGCTGCAGCAACTCCAGTGGCGTTGCATTGCATGTGATCATACAAATGGACGGACAGACAGACTGGCAGGCGGACAGACATCGCTTCCATAAAACTTTAAAATCGGCTTTGGTGAACAGAGTGAACCTCAAGTGATCTGGCTTTGATTTGATTTGATCTGTTTGTCCCCGCGTCCCCTCCTTGATATGTTGCAGGTTGGTTGCTGCCGCCATGCCATACCATACCGTAAACCATACCGGGCTACAGGTGATCATGGGAATATTTCTTGGCGTTTGTTGTCGCATTTGACTTTTGTGAGCTGCAGAGCCATAGACAATGCCTAGATTTCGGTAAGTTTTCTTTACAGTTTGTTTGGGGCCAAACATTGGAATGGGAAAAATGAAATGAAAATAGGTTTTATTGTGTTTTGATCTGGTTTTTATGCATTTGTTTTGTCTTAGAATCATTATCATTTTTCTAAGGCCTCGACAGCAGCAGCAGCAGCCACAGCAACAGACCCGTGTGAATATCTCAATTTTTCGTGTGGGCGCTTTTTTTGTAGAGCCCTCTTTTGTGTGGCATCATGAATGCATGTGTCATTTTATTGAGAAATCAAATCGCATCAAAGGTATCTGTTGGCCGAGTGCGCACACGCACACATACTACAATTGTGATGGAGTCAACGATGTCCAAACTTTGGTCAACTGCTGTTTACTGTGAATGGTAGTTTGATTGTTTATGAGTTGTAGTACTTTTTTTGTAGTAGTATAATTTTAAGGGCCATAGCATATCCAAGAAACGTAATTATACGAATTTTTAAAATTCAATTCTTTTAGATTTTTAAAAAATTTTTGATGCCGCACGATTTATTTCTCTTCGATTTGCATGGGAAAAATCTCAGCTTTTAATAGGTTTGAATTTAAAGAAAATATATTGGGATCAAAACATTTTTAATATTACATATTTTTGAAAAAGTAAATTTTATTTGAAAATCGAGATAATATATTTGAATCGCATATCTAATATACTACAACAAAGTATATTTGCAAACTATTTTTTTCAAATAAATAATGTGTTTTCCTTCAAATTATTCTTGGGGGAATTTTTGTAAACATATTTTATTTAAAAAATATTTTCAAAACTTTTCCGACTTTTTCGAATTTAATTTCTAATTTTTGCCTGATTTGAAGTTGTACTTTACAATCAACAATGTGTTATACTATACATATGTGGTATTTTCTTCTGTTTTAAATAACTAATCTATATTTTTTAAATCCTAATAAATATTTATCGTTATGCCAGATTATACAAGGGCGAAAATCGCCATTTTTGATATGTATGAATTGAAAGAAAATATTTAAACAACATTGTTGAACAAATATTTTTTTTTTGAAAATCAAGAAATTTAATTGGGACGCATATATTATACTCTACAGAAGCGTTTTTCAGCGTGAAGAATTTTAATATTAAGGAATTTTACGAACATTTAATGATATATTTTCTTTTTTTTTCTAATTACATGGAATTTAATCTCTATTGCGGAAATAATCCAATCCAACCAGCCATCCATCCAAAGATCCATTTAGAACAACATCTTCCGAAATATAAAATATTTGTATGTGCCAAATATTATATATTTCAAGTGTACCCTAAATGTGCATATTTAAAGCAGAATATGTTTGGAAGAATATACTACAGAAGTGATTTTTTCAGCGTATTGGAATTGCTTCTTCTCAGATAAACTATTTTCAGTCAGAAACAAGTAAAGGCTAAAGTCGGACAGATGCAACTATATAATACCGCAAAGCAACTCGATAGAGCAAATTGAACTCATATAAAAAGGACTTTTTGGTTCTCAACATCGAGAAGCAACACAGTTTTATTTGAGAATCGATTTTACAGCTTCATCGGTTTTCATTGATGTGGTTGCCTCGACTGGCTTCACAGAAGCTCATTCTGTTAAACCAATTTTCCAAGTCCTTTGTGACGCTTTCTGACTCTATATTACGAATGGATTGTTCGATATTAACTTTCATCATTAATGGATTGTTCGCATAACATGTGTAGGGGCTTCACGGTACCCCACAAAAAATGTCAAACGGCGTCAAAACGCAGCTTCGGGATGGCAAAAACAATAAACCATAAGATAGATCATCGTTCTATCAGGGAATATATCTAAATCTGAACAAAATATCTCTTCTTATTTGACTGTGTTTGTTCTTTGGGTTTTGAAATTCCTCTTTGCTAAATCGGATTAAAAATGTAAATCTGACAGGATTTCTTTCAAATTTATTAGCGTCTATTCGTGGGTTTATTGACCTCCATGTTCCAAATTTTGTAATGATTGGAAAGAACAAAGAACATATATGTATATGGGAACAATATTTAAACAAGAACCGATTTTCGACAATTTCAATAGTGAACGACCATAAATACGATCTACAGTTTGATTACAAGAATGCATCTACATACGGACAGGATTAAATCGACCCAGAATTTTTCTCTGTTCATCCTTTAAAATATAGGGTGATCCTAGTAGAGATACAGATCAATAGTCTTTTTTGACAGATCACGTGTGAGTGGTGTCATGCTGTCATGTTATTTTTGTTAAGTATTGTTTGGCATTTCATCATGGAAAGACTTACTCCTGAACAACGTTTACAAATTATTCAGCTTTATTATTAAAATAATCGTTCGCCAATTGCGCTAAGACCATTTTTTTTAAATCCAAAAAAAAAAACACTTTCCAGTCGACTTTGACACCCATGAGCAATATTTTAGCTCTCGTTAGGAGCTATATTTTTGCGATTGACCGATTCAAAAATTATGCCGGTGAGAAAGTAACCGTCAATGGCGACCGTTATCGTGCCATGATAACCGACTATTTGATGCCTGAAATTGAAGCTCGTGATCTCGGCAACATTTGGTTTCAACAAGACGGCGCCACTTCCCACACATCGCATCAATCAATGGATTTATTGAGAGAACACTTCGGTGAGCAGATAATTTCACGTTTTGGGCCGGTCGATTGGCCACCAAGATCGTGTGATATCACACCGTTAGACTTTTTCCTGTAGTGATATGTACATAAAGTCTAAAGTTTATGCGGACAAACCCGCTTCGGTTCAGGCCTTGGAGAAAAACATCACGCGTGTCATTCGCCAGTTACCTGTCGAAATGCTCGAACGAGTCATCGAAAATTGGACTCAACGGATGGACCATCTGAGACGAAGCCGCGGCCAACATTTGATAGAGATAATCTTCAAAAAATAAATGCCAAAGAATGTTCTTTCAAATGATAATAAACATTCCCCATTCAATTTAAATTTTCTGTGTTTTATTTTTTAAAAAGTAGGGAACCTCGAAATGGATCAACCTTTATAATATGTTATATAATATAATAACTGTGGAATTCTGCCTGTAGCTACACTGATGGAAAAACTGGTCCCGAAAAGTTTCGTTCATGCGATGTTTGTGTACGTCAAAAGAACGAATTTGATCATCAACCCATGTTTTTGCTGAATTCGAAATTCGTCGAGGGAACGATAAGATTTTATTCCCACGACGAAACGATTTAGTTGACCATTTTGCTGAAAATATGATAAAACGAAGCAATCAATTTATATTTTATGATTAATTGTACTGTTCTATGTGTTCTGATTACCTTACTTAAATAATTTGTTGTAAAAGTTTAATTTAAGAAATCAAACAATCGTTATGAATGGGATTCGTCGTGGTGATGAAAGGAGTTCTTCGTGATGATGAATGGGATTCTTCGTGGTGATGGCTGGAATTGGTGGTGGTGATGAATGGAGTTCGTCGTGGTGATGAATGGGATTCGTCGTGGTGGTGAACTCGATTCATTGTAGGAATGAAATGTGATCATCCTGAGGACGAAACTTGTTGGAGACAGAGATTCGTAATGGTGACGAACAAATTCATCAAGAGGATTATTCCGTAATTTAGCTGATTTTGACGAAAAAGTAATCGTGATGATGTACAAATTCGTCGTCATGACGAAGCTTTTTCTATCAGTGTACATGTAAGAAATATTTCTGCCAAAAATATGACTCTAAGATAGTTTCCTGAAAATTTGCAAATTCTTCATTACGTTTCTTCCAGAAAAAAATCACATGACAATATTGTTAGGGTGTAGGAAACTGGATAATGCTAAAATGCTGGGTAGATACGTAAGAATTGGGTTTTTAATGTCGTGTAACATTTTGTTGACATAGTAGCTTCAGACGACGTTTTCTACAGTGACCATGTCCATGATTTTATAGGGTGATTTATCCTGAGGTTTGATTTATAATGCAAAATAAAACAAATAAATTGGATTGTAAACTTAAATCTTAAGAACAATTTATGGCATTTGCTATTTGGTCCTTATTGCCAAATTTCCTTATTGCCAAATTTCAGCAAAATCTGCGTGGAAATGTGTCCTGTTAACGAATGACGTTGAATGGTTAAATCAATCGGTGTACTTTAAAGTGGGTCCAGCTTCAGTATTTTTAGGTGTTACAAACTTCGAAACAAACTTATAATAAACCAGTAAGGAAAGGCTAAAGTCGGGCGGTGCCGACTATATAATACCCTACACCACTCTCGTAATATTGAATAACTCTGATATATAAATTTTGTAATTCATGTATAAATTGTTTACATAAATTTATTTTTGGGACATTTTATACTTAAATAATACCCTGTACCACAGTGTGGTGTAGGGTATAAAAACGATTGGATCTAAAGAGCCAAATCGGATGAAACATATATATGGGAGCTATAGCTAAATCTTTACCGATTTTCTTCAAATTCGGCAATGTTGGTTCATGAATCAAGAAACTCTACCATTCTAAATTTCAAAACGATTGGATGTAAAATATAGCTTCTATAGAACTAAAGGGCCAAATCGGACGAAACATATATATGGGAGCTATAGCTAAATCTTAACCGATTTTCTTCAAATTCGGCAGTGTTGGTTCATGGATCAAGAGACTCTACCATTCTAAATTTCAAAATGATTGGATGTAAAATACAGCTTCTACAGGACTAAAAGGCCAAATCGGACGAAACATGTATATGGGAGTTATAGCTAAATCTTAACCGATTTTCTTCAAATTCGGTAGTGTTGGTTCATGGATCAAGAAACTCTACCATTCTAAATTTCAAAATGATTGGATGTAAAATACAGCTTCTACAGGACTAAAGAGCAAAATCGGACGAAACATATATATGGGAGCTATAGCTAAATCTTAACCGATTTTCTTCAAATTCGGTAATGTTGATTCATGGATCAAGAAACTCTACCATTCTAAATTTCAAAACGATCGGATGTAAAATACAGCTTCTATAGGACTAAAGGGCCAAATCGGACGAAAGATATATATGGGAGCTATATCTAAATCTAAACCGATGTCAACCAAATTCAATAGCGATCTTAACAGCCGCGAAATACTCTAAACTGGAAAATTTCAGAACGATCGGAGTGAAATTGCGACCTGTAGTCGACGAACAACTTTAAATGGACAGACGGACGGACGGACGGACATCGTTAACGTCCGTATAATACCCTGTGGTACAGGGTATTATAAGTTTGTTTCATGGCAGATGTTTGTAACACCTGAAAATAACACAGCTAGACCCACCTTAAAGTATACCGATCGACTCAGAATCACTAGCTGAGTCGATTTAACGATGTCCGTCCGTCTGTCCATGTAAAGTTGTTCGTCGACTACAGGTCGCAATTTCACTCCGATCGTTCTGAAATTTTGCAGTTTAGAGTATTTTGCGGCTGTTAAGATCGCTATTGAATTTGGTTGAAATCGGTTCAGATTTAGAAATAGCTCCCATATATATCTTTCGTCCGATTTGGCCCTTTAGTCCTATAGAAGCTGTATTTTACATCCAATCGTTTTGAAATTTGGAGTGGTAGAGTTTCTTGATCCATGAACCAACATTGCCGAATTTGAAGAAAATCGGTTAAGATTTAGCTATAGCTCCCATATATATGTTTCGTCCGATTTGGCCCTTTAGTCCTATAGAAGATGTATTTTACATCCGATCGTTTTGAAATTTAGAATGGTACAGTTTCTTTATCCATGAACCAACATTGCCGAATTTGAAGAAAATCGGTTAAGATTTAGCTATAGCTACCATATATATGTTTCGTCCGATTTTGCTCTTTAGTCCTGTAGAAGCTGTATTTTACATCCAATCATTTTGAAATTTAGAATGAGAGAGTTTCTTGATACATGAACCAACACTACCGAATTTGAAGACAATAGGTTAAGATTTAGCTATAGCTCCCATATATATGTTTCGTCCGATTTGGCCATTTAGTCATATAAAAGCTGTATTTTACATCCAATCGTTTTGAAATTTAGAATGGTAGAGTTTATTGATCCATAAACCAACACTACCGAATTTGAAGAAAATCGGTTAAGATTTAGCTATAGCTCCCATATATATGTTTCGTCCGATTTGGCCATTTAGTCATATAAAAGCTGTATTTTACATCCAATCGTTTTGAAATTTAGAATGGTAGAGTTTATTGATCCATGAACCAACACTACCGAATTTGAAGAAAATCGGTTCAGATTTAGAAATAGCTCCCATATATATCGTTCGTCCGATTTTGCCCTTTAGTCCTATAGAAGCTGTATTTTACATGCAATCGTTTTGAAATTTAGAATGGTAGAGTTTCTTGATCCATGAACCAACGTTGCCGAATTTGAAGAAAATCGGTTAAGATTTAGCTATAGCTCCCATATATATCTTTCGTCCGATTTGGCCCTTTAGTTCTATAGAAGCTATATTTTACATCCAATCGTTTTGAAATTTAGAATGGTAGAGTTTCTTGATTCATGAACCAACATTGCCGAATTTGAAGAAAATCGGTAAAGATTTAGCTATAGCTCCCATATATATGTTTCATCCGATTTGGCTCTTTAGATCCAATCGTTTTTATACCCTACACCACACTGTGGTACAGGGTATTATTTAAGTATAAAATGTCCCAAAAGTAAATTTATGTAAACAATTTATACATGAATTACCAAATTTTTATATCAGAGTTATTCAATATTACGAGAGTGGTGTAGGGTATTTATAGTCGGCACCGCCCGACTTTAGCCTTTCCTTACTGGTTTATTTATGTAAAACATTTTGCACACTTATTCTGTATTCCACACATTATTATCCAGACAAGATTATTTTTGATTACCTATACCGCCGTTCTTGAACAAAATGTTGAAGATTTATTTATGTCGTAATTTTTATACCCTACACCACACTGTGGTACAGGGTATTATAAGTTTGTTTCACGGCAGATGTTTGTAACACCTGAAAATAACACAGCTAGACCCACCTTAAAGTATACCGATCGACTCAGAATCACTAGCTGAGTCGATTTAACGATGTCCGTCCGTCCGTCTGTCCATGTAAAGTTGTTCGTCGACTACAGGTCGCAATTTCACTCCGATCGTTCTGAAATTTTGCAGTTTAGAGTATTTTGCAGCTGTTAAGATCGTTATTGAATTTGGTTGAAATCGGTTAAGATTTAGCTATAGCTCCCATATATATGTTTCGTCCGATTTTGCTCTTTAGTCCTGTAGAAACTGTATTTTACATCCAATCATTTTGAAATTTAGAATGGTAGAGTTTCTTGATCCATGAACCAACACTGCCGAATTTGAAGAAAATCGGTTAAGAATTAGCTATAGCTCCCATATATACGTTTCGTCCGATTTGGCCCTTTTGTTCTATAAAAGCTGTATTTTACATCCAATCGTTTTGAAATTTAGAATGGTAGAGTTTCTTGATCCATGAACCAACACTACCGAATTTGAAGAAAATCGGTTAAGATTTAGCTATAGCTCCCATATATATGTTTCGTCCGATTTGGCCCTTTAGTTCTATAGAAGCTATATTTTACATCCAATCGTTTTGAAATTTAGAATCTTAGAGTTTCTTGACTCATGAACCAACATTGCCGAATTTGAAGAAAATCGGTAAAGATTTAGCTATAGCTCCCATATATATGTTTCATCCGATTTGGCTCTTTAGATCCAATCGTTTTTATACCCTACACCACACTGTGGTACAGGGTATTATTTAAGTATAAAATGTCCCAAAAGTAAATTTATGTAAACAATTTATACATGAATTACAAAATTTATATATCAGAGTTATTCAATATTACGAGAGTGGTGTAGGGTATTATATAGTCGGCACCGCCCGAATTTAGCCTTTCTTTACTGGTTTTATTTGTCATGTATCAGCAAAAGAACAGCAACCTATCTTTCGGTTGTATTTCCCAAAATACATTTAATAATTCGAAACTTGGGAAATGATTGGGATAACCAATAAACGATTATTTATTAATATTTTTTCTGCTGTAGTAACCAATTATTCGTTGCAATAAAAATCTTTGGTCTATTGATACAATTTCTGTTGTCAAGAATAAAACATTGGTTGTCACAACTAAAAATCGATCATATTGTACTATAATGAAAATTTTAAATTGGTTACCACAACTAACCGAGTGTCAATGAAAAATACGATCTTAATGTGATTGATACAACCATCGATTTAGTTGCAAGCGTTTTCATTTAAACCAATTATTTTCCTGGGTGTATTTACAAAATTTTAACTTTTGATTTTATAAGATGTTTCTAAAAGGACTAACACAATACTCAATTTTTTGATAGTGCTTGAAAAGACCACATGGCAAAAATTGACCACGTGAAAAGTCTGTTGTTTATACAACACTCTGGCCTATGCTTTTGCAAAATTTCAGCTTTCTAGCTCTTATAGGAGCCACAGCCGTCAATTGGTCAGCGCCATCTGTTGGGAATTTTGCGACTTTTATTTATGCTTAACCTTCGCGTAGCAATTACGAACAAATCCGCAGAAGGAAGTATGCAATTTGGTCCAGTAGTTTTCAAGTTTCAAGCAGTCGAACAAACCACGATCCATTTTAATATATATGTATGTATATATTTTTGAACCCTATATCCATCCATGTTTATTTGGCAAAACAGATTGGATATGTTTATTTGGCAAAACAGATTGGATATATGATAGCCAATTCGACAGATGTAGCTTCAACAATATGTCCCTAACTACTGTCAATGTTCGGAAGTCCGTTTTGGGATATTCGTTATATGGATCTCATATAACTGTGCCTTCTACACTGCAAAACCAATCCGACTGAAATTTGGCAGTATAGTCTTCTTGTTCTAGAAGCCACAATGTACGACCAGTGTTTCTGAAGATTGGCAGATTGAATTCTATTTTTATCCCCTCACCTTAGACAGGAGGGTATATATCATTTGCTACGAACCCCCAAAGTATGTTCGGCGGATATCCGTTTTGGGTCATTTGAAGTCGAATGAGCAATGTCCGTCCGTCTGTCTGTCTGCTGGTTGCTGTGCGCGATAACTCTCGAAAGGAGTAACCGATTGACTTCAAATTTGGTATGTGGTAATATTTTCTTCTATCTCCGGCTAAGATCGAAGATGGGTCATATTGGCCCAGTCCTTCTAGTACCTTTCCCAAAAAAGGGTTAACATTTAGTGAAATATTGATTATTTAATAACTTCTATACTACTTATTTGAACCCTTTGAATTTCTACACATAGTATTATTTTATTAGTCACTATTATCTCAAGAAAAATGGGCGAAGTTGACATGCCCCTTTTGGTACCTCCCACACAAATGGACAATTTTGAACCAAAAGTTAAAAGCTTATAACTTTATTACCAGTGCATACAATTGGCGTAATTGGCACGTCCCTTTTGATACCTCGCACACAAATATACCATTTTACACCAAAAGTTAACAGCTTATAACTTTAATATAAAGCAGCTTATAACTTTAATAATACTTGAAATTTTTTACAGTGTAATGCTTTATAGTACCTAGAATCAAGAGAAAAGTGACCGTTATTGAGACGCCCCTTTTGGTACCCCCATACATATTTTAAAGTTATTAAATGCTATTTAAATTGATAATAATTTAATTTATACAAAAAAAAAAATAAATTTACTAATATTTTTTGGGTCTCAAGGTGAGGGAATTCATAGGTCGGTTCACCCGACTGTCTTATGTTTATCAAATAAAATATGGCCCTCCATCAAAAAAAGGTTACACACGACGGGGAATTTGTTCAATGCAGTCTCTATGGTTGCATACTTAGTTGCATTGTTACCACTTAATACTGAATACTACAATCAAAATAAAATCGAAATGAATAAAATGAACGAAATTTTAAGCTCCATGGGAAAGTTGTGACTTCGTTGTCAAACACGCACTGTGCCTCTTTGTGTCCGCTGATAGTGGTGCTTGCTGAGGTGGTCGGCCCGCGAAGACAACAGCAGAAGCTGTCGCTCATTTCATTTGTTTCGAGGGGCTAAATATTATGACATTTATTGCCGTTTAAGCGCAATTAAAATGCAAATGTCAAACCAGCAATGAGTAATAGATGCAACGCTTCCATTTGCTTTGGAAAAGAAAGAAAGTCTTGGGATAGTGGGACTTTGGACATGTTTAAAACAAACTAAATCTTGAATTATGAGTTGTTTACAAAACATTAAATAGATTTTTTAAGTAGAAAGTGAATATACCGACACAATCCCCTCTCCATCCAAAAATGGAACAATACCAATTTGAAGCTGGGATTAAACCTTTTTCGCCCGAATCATAGACACTAGAATTCCTTCCGTTTTGTCTGGTCAGTTAATATGCATTTCTGAAATTTCTTATCGAACAAATGCCTTCAGTTTTCCCATGAAATTGCTACTGTATCTCGGCTTTCGTCCGTCAGCCTTGCATTGCATTCTCACATTGTTGTGTCCTTTCTAATCCTTTAATCATTCCTACCCGGAATCAAATTCTATTCAAAATAGCACCAAACCCAGCGAAAGTATCTCTGCTGTAGCATTTTAATCCGATGATAATGGCCGAGAAAAAGTACGAAAATTACATTTGTCTTTGCTTCATCTTCCAATGAGTGAATGAGGGAACACTACTAAATGCTATTGTTTCCATTCAAAATTGTCCAGCTAAAATTTCGGCCATAGAAAAATTATCAAACGAATATGATGAACATTGAATTGATGTTCGGGGCGAGCGAGAGAGTGAAATACGGTAACAAAAAACACCGAGTGCTTACAGCGAACGAACCCCTTGTGAAACAATGTCCACCAAACGTTGGAATATTTTGTCCGTTTTTATTTGGGTCTTTAATCCATAAAGGCTTTATAATCCTTTTGTTTGCGAAATATTTGCAAATTGTAACAAAAGGGGAGATACTAGTAAACGGATTTCGAAATCGTGTCATAATTTCACTTTTCCTGTAAAACGTCCACTGTTAGACGGCGGTAGGATGTGTTAATAACTCTTTTGTTCTAGGCTTAGGCAAGAGTTTTCGATTTTACAAATGGCTAAAGGATTGATTGGTGTTTGCTTTAAAGGCGGGTTATTGGGAAGATTTAAGAGATGCTGAAAAGAGGTTCGTTTTAATTAATGGCAGGATACATTTGCTTATTTTGTGAGATTTTTATCGCCTTCGTGAATTGAAGTTATTAACAATTAAGAAAAATAACACAGGAAATAGTTTTGAAGGGCAAAAAAGTACAAAAATAAATTTAAAATTTAACAAAACACAAATTATTTTATTTTTAATAAGAGATTTATTTTCGTTGCTTTTTGCCACGACATGGAAAATAGGGATTAAAACCTTATAAGTGATATATTTTTTGTCTATTACAACCTACTAAATTCGTAATAATTATTATTTTTTTCTGAACCTTTTTCTTTGATGGTGTTTCACTATACAATTATGGAAATATTAATTTCGAATTAATGTTTTACAGAGTTTTAAGTAAAGATCACCCTGTACAGACGATTATCTGTAACATAACAACTTGCAACAACGGCAGTCAGTAACTATACTGCTCAACACACACTTCGCAGTGTAAACAAGAAATCGTGTGAACTCACAAAAATGTTGAACAACAAATCCAGACTAAGCTTGGCGATTAACTGCATTGATCCTTCCATATCACTTTGTCCCGATAGAATTTCTTCAACAGAAATGCAAAAAAATCGAATCCACATTATCCCCATGTTGGAAAAAGTATGTCAAGGTTTGCATTAAGCTCTCTTAATCCTCAATCGATGCACAGTGAGAGGAATTGAAAAAAGCTAATAATTCGTACGTTTCTTAACCAGGCAATGCGACAAAACTTGATATGATTATAGAAGAGGTGCTAGTGAGCTGAAGATTTAACTTCTGATATAAAATACAGTTTCTACAGCGCTTACATGTCAAATCGGAGGTACATATGTATATATGAGGGCTATATGTAAATCTGAACCGATTTTAACCCAATTCAATAGGGATCGTCCTTGGGGCGTCCTGTACTTTGATTACAAGAATACATCTACGGACAGACAGACGGACATAGCTAAATCGACTCAGAATGATTACAATTCGATCGGTATAATAAACAATGGGTCTATCTCTTCTTCTTTTGGGTGTTACAAACGAATGCACAAAGTCATAATACCATGTACCACAGTGTGGTGTGGGGTACAAACATTTATATACCTCCCACCATGGGATGGGGTATATAAGACTCGCTACAGTCTACAATAATTGAGCCTGTTCAAGAGGCTGATCTCGTGTATACATTGAACTAACTAAACACCTAACAACATTTTTGTTAAATATATTACCGCTGTAATAGGCGGGATATATATTTTGAAAAAAATTTGTTGCGGTTTTTGTGTCCATCTTGACCTCAGGACGGACCACGAATTTCCTTAAAAATCGGTATATATATAACATGTGTAGGTTCATAGCTCCTTTTGGAACTTTTGAAGTATTGGAATAAAGAAAAAAACTCTTACGGCCTGTTTCTGTATTTCTAACAAAAGTCTCTGCGAACGAAAACCAGTCACTCACTTTCGTCAGGAATTTGGTTTCTCTAACGTTCTATTGTTCGTTCGCCTGGCCTTACATCAATGACGTTAGCATTTTACCAATTGGAAAATAATGTAATTGCCAGAACAATAATTTCACAACTTCCGGTCTAAAAAAGCACACATTTTTGTATGGTCGACCTTAGCAAATACATATCTGTACTATTTACACTAGCGGTGGCCAAAAAAGCAACCCTAGGTGGTCAGCTGAGCTGCACCAAGACTCTCATTTCTTTCTCTCTCTCTCACGTCTCTCTCATTGTGCACTGATAATTATTTTCCATCTTAGCGAGCAACCAATATTGACTTCTTTTGGCTAAAATATGTACACAATTTTATTATTATTTAATTGTTTTTACCCTAATTATATTAATATCTACTTATTTTTTTGCTTTTAATAATGTTTATTTTGTCATTTTTCCTATCAGTTGACAAATAAAATAATGTGACTCGATCTGACATTTGTGTTCGCCGAGATGACAGCAAAGAGAGATAGAGAAACAAAAATTTGCCCTGAAATGATTACGTTTTCGTACGAGTTCATTATCGTGCGACTTCTCGTTGTGATGGTAGTTAGTGAAACCCAAATCAGCTGTTTGTCGTCTGGCAGGCGAACGAAAGCAAATTTTTAAGTTACAGAAACAGGCTGTTAATGATTTTTAAAACGCAGTGAAAGAGTGACAATTTCTTTGGTCACTGCTAAACTGAGAAATGACCGATTTAACAAAGTTAAATATGTTAGCACAGTAAGTGGTGAGCGATATATTTTGAAAATGCTCTCTAGCTCTAACTGGAGCCACAGTGGTCGAAAATCCTTTGGCGGAAATTGAAAAATGTAGCCTATTTTAATTTCCGGATATTGGTCTATGTGTTTACCAAGTATCAAGAAAATGGGCTCAGCAGTTTAGGCGTGATGCGAAAACAGACAAACAAAATATTTTATAATATTGATAGGTTTAATCATCTTATAATTCTACAACAATTTAGGCATGTCCGTCCGTCCGTATAATACTAGAGCAAAATTACTCAAATTTGGTATATATACTTCGTAATAGATCAATGTTTTTATATAGCATCAATACAAATGTACCTCTACATTTAAATTAACACGGACTACGATCGCCATTGGTCCATGTTTTGATATAGCTCCCTTACAAGAGATTTATCTAAATTTGGTTTTTAAAGCTACAAACTCGCAAATTTCAAAAAATCGGGCTGAAATTTGGTAACCTGAGTTCATTTATACCCGAGATTATTCCATTCGATCCATGGTGGAAGGTACATATATAAGATTCGGTATGGCCGAACTTAACGCTCTTACTTGTTTTAAAGTATTAATTGATATGATAACAACTTTTCTCTCAATGGGTACATCTAACCGAAATTTTTACATCATACAGAACACTTTGTTCTCAATTTAAAAAATGCAATGTGTGAGAAATCGGTGTATACCCGTATTCTGCACTGATATTAACAAAATGGTTGGGAAGGGTCAGGAAAAAATGAAACAAGTAAAAGCGTTACGTTCGGCCAAGCCGAATCTTATATACCCTCCACCATGGATAGCATGTGAATGGTTTCGGGCACAAATAAAGTCATATCAGCCCGATTCGTTGAAATTTGTGGTTTTTGTTGCGTGAAGAAGTAAAATCTAGAGGGACCTTTGTATGGGGGTTATATCAACCCATGGACATATGGCTACGGTTGTTCGTGTGAGGGTGCGGGTGCGGGTATAAAATAACCCCAGTTACCAATTTTCAGCCCGATCAGTTGACATTTGTGGTCTCTATTGCGTTAAGAAGTCAAATCGGACAGATGCTATACACGGGACTATATCAAAATGTGGACCGATATAGCCCATTCTCAACCCCAAGTTACCTGCAGGTATAAGAAGTATCTATACCAAATTTCAGCTACCTAGCACAAGTATTGTAAATTGTAGCGTGATTACAAAGGACGGACGGATGGACGGACATGGCTAAATCGTCTTATATACATATTTTATGTGGTCTCAGATCAATATTTAGAAGTGTTATACCCCCCGTCCTATGGTGGAGGGTATACAAATATGGTGAATGTATAGTAGATGAGAACAGTAGGAATCACAATAAGTAAGATGCTATATATGGGAGCTATATCAAAACATTGACCGATATGGCCCATTTTGCAATCCCAAACAAGCTGTAAGAAATTTTTCTACCAAATTTGATCAACCTAGCTCTATTATTACGAACTGTAGCGCGATTACAACAGACGGACAGACGGACATGGCTAAATCGTCTTAGAATTTTACGACAATTAAGAATATATATACTGTATGGGGTCTCAGATCAATATTTAGAGGTGTTACAAACGGAGTGACAAAATGAATATACCCCCCTATGGGGGGTATATTCCTATGGTGGAGGGTATAAAAATCAATTTTCAAATACAGATAGAAATGTAATAACGCCATAAATTATTTAAAAAAAATATTTTGTAGTCTGTAGGCCTATACATCAAAGTAAATCTAAAGTAATTCGCGAATCATTATATTAGCAAAAGTCAATGCCACAATTCCCAAAATTATTTCGAAAATCCCCAAACATGGTATTTTTGCATTTTCCCCTATATCTACCGTACTAAAAGCCGGGCTCCAAAAGTTGTATGCCATGAGCCAACCAATATTCCGACATACTCCGCAACTTCTCTAATTGTGATTCGACGATTCTCGATACCATTTTTTTTTAATTTCTCAACATTTTCATCGGTTTTTGATGTGATGGATCTTCCAGGAAGAGCGTCGTCATTCTCGACCTTCTTTGAATATTTTGTACCATATGTCACTCTCAACATTTCAAGTGCTTTTGAGCACTTATTTCCATTTTTACACAAAATTTTATGTCGCGCCTTTTCCAATCCTGCCAACTTGGTCTTTATCTCCTCAATCGTGGAAAATCTTCCTCCTTTCCTTTGTATTTTCAATTTTTGGAACAGAAAAAAAGTTGTACAAGGCAGTTATGAACCATCTAGTTCATGCGACTGTTCTTTTGGTCTGAATTGCCCGGACTACAGTACAAAACTCGAAAGTGGGTCTTATTATACCCCACACCATAGGTGCGACCATATAAATTATATATATATTCTTGATCGTCGTGAAATTGTAAGACGATTTAGCCATGTCAGTCTGTCTGTTGAAATCATGCTACAGTCCGTAATAATAGAGCTAGTTTGATCAAATTTGGTAGAAATACTTCTTATAGTTGCAGGTCGTTTGGGATTGCAAATGGGCCATATCGGTCAATGTTTTGATATAGCTCCCCTATATAAGTCGCTCTAGAATATGGTTTTTGAGCCATAGATACCATATTTTTAAAGCAATTTAGCTGAAACTTTGCAGTTTGTATTCTTTTTTGAGAAAAAATTTATCACAGCGAAAATTTTACAAATCGGTTCTATTTTGTATTTCTTAACTCCACAAAAACCTCAAATTTCAAGGAATTGGGCTGAAATTTGGTATAGTGTTGGAGGGTATATAAGATGCGGCGTGGTCGAACTAAACGCTTTTACTCGTTTCGATTAAGATTTTGGCTTAAGAGGCCTTAAATTTGGCTAAAAACTGTAGCGTTCGTTTTTTCAATAAATTGCTTAAACAAAAAGCATCGTTCCATGACTTGCTCCATATCCAAAGATATTTCAGTAATAGAATTGAATGCAACCAATGGTGGAGGGTATATAAGATTCGGCATGGCTGAACTTAACGCTTTTATTTGTTTTACTAAAAAACGTTTTTTTTAAAGAAAAACTTAAATAATAAATACATCTGAAAGACTAAATTACTTTCGATTAATTTAACAAAAAATTAGTAAATAGCAAAATAAACGATTTCATATACAAACCAGTAAGGAAAGACAGAAAGTAGGACAGAAAATCGGGTGTAACTATATATGGGGACTATATCTAAATCTGAGCCGATTTTGACCGATTTCAGTAGGGATCGTCCTTAAACCAAAAAAGAGAACTGTGCTAATCGAACAAATCGACTCAGGAAGTGATTCCAAGTCGATTGGTATAATAAACGATGGATATATATCTTCTCCTTCTGGGTGTTACAAACAAATGCACAAACTCATAATACCCTGGACCACAGTGTGGTGTAGGGTATAATTAATTCTAGTAGTTTCAAATGAACTTACTTCGCATTGAATTCAGCTCTGTTTTTAAATTCTTTTATAAATAATAGTGCTTTCTCAGATCATAAACTAGGTCTCGCAAAGGGCTCGGTTGCTTCCTTATATGAAAATTTGTCTACAAAATAGATAATTTCCACAAGACTACAGTCTACGTATGTTATCTCCAATATTGTCATTTGATACAACTGACTGAACTATAAAGTGATCAGAGAAGTCGAAAGCATATTCATTTTCACCTCATGCCAAAAATAAAAATTTCCGCATTGGAAAAATAGCAGCAGTATTAGGAATGGACAGAGTGGAATGAATGTTATTAACATTTTGACAGGACGGGTAAATCTCTCTTTACTAAACAATTTATTTCATTTTCTTGTGGATGTGATGGATCCTTATACAATAGCAAATGTTTTCAGCGACTTCTTCACATCTTTTATAAAGTCTTTCTTAAACAAATCTACAAAAACGGTAATCGATATCCAACCGTTTTTGATTGACTTACATTTATACTAGAAGACGTTTTTAATGCTCTTGGCTTTTCTGACTTACCTATTACAAGAAGAGGTATGAGATCCAGCATCGTTACCATAAAGGAAAATCTATCTTTTCATATTCAATTCAACATTATCGAAAAAGTTATTAATCATGGCTCTATGGCGTTCCCCATTGACTGTAACATTATTGCCTGCTTCATTTTTGAAGAAATATGGACCAATGATTCGCTCTGCCCATAGCTCACACCAAACAGTGGTTTTTTGTGGATGTAGCGGCGTCTTAACAATGGCTTGTGGATTATCATTACTGATAACCGATCCATGGTTGCTCGAATTACCGAGTCTGTTGGGCGATTATGTCGACCGAATATTGGATGAGGCATCGCGCGAACCGAACCATTATTTTGGTAATAAATTTGCACGTTTTGCAAACGTTGTTCCGGAGTAAGTCTATTCATTATGAAATGGAAAAACCAAACTGAGCATAAATCAAGTGACAGCTGTCAAAAAGACAAACTCCGAAAAAAGTATTGCCAGATTGAAAACCACATGTCTAAAAAAAACACCCTGTATATGTTACGTCCGATTTGACTTTTTTGACTCTGGGTGATAAATTTGCCTTCGATCACTCTGAAAAATGACGTGAGTACAAATCAATTCAAATATCGTCTATCCTATGTGTTTTTATACCCTACACCACACTGTGGTACAGGGTATTATAAGTTTGTTTCACGGCAGATGTTTGTAACACCTGAAAATAACACAGCTAGACCCACCTTAAAGTATACCGATCGACTCAGAATCGCTAGCTGAGTCGATTTAAGCATGTCCGTCCGTCCGTCTGTCCATGTAAAGTTGTTCGTCGACTACAGGTCGCAATTTCACTCCGATCGTTCTGAAATTTTGCAGTTTAGAGTATTTCGCAGCTGTTAAGATCGCTATTGAATTTGGTTGAAATCGGTTTAGATTTAGATATAGCTCCCATATATATCTTTCGTCCGATTTGGACCTTTAGTCCTATAGAATCTGTATTTTACATCCAATCGTTTTGAAATTTAGAAAGGTAGAGTTTCTTGATCCATGAACCAACACTACCGAATTTGAAGAAAATCGGTTAAGATTTAGCTAAAGCTCCCATATATATGTTTCGTCCGATTTGGCCCTTTAGTCCTTTTAAAGCTGTATTTTACATCAAATCGTTTTGAAATTTAGAATGGTAGAGTTTCTTGATCCATGAACCAACACTACCGAATTTGAATAAAATCGGTTAATATTTAGGTATAGCTTACATATATACATATGTTTCGTCCGATTTGGCCCTATAGTTCTATAGAAGCTATATTTTACATCCAATCGTTTTGAAATTTAGAATGGTAGAGTTTCTTGATTCATGAACCATCATTGCCGAATTTGAAGAAAATCGGTTAAAATTTAGCTATAGCTCCCATATATATGTTTCGGCCGATTTGGCCCTTTAGTCCTATAAAAGCTGTATTTTACATCCAATCGTTTTGAAATTTAGCACGGTAGAGTTTCCTGATCCATGAACCAACATTGCCGAATTTGAAGAAAATCGGTTAAGATTTAGCTTTAGGTTCCATATATATGTTTCGTCCGATTTTTCTCTTTAGTCCTGTAGAAGCTGTATTTTACATCCAATCGTTTTGAAATTTAGAATGGTAGAGTTTCTTGATCCATGAACCAACATTGCCGAATTTGAAGAAAATCGGTTAATATTTAGGTATAGCTCCCATATATATGTTTCGTTCGATTTGGCCCTTTAGTTCTATAGAAGCTATATTTTACATCCAATCGTTTTGAAATTTAGAATGGTAGAGTTTCTTGATCCATGAACCAACATTGCCGAATTTGAAGAAAACCGTTAAAGATTTAGCTATAGCTCCCATATATATGTTTCATCCGATTTGGCTCTTTAGATCCAATCGTTTTTAAACCCTACACGACACTGTGGTACAGGGTATTATTTAAGTATGAAATGTCCCAAAAGTAAATTTATGTAAACAATTTATACATGAATTACAGAATTTGTATATCAGAGTTATTCAATATTACGAGAGTGGTGTAGGGTATTATATAGTAGGCCCCGCCCGACTTTAGCCTTTCCTTACTGGTTTTTACTAGTTTTCAGGAAAGAAAAAAAAAACGTTGCTATTTCGTCAAATCGCGATATTTGTAATATCTCAGATTTTTTAATTTTTCTTTTAATTATTTACCACCAATATATCATAGCAAAAATCGTATATGTGAAAAGCCCATGACGTTGTAAATTGTTTTCATGAAAATCGACACATATGATGTTTTGTTTGGAGCATTTTAAATATTTATAAATCAAAAAAAATTATACATAGGAGTTTTGATATTTGAATGTACACAGCGTACCTCAAGCAAACGAAAGTTGGCCTGGATTGTGGCTAAAAACGGCTACTGAGGTTTTGTACAGAATCATCCCCTCTACTCAGATAAGAAGAAATCCAAATCTGATCTACTTTCTTCCGCGAGTTATCGCGATAAAAACAATTTTTAACCAAAAAACCGAACTTAATTACATTGAATCGCGGAAATTTAAAACTATAACATAATTTCCCATAAATATGAACATTTGTAAGATGCTTTGTAATGTCCGCGATATTTGTTTTATTATTCTATAGCGGAATTTTTGTAATCCAAAAATTCGACTTACGCCTCTAAATTTTTAAAAAATATTACTGCAAATTTATTTAAATTAATATATTTACATTCTTTGATTTCTGAGGGATAGATTGGCACCAGCATTTCCGCCATAAACATCCCGCGAAGAATAAATTTCGAACAAAAAACATTTAAGTTCAAAATTATTTTACTATATAATGCTATTATTACGCGAACGGTCAGTCCTAGGAAAAAGTGGTCAAAGAAAGTTTGGGAGATATGAAAAACGACTACAACTCTTTCTTTAACAAAAAAAATTAAAATAATTTGGTGGGGATTTACAATGTGTCAAATCAAAATATGCCTCATATAAAGGGAAAAGCATACAAAAGTTTTAACACACTGTAAATCTTTGCCAAATTACTATTAATTTCGTTTGTTAAAGAAATAGTTGTAGGCCTTTAGCTTATCTCCCAAACTTGCATTGACAACTTTTCCCTAGAACTGTTCATTCGCGAGATAATAGCTTTATATAGTAAAATAATTCCGAACTAATTTTTTGTTTGTATAAAATTTATTCGTCGAGGGATATTTTTCGCGAAAATGCTGATATTAATATATTCCTCAGAGATTATAGAATGCAAAAATATTAAACTTATTAAATTCGGTATCGATTTTATCGATTACACAAAATTCGCAATAGAAAAACATGGCAAATGTCGCGGACGTTACAAAGCGTCTTACAAATAATCATATTTAAAGGAAATTGTGTTACAGTTCAAAATTTCCGCGTTTTTCGTTAGAAATCAAAGCTATTAAGTTTGTTTTGAGTAAAAGTAATGTTTTCGCGATAACTCGCGAATGGAAGCAGATCTAATTTTGATCTATTCATTGTCGAATAGAGGGGATGATTCTGAACAAGACCTCATTAGCCGTTTTTTGGCGTGAATCTAAGCCAACCTTCTATCCCTTGGGACAGGCTGTGCCTACAACACATAGGAGTTTTTGTCGGAGCATTGCTATAGAGGGATACACATAGGAGTTTTTGGTAACTTCGGAACCGGTGAAGATAGCGCAAAATGCTTTGGTGGGTAGTCGTTTGACCGCTAGGACGTTCTAATTCGCCAATAAAAAAAATCGGAAAATTACACATAGGAGTTTTTGTCGGAGCACCGACGATATAGTTCCATATATATGCACCTCCGATTTAGCTTACATCCTCTATAGGAGCTAAAATTTTCTTCCGATATCCATAAAATTTGGTGAAGAGCATCTTATTCGAGCAGTTAACAACTTGTCGAATGTTATCAGCTATATGTTATAAATATATATACAGGGTGGCTGAAGAAAGCCGCTACCAAAAAAAAAAAATAATAACTTTTTTCATATTTAATGAATCTGCTTATTTTTTTTATTTTGCAGATTGATTTTTAGATTTAACAAAAATGGATAACTGGGACACTGAAACAAGAATTTGGATTGTCCGCCGCTTTAACGCACTGGAGTCCGTATTTTCGGTGGTTAACACTTCGGTTTCACTAAGTGTTAACCATTTGTGCGGGAGGTACTGGAAGGAGTGAACCAATATGGCCCATCTTCGAATTAAGCCGGAGATAGAAAAAAGTATTACCACATACTAAATTTGAAGTCAATCGGTTACTCCTTTCGAGAGTTATCGTGCGCACCAACCAGCAGATAGACAGACGGACGGACATTACTCATTCGTCTTAAAATGACCCAAAACGGAAATCCGCCGAACATACGTAGGGTCTTAGGTCACTCCTTCGATGTGTTACACTTTTGGCTCGTAGCAAATGATATATACCCTCCTCTCTAAGGTGAGGGGATACAAGTTCTAACAGAAAGTGATTCTATGTCGTGAATCTAAGGGTAAAAAAATATGATCATTTGAATTTTTGGTAACAATATATTTTACTCGGTATCTACAAAAATAATTTTGAACCGATCTTAGTACTTTATAATACAGCTAATATCGGAACGATGCGATATAGTAATACGGTCGTGTCCACACAGAAGTTCAAACCAATCCGAAAATGTTTGTCGATTGACAGCCAGCCCACTAGTGAGACCTCACACGATTCTTCAACTGAGATGAATATACATTTACACCAAAATAAAAGTGTGGTGTAAAAATATTAATTGCCACTTTTCCACTTAGTAATGAATCTAAGACATGGTAAGTGCGCACTGTCTCACAAGGATCCCACGACAATATCCGTATTAACGACATATTACCAGGAAATTTCTCGGCACATGTTTTCAACACCACAACTACCGTGTAATCTTTACGGCTTTAACTTTGAATTACGTTATTATACGGCTCTTTAACCAGTTGTGGTGACACACAACTTTTCACTGCCATTTCGTATGAACGAAACTAGTTCTGTGGACATTCCTTTAGAGTGAACCGAATGTCGTCGTCATTTTATTGAGTTTATCGGGGTTCGAGTCCGTCTTTGCGTGTGGTCTTGTTAAAGTGCAATAAAAAATGGATAAAGTCCAACAAAAAACCCCCTTGAATCTTCAAAAAAAGATGAAACCAACACCAGCAATAAAGATCAAAGAAACCACCAACTGAATTATGCGTTTAATAAGCCAGATATCGTAAACTGAAGCTGAAATCAGTCTCAAGAAAAGACAAAAATCTCATTTGTTGTTTTCTGGTCTTCTAAAGAAACAAAAATAAAAAACAACAAACAAAAGAAATACGACTTCTTTATCATCTTCGATTTGTTCTTTCCAGTCCATAAACATTTGAAAAATGACAACAGAAAGAGTTAACAAGTCTTACCAACAAAATAAGGGTAAATAATACAACAAAAGGGGTGAGAATGAATGAAGAACCCACACATGACCGTGGCCTGCTTCGGTCGACAGTCCATGAGAAGCATTTTTGTTGTCCAAAAAACGCAGGCTTCAATATTCTCAATTAATTTAGGCAATCCTCTTTAAAAGGAATGCAACAAGGACGTTTTATGAGCTCTACATTTGTTCTTTGGTAGTATTCACGAAAACTACTAGAAAAATGCGAAATGGCAAGAATCATTGTCGAAAGACGTTTTATGTTGCACAAATGACATGTGTATTTTTTATAAAATTACTGTCAAGAAGCTTCATATACTTTCCATTTGCTTCGGCCAGATCGAATCTTATATACCCTACACCGTGGATCGCATTCAAAAGAACAGCAATAATTTAAGTAAATTGTTAATTATGTAAAATATCCATATAGGGGGATTTTTGTATGGAAGCTATATCAAAATGTGAACTGCTAGAAACACTTTTATTAGAGAAAAGATTTGACAAAATAAATTCTCTGGAAATGTTTGGCTTTTATGGTGTTAATGAATCAAATATTATAAAAATGATTAAAGTAAACAGGGTTATATAGCGTCAAGATGTCAAAGTCGAGTGGGGTATAATAATTTTGGGGGTATAAATCTAGTCTTAATTAAAATCGAACATTCAACAAAATCAGCGGGATTTTGAAAGAAATGTAGCGCCAAGGAGGCACTTTGGGAGGAACTTTTTTATGTGGGCTCTTGTGAATGTTCTGGGAATTATTTAACTCAAATGTCGTTTTCTGCTTTATATCAAAAATTATAAACTTTTTTTTTAATTTTTTATATTTTAATTTTTGAATAGAGAACCACTTAAAAATATTTTATGAAAATTTGAGTTGAATCGGAGCAAAACTAACGACGTAACCGCGTCTCATACGTGACTCAATACTCGTACATCAGAAAAACAACCCACGTTTTCAATGTCGTTGACCATTACAACTTCAAAACTACTGCACAGATCGTTATGAACACTATTTCTGTAAATAATTTACGAGGAAACGCTGGAGAGTTTTTTAATTTGTTAAATTTTTTTATTTGTTATAACAAATTAGTCGATTTTTTTTTTGCAAAAATCGAGTTTTTCAATTCAAAGTTTTCCCAAAAGTTAGATTTACCAGAGTTACCTGGGAAAACGATTATCTAACGTAATAATTTTGGTTTTTTGATTTCAGATAATCCATCATCGAGTTATGATGGACACCGCAACTTGGCATCTTTTCGAGATGCTTCCGAATAATTGCTGCCATTGCCATATTTTTTAATATTTCTTCATGAAGTTTATACACAATATACTTGGAAAGTCATACAATATACTTGAAAAGTCATACTGGTCTAATCAAAAGATTTTAACTGTGTCGTGAGCAAAAAATCACAAAAAGTACCTTTTTTGTACGAATTAACGTTGCCCCCTTAATATAATTATTTTTTATTTCTTTTCCGTATTTTGCAAAAAAGACTTGGGGAATTTAAATTGGAAGACAATACAATGGAATAAAAAGTGCCCCAAAAATAAGTAAAAAAGTTCAGTCGGGTAAACCGAATTATGAATCTCCTCACCTTGAGTCCCAAAAAAATAATCGCAAATTTATTTATTTTGTTGTTTGATTAAATTATTATCAATTTTAATTGCATTTAATAATTTGTATGAGTATATTGTAAAAGTATGTACTAGTATTAAAGTTCAAAGCTGTTTACTTTTGGTACTAAAAGGTCCATTTGTGTGGGAGGTCTCAAAAGGGGCGTCCCAATAACGGTCACTTTTCTCTAGTACTCTAGGTACTATAAAAGTATTACACTGTACAAAATTTCAAGTATTTGTATGACCTGGTATTAAAGTTAAAAGCTGTTAACTTTTGGTACAAAAAGGTCCATTTGTGTGAGAGGTATCAAGAGGGCGTGCCAATAACGGCCGATTTTCTGTGGACTCTAGTTACTATAAAAACATTACACTTTACAAAATTTCAAGTATTTGTATGCACTGGTATTAAAGTTATAAGCTGGTAACTTTTGGTACAACATGGTCCATTTGTGTGGGAGGTACCAAAAGGAGCGTGGCAATAATGACAATTTTTCTCTGGTACTATTAAACCATTACACTGTACAAAATTTCAAGAATTTGTATGCACTGGTATTAAAGTAAGCTGGTAACTTTTTTTCAAAATTGTCCATTTGTGTGGGAGGTACCAAAAGGGGCGTGGCAACTTCGCCCATTTTTCTCGAGGTCATAGTGACTAATAAACTAATATTATGGACCATATTAGTCCACTCCTTCTAGCACCTCCATCCACAGGGTTAAAATTTACTTAAATATTGATTCTCTAATAACTCCTATATTATTTATCCGAATTATCTGTAATTCGTCACATATAATATACATCGCTATCTCCTTGAGAAAAATTGGCGAAGTTTCGCCATCCCCTTTGGTACCTCCCACACAAAGGGACCATTGTGTACAAAAATTTAACTGTTTATTTTTATCCCCTCACCTTAGAGAGGAGGGTATACATATATCATTTACTACGAGCCAAAAGTGTAACACATCGAAGGAGTAACCTTAGACCCTATGTATGTTCGGCGGATATTTTATGTCGAATGAGCAATGTCCGTCCGTCTGTCTGCTGGCTGGTGCGCACGATAACTCTCTAAATGAGTAACCGATTAACTTCAAATTTAGTACGTGGTAATATTTTCTTCTATCTCCGGCCAAGTCCGAAAATGGGCCATATTGGTCCACTCCTTTTAGTACCCCCCCACAAAGGTTTAACATTTAGTGAAATTTTGATTATTTAATAACCTCTATGCTACTTATTTGAATCCTCTGAAATTCTACACATAGTATTGGTTTATTAGTCACTATAACCTCGAGAAAAATGGGCGAAGTTGCCAAGTTGCCCCTTATGGTACCTCCCACACAAATGAAAAATTTTGAACCAAAAGTTAATAGCTTATAACTTTAATACCAGTGCATATAAATGCTGGAAATTTTGTAGTGTAATGCTTTTATATTACCAAGAGTCCAGAGAAAAGTGACCGTTATTGGCACGCGCCATTTGGTACCTCCCACACAAATGGACCATTTTGTCTCAAATGTAAACAGCTTTTAACTTTAATACCAGAACATTGTTTAAAGTTATTAAATGCAGTTTAAATTGATAATAATTTAATTAAAACAAAAAAATAAATCTGCGAATATTTTTTTGGGACTCAAGGTGAGGGGATTTATAAGTCGGTTTACCCGACTGAACTTTCTTACTTGTTTTAATACCAGTACTTATAAATACTTTTAGTTTTTTACAGTGCACTGCTTTGATATTACCTACAGACAACACAACTCTAACAAGGTTTGTAAACAGAGGGACTCCACAAGGAGGAGTACTGTCTCCACTAATTTGGAACCTAGCGGTGAATGAAATCCTGCTAGATATAGAACGTTGTGGCTGCAAGGTCGTGGCATATGCGGACGACGTTGCAATCGCAGTGAGTGGCAAATTCGAAAACGTTCTCCGAGACATTCTACAGGTGGCTCTGAACAAATTGGCTAGATGGGCCAGAAGCAGCGGTTTGGGCGTAAACCCAAACAAGACAGAATTTGTTCCCTTTACTAGGATGAATAAAGTCCCACATTTGGACCCTCCTCCTGGGATAAATGGAACAGATCTAGTCTTTTCTGAAAGTGCAAATTGTTTAGGAATAATTCTAGATAGAAAACTGTTATTTAGACTTAACGTGTTGGAACATGTAAGGAAGGCCAACGTCGGCTTATATTCCTGCTAAAAGGCTGCGGTGTGGCCTCTCTCCTAAAAATCGTCCACTGGATATATAGGATATATGTAGTTCGTCCAATACTGCTATACCGCATTGTGGTATAGTGGACGGCAACTGACAAACTAACCATCACCAACCTACTAACAAAGGTTCAGAGAACTGCCTGCCTGAGCATAAGCGGAGCCTTAAGGACTACAGCGACCGAGTCTCTACAAGCCCTACTCCATATACTGCCGATTAATATTGTGGCGAGAGAAGTTGCCACCAAAGCGGCAATAAGATTAAACTGCCTATCAATGTGGAGGTACAAAAACTACGGTCACATGAGGATATCAAAGTGTAGTGCTATGGTAACCGACCGAGTGGACTATGTATATACCAACGTGTACACCTTCGAGATATGATTCCCGCCAGAGATGAATGGGTTGGAAGAATGAAACAATCTCTACTTTTACACGGGTGGTTCGAAGCTTGATGAAAAGGTTGGCTTCGGAGTACACTGCGCAGAGATTGGATATAGCTCACAGACTACCAAATACCGGCAGTGTCTATCAAGCCGAAATAATGGCAATATGGGAAGTATCCAAGTGGCTGAGTCGCAACCAACACTGGCGTTGTTATTTACTCGGACAGCCAGGCTGCCATCAATTCTCTGGAGGCAACATCCCTAAATTCACAAACAGCCCTCGACTGCCGTAGATCTCTTAACGAGATGGCTGAACAGTTTAATATATACCTCATATGGGTGCCTGGGCATAGGGATCTCCCGGGGAACTGCAAAGCCGATGAACTTGCTAGGAAAGGGACGACATTACAAATTCTCGAAGAATTTGCATATATTGGTGAGCCACTATCCACGTGCAAGCTTTGGCTTAGGCAAGAGGCAATCAGGCAGTCCAACGAAAGATGGACAGAAATCGGCACATGCAGGTTTGCTAGACAAATCTGGCCAAGGTATGACCTGAGAAGATCAAAATATCTCCTCGCACTAGAGAGGCAAAGATTGTCTACGTTAGTATCAGTTCTGACGGGACACTGCTTGATCGGCGAACACGCCAAAAGATTGGGTATTGACTCTAATGACTTCTGCAGAAGCTGTGGAGATGAGGAAGAAGTGGAGATCATTGAGCACTTGCAATGCGACTGCCCCGCTCTGAGTAAACGACGACTGGACATACTGGGGTTGGCCTTTCTAGGTAGCCTAACAGATATTTCCAGTACCGAAATTCGTACTATCGATAAATTTGTATATCAAACAGGTTGGTTTCGATGAGGGGCATTTCAGCCCGTGGTAACACTAGGGACCTAAACTGGTCTATGTGAGCTTGTATAAAAAATACCCTAACATAAACCCTATATGTTGCTATATCTAAATATGAACCGATTATCGCTAAATCATTAAATCTTTCTGCCAAATTTTTAATGATCGGAAGTAAAGTAAAGAACCGATTTCAACCAAACTAAATAGGGATCGTCCGTGGGCCAAAAAAGATACATATGTGTTAAGTTTCGTTGAGATCGGACCATAATTGCTACCTGTACTTTGATTACAAGGATACATGCACAGACAGACAGACGGACATAGCTAAAACAACTCAGAAAAATATTCTAAGTCGATCGGTATAAATAACGATGGGTCAATTTCTTCTGCTTTTGGGTGTTACAAACAAATGCACAAAGTTATAATACCCTGTACCACAGTGTGGAGTAGGCTACACATATTTGGATGAAAACATAATTTTGTTAAGAACAACATCCTCCCAAACAAATAATATTATGTATTTGGAGAGTACCCTAAACATATGTATGTTTCCAGCTGAATTTGTTTGGGACAATATACTACAGAAGCAATTTTTTTAGCGTGCGGTCAAAAAAAACTCGTACATGGATTACCAAGAAAGCGACTAATGAATAAATATGGTAGATGTATCGATAATCTTTAGGTACGATGTGAAAAAATTGCGTTTGAAAAATTAGTTCTCTTCATTTTATAACGTTTTTTTTTGCTTGTACTCACGGGGCAAAATCGCCTTTTTTGATATGTCTGAATCGAAAGAAAATATATTTGGAACACAAATTTTTAAATATTGTATATTTCTGAGCAAATAAATTTTAATTGAAAATCAATAAAATATATTTGGAACTCGTATATTAATATGTTACAACATATAATATTTGCAAACTAAATTTCTCAAATAAAACATGTATTTCAATACAAATAAAATTACTGTTTAGGAATTTATCCAAATATATTTTATTTAAAAAAAATGCTTGTTGAATTTTTCGAATTTCAGTTTTAGTTTTTTTTTTGGTTTCTTTGGTTTGAACCCCCCAGTTATGATACCAAATGCAGCATTAACTTATGTTTGAAATCAATCATTTAAAATTTCTGAGTATTCCAAACCATCATTAGTTGTCAATCCTCCAAGTATATATTTCGATCCAAGATTATATGATTTCAATTATTATTATTTAATTATATTCATATAAATTCAAAGAGAAACGAAATATTGAACAAAAATAAATTAACAACAACACATGACCTCGAGCTTGTTTTTAATTAACCAGAAATATTAAATTTCATAAAGGTCGATTATTAATAATTACTAAAGAATATTATTTATTATATTTACGACGGAAAATTTTTTAAAAAAATTAATATTGAATTACTGAAAAATTTAACACAATTTAGGTATTTTCCGAATACTTAAATGCAAATGAATATTTGTTTCGGAAAAAAATAGTCCAAAATAAACACATATGGGGATGTAAACTTAGATTTGTTTAGAACAAAATCTTCCCAAATATATAATTTTTGTGTGTACCAAATATTATATGTTTAGAGTGTACCCTAAATCGATTTTTTCCGCGTGCTGTACTGAAGGTTATGACTTTGGGCATTTCAGGTTACGGTATACAGTATTCCAATAAGTCCACTCCGCTCGATTTTTACCTTTCCTTACTGGTTTATTTAGCTTTTCTTTTAAGCTCCCTCCATTGGAATTGGTACATGTCGTAGCGCACTGAACAGTCGTCTTGTCCTTCATATTACCGAATCACTGCATCTTTGTTTCTGATGTCGCTTTATTAATGAGGCCGTGAGGATTGAATTGCCAGATGAACGAAAACAAAAAACAGAAGAAAAGAAAAGGGACACCAGAGATAAAGATGGTCGGTCACTGGCTGTGTGTGATTCCATTGTCATCAACACGCTTCGTGTTGATACTGCCCTCTTAACGCGATACATGGTGTCAGATTAAAGTGTAAATTCCCGCTGTTGATGCCGATGAAGTCGCAGCCGCGGTTGTTGTAGTCGAGATACGGTCCACATGCGTGTTCCTCCAAACTGCGACTCCGTGTTAGCCAATACGGGAAGAGACCCCCGCGGTAACCAGAGTGTGGACCAAGGAAATAATGATGACGACTCGTCGACTACCATGATGATGATGATGATGTTATTGATTATGATAATGATGCCTGAGAGAGATGTTGTTGTCGTTCGGTAATGGCTTATTATGGTGACGATTTACTGCGCGTCACATTTTATCGCATTAATGATGGTACCCCGAACATGTTGTGCCGCTGCCGTGGGTCGGCTGTCTTGCCCCGGCCATAAGCCGCTTGACCGGACGGACCTATGGGCAATGAGCCCCGTTTGTTGTATGTGCCGCCGCACATTCACCGTGTGTGGGACATTTTAACGTTTTTATTGGTGGTTAAATATCGGTGATATCAATTCAAGCCAAAGTACAAATCTCACACTATCGTGTTTCTTCTCCTTCGATGGCTGGTCAACATACGAGATTTTTTGGCGTTTCAATTAAGTCACTGTGTCGCTCACATGCCCAGGCATTCCACAAACATTGCTGTGCAACTTTGTGTGACACACACGCAGCCTCCATCTCATTAGAATACCAGGATTGTGTACAGTGGGTCCAAAAAAACAAATAATTTAGAGAGCACTATATTTTTGTACATGTTACGATATGTAATTACGATATATAGTCCAATTAGGTAATTAAGCACATAAAACTTATATACTGCTACTGTACTGCTAATGCATACATTATATTTTTATAGTGGTTATATTTGTATATTATTAGTGTTTTAAATTTTCAATTACTGCTATTTTTCGAATTTCTAGACAACATTTTTCAAGATTTGAAGTCGAACTAGAGTCGATTTCAACTTACCCTTTCTACCTACTTGGTAAAAATATGTTTCTTCTATGAAGGAAAATAGTAAAATCGGTATAGGTTACATATGAAGACGTGGAAGGGTAAAAAACATGAAGCAATCAAATTATCGAAAGTCAGTAATCATTCTCAGATTATATTTCTTTGATTATATTTCTCTTAATACAATATAGGATATATTTTTGGTTAATCGGCGGTCTGAAATTACTCTACGGTATATATAGCTTACGATATTGGCTAAGCATATTGCTTGTTAAATTTCGGACCAATGAAAAATATTATAATTTACTTGAATAGATTGTTTTGGAAGAGTTACCCCTAGATTTTATTCTGGCTTTGCAATTAAATTCCTAAACCGAAAAAAATGTGTTGCTTTCTTTTTTGAACACTTTTTTTGGAAATTCCATATTCTATATCATAAAAAGGTATTCAACGTTTGTATGCCTTCAATATCATTCGGGTCGACAACTCTGATCCAATCTTTAGACCATATCGAGGGCGATCGGAGGCTACAAGTCTGGATCACATGTTAACGAATATATGGATAAAACGCAGATTTTAAAATATAATCATTGGAGACAAAGTGAATCGTGGAACACCACAATTAGATATTCTATCACCCCTCCTGTAGGACACCGATATAAGTACTATACTAAAAAAATTATCCAGAGACGAATTTAAAACAGTTTATAAGTTCTAATATTTTGAGAGGAAAAGTAATCAAAATCAATGTAAAAGGTCTTTTAGGATAAGGTTAGGGTGGCAGCCGGTTTTAGCAGGTAAAATAGATCAATTTCGGTTCCTAGTGTTGCCACGCGCTAAGATGCACCTCAACGAAACAAACCTGTTCGATATAAAAAGCTATAAGTAGTACGAACTGTGGTGCTGGAAAGATCTACCAAACCTTCTAGAAAGACCGAACCTAGTAAACTCAGACGTGGTTTACTCAATAGGGAACAGCAGCAAGGCTCTCCACTTCTTGATCATCTATACAGCTTCTGCTGAAGTAATTGGAGTCAATACCAACGTTCTGACGTGTTCGCCGATGAGGCAGTATCCCATAGTTGCCGATTTCTGTCCATCTTTCATTGGACTGCTGGATTGCCTCTTGCTTAAGCCAAAGCTGGCATGTGGACATTGGCGCAACAATATATGCAAATTCTTTGAGAATTTTTAATATCGTCCCTTTCCTAGCAATTTTATCAGCTTTGGAGTTCCCCAGGACATTCCTAGATCCTAGGTACCCACATGAGGTATATGTTAAACTGCTAAGTCATCTCATTGAGAGATCTGCGGTACTCGAGGAATGTTTCTGAATTTAGGGATGTGGTCTGGCTGTTGGAGTAAATGATGACGCCAGTGTTGGTCACTATGTTGCGACTAAGTCACTTGGAGATATCCCTTATAGCCATTATCTCAGCTTAATAGATACTGCAAATATCTGGCTGTCTACACTGATAGAAAAAGCTTCGTCATTCGTCAAAAGTCAGCTAACGTACGGATAATCCTAGCTATGAATTTGTTCGTCGCCATGACGAATCTCTGTTTAAGTATACTAGAACAAGAACTATTTAGTGGAATAAAAAACACCCCACAGGGTGATTACATATCATCCCTACGATTAATCGTGCTCATAAATAAAAAAAAATTATATATACCCTCATTTCTAAGGTAAGGGGATAAATATGGGGATTTATTTCATTTATAATACAAATGTCAATAAGTGTATATGTAACATATAGGAAAAGGGTAACGCATCACAGGAGTGGCCTAAGGCCCTAAGTTTATGCGGAGGAAATCTGTTTTAGAACACATTAAGTCATTTTACTTATGTCCGTCCATCCGTAAGCCTGACTGGAGCGAACGATAACCCTCGAAACTATAGTTTCCAGAGATTCGTCAGGGCGACGAACTAGTTCATCAATAGGATTATCCGTACGTTAACTGACTTTTGACGAATGACGAAGCTTTTTCTATCAGTGTATAATTTTTGTGGGAGATATATTATTACCCTTTTAAACGGTAGTCGGAATGATGGCTCGAATTGCCCTATGCCCTTTTTTCAATGTGCATTGGTCTTCAAAACACAAAAAATTGTATTTCTTCGTAAAAGTGTTTTAATATGTTTTAATAATACAAATATAAAAAACTTTTAGCTAGTTATAGTTCGCTATTCTGCGAACAGGTCGATAGCGTTAACGATGTTTCTAAAATTAAAAAGTTCCTCTCAAAAACCCATACCCAAACCGAAACAATGGTAGACGATATGGGCAGAAGAGTGGACTCAACCGAAGAGATGGTAAGACTTTTGATGAACACCCATTTTCCGCAAGGTACGACGGGCCAGACTGAGATACCGAACTACAGTGAAAATGAGGAACAACTAAGTCATATCATTACAGACCATATGGTCAAAGAAGCCGTAAGAAGCTTTTCACCATTTAAGGCACCAGGACCTGATGGAATATTTCCGGCACTACTACAGATGGAGGTGGATTACATATCAACTCATCTTGCCGCCATTTTCACAGCATGTCTAAAATTCGCATACTTATAGACCAATAAGCCTAACATCGTTCTTACTCAAAACCATGGAGCGTATAGTGGATACCATGATTAAAAGTAAGATACCAGGCGAAATGCTAAAATTTAGACAACATGCCTATGTTAAAGGGCGATCGGTGGATACCGCCCTACACGATGTAGTACACAACATAGAAGAATCCTTCAATGGAAAGATGTATACACTTGCGGTATGTATAGACATTGAAGGGGCGTTCAATAATGTACGGATCGACACACTCATCCAATCCTTAGACCAGTTTCAGGTGGACCGGGCTCTCCGAGACTGGATAAGCCACATGCTAAGGAATAGATGGATAAATTGTGGGTCCCACGATATAAAAATAAGAGACAGAGTAGCACAGGGAACACCACAGGGCGGTATTTTATCACCACTCCTGTGGGTCACTACTATAAATAGTCTCCTAAGGATACTAACGGATGAAGGACTTAAACCAGTCTGTTACGCAGATGACGTTATAATACTTCTGAGGGGGAAGAATCCTAATCAACTTTGTAGAAGGGCCGAAACGGCTCTAAAAATTGCATATGACTGGGCTCGACCGAGAGGCCTAAATGTAAACCCAGAAAAGACAGAGATATGTCTGTTCACAAGGAAAACGAAGATTGGTCAGTATGATGACCCGCATTTCCTAAACAAAACAATTCCAGTTTCCAACAGGGTTAAATACTTAGGTGTTATCCTGGACAGGAAACTAAATTGGAAGTGCCACATAGAAGAACGAGCAAACAAGGCTCACATATGCTGGGCACTATGTAGAAGAGCCATTAGCTCAAAATGGGGCCTTAATCCAAGTATGACACAATGGCTCTACAAGAGCGTAATCAGACCTATTTTGACTTACGCATCAGTAGTGTGGTGGACATCAATGAAGAATAAGTGCAACATAATGATATTACAAAAGGTCCAACGAATGTGTTGTCTCGGCATAAGCGGGACAATGAGGACCACATCCAGTAGGGCATTGGAGACGATCTTGAATATCCAACCAATAGAAATACAGATTAGATATGAAGCTGCCCGCACGGCGACGAGGCTCAAAGTGATGGGCGAATGGATCGAAAGCGATCACGTGTCATATCATCAAAAGATAGCTGAGGTAGTGACGGTGGATTTAACTGACATATCATCAGTATCCGACAGAATACCTGAAAGATCAATGGTTGCTGAGTGTGAGACCATGATACCAGACAGACAATCCTGGATTGATGGAACCGTAGTACAGACAACATCTGGAAATTGCTGTTATACAGATGGATCGAAACTAGGGGAGAGAACGGGGCTAGGACTTTACATCGAAGAACCGGAAACCGAACTCTTATTCCGTCTGCCAGACCATAACACAGTCCTGCAGGCGGAAGTCCGAGCAATTACAGAATGTGTGAGCTGGCTTGGGACTAACACAAGACCAACAAAAGTGAATATTTTCACAGATAGCCAAATGGCTATTAGGGCGATAACGTCTAGAACGGTGAGGTCGAGGACCGTTTTAGATTGTAAAATGGCGATTAACGCCTACTCCGAATACGGCACTATATGCATCATATGGGTGCCTGGCCATTGCGGAGTAAGGGGTAACGAGAAAGCAAACGCCTTGGCATCTAGAGCCAGAGACTTGCAAACAACAACATTAGAGAACGCAAAACCCTTCAGAGTTATGCGTTCTGAACTACAAATATGGGCGAAGAACGCCCATATCACGCTATGGAATAGTGAAAACGTTGGGAAGACAACGAAGGTCTTGTGGGGTGACCCAAACGAGGACAAGGCCAAGACCTTACTGAGATTGAGCAAGGTAGAAATTAGTAAGATCATGGGCGTCCTTACAGGACACACATGCTTACAAGCACACCTACATAGGATAGGAGTTGTAGATGACAGCATATGTAGGGCATGCGGGGAGGATGATGAAACGTTGGAGCATTTCCTCTGCCACTGCCCAGCGTTCGCCAACAATAGATCACGTTTCTTAGGAAATGATGCTATACCAGACTTGACCCAACTTAGGGGCGTAGACTGGAAGAAAATTAAGGACTATGTCGACAGTACAGAGTTCCTAAAATAGCTTACCGACCTTTCTAAATAATAACAATTAGAGCGCACAACAGGCCGAATACTGGCTTACGTGTATGTCCAAGGACATGAGGTGGAATTTCACCGCCTCCTCTTCTCAACCTAACCTAACCTAACCTATAGCAAAATGAGATCACATTTTTTTTCATCCATGTATGAAACCACTGTGCCGTCACTCGAATTTTGTTTCGAGTATGTGAAGCCAGTCGTGGCGAGTACAATTCATTGTCTGTGCCGCTGTTTCCAAAACACTTTAATGTCATTTGTAAAATGTCATCATTTGTTTTTGTTCCTCTTTTCCCCCCGCCATTCACCATTGTCCACTGCACTCAGTGTGACCGTGTTCACTGGTCCCGGGAACAACTTCCCAGCCTATTGTCCAGCTCTGGTGCATTTAGTTGGAGGTATTAAAGAGACATAACCTTTAGGCCAAACATTTATTGGAGGAGATTCTTTATGAGGCAAACGACGACGATGACGACGACGTCGGCAACAACGCAACCGAAGACTAAGACGCGCAACGTGTGTGTTCCATAGTCCCTCCAATAAATAAAGCCATTAAGAGATTTCTAGCCCAAACATGTTAGTGTTGCTGCTCTAGTGGGGAGTCGTGGATGGCATGGTCCATTCTGGGGTACGTACACATGGAAGGGCATGTTTGTTGCTCTGTTAGTTATATGTCTTAATTTTGTAGCCTTTTGAGTTTCAATTTTGTTTAATGACCCCCATAAATTTCGAGAAAATGATATCATTTCGTATGACTCCAATGTTTGTGTTGTCATGGGATTGGTTTGGTCTTTGACAGCAGATTAATAAACAAATATATTTTATTTAATTATGCCCCACCGACTGACTAAGATCACATATCGAAAAACGATTTGGAGCTGTGGGTATCACCACCGCCCGATTAGCATCCGTGAGTGTAACTTCAATCGATTTTAGTTTCAATTAAATAATTTATTGGCACCAATTATAATGACTTTTGTTTGAGGATTTGCGGAATTCAATTTATGAAATCGTGAAGTTGTAATTAAAAAATTGAGAGACAGTCATTTGTCATAAAATCTAGATTACCCAGTTTTATGAATCACTTGTAGCAGGTGTGGGATTTCGAAATGTTAATTATAAATTGAAGCCTAACTGAAAGTGGTGAAAATGGTGAATTTACGTCTCGCTTAAAGCTTTGGCTGTGTGACCTGTACGCTTTCTTCGTAGGTATATAATTCCCATATGCAAATTTCTTTGTAGATTGGTATATATACAAGTGATGATCGCCACAACTACAAGCTCACACTGTGTCATGTATAAGACCCTCTGATGATATCCCCGCACAGGATTGAAATACGTATAAGGGCATGTGTTTACATGGCTTTCAGAGCGCAGTGTCTTATCTTTTCCAATACACCACAAAAAACCTCTCTTTCGAAAGGAAGAGTTGATCGAAAAAGCTGAACAATTCGAATGTGAAAACATTCAATAAATCTAAATGAAAGTACTTCCATTGGTCAAAAGCTGCTTAATTACAAACATAAATTCTGAACTGTTCAGAATCCATTTCATTTATCTCGCTACTAAATTACTAAACATGCTGTAATACACTGTGGTATATTCGGAGACACTACTGTACTAGAAAACCAGTAAGGAATCATCGCGAACTGACAATAATTGCGACCTATACTGACGGACGGACATAGCTAAATCGAAATGTTATCTCATCTCCTTTTGGGTGTTACAAACAAATGCACAATGTTATAATACCCTGTATCAGAATTTGGTGTAGGGTATAAAAATATGGAAGGGAGACGACTATATTTCAATAGGAGCGCCCTTAGTAGGTGAGTTGGTAGCGTGCTCGCCTATGAGTTTGGGGGTCGTGTGTTCGATTCCCACCACAGGCTGTGGTCTGACGCTGCATAATATAGCCACATGGTCTTTGTAACAAAGCTTTCCCCTGGACCGTAAATTAGATTATAAATTTACTTTGTATTGTAATTCATATAAATAAATAAATAAAATAAATAACTTCAAAATGGAATATGCTCGTATTACACTCCACTATAGGTATTTTTTATAATTTTGTGGATAAAATACAATATTAAAGTTAGTCAAAATCTAAAAAAAATAATTTGGTTCGAAAGAATTTGGTATATGTATATTTTGCTACGGCCCAAATGTGTAACACATTGAAGGAGTGTCCTAAGACCCCAAGTATGTTTGGCGGAAATCCATTTTGGGTCATTTAAAGTAATTTGAGCAATGTCCGTCCGTCCGTCTGTCTGTCTGCTGGCTGGTGCGCACGATAACTATCGAAATGAACAACCGATTGACTTCAAATTTAGTATGCTGTAATATTTTTCTCTATCTCCTGCTAGATTGGAAGATGGGCCATATTGGCCCACTCCTTCTAGTACCTCCCTCACAAAGGGTTAAAATTTAGTGAAATATTGATTTGCTAATAACTTCTACTTCGAATCTTCTGAAGTTCCACACATAGTATTAGTTTATTAGTAATTATCACCTTGAGACAAATGGGCGTAGTGGTCCCACCCCTTTTGGTACCTCTCACGGAATGTAAGCTAGTAAAAAGAGACAACAACCCGTACCTAAAACTTAACCTAAGCAAACCTCGAAGATACACAATCAAATAATATCATAATTCTCATGGGAGATTTTAACGCTCGTATCGGAACTGACAACGAAGGTTTTGGGAATGTTATGGGACAGATTTTTCACGATTTCATGTGCAAAGTAGAATTTAGCTACTTAAGGGTCATATTTTCCCCACAAATCGCACCATAAAATTACATGGTGGTCAAGGGATACCCGCACGCTGAAAAAAAATCGCTTCTGTAGTATATTGTCCCAAACATATTCGGCTTGAAATAAACATATGTTTAGGATACACTCCAAATATATAATATTTTAAACACACAAATATTATATGTTTGTGAGGATATTGTTCTAAACAAAAATATGCTCCCATTCAAATATTTTTTATTTGGAACTAGTATTTCCGAAACAAGGATTCATTTGTAATTATTTATTTTGGTAATGTATTAAATGCCTTAACTTAAAGACAAGTTTTCTGTTTTTCAGATTTGCAAAGAGCAATTTTTTATAAATTTTATATGTTTGTAAACTTTAATCAAAACTTAAATCGAACAATCTTTCGTAAATATAAACGACATTGATGGATTGACAAAAAGTGATGAATAGGAATATTTATAAATAAGGACATTTTTAGCTATAAAGTTTAACACGAAAACTAGGAAAAGCTAACTAAAATTCGAATAAGTCAGTAATGTTTTAAAAATCTTTTTAAATAAAACATATTTGGAAATCTTCTTAAACAATAACTTTGTTTGTGTGTAAACACATATTTAATTTGTGAAATTCAGTTTGCAAATAAATTATGTTCTAATATATTAATATATGCGTTCCAAACAAAATTTCTTGGTTTTCAAATAAAATTTATTTGTTAACAAATATATAATATTTAAAAAAATCGTTTCCAAGTATATTTTCTTTCGTTTCAAACATATCAAAAATGACGATTTTCCTCCGTGCGTTTTAATGCCCAAAGACAAATAGACCACATCTATATTACCAGAAAATGGTTTAAAAATATGGATGATTTTGTTCAGTTTAAACGTAGGAAGTGGTCGGACATTGCTTCCGACCACTTCCTGGCGACGACCGAACTTATGTTTGTCGTTCATAAGAAACAGAAGCCAGCACCGTATATCGTCCAACAGAAGCACAATATCAGAATGCAATGCGTTGGTCAAACTATAGATAATTTCAACTCAATAGTAGTAGCATTAAATGAAAGGGAAGGAATAAAGATAATGCTGAATTAAACAGTTTAGCCCTTCAGCTGTTTAATTCAGCAACTCAACTAAATAAACACAAAATTTTGACTATATATAATTTCCCCCCGAAAACATGCTAACTTCACTCGGCATTCTTCGGAATGAAGTTCTCGATATGGGTTATATCAAAATTCGGCACTGCATGCACTGAGTTCAAGATATTTCTTTGTGTCGAATTTCATACACATTGGTTAAAAAATTTGGTTTCTACAGAACATAGATATCAAATCGGAGGTACATATATATGGGGGCTATATCTAAATTTGAACGGATTTTGACCAAATTCAATAGGTTGGTCCCTGTCGTTTAAAGAGAGCGTTGTGGTAAATGTCATCAAGATCGGAGTAAAATTTCGAACTGTACTTTGCGGACAACTTTATATGGACGGACAGAAATGACGCACTTTAAGGTAGGTCTAGCTCCAGTACTTTATTGTGTTACAAATAACTGGGCCAAAACCCTGTACCACATATTGGTGTAGTTTATAATACTACATTCGTCCATTACATGGCATGGTTTTTGAATGTCAAGACTCGGACTAAGTTCTTTAGTGGTATAGTTTATCTCGATGGTGTATTCCGTTGGTATAAACATAGTCCACTCGGTCGGATATATAAGTAATACAAAGGATGCTTTAACTTTTTAATACCATAGGGACCACATATATCGACTGATCAGTCTGTAAATTGGTAATTTGGAGCCCCTCACACGAACAACGGTCGTCATAGGCCAATGATTTGATGTAGGTCATATACAAAGGTGCCTCCCGACCATATAAACGCCATATAAAACACAAATTTCGATGAATTGGGAAATTCGCACGAACAACGGTGACCATAGGTCCATGTTTTCATATAGCCTTATACCTATTAATTTGGACTTTCAGAAAAGGCTAGCTCCGTTCCATTTAACACACATACCTCTGTTTCTGACCTATCTAGCCAATTTATTAGGAGCCCCCTGTAGAATGTCTCTTAGGGCCGCATATGTCAGGACTTTGCAGCCACTACGTTGTAGATACAAAAGGATTCCATTCACCGCTAGATGCCGAACTACTGGAGACATTACTTCTACTCGTGGGATCCATTTCTGTAGAGTTGTCACGACGAAACTTGTTGTTATGCGTCTTCTGTTGTCTATCTATCTGTTTATACATTCTCTTATAAAAATCATGTAATATGAATCAAGTTTTAAGATATCTCAACGCAACGATGGCTGAACAGTTCAATATTCACCTGATATGGGTACCGGGCTACAGGGACATACCAGGGAACTGTAAAGCAGATGAACTTGCAAGACTAGGAACTGCCTTACACGCTCCAGGGGACCAGGAACATGTGGGCATGCCTCTAGCAACCTGCAAGCTCCTCTTGAGAGATAGTGCACTTACCGGAACAAATAACAGGTGGTCACTAGTCAGGAACTGCATACATTCTAGGCACACATCCAAAGCACTGCTGTCATTGTGGAGAACGGACGTCTCACTTATCGTGTCTCTCATGACAGGTCACTGTCTTATTGGACGGCATGCAGAGAGATTAAAGATCAAGCATAATGGCTTTTGCAGAAGTTGTTTAGTCGAAGGAGAAGTTGTTTAGTCGCTCTCTCTAGACGGCGGCATACAACCTTGGGCTTTTAGGTTAGGTTAGGTTAGGTTAGGTTAGGTTAGGTTATGTTGAAGAGTGGAGACGTTTAAACGTCTCATGTCCATGGACATACACTTAAGCCAGTGGTTCGGCCTGTTGTGCGCTTCTTATTTATGATCTTTTTATACCTCACGAGTTACAGAAAATCGGTACTAGACACGAATTTTCTCAACATCTTCCAGTCATATTCTCTGAGATGAGTCAAGTCTGGTAATATGTCGGATCCGAAATGTTGGGATCTTGCATGTGTGAAATTTATAGTTCTTTTACTGTCCAACACAGTTCTGGATTTTACCCTTTCCGATGTTATTGCTTTAATCGCCATTTGGCTATCTGTGAAGATGTTGGCATATTTAGGCTTTGTCGTGTTACTGAGCCAGTTCACGCACTCCGTGATTGCTCGAACTTCTGCTTGAAATACCGTGTTATGGTCAGGGAGGTGGAAGTGAAGTTCGACTTCTGGTCCATCAATAAAAAGTCCCAGACCCGACCTTGGGCAGGTGTAGTGTGCATTTGCGATAAGAACAAAAATGAATATGTTTTACAAATTGATTTAAAATTCTTGTGGAAAAATCCTATAATGGAAATGACATAATCAAGCTAATTTGTTTCGTCTAAAGCCATAACATTTGAACCATTGTACTGTAGAACAGGATGTAATCCCCTATAATGAAATCAAGAACTTCTCAGCGCAAAAGAGTTATTATCATCTGCCTTTCGTCAAGTTCGGCGATATCCACTCTTAGCCATGACATGAATGCAGATTGCAGATAACACCACTTCTAATTGTTTGGCATGGAATGGAATCGAATGAAATCTTTTTCTCAAACTTTGCTGAATGCACAAATAAATACACAAACATACTTCCCAATGCGACATGGATCGAAGTGCATAAAGCTGAAAAAATCGTTACATCCGCAACAACGGACATTAATCATATTTGTCACAAACCATGAAACGGATTTATATTCCGATAATCAGCCGTCATGCCGTGTCTTTCTTGCACATAATCACCGTGTTTTATTAATAAACATTTGGCAAAAAAAAAACAAAACACACGACGCAGACGCGCTAACGTAAACTCTATTTCCGCTGGTAATTTTAGCTCAACTCTCGGTGGCAAAGACAATATCCCCGTGCCACCTCCAATTGTCATAGCCACAGCCATAGTCGCAGACACCTACACACTCTACTACTACAAGTACACCTCTACACTGTGACTCTGCTAATGTTATGCAAAGTTGGTAGGTAGCTGCGACTGCGCAGACGCAGAGTGTTTTGAAGGCATGCCTACATGTGACGACGCAAGGAACAACTCGTTAGATATTTTGAGCGCGCGCGCAATCGCAAAGTGTTGCCATTTGTTTATGAATGAGTGAGCGACGCCCCCGCCTGATCAAAGCTCATAGGTCTCCTTCCATCCATATATCCCTCCCTCCCTCCCTCTCCCGGACCACTTTGACAATCAGCAGCAATAAGTTGCTTCTAACCAGACATTGGCTTCCAGCCATGTGTCTGCAGACGGGTTTGCGATTGGAGCAAACCATCAACCCACTTGTCTATGCAAAGCACGATTTACTATAAAATTGTAAAACTTGTCTTGGTGCGCAATGAATGAATTGCTGCTAACTGACTGAGTGACTGACTGAGACTTTTTTCTCCCTGTCTGATTGTCTGTCTGTCCGTCCATCCGGTGAATGAATGAAACCTGAAGTAGTTAAGCATAAATTGTATGCGCCTTTGCCAAGTTTTTCATTCATAAATGCTAAATTTTGATACCCCTCCGCGAGCCACCTCCAGGTAACACTTCATCCCCACCCGGTATATGTTAGGTCGATACTCCATTCATGGTTTACACCATGTGTCGATTTGTGTTGCCAATGTTCAAAGGTTGAAGATGACTCATCGCCATAGCCGTCTTCTTGCAGATCATCACTGTTTAAAGGTTTCTCGCAACTCGATTTTACGCCGATATTAGCGCCAATAACACTGAGCTACAGAAATTACAGCATAAAGAGAAAATCTGTTTCCACAATTTCAGTGTAAAGAAAGTCTAAAGGTGGGACGGATTCGAATACACGATGCTCTAAACCTACCTATTATTAAACCAGTAAGGAAAGGCTAAAGTCGGGCGGTGACGACTATATGGTAGCTTTCACCATTTTAGTAAGATTAAATAACAATAAAATATCCAATGTATACTTCAACTAAAATTGATTTACACAATTTTCATTTGGTACGTCTCTGCCTCTATTGCCAAATCTTGCGAAACATAAATGTGGAAGCTATATATCTGAACCGATTTTTTTAAAACTCGGCATTGTTTGCCCATGCTGTTATTTACATCCAAAACGATTGGATGTAAACTACAGCTTCTATAGAGCTAAAGGGCCAGATCAAACGAAACATATGTATATATGGGGGCTATAGCTAAATCTGAACGGATTTTCTTCAAATTGAGCAATGCTGGTCCATGGATCAAGAAGCTTTACCATGCTAAATTTCAAAACAATTGGCTGTATAATACAGCTTCAATAGGGCTGAAGGGCCAAATCGGACGAACCATATGTATATACCAGCTGACCCAAGCAGATGTTGTCCTACCCGTTCTGTTTGGGATATATTACTTTGTTATGCATTGCTATTTCGTTCAAAAATGCATACATCCCGAGTTTCAGGAAAAAATCATCAAAAAGCTTATATTGACCTTAATTCCACTATAGCGCTTAGAATCCTACATACTATTATCGAGACACTCCGCCATTTATCGCGATGAAAATAATTCTAAAACGCATATGTCGCCAAACTGAACATATTGTTAAATTTTTAGCCCATTCGGTATTTCTAGGTATTACAAACATCTGCCATGAGACAAACTTATAATACCCTGAACCACAGTTTGGAGTTGGATATAATAAATGGATGAGAAATCTCAAGTTATATTAATATTGGTTTTCTAAATACAAAAAATGTATAGAAAGTAAATAAAAATTGCAAACCAATTCTAAAGTGTTAGAACATGTCTCAAAACACGTATTGCTCTCAATATCTATAAAATGTCGCTGAGAAAAAGCAGCATATCGTCATCTGAAATCCAAAATCACGTAACATCAAAAAAAATCAAAATTAATTTTATGATTGATTATAGTCTATTAGACTAAGCTACACATTCCTACAAAATTTTGCAGTTCAATATCAAAAATTTAACATTTTATGAGTGATATTCAAAGTGACGTTACAGCAAACAAGGTCATTAAAAAAGCGGAAAGAATCATACAATTTTATTTTATTTAATTCAGAATGTAATTTAATTTAATTGCGCTAGATTTGTTATTTGATTTCGCCTTAATAGTCTGTAATCCCTATACAGACAAAGAAAAAATTCGTTTCTGCGAAACGAAATATTAGACAACTACAATTCACGTTTGCCGGAACTGAAATTTCGTTTGTTGTGACAGAAACTTATTTCACGTAAGCAATTGTTAGTTCTGACCAAAAGAATTTCAGTCGTCGTAAACGAGAATTGTAGTTGTCTAATATTTCGTTTCGCAGAAACGAGTTTTTTCTTTGCGTGCATTTGGTCAAAAGCTTAAAATTACTTTACTTTGTTTTTTGCTTCTCCTGAAAAATCATGAACATGTGGGTTACGTTATTTTGGATTTCAGGTGACGATATATACTACATGTAAGGGCTATACCTAAAATCGAGCCGACATTGAAAAATGGGCGTTATTGTCACGCCCCTTTTGTTACCTCTCCCACAAAGGCACCATTTTGCACCAAAAGTTAACAGTTTATAACATTAATATCAGTGTATACAATTACTTGAAATTTTGTACAGTGTAATGCTTTTATAATGCCTATAGTCCAGTGAAAAATGAGCGTTATCACCACGCCCCTTTTTGTACCTCCCACACAAATGGCCATATTATACCACAATTTAATATCTCAACGTTAATATACCAGTCCATATAAACGGTTACAATTCGGCACAGTGCAATGTATTTAAAGTATCTACTGTTCAGCGAAATATAGGTGTATTTCTTAAACCCCTCCTGGTACCTCCCACAAAAATTGACAGAATAATTTGTGTAATATCCAATATTACATTACTCACAAAGTGAGGGTATACCTTAGTCGGTTTACCCGACTGAAACTTTCTTACTTGTTAACTTCTAAATATTCCAAATTATATTCAGTCAAAATTTGGTGTTTATCCGTCAACCTAATCAAAAGTTATTCACAAAACAGTACAGGTTATTCGATTTCCATTACAAAGGAATTCCACACAAAATTAAAAAATGCATCAAACTTTGATCGCATCTCTCTGTTTAGCACTTAGCATAGTTTAGAATGGAGGTATCGATATATGGACAATTCCACGGTGTCGAACGTGACCGTTGTACACATTCGAAGTGATAAAAAGGTCAGAATAAAACATATTTTAGATTAATCTTTTACATAATCTTATAGATCCTTAATAGTACTATAACTGGTGTTTTAGTGTTTTTCAGGCGAAATATTGATTAGAAAATAAGGACAAAAAAAGGAGCGGTTCGAACGCGACAAAAATAGAAGTAGTTTTCGTGAACAACTTTAAAAACACGAGATTCAGGGAAATAAAAAAGAACATGTTAAGGATGAAAATTTTAAAATGTTAAAAAATAATAAAATGTTTTAATTCACTTTTTTTGATAGAAATATCTTGGCTAGTTTTTTTTTAATTTAATTTTTAAATTGGTTCGAACGTGACATTTTTTCCATGACTGCAGGGTGGTTGATATGTAATGCAACAAAGTAAAGCGCAATATTTTTTTATTTTTTTTTTAAATTTTATTGTTCAAAAGCAAAAAATGTCGGAAATAACATAACATTTTAGAAACAGTTAAGATTTGTTCGAATTGGCCACCTTTGGCACGAATTATGGCCTTCAAACGGCCGACAAAGCCATCACACGCTGCACGAAAGTGGCTCTGCGGTATTTTGGCCCATTCCCGGCGAAGCGCCGTCTTGAGATGATCGATACTTTCGTATTTTTTAGTGCGAACCTTACTCTCTAAAATGCCCCAGACCCAAAAGTCCAACGGATTGAGATCCGGAGATCTTGGTGACCATTGTGCGGTAGAAATGAAGCGAGGAACCTCCTTTTTAAGCCATTCTTGGTTGACGCGTGCTGAGTGCGATGGTGCTGAGTCCTGTTGGAATGTCCATGGTCTGCGGCCGAAATGTTTGTCTGTCCAGGGCTTCAATACTGTCTTTAGGACATTTTCCCGATAATATTCGGCATTTATTTTGACCCCATGGTCGATGAATACGAGCGGGGAGCGACCATCGGCTATTACGGCGGCCCACACCATTACCATCGGCGGCGCTTGAGTTCTGGCGGCCAATCGAAGGTGTAAATTTTCAGCTGACCTCTTTGGCAAGTAAACCCGATAATTTTTTTTTTCACAAACTGCTCAATTTGGAATGGCTTCTCATCGGAGAAAACCAAATTCGGTAACTGGCCACTTTCGTGCAAGCGAAGCAACTTATTGGCTCTTTCCAGTCTATTTTTTTTGTGCCTCGAGGACCTCTTGCACTTTTTGGAACTTCAATGGCTTTAGTCCAAGATCATTTTTTAATATGTGTTGTATCCGTTCTCGCGATATGTTCATCCCACGAGCAATTTTTCTACCACTGCGGCGTGGGTTGTTACCGTTTTTTCGTCCACTTTTTGGACGCGATGCAACACTGCCAGTATCACGGTAACGAGCAATGGTACGAGAAACATACGATTTATTCACATTTAAATGCTGGAGGGCTCTAACGATAGCCACTTGTGTTTTTCCACCCAAATATAAAGCAATCACACTATCTCGCTTGAATTCCATCACGAATAACTTTTTTCTGAATGCAATAGATCAAAATGCTTTTTTAGCTTGTAAACAGTAAAATGAACTGTCACTGAAATAAATCTGTCAGCTATCAGACTAGCGGTTTAGAAATGATAGCAACCTGAAGTTGGTTGCAATACATATCAGCCACCTGTATTTTTAAATAAAACAAGTAAAGACAGATTAAGTTTGGTCGTGTCGAATCGTATGTACCCTCCACCATGGATCGCATATGGATGGTTTTGCGTACAAATAAACTCATTGTACCAAATTTCAGCCGAATTCGTTGAAATTTAAGGTTTTTATGACGAAGACAAATGGATAGTGTAAATTTTCAATCCCAAGTTACCTGTAGCGATAAGAACTATTTATACCAAATTTGAATCATCCAGCTCAATTATTGTACACTGTAGCGTGATTACAACGTTCGGACGGACGGGCGAACGATTGAACTTTACACTTACGTTGTCGAACGTGACAAACTTCAAATGGATAGAGAACAAATTCTATATAATTTTTTAAACTGATTTTTTTGAATGTTGGTATTTTATACAAATTCTATTTGTACTAATAGTTTGATGCATTTTCTTTGACATTTTCTGGTCTACCTAATAACTAATGCTTATTTTCAGTGTCGAACGTGACAAAAGAATTTGTAGTAGAGATAACCCAAAAATTACCGTTATTCCTCAATCCTTTTGTTTCGACACTTTTATTTAGGATTACTTTTGCTCTTAGAAACATTATTTATAATAATCATTGTTTTACATAAGCCTATATTTACGATGTTCATTTTAAAGAAATTTGCAATGAAAAATGCGTAAATCAACCAAAACTACAATTTGCCACAATCCAATTGTTTTTTCTTAAAATGTTGAGCAAATACAAGTGAAATTTTTTCATTTTATTAAAATTTGAATATTTTTGTATAATAATAAATTACATTAATGTGATTTTAATAACTTCAATTTATTTTGATCACGGTAGACCTTTTGGAGGAATTACCCATATGTTACTACAGTAAGTGGAAAGCGATATATTTTTAGAAAGGTTTAGAAATATTAAATGGCGTATTTATGTCCGAGTTGACCTCAGGCTGGACATCGACATAGCTTAGCTGACATATCTGCGCGATTTTGGGCGAGGAGGCAAATGTCGTCGGCAAAATAGTGATCTTCAAGTCGTCCTTGTAAGCTACATGTGATACCTTATGCTAGTTACTTGGACCATTATTTCGTCAAGCATTATATTAAATAATAATGGGGAGAAGACACCACCCTGTCTAATTTACACTGAACCCACTGAATGCCCTGTCGTGTAGTACTCTACATTTTGAGTTCCGATATAGTGCAGCTACTTAAGGTGTACAAGAGCGATGAGGGAGGAAATTCGAAAAATACTTCTGCAGATAACACTGGTGTAGTATCTAATTATATTGCTCGATTATATATTGCTCACTCACTTCAAGAGTAACATAACTCGAAATTTAAAATTTTTGAGGTTGCCTTACAAAAATCCGAATTTTGCAAATATCCATAAATTAATCTCAGCGGGAATTTGGTTTATAAGTAAACAACCATATTTCGGATTATTCAGGGGTATTTAAACATCTTATTTCATGTTACTTATCTGTTTATACGGACTTAAAATTACACATTCTGGCAATTTTCAATTTTGAGTTATATCACTCTTGAAGTGAGTGAGCGATATACTGGGACTCCTTTGCATCGCAATGCCTGCTTGGTGGCGAATAGCATCGAATGCTTTGGCAAAGTCTACAAATATGATATACCATGGGGAGCGTCATTCCATAGATTGCTTTATTATTACACGTTGACTAAACCTATAGAATTTTGTCAAAATTAGTTCAAATTCAGATATAGTCCCCATATTGACGTCTAAGCGCTACACGGGGGAAAATCTTAATTTTTGATATGTTTGAATTGAAAGAAAATATACTTGGAAACGATTCTTTTAAATATTATATATTTGTTAACAAATAAATTGTATTCGAAAATCAAGAAATTTTGTTTGGAACGCTTATATTAATATATTAGAACATAATTATTTGCAAACTGACTTTCACAAATAAAATATATGTTTACACACAAACAAAGTTATTGTTTAAGAAGTTTTCCAAATATATTTCATTTAAAAAAGATTTTTAAAACTTTGCTGACTTATTCGAATTTTAGTTAGTTTTCCTAGTTTTCGTGTTAAACTTTGTAACTAAAAATGTCTTTTAATTTATAGATATTCCAATTCATCACTTTTTGTCAATCCATCAATGCAATTTATATTTACGAAAGATTTAAGTTTCAATTAAGTTTTACAAAAATATAAAATTTATAAAAAAATTGCTCTTTGAAAATCTGAAAAACAGAAAACTTGTCTTTATGTATATTAAGGCATTGATACATTGCCAAAATATTTAAAGAGAAATTAATCTTTGTTTCAGAAAAACTAGTTCCAAATAAAAAATATTAGAATGTGAACATATTTTGGTTTAAAACAATATCCTCCCAAACATATAATATTTGTTGCTGTCAAATATTATATATTTGGAGCGTACCCTAAACATATGTATACTTCAAGCCGAATATGTTTGGGACAATATACTACAGAAGCGATTTTTTTTCAGCGTGTATACATAAAGACCTTGTTTAACGTCCCGTCATTGTGGAATTTTGCAGAGATTATCTTTTGACCAAAAGAAGAATATTTCTGAATTTTAAGAAAATGACATAGATATATTTATTGATGTTCTGTTAAATATCTTCGGAAAAAATCCATGTAACACTGTGTATACTTCAGTACCGGCGTAGCAGCAAACAAAGCATACCGTACAATGTATACAAAAGCAAAGTCATAAATGGGGGAATTTCTATTGAATGGAGGAGCAGGAAAACAAGTTTACAACTGCACAGTCCGACCCTCCCTCAGCCCATCCAATACCACAATTGGAAAACCACGTTTGGCAGCGGTGGCGGTGATGATGCGAGACGACGCGCCACTGCGTCACCGCAAAATTAAAGTCGTCGTGTCTTTAATGTGTGCAATGGGCGCATGTGCAAATGTTTGTTGGCAAAATTTAATGAATGAACGCGTCTTTTGCGGTTGTGCTTCATTAGCACCACATGGAGTTAGTCCAGTATCTTTGCAATCATTACCCTCGCCAAAGCCACCGTCGCACAGTGGCTTATGGAAATCGATTTCCATAAGACAAATTCATTAACAATTGTTCTAGTAATTTTTTTTGAATTAATTAATATTTGTTATCGGAAATTTGGAAAAATCTTATTATTTTTGATTATTTTATTTGTAATATTATTAGACAAAATTTATTGATTACAATATAGATATTACACCACAAAACACATTCGATTATAATTTAGAGCTCAATACCAAAAATTATCCATTTTATGGGTGAAATTGAAAATAACTTAACAACAAATATGGTCCTTCGCAAAACGGACTAATGCATAGCAGAGCAAAATATAATATGCAAAATGAGCGCCGCAATTAGTTGAATTTATATGGAAAGATGATTTGACCCGAATTGTATGGAAATTCATACCAGATAGTAGATAGTGTTCATAATATCATTTGGGTTTTCAATATTGCAAAATACCAAAGTATCCCCTTGATTCTGAATTGTAATCGTTCTTTGGATATAACTCATATAGATTCGAGTATCTTTAAATAGGTAAACGTTATTAAATTTTGGACAATAGAAATCGATTATGAACCACTGTGCGTCGTGCTTTGTTGGTTGGATCGTTGGTTAGTTACGTGGAAAATGCAATTACTGGAAATTGCTGACAGATGTGTTAAATGGTATTTTGTAATATTTAAATACGGCTTTATGCGAATGTTCATATTTTATTTTGTGACAAATGACACCGAGCTTGATAAATGGAAGAGATAACATTATCTTACGGACAGTAGTGACTTGAAAGCGACTCGTACTTAGAAAACGATCAAATATATAGACTCACGTAACGCAAATACATACATTTCTCTGGATGTCAAGTAAAATTCGAAAAATTTTATATTAAATAGGAAAAACAAAAATTATTTCCGCCTAACCACAAGTATATCGCTCATTTGGAAAAAGAACGTAACACCTCAAAATTTTAAAGTTTCTAAGTGCTCATACGAAAATGTCCTTCTCTTCAAAATGTAAAGATTATTGATGGATATTTGGATTTATGTGGTAGGTAACTATATTTTATACACACTGAAAAAAATCGCTTCTGTAGTATATTGTCCCAAACATATTCGGCTTGAAACATATATATGTTTAGGCAGGGACGTATCCAGGATTTTGGTTCGGGGGGGCCCAACCTTTTTTTCCACAACAAAGATAAACAATTAAAAAATAGCGTTTATTGTGTAGGTAATGGAAGTTAATTTCCTTAGTTTTTTATTCCTAAATATAAATGTGTACTTTAGTACGAGATCAGTAAAACTTTTTATAATAAAATACCTAAGAGTTAAAAATGTAATCTTCGATTTTTTGAAAGAAATATATCAATTATTTCATCGATTTTGACTTCATCTTTGTATATAGACATCAAAGCCAGATAAGATAGCCTTTCTCCTTCCCTTCTGTTCCGGAGATAAGTTTTTATTATTCTTAACGTCGAGAAACTTCGCTCAGCAGATGCCGTTGTCACTTGTATTGTGGCTTGTATCTGCAATAGGGTAAAAACGCTGTGGAACATGTCCTCATCACAAACTGAAATAGCATCTAATGCATTTGATGGCTTATCATTCTTCTGCTTCCAATAATCAATCCATATACTTATTTCAGCTAAAACATATTTTGCTGAATTTTTTAAATCGTTTTTGTAAAAAAGTGTGACTTCTTCGAAATCTTCCTTTATTAGATTTACAACTCGTATCGGAACGATATTAAACAGACCTGTAATTATAGCTTCATGTTCGGAAAATCTATTATTTTAATGTGATATTACTTCGTCCGGATATGGTATGAACAATGTTGTCCTAAAATACGCCTTGGCATCTGAACCAGGAATATTAGCCCTATACTTTTGAGTGCCTACTCTTCTAGGTAATGCAGCTTATATTCCAAAACTTATTGCAAGTTATGTAGATTCTTCAAACAGTTTATCAAACTCCGCATCTGAATTTCTACGCATGTCACTTAATTTAGTCGTTGCCAATTTTATGATTTCGTAAGCCTTTATTATATCTAGGTTAATCGTTTGCAAATACCGTGATAATTTCTGTGTAATGGCCAAAACCGTACTACTTATTACCACACCCAATTTAAAGTCAAATTTACGTACAGGGTTGTGCAAACTCATTCCATCACTGCAACCTACATGTTAAAAAGGTAAATAGATAAGAAATCATAAATGTAATTTTAACTTAATTTTCGCCATATCTGGTACACCGGCCGACAAAAACAACATTTTTTTTGGGGTTTCTGTTTTAATGCATAGATTCTGATTGTAGACGTCAAAAAACGTCAAAATCTCCAATCCTAGCTTTTAAAGTTTGTTTTTGTAAATTTTACATCGATAATAAAGTTTTAAAGTTAAAACCTTACTAAATTAGCTATAACTTTTTAAATTATGCATCGTTTTTTATTCGGAATCGGCTCGTTTAATTCATGACCGAACAGATTTTCCGATAAAATCATAAAAATATAACATTTGTTAATTTTTAGATTGTTTTATGGGAGTTTTATTTTAAAAATATTAAAATTTTATCAAAAAATCACATTTTTTTTTGCAATATTTTATAATACTCGTATATCGTCGAAACCGCTGAACGGATGGAAAATGGTGTTATATGAAGTTGAAGGCTACTTAATATTTAATTCTTTAAAACTTTCCTCAACCAAATCGGTTAAATGGTTCTCGAGTTATGCCACTATATGTGGTTCAACCAGTAATTTCTATACATGTCACAGCTTATCGCGAGAATTTAAAGAGACAACCCTTAAGGCTAAGAAAAAAGAGAGGTTGAACCACATATTATGGCATAACTAGAGAACCATTCATCCGAATTGGTTCAGGTAAGCTTTACAAACTTCAAAATTAAGTAGCCTTCGACTTCGCATAATACAATTGTCCATCCGTTCAGCGGTTTCGACGATATCTTACAAAGTATTGTAAGAAATCATATTTGTTGAGAAAATTTTAATAATTTTTAAATAAAAGCCTCATAAAAACATCTAGAAACGCATAATTGTCACATTTTTGTGATTTTATCGTAAACTCTGAAAGGTTATGAATAAATTGAGACTATTCCGAAGAAAATGTATGAATAATTTAAAAAGTTTTAGCGAGGAAACCATGAATTTTTCTTATTTTTAGTTGTACTTTTACTGTTACCATTTTTTACGCTTTTGTATTGTTTTATTAACGGCCTTCCAAATATTTTTCTTTTTTTTGAGTGATTTATGCCTATGTTTAAAACATTCCCCCCCCCCCCCCCTCTGGATACGTCCCTGCGTTTAGGGTACACTCCAAACATAATATTTTTGATACACACAAAAATTATATATTTGGGAGGATGTTGTTCTAAATAAATCTGTGTTCACATCCCAATATGTGTTTATTTTGGACTATTTTTTCCGAAACAAATATTTGGTTGAATTTAAGTATTCAGAAAATAAGTTGAGTTAAATTTTTAAGTAATTCAAAGTAAATTTTTTAGAAATTTTTCATGTCGTAAGAATATTAAATAATAATAATTGAAATCGTATAATCTTGGATCGAAATCTATTACTTGGAGGATTGAAAACTAATGATGGCTTGGAATACTCAGAAATTTTAAATTATTAATTTAAAACAGAATTTTATGCTGCATTTCGTATCATAACTGGGAGGTTGAATGCTAAACCTAAATTCGAAAAATTCAACAAAAGTTTCGAAAATATTTTTTAAATAAAATATATTTGGAGAAATTCCTAAACAATAATTTTATTTGTTTTCAAACACATATTTTATTTGAGAAATTTAGTTTGCAAATATTATATGTTGTAACATATTAATATACGAGTTCCAAATATATTTTATTGATTATCAAATACAATTGATTTGCTCAGAAATATATAATATTTAAAACTTTGTGTTCCAAATATATTTTCTTTCGATTCAAACATATCAGAAAAGGCGATTTTGCCCCGAGTAAACATAGAAATTGATTTTGTCCCATTCGCTTATCAGGTTCATCTTCTATAGGCTACACAAATCGTGAATAGGCGGAATTTCCGATTTTGAGTTGTGACGCTCTTTTTCTAAATGGGCGATATGATCAAAATTATTTTGTAGTATGTTGACTTAGTTCGGCAAAATACAGGTTTGGTTAGCTCGTAGTTCTTGTTAAATTCAATTTACTGCTTCCATAAGTATTTCAGCTGATTTAAGTTAAAGACATACACTATTGCTACTGAACTCTGAAGATGATAGAGTGGTGTCTGTCGAAACTGCTGTCAATTCTACCAAGCAATTAAAACTCTCTACCAATTTTTGTATTTGTTTCTATTACTTTTTTGCAATAGACAGAAAGTAACTGAAACATATGGTCTTAAACCAAAATAAATTCTGACTGAATAACAAAAACACAGACCAACAATAAATAACAACAACACATTTTTTAATATAACACTAGGAAAAATAAAAACAATTACCATTAACCAAACATTTAGATCAAGCGATCCACCTAAAATTTGTCAGATGATACTTTATTTAGCTGAGTGCTGACCTTAGGGTCATTTGATCTCCATATATTTGGTAGGAGGGGAACGCCCCAAGAGGGTGCTCTGTCTCCTCTGCTAAGGAATATCTCTGAGAACAGTATTCTGATTTCTATGAAAAATTTGGGAAGACGCGCCATCTGTACGTCATGACGTGGCAATAGCGGTTAAGGGAAGTGTCCGAGTTATCTTAGATACTTTCTACAACAGAAATTTCTCATAGTCTATATAACTAAAGATATAGACTTCTGGAAAACGGCAAAATTCAATTAAGTTAGCGGTAAGCTTTCGCCGAATACTTATGTACGATTATTCGTTTTGACATAGATACGAAAATGTTGAGAAAAATATAACTTATGTACATGATTAAATAGAAGAGACTCGGAATAAATAATATAGGTTTAGGTTTAGGTTAGGGTGGCAGCCGTATTTTTTTACAAGCTCACATAGACCAGTTTAGGTCCCTAGTGTTACCACGGGCTGAAATGCCCCTCATCGAAACCAACCTGTTAGATATATAAATTTATCGATAGTACGAATATCAGTACTAGAAAGATCTGTTAGGCTGCTTAAAAAGGCCGACCCCAGTATGTCCAGTCGTCGTTTACTCAAAGCGGGACAGTCGCAAAGCAAGTGCTCAATGCTCTCCACTTCTTCCTCATCTCCACAGCTTCGGCAGAAGTCATTGGAGTCAATACCCAATCTTTTGGCGTGTTCGCCGATCAAGCAGTGTCCCGTCAGAACCTGTACTAACGTAGACAATCGTTTCCTCTCTAGTGCGAGAAGATATTTTGACCTTCTCAGGTCATACCATATTGCCATTATTTCGGCTTGATAGACACTGCAGGTATCTGGTAGTCTGTGAGCTATATCCAGACTAAGTTCTTCACAGTGTACTCCGAAGCCAACCTTTTCATCAAGCTTCGAACCATCCGTGTAAAAGTGGAGATGGTTTCTATTACCTGGTATTCTGCCGACCCATTCGTCTCTGGCGGGAATCATAGTGATGTAATTTCTCTCGAAGGTGTACACAGTTGGTATATAGTCCACTCGGTCGGTTACCATAGCACTACACTTTGATATCCTCATGTGACCATAGTTCTTGTACCTCCACAGTGATAGGCAGTTTAATCTTATTGCCGCTTTGGTTGCAACTTCTCTCGCCACAATATTAATCGGCAGTATATGGAGTAGGGCTTGTAGAGACTCGGTCGCTGTAGTCCTTAAGGCTCCGCTTATGCTCAGGCAGGCAGTTCTCTGAACCTTTGTTAGTAGGTTGGTAATGGTTAGTTTGTCAGTTGCCGTCCACCATACCACAATACCGTATAACAGTATTGGACGAACTACTGCTATATATATCCAGTGGACGATTTTAGGAGAGAGTCCCCACCGCGACCCTACAGCCTTTTTGCAGGAATATAAGGCGACGTTGGCCTTCCTTACACGTTCCAATACGTTAAGTCTAAATAACATTTTCCTATCTATAATTATTCCTAAAAATTTTGCACTTTCAGAAAAGACTAGATCTGTTCCATTTATCCGAGGTGGAGGGTCCACATGTGGGACATTATTCATCCTAGTTAAGAGAACCAATTCTGTCTTGTTGGGGTTAACGCCCAAACCGCTGCTTCTGGCCCATCTAACCAACTTGTTCAGAGCCACCTGTAGGATGTCTCTGAGGACGTTTACGAATTTGCCACTCACTGCATATGCCACGACCTTGCAGCCACAACGTTCTAGATCTAGCAGGATTTCATTCACCGCTAGGTTCCAAATTAGTGGAGACAGTACTCCTCCTTGCGGGGTCCCTCTGTTTACATACCTTGTTAGAGTTGTGGACCCTAGACATGCTGTTATGCGTCTTCTGGTGAGCAGACTTTGAATTAGTCTAATCAAACTATTGTTAACTTTTAGATGTGAGAGTGCCGCAATTACCGCATCTGAGTGAATGTTGTTAAAAGCCCCTTCTATGTCAAGAAATGCCACCATGGTGAATTCCTTGAAATGCAGGGACGATTCGATAGTGCTCACAAGTTCGTGCAGGGCTGATTCTGTAGACTTGCCCTTATTGTAGGCATGTTGGTTCCCCGACAGGAGTTTTGTATCCAGGTTTTCCCTAATGAAATGATCTAAAAGTCTTTCCAGACCTTTCAATGGGAAGGAGGATAGGCTAATTGGTCTGAAGTCTTTTGGCCTAGTGTGTGATATCTTTCCCGCTTTAGGTATGAATACCACTTTGGTATCCCTCCACCGATTAGGGACGTATGAAAGCCTGATACAGCCTACATAAATTTTCTCCAGCCAGGGGATAATGTACATTAACATTTTCTGCATTTCTGCTGGAGTGATGCCATCTGGTCCAGGTGACTTGAAGGGCTCAAAGCTGTTAATAGCCCAGCTTATTCTGGATCTCTCAGTCAAGAAGCTAGCGACGCTCGCCGTCCACTCGCACTCTTGTTGGTCCTGCTGATCCTCGGGTTCTGTTACAGAGTTGCCCGGGAAATGTGTGTCGAGCAGTACATTTAGCGACTGCTCGCTGTTTTTGGTCCAGTTATTTGCCTCATCCTGTAAATATCCCACTGTACAGGGTGAAGCAGATAATATCTTCCTCAGCCTAGCGGCGTCGGAGACCTTTTCCACTTCACCACAGAAGGTATACCAAGAGCGCCTTTGCGCCTTTCTAAGCTCCTTCTTATAGATCTTGAGTTGCTCTTTATAGGCATCCCAATCATTAGCGACCCCAGTAGATTTAGCCTTATTGAATAGCTTGTTGCAGGTCTTTTTCATAGCCGTTAGCTCAAAAGTCCACCATTGGGGTTTAGTTTTACCCTTGTACCTTGTTTTCGGACAGGCTTCTTCAAGGGAACTATTGAATGATGTGGTGATATGATCGACCAGATTATCCAGACCGGCTTTGTCATTCGGTTCGTACAGAAGTTTAGAGTTGAGGACTTTCTTGAAATTCTTCTCATACAGGTGCCACTTTGTCTTCCTTACATTTCTGTGGACGGCAGGTTTAGGCGCTTTTTCCGCGAGTTTGAACTCAATATAATGGTGATCTGAGAATGAGTGGTCGTCCAGTACATTCCACCCAATAATTTTGTCTGACAGCCGGTCAGTAGCAAACGTTACGTCGAGTACTTCCTGTCTGTCTTTAATTGTAAAGGTCGGTTTATTACCTATGTTACAAATACTAAGGTTGGTAGTTAGAATAAAGTCAAGAAGCGAGTCACCCCTATTGTTTATATCCGTACTACCCCAGATAGTATGATGAGCGTTCGTGTCTGCGCCAATAATCAGCTCGATCTCGTCAGACGTTGCTTCTTCCACTACTTCCCTGAATAGAGCAGTCGGTACTACAGATTCATAAGGCAAGTAGCTGGAGACCACCCAATATATGCGTTTACCGATCTCCAGGCTAGCAGCTGTTTGGTCTTTACCACTTAAATTAGTCAGGAGAAAGATACTTAGATCTTTCCTGGCCAAAATGCAGGTTCTTGGAGTGCCTTCACAGTTGCTTGTGGCCAACTTTAAAGTTGGGTGTCCTAATACCGCACACCCTTCCTCCCACTACGTAGGGCTCCTGTATCAGGACGATGTCTATAGCAATAGAGCCGCTGAGGCTGCTTTAGCGTGATGGAGGTTAATCTGTAGAATTCTTACCATCATTGGTAATTGACAGATTAACATCCACCCCGACAAGGGTGTTATCGAACTCTTCGTCCGTATCGTCGAGAAGCATGTCCCCGCCAGATGCGTCAAAGAGTCCGGAGACTCCCCTCAGCCTCTCTGTGTCCGAAGTAGAGCTTTTGTCCTCAGAGAAGGACGTTACAGATCTTCTGTTAGATTTGGAGTCACCAGAAATAATAGGCGTGGGTACCTCCGCACTTCCAGGAAGTGCCACGGTGGACGACTCACCTTCTGCAGTGGGAGCTATATCCTGCTTGTATATCTTCAAGACTATAGTCTCGAAGCCATATTGTAGGGTTGCACTCGCACTTTGTATATGGGAGGTGGATTCAGCGTTTAGGATAAGATTGACCTGCCGCTTTTTACCATCCGCCTCACCCACCTTGCTGATTCTCCAATTATGGGCCGGCAGACCAGGATTGGAATCTTTTATTATTTCTAAGATGTCAGCCGGGTTGGAGGGCTCTTCTGTAACCCAGGTGATGGCTCTAGGGTGACTAGGGATGCTGTTTTTTTCGACAACATCCAACTGGGCACCCGGCCACACCTCACCCGCTCGACTCAGAGCAGCTTTATACAGGTCTACTGATCTGGCATCACCGAAATATAAGAGCTTTACTCTCCCCTGATGCCATCCTGCATCGTTGCAGATTGGTGGTTTGCCCGGCATTTCTCTACGGACATCGAGGTAATGAGCCATAATGGCTGATTGTACATGACTCCATTTGTCCTTGAGGATGGATCCATCCTCACTACTTCTGTCTATAACAGCCATCACTAGACTCTCCTTCGCCACTTCATTGAAGGGCTTGGTGAGTGTCCTGTTGATGGTGACATTAGGGCCTCTTGCCTTTTTCGAAGGCAGGGGTTCATCAGGTGATCTGATTCGTTTTACTTTATTAGCCGTTAAGACAGCTGAATTTGTGGCTCTTTCAGCCGACTCATTGGCCTTAGAAGCATCTATGACGCCTTTAGCCCAGGTAAGTGACTCTTTTTGTTTTTCGGTAAGAGCCGAAACCTCAACAGCCTCCAACTTCGTCAAAACTCTGAGCGCTACACGATGCTCATTGTGCTTCCGTTTTGACGGTCGGACATGACGTTTACCCCTCACCGCACCACCTGTTGTGAGTACTTGGGGGAGATTTTCACCATTTTTGGTGTGGTCGGCTTCGGCCAAGACCAACGGACGGACAGTCGGACGATTGGGGAACCGCGCTCCATCGGAACACGAAGGCATCCCCGTCAAGAGAATTTATTTTTATTTTGTCTGTATTAGACCGTAATAGGTAGTACGATGTAGGCCTTACAGACTTTGTACAGATTTTTGCTATTGCGTAATAGGTACTGGTAACTATCCGCTATGTGATAAACACGTCCGTTCACTGCGAATGATCAGCAACGAATGATAATATAAACGAAATAAAATATAAACTTCTTTTAAATATTAAATAAATTTGTACTTTCTAAAAAATATGTTAAAGTGTAGCGTTGTGTCTGTACGATTATGCGTTTGAGCCACTGTATGTGGCTATATCCAAATTTCAACCGATTATCCCCAAATTAGGCAGAATTCGTCCCCAAATTAAGAAACTTCTTTCTGTCAAATATTGGAATGATCGGAAGTAATTTACAACTTCTAAGCGCTTTTATACCTAATTGGGAGGAACATATGGGGCTATATCTATGTCTGAACCGATTTTCCCGTAGTTGGCAGTGTTTTAGTATAATAAGAAACGCCTGTCACCAAATACATATACATAAAATAACAGCACTCTCGCTAACAAATTGTGCAAGACACCTCAATTTCAAAATGTTGCTTACATGGGCGGAGCCACGCCCTTAGTCTGATCCCGCTCATTTTTGAACTAATCACGTAGACTGCCACCAGATACATATAAACAGAATTACAGTACTATCACTACTAAATTGTGCAAGATAGCTCAAGTTTGGGTTAAATGGGCGGGGCCTCGCCCTTTGGTCTGATCCCGCTCATTTTTAGACCAACCACGTAGGCTTCCACCAGACACATATACACAGATTGTGCAAGATACCAAAATTTCAAAAGGTTGCTTATATGAGCGAGGCCACGCCCATTGATCCGATTCCTCCCATTTTTGGACCGATCACGTAGACTACCACCAGATACATATGTACAAAATTACATCACTCTCGCTAACAAATTGTGAAAGATATCTCAATTTCGAGATTTGACTTATATGGGCGGGGTCACGCCCATTTGTCCGATCCTGCCCATTTTTAAACCAATCACGTAGACTACCACCAGATACATATGCACAAAATTACAGCACTCTCTCTAACAAATTGTGCAGGATATCTCAATTTCAAAACCGGTCCGAACCCGCTCATTTTTTGGACCAGATATCTCAATTTCAAAATTTGGCATATATGGGCTGGGCCACGCCCATTAGTCCGATCCCGCATATTTTTGGACCAAACACGTAGACTGCTACCAGATACATGTACACAAAATTACAGCACTGCAAATTCACATAATGCATACACACAAAATTGTTAGCACTCTATCAAAAAAATATTCTCAATATCAAAGTTTGACCCATATGGGCGGGTCCACGCCCACTTGATATATCGAAAATTCAAGTACCCTATTTTCAGCACCCCCTACACATGCTCATTCTGTGATAATCTCAAGAAGATCGGTCCAGCCGTTTAGACGTCTATACGGTACAAACAAACAAACACACATTCTTTTTATATATATAGATGGGGGCTATATCTAAATCTGAACAGATTTCCCCCAAATTTGGCAGTGTTAATTCATGTAGTAAGAAAACTCTTTCTTCCTAATTTCGTACTGATCGGATATAAAACAAGTAAGAAAGTTTCAGTCGGGTAAGCCGACTAAGGTATACATGTAATGAGTAATGTAATATTACACGAATTATTATGACAATTAGTGTGGGAGGGGGGGGGGTTGGGGTTTAACTCCTAATACTCCTATTTTTCGCTGAACAGTAGATACTTTAAATACATTGCACTGTGCCGAAAGCGTTTATGTGCACTGGTACAATAACATTTTGAGTGGGAGGTACAAAATGGGGCATGGCAATAACACCCATTTTTCAGTTAACTGTAGGTACTACAAAACCATTACACTGCAAAATTTCAAGTTTCAACAACGCCCACTTTTTACTGGCCTCTAGGTACTATAAAAGCATTACACTGTACAAAATTTCAAGTATTTGTATGAAGTGATATTAAAGTTATAAGCAATTCAATTTGGATGCAAAATGGTCCATTTGTGTGTGAGGTACAAAAGGGGGCAAAGCCACTTCGCCCATTTTTCACGAGGTAATATCGACTAATAAACTTATACGAGTACTATGTGTGGAATTTCAGAAGATTCGAATAATTAGTATAGAAGTTATTAAATAATCAATATTTCACCAAATGTTTACCCTTTGTGTGGGAGGTACCAGAAGGAGTGGACCAATATGGCCCATCTTCGAACTTAGCCGGTGATAGAAAAAACCAGTAAGGAAAGGCTAAAGTCGGGCGGGGCCGACTATTCAATACCCTACACCACTCTCGTAATATTGAAGAACTCGGATATATAAATTTTGTAATTCATGTATAAATTGTTTACATAAATTTACTTTTGGGACATTTTATACTTAAATAATACCCTGTACCACAGTGTGGTGTAGGGTATAAAAACGATTGGATCTAAAGAGCAAAATCGGACGAAACATATATATGGGAGCTATAGCTAAATCTTAACCGATTTTCTTCAAATTCGGTAGTGTTGGTTCATGGATCAAGAAACTCTACCATTCTAAAGTTCAAAAGGATTGGATGTAAAATACAGCTTCTTCAGGACTAAAGAGCAAAATCGGACGAAACATATATATGGGAGCTATAGCTAAATCTTAACCGATTTTCTTCAAGTTCAGCAATGTTGGTTCATGGATCAGGAAACTCTACCATTCTAAATTTCAAAACAATTGGATGTAAAATACAGTTTCTATAGGACTAAAGGGCCAAATCGGACGAAAGATATATATGGGAGCTATATCTAAATCTGAACCGATTTCAACCAAATTCAATAGCAATCTTAACAGCTGCGAAATACTCTAAACTGCAAAATTTCAGAACGATCGGAGTGAAATTGCGACCTGTAGTCGACGAACAACTTTATATGGACAGACGGACGGACGGACGGACATGGTTAAATCGACTCAGCTAGTGATTCTGAGTCGATCGGTATACTTTAAGGTGGGGCTAGCTGTGTTATTTTCAGGTGTTACAAACATCTGCCGTGAAACAAACTTATAATACCCTGTACCACAGTGTGGTGTAGGGTATAAATATTATCGCATACCAAATTTGAAGTCCATCGGTTACTTCTTTCGGTTACTTCTTTCGAGGCAGACGGGCGGACATTGTTCATTCGACTTCAAATGACCCAAAACTAATATCCGCCGAACATAATTAGGGTCTTAGATCACTCCTTCGATGTGTTACACTTTCGGGCCGTAGGAAATGATATATACCCTCGTATCACTAAAGTGAGGGTATAATAAGGATTCTACAGCGCTTACATATCAAATCGGGGGTAACATATCTATGGGGGCTATATCTAAATCTGAACCGATTTTCCTCAAATTTTGTATTATCTCTAAGTGTATCAAGAGACTTCTCTCTGACAATTTTTAAACAGATCGGTTAAAAATGTTGCTCATACGGTGCATACATGTCAAATCGGATGTACATGTATATTAGAGTTTCCCAGGCTATAAACACTTACAATTCGGTACAAAATCAATTCAACGATCTGGCATCTCCTACCAGTGATACCATATTACATTACTCACAAAGTGCTACAAACCAAAAGTGTAACACATCGAAGGAGTGACCTAAGACCAGGAGTATGGTCGGCGAATATCCGTTTTGGGTCATTTTAAGTCGAATGAGAAATGTCCGTCCGTCTGTCTGTCTGCTGGCTGGTGCGCACGATTACTCTCGAAAGGAGTAACCGATTGACATCAAATTTGGTATGTGGTAATATTTACTTCTATCTCCGGCTAAGTTCGAAGATGGCCATATTGGTCCACTCCTTCTAGTACCTCCCCCACAAAGGGTTAACATTTAGTGAAATATTGATTATTTAATAACTGTTGTACTACTTATTTGAATCCTCTGAAATTATACATATAGTATTAGTTTATTAATCACTATTACGTGGAGAAAAATGGGCGAAGTTGCCACGCTCCTTTTGCTACCTCCCACACAAATGGACCATTTTGTACCAAAAGTTACCAGCTTATAACTTTAATACCAGTACATACAAATACTTGAAATTTTTTACAGGGTAATGCTTTTATAGTACCTAGAGTCCAGAGAATGATGGGCTTTATTGGCCCGCCCGTTTTGGTACCTCCCTCACAAATGGACCTATTTGTTCCAAAATTTAACAGCTTTTAACTTTAATACCAGTGCATACAAATACTTGAAATTTCGTACAGTGCAATGCTTTTATAGTACCTAGAGTCTAGAGAAAAGTGGATGTAATTGGCACGCCCCTTTTGGTACCTCTCACACAAATGGACCATTTTGTACCAAAAGTAAACAGCTTTTATCTTTAATACCAGTAAATACTGTACAGTTATTAAAAGCAATTTAAAGTGATAATAATTTAAATAAAACAAAAAATTAATAAATTTACTATTTTTTTTGAGACTCAAGATGAGGGGATTCATTAGTCGTTTTACCCGACTGAACTTTCTTACTTGTTACTTATGTCATTTAATACAAAATTTCTAGAGCTGATGATGGCAAGCAAAAATCGACATTTCTTAGTTTGTGTCCGAGAAGCACACATGTACCATTAATTCGACCTCTGCGGAGCAGTAGTATCATAACCAAAAATGATACTCATCTAATGTCTAAATCATATGCTGCCACTTATTTGGGTGTGAGAACATTTACCTTCCCTCTGTTAGGCTGGACAAATTTTATTGTAAATCAAATTGTTTCAAATTTCAAATTGCATTTTCTTCTAAATGCATTATCAGAGGACACATTTTCTTAAAGTGATTTATAAGATAATGTCGAAGGAGCTACGTATGAAAAATATATTGCACGTCTCTTTTGTCCCTCAATTTTAATCCATCTATTCCTCTTTTTGGCCAGTTTTTCTATACCATCTAAGTGACCTAGCCGTCCCGCTCTCACTGTTGTTAAAATCTTTATTTATCTTCATTAATTTAAGGGTATCGGTATGAAACAAATTGCATGAGTTTGTAACAAACTTCTGTCGATGTTGTGTTTACTTTGCATATTTTTACAAATATCTCCAAACTCTGTATTAGTCGGAAGACGTGCATTTTCTCAATAAATAATGCACTCACGAATATTGCAAAAAAAACTTTTAACAATACATAGTCTCATTTTAGAACTGCGTAATTCCACTGCCATGTTTACTGAATGAAACTGTGCGTCTACTAAAATACAAACAAGACTTAACAAGCACACCAATGTCTAGGCTCCCTCGCGCCTTAGTCGTCACGGGTTATCGTGGATCACAGAGCATGCAAATTTTCTTTACAATTGTTTTAACATCATTCTAACAAAATTAGAGGGTATGCGTTGAAAAAAATAACTGTTATTTTTTGGGACTTCCTAATGTTCAGGGTTTTCCAATAAGAGTGATATGATGTCTTTGAAAAAAAACACTTATTGTTAGGGAAATTCAAAAGTATTTGCTTAGTGTGAAGTACAATCGATACAATTAAGTTCTAAATAAATCGTCATTCAAATGGCCTCCACGACTTCTTCTGCAGGAACGAATTCGATGAACCCAATTTTCGAGCACTTTTTCCACTAAATCAAGTCGTATGTCATGAATGGAACGTTCAATATTGACCTGTAAAGCTTGAAGAGGTTAGGTTGAGGAGAGGAGACGTTTAAACGTCTCATACACTTAAGCCAGTGGTTCGGCCTGTTGTGCGCTGCTTATTTATGATCTTTTTATACCTTATCGTTTTTTTACAGTTCTTTACAGTTCTTTTACAGTCCAACACAGTTCTGGATCTGACCCTTTCCGATGTTATTGCTTTAATCGCCATTTGGCTATCTGTGAAGATGTTGGCATATTTAGGCTTTGTCGTGTTACTGAGCCAGTTCACACACTCCGTGATTGCTCGAACTTCTGCTTGAAATACCGTGTTATGGTCAGGGAGGCGGAAGTGAAGTTCGACTTCTGGTTCATCAATACGACCAACATCTGTGGGCCTTTGTAACTCTTTCTTCAAGATGATCTTTCCAGTACAGCTTCTGATCCAAGTTTACTCCCAAGTATTTTACCTTTTTATACCCTACACCACACTGTGGTACAAGGTATTATAAGTTTGTTTCACGGCAGATGTTTCTAACACCTGAAAATAACACAGCTAGACCCACCTTAAAGTATACCGATCGACTCAGAATCACTAGCTGAGTCGATTTAACGATGTCCGTCCGTCTGTCCATGTAAAGTTGTTCGTCGACTACAGGTCGCAATTTCACTCCGATCGTTCTGAAATTTTGCAGTTTAGAGTATTTCGCGGCTGTTAAGATCGCTATTGAATTTGGTTGAAATCGGTTCAGATTTAGATATAGCTCCCATATATATCTTTCGTCCGATTTGGCCCTTTAGTCCTATAGAAGCTGTATTTTACATCCAATCGTTTTGAAATTTAGAATGGTAGAGTTTCTTGATCCATGAACCAACATTGCCGAATTTGAAGAAAATCGGCTAAGACTTAGCTATAGCTCCCATATATATGTTTCGTCCGATTTGGCCCTTTAGTCCTATAGAAGCTGTATTTTACATCCGATCGTTTTGAAATTTAGAATGGTAGAGTTTCTTGATCCATGAACCAACATTGCCGAATTTGAAGAAAATCGGTTAAGATTTAGCTATAGCTCCCATATATATGTTTCGTCCGATTTTGCTCTTTAGTCCTGTAGAAGCTGTATTTTACATCCAATCATTTTGAAATTTAGAATGGTAGAGTTTCTTGATCCATGAACCATGATCCATGATGGAACAGTGTGTACACCACCTTAGGGAATATTGCATTCCCCGATGACCAAAACTGTCTATGGGGGTGTTTCCCCTAAAACAAAAAAACAACTATGGAAAGTAGGAAAAGTGGAAATAAAGTTACGGTGCAGGGAGTAATAACCCCAGTACCGGCGGCAATTGTTGATGTGCTCCCTAGTCACGTGTCGTCGTTATCCCAAAATAGCGAGCCAAAACCTTTTCAAAGTCTCCTACAGGTGTGGCTGCCTTGGCACCTGTAGTCGTAGTAAGTGTAACAAGCGCAACCAATCCTCCTACAGGTGTGGGTGCCTTGGCGCCTGTAGTCGCAGACAATGCAACAAGCGCACATATAGCCATTGGCAAAAATACGGAGAAGGAAGAGGAGGAACCACGGGAGAGTATAAACTGGGCCCAGCCTTCTAGTACAGGTAGGGAATCCGATTCCGACTCCGACTCAAACGAACACGTTAACATTACTGTTTTAGCTAACTCCAAAGACATCGAGGTCAGCAAGATGGTAGAAGAAGTCAACGCGTGCATGGCACAGCTCACGACAAAAAAGAAGAAGCTATCAGGGGCACAACGACGAAAGTTGAAGAAGTTGAACCGAAGCAGCAAACAGGCCACAGTGCAGGATGCTCCAAAGGAGCTATCTGAAACTCCATCCACCTCTGCGGAAGCAGGAAAGAGGATCAGATCTCCAGAAGAGCAGAACACTGCGAAACCGCCGAAAAAGAAAAAGAGCTCCCCGCTTTCAAGTAAATTGGAGAGAGTAAGTCAAGCCCCTCACGAAGGAGACTCCAGTCTGTATCCTGGTGGAGAGGGCGGCGACAAAGTCGATCCAACTACAAAGGAACCGAGCGCAACCACGGAATCCTCCGTAAAGTTTAGTACATCTAAAAAGATGTCACGATCTTTACGGAAGAGGAAGTTGGTTGACGAAAAAGGTAAGAAGCCACCATCTTATGCCAAAGTAGCCAGAAAGCAATATAGAGACGAGCTCTGCTACGCAGTGATCGACATCAACAGAGCATCTGGCAAAATCCCCACTGACCAACACAACAACGTTGAAGACTTGGTGAATAATAAAATTGTGGAGCACGCTCTCAACTCCGACGACGGGCCCCCAATTCAAATAATGAGCAGCGAGTTCAAAGGGGACACATTGAGGATGAATTTCGCGTCACCAGAATGTATAGAGACCCCCAAAGAGCTTGTGGATAGTATCCCCTCTCCCTGGGAAGGCGCTAAGCTGAAACTGGTGAGGAGGAAGGACATCCCTCAGCTCATAAAAGCAACAGTACACGTCAAAGGATGGGGCAGCAATTTCACATCAGAACGCATGCTCAAACTCTTTGGCCAGCAAAACAAGGGACTGGACGTGAAGAGGTGGGAAGTCTTCCACAGAGAGAATGATCGTGATGGCACTCTCCTTGTGGTGGGTTTGGATCGGCTCTCCATGGCCAGCCTGGTCAAGACGAAGGGTATGGCGTTCTATGTGAACAAAGCAGTCTTCTTCAAAATTGGTAAGGCTTTGGTTGGCGCTGAAAACCGGAAAAATGAGCCCATAAATAATAAAGGCAGCGATGAATATAAGCGCCCACTGCAGCCAAAAAATGATGAGGGAGCCGAATCTACAATCGCTGACTCCCAAGAAGACCGGTTACTGGAGGACCAATGATTGAAGTCATCCAGATAAACCTCCATCGGAGCGAGGCGGCAACCAACGCTTTGATGGAAATAATAAATAAAGGTAAGACTCATATTGCTCTAATCCAAGAACCATGGACGATTCGAAACAAGGTTACTGGCTTAAACCACGTTAATTACCAACTGTTTTATGCAAATACAGGAACTAGACCAAGGACTTGTCACAAAAATTTATGTTATCTTTTTTCTCCAGAGTTGTCAACATCGGATGCTACAGTACTGAAACAATGGAATGGAAGTGTATACCTAGCATCAGTATATCTGCCTTTCGATTCACCGACATTACCACCTACGTCGGAACTACAACGCTTGGTGAGGAAAGTCAAACAAACAGGTAACGAAGTACTAGTAGGTTGCGATGCTAACTCTCACTACGTCGCGTGGGGTAGTACTAACATTAATAAACGGGGCCAGGACCTAGTAGAATTCTTGAATACTAACGACCTAATAACACTTAACATAGGTAACACGGCTACCTTCGTTAATAGAATAAGGGAAGAAGTATTAGATATAACAATATGTTCAGAAAATCTAATAGACGTGATACAGGAATGGAGGGTCTCTAAAGAACATTCTTTTTCTGATCATCGTTACATAAGGTTTAAGATAGCACGGCCACCGCCGAACCCAATAAGTTTCAGAAATAAGGCCAAAACTAAATGGACAAAATTCGGGAAGCTAATTAGAGAAAGACTAGGGCATGGACTTTTTGAGTGCCTAAGTGTTGAGGATATTGACACTAATGTTGATTACATTACGGATGTATTAGTAAGGTCTTTCGAAGACAGCTGTCCGCTTCGAGAAAGGAAATCAGCCCAAGAGAAGCCTTGGATGACCGGGGAGATTCGCAACATTGGGAAAGAGGTAAAAAATAACCAGTATACTGGGACGACTACCATAGAAGACTCAGAGAATATAACAAAATCACAAGAACAGCAAAACGAAACTCCTGGAAGCTATTCTGCGAACAGGTCGATAGCGTTAACGATGTTTCTAAAATTAAAAAGTTCCTCTCAAAAACCCATACCCAAACCGAAACAATGGTAGACGATATGGGCAGAAGAGTGGACTCAACCGAAGAGATGGTAAGACTTTTGATGAACACCCATTTTCCGCAAGGTACGACGGGCCAGACTGAGATACCGAACTACAGTGAAAATGAGGAACAACTAAGTTATATCATTACAGACCATATGGTCAAAGAAGCCGTAAGAAGCTTTTCACCATTTAAGGCACCAGGACCTGATGGAATATTTCCGGCACTACTACAGATGGAGGTGGATTACATATCAACTCATCTAGCCGCAATTTTCACAGCATGTCTAAAATTCGCATACACACCGAAAGCCTGGCAGGAGGCAAGGGTAGTTTTCATACCTAAACCCGGCAAGGCAAGTTATGCAACACCTAAGGCTTATACACCAATAAGCCTAACATCGTTCTTACTCAAAACCATGGAGGGTATAGTGGATACCATGATTAAAAGTAAGATACCAGGCGAAATGCTAAAATTTAGACAACATGCCTATGTTAAAGGGCGATCGGTGGATACCGCCCTACACGATGTAGTACACAACATAGAAGAATCCTTCAATGGAAAGATGTATACACTTGCGGTATGTATAGACATTGAAGGGGCGTTCAATAATGGTCGGACCGACACACTCATCCAATCCTTAGACCAGTTTCAGGTGGACCGGGCTCTCCGAGACTGGATAAGCCACATGCTAAGGAATAGATGGATAAATTGTGGGTCCCACGACATAAATAACACCACAGGGCGGTATATTATCACCACTCCTATGGGTCACTACTATAAATAGTCTCCTAAGGATACTAACGGATGAAGGACTTAAACCAGTCTGTTATGCAGATGACGTTATAATACTTCTGAGGGGGAACAATCCTAATCAACTTTGTAGAAGGGCCGAAACGGCTCTAAAAATTGCATATGACTCGGCTCGACCGAGAGGCCTAAATGTAAACCCAGAAAAGACAGAGATATGTCTGTTCACAAGGAAAACGAAGATTGGTCAGTATGATGACCCACATTTCCTAAACAAAACAATTCCAGTTTCCAACAGGGTTAAATACTTAGGTGTTATCCTGGACAGGAAACTAAATTGGAAGTGCCACATAGAAGAACGAGCAAACAAGGCTCACATATGCTGGGCACTATGTAGAAGAGCCATTAGCTCAAAATGGGGCCTTAATCCAAGTATGACACAATGGCTCTACAAGAGCGTAATCAGACCTATTTTGACTTACGCATCAGTAGTGTGGTGGACATCAATGAAGAATAAGTGCAACATAATGATATTACAAAAGGTCCAACGAATGTGTTGTCTCGGCATAAGCGGGACAATGAGGACCACATCCAGTAGGGCATTGGACACGATCTTGAATATCCAACCAATAGAAATACAGATTAGATATGAAGCTGCCCTCACGGCGACGAGGCTCAAAGTGATGGGCGAATGGATCGAAAGCGATCACGTGTCATATCATCAAAAGATAGCTGAGGTAGTGACGGTGGATTTAACTGACATATCATCAGTATCCGACAGAATACCTGAAAGATCAATGGTTGCTGAGTGTGAGACCATGATACCAGACAGACAATCCTGGATTGATGGAACCGTAGTACAGACAACATCTGGAAATTGCTGTTATACAGATGGATCGAAACTAGGGGAGAGAACGGGGCTAGGACTTTACATCGAAGAACCGGAAACCGAACTCTTATTCCGTCTGCCAGACCATAACACAGTCCTGCAGGCGGAAGTCCGAGCAATTACAGAATGTGTGAGCTGGCTTGGGACTAACACAAGACCAACAAAAGTGAATATTTTCACAGATAGCCAAATGGCTATTAGGGCGATAACGTCTAGAACGGTGAGGTCGAGGACCGTTTTAGATTGTAAAATTGCGATTAACGCCTACTCCGAATACGGCACTATATGCATCATATGGGTGCCTGGCCATTGCGGAGTAAGGGGTAACGAGAAAGCAAACGCCTTGGCATCTAGAGCCAGAGACTTGCAAACAACAACATTAGAGAACGCAAAACCCTTCAGAGCTATGCGTTCTGAACTACAAATATGGGCGAAGAACGCCCATATCACGCTATGGAATAGTGAAAACGTTGGGAAGACAACGAAGGTCTTGTGGGGTGACCCAAACGAGGACAAGGCCAACACCTTACTGAGATTGAGCAAGGTAGAAATTAGTAAGATCATGGGCGTCCTTACAGGACACACATGCTTACAAGCACACCTACATAGGATAGGAATTTTCACCGCCTCCTCTTCTAAACCTAACCTAACCTAACCTAAATTTATGTAAACAATTTATACATGAATTACAGAATTTATATATCAGATTTATTCAATATTACGAGAGTGGTGTCTTACTGGTTAGTAATAGCAATTGTCTTATTCAGGAAAACGTGGGATCTTAGTTTTCCTTGTAAATAGACATATTTCCCCTTAGTTGTGCCCAGTTATATGCTATGTTAAGTGCCTCTTCAGCTCTTCTGCATAATAGATTTGGATGAAAGCCCCTTAGAAGTATTACAACTTCGTCTGCATAACTGACTTGTTTAAGTCCTTCATTGGTGAGGGCTTTTAGGAGACTGTGTATCGTCGTATCCCATAGAAGAGGCGATAAAATGGCCCCCTGAGGTATACCACGATTTACCTTGTCTCTAATTTTTACGTCATATGACCCACAAAAAATCCACCTATTCCTTAGCATATTGTTGATCCAGTTTTTCAGCGCCCGGTCAACCTGAAACTCGTCTAAGGACTGGATAAGTGTATCGGTCTGTACATTGTTAAATGCGCCCTCAATGTCTATGCAAACAGCAAGTGTGAAGATAGTCTGGTTTATTTCAAAAGAATAATGACTTCAAATAACCCCACAAGAAATAGTCTAATGGTGTTAAATCACAAATTCTTGGGGGCCATTCAATATCACAATTTCTTGAAATAATCGAATCTCCAAACTTTCTCGCAACAGTTCAATTGTTTCATTTGCTGTGTGGCACGTAGCCACAATCGGTCGATGGCAAAAAGATAGCTCTTAACGAGAGCTAAAATATTGCTAATGGGTGTCAAGGTCGTAGGTCGACTGGAAAGTGTTTTTTGGGATTTTTAAAAAAATGGACATTGCACAAGAAAAGTTGCAATTGGAGAACGATTATTTTGATAATAAAACTGAATAATTTATAAACGGTGTTCTTGCGTATATCACTCCATGATGAAATTGTAAACACTACTGAATGCAATGAAAAATAAATGACAGATCATGACATATTACAAATGGCCGAAACGTCACATCAAAATCATATCATCCCTATTGGAAAACCCGTTACATGTGAGCTATATGTAAATCTGAACCGATTTCAACCAAATTCAACAGGCCTTGGGCCAAAAGAAAGGTGTGTGCGAAGTTTCAATCGGACCATAATTGCGATCTGTACTTTGATTACAAGAATACATGCACAGATTATTACTGGGCAAGTTAACAAACTACGAGATTGCACGATCTTCCGCTTGCAGATTTTTACTATAGTCTGGAAGACGGTCTCTGGTTCTTCAATATAGAGTCCCAGTACCGTTTTTAAACCTTGTTTAGAGTCATCTGCGTAGCAATAAGTCTCTATTGGAATGTGTTATTTGGTTAATTGGTCTGGCACATTCATATTAACAAATTTCAGAGCGGTTCGTTGAAATTCGTTAATAAGTCACATCTGGAGGGATCTTTGTGGGGGGGAGGCTATATTAAAACGTGGACTTATGACAACAATTGTTTGTGTGAAGGCTTCCGGGCATAAAATACCCAAGTTACCAAGTTGTAGCATGATAAGTGTAAATTAGACGTTAATAGGGTTAAGAAGTAAAATCGGGAAAAATATATATTTCCGAGCTATATCTAAAAATGGACCGATAGTGCCCATTTTCAATACCAAGTTACCTGCACCTATAAGAAGTATATGTACCAAGTTTCATTAAAGTATATGTACCAAGTTTCATTACTGTGGGTTTTAAGTGCTAGCCTTAATTATACTCTTTAAAACCTAAAGATTATAGAAATTTGGTAGGTGACAGGAATTTTCTTATTGTTTTTCAATCAGATCTTCTAAGATGAGTCAAATTTGGCAATGTGTTAAATCCGGTCTGAGTATCGCGATCCTGCATATGCAAGAGCCGTGTATTGACTTAGGGGATGTTTCAGCGATTTCACGTCTTTTCAACATATTCCGTATTCGTCGTTATCTGCTTGTCCCATACGTTAGTACACTGCCACATTATTTTACGGGACATCGTTGCGCAGTGATTTTACTTATTTATCATTTTTCAAGTTTGCAACTAGAACTTTTCTGCCCTTTAAAGCCAAATAATTTACTCGCTTATTCTCAATCACTCCGATTTTTCGTGGCCCTCAATGTATTCCCAGGTTATCATGTGGGTTGTAATCTTTAGTCGCTCTTCTACAGTCCAGTAATGTTCTGGATTTTAGCTTTATGTTCTTGTAACTTTAATAGTAATTTGTATATCTGCGAATATTTTAATATAACTTATGCTTGACAGAAGCAAAGTTTGGACTCTTTTTCCTAAAAAAAGAGTTTTAGACACATTTGTCCCTTAGTTTAGAGCCATCTGGTGTGTCTGTCTTGAAGAAATGATTATTAGTTATAGGGCCGCAAGTAGCATTTCTGGTATACGGAAAAATTATTGATTCTGTCCGACTTCCGTTCACGATTTATCCATTCACCTATCACTAGTAGGCGTCTAGCTTCAAGGGCCGTCCAATACTCATTCGCTTTTCTATTGGTTGAAGGGCAGTAACGTATCTAAACCCGTAACTATATCTGGTCCATTCAGGCTCCTATAAAGTCAATGTGTCTTACTTCGGCTTTACCACCTTGAGAAGAATAAATACTAATATGTGAGCTTTGGGACTTGCCGGTCAGTTTCCGATCCAAAATTAGTCGCAAGTATTTCACCTTGCGGCTCGTCAAATCACGCGATCTTCGTTTTCCTCGTGAATAGACATATGTCGATTTTGTCTGGGATAACCATATTCACCTGATTGTGCCCAGCTGTATTCCACATTAAGTGCCTCCTCGGCCAAAATGGCCCATCGTACAAATTGTCATTTCACAACTCTATTCCTTTGTTTTTTGAAGACTAGAGTAGTGAACAAATAATAAGGTAAAAATCTGAATTTTATGATTTATTTTGCAACTTCGAAGCATATGTGATTAAAAAATTTCCAAACTCCACCCGGCCATTGACTCTCCATTTATTATATTGTGTTCACTCCCTCATCCCTATGCGGTCTACAATGTTGCATTTATGAATGAAGCACTCGTACTTTACACTAGTCCATCGTAGGTGAGCACTTGAATCTCCAGCGCATACATACATATGGATACATCCATTCTAAAACATGCTAAGTCGACTTAGCATGTTTTTAGGGAGATTGCATTTTTAATTTCTAAATATTCCAGATTATATTCAGTCAAAATTTAATGTTTATCCGTCAACACAATCAAAAGATATTCACAAAAGTGTACTGGTCATTATTTTTGCATTATAAAGGAATTCCGCACAAATAAAAAAAATCATCAAACTTTGATCGCCTTTCCTGAAAAGCTACCTTTTTGCACTTAGCATTTTTTAGAATGGAGGCATCGATATGTTGGGGATATGATTATATACTCAAATCGTACCCCATGTACGACTGCAGTACTCTCTGTACATACGAGATAGAAGCATGAATGAATATACGCCGACGCAAATGTCGATTTGCGTGTTTGCACATTGTCTACAATTCAACGCCAACAAATGTCTGGCACAAGTCAGAGTAGGGTTCAACAACATTGCCAAATCGGACGTTCGGAGCACAACTGTGGGGTACACTAAACATTTATACGACGGTGGATTGAAAACTTTCCGACCTAACGGTCATTAGTAGAGAAGATTAATAGAGAGGTTGAGCAATACATTTTGGCATAACTCGAGAACCATTTATCCAAATTGGTTCAGACAGTTTTAAAGAATTAACAAGCCTTCAACTTTCTGTAACACCATTTTGCATTCGTTCAACGGTTTTGATGATATCTTACAAAGTATTGCAAAAAGAATCTATTTTTTAGAACATTTTTATAATGCAAATTGTTATATTTTTATAACAAATGATTAAGTCGTAAAGTCTGATCCGATGCATAATTTAATAAAACAGCAAAATCAAATTTGAAAAGCTGAGAATGGATATTTTGGCGTTTTTAATCCATGCACGGAAACAAAAACTCAAGAAAAAATTTCATTTTATCGACCGGTGTTAGGTTAGGTTAGGTTGAAGAGAGGAGACGTTTAAACGTCTCATGTCCATGGACATACACTTAAGCCAGTGGTTCGGCCTGTTGTGCGCTCCTTATTTATGATCTTTTTATACCTCACGAGTTACAGAAAATCGGTACTAGACACGAATTTTCTCAGTATCTTCCAGTCATATTCTCTGAGATGAGTCAAGTCTGGTAATATGTCGGACCCGAAATGTTGGGATCTTGAATGTGTGATCCCAACATTTCGTAAATGTTATCCATAACATCTACTTCCAGCCAATTGTAAACACACTCCAAAAACTTGCATTTTGGCCAGGAACGATCTAAGCACCTTTCTCTTGACTAATTCTGCTGGTCTGGAAATAGGTAATCGCATACATTGGGTGTAGAGATGTAAAAAGGGATTGGTTTTCTCAAATCCCGGTATTCGGGATTTTTAATTAGCAAATCCCGGAAGCTTTCCGATATACCGGGGTTTTCGGGATAAATCGCCATTTGTATACCCTACACCACACTGTGGTACAGGGTATTATAACTTTATGCATTTGTTTGTAACACCCAAAAGGAGAAGAAATATACCCATTATACCGACCGACTAAGAATCACTTTCTAAGTTGATTTAGCTATGTCCGTCTGTCCCTCTGTCTGTCTGTCTGTGCATGTATTCTTGTAATCAATTCGCAATTATGGTCCGATCTCGACGAAACTTTACACATATCTTTTTTTTTGCCCAAGGACGAACCCTATTGAATTTGGTTAAAATCGGTGCAGATTTAGATATAGTCCCCACATATATGTTAGACCCGATTTTACATGTAAGCGCTATAAAAACTTTATTTTATATCCGATCGGTACGAAAATCGGCAGAAAGAGGTTTCTTGTTATATGAATGAACACTGTTAAATTTGGAAGAAATCGATTCAGATTTAGATATAGCCCCCATATATACGTTACCGCCGATTTGACATGTATGCGCTGTAAAAATGTTATATTATATCCGATCAGTGCGAAATTCAGCAAAAAGAGGTTTCTTTCTACATGAAGGAATACTGCCAAATTCGGAGAAAATCGGTTCAGATTTAGATATTACCCCCATATATATGTTACCCCCGATTTGACATGTAAGTGCTGTAGAAACTATATTTTATATCCGTTCAGTGCGAAATTCGGCAGAAAGATGTTTGTTATTACTCAAAGGAATACTGCCAAATTCGGAGAAAATCGGTTCAGATTTAGATATAGCCCCCATATATGTGTTACCACCGATTTGACATGTAAGCGCTGTAGAGACTGTATTTTATATCCGATCAGTACGAAATTCGACAGAAAGATGTGAAAGATGTATTGAGGGAAAATCGGTTCAGATTTATATATAACCTCCATATATATGTTCCTCCCGATTTTGAATCAAAGCGCTATAGAAATTTTACTTTACTTCCGATCGTTAATATTTTCCAGAAAAATGTTTCTCAATTTAGGAACGAATATTGCTTAATTTAGCGATTATCGGTTCAGAATTAGGTAATATGTTCCTACCTACTTGCCAATTATTCCAAATAATTATCGCAATGACCTTTATCTCATTGTTAGCCCTCTAACGATAGCCACTTGTGTTTTTCCACCCAAAGCAATTACACTATCACGCTTGAATTCCTTCACGAATAACATTTTGCTTTTGTAAGCTTGTAAACAATAAAATGAACTGTCACTGAAATAAATCTGTCAGCTATCAGACTAGCGGTTTAGAAATGATAGCAACCTGGAGTTGGTTGCAATACATATCAGCCATCCTGTATATTCTTAATCGTCTTAAAATTCTAAGACGATTTAGCCATGTCCGTCTATCCATCCGTCCGTCTGTTGTAATCACGGTACAATCTATAATACTTGAGCTAGGCGGCTGAAATTTGGTACAGATACTTCTTATAGCTGCAGGTAGGAATTCGTGGGGCTATCGAGGACATAGGGCAGCCACTTTCCGATTTGGTTATGGAAAATTTCATGAAAAGTATATGGTCCTGTAAGCCTGGTCGTGGTGGCTATTTGGCTGATGTTGTTTTTATACCCTCCACCATAGGATGGGGGTATATTCGTTTTGTCACTCCGTTTGTAACACCTCTAAATATTGATCTGAGACCCCATAAAGTATAAATTTTCTTAGTCGTCTTAAAATTCTAAGACGATTTAGCCATGTCCGTCTGTTCATCCCTCCGGCTGTCCGTCTGTTGTAATCACGCTACAGTCTATAATACTTGAGCTAGGTGGCTGACATTTGGTACAGATACTTCTTATAGCTGCAGGTAACTTGGGATTAAATATGGGCGATATCGGTCCATATTTAGATATAGCTCATCTACTATATTTATACCCTCACTTTAGTGTGACGAGGGTATATATCATTTGCTACGGAAAAAAGTGTAACACATCGAAGGAGTGACCTAAGACACCAAGTATGTTCGGCGGAAATCCGTTTTGGGTCATTTTAAGTCGAATGAGCAATGTCCGTCCGTCTGTCTGTCTGTCTGTCTGCCTGTCTGTCTGTCTGTCTGTGTGTCTGCTGGCTGGTGCGCACGATAACTCTCGAAAGGAGTAACCGATTGACTTCAAATTTGGTACGTGGTAATATTTTATTCTATCTCCGGCTAAGTTCGAAGATGGGCCATATTGGTCCACTCCTTCTAGTACCTCCCCCACAAAGTGTTAAAATGTTGTGAAATATTGAATCTTTAATAACTGATATTATACGTATTCGAATCTTCTGAAATTCCACACATAGTATTAGTTTGTTAGTCGCTATCAACTCGAGGAAAATGGGCGAAATTGCCACGCCCCTTTTGGTACCTCCCACACAAATGCACCATTTTGCACTAAAAGTTAAAAGCTTATAACAATAATACCAGTGTTTAGAAATACTTGAAATTTTGTACAGCGTAATGTTTTTGTAGTGCCTACAGTCCATTGAAAAATGGGCGTTATTGTCACGCCCCTTTTGGTACCTCCCACACAAATGCATCATTTTGCACCAAAAGTGAACAGCTTATAACATTAATACCAGTGTATAAAAATACTTGAAATTTTGTACAGCGTAATGTTTTTATAGTGCCTACAGTCCATTGAAAAATGGGCGTTATTGTCACGCCCCTTTTGGTACCTCTCCCACAAAGGTACCATTTTGCACCAAAAGTTAACAGTTTATAACATTAATATCAGTGTATACAATTACTTGAAATTTTGTACAGTGTAATGCTTTTATAATGCCTATAGTCCAGTGAAAAATGAGCGTTATCACCACGCCCCTTTTTGTACCTCCCACACAAAATGGCCAAATTATACCACAATTTAATATCTCAACGTCCATATAAACGGTTACAATTCGGCACAGTGCAATGTATTAGTCGGTCGGTTTACCCGACTGAAACTTTCTTACTTGTTTTTTGTGTTTTTCGGTGTTATTTTCTTTAAGTTTGACTTATTTTGTGAGGTCACATGCTATCCATGGTGGAGGGTATATAAGATTCGGCATGGCCGAACTTAACGCTTTTACTTGTTTTCTTTAGGTTTGAGTTATTTTGTGAGGCCTCTTTATTATGAAATAAACATCCGATCATTTATCTCAAATAATTGCATTTTGCTTTGAATACCAAAATAGCACCTCTTGTTGGAAAACCCTTATTTCCGAAACAAAGATTAATTTTCTTTGAGTATTTAGAAAATATATCAATACCTTAGTTCAAAGTTGTTTTTTTTAGAAATTGTTAATGTTTGTAAAATTCCTTTATTATTGCATATTGTATGATCTTGATTAACAATGAATTGTTTGAAGGATTGACAACAAATAATGACTTTTAATATTTAGAAATAAAATATATTTGGAGAGATTCCTAAGCAATACTTGTATTTGTATTTAAACATATATTTTATCGTGAGCGACATATTTTTTCCTACATATGCAGAAATCAGTAAGTAAATTTTATCGTAAGCGCCATAAATGGCTAAAAATACATGAATTGTTGTGATTTTTTGTTAAAGTTAGATATATAAGAGAAACTGTACAATTTGTGCATCAAAAACATTCCAGTTTTGTTACTTGTGGTTCCAAATAAACAAAAAGATCTATCCTGTAAAATTTGTTATTTGTCGCTTGCGATAGGTTTGCGCCTATGGCTCGATATGATGATCGATCGTTCATCCAAGATGGATGTCGTTGCATTCCCAATCCAACCTCGGACGGGTACTAAAACGAGTTGTGGAGCTGCGACGGCGGCTGCTGCCGTGCCGAACTGCCACAATGTTAGCGTTGAAGTTGGTGGGGCTGGTGATGTTCTTTTAATGCGGCGGTAGTTAAAAGCGACCATATTAATTATGCTTCCTGCGCATTTTCTATTCATTCACTACGAAACAACTGAACTTGTTCGCCCTGTGTATGGGTGTGTGAGATTGTGTTGGAGTGCGAGTATTAATAAGCTTCACGCGATCAGTACCCGGGAGCACGGGCCCCTCTTACAGATAGACTTTGAACGGTTGCCCATTTGTCTCAAATGGACACCCACACGTGGTACGATTGCCGTTGACGCTGACACTGTGTTGGCATTTCTTTCTGCTTGGCTGGTTTTCCATATAGCCGATATTTTAAAACTCAGCACTAAGGGGGAAGGAGAAGATAACTTATTTATGTTAGTGTATATTAGTTTATGAGAAATCTCTGATTTCTGGACTTAAAATGTTCATTTCAATTATTTTTGTAACACTTTATTCTCGTACTCGTTTACTGAAAATAGTTTAATAACAAATCAACGAGGGTTTCTTCCACGAAACTTGTGACATGTAAATGAAAAAATTATAGTGACATGTAAATGAAAAAAAATAAGGGGCTAAATACAAATTAAATGTTTAGTTTTTTACAGTTTAATCAAAACATTTGATCATTTATTTGGGCTATAGCTTCACTTTCAATGTCAATGGCAAAGATACTTTTCAAGGTGTGATTGTATAGATAATATCAGTACAAAGTGAATGAAAAACACTATTTATACAATTCAACATAGGATGGGCTTATACTAACTTTCTAACTGTACCTTAAACAGCTTGAATAATAGATCTGCGGTCCTATAAAGTATAAACATATATTATTGATGGTCTTAAAATTATAAGACTTATTTAAGATTTAGATGAGTCCATCTGTCTGTTGAAATCACCGTATAATCACGGTAGAAATAATTCTTACAGTTGCAGGTAATTTAAGCTAGTAAATGGGCTGTTTCGGTTAAGGTACTCGTATCTCCATAAGCCATTCATGTTTGTATTTTGACAATAACTTGCTACAGTAGGTACAGGTTTGTGTTAGGTTTGTTAGCAGCTTTGCAAGCTCATATAGACCAATTAAGGTCCATAGTGATACCACGGGCCCAAATGGCACTCATCCAAACCAAACCGTCTGATAAACAGCCTCGTAGTACTAATATCGGTACCAGAAAGATTTGCTAGACTTCCTGAAATGGCCGACCCCAGTATATCCTGACGTCGTTTACTCAATTCGGGACAATAGCAAAGCAGGTGCTCATTTCCACAGCTTCTGCAGAAGTCATTGGAGTCAATACACAATCTTCTGTTCGCCGATCAGGCAGTGCCCCGTCAGAACTGATACTAACGTAGACAATTTCTCCTCTCTAGAACGAGGGGATATTTTGACCTTCGCAGGTCATACCTTGGCCAGATTTGTCTAGCTACCCTACCGGCGCCGATTT